>CM060707.1:91540218-93033832 GCA_030686995.1 Artemisia argyi | reverse complement strand
GGAGAACTTCTGTATTGGAGTTGGCTGGTTTCGGTTTGTGAGTGTGCTTCTTGCTTTTACCCAATTGACATGCTGAACAAAGATGGTCTTTTTCATACTTCAATCTGGGCATACCTTAGACAAGATCCTTACGGGTAAGTTCATTAATGGTGCCGAAGTTCAAGTGGTTCAACCGGCGATGCCATAACCATGATTTGTTCTTCGGGGCCTTGGAGAGCAAGCAAATGGGAGAGGACCGCATCATATCTTCGATAGAGATGGTGTAAAGATTTGTGCCATGGCTTCCTTTAAGAAGATCAACTCAATCCAATTCTCTAACAAAACAAGTGTGCTTTCTGAAAGCCACTTCCAGATCGGAGTCACAAAATTCTCCAAAAGAGAATAGATTGTGCCTAAGTCCTTCCACATACTAAACTCTAGAAATCACACTAAAACCAGACACGTAATCACCATAGTCCATAATTGCTCCAAAATGGTCGTTCCCGAATCTGATAGTCCCGATAAACTTTTTCACGAATTTTCTGAGCCGAGAGTGATCCCCAGTCATATGTTTTGAGCAGCTTGAGTCCAAATACCACAGGACGATTTGTACGACCTACATTTAAAACCAGACAGATATGGATAACTGAAAAATGTGGATCCCCAAGTGTAGTTGGGATCCAATTGGTTAGCACACACATACTTAGGAGAAATAGGATTAGCACATGCAATGGTTTCCACAGAGGAAACGACACTAGTGGGCGCTACTGACTTATCATCAAAGCATTGTGTCACTAAAGGGAAATTTCTACCAGTTGCCTTCCATTTCTTAGCCTCTAAAGGCTTGGGATTGGTTATTTCTGTTAATGGGCATTGGCTTCCTAAAGTAAACTTTCTTCCTGTAGGTCTCCACTGGTATCCTACATTGGTGAAAAATTTTCCTATGGTTTTCCAAGTGTGCTTTACTAGTTTATGTTTCTTAACAGTCTTAACTGAGGATGTGTAATAAGATTTCAAAAATGACACAACACAATCATCATGATTACCAGAAATCAAACAACCATTACATGTCTTACATGTAGCACTAGAATTCAAATTAATTACAGTACGCTTATAGCTAATACTAGAATCAACACGGTTCTTTTCATTTAAATCAATCTTATTGTTCCTACGGTGGTCTTCTACTTTCTTCCCTTTAGCACTCTTAGCTAGCGAAGTCCTATCATTCCTTGTATTGCCATTAGGCTTTGACCTGCTAGCTTTAGTGTCATTGCTTACTCCTGTAGAATTAACGATGGGAACATTAGATTGTTGCATAGTTGTTTGTTTTCTAGGAGGTGATGTGCTATGTTCAGATCTTGCCAAGGGTATGTCAACTGTAACATGCTTGTTCAAATTCTTAGATGAGGATGTAGCCTTTCTATCTCGCATGTTGAGAATCTTAGGACACGTACCTATGGCATATTCTAATAGTTCTTATGACCGTTTAGTGAGAAAACCAACATCTAATAATGTGTTATCAGAGGGTCTCGCCATTCTATCTTCTTCAATGGTCTCACGAGTCATGTTGAGGCAAGCCTTAAGATATCTAAGGTAATCACTATGGAGTAACTCATTGTTCCTAAGGGGAAGTAGAATGTACACCACCTCACATGCATAATTTTTACATTCACAGACCTTTGAAGTACCATTGTCACATGAAGTGACAGGCATTTTTCCTTTCACCTTGGTCTTTAGATTCTCAATTTCATTAAGCAAAGAAGTTATCTTTTCATTGGTTTTATCACGTGTGATCTTAATTGAATCATATAACTCTTTGTAATGTTGTTTGACTTTAGAATTTTCAGTTTGAAAACAATCATTTTCATGTTTGAGTTTGTTGATCATGTCTTGAAATTGAAAATCCTGAGAATCTGCAGACTTTGGTTTATGGTGGTCGAACACATCATTCACGTTAGTTTTCAATTGGGCAATTTGCGCCCTCAATTTCCTAATCGTGTTGGTGTGAACTTGAATTTTCTAATCCCTTTTGGTTAATTTAAAATACGCATCAAATCCAGGAGCATCCGAAGATGTCTTGGAATTTGAGATTTTAATCCTTTCTTCTAAATGTTGATATTTTAATTGTAAGTTAAGATTATCAACTTCTAGTTTAGAAAAGTGCTTAACCATGTTATCCTGATCATCATTTTGAATTTTTTCATGCAGTTTGAAATTCTCCCCCTCAAGCTCAACAACATGATTTTGGAGAACATTAAAAGCAACAGACATTTCATGAAATTGACAAGCAGTTAATGTAGAGTCGGTAACAGTATAAAATACATCTTGTGCAATACACTTAGCTATCCAATTGTCATTCATGATAAGGGCATTTTTCCTCACAATTTCACTATATTGAAGATCTATTGCAATTTGTTTTCCCTCATTTTCCACATTTTTAAACACCTCTTTCATTTCTTTCACTTCAGTTTCAAGGGACTGTTGTAGGCCCACGAAGTGTTCTTTGATCAGTTTAAAAAATGGGATAACTTCTGTTAAGTAACACTCTTTCGTAAGCTCAAAACCCCTTTCACCCTTAGTAATTCACGTTGGAGTAATTCTCTTTTTACAGGTTTTATCAAAGTCTGCAAACATTTGACATAGTACATATATGCTAATGAGATTCTTAAATTGAGTGGGAAGTGATAACTGAACTAAGTCCATGGGTGTATTAGGGGGATACACCATTGGGGCATCAACCTTAAGAGGGGTTTTGGCCTTAAGTTCTTCAGCTTTCATTTTTTCTACATCTAGGGACCAAAATACTTCCTCAGGTGTTACCTTAGATTGGGGTGCAAAACAGTCAATCGATTCTGTTTATAGTAATTATGTGGTTTGAAATTGACACATTTTATAATGCACTTTGGATCCTTCATTTTGTTTTCTAACTTCTCCCTATTGACCGATTCTATCTCATCTATCTCTTCAACAGACCAACTATTGAAGGGAGGATGATCCAGTTTAAACATCACATTAGCATTATACAAGGCAGGTTGAGAGGCACTAACGCTCTTAAGGAAGTTCGTTTTAGGCACTCCTAAATCCTTATTGCTATGCTTATCCCGCAATTTAATGTGCTTTTGTATCATTTGAGCAGTTTGTATGGTTTGGCCTTGAGTGTACAATTTATTTTCATGTTTGTTTTTCAACGTCTTAAGATTGGAAAAATCATTTAAGAGTTTAGTTTCTTTTTCTTGAAAATCACTTTTTAGTGCAATTACACTATCTTGAATCTCCTGTTTTTGTTTAACAGCTTGATCAAATTGATTTTGTACAGACTTTAACTCTTGTTTAAATTTTTCTTCCCTTAAGTTATATTCAGTTATGTATGCACACATTTGCCAATCCATTTTTTGTTCTCGTTCGGTAACCTCAAATTTTGCCCGTTGTTCAAAGCAAGTTACCTAATCCTTAAGGATATTAATCCTAATGGTCAAGGTGTCGTCGGGTGCAACAATAGTGTACTCATCTAATTCACACACATTATTATCAACAGAGAATGCATCACTCGGTACAACAGACACAACGTCGTGCATTACATATTATTCATATGGGACAACATTGCTATTTCCCATATTAGTGCTATCTGATCCCACAACGGTTGTCTGTTGTACTTTGTAAGGAATTCTTTGTTCATGCATCACATAATTATCACATACAACTGAAGATGCTCCACTAGATACATCAAAGTTTTTGTTGAGATCCATATGCTGCTCATTTGGAGAAACATTGTTGTTTTCCAATTCAACCTCATTTGGATCAGCAACATTAGTCTGATGTATGTCATGGAGAATCTTTGGTTCATCAACCCTTTCATATACATCATACAACTTTAATACCTCAGATATGATGGATGACTTGGAGGAGCCGGATTATTGTGGTGATGATACAGCAGATGATAAGTTAGCCATGAAGATGGTTTGTGTAGTGGGTTCATCATCAACGTCTGAATCAAAAGCGTCACAATCCTCTGCCTAAAAGATGTTTGGATCATTAAGTGCTAAGTCATGAACAGGTTGATCATCAACATCAGCATCAAAAGTATTTCCCTCATCACTAGCAAGGAATAACAGCTGCTCCTCATCCAATGCAACCCCACTTTCCTGTGTTTGCATCAGTAGCATCTTATCTTTAAAGTAGTCGAAGTTCTGGGGACACTTAGGTTGAGTGCAGTTCCTTGCAATATGACCTAACCCACCATAGTTATAGCATTTGGGTTGTCTTCTTATTCCCTGATTGGCATTACCAACTCTGCTCTGAGCAAACCCCCGTGCTCCATTCCTTTGATTGACATTTTGTCTTCCTTGAACCACAACGCGTCCATCTTCCACAACAGCAAGGTTACGTGGGTTAGATGACGTTCTGAGTTTTTTGGGTAAAGGGGAGTAATCCTGCACCCTGGTAAATTACATTATCCAAAAACGTTGAAGTACAAAATGACGAGGGTGATTTCCCTCGCCCCAGTCCCTTAGGACACTTACAAGACACCTATCTAAGAATGACAACCATTCTTAAAACTGACGTTCTGAGTTGGTTGTTAGTTTAAGGAAGTGTTGCTCTAAATTGCTGAACAAGTAGAGATACTTGTTTGGACAGGTTATCAATCATCTTATCGTGTGAGAATATCACGAGTCCAGTTAGGTGATCATGACAGTTGGTGTTTGCACAGATGATTGAACAATGGATGACTGGTTCTGTGAGGTTGGTGCAGGATGGTGAAAGACTTGATCAGAAGATGGTTGGTTGAGCGTTTGAACATTGGATATGAATGCAAGAGGATCAGTTATGGATGTTGGATTGAGCTTGTCCCTCAGTTGACGGTCATGCACTGCATGCTTCTCATGTTGTTGTAGATAGGCATACAGTTTTTCATATTTGGTGTTCTTGAGTCCCTTGTTGAGCTTAACTGCTGTGACAAACCGATCCCATTCATGTGACATGTTGTTGACAAACTTTGAGTTGAGTTGGATGTTGGGCATAGTCATTCGAATCATCTTCATGTCATTAACAAGCTTGTGGAATCTGACGTAGTAATCAGTAATGTTTTCACCATGATTCATCTTGAAATGTTCGAACTCATCATACAGCTGTGACTCACGATCTTCTTTGGTGAGTTCTGAGCCTGCAAGAAGCATTTTGACATTGTCCCAAACAGCTTTGACATCCGTGTTGAAATTGATGAGCTTGTACACATCCCTGGGTAATCCTTGTAACACAATGGTGGAGGCTCGAATATCAGCATCATATCGCTTCTTCTCAACATCACTAAGATCATTATAGGTGCGTAGCTTGTCAATTCCAAAGGTGACAGTCCCATCATCAGTGGTGGAGACGACATATCTTGTTGTACCCATCTGAAGAGGTCCTTCATTAATTGATCGAAGAATGTTCTCACCATTTTCCTTACCCCAGCAATAGAGTCAAATTCTCTGTGCCTATGATTCATAGTCAGTCCTATCGAGCATAAGAGGTCGGGTATCGGACCCAGCAGCTTGAATGTCATCAGTTAAATTCGTAGTAGCCATGATAAAATCTTAAACGGGATTTTACAACTCTTGTGACTTAAACCAAAAAATCGATTCTTTCCCGGGATTTTACTAAAGTCAACAAAAGAAACTGAAAGATTTCCGTAATCGAGTTAAACTTAGAGTGAGATCTTGGATAAGTCACAATTTGTACTAGGTGTCAAGTCGCGACAAGTCAAGTTACAATATATCCAATCGAAATAAGTTAAATTTTAAGAATTGACTCACAACGTCAAATCTCAATTAGATTAATTGAAACGACTTAAGTTACAACAAATCACCAAACGCAAGTAATTAACCAATCAATATGAAATCACCACTGAGTTAATCGCTAAGTACCACCAACTTGCTGGAGCAAATCGCTAAGTAGAGGTAATCGCAATCTGGAGATAATCGCTAGTTGGAGGTAATCGCTATCTGGAGGTAAACACTAACTGGAGTTAATCGCTAACTTAGCTAGTCACTGTTTAGAATTAATCGCTAACTGAGCTAATCGCTGTCTGGAGTTAATAACTAACTAAGCTAATCGCTATCTAGAGTTAATCGTTGAAGTAAGCTAAACGCTAGAACAAGCGAATCGCTAGACAGAGCTAATCGCTAAAAGTAGCAAATCACAGGATGAGGTAATCGCTAAGAGTAGCTAATCGCTGGATGAGGTAATTGCTAGATTGCTGGATGAGGTAATTGCTAGAACTAATCACTCGAGCTAATCGCTGAACACAATAGTCCAAAGCAGTCACTATCTAGTGTTTTTGTCTTTTTATCCCAAAATAGCAATCGCTACCCAGAAATGGACCTAAACGCTAGATTTTTGGAGGTAATCGCTACCAAGAAATCCACACCATGGAGCTAATCGCTAACAAAAAACACGCCTCAAAATCACTCCAAATCCAAATTAACGAATGATAGAGCTTATCCAACTGAAACACTAAGTAAATATAGCACCACTAATCACAAAAGTACACCCATAACACTTCATATATCACAAACAAGATCAAACCAAGGTGTTTATCAAGAAAACTATTCTAACCAACAAAAACCAAAGAAAACCACACCAAATCCGAATTTCCAAGGCCCTAAGATGAAACCATGGCTTTTGATACCAATTATAGGATATACTTTAAGTCACAAACATCATTTGGATGGTGATTTGGTTCGTTGGTTTTAGAGAGAGAGAGAGAGACAAGAGAAAATGGGAGCCTTAGAGAGAGAAACAATGTGAAATCTATTAGCTTGAATGAAAGGTCCAACCCTCTCCCTTAGTAGGAGAGGGGTATTTATAGTTACAAAGAAAACGCCCTCTCTCGGGCTGGGGATCGGGTGTACAGTGGGTAAAGACCCGTCCTTCCTCCACGATGTTACTTAATCTAAACAAATACTAGCTAATGATAGTAATGACTACGAGCTAACTTAATGCTATTACATACTCAGGGTGACCGAGTCTTTCATATGAATATTTTTATTCCTAACACTTAAGATTATACTTATCCTCACGCATAATTCTCAAACCCTACATTGCTTTCATATAAAACTCAATTGGCTGCTCTCAATTTCAATTCAATATCATACGACCATTATTCTGTTATCAAAAACTTTCTCTAACGGCAAACTTGCATTTTTCAAAGACTCACAACCAGGTTGCTCATTTGATCAAAACATAGGAGGGAGATAGACCAAAGTTTCATGAGGTTATTGATTTTGTAAATAACTCCCATCTAAGGTATGCTCTCTGTCTCAATACCACTATCTATTCCTCTCAAATCAAACAGCAGTTGATGAGGAACTAAACACACGCCTTGTGTTAGATAGATACTTTGAGTATTTACTTTGTAGCACGCGGAATTTACCACAAAGTATTTAGAAGATATGTTTGAGTGAAGTGTATGAGTTGTTTATCAATGAAACAATAAGAACACCGGGTTTAACAAAACTTGCAGCTTCAATATTATTGATAATAATACGAGTGATCTTAGTTATCACTAGGTTTACACCTTGAAGCTTTTGCTATTAATACGTATATCAAACCTAACCCTAGGACCTCCTTTTATAGGACACAAGGAGTCCTTTACAAGATAAGTATACCTATAACTAAATAGAATATACACGAGATCTTTTCTATACTTATCTAATACACGGTTACAGAACAATTATCTAATAAGCAGTGGTAATTATATGTACTACCAGTGGTAATGGTGTTTCCACTGCTAGTGCATTCTTCAGCAATGTCTTCTTCCAAGCTTATCAGTGGTAACCGTTAGCATTATTCCCAACAATCCTTCCCTAAACTTATGATTTCTGTTCAAATCAATAAGTTTCTTTGATGATGGGGGGATTTTTCCAAACACATTATCTTCTATTCTGGTTGTAAATTCTTTGAACCAGATCATTCACCACCTCAGTTCTTTTTGCACATCTGAGCCTTGTAGTAATCAACACATTCAAAACTCCAAGTTTCCATCTTTAATAGTGCCTTTGCAAGAAACTTTACCACCAACTCCACCTCCAAAGCTGACAAATTGTCCATCATAAGGTTTGAAATCTGTGATATAGGACTTATTGCCAGTCATGTGTCTTGAACATCCACTGTCTGAATAGCCTTGATCTTCTTTAATCTTTGGATATTCCTGCACATAAAACAAACGAATTAGTTCCTTTTGGAGACCCAAACCACTATTGACTTGGATCTGCCTCGTGTATCAATATAATTGTATCTATCAAAGGTCATTGATACACCATTGGGATTGTTAGAGGTGTTTTTTCCTTTAGGTTACCATTCCCAACGTGCTGAGGCCTTCACAGCATTTCCCAAATTTACCCTGTTCTTGTTTACTTGACTAATAGTGGTAACTTTTGGCTTAGCAGTGGGAACTGCTGGCTTAGAAAATTTAGATTTTGGTGCCCACTTTTGATTGTAAATAACATTTTTCTCATAAATGGTCCTTTTACCTGTTTTTCCTAATTTAACAAAAGTTTTATTGGTTTGTGCACTTGAAACAGGTGGTTTTGGGTAAGAAGTGTTAACTTTTCCAGCAGTTGTAAAAGACTTAATGCCAGATTTTAATTGAATTGCTATGGGAATCATATTACTATGTGAATGAGGGTGAGTATATATTTGAAAATTGTTTTCATTCACCCTTTTGTTCCCAAAAACTTCACTTCTTCCCTTATGGTAGTTACAATTAGCATGTAAGTGATCAAAACTACCACATATATGACATGCTTTGTTATTCATCACAAAATCACTACCAAATTGTTGAGACTTAAGATTATTCTAGTTCCTATGGTTTCCCCTAGGAGCTGGTGACTTGTTCCTATACATCTCAGCATATTTTATAGTTGACCTAGTTTGATGAACTTGTTTCCTAGGCACCTTATTATCGGCTTTAACAACTTTGGGAACACTTGTTTCTTCCTTATTCTTAACACTTTCATCCACTAGAGATGAATCACTAGCACTCTCAAAAGCATCAGTCTCTACCTTAACCTTTTCATCAATAGCATTTTTCACAAATTTAGGACCATAAGACATGCTTGGTTCTTGAAACTCTTCTATTCCTGTATGTGCTAGGTCTATACCTGGAGGTGATGGAACACCTCTTAATGGTGGAGGGACAGACTTATATCCTACACCTGATTTAGCCTTATTAACCACCTGAGCTTCCCAAATTTGATCTATACTCTTCGATTGATAAGCTAATGTGTTACAAGTTATCTTAACATTTTCATTAGACTTTTTGGGCTTTTCTAGTTCTTCTCTAAGAGCCTCATTAACTGTAATCTTATAGTCTAAGTCCCTTTTTAACACAGTAATGTCATCATTAACTTTAGACTCATTTGCTCTAAAGTGCTCTATTTGTGTTTCTAAGACAGACAAACTCTTTTATAGTTAGACAAAGTATAATTAGAGTCCATTAATTCAGTGATTTGTTTTTCCAAAAGTTCTCTAAGTGCTCTATTTGTGTTTCTAAGACAGACAAACTCTTTTATAGTTAGACAAAGTATAATTAGAGTCCATTAATTCAGTGATTTGTTTTTCCAAAAGTTCTCTAAGTCTATCACATTCTTCTAAAGCTTTGCATAATTTAGGGCAACTATCATTAGAATGTACCTCAGAATCAGAGAAAGCCATGAGAGCTACTTCAGTTGCCTCCATTGCAAATTCTGAAGGTTCTTCTTCCTCATCAGCCATGTAACTCCAGTCATAGCTGACACCATCAATGGCTAATATAGCTTTTGGTTCTTACACAGTTGGCTCCTTCTTCTTCTCTTGCTTGTATCAAGTGGATCTGTTGTCTGGCTTTCTTGGTTTTCTGCATTCCCTAGCAAAGTGTTCCAACTTGTGACAGTTGAAACATTCTACCTTTTTCTTATCAAAACCTGTAGTTTCATTACCATTAATGATAATTTTTCTTCTTGCCCTTTGCCAGAATTTCTTTGCCTTCATACTTAGCGGTGAAACCTGGCACTTGATATCCATCTCTTCCAAATCATCATCATCTACTTACTCCAGATCTTCATGAGTTAGAAATGAACCACTGACTTGGCTTGAGAGAAGAGCATAGAAGGTAGCGTCTCCAAGTCCAGCAACCTTCTTTTTGGAGCTAGCAGTGGTAAGTATTGTACTACCAATGGAAACAGCAATATGAGCAGCATCTTCATCTTCATCACTTTCATCATCAGAACAGTCATCTACAGATGATGATATAAGAGCTAAGTTCCCAGAACGTGTACTTAGCTTTCCTACCTTCTTCAATCTTTGTTCAATAACTTTAAAATTATTGTAAAGATCATTGAGTTTCATTGTTTCAAGTTCTGGTTTGTCTTCCCAGACAACGACATTAGTGTGAAACTCAGAAGGTAAACTCCTTAAAAACTTCAAGTTGAGGTCTTCCCTTTCTACCTCAATGCCAAACACAGTTAGTTGTGTTACAATCATTTGGATTCTTGTGAAGATACTATCAATAGACTCATAATTTGTTGAAGAGAATTTTTCATAATGTTGCTTCAACAATGTCTTCTGAGTCTTTTTTGTAGCATCATTGCCACAAAAAACTGAGCAAATCTCTTCAAACAATGTCTTAGGGGTTTTGTATTTGTTGAAGGCTATGATTTGATCCTTAGGAAGGGTCATTAGCAGTAAGCTTCTTGCCTTCTGGTCATTCTTCTTCTTAAGCCTCTCTTCATTGGTGACTGGACCAGTATTAAGCTTCTGTACAACCTTGCCATCAATTGTTTCTGTGGAAGTACCAGGCTTGAATGAATCACCATACATGATGATTTCCCATAGAGCATAATCTTGTACAAGAAAGAACTGCTCTATCATTATCCTCCACATCTCATACTGATTGAGTTTGAGCTTTGGAAGCCTTGCTGCAATATTTGACGGATTATTCTCTATCTCCATTGGACTTGCAAAAGTGAGTTGCAATCTTTGGATCTTCTAATTCAAAGTATCATAACCTGGCTCTGATACCACTCGAGGAGTTTATTAGACTCCTTGGACTGTTTTGAGCACTAGGGTTAAACAATAACAATGATAATAAACATGTACACGCAGCAGAATTAAAGCAAATAAAAGTTATTGACACAAGGTTTTTCCACAATCACCTCCAAGTTTATTTTATCAGACTAAAACGTGTTACCTAACTGTAACAGGGATCTAAGACACCTCAGATCTTGGAGGATACGAACAACCCTATTCTTGGCGTTTATATTCTACGCCCTAGATACACATACACACACCTTTAGATATCTACATTATGAAAGACTTAATTAAAAACATGTATCCTTGATCTCTTTATATAATAGAGAATTGGGGTTTACAAAATACTACGAAGAACTAATAAATAAAAACTTCTTTAGCAAGCAAGTCCCTTGTATTCTTTCTTTGTCTTCTTAAGTCCTTCATGTTTCATTCTTTCTTATTTTGTATCATCAAATCTATAAAACCCAACAAGGATGATGAGGATATAGCAATCCCTGCACTAAGTGCAACTATGGATGGGCAGCAAATTTTTTTTACTAAGAAAGCCTTAAGGAGACATCTCCACTTGGATGACTCAGAAGGTACAATAGATATGCCCAACCCAGACATTTTGGCTGCTATATCCCAATTGGGGTATGATACATCCAACAACCTTTTAACTTTTAATAAGGGATGTTTCTCACCTCAATGGAGGTTTCTAATCCATACTTTGCTTCATTTCTTAAGTCCTAAGAGAACTTCATGGTAGTAATTCAGTAGCAATATTGCTATTGCTCTTGTGTGTTTATCTAAAAATGAGAAGTATAATTTTTCAAAATTAATTTTTGAAAGTATGGTGAAGAATTCCAAATCTCCACATAAATCTTTGATGAACCCAAGGTTTATACAAACAATTTTGAAAGCAAAACAAAGTATTTTACTTCCTCATAAAACAATTTTTGCCACTCCTTGCCTGTAACAAAAAGTGTTTCAAAATATGGCTATGGTAACTAAAGGGTGGAATGGGGAAGTTAGACCTTTAACAAATGTTATGCTTGCTACAATTCAATAGGTACAAGGTGAAGGGTTAGTACACCCAACTAAGCCCCAACACACACCCACAATTAGAGTTCCGTCAACCTCTTACACACCTCCCATCACACATACCTTTAGGAGAAGGAAAAACAGAAAGGATTCTATGGTACCTCAGCCTAGCACTCTTCCTCAGACCCAAGTAGCAGATGAGGACACCAATCTTGGTGGATTGGTGGGGGCTAACACTACTGAGCCTTGCTTAGAAGCAGGTTAGGCCAATGTAATCATCAGTAAGACCCCCCAATGGCAACACTCAATGTGTCAGATTCTCATGGATTAGGTACTAGTAGTGGAATCCCAAGCCACATTGATGATATGGATGGCTTAGGAGTATTCTCTAGTCCAACTTGGGAAGAAACTGGGTCTTTGCCCCATGGTGCACCTCTCCCAACAGTTCACACAGTTGGAAGTGCTGAGGGCAGGCTTAACTATAATGAATTGATGGATCTATGTACTAAGCTTTCATGTAGGGTGGACATTTTGGAAGATGACTTGCAAAAGACAAGCAACTCTATGGCAAGATGTACACAACCCTGCTCAACCAGGTTCAGAAGCTTCAAGAGCGAGTCAAGAAGTTAAAAGCTAGAAGAAAACCTCAAATTGTGGACTCTTCCACCTCTTCAGATGATCAAGATTCTGATGGTGACTTTAGAGATTCTCCCAAAAAGGGGAGGAAAACAGATGCACATACTGAGGGGAGGAAGCTTGACATGGATATTGATGAAGAGCAACATTCTAAAGATCAAGATCAAGGTCCACAACAACAACAATCAGAGCAACAATCACAACAAAAAGTTGAAGAAAGTTCAAGTCAACCACCAGTTACAACTGCTAGTGTACTCTCAGAAAGTATTGCTAGTGCATTTCAAGAAGGAACTACTAGTGATAATGATGAATATGAGAAGAAGAGAAGAGCAAAAGGAAAAGTGCCAATGATAGAAGAAGATCAAACTCAGCAACAAAAGA
Source organism: Artemisia argyi (assembly GCA_030686995.1). Lineage (NCBI taxonomy): Eukaryota > Viridiplantae > Streptophyta > Magnoliopsida > Asterales > Asteraceae > Artemisia > Artemisia argyi. The sequence goes on along the minus strand of CM060707.1, from coordinate 93,020,764 downwards.
AAGTTAAAGCAAGTATTGCTGCTCAAATTTACTATGATGCAGAAGTGGCAAGAAAGACTCAAGAAGCAGAAGTTGCAAGCTTTATGGAGGCACAAAGATTACAGAAAAAGGAATTGATTTCTGATCCAAGCATGACTTATCAACCAAGTGAAGCTGAAATTGAGCACATGATCCGAACAGATCCAGAAGTGAAGGCGAAGGCCATTGAGCTTATTGCAGACAACAGCCTCACAGTTGAAGAAAAAGATCATCTTAGTTGGCTGATTTCCTAAGCATGAAGAATGATCAAGCTCTAGATGAAATGATTAGCTCAATCAAGAAAGGTCAAAAGAAGAGAAAACCTTCAAAAGCTCAAGTAATAGCTGGGATGAAGATGTTCTTATCTAACCAAGATGGATGGAAGCCTTCTCAGCTTAAAGGCAAATCCTATAAAGAGATAGAGGTATTATACTACACTGCTTTCAAAAGAAATAGGCATTTCATTCCTATGGGTTCTGAAGAAGAAACTCCAAGAATGAAGAGAGCATGTATTACTCTTGAAACAGCTGGAAAGAAACAAAAGATTGACAAAGAATCATCTCAAGCTCAAAGGAAGGAAGATGAAGGTTTAACTAAAGAAAAACTTGAAGATATGATCAGAATTGAACTAGAAATTCTCGATGTGGATCCAATATAATCAAGGCATCCAATCATTGATTGAGAAATCCATATAGATGAATTCCAGGCAGCTTGGAAGATTACAAGAGTAGGTAGAATAACAGGTATCTACAAGGATTTTGAAGACCTTGTCAGATCTTGTAACAGGGAAGATTTAGATACACTTTGCAAGATGGTTCAAGAGAAGTTCAAGGCAGATGAGCTAACTGATGTGAAAGCTAGGGAGCTATAGGTTCACTTCAGAAGATTATATGAGCCATATCCAAGTGACAGATATTGGAGATTTGAAGCTCACAACCTCAACACCTTACGGAAGTATTATGATTCATGTGAAGTACATCATGTTTTAACACAAGCTGGAGTTGATGTTTTCATGTTAGCAGAAAAAGAATATCCTTTAAGATCTGGAATCCTTACAATGATGCTATCTTCAAAGTTAAGATGTCAAGATAGAACAGAAAAGGTTGAAGATCTGCTACAAAGGATCCATGATCAATGTGAAAGAGCTTCCAGAGATTTAAGAAGAAGATATGTGTTTTGGAAGAATCTCCATATCATCAAGGATAAGGTATAATTCCACAAACTTAATGATTTGAAGGGAAATCATAAGTTTAGGGGAGGATTGTTAGGAATTATTCTAATCACGTACAAACTGCTAGTATTGGAGTTACAACTGCTGAAGATTACACTAGCAGTACTAACCTACTTTGTACTTCTAGTACAACTAGTTTGTACTGCTTATATGATGAACTCAGAAGATTGAAGATATACTTAGAGATAATTATAGAATAGATATTGTGTATATCTTATATGTTTAGATCGATACGAATAATGTATCAAAGTAAGTTTACTAGTAAAGGACTCCTTGGTCTATAAAAGGAGATCCTATGTTAGGTATTCAATATATCTTTTTTCATGCAGCTTCAAGGTTATAAACCCTAGTGATATTCTAGATCACTCGTATTATCAATAATATTGAAGACTTGGTTTTATTCATTGTTTATTATTTACTATTTACACAATACAATTGTTCCATTCAAATATACACAAAGTCTTCTAAGTATTAGCTAGTAAATTCCGCGTGCTAGTTTGTATTCACTCAAAGTATCAACAACACAAGGTGTGTGTTTAGATCCTATCAGTATAAATACTGAAATGTTGTAGGAAAACTTCTCTTGTGCTTGGCGGGAAAGAAGGGAATGAAGGAGGCATGCTGATGACATCAAATAATACGGATGTTTAAATGTTAATCTCCCCCTAATATACTCATTATTTACTCTTATTATATGGATATATACTTTAATTCTGTTATATTGTGTGTCCAGGTCACGAATGAGCATAGGAGATAAAGAGAAGCGGAAATTGGAAAAAGCTCGCAAAAGATACAAATTCATAGTATGCTGAAGGAAGCTACGGCGTAACTCATATTGTCTATTACGCCATAGCTAAGAGATTTATCATGAAGATCTCCAATCAAGAACTACGGCGTAACCACAACTCATAGTTAAGTCGTAGCTACATCATGACTTAATATATTCTGAAGATAAAAGCTACGCCTAACCACATTATGAAGTTATGGCGTAGCACTGACACTGAGAGTGATCCAAGATCAAAGAATTATGCTACAGCGTAGCCCACTTGAAGACTACGACGTAAAGGAAACCCTAATTGAATTTACGGCATAACCAGAAATGCCAACTACGCGGTAACTAGTGCTAATGGATAAGATCTTCCTACGATTACACAAGCTATGTCGTAACTCATTATTGAGTTATGCCGTAGCATGTGCAGGCCTATAAATACAACCCTAATTTTTGCATTTTACAACAACTTTCTCACCACTCAAAGTCAGAGATCATTAAGAGCATTTAGGAGGCCACTCTAAAGCAGCATACGGAGCCATTCCAAGGGAGAAATCACGCTACATCATAAGTCTAAGTTTTTCATTGTTTAATTCTCATTTCGAATTCATGTCTTTTGTAAACATTGATTTAAGTGTTACATTAAATATGATCAGATAAGCACATCTAGTGCTAGCCTAATTATGATTCCAATATTGTTTTGATTATGTTTTAATACTTTTTTTAATGCTTCTAGTGTGTGCATGCATAGTATGTCATTGATCCTTTAGTTGCGGTAGTCTAAAAGAACTGGTTATACTTGATATGCTAGGAGAATTGACCATAGGACCCTAACGTAGTTGAGTTGCAAGGATATTGTTGGGATGACAACTGACCACGGACCTTGTGTGTGAATTAACCATAGGATAACTTTCCGGGTTGGATAGAGTTAAGCAATTAGAGAATATATGATGCGTGGTTTTGCAACCATGCAAAAGGTTTTACTTCTCAAGGGATCTTGAGAAGCTTGCAATCCCCACCAGGCAGTGTACCTGACTGATGTAGTATAGTGAGTGGCAAGTATCGGGGGATTGATCATTCTCTCATGGAATAGTGTTCGTTAGGATTGAAACTAAATCAATTAGGACTAAAGGTGAAGGATGATTCTTTTCATATTTTATATTTTATGAAAGTATTAAAATCTCGGTTTTGGTAGAATGGTCGGAATTAGTTGCTAATCAACTAACCCAAAAGCTACTAATTAAACTAATGTGTAAGAAAATTAAATTAGGGTTCTACAAGGGAAGTGAAGCGTATCTACCTATGATTTATTACTCCTTGCTAGCTATCCAATTCTACCTATTTAATGTTAACCTTGTTGTAACTGAAGGGTTGCTTTCCTTAATACCATTCGTGCGGCCATGTGAGATCTTCCCCAACTCTATAAGCTTGTATCTCTTCCTATGACGACATGTTTAGTATCCTATCATGGCCTCATTAATAGTTACTTATGCATTTAATAACAACCAATAACATCGGTGTACACAACTGAGAAACGTTCTTTAAGACGTTCAAGCACATTACCATAAAGTAAGTTGGCCAGTTTTCTTAAGTCTAACGTGAAATCAATCAATCAAATAAGAGACAATAGCAAGCAAGAATTATAAACTAAATCAACTAGACCTATTGAAGTTGTCACACCTTAATTGATGAAGATAGACACAAACATCAACAAGGAATCAATAAGATCTAATTAATTATAAACAAGTTTCACACAATCATAAGTAGACACAAGGTGAATTAGCCAAGCATAATTAATGGAGAACAATCAACAATAATGATAATTGAAGACATAACATAAGATTGAATCAATAAACAAACCATTACAAGATGTTTATTGAGTGATTAAGACCCTCTAAGTTACTATAAAAACACCTACCCTAACCCTAGAATCGGACTTAGGGTTTGGGGCTTACAAATAATGAAGTTATAAAAAAAAAAAAAAAAAAAAAAAAAAAAAAAAAAAAAAAGAAAAAAAACCCTAATTCTCTCTCTCCCCTATGGAGATTTCCGGCCACCCTTCCCACTAAATTTCTGGCCAGAAAACCATCCCCTACACGTCCTCTCTACCCTTCAATGGGGTATGCAATACGTTGTTTGGGATGTTTTCTTATTCAAGGGAAGTGGCGGCTGTTTATCATCAATCTTTGCCCTATGTAATGGGTGAAATCTGGTGGAATCGTTTTTAGGGTTTACTAATCGCTGGTCATCATTAAACCGACTTTAGGGTTTCGTTTTTCATTATTATCCATCCTAAGTCGGTTTATTTTTTGTTTTAATCAATTCTTCTATCCCTTGATTTACATATATATAAGGGTCGATCTTGTCTAATGCAAGCACATGGTTTCTTTCATTCAACGATTCTTGTTTAGGGTTTCGTTTTTCTTGGTGTGCGTATTATCCTGGGCGCTTAATTCCTAACTAAACTCGTTTAGGGTTTGGTTATTTTTTGATTTGCTGGTTCTGTTGGATCGATCAAGTTACTGGTTATTGCTTTATTATATGTTGATCGATTCTGGTTGTTTATACCCTTAGTCGGCTATCTTTGAGGTCGATTTAGGGTTTTCATTGGTGATGCTTTAACGTTAAAACAGAATTCGTTGGTTCTGTTTACAATTCTTCATGGGAGTAAACCCTATTTAGGGTTTTGTTCATGCTTTGCTGGTAATTTCATGGTTCTACTTGATGAATGTTCATGTGGCGTTTTTAGGAAATGGGTTGAGAGAGTGATTGAATTGGATGTTAGGGCACTTTCAGCCCTATGATTGTGTACACAAAATGCTATGGTTTGAGAGCTTTCAAGTGATTCCTGTCTCATTTTTCTTGGCTGCTCGAATTGGTGATGTTGTGTACGGATTGATTTGGTATTGGTCGTTTGGATTTGTTAACCCTTTGTTGCTTTCGTATGGGTCTAATACTGATTGGTCATTCTCGACCTCTATTGTGGGTTAGCATTTGCTATGGATATTTGCATTGACTTGATCATGGTAGTCTTCTTGTGTGTCACTCGGATTTATTGGAAGATTGGTTCAAGCTCGGATATGCTGGACGTTGGGTCGCTAAGACCATGGTTATGCTTCAAATGTATTTGCTACGGTAGTCACTCTTATTAGGTTATTAGATTATGCTTTGCATAATACTAATAGAAGATGCAATTTGTTGAAGCTGGAAGTTCGCATGTTTATGATCTGGATCGCTAAGATGACTAGGAAGACTTCAATGTTATTTGAGTAGTGATGTATTGTATTTTTATTGCTAGTCATCGTTAGTTGTATTTAGATCTGATAGTTATAAGAATGGCCTGTCATTCTTATATAGTGGTAGTGGTAGTGTCCTTAGGGACTTCGATGAGAGACTCACTCTCTTCCATTGTACTTAAATGTTTTTGATTAATGTATTTTACCGGGTGCAGGATTACTCCCCTTTACCCAAAAAATAATGAAGTTATAAGGTTGTATTTATAGGCAGTTTTCTGCCCGGCCCATCTTGACGGCATCAGCCTATATAAGGGGACGGCGTCACGACCATTTTTTTCTTTACCAAATTTTATATCTTTTCTTCCTCTTCACGTAGGCTTTTGAATCACCTAAATCCGAGTTTGTATGCAAAAGATATGGCCAAAACAGTAACAGCTACTGTGCACGCAAGTTGTGACTGGTTAACACGTGATGGCCTACTTCCATTAACACGTGACCCCTTCAGGTTATAAGTCTTCTAGGCCATCATTCTTTTATTTAACTCGTGATGGCCTACTTCCATTAACACGTGATGCCGTCACGTGTAATTGCACCAAAAGTTTTCTGGAGCGTCACTTGTTAATTTTCATCCGCTCGAATCTTCAAGTGACGGCGTCAGCATCCAAAACGTGACGTCGTCTGGTGTAAAATCCTGACTTTTCTTGGTTTTCTTGCTCTCTTCATTTTTGAGTATAAAAAGTCCAAAAAGCTCCAAAATGCTTCATATTCCAGAAATCACGTTCCATGTACCTAAAATGAGAAATCAAACGATTTAGGGCAATAATTGATGATAAAAACATGATTTAGGGCTTAAATGACCCCCTAAAAGCATAACAAATATTTCCTTATCAAATATCGCTACACTTGGGATTTGCTTGTCCTCAAGCAAATGAGCTTTTCCACCAATAAAAATACAATTTAGGGGTCATTTATCATTAATATAAAAGTAATTACAACAAATGATCGTTCTACCTTAGTCAAAACAAGCATGGAAATTATACACTAGCACCTCACATTAAGTGTTTGGATACTCTCATCTCTCGGGAGTTGTAATTTTATATATCATAATTTGAAATGGAGAAATATCACTCACTACCTGTCACAGCAAATAGATTACCATAGGCTTGGAAAAGGATCAAAACTTCCACCACTTTGGCATAAGCACCTAGGATAAACTATCAAAGAGGTATTTTAAAGGGTTGTAACGTTAGGTGTAAGGGTATGGAATACACGGTTTGTTGGATAAGGAATATTTTACTGGTGTCAAGTCAATTGTTTTGGGATATCCCATGTCGTGGTAATATGTCTTGGAGTTGGCGTAAGATTCTTCAACTAAGGCCTATTGTCCGTAAATTTGTTTGGTATAAATTAGGGGATGGTTCAAAGGTTTCTGCTTGGTTTGACTCTTGGTGCTCGATTAGTCCTATCGCTTTTATTGTTTCTTCTCGTGACATTCACCGGGCTGGTTTTACTTCTAATACTACTGTTAGGGAGCTCGTGGGGTCTAATGGGTGGGCGTGGCCTAATGAATGGCTGGTTCGTTATCCTCCCCTTGGTTCTATTTCGGTCCCTTTGTTGGTTGATCATGTGGAGGATTCTTTATGCTGGCGTTCCAATGATGGAGTTTTAAGACCGTTTTCGGTTTCTTTAGTTTGGGAGTGCATAAGGCATCGGGAGACTAATGTTGATTGGTATCATCTTGTGTGGTTTTCTCATCGGATTCCGAAACATGCATTTCACTTGTGGCTTGTGATGAAGAGGAGGCTTCGAACGCAAGATATGTTGAGGCATCATGATGTGACAAACCAGGACCCGTTGTTGTGTCCTCTTTGTAAAATGCAACCTGATTCTCATGATCACCTTTTCTTTGCATGTTCTTATTCTATGCAGGTTTGGGACACTTTGAAGATGTTTGCTGGTCTTACCGTGTTGCCGTCCTCTTTAGATTCTATTGTTAATGTCCTTATTGGGTCGGCTAAGTCGAGGTCGGTTCGGAGTGTTACATCTAAGCTCTTGTTTGCTGCCGCGGCTTATGTTATATGGCAAGAACGCAACAACCGGCTTTTCAAGAAGCATTCTAGATCTGAAGCTCAGGTTGTTGATTTTATCAAGTCTACGGTGAGGATGAAGCTGCTTACGTGCAGGTTTAAGAAGACGGCGAACGTTATTGATATGGTTCGCGTGTGGAAGCTTCCAACTACGCTTATTCGTTCATGAAGACGGTTTCTGTTATGGATAGTTGGCTTTTGCATCTTGATGGTTTTGATTTGGATGTTGCCTGGGGCATGGTGGATTGTTCGATGGAGATTCAATTGAGAGCTGTACTCTTTTTTCCCTTCTCCAAGGTTTTCCCTCTGGGTTTTTACTTGGAAAGGTTTTTAAGGAGGCAGTCTCAGTTGATTCATCAATCTCCTTCGAAGAGGCGTGTGGACATTTGTGGTGATTCTTGTTACATTCGTTGGTGGTTTCCCATTGGTGCTATTGTAACTGTATGGTTTTTAGTTTTGTTCGCTTAGTGGCATGTCACAAGCGTTTAGTTTCTTGGTAGTTCAAGCATTGCTTGAGGTTAATGTGGTACGTCTGCCACATTCCATTGTACTTAAACGTTTTTTGGTGTAATATATTTTACCGGGTGTATTGCCCTTTACCCAAAAAAAAGTCAATTGTCTTAGTTGATTACATGTACAATGCGGCGTTGCTAAGCCAAGACTCAACTTAACTTAAACTAATCATAAACTAATAAAAACATAAAATAAACATAAAAGGAAACATGATGGTAGGCCGTATGTTTTTCTCTTTCTTTTTCTAATTTTTTTTTCGTTTTTCTTGAATAATACATCATCAGGAGCTTGTTTTCTCCCAACACTTGAACTTTTACATACTTTATATGTAACTATTTTAATGACTCGAATTAAGAAAATCAAAACACTTAGAGTACTTTAAAATATTTATGCACATATGGGGGTAATAATTGACGTTCTTCCCCAATGCTCCATAACAATAGTACTTTACCCATGAGTCCTAATCGTCTCAAAACAATATGTAGAAGATATGACTCGACTTAGCAACCATGTAATCAATTAGACAATTAACAAAGGGTTTAAACAGATGTTGTAACAATAATGCACTAAAGATGAGTGCATACAAGGAAGGCTAAGGCAATTTGGGTGTACATTTGGGGGTGGATTGTAAACAAATTCTTCCTTTAAGTAAGGTGCTTAAAGTTAGAAACGAAAAAGATAGGCTCTGAGGGGTGTACTAGGGGTATCATGTACTAAAAATGAGTACATCGCAAAGGTGTGGGAAAATTACTTGAACATGGGTTATCCTAATGCCTCTTATCATGTAGTAAATCCAACTACACGAATGTAGTCTCACATGTGGTCTCGGAATGAATCACTAATGCAAGTTCTAGAATCTAAATGCTATCGGTACACTCTTAAGCACTAAGGCTTTTCCTAACAAATCTAGGGGCGAACCTCACATATTTGGGCTAGTCATATAACTCTTATCCATGAGACGCTTATTAAGACTAAAGTTTCACTCTTATATGGCACAAAAAATTTTAAATTTGGTGCTAAAATTGCCCTAACAAGTATTCTCTTAGCAAGAGAAGTTGTAGTTTCTAAGGCATCCTAATTTACCATCCCTACACTTAAACATTGTCCCCGATGTTCTAAATAAAAGATGTAAAAGTAAAAGTAAATGGGAATGAAAGAAACTAATACTCCCCTGATTCGCTCGGTATGGACGATGTGATGACATGTATCACAACTTGTAATTTCAGGTCCTTTTTCAAACATCGAAATTTCATTATTCATTTCAGAAGTTACTATTCATCTGTTACTATTCACCGATCACTATTCATCATTTTCGGAGTTAGTTTGAGATTTCGAGAAGCGTTTGAAAATTTTACTATTCATATGACACTATTCATTCCCAGAAGGAAATCACTATTCACGATTGTCGTTCATCATTTCGTAAATCTAGTTTACGGGTATCCAAATTCGCGTAACCAGTTAGGTTTAGCTGCGAATTTATGTATCATCAGTAGGGACACGTCATATAGACTGGAGTAGTCTACATATCATCAGTAACACCATCAGCACTTTAGATCATGCACGGATATGCATTATTTCCATTTACGTATGATTAATTTGTAATTAACGTTACCACTCAGTTTTTGCTACTAACATATACCCGATACTTCCGTCTACGATCCTAATATATTTTCATACTCATTATAATAATATAAAATTTATATTATTAATTTACCCGGTGTTTTGAAACCATTTGCTATATTTTCCGGTAAACGCCTAAAATTATGTCGAATCACGATATTTCAACCCGACAATTATTTTAATACCCGATTCTTATCAGGAATGTAATTTCATAATTTTTTTACAACTTCGTCGTATTTTATTTCAAGGCGACACGATTTATTTTTAGTTAACTCGGTGCCCGGTAACACCTAAACTACACAATAACTAACTAAATATACACAAAAGTCTTCATTTTACTTACACACTCAACCTTTTCTTACTAAAACCCATCCTCCCTTCCTTGAATTAGGGATCTTGTCCCATAAATATCTATACTTCAAGTCTCCATTTTCATCCATTATACAAATAAACTAGCAAAAGTTTTTCTCTCATCCTTTCTTCTTCATGTGGTTCGGCCATCAACAACAATCAAGGAAGGATCCATCAAATTTTCAAGCTCAAGTGTTTAATCTATTCCTAGTAGTAATCTAGTTAGGATTTTGAAATAAAAATCCCAAGGTTTTCATCCAAATCACCTCAAATCTTCAAGTAAGCTTCAAGTGAACTTTTTCATCATCTCATACTTTCATTTAACTAGTAACATGATGTATTTTCAAGTTATAGCAGTAGATCATGCAAATATATATGTTATATATACCACTTTATACAATAATACTCTTTAATCTTAGATCTATAATTTTTATTAGTAACTTCAAGAGATCCACCAAGATTAGTGATGTTTAGGACCCCATGACACCCTAAGAAGGTGTAAAGTAGAATTGAGTACTTGTGGAGTTGATTTGAAGTAGTTTGGTTAAGTCTTGAACAAGTTTGGCACCAAGAAAATAAGTTTTGACAATATATATATATATATATATATATATATATATATATATATATATATATATATATATATATATATATATATATATATATATATATATATATATATATATATATATAGTTGCTGTCCCATTTTGCAAAATGTGGGAAACTCAGGGGATAGGGTGTAATTTTGGACCAAATATTTAGAAGTTATGCTAAAAACAAGTTAACGACGAAAACTATGTTGCTGTTGAACAGTTTTTGCGGACTGTTTGGAGGTGTGAAACTTGATCTTGCCGTCCCTACTTATCAAAAATATGTTAATACGTTGTCCCACGATTCCGGGGATATAAAGAACATAGAAAACGAGCTTATAACGAAAAAGATACAAGCGTTTGAAATCCGACGATATATATATATAATTCCATCAGCACTTCTATTATAACTTTGCCGCTAAACTGTTTTTGCGAGACACCAGTTTCTCGGGTGTTTTTCTCCATAATCGGTAGGGTTTGAGTTCGAGCCGTCTTCATATGAAATCAAGATCTTCCAGCAAGCTTTTCAAATCAATTGGTCGTTCGTCGAATAGACTTATAACGAATAAACTACAGCCTCATCTTTTTACCCAAAAATCCTTTCAAAGTTATTATTTTGACAGCTTTTACTATAATATAATTTTTCTAAGTGTTGAACATTATATTTTCAAGTAACGACATTGGAAGCGATATTTCTTAACCGTCGAGGCACGTACGATCAAAAGTTAAATGAGACAACACCTAGATAATGTTACAAGGTTTTCAAAAATGCCGAGGTTGACCATTAACACTTAACGTACAATATTTCGCGACTAGTTTTGCGAGGCCATTTTGGTCATATTTTCAAGTATGAAAAGTGTAATTTTACGACGAAAACATTATATTTTCTGATAAAACACCAAACAAGGATCGTGGAGTACCGTTTCAACATATTTACATAAAAAGTGGTTATTAACTTAACGTGATGTCAAAAATGTATTTTGTGACGATAAACATTATTTACAAATTTCACAAGTGGTATCGATAACATACATATTCGCATGTGTAGCATCATTTCATTTCTTACATTAGATCATATCATTCATAATAGGTTGCGGTTAGAGATCGTGCCTCATTTCAGTGTATCCACTTTTGTCATCGTAGCTATCGCACCAGGTGAGTCATAGCCCCTACTCTTTTAATTGTTTTGTAACCTCTTTGGGGGAGATACATGCTCAATTACATGTTTTCAACTTTATGCTCGTTTTACATTTAAACTCACTATTCGTTTAACAATTAAACACCATGCTTGATTTACTTGTATTGTGACTTGTCTCTTAAACATTATTACTTATTTTATATGACCTCATTGTCATTATTGTTTACCTGGCGACATTGTCACACTTTTTTTATATGACCTCATTGTCATCATTGTGTACCTGGCGACATTGTCAGACTTATTTTATGGCCTCATTGTCAAAGTTGTTTATATAGCGATATTGCAACCTTTATCTTTGCGTCGTGGTCCAAATATTACTTTCATTTACATAAACCAAATCAAATTTTAGTAGTGGGTTGTAAACACACAGGTTGTAAGTCTTGTATGGGCGGGACTTGGAACTGAGTGGATTTACGATGCCTTTGCTGGGAAATCTTCATTTAAATACAATAATTTCATTTTACACTAAACTCTATGAACTCACCAACCTCGTGTTGACACTTTAGCATGTATTTTCAGGTATTAAGCAATGGCACGCTACTGGAGGTTTTGGCAGGGCATAGCATGGTCATTGAAGACTCTGATATTCATATGGGGACCGTCTTAAACTATTTTAAGGGCCTAATTCCGCACTACTTTTAATGATGTAAATTCAATACTTTTGTTTAAACGATTTTATTCAAAGTGATTGAAGTGAAAACCATTTTTGTACTTGTGTTGTGATACCAATTGAGTTACACCCCAGCTACATGTAAGCTTCCGCTGGACCCGATTTTGGGGGTGTGACAGATTGGTATCATAGCTTTTGCTATAGAGAACTGAATGTTTTTAAAACCTAGACTATATCTACTTTCACGAAAACTTAACCCTATGACCGCCACGTGCCTGCCTGCCAAGATGATGCCTCATTGGTAGTTTATTGCTGACTTATGTGATGAGATTTGTACCTCATTATTAGATATATCATACTCATTTATTCTAGTTAATTACCGTAATTGTCTTCCCTATTAGTATGCTTTCATAACATATGCGTCTCATTGTTACGCTTTCTCCCTGCATAGTTTCATCATTCGACCTCGAGTTTGGTCATTTGCCTTAGTCTTTCAGAACGTCTTTGTATTTGTGAAGGACATGGTATTAGTATAACTAAGTTGAGTATTTCAAAATTCATGGAACCTCGATGGAAAGTAGACTGGTCATCTACATTCGACCCGGGATAGTGGGATATAGGCTGACCACTTATGTCTGACTTAGAGATGAATTTTGCAATACTGAGAATGGTTATAATAGAATTTTGTCTGGATTGAATTCTCTACCAAATTTCCAAATGTTTCATTTTACATCACAGTATTCCCTTTCATCACACTCTCATTGTGTCGTAGCTGTCGCAGTCATTTCCCTTCTCACCATCATTATCATTTCTTTTCCCCATGAAATATATATAAGGAATTAGGTGTCACTCTATAGATTCCTATGTCACTCATCACTCACTACTCCCAATATTGATAAGTGGATATTATCAATGATCTCCCTAGGAAAGACTTTCCATACCATCTATTAGGAGGATCCCTTGGTACATTAAGACCATTCAAAACTCAACAGAAATCTCAGGATATCACAAAACCATTCGAACCACTATCACTGGCCTGATTGCAAAAAAAAAAAATCGACCATCTAGAAAGTATTGGCTCGACTGAATTACAAGATTCATTTAGATACGAATGCTCACTAAGCAACACCATAGAGATAAATCCAACCTCCTAACCAAGACTATAGATCCTTCAATTGAACATGTCCTCACCAATAGACATTATTCAAACATGTTAGACACCTATGCATTTGTGTAGACATACCTACCCGACTATTTTATCCTCTTAATACTTTCACTTTTAAATGGATTTTTCTCCAAACAACAGTTATACAAAACATACATCTTGTAAGAAATGCTTTTCTGAGGCACTTATTTTGATAAGCAAATTTCTTTTGGTTAATCTTTTACAAAACTATTGAATGTTAAGAAATTTTAAACATCGATTTTTGGTAAACCCTACTATCCATCTAATGTTGAAAACAATCCTATCTTGCATAACTATTAAATTTTGAAACATCAAGAAAAATGTTACTTAGAAAGCTGTTTGCTTAAAATTGTAAATTCATTTATTCAGGGAAGGTTTATGGACAAAACACACAATCTCAAAACAAACTTTGAAAATCAATCACTATATGACATCACTTATACATTTAGGATTTTGTGATTTGATGACATAGAGCTTGGGGGAAAATCTTAGTAATGGAGACTAAGCATCGCAGGTGGAGAGAGACCCAATTCATGACATTCCTGCGGAGGATCACAACCTTATCCTAATCTATTCTTTTCAATAACACCCTTTGACGGACTTAACATAGTAAGATTTTTCCACAAGATTGAGACCTATTTCAATTATTCCTATTAGAGGAATTTGATTCACCTCAAACTCCTAGCGATTTCATTAAGATTCCCTTGGAACCACACCACCTATCATCTTCAGACCAATGGTCAGGATTAGAGAATGATACAAACGTAGGGAGATATGCCCACATCAGGTGTGATTGATTCTGGAAATGGTTGGGCTGACCATTTGCTATAAATTGGATTCACTTACAGCAATAGATATCACACGACCCCAAGGACAACATCATTGAGACACAATTCACAAACATGAAGAGATAAACCCGAGATACATTGGACCATTCAATATTTCAGACAGAATAAGCCTAGTGGCCTACAGACTTCAGCTCCCATTAGAGCTCAGTAGTTTACACGATAAATATCATCATCTTTTCACCAATACCACTCTAGAGACCAACACAAACTGAACTTCGGGACGAAATTACTGTTAGAGGGGAAGACTATCACAACTTGTAATTTCAGGTCCTTTTTCAAACGTCGAAATTTCATTATTCATTTCGGGGAGTTACTATTCATCATTTACTATTCACCGATCACTATTCATCATTTTACTATTCATCATTTTCGGAGTTAGTTTGAGATTCCGAGAAGCGTTTAAAAATTTTACTATTCATATGACACTATTTATTCCCGGAAGGAAATCACTATTCATGATTGTCGTTCATCATTTCGTAAATCTAGTTTACGGGTATCCAAATTCGCGTAACCAGTTAGGTTTAGCTGTGAATTTATGCATCATCAGTAGGGACACGTCATATAGACTGGAATAGTCTACATATCATCAGTAACACCATCAGCACTTTAGATCATGCACGGATATGCATTATTTCCATTTACGTATGATTAATTTGTAATTAACGTTACCACTCAATTTTTGCTACTAACATATACCCGATACTTCCGTCTACGATCCTAATATATTTTCATACTCATTATAATAATATAAAATTTATATTATTAATTTACCCGTTGTTTTGAAACCATTTGCTATATTTTCCAGTAAACGCCTAAAATTACGTCGAATCACGATATTTCAACCCGACAATTATTTTAATACCCGATTCTTATCAAGAATGTTATTTCATAATTTTTTTACAACTTCGTCATATTTTATATCAACACAACACGATTTATTTTTAGTTAACTTGGTACCCGGTAACACCTAAACTACACAATAACTAACTAAATATACACAAAAGTCTTCATTTTACTTACACACTCAACCTTTTCTTACTAAAACCCATCCTCCCTTCCTTGAATTAGGGATCTTGTCCCATAAATATCTATAATTCAAGTCTCCATTTTCATCCATTATACAAATAAACTAGCAAAAGTTTTTCTCTCATCCTTTCTTCTTCATGTGATTCGGCCATCAACAACACTCAAGGAAGGATCCATCAAATTTTCAAGCTCAAGTGTTTAATCTATTCCTAGTAGTAATCTAGTTAGGATTTTGAAATAAAAATCCCAAGGTTTTCATCCAAATCACCTCAAATCTTCAAGTAAGCTTCAAGTGAACTTTTTCATCATCTCATACTTTCATTTAACTAGTAACATGATGTATTTTCAAGTCATAGCAGTAGATCATGCAAATATATATGTTATATATACCACTTTATACAATAATACTCTTTAATCTTAGATCTATAATTTTTATTAGTAACTTCAAGAGATCCACCAAGATTGGTGATGTTTAGGACCCCATGACACCCTAAGAAGGTGTATAGTAGGATTGAGTATTTGTGGAGTTGATTTGAAGTAGTTTGGTTAAGTCTTGAACAAGTTTGGCACCAAGAAAATAAGTTTTGACAATATATATATATATATATATATATATATAGTTGCTGTCCCATTTTGCAAAACGTGGGAAACTCAGGCGCTAGGGTGTAATTTTGGACCAAATATTTAGAAAATACTTTCAAAAACAAAGCTATGGGCGAAAGAACGGATTAAAACGAGTTTATAATGAAGAAGTTATGCTAAAAATAAGTTAACGACGAAAACTATGTTTTCAGAAAACTATGTTGCTGTTGAACAGTTTTTGCGGACTGTTTTGAGCTGTAAAACTTGATCTAGCCGTCCCTACTTATCAAAAATATGTTAATACGTTGTCCCACGATTCCGGGGATATAAAGAACATAGAAAACGAGCTTATAACGAAAAAGATACAAGCGTTTGAAATCCGACGATATGTATATATAATTAATTCCATCAGCACTTCTATTATAATTTTGCCGCTAAACTATTTTTGCGAGATACCAGTTTCTCGGCTGTTTTTCTCCATAATCGGTAGGGTTTGAGTTCGAGCCGTCTTCATATGAAATCAAGATCTTCCAGCAAGCTTTTCAAATCAATTGGCCGTTCGTCAAATAGACATATAACGAATAAACTACAGCCTCATCTTTTTACCCAAAAATCCTTTCAAATTTATTATTTTGACAGCTTTTACTATAATAGAATTTTTCTAAGTGTTGAACATTATATTTTCAAGTAACGACATTGGAAGCGATATTTCTTAACCGTCGAGGCACGTATGATCAAAAGTTAAATGAGACAACACCTAGATAATGTTACAAGGTTTTCAAAAACGCCGAGCTTGACCATTAACACTTAACGTACAATATTTCGCGACTAGTTTTGCGAGGCCATTTCGGTCATATTTTCAAGTATGAAAAGTGTCATTTTACGACGAAAACATTATATTTTCCGATAAAACACCAAACGAGGATCGTGGAGTACCGTTTCAACATATTTACATGAAAAGTGGTTATTAACTTAACGTGATGTCAAAAATGTATTTTGTGGCGATAAACATTATTTACAAATTTCACGAGTGGTATCGATAACATACGTATTTGCATGTGTAGCATCATTTCATTTCTTACATTAGATCATATCATTCATATTAGGTTGCGGTTAGAGATCGTGCCTCATTTCAGTGTATCCACTTTTGTCATCGTAGCTATCGCACCAGGTGAGTCATAGCCCCTACTCTTTTAATTGTTTTGTAACCTCTTTGGGGGAGATACATGCTCAATTACATGTTTTCAACTTTATGCTCATTTTACATTTAAACTCATTGTTCGTTTTACAATTAAACACCATGCTTGATTTACTTGTATTGTGACTTGTCTCTTAAACATTATTACTTATTTTATATGACCTCATTGTCATTATTGTTTACCTGGCGACATTGTCAGACTTATTTTATATGACCTCATTGTCATTATTGTTTACATTTATTTTATATGACCTCATTGTCATCATTGTGTACCTGGCGACATTGTCAGACTTATTATATGGCCTCATTGTCAAAGTTGTTTATATAGCGATATTGCTACCTTTATCTTTGCGTCGTGGTCCAAATATTACTTTCATTTACATAAACCAAATCATATTTTAGTAGTGGGTTGTAAACACACAGGTTGTAAGTCTTGTATGGGCGGGACTTGGAACTGAGTGGATTTACGATGCCTTTGCTGGGAAATCTTTATTTAAATGAAATGTATTTCATTTTACACTAAACTCTATGAACTCACCAACCTCGTGTTGACACTTTAGCATGTATTTTTAGGTATTAAGCAATGGCACGCTACTGGAGGTTTTGGCAGGGCATGGCATGGTCATAGAAGACTCTGATATTCATATGGGGACCGTCTTAAACTTTTTTAAGGGCCTAATTCAACACTACTTTTAATGATGTAAATTCAATACTTTTGGTTAAACGATTTTATTCAAAGTCATTGAAGTGAAAACCATTTTGTACTTGTGTTGCGATACCAATTGAGTTACACCCAGCTACATGTAAGCTTCCACTGGACCCGATTTTGGGGGTGTGACAACATGGTTAAATCTTCTTCCAAGAGAATGAACATGATAAGCTTCACTTCTGAAATATAAATCATCTTCTTGTCCAATATAACCTGTAATCAACAAACACAAAAACCAAAGCATCAAACTGAACAAAAATCACAACTAGATGTAATTCCAGACTTAAAAATAGAAACAAAACAATTAAAGGATAGGATAGTTGTGGAATGATTTACAAATAGGAACTCATAAAACATATCCACAGGTATTGACACACAAACAAGATAGAATATATGCTAATCAGGAAATGTGAATTTTTAATGTTCGAATTTTCGTTCTTTTTAACAAAATATAAATTTCCCTACACTTATCTTTTTATAAAATACCTTTATATGCAAATAAGACGAGGTTAAAAACAAAATAAATCATTTTCACAAATTTTTTGAAACATGAAAATTTAACAATTATGATTAAGCATATATGACACAAACAAACAAAAAAAGTAAAAACATCAAAAGATTAAAAACATGGGTTGCCTCCCAAGAGGTGCTTGTTTTTGTTCGAGTCACGGGACTGACTCTACCCTTATTTAACAGAAATAGGGAAGGTTTTCCCTACACTTAGGATTAAGTGCTGGTGAAAGTAGCGATACACACCCTTAGGGTGGAAATATGCCACGTGAGGTGAAAGGGGTGAGTGAATGGCTTCCTTCATCCTAAAACTACCCGGATAATATAGGTTGATGGGTGGGTCAGTTCCTCTTTTGTCTCCTAGATGTAAATCTAAGGATGGAAAGTTGTGTAAAGACTGAGGTTCCGGTTCATCAACGCTAGGAAATTCCCTAAAACTAAGAGTAAGGTTATCACTACAAGTATTCAAACCTATATCCTCTAGTGGTGCTTGATACAAGGGTTCTACCTCCATCGGGATTCCTAAAGTCTCTTCTACTTCTTTCGGGTAAGTCACGGGCGATGTGTATGCCTCAAATGATGGTAGGACTTGTGGAGTACTTAGTAGGCTTGCGTTATTTTCCTCATCATTCTTCGTGTCAAGATCACCTATATCCTCATCATGTGTTTTAGTAGAATCTAACCTAAGCATCTTCCTAAGTATCTCTAATGCTTCTTTAGGCATCTCAACTTTAAAGTCCAATTCATAAGAATCTTCCTCAATGATCTGATTACTATGTTCAAATTGGCTAAAGGATTCATCATGAGTTCCTTGAGATTCAAAGGCATTGATCTTAAAAACTAGGTCTTTTTGCTCAATGTGCTCATGTTCGGCTAAATCCTCCTTAATTGGTTTCTTAGGTAGTGATAAAAGCAAACCTAATGCTTCATCTAACTTATGGTTTATTTCTTCGGATTTCTCCATAATTCCTTGGTAAACTTGGTCGCTTTTCCTAAGGGCGTCACTAAAACGAGTTGATCCTAAACATGGAGGTTGTTTATAAGAATCTACCCTAGGCGAAGGCTCACATGATTCATAGGTGTCCCTAAATGAGGTATTTTGAGGGTTTGATGGAGCTCCTGAGGTGATTTTTTTTTAAAAGTTTTATGCACTTGGTCTCTTTTCTCAAGGTACTCACTAAAATCAATGCAAGATCCTGTCCTCCTCATTTTCACTCCTACATCTTCATATATCCAAATTGGTAAAATTACTTTTCTTCATGTAAAACCAATGTTGCAAAAATCGTGAATCGGTCCCGAGGCGGTCGAAGGCCGTGTAGCGATTTTTGGCCGATTAATCGCCGATTCCAAGATCCAAGGCTGATTAATCGGCCGATTACCTTGTAATTCGCTCCAAGGTACAAGGCCTTTCAGCTTGTAATCGCCGATTAATCGGCCTTGTAGGCCGATTTTTGCAACACTGTGTAAAACTCTAGTGTCGGATTTGGTGGATTCACGTTCTCCATTCTGGTGAACGGAAGAGTTAATGGAAAAATTTTACGAACAAAAGCACAAAGAAGAGATAGACTATGAGAAAGCTAATAAAAAGAAAATGAAAATCTCACTAGAAAGGAATCTAATGACTAGACCTAATAAAACGAAGATTCAACCTAAGCAATAACTATTCCCCGGCAGCGGCGCCAAAAACTTGATGCGTGGTTTTGCAACCTTGCAAAAGGTTTTACTACTCAAGGGATCTTAAGAAGCTTGCAATCCCCACCAGGCAGTGTACCTGACCGATGTAGTATAGTAAGTGGCAAGTACCGGGGGATTGATCGTTCTCTCGGGGAATAGTGTTCGTTAAGATTGAAACTAAGTCAATTAGGTCTAAAGGTGAAGGATAATTATTTTTATATTTTATATTTTATGAAAGCTGTAAAATCTCGATTTTGGAAGAATGGGCGGAATTAGTTGCTAATCAACTAACCCAAAATCTACTAACTATACTAATGTGCAAGAAAAGTAAATTAAGGTTCTACAAGGGAAGTGAATCGTATCTACCTATGATGTATTACTCCTTGCCAACTATCCAATTCTACCTATTGAATGTTAACCTTGTTGTAACTGAAGGGTTGCTTTCCTTAATACCATTTGTGGGGCCGTGTACGATCTTCCCCAACTCTATAAGCTTCTATCTCTTCCTATGACGACACATTTAGTATCCAATCATGGCCTCATTAATAATTACTTATGCATTTAATAACAACCAATAACATCGGTGTACACAATCGAGAAACGTTTCTTAAGACGTTCAAGCACATTACCATAAAGGAAGTTGGCCAGTTTTCTTAAGTCTAATGCGAAATCAATCAATCAAACAAGAGACAATAGGAAGCAAGAATTATAAACTAAATCAACTAGACCTATTGAAGTTGTCACACCATAATTGATGAAGATAGACACAAACATCAACAAGGAATCAATATGATCTAATTAATTATAAACAAGTTTCACACAATCATAAGTAGACACAAGGTGAATTAGCCAAGCATAATTAATGGAGAACAATCAACAATAATGATAATTGAATACATAACATAAGATTGAATCAATAAACAAACCATTACAAGATATTTATGGAGTGATTAAGACCTTCTAAGTTGCTGAAAAAACACCTACCCTAACCCTAGAATCGGACTTAGGGTTTGGGGCTAACAAATAATGAAGTTATAAGGTTGTATTTATAGGCAGTTTTTTTCCCGGCACATCTTGACGGCTTCAGATCATATAAGGGAATGGCATCACGACCGTTTTTTTCTTCACCAAGTTGCAGATCTTTTTGTTCTATTCGCGTGGGCTTTTGAATCACCAAAATCTGAGTCCGTATGCAAAAGATATGGCCAAAACAGTAACAGCTACCGCGCGTGCAAGTTGTGACTGATTAACACGTGATGGCCTACTTCCATAACACGTGACCCCTTCAGGTTATAAGTCTTCTGGGCCATCACTCTTTAATTTAACACTTGATGGCCTACTTCCATTAACACGTGATGTTGTCACGTGTGATTCCACCAAAAGTTTTCTAGAGCGTCACTTGTTAATTTCCATCAGCTTGAATCTTCAATTGACGGCGTCAGCATCCAAAACTTTATGCCGTCAAGTGTAAAATCCTAACTTTTATTGGTTTCTTTCACTCTTCATTTTTGAGTATAAAAACGTCCAAAAAGCTCCAAAATGCTTCATATTCCAGAAATCACGTCCCAAGTACCTAAAATGAGAAAAGAAAAGATTTAGGTTCATATTTGATCATAAAAACACGATTTAGGGCTTAAATGACCCCCTAAAAGTGTAACAAATATTTCCTTATCAGTATAGCCTACGATCCGAGAGTACGGGCCATACTTGGGATAAATCAAGCATGTAGTGGCACTTAATGACTCAAACCCATCTGTCGTACATCGGGTTACTAACAGAGGGTAGTGCCTTTGGTTCCTGGCAGGATTCGGGGGAAATAGGCTAGGGAACTTGACCATATGAACCTAGTGATGCATGTCCGCCCCACTTGAAGCATTAGATTAGTTTTATAGAGAACATAGTTGTAAGCGATATTGGATGAGTGACTAGGCTAGTACACTCTTCTCCCACTACTCACAACTTTCATTTTATTTCATGTTTAATTTATTTTCTTTTCCATTTAGCATAATTAATCAATTCAATCTCTAAAACCAGTTAAAAACGTGACACTATACTTAGATTTAATCCAAACTACATTGCTCTTGGGACGACCTCGGTTTTACCAAATACTAATCTATACGCTACCGGATTCTCGGTCCATTAGTGAAAATAGGTAGACCTTAGGTAATCGAGCTAATATAAATTTTAGACCTGGTCAGTAAAACCTGCATCATATTTTTGGCGCCGCTGCCGGAGAGCTATAATAGGATTTTTATTTAAGTTTTTACTTTTTGATAAGTTTTGTTTTTTCCTTTCTCATATTTTGTTCAAGTTTCAGGCAATATGGAACTGGTTGACATTAACATGTTGACCCTTGAAGAGTACCTTGCTATGACTAGGGATGAGCAAGGGCCGGGCCTCATTAGGCCGGTTATTAGAGCTGATGAGCAGTTCGAGCTAAAGGCACAGTTTATGAGGGAATTGCGGGAGAAACTATTTTCTGGAAATAAAAGTGAAGACGTGTATGAACATGTTGAACATGTCTTGTACATCACTAGCCTCTTTAACATCCCTGGAGTCTCTCATGATGTGGTTATGTTAAGAGTGTTTCCTATGACACTCACTAGAGCTGCAAGAAGATGGGTTGATCGGTTACCTGGTGGAACCATCAACACTTAGAACCTTCTCAAGAAGGTGTTTATACAATGTTATTGCCCTCCTTCTAAGACGGCAAAACAATTGGAAGAGATTCACAATTTAAGATATGAGGCTGATGAAACTTTGTACCAAGCTTGGGATAGGTACAATGATCTCCTGTACAGGTGCCCGACACATGACTTGAACAAGCAACAAAAAGTGAACATCTTTTACAAGCGCATAAACATCGCAACTAGACAGATGCTCGATTCATAGGGACCAATCCCAGGGATGACACCTGTTTAAGTCGTTGATGTTATTCAAGACATGGCCGACCACTCGCAGAAGTGGCACGATGGAGGAAGCACCATATGCACGGGCGGAGGCTTGGAATGTATGAATGCTTTAGCTAACAAGCTTGAAAATCTTGGCAGGAAGTTGAAGAAGCTAGGAGAACGTGCATGCTATACAAGTAGGATGCGACATTTGTGAATGAGCTCACCTTGCCCGCCCGTTGAACGAGGAAGAAAAGAAAGTTAAAGAAGTGAAGTATGGTGAAGGAAGACCCTATCAAAATAATAATAGGAGTGGATATCGTGTAGGACCACCGGGACAATATAATCAAGCTCCATACATAGAGAAGAAGTCAACCCTTGAAGAATCTATTTACAAGTACCCAGAGGAATCCTCCGCTAGACATAAAGAAAGAGATGAATGGCTCAAAAGTTTTCACGAAAGGGCAAGGTCTAGTTTGAAGACTCATGACGAGACTCTTAAAAATCTAGAAGCTAAGATTGGTTCTCTGACAAATGATGTTCAAGAACGAAATTCAAAGGAAGGATCCTGCAAGGCTATTTTCTCCAAAGACGGACAACCACTCTATACCCCCTTTTAGGTATTCTGATGAAGAAATTAAATATTTTACTAACCCTTATGAACAGGAAAGTAATGAGGACGAGGATGACTATGATTAGGTGGATTTCCTAACTTGTTTTGAGCCATCATCTTTGAAAAGTAAATTAAGTTCAGTTGAACTAACACCACTAAGGGAGAAAATTAAATTGAACGAGCCTTGTTCGGCCGTTGTCCAAAACCATCTACCTCTGAAAGAAAAAGACCCATGGAGTTTCCTTCTCCCGTGCTCTATTAATAATCTTAGTGTTAAAAACGCTTTAGCTGATCTAGGGGTCAGTATCAGCATCATGCCCTTTTCTATGTGCAAAAGATTGAATCTAGGGCCTATGAAACCTATATCTATGACCATTGAAATGGCAGACCAAACTGTTAACATCCCTAAGGGAATTTTTGAAAAATGTCCTAGTTAAAATTGACAAATTTACCTTCCGGTGAACTTTTTCATTCTTGATATGGAAGATTTAGAAACCACTTTGATTCTAGGAAGACCCCTTCTCGCTACTATACGAGCAGTCATTGATGTCTTTAACAAACGCATTTCTTTAAAAATTGATAATCGATAACTCATTTTAAAATGGATGATAGTGGAAAGTGCTACCCTATTGAAACCGTTTGTGTTATTAAGAAAGATGACTATAATCTAAATAAGGGCAGGGGTAATGACCATTCTTGTGATACTCAGATTATCTTGCCAATTAAAGATTTACATGATGATGTCAATGGAAGCAGCAAACAAGATAAATCACATTGTGATACTGACCAAAAACTACCAACTAGCTGCAGTATAGTAGTTGAGGGAATACCTAATGCGAAGTGTGAATTGGTCGATGGTAATGATGAACTTAAGTTGATCCTCAACACTTCGTTAACTGATGACGAAACCAAAAGGGTAATGGGAATCATTACACAACATCACAGGAGGGCTAATAACCTTCCAAAAATAATCAAGAAAATACGCCATTGGTGTGAAGCTATTCCTGTTGATAATGGAGAATGGTACGACTTATGGGCATCATGTAACCCAAATCTTGAAACATGTGAAGGTGGTGGTAACGTAAGGACTCGAGGTAAATGGCATCTATAGACTTCAACCAACGACGAAGAAAGAAGAAAACTAGAGTGGGATGGTACTATACCCTTCAACGATTGGGTCCGCATTGCATATAGGAAGGTTAATGATGAAATGATGGTGAAGATTTGGAACAGCATGGATAATGCCACCGTTAGTGAAAACCCAACCACGAATAGTGATTCTAAGTCACAAGAGGTAACATTTAGTGATGACATAGAACATGACAATGATAATCTCGCAAAGGATTCCGCAAAATGTATAATGGAATGTAGCCATTGGTGCAAAAGCATCAAAGGAAAAAGAGAAACATTTTGGGCTTCTTGTGACCCATATGAAGATGATTGTAATGGAGGTAGTAGCATGATTAGAGTTGGGAATGATGAATTCTTGTGGATTGCAACGAATGACGACCAAAGAAGTGAATTACCATGGCTTGATGAACTAGGATTTGAAGATTGGATAAAAATCAAATATGGTAAATTAGATGCCACCAGTAAAGAAAAAATTTGGATGGGATGCATGAATAAAAATGGCCTTAGCATGAATAAAATCCCTAATATGGAAAGAGACGGATGCAACAAGGGACACATGTCTGAATGGAGTAGTAAGGAAGATCATGAAAAAGGTGTACTTATAGGAAATAAGCTAAGTAAGGAACAACCAATTAAAGCTGGGGCTGACGATGATTCCGAAGGAATCATGGATTACCTAGAACTACAGGGACAGGATGGATTCACAGATCCGGACAATGAAACTTATGAACGACGGAGATGCAAACTGTTAGGAATCCATTATAAAAGACCTCCATCTATTATGGCTGAGAAATTTGAAATTACTAAATACCATTTGGGTCCTGATGAAAAGTTTGCTAAAATACGGGAGATTGAATGTAAGGAGTTTGCACACACAACTACAAATGTCGCATGGGTTCGGCATAATTTGAGGAAAGAAAAAGATGAGTTCGATCGAGTTCATCAGCCACCCACGTGATGACCCATGGGAGTGATTCTAACTTAAAGACTCGATAATAAAACAAAGTGCTCTTATGGGAGACAACCTGTATTATCCCTTTTAAAACTTAGTTTTTGTTGGTTTGGTATTTTTTTATGTTTTGCAGGAATTGGAGTAAGGAGGATCAAGAAGACCTCATTATTGCTGGAATTGAGGCTCTAGGATCACTCATTACGGCGTAGCCGGAACATGGTGTTACGCCGTAACATCCTCCTATTTTCTTATTGCTCCAGGTTTTTCACTCATTACGGCGTAGCTTAGTAATGAGGCTACGACATAACATATTCCTATAATTAATTTATCAAAACATTAAAACCTTTATACCATAACCTTGTATTAGTAACTAAATTAACTTTGTCGGTGTATTCACTATAAACCATCACAAGACTTCACTCGTCCACTTAGGACACCAAGTGGTTTAAAAGGCTTGTTGCATATGCTAAATGCAACCGTGATTCCTACGAAAGTGAGTTAGGTTTTATTCGTTTTTGTTTTTGTTTTTGTTTTTATAGAATTATGCTTGTGGTAGTACCGTGATTTCAAGGTTTTGAAGTTTGCTCATGGAGGCAAGTCGAAGGCACGCTTTCTCACTTGATCCTTCTTTCGTTTATGGAGCGAATTTCAGGGGAGTTCTCGCTCTAATCCTACTTTCTCTTCACATATATTTCATTTTTAGTACAAAAGGGACTTTGTACATTTCAAGTGGGGGGACGGGAGTAGAATTATACCTTGAACTTTATTTTGCCCTCGTTTTTCTAGTTTATTTTGAAAAATTATGCCATTTTTAAAATTTTGACATGTTTTTCCGAACCTAGCTAGATTAGACCTTTGCCTATTTAACCATTGAATTCCTATGGTGAGATTTAGCCTATCCGTTTTCGCTAATTTACCCAAATCTACCAAATATTGAGTGTGTCGGTAGTTTGTAAACTTTAAAACTTAGCCTTTACATCATTTCGATACCATAGACGAGTAGTGTGTCGAGTTTGCTCGATGCATTTAGAAAGAACAATTTAAGAAGGCAATATTCTAGGATTATCACCCAAATAGCCTTATATGTGTGCTTTTATCGAGTAGTCACCTCGACTTCTCGACCCTCATGTTAAACTTTTTTGTTGCACTCATCTTTAGTGCAAGATACCCCTAGATACACTCTTTTGAGCCTTTCCTTTCGTTTCATAATCCTTTATATGTTGTTTCGATACACCTATTCACCTTAGCCTACCGTGTAGTCTTTTTTTATGATTGGGAAATCATTTTTTACCCAAGCATGCTTGACATAGTCTTCCACAATAGGAATCTGGTTCTTTGAATGTTAATAAGCCTTCTAAGGCTAAGGGGTTGGCTTCTAGGATTGGTAACATTGATGGTAAGATGCTTACTAATACAAGTAAGCCATTGAAGGTTATTTTGAAAAGTGCAGGTTTGGAAGGAAAAACGGGAAGTTTTGCTCTTCCTCGTGATCATGGTCCCGTTGTTTCTGATCCGAAGTTTGCTTTACAACAAGAGGTACGTTTGGCTAGTTCTAAATCTGATGTTCTTAAGTCTAGTAATGTTGTAGCATCTGATTCGTTGGGAGCTGCAATGGTTGGTACGTTTAAGGATTCTGGTGAAAGGCTAGCCGATGAGTGTAATATTGGAGGTTCTTGTGAGCCTAATGTACCTAGTGATTCACAATCTGATGAAGTTGATGAGGCTACTAGGTCGGGTTCAAGAGTGGTTATTCCAATGGCCGTTGTTGATGATATGTGCACTAAACTTACTAATTCATTATACGGTTATTTCATTGGGCAAAGAATTGCATTTCCTATTGTGGAAGACTATGTCAAGCATGCTTGGGCAAGGTTCGGCTTTGAACATGTTATATTGCGGAATGGTTTCTTCATTTTCAAGTTCTCTTCAAGTGAAGGTATGAATAAAGTTCTTAATGGTGGTCCTTGGTTTATTAGATCAACGCCTTTATTCTTACATATATGGGTACCTAATATGAGGCTTGAGAAGGAGAAGATTACTAAGGTACCGGTTTGGGTACGTATCCATAATATACCGTCCGTTGTATACTCTAAAGCCGGTATTAGTTTGATTGCAAAACAGTTGGGGCGGATAATACGGTTTGATGCGGGTACTAATGATATGTGTAAGAATCCTTGGGGACGTTATTCACATGCACGGGTACTTATTGAATTATCGGCTGATTTGGATGTTTTGGAATCAATTGAGGTTGAGATTCCTTTGCCTATGGGTAAGGGTCATTACATGGAAGTTCTTGATGTTGAGTATGAATGGTGGCCATCTTGGTGTTCTAAGTGTGTTTGTTTCGATCATGATGATGATGTGTGTCCTCTTAGACGTAAGCGGGTTACTAAGGGTTCGACTCAACAAGATTGTGATGTCAAGCGCAAGGTTCACTCTACTAAGGCTGGTCATACTAGTGATAAGGGTAAGAAAGGGGCTTGGGGGGTTTCAACTAAGCCTAAACTTTCGTACCAACCTGTTTCAAAACCGGCTACCAAGAAGAAGAACCGAGCACAACCTGATGTGAGGGCTGTTTTTAAGCCTACTAATGGTGATTCTAATTCGAGTGGTACATCTATTGATGCATTGAAGAGTGATTTTGGGGCTGCTCCTGTTGAGGATTGTCATACTCAACTTGAGCAGATGGTACGTGAGGATACTCATGCTTCTTTTGGGGGTGTGGAATCCGTGGGGTTAAGTGGTGTTAATGTGGTTCCATTGCATAGCACTACTGATGGTTTGTGGGAGCATGGTTCTCACAATGATGGTGCTTCTTCAAGTGTGCCCTATTCTGATTTTGATACATCTAGCTCGTTTACTACAAGTGATGTAGTGATGACTCCTAGGAAGAGGGTTACGTTTGCTGACGAAGTTGAAGAAGCTGATGAAGTTGATGAAGTCTATGAGAACTATGATGATATTGCAAATTATACCAAGTTCAAGAATGGTTCTCCGAAAGATTTCCAGGTGCAAGGACGCAAGAAGAAATAGTTATTTCTATTGTTTTTGTGTTGTTTGCTTGTTAAGTTGCTTTTGTTTAGCATGTTTGTTTGGTCAGTTGCACATGTTGTGCATGTTAGTTTTAAGAATGTTTTGTCATTCTTAGATACGTGTCTTGTAAGTGTCCTAAGGGACTGGGGGCGAGGGATTTCACCCTCGTCATTTTGTACTTCAACGTTTTTGGATAATAAATTTTACCAGGGTGCAGGATTACTCCCCTTTACCCAAAAATACTATTGGAGACCATTTGAAGACCCCCCCCCCCCCCCCCAAATTCTCATATATTGTTCATCTCAAGTGGAGGGATGTAAATATTCTTGTATTTAGTTATGATAAAAAAAATTGTGAATTTCTGTTTGTAAATAGTTGTGTATTGGTGCACCCTTGTATAGCACCTTGATTATGAGCTCATCATGGATTAGTATCAAAGAGGCCACTTCGGTCACATTTGAAGAATTGAGTTGGTGATGTTGCTACACCAACATGAAAACCTAGTCACGTATCCATCATGACGTCCTCTCGTGACACTTTTACTTCTTATGATCAGGTTCTTGAGTTTTGAAACTTGGACTTAGGGCAAACGGTAAACGGTGATGACTTAATTATAGGCTTAGACTATTTGCTTGTTATTTTTCATTTTACGCCCATTTTGTGTATTCCCATGTCTTATCCTACACTTTAGTCGCAAATCATGCTTAGGTGAGGAATTGAGCAGGCATTGATGTCTTGCCCAGCGTTCCGGTCATGTATCGATGTTCTTTGTCGCCTTCGCGGTAGTATGTTAGTAACAACCCTACACCCTTAACCTTATTTGTGTTCACCCAATATTGCCTTCAAAGATTGTTTTGACCTTAGCTCTAGTGGCAGAGATTTGTGTAACCGCCAAGCCAATGATAGAATACATACTATGACTGTGCTTTGAGTGATCACCCCGAAATTGACACTTAAAATAAGGAGAGTATGAGTGTTAGTTCCCCTTTCGTGAGGTGTTCGGCTTTGAGAATTCTAGCATAGGATATTTTTAATTTGATATTTCCCGAGTAATCTTGGGGGATATCTTTTTGAAAATGTTTCTAATCAGATCTACTTGAAGGCAAGTAAAGTTCAAGTGGGGGGATATTTGATGACGTCAAATAATACCTATATTTAAGTGTCAATTTCCCCCCTAATATGCTCATTATTTACTCTTATTATATGGATATATACTTTAATTCCATTATATTGTGTGTCCAGGTCACGAATGAGCATAGGAGATAAAAAGACGCGGAAATTGGAAAAAGTGCGCAAAAGATACGAATTCATAGTATGCTGAAGGAAGCTACGGCGTAACTCTAACTCTCTATTACGCCGTAGCTAAGAGCTTTATCATGAAGTCATCTCGAATCAAGAACTACGGCATACCCACAACTCATAGTTACACACCGTAGCTACATCATGACTGTTAGGAATACGATTATTCATATGAAGACTCGGTCACCCCGAGTAGTGTTTAGAATATTGTAGCTCATAGTAATTATCATATTAGTAAGAAAGTAGTTTAGTATTAGTTAGTATTTGTGGAGTCGGGTCGGGTCTCTTACCCACTGTCAGCCCGCTCTACAGCCCGTTTCAAGGGGCGTTTACATTGTAACTATAAATACCCTTTCCCACCCATGGGAAAGGGTTGGACCTTCACTTGCAATCTAACATTCAACAAGTTTTCTCATACAAGGCTCCCACCTCTCTCATCTCATTCTCTCTCTAACATCTCACTAGAAACTACATCTTTAATCATCACAAATCACTTAACCATCCATGTTCATATATTAGAGTTTATTACAATTGGTATCAAGAGCCATGGTTCTATCCTAGGATTCATGGTATGCTCAAATTTATATTATGGTTTGTGGTTTTAGGGTGGTTCGACTTCTTCTAGTGGTTTTCACACGAGTTTGATCTCGTTAGGTGTTTATCTCGACATTTTTCTTGTACTTTCTCGTTTATTAGTTGTGTAGACACCTTGTTGTAACCTTGGTTTAGTCATTTCATCACTTGGGTGGACATTGGTGGCATTTTGAGTACTATTTCTTGCCAGCGAGTTGGTACCTCTTGGTAGAGGGCTGGCAGTTGTGTGTAGCGAGTTGGGGTTAGAGATTTGGCGGTTTGCTATTTTGGGACATACGGACAAATCGCTACGATAGTGACACTTTTGTCTCATTCCTAGCGAGTTGTTAGGTTTAGGTTGTAGCGAGTTGGCATTGGTGAGTTGAGCAGTTAGCGTATTGCCAGATAGCGAGTTGATATCTAGCGAGTTGAGGCTTCAGCGATTTGAGAATAGCGAGTTGAGCAGTCAGCATTTTGTCAGATTAGCGACTTGTCCATTGACGAGTTGTATAGTTAGCGTATTGTCAGATAGCGTGTTGACAGTAGCGAGTTGTCAGGTTTTGGTAATAGCGAGTTGATAATCAGCGAGTTGATTCTTGTCTAGCGAGTTAGTGCAGGTGTGTAGCGAGTTGAGTTATTTCAGCGACCTGGTACTTGTAGCGAGTTAAAGCCTTAGCGAGTTGTGATTATCTTAGCGTGTTAACATTTGTGAAATTTGTGAGCTGTAGCGGCTTAAGTTGTTACATCTACTCCTTCAGTAACTTGACGTTGTGAGACTATTCCTATAACTTGACTTGTTATTTCAATAGTAACTTGACGTTGTGAGTTTAATCTTACGATTTGACTTGTTTTCTGAGAAGTGATTGTAATTCGACTTGTTGCAACAAAACACAAATCTTACGTGTGTTTAACAGCTTGATACGTGTAACTACTCAGTCTTCATAGCATGGCAAGCACTGCATCGGATGACATTCAGGCAGCAGGATCGGATACTCGTCCTCCTATGCTGGACAGGACCGACTAGGAATCATGGGCACAAAGGATTCGTCTATACTGCTTGGGTAAGGAAAATGGTGTGAACATCCTGAAATCCATTGATAATGGACCTTTCATCATGGGGACAACCAGAGACACTATCGCAGCTACTAATGACAATCCTGCGGCAGTTGGTCCAGAAAGACCTCGTATCTACGATGATCTTTCTGATGAAGAAAAGAAACGCTATGATGCTGACATCAGAGCTTCGAATATTGTCATTCAAGGACTTCCTAAAGATGTCTACAAACTCATCAACTTTAACACAGATGCGAAAGCAGTTTGGGATAATGTGAAGATGCTTCTTGCAGGATCTGAGTTAACCAAAGAAGATAGGGAGTCTCAGCTGTATGATGAATTCGAGCACTTCAAAATGAATCCAGGTGAAAGCATCACTGACTACTACGTCAGATTTCACAAGCTAGTCAATGACATGAGAGCCATCAAGATGACAATGCCTAACATTCAGCTCAATTCAAAATTCGTGAATAACATAGCACCAGAATAGGATAGGTTTGTTACAGCTGTCAAGCTCAACAAAGGTCTCAGGCATACTAATCATGAACAACTTTATGCATATCTCCAACAACATGAGAAACATGCAGCTTATGATCGGGTAATGCGAGAAAAGCTCAGTCCTACAACAACTAATGAGTCTCTTACTTTGTGTCCAATGTTCAACAACTTACTCAGTCTTCAAATGATCAATCTCAACTACCATCATCCAGGTCTACCTCAACTAATGGACAATCATCAACTCCCACACCAACTGCCTTAAACACCCATCCTGACTCTGGATATTCTCATACCGACATGATGATTGATAACCTCTCCAACCAAGTCTCCTTATTAGTCCAACAGTTCAGAGCTGTACTTCCACCAACTAACAACCAAATCAGGACTTTGTCTAACCCACGTAATCAGACAGTCATTGAAGATGGAAGAGTGGTGGTTCAGAATGTGCAAGGAAGACAAAATGTCAATCAAAGAAATGCTGGTAGAGATAATGGGCAGTATAGAGTCGGGAATGCGCTTCAAGTGCAAGCTAGGCAGCCTAAGTGCTATAACTGTGGAGGGCTGGGTCATATAGCTAGGAATTGCACTCTTCCAAAGCGTCCTCAAAACTCAGAGTACTTCAAGGACAAGATGTTGGTAATGCAGGCGCAAGAGAATGGTACTGCTCTGTATGAAGAAGCTTTGCTCTTTCTAGCTGGTGATGACAAGAATACGTTTGATGCTGATGTGGATGATCAACCTGTTCTGGACATGGCACTCAATGATCCGAACATCTTCCAAGTTGAAGACTGTGATGCCTTTGATTCGGATGTTGATGAAGAACCCATAGCTCAAACCATCTACATGGCTAATCTGTCTGCAGCTGCATCATCTCCACTGCAGTCTGGCTCCTCCATCACTTCTGCTATCTCTGAGGTACCAAAGCCACTAAATTCTAAACTGAATTGCTCTATCAATCCACAGGGGGCATGTGACTCGGTACAACCCACGAACATTGACAACACAGATATCACTAATATGGGAAATACCAATAATATCCCATATGAACGGTATGTGAATGACAATATAATGAAAGTTGTACCAAGTGACATGCCGTCGGTTGATGCTAGAGAACTTGAGTTACATGAGCACACTATATACAACCCTGATGACTCCTTGATTACTAGAGTTAACATCCTTAAGGATCAGGTGGCCTTATACGAGCAGCATGCTAAATTTGAACTTAATGAACGTGAGCAGAAAATGGAATGGCAATTGCGTACTTACATATCTGAAAACAATGCCAAACAAGAAACATTGAAAAAGGAGTTAGTTTCTTTAAAAAAAAACAATTGGATCAGACTGTCAAGCAAAGACAGGAAATTCAAAAGGGGTTGACTTCAATCAAACTCGACTACCAAGAAAAAGAAACCAAACTTCTAAATGATTTTTAAAAACTCAAAACGTTGAAAAACAAATTGGAAGATAAGTTGTACATGCAAGGCCAAACCATTCAATCTGCTCAAATGATGGAAAAACATAGGAAACTAAGAGATGAATTTAGTGAACTTGATGCCTCTAAGACTAA
This sequence comes from Artemisia argyi, assembly GCA_030686995.1. Lineage (NCBI taxonomy): Eukaryota > Viridiplantae > Streptophyta > Magnoliopsida > Asterales > Asteraceae > Artemisia > Artemisia argyi. The sequence goes on along the minus strand of CM060707.1, from coordinate 92,987,198 downwards.
AGTTAAATTTCTTAGAATTTGTATAGGTGCTCAACCTGCGCTATATGATGTACACACTATGCTTGACCCTAACCATGCCCCTCCTGATGTGAAATCATATGATGAGATTGATGAGGCAGAGGATAGAACTAGGGAAAAACTTGCTGAGCGACTTAAGGATCCACTATGTGTTGCCAAAAATATTGTGTTTCACCATGATTATACAAATGACAATCACTCAGCTATTTTTGTACCTCAAAAGAAAATCCTTCCTGAAAAAGTCTTCTGGAATATTGACATGGAAAAAATGAAAGCTGAAAGAATCATTGGTAATACACGTACCATCTTTAGGATTGCTGACCCAACCATCTATCCCTTGCACACACCCCAACATCTTGTGCCATATACCTTACCCACACAGTGTAATACCCTAATTGCGTTATATGTTCTAGGCCAATTGTTTAAGGATTTTGAAAAAACATGCAAAACTAGAATTACACCAACAGGGATTACAGAAGGGGAAAGGGGGTTTGAGCAAACAAAGCAGTGTTACCTTACTGAAGTTATGCCATTTTTTGATCTTCTTAAAGAACACTTTGAAGGCCTTAAAACTACCATCAATAATGATGTGAATCAACTGAAAAAGGTTTTTAAAGATGTAGAAAATGAGGGTAACCAATTGGCAATCGATCTCAAATACAGTGAAATTGACAAAAAAAACATCCTCATCATGAATGAGGACTTGATTGCTAATTGCATTGCACAAGATGTCTTTTACACTGTTACTGGCTCTGCCCTATCTGCTAAGCAATTTCATGAAATGTCCATTACTTTAAATGTTTTTCAGAATCGTGTGATTGAGCTTGAGGGGGAGAATTACCAACTACACTACAAGATTCAAAACGACGACCATGACAACATGGTCAGGAGTTTTTCAAAACTAGAAGTTGATAATTTTAACTTGCAACTAAAATACCAACATCTGAAAGAAAACGTAAAAGTATCAAATGCCAAGACATCTTCGGATGCTCCTGAATTTGATACATGTTTTGAATTAGCCAAAAAGGATGATGTAATTCAAGGTCACTCAAACACGATTCGGAAGTTGAGGGCCCAAATTGCACAATTAAAATTGAACAAAAGCAATGTGACCAATACCAATTACCAGAAGTCGATTGATTCTCAAAACTTTCAGAAACATGGCATGATTAATGAATTACAACATGAAAATGAGTGGCTTCGTGCTGAAATGTCAAACGCTAAACAACGTTACAAAGAATTGTTTGAGTCTATTAAAATAACACGTGACCAAAACAATGAAAGAGTCACTTCTTTGTTAAATGAAATTGAGAATCTAAAGACTATGGTGAAGGGTAAAATGCCCGTCGTTTCATGTGATCATGCAATTTCCAATGTACATGCTTGTAAGAAATATGCGTGTGATGCTGTCAATGTCTCTCTTCCCCTTAGGAACAATAAGTTAGTTCACAACAACTACCTTAAGAATCTTGAGGACTGTCTGGCCATGCTTAGAGAAACCATTGAAGATGAGAGAATATCTAAACCAAATGATGATGTTGTTATTGGTGCTTGCTTCCTCACTAATATAGCCCAGGAACTATTAGAATATGCCATAGGATCATGCCCCAAGAATGATAACAAGTCGGAAAGGTCATTTGCATCACACTCTAACAGTGGCAACAAACATGTTACATTAGATCATCCCCAAACCATGTCACAATCCACCATCATGATCACCGGTAAACAAGGAGCAACTAATCATACTAATGTTCCCGTCATTGCTTCTACAGGAGTAAAAGGTGTATCTAATGCTAGCAAGTCACAGCTTAGGTGCAATACAAAGAATGATAAGACCTTGCCAGCTAAGAGTACACTTATGAAGGAAGTAGAAGAATCATCTAGGAACAATAAAGTTATGCTTAATGAAAGGAATCGAGTTGATTCAAACATTTATGTTAAAAATGATGTAATTAATTCGAATTCTGGTGTTATTTGTAAGACTTGTAACAAATGCTTATTTTATGGTAATCATGATGCTTGCGTTGTGTCCTTTCTTAAATCCACTATGAAATATCCAGTTATGAATATCTCGAGTGTTAAACCGGTAAAACAAGTATGGAGTAAAACAGGAAAAATATTCACTAATGTTGGTTATCAATGGAGACCTACTGGAAGGAAATTCACTCTAAGGAAAAAGTGCCCAATGACTAGGATCACTAATTCCAAAGTTGTGCCTATTAAGAAGTGGAGACCTACTGGTAGACTGTTCCCAATAGAAGAACTTAGTACCACTCCCAGTTCTAGTGCATCAAAATGTGAAAGTTCTAGTGAGATATCTATGACATATGATAATCTAATATTTGTGTGTGCTAACCAAACGGACCCCAACTGTTTGTGGGGCTCCAGCTTTTTCAGTTATCCACGATTGTCTGGTTTCAAATGCAGGTCGTACAAATCGTCCTTTGGTATTTGGACTAAGGCTGCTCAAAACATATGACAAGAGATCGCTCGCGGCTCAAGAATTTCGTGGAAAAGTTTATTGGTACGATTAGATTTGGAAATGACCATTTTAGATCTATAATGGGTTATGGGGATTACGTCTTTGGAGACAGTGTGATATCCAGTGTAACACCCCAACCCATCAAGGGTGAAGATATCACAATAAATAGTGTCCAACAGAGCAAAACACAAGCTAAATACTTTAACAATACAATGAGTACAAGGGTTACAAATGAATTCCAAAATAAGGAAAATACAATAATAAAACAAAGTCCATTATTTAAATGAACTCTAAGGTTGGTCCACACTCTCTCATTCCCAAAGTTAAACCCTGCATCCTAGCTTAAGTACCTGCCGCATGGAAAAGAAAACGCGGTTGAGCATAAAAAAGCTTAGTGAACAGATATCAACAAAATAACAACCGATACAATAGAGTTAGGAAATAATCAAAGGGATATGAAGATAGGATTACATGTGGTATCGAAGAGGGTAATCAAAAGATGACATGGTTAAGTGTAAAGTATAGTGTATATAAGTTTTCAGTATTTTACCCAAGGCCAATCAATACAATACAATACAATAGTAGCCCAATATGGAGTGATCAACTCCCAATATGTGAGGGGTTGCAATGCACGCATACCCAGTCACCAATACAATATGTAGCAATGTAGACAATGTAGTAGCTCCAATAATCAATCAATCAATCAATCAATACAATACAAATCTAGGATGCATCCATACGCCCCCGTAGGCCAATAACAATCACAATCAAAGCAGTAGTCAATAGTAGATCGGGGATGGCGTAGTACATCTCTCCAACTACGCTAGAGTACATAACATTGGTGCATCAATGCTATGGTTGTGACTACTCCACAACAAGTAATACCCTGGGTAAATACTGAAAGGTCAAGTGTCAAGGTTCAATATCAATGGTTCAATATCAAAATTTAGTTTCAAAAGTTTATTGTCAAGGTTCAATATCAAGGTTTATTATCAAAGGTCCAACATCCAAAGGTTCAAATACCCAAAGGTCATTATCAATAGATCATAGGTCAATATCAAGAGATAGGTCAAAGGACCAATATCAATGGGTCAATCAAAGTTCAATATCAAGGTGCAATAATATAAGGAGAGAGAGGAAGTCATGAGAGAGAAATAAAATTGTACTCTTGCTGAAAGAGTATGGAATATCTGTACCTTAGTCCAATTGCACAAGCAGAGTCACAAGTCAAAGAGAGAATGGGTCACTCCCGCTTCACCAAACCTAGAAGATAATGGATACGAATCAAGACGTGTCCGAATTACTCAAGTTACCTCTTTTAGTTATCTTTCCATTTTTAGAATCTTCCCATATTTAGCAGCTTTCTATTTTAGGTAACTTTCCATATTTAGTAACTTTCCACTTTAAGTAGTTTAAGCACTTTAAGTAACTTGCTATTTTAGGCAGGTTTCCCGAATTAGCAATTTTCCAATTTTAGAATATTTCTCGATTTAGTAAGATTCCACAATTTGCGATATTAATCCTTTAAAGCCAGAGTTATTATTTAATCAAGTTAAGGTATTGAAAGTGACAATAAATATAGTTTAGGGTTTAATATGACATTTATATAATTTTATGGTTAAAAATGTAAGTTTCATAAGTTTAGGGTCTGAAATGCAATTATGATAAGTTTTAAGGATCAAAGATATAATTATAACAAGTTTAACAATTTACATATATTCAGCTCGTTACAAAACAATCCAAGCCATAAACCTTTTTCGCAAATCAGATATCTTCCAACCCTTTAATAGTTTACATAACCATTCGACACAACTTTTTTTAACTACCTATACGAATTAACCCATATGATATCATAATTTTTTTATATTGGTTTAGCCGTGAACATCTTAGGTCGATTTACTTAAAATTTGCAAGCGTTTTTATATATGATCAAAGTAGGTTCTTAGGTAGTAAACAACAGCTCAAGACTTCATACAGCATGCGTTCAAGATACAACATGCAGGTCGATCCTTGATAGGGCTTTTAAACGTTATTTTTGGTCGACACATCGGATACACACCCAACATCATACTCACACGATATCAACTACATGTCCATTAGCCAGATTCAAAACGCATCTCAAACATGTTCGAAAAGCACAACCGAAAAGAGGTCGACATACATGTGAGCCAGTTCCCATTATTTTATGCGACATTCGTTTTCGAAAAGCATGCATGCAGTCTTATAACTCAACTTAAATATGGCTAGCTTCAAAAATAGTTATGGGGTCGTATAGGTCTTATCCAAGTGCTATTACAGATTTGAAAAGTGAAAATCATCAACCTGTAGTCGATATATAACTCTCACAACCCTCGCGAGGTTAAAACAAACCAAACACACTCTCGATATCATCAATTATTACACACAAAATATGCTTGTTTCAATCGATTAAACTGGCTTGCTTTTCTCGTTATCATATGTGCCTTTTCATGATTTTATGTGAGTTGTTATCCATGTTAATATGTAATCGGTGAGGGAATACAAAACGAAAAGAAAGGAAAACGATAAGGAGAAATCGAACAAGGTTTCGTACACTTACCCTCGATGCGACACATGAAGGAGCAAGGACCAGATTTGATGTTAGCCCACACGAGGTCGACACCAGTAGCCTACAACCTTCGAGCCATGACACACGTACAAAGAGGAACACGATCGAGTACTCTTGAGACAACCCCACATATAACAAAATTGAAACCCTCGACTAGGAGCAACAAGCCCATTCGTACACACCACTTGTCTAGTGATTAAACCCATGTCTAGACCACCACGTTCGAACAAAAATACCCCTCGGTCGACCAGCAATAAGCCACAACCAAACCCTTCGATGAACAGGAGTTTAAACATACCTACACCTTCGACCAAAGACTACGATCGAACCTTTCTTTTCACTACTTTAGACCGAATAGAAAGTCGAAGAAGCATGGTGCCGTTATTTTTGTTGCTAGGTTTTTATGATGGTTTTTCTTTGTTTAGTTTCCTATGTCTAATTCTTTGTGGGGTATTGAGATATTCGGTATTAGAATAAACCGATTAGGGAGAGATTATTTAGGGAAAATGGAGCATGATATATGGGAGTTAATGAGACCCAATCCATGATAAAGAAATGGTGAGCTAAATATGGCAAACTGCCGAAATCAAGGGAAGAAAAGGGGAAACAAATAATTAGTGTCAATCACGAACCTACTCGTGTTATAGGTCTCCATTCGCGTGTACAAAGTAAACATTATTCGGCTAGGGACAATAAAGAAACGTGACATATGTTTTTAACTTATACAAATCATTTTAGTATAAGTTTTATTATTCACAATACGTTTATGTATTCAAGTATTATCGAGTCAAATAATTAGGTTAAAATTGGAATGAAATGTCTTACATATTTAAACGTCTTTTCAAAAGTTTAAAAAATTAGAGGGCATTTTGGGTATTTTGCATGTTTGAAAATTTTAGGTGTTACAAGTAACGTGCAATATTCGTTTTTTAGTCCAAATTTCATATTCTTGGGTTCTCATAATATTGTAGTAGCTCAATTGTGATTTACTTGAAGTTACATGTCCATATTTGTGATCGTACGATAACCGTTTTTGATTTCGGCTTGTTTGGTCAACGTACTTAATTCTTCAAAATTTCAAATTGGAGGGTATTTTAGTCATTAAATCATGATATGAAATTGTGGGTTTTACATCCAGAGTTTACTACGTGGAAGGACTTGGGCACAATCTATTTTCTGTTGGTCAATTCTCTGACTCTGATCTTGAAGTTGCTTTCAGAAAACACACCTATTTTGTTAGAGAATTAGATGGGGTTGATCTCCTCATGGGGAGTCGGGGCACTAATCTTTATACCATCTATATCGAAGACATGTTACAGTCCTCACCAATTTGCTTGCTTTCTAAAGCCTCCAAGAACAAATCATGGTTGTGGCATCGTCGTTTAAACCATTTGAACTTCGGTACCATCAATGAACTCACACGTAAAGATCTTGTTCGAGGCTTGCCCAGACTGAATGAAAAATATCACTTGTGTTCGGCATGTCAAATGGGCAAAAGCAAAAAGCACACATATAAACCCAAGACCGTCAACTCCATCATGGAAGTCCTACACACTCTCTACATGGATCTCTGTGGACCAATGAAGATTCAAAGTATCAATGGAAAGAAATATGTGCTGGTTATTGTTGATGATTTCTCTCGATTCACGTGGGTAAAGTTTCTACGATCAAAAGACGAGACTCTGGAAACCATCATCAAACTCATAAAAATGTTGCAAGTTCGTCTCAACAAAACAGTTAGATTCATTCGAACTGATAATGGAACGGAGTTTGTGAACAAACAACTTACTCAATTTTATGAAGGTGTCGGAATTAGTCATCAAAAGAGCATTCCACGTACTCCTCAACAAAATGGAGTTGTTGAAAGACGCAACCGCACATTAGTTGAAGCTGCAAGAACTATGCTCATCTTCTCCAAAGCTCCTATGTTTCTTTGGGCTGAGGCAACTGCAACAACATGTTATACACAGAATAGATCCTTGATACATCCTCTCCACTGCAAGACTCCATATGAACTGGTCCATGGCAGAAAACCGGATCTTTCGTTTCTTCGTGCATTTGGTGCATTGTGCTATCCAACAAATGACAGTGAAGACCTGGGGAAACTCAAGGCCAAGGCTGACATTGGTTTCTTTGTTGGCTATGCTCCATAACGAAAGGGATACCGAATCTACAACAAGCGTACCAGAGACATAATGGAAACAATCCACGTCACTTTCGATGAGCTGACAGAGCAACTGGTTCCTGGACAATCAAGTTCTGGACCCGTACCTAACCTCTTATCTCCTGGACCTATAAGCTCCAGGCTTGTACAGAATTCCACCCCTGCTACTCCCTTCGTACCTCCTACAAGTGATGATTGGAAAAAGCTATTTGACCCATGTTTGATGAATACTTTGAACCTCAAAATGTGGACGCTCCAGAAGTCACTATTATTCCACAACCAGCTGGGGTAGCTAATGTTCCAATTGTTAATTCTGGTCCATCCACTTCGTTATCATGGGATCCTGAAGCTCCCACCATCAGTCATTCAATCACCACATCTAATGGTCAATCCTCATCTGTACAACGAGTTGCAGCTGTAAATAACTCTTTTGGTGAAAATCCCTTCGCTCCACCTGATAATGAGCCGTTTGTTAACATCTTTGCACCCGAACCGTCAAATGATGCTACATTCTCAGATGAATCAAACACGGCTACCTCAGTTCCCTACTCTCAACCTCATGAACACCTTAGAAAATGGAAAAACGACCACCCAATTGACAACATTATTGGAAACCCCTCACGTCCGGTGTCAACCCGTAAGAAACTTGCTACCGACGCTTTGTGGGCTTCTTCAATTCTGTCCTTTCTAAAGTTGAGCCTAAAGATTTCAAGGATGCAATGTCTAAACATTCATGGTTCACTGCTATGGTGGATGAAATTCATGAGTTTGATCGACTTGACGTGTGGGAATTAGTGCCGCCTCCTGAGTGTGCTATGATAATTGCTCTCAAATGGATATTTAAAGTGAAGCTTGATGAACATGGAGATGTATTAAAGAACAAGGCAAGACTTGTGGCAAAAGGATATCGTCAAGAAGAAGGTATTGACTTCGAAGAATCCTTCGCACCAGTTGCTAGAATTGAAGCCATAAGAATATTTCTAGCAAATGCCGCCAGTCAAAATATGGTGGGGTATCAGATAGATGTTAAGATCGCATTTTTAAATGGCGATCTTAAAGAAGTGGTGTATGTAAGTCAACCTGAAGGATTTGTGGATCCTGAACGCCCTAACCATGTGTATCGCTTGAAGAAGGCCCTTTATGGTCTTAAACAAGCTCCCAGGGCGTGGTATGACACTTTGTCAAAATTCCTTCTTGCCAACAAGTTCTCCAAAGGTTCTGTTGATCCTACACTCTTTACCAGAAAGACGGGCAAAACCTTTCTTCATGTGCAAATATACGTTGATGATATAATATTTGCCTCTTCTGATTCCAAAGAGTGTGATCGCTTCTCCCAGGAGATGAGTTCTGAATTCCAGATGTCCATGATGGGTCAAATGTCCTTCTTTCTAGGATTGCAAATATCTCAGAATCCCAATGGGATGTTCATCAATCAATCCAAGTATGCTAATGAAATCTTGAGGAAATTTGGATTTGATTCATGCGACGCTGTTGATACTCCTATGATGGAAAGATCAAAACTTGATGAAGATGATATCGGAATCCCTATTGAACAAACCAAGTATCGAAGCATGATTGGTTCCTTAATGTATCTTACTGCTAGCCGACCAGATCTTCTTTTTGCAGTCTGCATGTGTACTCGGTATCAATCCAAACCTACCAAGAAACACCTGGAAGTTGTCAAGAGAGTCTTTCGGTATCTTAAAGGAACAATCCACTTGGGCCTATGGTACCCAAAGGATACCTCTATAGCCCTCACCGCCTATTCGGATGCTGACCATGCGGGATGTCAGGATACTCGTCGTAGTACATCTGGGGGTGCTCAGTTCTTGGGTAACAAGCTAGTTAGTTGGTCTTCAAAGAAACAAATTAGTACTTCAATATCCTCCACAGAGGCTGAATACATTGCCATGTCCTCGTGCTGTGCTCAGATTCTATGGAAGAGGTCTCAACTTTCGGACTATGGCTTCGTGTGCAACAAGATTCCTATGTATTGTGACAACAAAAGTGCAATTGCGCTTTGCTGCAACAATGTCCAGCATTCAAGAACTAAGCACATCGACATTCGACATCACTTCATCAGGGAGCAAGTTGAGAAAGGAATTGTGGAACTTTACTTTGTGAGGACTGAGTTCCAGCTTACTGATATCTTTACCAAATCACTTTCTAGGGATCGATTTCAATTTATCCTCCCTCGCCTTCGTATGAAGAGTCTCACTCCTGAGGATCTCATAAGTCTTCAGGAAGATCAGGAGGAGTAAAGGGGTTGTTTCATGTATCCTTTGTACATAGTATTAAATCAAAAAGAAAAATAGAAAAATATAAAACTTATAAAATCCATAAAAATATGAAAAATTCACAAAAAATCCAAAAATATTCTTCTCACGACATGTTTCTTGTGTAATCAATATTATGTACGTTTCTAGAAATGTCATTCAATAATGACACGAAATCATACATATGCTTGAGCAAGAGTTTTTCGGTTTCAAATAAAGTTTTCTTTTCTAAAACATGTCGTTCCTAAAAATATTCTTTCAAAATATGGTTTGCTATTACTTCAGATAGCAACCCGGTCTTAGTATTGGGGAAAGTTCGTCGCCAAAAAGACGACAGTTCCTTACAAAGGCATGAATTACTTCATATTCGTGCCTTTCCGATCTGATGTACGCTTAAGTGCATCATTTCTGGTAAAAGAAGAGAAGTCTTCTTTACATCACAAATATTTTTCCTTTAAAGATTCTTTGGGAAAGTATTTGCTCCAAACTTGGTGGTACCATGGTTTTTGAAGATCAAACAAACCTGAAGCGTTGTTTAAAATTTACCACTCAATCGATGCTATAAAAATTAATACTTTATGCAAAATGTTAAATTTTCAAATGTGTCATCGATTGAGGGGGGAGAATGATTTCAAAAACTATACATCAACAAAACAATGATCTTTGTGCATAACTTCAAGTGGATTAAGTGCAATTGTTATGTGTTAGTATATGAATTTTTCATGAGTTTCTCGCTAAACTCGAAATCATTTATAAACTCATCATCTCTAACACATAACATACTCCCTCAAGGTTTGAGGGGGAGCTTAAATGTCGTCTCAAAATTAGTCATTCTTAAAAATGTCACATCCCTCTCCAAAACCTTATACTTATTTAAATCACTTGGGATCACAAATCTCAAATTGATTTGAAATTTTTGATCGGGGGAGAATATGTGATTTAAATATGAAAAACTGATTCAAAAGTGATGTTTTTGAACAAGAAAACAAAAATATGCTCTTTCCTATGTGCCAAACTCTTTTGCATATCAATGCACATATTGAGGGGGAGCAAAATCATTTGTGTAAAAGATCCTTGCATCTCATATGAGTGCATCTCAGTCGTGACTCATGAATTGACGAAACACAAATGTCCTGAATCGAAAGGACTAGTCCTGGACGGGTAATAACTTCAAGCTGGTTTAACCAGTGATGTAAGCGTGTCTCGAAGAGGACTAGTTCAAGTAGAATGTACCGTTTCGAGAAACCTTGGGTGAATCTGATCGAGCTGGGTAATAACTTCAAGCTAGTTTATCTAGTGATGTAAGCGTGTCTCGAATGCCCGGTCATGTTCACTCAAGGTAGATCAATTCAAAAGTGCAACTCTTCCCGACATGTGCAAATTTTCAAATCAATACTTATGAGCACATGTTAAGGGGGAGCATTTGAAAATGACAAAACTCTCAATGTGTTAACAAAATGAGTTTCTCAATCATAATCACATTGAGAGAATTTTCAATGACTTGGTAAATGGCAACTTAGGACAGTCATGGAGTTATAAGGTGGCTAAGGCTAGGAAAACCGTCCTATGATCCGCCAGAGCCGGAGGAATCTACCCATGGACTATACCAAATAGATAGTATTTAGATGTCCGTAGGTATGATTATGAAAAAAGGAGAAATGTGAGAATAGGGAAAGAAGGGGTTGAAGAATTAAAAAGAAATAAAATGAGAAAGGGTGAAAAGAAATAGCCCTCCAATTATTCAACCTTAGGGCAGAAACCAGGTTCAATTCATAATCTACTGATTGTTGCTAAGGCGACATTGGTATTGAAGACAAGACGTCATGGACCCAGTGACGCACTGCACTAAACCTTCTAGCCATTCAAGTTCTCTTAAAAGAACTTGTTTCATTCTCACGGGGAACCGGTGTAATCTATCGACATATCTATTAAAGATGGTTGATATTGAAGCAGGAGACCTCTCCCTAATCTCCGCATAGGAAATCCAAATGCACTTACTGAGTCTAGAGCCTCGAGATGCATAAAAAGATCTCATAGGAACACGTGCTACTTCTACCCTGGTTGTTCAACATTAAGGACACCAGTGGTAAACAATGAGTCCTACGCAGATCTTAGCAATCTGCCTAAACATTTATGAGGGATGTTGCTATAGTAACTCCCAGTGATTGAATGGAAATTCCTGCCAGGGTCAACATCAAGCAGCCCTGAAAGCAGGTCACTTAGGTAATCCCTTGTAGATTACGCTTAGTGGTCGCGATGGTTACAAACGGTCAACAGTCATGGAGTGATCTCCAGTGACTCATCCATTCGCTGATCTACTTAGGTAGTTCGTGTAAATCCTTTCAGGGTTTACCGATTGGGAACGGTCATGGTAAGGGTTAGAAGGAGTCTCCACACTATGCTGTTGACGATCTCTAATTCCAAACCTATAAGTACCGGATGATTTGTTGCTAACTGTCTACTTGCAGGAATTTCTGACGGTTGCAGTTGATTGCTGAAAAGATGCTGATCCATCAACACATGCTCACACTTCAACATCACAATATAAGAAATCATGATCATTGATTAGGCCTCATATACGCTTCCATAACTCTGATGCAGAAGATCATGATCTTGAAAAGGTGTGAGCATGCCAACACAAAGATGTTCATATCACATGGAGACGTTACTGCTCAAAGATGACCCTCAGACATTCATTTGGATGATGAAGTTGAAGCTATTTCCAACGATCATCCATCACATTGAAGGTGTCATCTAGAGTCTACCACTTAAAGCACAAAGATCTCAACAATGAAGAATCAAAAGGCTACGAGCTACAAAGATGTCATCAAAGACTTTTATGCTATGATTCAACAGTTATTTTCCGGGGTGACCTCCCTTAGGGGGAGATTGTTAGGAATACGATTATTCATATGAAGACTCGGTCACCCCGAGTAGTGTTTATCATATTGTAGCTCATAGTAATTATCATATTAGTAAGAAAGTAGTTTAGTATTAGTTAGTATTTGTGGAGTCGGGTCGGGTCTCTTACCCACTGTCAGCCCGGTCTACAGCCCGTTTCAAGGGGCGTTTACATTGTAACTATAAATACCCTTTCCCACCCAAGGGAAAGGGTTGGACCTTCACTTGCAATCTAACATTCAACAAGTTTTCTCATACAAGGCTCCCACCTCTCTCATCTCATTCTCTCTCTAACATCTCACTAGAAACTACATCTTTAATCATCATAAATCACTTAACCATCCATGTTCATATATTAGAGTTTATTACAATGACTTAAAATATTCCGAAGATAGAAGCTACGCTGTAACCACATTATGGAGTTACGGCGTAGCACTAACACCGAGAGTGATCCAAGATCTAAGAATTATGCTACGACGTAGCCCACTTGAAGACTACGACGTAAAGGAAACCCTAATAGAAGTTACGGCGTAACCAGTAATGCCAACTACGTCGTAACTAGTGCTAATGGATAAGATCTTCCTACGATTACACAAGCTACGCCGTAACTCATTATTGAGTTACGCCGTAGCACGTGTCGGGCCTATAAATACAACCCTAATTTCTGCATTTTACAACTTTCTCACCACTTAAAGTCAGAGATCGTTGGGAGCATTTAGGAAGCCACTCTAAAACAGCATACGGAGCCATTCCAAGGGAGAAATCACGCTACAAACATCATAAGTTTTAGTTTTTCATTATTTAATTCTCATTTCGAATTCATGTCTTTTGTAAACATTGATTTGAGTTTTACATTAAATATGATCGACTAAGCACCTCTGGTGCGAGCCTAGTTATGATTCCAATATTGTTTTGATTATGTTTTCATACTTTTCTTAATGCTTCTAGTGTATGCATGCATAGTTTGTCATTGATCTTTTAGTTGCGGTAGTCTAAAAGAACCGGTTATACTTGCTATGCTTGGAGAATTGACCATAGGACCCTATCATAGTTGAGTTGCGAGGATATGGTTGGGATGATAACTGACCACAGACCTTGTGTGTGAATTTACTATAGGATCACTTTCTGGGTTGGATAGACTTAAGCAATTAAAGAGTATAGCCTATGATCCGAGAGGACGGGTCGTACTTGGGATAAATCTAGCATGTAGTGGCACTTAATGACTCAAACCCGTCTATCGTACGTCAGCTTACTAACAGAGGGTAGTGCCTTTGGTTCCTGGCAGGATTCGAGGGAGATAGGCTAGGGAACTTGACCATATGAACCTACCGATACATGTCTGCCCCACTTGAAGCATTAGATTAGTTTTATAGAGAACATAGTCGTAAGTGATATTGGATGAGTGACTAGGCTAGTACACTCTTCTCCCATTGCTCACAACTTTCATTTTATTTCGTGTTTAATTTATTTTCTGTTTCATTTAGCATAATTAATCAATTCAATCTCTAAAACCAATTAAAAACGTGACACTAGACTTAGATATAATCCAAACCACATAGCTCTTGGGATGACCTCGATTTTACCAAATACTAGTCTACACGCGACTGGATTCTATGTCCGTTAGTGCAAATAGGTAGACCTTAGGTAATCGAGCTAATATAAATTTAATATATGGTCAGTAAAACCTGCATCACGTGCTATTATTGAAGACAAGGAAGGTAAAATAGTCATTTCACATGGCCACTGACGTGAAAAACTAACTGGCGTTAGCCAAATTCGTAAATTTGCAACTACAATAACCCTTCAAGGACATAGCGCGCAAAAAAAACGCAAATGGTTAGGGACATTTCTTGCACTTTTTTTTTTTTGAAAAAAAAAGAAAGACAGTTCTTGCAAAAATGGCAATGTTTAAGGACATTTTTTGCAGTTTACTCCAAACCAAACCATTTCATTCCGTCCACAACGCGACCAAAATATTAGGAGAAGGACGTGTGCCTTTTGGTTTGTGTAGTAAGGGGACGAAAAAAAATGGATAAACCAACCGAATACTTTGGTCCCCATTGCGTTTAGTCTTATGTAAGCACTAAAACTTGCATTGTTTTTGTGTGATAAAAAATTCCGTATGTAAGATGAAAAAAAAACTAAATAGAACGTTATACTAATTATTGCACTAAAACACTATTTAGCCATTAAACTCAACATTTCATCATACTATGTTAAAAACTTCTTATAAATATAAAATATAAATTTATAAGCTTCTGTTCAATATCTTCAAAACAATTTCAATACAGATATACATTACATTAGATGTATTTGTTATTTATTGCGGTATAATATTTATTTTAATGATAACAGATAATTTGAGTTGATATCAATATAAAACCAAATTATCTAAAGATCAATGATCATAGTCACTTATTTTTTTATTAAAATAAAAAACCTAGTTTTCACATTTTTTTAAAAATAAAATATCTTGTAAATAGTAATTCGTCAAGTGAAAACAATACACCATCGTGATGAGTATTTTTTATCTTTCAGTAGACGGGCAACTTCGATATATTTTCGACGACAATTTTTTTCATCTTTTTTTTCAATTACGTATGGAAAAATCACATGTTATTTGTATCACAAATCACATGTGATTTTTCTAGACGTAACTGGAGAAAAAAAAAGGTTCGTCGAAAGTATATCGAAGTGTCAGTATATAGAAAGATGATTTAATTCTCGTCGTGATAGTATGTTTCGTTTTTCGCAACGATTAACGCTTTGTAAGATATTTAATTTTTTTTAAGTGAATTATTTTTCGTTTTAATACAAAAAAGAATGGCCGTGATTATTCATTAGATCTTTAGAGAATATTTAATCTACATTCAACTTTTCTTTATATGATTTAGGGATTGGGATCCTCTTATGTTTTATTTGAAAATGAGAGGCAATGTTAGTTATGTTGTGAAGAAAACTTTATTTTTTTATTAAATAAATGTCACACAATAGATAATTTATTTATTTTACTCATTCACATATGTATTAACATTACCTCTCATATTTATATTGAACGTAAGTGTATCTTAATCCATGATTCTTCTTTAATTTAAGCCATTAGATCAAATCTAATGGCTCATATCCGCTAGCTTCACTAATGTTGTAAAAACAAACTTTAGAGAATCCTTCTTTATAAAAATATGATGGGTTATTTTTACGTATAGGTAACGAACTTTGAAAATTTTCCCATATTAGGTAACGAATTCTCGAAAATACTATGTTAGGTAACAAAAGTTTGTGAAACCGGCTAATTTAGGTAATATTACCGGATATGTTTTTGGGCCCACATGTGACGTCACCATTAACGTTAATATATTACTCTACCATTTTTTCCTCTTTCTTCCTCCTTTATTTTTAACCCTAAACCTAAAACACACCAATATTAATTTCAAAAAATCATTAGTAATCCAAAATCACTATCAAATCAAAGCATGTCATCTTATCTTTTTGATGAAAAATGCAAATGTGACAGGCCAGCAATAGTTGTAACATCTTGGACACCCTCTAACCCTGCTCGACGCTTCTTATGTTGCCAAAACCACTGGGTAAGATTAGCTATTGCGTTTTTTGCCACCATTATTAACCCAAAGTATTTACTAGACTATTTTATTTGATTTTAGAAACCTTCTAGGAAGAAATGTGAACACTTTGATTGGTACGATCCAGAGGAGGAATGTGATTGGTACAAGATGCATTTATTTGAGATGTACACTCAAATTAGTCCTAATCAAAGGCGTGAGGTTTAAAGAAAAGTGAATAGGCAAAGAAGGATTGAAGAATTGGAGGCTGAGTTGAAAAAATCCTTAAAAAAAGGCAATGTTTGGAAGTCAACATTTTAGTTTTTGCTGTTGTTGTTTCTTTGGTACTAGCATTGAAGTAGTTATAGGTTAGTATGGTAGATTTTGTGGGTTTTGTTGTAGTATTGGGCATAGTTTAAGCATTATTGCTTTATCAGCCTTGTACACACAATCTAGTCTATGTAGTTACTCTTGTTTAATGCAACAAAATGATGCTTTTCTATCCTTGTTCTACTAAGAAACATTGCATTCATCATAGGTGGTTACAAAGGTTTTATTTTAGCCAAGTTTATGTCATACACATAAACCAGTTATGGACATTGCTTGTAACCTAAACCATTAGTTCATTAATTGTGCTTTCTACCCTTGCCTTTTGGATCTTTTGGTTCCTTTTTCACAAATGGTTTGACACCAAAATCTTCATAACTTTTGGGACATGGTAGCCCTAGCATCTTCTTTCTTGCAGATTATTCCAATTTTTCTTCCTGTTTGGGTGTCAGAGTGTTGCTTGACTCCAATTTTTCTTTGCACTAAGAAAGTAATCTTTTGGAAAGTAATCCTCCCATCCTATTAGTTGAACATGTTCATAAGATGGTTCAATTGAGCTGTCACTTGATATTGGTATTTTTTCAGCACAAATTTTGGAAAACAAAAAACATAAAACAAAAAATCATCAACTGATTAGTTTTACATAACATAAAACTCACATAAAAAGCACTCTTGAATACCTTTGCCCTTGTTTGAAGCCATTAGTCTAGTTGTTGGTATGAGATTGGTCAAGAGGAATTGCAAAAACTCACAAGCATAATAGCAAGATTCTTATTTGACAATAAAACATTGACTGCATATGTTCCATAGTGGTTAGGTAACTGCATAATTCAAGTTGCAATAAAATATAGGGAATTGGCATAACATAAATAGTTAACAACACCATAAAACATAAACTAATTTGCATTCACCAAATTGTAAGTTACGGGGGACACATACATAGCGTTTTGGGTACAACTTTAACAACCCTTACCATCTTGGTAACATTGCCACTTGACATAGAACTACCCTCCCCATCTTTAGAACAACCCTCACCATCTTTTTTGTTCATCTGTTCATTCCTTTTTTTAAGAGTTGGAGCCCCAGCACATCTATCTGCTTGTACATCCCTACCAATGTACACCAACAACTGCCTCCAATCATTTCTTTCAAACCACAGTTGATACCCATTATGCACACCATAATTGGCTAAAGCTAGTTTAAGTTGTTCATTTAACTCAAATCTCATTCCTAGTATTGGTTCCATTTTATCCGAATCCTATGTAGGATCATGTCTAAGGTAAATAATATATGGCTTAGCTTTATACTTAACATCTACATGATCTGGGTCTTTTAAGACTTCTATTGCATGTACATTCATAGGTTCATCAATGAAACCTGTAAAATGGCCACCTTTGGAGCACAACTTGTTAAGAAAGGGGTCTTTGGTAGTAACATTCTTAATTTCTACATTTTTATAACCTTTGTGAAAAATTCTACATCACCTAAGTCTTATTCCTCGTCACTAGAACAATAAGCATCACTATACTCGTATCCCTCTTCTCTTTCTACGGCTTCTGTTTTGTCCCTAGCATCTAAAGCATCTTCATCAAGATGTTCAGCATACAAATCAACTACCCATTTTGATTCATAACCACAAATTAAAAATGACTGAACATCATCATCATCATCATTTCTAATTTCCTTAATACCTAATCTTAATGGGGTTCCTACTTTGCAATAATAAAGTCTCCTAAGAGGATTATGAACTAAATGCCTAACAACATCAAAGAGTTCATCACATGACATACCTTCAAAATTAAGATATGTGATTTGCTTCTCATCATAATTCAAATAATCAAAGGGTTTAATTGTAAACAGACCATCGTGTTTATGGTTCACTGTGAAAACGCGATGCTTGTCGGGTTTACCGTTACCCATCTTGATTATTACATGGATTGGATAATTAGGGTTATGCAATTTAGTAAATTAGGGTTTTGGGTAATTGGGAATTAGGGTTTTCAATTTGGGGGAAAAAGTTTTTTTTTTTTTTTTTTTTTTTTTTTTTTTTTTTGGTAAAGCAACGTTTGTGTGTGAGTTGTTGTGTTTTAGTACGTAAAAAAGAAGGTCAAACAAGGTCAAACATACTATACCAGCTACAACCGGTTACAATTTGAGACACGTGGCATAATTACCTAACATTGTACAAAGTATAAAGTTTTGTAACCTAACATAGTATTTTCAAGAGTTCGTTACAAAACATAGAAAATTTTTCAAAATAATTACCTATATGTAAAAATAACTCAAATATGATACAAATATTCTTTATTTGTAATATGTTAATGTTTATTTTTAGTGTGAAAATTAAAGATGCTCTTACAAATGAATAAATTGAAATTGATGTAAATCCAGCTATATATGGGGTTCTCAAGAAAGTCAAACAGTACTGCAGCATGATGCATTGAAAGAAGATAAAGTAACAAAAAGGAATCGGGAGGCAAATGCCCCTTTCTGCATAATACAACGAGTAATTTATAAAATTACTTTTTGGTTTTAAAATAAATTTACAAAAAAAAAAAAAAAAAAAAAAAAAAAAATTGAAAAATCGTTGTAACAGCAACTGTATTAAGGAGTTTTTGGAACCAACAATGCATTTTACTTGTTTTTCCAAAATAATTTAACTTGCGAATCTCTATAAAATTTCACTACAAATTTATATAGGTGATAAAATTTTCTAAAATTATTATTCATACCGAATATATCATACCATTCCTAAAGCGTCTAATCTATTTAGGTCACGGTTAGGACTTGTGCTTTGTTGCACTTGCGTAATATTTTCCGTTGTACTACTTGATTAAAGTGAGTTTCATAGCCTAATGTTTACTTGCTTTATACTCATTTTTAAATACTTTGAGGTGAGAATACATTGCTTGTTTTTACTTATAGACACAAGTACGTTAAACTTTTATGGATTGCCTAAGTACCCGCTAACCTACTATGGCCCCCACTATCATGAACCGTTAATTATTTTATAAGCACGAATGTTGTATATAGATCTATTGGGGTTGACACCCCCGCAAGGGTAAGTAGCGGTTACTTGATTTCCATAGCAAACGGATGTATTTAATTTGAGGAACTCTGGATGTTCTTTGGTTAGACACCTACCGGGAACAACTTCTAACAACGTAAACATCGGTTAAGGTTCGGTGTAATGAGCTTAGTGTAATCGTAATTCTTTTCTATGATATTGTATTTGTTATAATAGTAACATCTGGAAATCTTGTGGTCCACGTTTATATTTACTTAAACCTATGATCTCACAAACTTTATGTTGACATTTTAGCATATATTACTTAGATCCATAAATTGCATGATCTTGCTTAGCACTTGAAGTCTCATGTTAGAGTCATTGTTGCGGTTGCGTCACACCGTAGATTTCTTGCATAAACTATTATCGTTTGATTGTATCAAAACATATCTTTCATTTCGATGTGAAACATTGTGAATTGTCTTGTTGGAAAACCTTATTTATTTAAATGTATCAAATGAGGTATGTTTGAACGACTCATGTATAGGGTCGTTCTTTATATCTTGTGTTCTTTGTGCTATGAAGTCATACCCCGGTTACCTTCCGCTGCGATATTTTGGGGGTGTGACAAAAATCGATGTCGTGCATACGTGTTGGACACAAGCAGATGAAAAACTTTTGGAGGAACTTAAAAACAAATATCCGAGGACCCAGAACTTTGCATTGGCCAAAATTCAAGATCGTTTTGGGCAAAAGTTACAAGTGAATACAACCGCAATACAACCCATAAATGTAACAAGGATATGATCACTGGAAAGTGGACAACGTTGACACGATATTACAATAAGTTGCTCGGGATGTCGACGAACATGAATGGATGAGTGGTGAAAACGATTTAATACGGCTAGCTTGTTGTTATAAAATAGTTAGAGAAATGTGGGGATTTGTGTTTGTCCACTATTAAGCATGGGAGGTCTTGAAAGATCACCACAAATGGCGTGGTGCCAAAGTCGTTCAACCCGGAAGACGCGTTCGTATGGCCGATGATGTTGAAGAACCGAACGAGCTATTTCGAGATGATATAATACCACGTCCTCCCGGAAAGCCAAGGCCTTCCTATAGTAAAATATCGGACTCTACGCGTTCGGTGGGATCTTCGTCTAGTAGAGAAGCTTTAAAGGAATTGGTCCAAAAAGCGTTGCGACAAGAACGTGCTAAAAACTTAATTTATCGACACTCAAAAGAAATTCGAGGAATTAAAGTTTTTTAATTTTAGCACCGAGGGGATGAGGCTGGAAGATGCGGTGCGTACCAAAAAAATCAAAGACGAGATCCGAGCATGACATTTTGGCTCAACTTAGCATTTGTCGTATCGTAGTTTTTTTTATTTTTCGTATCGTGGTTTTTAATATTTGTCATCGTACTTTTAATATTTGCGGTATCATACCTTTTAGTTTTTATGTATTTGTATTTCGTGTCGTTTTTTACAGTAATAGCATATCGTATTTGAATTTTAGTTTAAAATAATTTGTATAAAAAAATGTTGCACCAGTAAGTGTTAATATTTATTTATTTATTTTAATTTTTTAATTTTTGGTTTGGTTTGGTTAGAGAGGGTGTTTGAGTTATAATTAAATTTATGAGTATGATAATCATTTCTTTTTTCATTTAGTTATTTGGGAGTTGATGAAGTGACGATGAGATTACACATTAATAAGTGTTATTCGTCTCACATTACACCTATCTCTTAACAAAAGGAATTGATTTGTATACTCAAAGTTTTGATTACGATACTATATTTTATGCTTGAGTAAAGATCATTTGAGGACCAAACTTTTTTTACATACCAAGGGACTAATCTCCACCCTCCATCTTCCCTCAATCTTTATTTGATCTAATGGATGAGATTATTCTCAACAATTAAAAAAACCCACTTTCATCCTTTTTATTTTCAAATATTAATATCTTTCAAACCGTTAATCGTTAAGCGAAAAAAAAATATACCGTTACGACGAGCATTTAATTATCTTTCTATAAATAGGCTAATTGATATATTTTCGACAACTTTTTTTTTTTCGTTTTTTTCATGTTTTTTTTACATGGCCGAAAAAATCATATATGATATTACATATAATATCATATATGATATTACATATCATATATGATATGCAATATCATATATGATTTTACATATAATATCATATATGATATCATATGTAATATCATATATGATATTGCATATCATATATGATATGCAATATTATATATGATTTTTTTTTCCAGCCACGAAAAAAAAACGTGAAAAAAACGATTTTTTTTTTCCGAAAGTATATCAAAGTGCCCGTCTATAGAAAGATAATTAAATGCCTGTCGCGATGGTGTAATTATTTTCGCTTAACGATTAACGGTTTAAGAGATATTTAAATTATAAAAAATGGGTGAAATAATAAAATGCTTTTAATTTCAACCATTGATTTCCTTTTTAGATGAATGGTGAGGATGAGTCCCTTGGTATGTGAGGAATGTTTGGTTTGTAAAATAACTCGACTCTTTTATGCTTAACATATAATTGAACAATATTTAGAATATGCTCCAAATATTTATACATAAATATCCCAATCAAAATAAAGAGTGTGCACATAACCTCTTAAAAATATCAAAACCGTAAATTTTAACAACAAAAAACACAAAATAATTTAGTGGCCGCCAATGTCCCCTCAATTCCTCACTCGAGACTAAAAAAAAAAAAAAAAAATCTGTGTATCAGACCGTTGCTTGATAGGTGGTGGCAATCTCTCTATCCTCTCCTTCTCTCTTTAACAACCACCAACAACCACCACTGCACCAGTACAACCCTCACCTTTACACTAGCAAAAACACAAAAACAAAAATCCAAACAACAGCTACAAAAATATATTAAATATATCAATGGATCTACTTTCTTCTTCACCAGCTAGTTGCACTCTCACACTAATTCTTACACTCTCATTACTCACTAAATGTAACATTTCTTACTAAAAGCTACTTAATCTATATTTATTTCCATAGCGCATATGAGCTTTCTTTACTTTTTAGGCTGTAGCATTCTAGTACTTTTGTATAACTTTGTTTATATATTTTGTACTAGGTGTTTTTGGAGCAACATTTACATTTAACAACAAATGTGAGTACACAGTATGGCCAGGCATACTAGCAAATGCTGGATCTCCATCACTTTCCACAACTGGTTTCGAGTTACCCGAATCAAGCTCACGTTCATTCCAAGCTCCAACCGGTTGGTCTGGTCGGTTCTGGGGTCGAACCGGGTGTAACTTTGATGGATCCGGTTCAGGGTCTTGTCAAACCGGTGACTGTGGTTCTAACCAAGTTGAATGTAATGGAGCTGGAGCCGCACCACCAGCTACTTTAGCTGAGTTCACATTGGGGACAGGTGGGTCAAAATTTTATATATTTATTGTTCTTACAAAAGTAGTAATATTCAAAGCTGTTACTCTATTAGTGTCCAGATTAGCTTATTTTCGGGTTTATGTAATTATTCGAATTTGAAAAAAATGTATGTGGTCACTTTTGTATGTTGGGGTTTTGCTGACGACAACATTATTGAGCTATGTTTTTTAGCTTAAATATGTAAGTTCATAAGCCGAAAATATTGGACATATGAACTAATCTAACTGTCACGCATGTAAAGCATATATACTTATTATAGCGCGTAATACTTTACACATAATGTATCAGGTGGGTCGGACTTTTATGACGTTAGCTTAGTTGATGGGTACAACATAGCTATGATAGTGGAGGTGTCGGGTGGGACGGGTTTATGTGCGACAACCGGGTGTGTTAATGATTTGAACCAACAATGTCCGAGTGAGCTGCGCACGGAGTCGGGTATGGGGTGTAGAAGTGCCTGTGAAGCGTTCGGGAGTGCCGAGTATTGTTGTAGTGGCGCATATAACACGCCTGCGACTTGCAAGCCATCGGTTTATTCGGAAATGTTTAAGTCGATTTGTCCTAGGTCGTATAGTTATGCCTATGATGATCCGACTAGCACGTTTACTTGTGTTGGAGCTGATTATACGGTAACGTTTTGTCCTTCCATGCCAAGGTTAGTACTGTATCTTTTTTAACTTATACTATATCCAATAATTGTTAGTTGTACACTATCGACATCATACACAATGGAATTAATTGGTTTATGTTATTCTATTGTAGCTTTAACTCAATGGGTATTATTATACTAATATTATTATTCCATCATTATTATTTTACATATAGCCAAATTGAATAAGGGGTACAATGTTAACGTTGTAAATGGCATCCTATGCTTGATAGTACATTTTTGTTGCAATCTATAGATGAAAATGACCACCCATTGTTTAAGAAGAAGATAAAAGAGTACACATATGAACAAGAAATGACCACTTTAATTGTACATTCTTGCACAAAAATGAGAAAAAGTGTCATTTGACAACTTTTTTTCTAAGGCTATTAGGCAAGGAAATAATTTTTTCACCATACACATCAGCGCCACATCAGCTTTCTCTCTCCTCTCACTTCCCTTCACCATACTTCACCTTTTAGTGGGCAAGGCATGGTTCACTTCACCTTTCATTAAAATACCCACTTTATAAAAATATACTCACTAAATACCCTCACACACTCACAAACAAAATAAAAAAAATAATAAACCATGAAGTGGTCCCTATCTTATTGTAAAAGCATTTGGTGGTCTGATCACCCAAAATCCCTTTGGAATTCCAACCTCATGCGTGAACTAGGAAGGTGGGCAAGGAGTTAATTGGTGAAAGTGGGCCCGTTTGGTGAGGGAATCCCTCCCTTGCCTTTTAGCCTAACAAACTCGCGTGTTGGTGCAATTGTACACTCTTACACAAAGTAGTAATTATGTTTCAATGTTTATGGTGGTAACATTTAAAGTAACTTGTATGCATATTAAAAATACTAACCAAAGGTATTTTTTGATGCAACGGATATACAATAAACATGTAATTAGAGTAATTGTGTTTTTGGCTTTTTGCAGTCAAAAAGCATCGCGTGACACGTCTCCGCCTGCGGCCGACACCACTGACGGCATCACTAACGCCACGCCTAGCAGTGGTGACGAGGCGATATCTGGGTCAGGTGCAGAAACTGGTTATGGGTACGGTTCATTGTCGGGATCAGGAACCACATCCGGGTCGGGCCCAGAATCAGAAACTGGATCAGGTTCATTGCCTGGGTCAGGAACCGGATCCGGATCTGAAGCCCTTGAGGCAAATGGATCATGGTTAGCTGGTTTAGCTATGGGTGGTTCAACAAGGAGTGAGCCGTTTGGTGCTACTCTCACTTTATTTATTTTTGTGTTGTTTTTCTTGTAATATCATTTTGTCATAGCTAGAATTTCTAAATCTAAACCTTTGTGCATGTCTCAGTGCATAATATACAAGCTAATATATGTGCACTTATCTGGATTTAATTCTTTTAGAATAGGGAAAATGACTTTTGAGACATGCGGAATTTTTTTTTGACAATTGGCAGCCCCTTTTTTCAAAAGAAAACTTGCATATTCCAAAGTGGCCAAATGTGAAATTGACGATACTGACCTTGTTGTTTCATTGGGCAAAATTGTAAAAAATAGATTCTCAGGAGTACCATATTTTTTTCTAGTAACGTTTGTTGATATGGGATTAAAACTGTCTTATTTCTAGAAAACCGTAATCTGGAAAAAGTATTTTCTAGATTCGTGTGAATTTAGACCGGGAGTGGCCCCCAACGGCTAGATTTTTTCTTTTTTTTTAAATTAAACTTTTATCATTTTATTATTTAGGGTGAACTGAAAAAATTGCCAATAACGTATCGCGAAAATGAAAAAAAAAAAAAAGAAAAAAGAAAAGAAAAAAAAAAGGGTCATAAAAGCATGCAAAAATTAACTAACGTTACGCATAAGTGCAAAAAAGCCATTGATAGCCAAATCTCTGTTAGTTTCATCGTTAAGTGCCAAGTCACTAAGGATAGTATCGTCTTTTTACTGTTCGTATTTATTAATTTTGCCGCTATAATCACCTCTGTGCTTGGGTATCAATGCGACATGACCTCAATGGCTAAATTTTCAAAGTAACTTCAAAGTTTTACACCATAAACCCCCCATACAGGCTACAACCCATAGCTTCTCCATCACGACTCGAGTTCAGTAAAAAAAAATACGGTTTCGAAAATGCAATCATCACCACCACAATCACCAAACACCGCAATAATCACTACCACCATAACCACAACCACCACCACGAACACACACCAAGAAACATCAACGTTGATCATCACAACGACTGTTAAACAACCCCCACAACAATTTCTATGTCCACGTTGTCATTCTCAATACACAAAATTCTGTTACTACAACTACACTACTTCACAGTCTCGTCACTTTTGATGTAGCTGCCGTAGACACTGGACTCATGGTGGCGTTCTCAGGAACATCCCTGTTGGAGGTGGCACTCGAAAAAACACTAAAAAAAAAAAAAAAAAAAAAAAACCCCACCACCACTTTGGATTATTGTGATACCACTATTGCTTCGCCGAAGTACCAGGAATACCAGGAGTACCAGAGCTTGATGTCGCCTCAACCAGTGGATGATGCCGAAAATATGATGGTTCCGGATGAAGGCAATGTGCTTGTGTCGTCGCTGTTGGAGGGTGTTTGTTTTGATGATGGTGTTTGGCCATTTTGTGGCAGTTAATCTAGTTTGTTTGTTGAATGGTTTTCTTTTGTTTGTAGTGGTTTATGTAAACGATCTTTTGGGATAATGGTTAACTATATGGTTTTGTAAATTTAACTGATCTTTTGGCTAATAGTTATCTTTTCATAGGACCCGGAATTGCCCAAATTGATAATCATGTTTGACTTTTGCACATGATTGTACATGCACTAAATTACAGAATTGCCCATTTTGACAATCATGTTTGACTTTTGCAGATGATTGTACATGCACCAAATTACCCAGAATTGCCCATTTTGACATTCATGTTTGACTTTTGCACATGAGTGTACATGCACCAAATTACCCAGAATTGCCCATTTTGACAATTTTTGTTTGACTTTTAACAAAGCAATATAACATAATTAACAAAGCAACATAACATAATTAATCAACAAAAAGATAACTTGATTAACAAAGCAAAAGATAACTTGATTAACAAAGCAACATAACATAATTTTTCATTGATCCTTTTGCATAAATATTATAATTAAAAAGGAACCAAATACATCATGGTTACCATATCCCAATGACCCAATCACATACTCCTAAATCCTTTAACAAATGCGTACTTGTTATGAACCTTTAGCTTCGCTTCGGCAATCTTCTGCTTCAATTCCAAAAGCTCGATAACGTCGGACTTTTGAAGCTTCTTAAAATACTCCAAAAACTTGAACATCCACACCGTGGGACATACAAGTTCCATTTCATGTATGTACTTGTTCCTTTGATTAAAAATATCAAGCAACTCTTCATATGCCTTTCTCAGATCTTTCGCATACTTCATATCCCGCTGTGTCTCCCTATCAAAATAAACAGTCATTTCGAATGGTAACTAAGTTGAGTTAGCAGCCACCGCTAGTTTGTCAAGAAGCACAAAACGAGACATTCTTATATCTTTTGCTACAACTTCTGTTTGTGTGTTTTTGTTAATGGATGAATGAGGAAGTTATTTGGGTTATATCATATAAATAGGCGGCATAATTACATATGGAAATATATTTTAGGCGTGTCTGGGTAATAAATTCTGAACGGTTGGGTTACCAACATACACATCCCAAATTTTCCTAGTTTTTTGGCTTCCATTTGATTAGATAAAAGGTTATGCAACTATTGACCCTAGTAAATTATTACATAGCCGGTAGATAAACATTAGAACAAGTACATACTGTTATAATCTTCCACTACAACACCATAGGAGAAGTATAACATATTATTGACCTAAACATAAAAGCATAACCATTATTTAGCATCATCTTTGGGTGTCTTGTCTGCCATCAGTCTTCTCCTCTTAATTGATCTTCCTTGGTCTTCAAACTTTTCCTCTGCAAGCACTCCATCTTGTCCAATTCCATTTTTTCAAGCACTTTCTCTGGTTCACCTCCTTGTTTAGCAACCACTTTAGCCTTAATCACATCTCCATCAACAACTGATATACATGCCTCATCTCCAACTACTACAGCACACTGATCATCTGGTATCACAACCCCATCACAAACTCTTTGTTCACCATCTCCAACTACTTCAGCACACTGATCATCTGGAATTACAGCCCCATCACAAACTCTTTGTTCACAATCAACACCATCAACATCCAAAATTGCAAACGTTTCTTCACCAACGACCACAAGTGAAACCAAACTGAAACTAATTGGTTCAGTAAAAATAGCATACATCTCTGTTCCTTCTTCAGCTGCAACTACGTCATCAAGTTCATTCAATGCTTGATCAATTTCAGCAAACATGTCACTAACCTCTTGAGGCTCTTCAATCGCATACATCTCTTCAGGTTAAGGAACATCAACTAATTGGTATGGATCATCAGTCAAGTCAACATCTATTCCTTGATCCACCTCTTCATCACTAATCCAAGTGTGAAGTTCTCCTTCCTTTCCACTTATAGTGCCATCATCACTTGTGTCATCATAATACGCATCATCAAAATCGAGCACATCTGTGGACTCTAGCGAATCCTCACTTGAATCCTCCACCATAAACTCTTTGTCAATCTCTTCCAATAACCTCCTGAATTAAAACTCATCACTCAGCCTCTTTGAATGATTTGCAATCATTTTTTCAGCACAAAATGTTGGTGGGAAGTCATTGTCAGAATCAACATCATAAACAGGTCCAACCTTCTCAGGTTGGCTAGTCTTATGCCACTCTAACAATAGTAATTTCCCATTGTTTCCAGTCTCACCATCAACATCCTTTCCAACAACATCATCCACTATTTCTTCTATCACCACACCCTTGCCCTTAGTCATCATTCGCTCCATCATCTCACACTCTACCAATGAAACACCGGTTTCAATAAACAACTCCAATTCTGTAAATATAGGAACATACTCAACAAGTCTCCTCACATCTTCGTCAGACTTTAGTGGTAGCAAACCATCATCTAGTGACTCTCCATGTTTTCTAAACCGAGTAAATAGAAGGGTACGATCCGAGTAACCTAAATCCTCAAACATTTCGCCCAATAAGTCCATGGAGAAAACGTCAGAGTGAATTCCGTCAAACCAACCTTTATTTCAAAAGAGATATCTTCTTCCTAGTGTTGAGGTAAATTCACCATTGTGATGTATTTGCAAAGATAACACCTTTTTCATTCAAATCTATGCAACACATAAACCATCAATAACTTCCAACAACAATAACAAGTTTAAATGGAAAACATTAAAATGGAACAAAGTATTCTTACTATAAAGGATTCCTAAATCAGGGATCGGGGTACTACGTGCGCGATTTTGCCAAAGCTTAACCATTCCAAGATCTTTACTTGTGAAATTAATGTTCATGGAAGAAATTGAGACACGCATATAAACTATTGCTTTAAAGGACTTAATTTGAAAAACAAACACTGGCAATTGGGGTGATTGTCGGGAAAGGGATAAAAAGACGATACTACGCTCAGTGACTTGGCACTTAACGATGAAACTAACGGGATTTGGCTCTCGGTGGCTTTTTTGCACTTATGCGTAACATTAGTGGCATTTTTGCATGCCTTTATGACTCGGTGTCTTTTTTGCTCTTTTGCAATACATTAGTGACCATTTTTGCAGTTTACCCTATTATTTACAAATACTATTAGTATCACACATTCACACCTCATATTTTTATAAACACCTTCACACTCCCTATTCCCTATTTTTCAATATATACACAACTCAAACAAAATATTTATCATTCCTTGTTATCAATGAATTTCGAAACATTTATGTTCACAGAGTCATTAAAAGAAGAAAAGATTAATAGTAGGTACTTGTCATTTTTAAAAAGAATGTCGTTTATTCAATAAACGAAAAAGTGAAAGTTCGTGGGGTATAAGAAAAATTGTAAGTAGAGATCATTACGGTGCTCATGATCGTATAATCGTCGCTTATTTTAGTGAACATTCAATGTACGATGGAGATACATTCCGGAAGAGGTTTTAAATGAATTGAGAACTATTCATATGCACGGTTAAAGATGTAATTAATCATTGTAAATTCTTTCGTAATTACATTAATTGTGCCGAAAGAGAATGCATCCGGAGGAAGCACATCATGAGGACGACTTCGTACGAACTTGGGAACAACGTTACAACTTATCAGACAAATCAAATCGCCACATCAAAACCTTTGTACTGATTTGGTCAAATACATTTCCCATGAAGATGAAGACTGAAGTTTAATTTAAGTTGTTAATATGTGTGGTTTTTAATCTTTAATATAATGTTTTTAGTTATGAATGAAAGTTAAATTTAGTTTTTAACTAAATTTGTTAAAAGGATGGGTTTGGTGGTGATCATAACACATAAAAGGTGATTAGTTTAATAGTATGCTGAATATTGATGTGATGCTGATCTGAAATGATGAGTTTGATGACCTGAATAATCTTGAATATTATATAACCTCATGTCTTTCTTCCGATTTTGTACTTGTTGAAAAATCTCTTTAGAGATCGTTTCTTTGTTTCTTTTTAACTAGGCTAATTAAGATTCAAACCAGTGTCCAAGGATGCAAAACCAAACATAACTCTTACGAACTAGGATTTGAAGCTCATTTAACAGTGAAACAGGGTGGCTCAAGCCTTATGGAGGCCTAAAGCGAAATTCAAATATGAGGCCTTTCCAATTTATCCATTTTTCTTATCTTTGCTTTATATTAGTTTTTCAAATCATTGGATTTATAAAACATCTAATTATCAAGCGCACAACACAATGAGAATCTAAGAGTTTATTGAAGATAGAGAAAAGTAATTTAAGAAAGAGAAAAAACCAAACTTCGCTTTATTATAATTTATAAGTATGGCTAAATAACCGAAGCAACACCAACGATGCTTGTTCGGGTTCGTTAGTTTTTGTTTAACCGAACAAACGAACTAATATGGACAAAAAAAATGGACATAGGTGTTCATATTTGTTCTTTGAAAAGTATGTTATTCTTATTTGTTTATTGAGACACTATGCATGAGTGTATGAAACGTTTAATTTGTTCATAGTATCAGCTAAAATTCATTAAAAATTGTAGCTTTAAATGAGCAAAATTCATCATTTTGTAATAATAAAAAGATGTACTTGGTTGTATTTCTTAAACTTAAAATTAAGAATTAGTGGTATGAATTTCAAAACATAAACAAAAAATTAAGCAAACATCTTTAATAATTTTAGCAGTTTTAGTAATAGGGGTCTTTTATATACCGAGACTTCAAGATGGTGCCTAAAAAGATATGGGACTAACTATATATATATATTAATAAAGGGCGTTAGAAAACTGAAGGCCTTAGATATTCGGGGGCTTAAAGCATGACTTTAACAGCTTTACCCTTAAGCGACCACTCGATTGAAACATCAAGTGAAACTCATGTGACTAACTTATCTAGTATTTTTATTTTCTTATTCTTATTTTTAGATAGTGGACGTATTAAAATGTTAAGTACTATATATAATACAAATAATCACCACCTATAAGATTTATCTTACAGTAATTTTCGTCCCTATCTTACAACATATCTCACAAACGTCTTTCATGAGACTTGAGCCCATAATATTTGTAGGGGATAAGCGGAATAAACGAACCCAACCGGATATTGTTTGAATCTCTGAAAGGCGTGTAAACACTTTCAGATCGAATCAATTCGGTGGTTCCCCCAAATTATTCAATCGGATACAATTCAGAGATTGAGAACGTTTTGAATGCTTGTGTTTGAGATTCTTATGAACCAGAGAGAAAAACATGACCAATATCAAAAAACCGTATCTTTCAATTCTAGGGATTAGGGCGTTTATGCAATTTTTCTAAAGGTTTAAAAGTTGGCAAAATTAGTCCCTTAACTTCTGAAAATTGAATTTTCTAAGGAACTTTTACCATAACAACTTGGACCCTGCCAGGAACTGCCCCCGGACCCCCGTCCCTTAGGGGATTCGCCCCTAAGATCATAATAAATTCAAATAGGTGTGCACTCCGCACCTCCAAACCTAAATGATGTCTTATTATGACTAACTTGGTCAAACAAGTTAATCCAATTACACTAAAATATCCAACAATCCTCCCCCATTTTAGTGCAATCCTTGATTAATTAAAACAAGTGATCTCAAACAATCAAACTTTTGCATAAATGAAATGTCGCGACGATTGAATTTCACATTAGTACATTACACATTCCGAATATTCGAATACCAGGGTGTCGCTAAGGATTGAACCCTGGGAATTCATTTTGAATACATGAAGATAATGTACATAAAAGTTTACATACATAGTAGTTCTATCTTGACACATGTTTTACTAGCCTATGTCATTATCTTTCATAAGCATGTCAAAGCCAAGTCCCAGCTTCTTTGTAACACCCCCAAAATACCGCAGCGGAAGACTGTGTCATAGGGGTGCTACTTCATAATACAAAGTACAAGGTATAGAAAACGAACTCTAAATGAGACGTTTTGAAAAGTTACCATTCGATTAATAAATTCCGAGTTACAAACTTGAGTTCCATAATACAATACATAAGAGTTTTAAGACATATCGAATGGTAAAGATAAAAGCATAAGTCTTCAAAACATGCCAAGCGACTCTATGCTCCATGCAACAGCTTATAATCTTACAGACCTGAGACAAACATGCTAAAGTGTCAACACAATGGTTGGTGAGTTCATAGAGTTTGTCTTAAAATAATTGAAAAGCCTTAAAAGAATGTTCGCACAGCAAAGGCATCGTGAATCCACTCAGTTGCAAGTCCCGCCATAAGAGACTTGCAACCTGTGTGTTCACAACCCACTGCTAATATATATGGTATAATAAAGACATGTATAAGTTCATCAAAACAGTTTAGCAATTAGTCGTGAGTCTACACTTCATCTCCGAAGACCTCACTTTGGGAGCCAATTCCCAAAGACAACTGGGAGTCAATTCCCAAAGACAATTGGGAGCCACTTCCCAAAGACAACTGGGAGCCACTTCCCAAAGACAACTGGGAGCCACTTCCCAAAGACAACTACTAGTCAATAAATAGAATAACGCAATTAAGTATAACGCAGTCATGTATATAAGCAATCAAGTATAACACAGTCAAGTATAAACGTTTTGAGTATTTGTACAAGTAAACAAGTAGTTGAGCATGTGTCTCCCCCAAAGAGTTAAAACAAGTATGAAAAGAGTAGGGGCTATGACTTACCTTAAGCTTAAGTGATGTGAAATGAAAGTGGTAGTCGAATCGCGAAAGTCACTAAGAGCAGCCTATAATAGAACGTTGCGACTTAGGTTTGGAGTATCGTCTAAGAATGCGAAGGATTGCCTATATATGTCTTGCATAATGTTCATGATGTAGTACTTAGTATATAGTGTAAGTCTTTGAATATAAATGGTTTATGGAACATGTATAGGTTGTATATCTCTTACTACCGTTCGGGCTGACATAATTCAGAAGTCATGGAGTAAACGTTCGAGGAGCTAGGACACTTTAACTCGTAAATCCACAACTCATCTCGACGGCTTACTTAATGAACTCCTCACATGAGGCTCCCTACTATTGTAGTATTTGATAACAAATGTATAAGTTTTAATCCGAAAAGTTACATGTCCAATATTTGAATAAACTTAGGAAAGTTTATTAGTACATGAAGATTGTTATTAGGGGTAGTTTCATAAGTCTTGTATGACCATTTTCTCTTTGTAATATCTCATGGTTCCTTTTGAAGTGAAGTAGATCCAAATTGCTTGTTCAAGTTATCGCCTAATTCCTTGTTTCATGTTTACGCCTAAGTAAGCTTATATGGTTATTTAGTCATGGCTTCGCCGTGACCTTGGTCATTTTTCCATGGTCTTGAGACTCAACCTTGGCTTTAGCCATGGTTGTGGTCTTGGCTTTAGGTCATTAGACCTCTTGGTCTTAGTAAATCATAACTATAATATAGTGACTTTGGTCTAAAATGGGCTGTTAAGATTTTGAAGAAAATTATCACTCGGAAAGCTTTTTCAGGGCTCGAGCTTCTTTATTCCTGAACGAAAACGTCGTTCCAGACAACTTTCGTGTTTTAACTTTTTGATGAATCGGACCAGAAGGGTGACTTTAAAAATCAAAATTTGATCAGAATGCTATTTGGGCAGTTTTGCCGTTTTGGTTTCGCTAGCTTCAAATGGTCATAACTTTTGACTCGGGTACTCGTTTTGGGTGATTCAAATTGCTATGTTTTCCTTGTTAAGTCCTCTTTAATAGTAAGTAAGTGTCAAATATCAAAGTTATACTATTTTGGTCGTGGTTCTCCATAAAAATCACTAGTTTGCTTGTTTACTTGTCATAAGTTAACATATGTATACCAATACTTGTTTTATCCATTTTTAAACATCATGAACACAATAACAAGAACATATATAGCATGAAAGGAACACAAAGAGCATGAAAATGATAATTAAGCAAGAAAGTATGTTAGGGTTTGCTTACAACTTGAGGCTTTCTAAAAGAAAGGTAAGTAACTAGTAAGGTACGGACTTTGATAGACTTAAGCTTCACTCTTTGCAATCTATGATAAACCGAGGTTATTTGAAGATTATAACGACGCCTTCTTGAAGTCCAAAGCTATTTGAAGATTATAACGACGTCTTTTTGGAGACTTTAAAGTTATAACAACTTTTCTTAGAAAATTTCCAAGATTGAAGATCAAACACTAGTTTTCTTTCAAAAACTAGTTAACTTTCTTACAAAATATAAGAAAAGTGCCTTAGGTTTTAGGACTTGAAGGTTATAAGAAGGTGTGGTGCAAGTTTTCTATGTGTTTTTAGCTTGGTATTTATAGGGTAGGAAAAATAGTTAACCATATATTGGGTTAGAATTTAACCATGGTTAGTTTAGACACTTGTAAACATCCTAGAGATCAATGGTCAAGATCAAGCCACAAAATGGTGACTCCCCCCCCCTAAATGGCGGTTCAAGGTGGATAAGGGTGACTAGATGATGAGTCTTGGTGCTATCTTGCTTAGTTTGTGCATTTTGACTCCGTAAAATACTAACCGTAAATGATTAAGCCTTAAAACGTAAAACCGGGTATCGTAAAAATATGAAACTTGAAAGTATTGTTAAACATGTCAATATAGTCCATAATAAAATATAAAATGAGTGGTAGGTTCTATCGGGTGCGAAAACCCTGCTAAAAACTGGAAACACGGGTCTAAAACGCGTAATTCGCGTAAAACGCTGAACTGAAAAACGTAAAATTCCAAAACTTTTGGAATTGTCATAAAATGAAAGAAAATCATATTTCTATTGTTTATAATGTTTTATGGATATATCGGGATGCTGAAAGAACGTTTAAACCTAAAAGTAAATCTCGGACACGGCTTTGTGATTTTTGCAGAAATGATCCGACGAGCGTCAAACTCTCGGATTATCGTTAAAATAGTTTAACTTACGAGAATATGAAATAAAAATTTCTGAGATGAATAGTGAAAAGTGAATAGTAAAAAGTGAATAGTGAAATTTTTCTGGGAATAGTAATTAATCTAAAAATGCGAATTGTTACAGTCTCTACCCCATCAGGAAACTTCGTCCCGAAGTTTAGTGTGTCTAGGTCTCTTATCTTAATAGCGGCATAATGAAGCTAGGTTTAGAATAGAATAATATGGTAGGAAAAGGTACGTACCCGTTAAGCATTGCGGGCTTCCTTAGCACCCAAATAGTATGCTCGACCCCGAGGTGGACTAACATTGTATCCACGGTTTGGGTTATTTTCTTCAAGCATTACTGCTAGAGTCGGGTTATCCAGCACTTGTCCCTGTGCCCTATTCAACTTAGGACAAGTATTTCGGAAGTGGTTTGGGCTGTTGCACTCATGGCATGTCTTTTGGTTGTTTCCTATATTGTCCGCATTCGCCTGCCTTGTAATTGATTTACACTGACTTGCAAAGTGGCCAGACTTCTTGCAATTATAACACACAGGGCATGGTTCAGACCTCTGATGATGATAAGCGCATTTAGTACACTTAGGATGTGGACCCTCATACTTTTTCTGATCATAAACTGTTGCTGCAAATCCTCTTGCTCTCTTATTATCAACCATTGTACCCTTTTGCTCGCTCGATTCACCTGCTCCCTTCCTTTTATCACTAGTCTTCAAAGTTCCATTCCTAACCATCTCATCTGTTAGGGTCCCTGCTCTTAATATTGCACTTTGAATTGTGGGAGGTTCGGTTGTTTTCACCATCCCACGAATCTCGGGAACAAGGCCATAAATGTACCTCTCAATCCTCTTGGATTCAGGGGTAACCAGATGAGGAACTAGTTTAGCTAGTTCATGAAACCGATCTGTGTAGGTTCCATGACCAGCCCCTACCATAGAGTGATGCCAAAACTCGTCCTCTAGTTTTTGCATTTCATTAACCGGGCAGTACTCTTCATTCAGTAGTCCCTTAAAGTCGTCCCATGTCATGCCTACAGCTGTTTCTCTAGTCCTTGCTTGAATCTGCATGTTCCACCATGTCAATGCCTTTTCTAATAGTAAGCATGCATAATATTTCACTCTCTGGTGGATTGCACAGTTACTGATGTCAATCACTGACTCCATCTTCTCGACCCATCGTGTATATGCCAATGCACCTCCTTTACCATTAAACTCAATTGGTTTGCATGACGTAAATTCCTTATACGTACATCCAGTCCTATGGTTGTTGTTGTTGTTGTTGTTGTTATTCCTTCCTCCATCATTTGCAGCGTCATTTATGCTTCCGTGGTTTCCCGAATTGTTCATGTGATTGCCAACTTGTGTGACTATGGTGGGAAGTAGGTTTTGTAGTTGTTGGGCAATAATGGTGGAGACATCTGGATTTCCACCATCGTTACTAGGGTTACTAGTGTCGTGAGCATCTCCTCTACCTCCACGTCCACCAGTTCTTCCACTATCATTACTAGGGTTACTAGTGTCGTGAGCAGCTCCTCTACCTCCACGACCACCAGTTCTTCCACCTCTTGGTGTTGCACCACCTCGGCTAGTGCTACGAGTTACTCTCTTTGGTGCCATGATATCTACAAGGAGGGATATTTTTTCGACGTCAGATATGAGGTGATATTCCTAGACTACTTAGTCTTAAATCTTGTCAATTTGAGTCAGTCGTTGATTAATGTAAGCATGGTCACATCTGTCTACGTGAGTCGTGACGCATTTATAATTATGTTGGCCACCATAATTATAATTGCTTCCTTTCACACGTATACATATTTACCAGGCACACATAACTCAACAATTGGTACTACATAATTGGGTAGACTTTCTATCATCTGCTCTTAAGTTGTGAAAGGGTAACGTAGTCTGGGTATCTAGAGAAGGTGATATGATGAAATGGACTAGTCACGCTTGTAGAAAGGTTTGAGTGTCGTACTAGGACATATGAACCACTTCTAGGTATTAGAATCATAGTAAGTATAAGGCAAATCATCAAATCTCTACAGGAAACTAATAATCTTTATTTAACTTAATCTTATATCTTATCAAACAAGAACTGTCACAAGATTAAGTTAATTAAACAATTATTACTTAGCTCTAAATTTTTGATGACTTGACTATTGTCTGGGGTTTCTCCTAAACAAACAATTAGCAATAAGCATATGCGCATGAAGTGTGTGTAAGGCAAAATAAAGAGGAGAGTCTTAATGTTTATAGCAGTTATAGTCTAGGTAGTATATGCAACCTAGTTCTCTATAACCAAGGCTCTGGTACCAATCTGTAACACCCCCAAAATACCGCAGCGGAAGACTGTGTCATAGGGGTGCTACTTCATAATACAAAGTACAAGGTATAGAAAACGAACTCTAAATGAGACATTTTGAAAAGTTACCATTCGATTAATAAATTCCGAGTTACAAACTTGAGTTCCATAATACAATACATAAGAGTTTTAAGACATATCGAATGGTAAAGATAAAAGCATAAGTCTTCAAAACATGCCAAGCGACTCTATGCTCCATGCAACAGCTTATCATCTTACAGACCTGAGACAAACATGCTAAAGTGTCAACACAATGGTTGGTGAGTTCATAGAGTTTGTCTTAAAATAATTGAAAAGCCTTAAAAGAATGTTCGCACAGCAAAGGCATCGTGAATCCACTCAGTTGCAAGTCCCGCCATAAGAGACTTGCAACCTGTGTGTTCACAACCCACTGCTAATATATATGGTATAATAAAGACATGTATAAGTTCATCAAAACAGTTTAGCAATTAGTCGTGAGTCTACACTTCATCTCCGAAGACCTCACTTTGGGAGCCAATTCCCAAAGACAACTGGGAGTCAATTCCCAAAGACAATTGGGAGCCACTTCCCAAAGACAACTGGGAGCCACTTCCCAAAGACAACTACTAGTCAATAAATAGAATAACGCAATTAAGTATAACGCAGTCATGTATATAAGCAATCAAGTATAACACAGTCAAGTATAAACGTTTTGAGTATTTGTACAAGTAAACAAGTAGTTGAGCATGTGTCTCCCCCAAAGAGTTAAGACAAGTATGAAAAGAGTAGGGGCTATGACTCACCTTAAGCTTAAGTGATGTGAAATGAAAGTGGTAGTCGAATCGCGAAAGTCACTAAGAGCAGCCTATAATAGAACGTTGCGACTTAGGTTTGGAGTAACGTCTAAGAATGCGAAGGATTGCCTATATATGTCTTGCATAATGTTCATGATGTAGTACTTAGTATATAGTGTAAGTCTTTGAATATAAATGGTTTATGGAACATGTATAGGTTGTATATCTCTTACTACCGTTCGGGCCGACATAATTCAGAAGTCATGGAGTAAACGTTCGACGAGCCAGGACATTTTAACTCGTAAATCCACAACTCATCTCGACGGCTTACTTAATGAACTCCTCACATGAGGCTCCCTACTATTGTAGTATTTGATAACAAATGTATAAGTTTTAATCCGAAAAGTTACATGTCCAATATTTGAATAAACTTAGGAAAGTTTATTAGTACATGAAGATTGTTATTAGGGGTAGTTTCATAAGTCTTGTATGACCATTTTCTCTTTGTAATATCTCATGGTTCCTTTTGAAGTGAAGTAGATCCAAATTGCTTGTTCAAGTTATCGCCTAATTCCTTGTTTCATGTTTACGCCTAAGTAAGCTTATATGGTTATTTAGTCATGGCTTCGCCGTGACCTTGGTCATTTTTCCATGGTCTTGAGACTCAATCTTGGCTTTAGCCATGGTTGTGGTCTTGGCTTTAGGTCATTAGACCTCTTGGTCTTAGTAAATCATAACTATAATATAGTGACTTTGGTCTAAAATGGGCTGTTAAGATTTTGAAGAAAATTATCACTCGGAAAGCTTTTTCAGGGCTCGAGCTTCTTTGTTCCTGAACGAAAACGTCGTTCCGGACAACTTTCGTGTTTTAACTTTTTGATGAATCGGACCAGAAGGGTGACTTTAAAAATCAAAATTTGATCAGAATGCTATTTGGGCAGTTTTGCCGTTTTGGTTTCGCTAGCTTCAAATGGTCATAACTTTTGACTCGGGTACTCGTTTTGGGTGATTCAAATTGCTATGTTTTCCTTTTTAAGTCCTCTTTAATAGTAAGTAAGTGTCAAATATCAAAGTTATACTATTTTGGTCGTGGTTCTCCATAAAAATCACTAGTTTGCTTGTTTACTTGTCATAAGTTAACATATGTATACCAATACTTGTTTTATCCATTTTTAAACATCATGAACACAATAACAAGAACATATATAGCATGAAAGGAACACAAAGAGCATGAAAATGATAATTAAGCAAGAAAGTATGTTAGGGTTTGCTTACAACTTGAGGCTTTCTAAAAGAAAGGTAAGTAACTAGTAAGGTACGGACTTTGATAGACTTAAGCTTCACTCTTTGCAATCTATGATAAACCGAGGTTATTTGAAGATTATAACGACGCCTTCTTGAAGTCCAAAGCTATTTGAAGATTATAACGACGTCTTTTTGGAGACTTTAAAGTTATAACAACTTTTCTTAGAAAATTTCCAAGATTGAAGATCAAACACTAGTTTTCTTTCAAAAACTAGTTAACTTTCTTACAAAATATAAGAAAAGTGCCTTAGGTTTTAGGACTTGAAGGTTATAAGAAGGTGTGGTGCAAGTTTTCTATGTGTTTTTAGCTTGGTATTTATAGGGTAGGAAAAATAGTTAACCATATATTGGGTTAGAATTTAACCATGGTTAGTTTAGACACTTGTAAACATTCTAGAGATCAATGGTCAAGATCAAGCCACAAAATGGTGACTCCCCCCCCCTAAATGGCGGTTCAAGGTGGATAAGGGTGACTAAATGATGAGTCTTGGTGCTATCTTGCTTAGTTTGTGCATTTTGACTCCGTAAAATACTAACCGTAAATGATTAAGCCTTAAAACGTAAAACCGGGTATCGTAAAAATATGAAACTTGAAAGTATTGTTAAACATGTCAATATAGTCCATAATAAAATATAAAATGAGTGGTAGGTTCTATCGGGTGCGAAAACCCTGCTAAAAACTGGAAACACGGGTCTAAAACGCGTAATTCGCGTAAAACGCTGAACTGAAAAACGTAAAATTCCAAAACTTTTGGAATTGTCATAAAATGAAAGAAAATCATATTTCTATTGTTTATAATGTTTTATGGATATATCGGGATGCTGAAAGAACGTTTAAACCTAAAAGTAAATCTCGGACACGGCTTTGTGATTTTTGCAGAAATGATCCGACGAGCGTCAAACTCTCGGATTATCGTTA
This sequence comes from Artemisia argyi, assembly GCA_030686995.1. Lineage (NCBI taxonomy): Eukaryota > Viridiplantae > Streptophyta > Magnoliopsida > Asterales > Asteraceae > Artemisia > Artemisia argyi. Next base: position 92,946,914 of record CM060707.1, on the reverse strand, counting down.
AAATAGTTTAACTTACGAGAATATGAAATAAAAATTTCTGAGATGAATAGTGAAAAGTGAATAGTAAAAAGTGAATAGTGAAATTTTTCCGGGAATAGTAATTAATCTGAAAATGCGAATTGTTACATTCTTGAAGCGGCTAAACTTCATGCTCATATAGGTAGTTTCTTTTAATCATGCCCTGCTTGCACTTTTTCAAAATAACTATTAAGAAGATAAACTTCAATCTCTTTATCTTGCAGGTCTGAACACATACCTTGGGATAGTATAACATGTGTTACAATCTCTAAGTGTGAGCTTTCCGCATTGAATTCAGCTTCTAACATTGTATTAGAAGGGAATTGGGTGTCTCATCATTAGAAAATATAAACGGACTTTCATTTCATCCCTATTCCGACTTCGTGCACTTTGTCAAGTGGTAAGCTATTGATATCTTTTGTTATAACAAGCATTAAACATGGTAGCATTGACTTTAAGACATAATACCATATGTTTATTAACAAGTCCCTTAACCATTATGCTTCTTTTGAACAAGAAAACAACGAATCATGATGCAATCCTTGAATACGTTGTACAACTTTTTCCTTTGATCACAAGATACTACATTTTTACCAAGTGTAAAATCCAACACTTAATTCACTCGTAATCTTCTTGATCAAATATTCAACTTGCATCAGTTTATCCTTTTAATATTTAAAGGATCCCGTTGTATTCTAAAACCACTTTTCCTTCAAGTACTAACGTACTTTGTTCAAGCATCCCAGTATGTTACTCAAGGGATACTACCATGGTTGCACACTACTTGCGTGTACTTAAATACTTATGTACTTTGGTTTACAGTAGCCAAATATATCAAGTAAATGATATTCCTTTGAACACAAGTAAAATGTCTAAATACACAAGTACTATGTATCCATTAGACAATATAACTTTATCCATTACATTTTATAACACTTTAATTTGGCTACTTTAATGACATATTGTTTCAATATAATAAACATGTAAAATAAAGCATGCTCAAATACATTAGTTAGTCTAAACAGATAAATCACTAATGAGCAATCCCTTTTAACATGTTTATATTAACCAGATTACCAAATCAATCAATATGTAACCAATATTGATGGCATTTCAATACATGATACAAACATGAGATTATTTCAAACATGCAACTGATCTAATTTAATCAACATGATAATAAAACAACGTACTCAAACTTGAGCCGCATATATAGAACAAATCATTTGATTAATAACTTAATGCAACTTACATCCGTCCAATAAAATTTCAGTAAACTTGGCGCCTTATGTTTACTTCCAGTAGAAACTTTATCGACAAGCCTACTCATTCCAAGGATGGATTTCATTTTTTTCAGTTTGCATCAAGACATGTTTTTCAAGATTGATATCACATGTCCCATGTTTCTTGGTATCTACTTATCCATCAAGTTAAAAGAGTAACGCAATTCATGCAAATAAGAGAATACGTTCCATCTCTAATGATCATATGCATGAATCAATTAGGGGATATACATCACTCAATAAAATGACAACATCATTAACGCAATCCGAGATTCACACCGTTTATGATTATTATAAAATACTAGTAATCATGTGAATCTTTATTTTTCTTTCCATGCGAGTTTGATCACTATCATTTAATTGAATGACCATGCATGAATTAGTAAGAATATACTTATTAGTTTTCATATCATTCCAACATCCATGAAATGTGAACCTCGATTCCAAATTATCTCCGTCATCGGCATCGGCAATCCGCAGATGCCAAATATTAGTCCAACTAATTGGAGATTACAATTAAATGGTAGATTCCATGTAGAATGATTCACAAAAAGAATTTGCATTGTACTGGAATCGAGCCATAGATTCACGAATGGGTTTTCTTTTCCTTCACTTGAATCTCTTTTATTTTTCATAAATTACTAGAGAATTTATAGGTATATTTTCCCACAAGTTTAATTGATAACATCATATGTGAACACTACCATGACTCCAACAAGGCAATTTGTATCCTTGTTTGCATATCATATTGTTAATATAATATCTATGTGGTTCTAATCCATCTATTCTTATAGAAGAATATAATCATGCAGATTAAACACACAATATTATCATGTCAATAACATCACATAAGTCACAGGCATAGTGTATCATAATTCATAAATACCCATAATAATCCATTATAAAAGATAAATAGAGAACTGTGTACCCATAACTAAAGTATGATCGAACCAATAACCCACGTTGTCAATCTCAACAATATCAATTCAAACCTTTATGCGTCATCTTCCAATATAATTGATTGGATCTTTGTAGGGGATAAGCGGAATAAACGAACCCAACCGGATATTGTTTGAATCTCTGAAAGGCGTGTAAACACTTTCAGATCGAATCAATTCGGTGGTTCCCCCGAATTATTCAATCGGATACAATTCAGAGATTGAGAACGTTTTGAATGCTTGTGTTTGAGATTCTTATGAACCAGAGAGAAAAACATGACCAATATCAAAAAACCGTATCTTTCAATTCTAGGGATTAGGGCGTTTATGCAGTTTTTCTAAAGATTTAAAAGTTGTCAAAATTAGTCCCTTAACTTCTGAAAATTGAATTTTCTAAGGAACTTTTACCATAACAACTTGGACCCTGCCAGGAACTGCCCCCGGACCCCCGTCCCTTAGGGGATTCGCCCCTAAGATCATAATAAATTCAAATAGGTGTGCACTCCGCACCTCTAAACCTAAATGATGTCTTATTATGACTAACTTGGTCAAACAAGTTAATCTAATTACACTAAAATATCCAACAATATTTTGGTTGATAAGCATACTCACTTACCACTAGATCGAAAGCCTTATCGGTCCAAAACCACCCTAGTATTGTCTTTGCAACTTTGGTGCTACTATCACTTACTCAAGTTTCTAATTACTAGTATATACATCTCTTTACATTGGCGTTTCACTTATGTATCCTACATTCCAGTTTCATTCTTAGGGTGGTGGCAGTCATGATCCCATACCTTACTCATACCTCACCACCTACCAATAATATCATTCCATTTCATTCATACATCTCTCATACCTCACCATAGTTTTTTAGTAGCAACCATAATCTCATACCTCACATAATTTTATTTTTTTATTTTCATAAATTATATTAAACAATTTAATAAAAACATAATATTTCACTAATAATTAAACAAAACTTACATAATACTTAGAAAAAAAAGGAAATCAGTTTTTTTTTTTTTTTTTTTTTTTTTTTTTTTTTTTTTTTTTTTTTTTAAGATAGAATGACAACAAAAACATAACTTGAAATCTTATCAAACACATGTAGTGTTTCCATACTTTTGGTTTCATCTTCTTTCCTCCACACACCAAAAATACCGCAAGAACACACACTAATTATATCCTATCCACAAAATTTCAAGGTAAAGTTTCCATTTTTCCATCTGGTTTTCAGTTTCTATCTCCAACGTTCAAATATAATTCCCAACATCTATTTTTGTTCCCAACGTCTATTTTCTCCCATGCCGTCTCGGAAATCTTTGCCGCTCCCCTCCATACCACATCCATACTGCTCCACTGGCAACGGTGTTGCCGCTCGGTATATATGAGCCCAAACCGCACCCATTGCCACCACCTTTACCATCTCAATTTGACACATGATGTCTGAGGTTCCACTTAATATGGGCGTGTTTGAGGGGGCCGAGCACCCCCGGCTCCCCACTGTCTCCGCCTCTAAATACAAATACCACTATAACACAATAAAATATATATTAAGATCTTTTCAAGTTATAATCAACCATGATTGATAATGCTGAGTTTGTTGTGGGTAGATATAAATAAATGGGCTGATTTTAACGACGAGAGAAAGACTTACCCTACAGAATAGGATCCTTTACCCGTGAAGTGACCTTCGGGCGAAGAGAAAGTCAGTAAGAATAGGACCGGAAACGGAAGCAAAATAGCTATTAAAGAATGTCTTTAGGCCAACGGGCAAGACCGCCTAATCATCTTTCGAGAATACATATAATCTTCCTTATCCCATTATGGAGTGGGAACCTGATATTCTTTTATCAAAAGACATGGCTCTGTCTGTAACTCACTAGAGGCCCCGAAAACAAAGAGAGAAGCTCTACGGCACCTACGATTCCCAGTAGTAAGTCGTCGTTGCGTGATTCTACTGTGTTTTTTACTGATGCGGACGCGGTTCTCTCGTCGTGAAAGAAGTATTAAAAGAAAAAGTTTTATGCATTTAACTTATTTGTGATTGGTAAATATGATGTATCATGTTTGACTCAACTTGAGATAAAATATTGTTTCTAACCCATTTTTTCCCTTTAAAAGACTATAATAAGTGGCGGAATGGACGGACCCACATGGGAGCCAGGTGTGGCACGGGCCACACCCAATTTTAGTTCACGAAGTGTAAATTTTTTTATAAAATATGACTTTTCTGGGCTCGTGCAACACCCAATTTTACCTAATAAATTCTTTATCGGACAACTTTAGTACTCATAGTCATAAAAAATATTTTGTGCAACACCCTCTCAAAAATCCTGGGTCCATCCCTGTGGCGGCGATTAGCATATGCAAGTGGTGCAACCACACATGGCCCCTCATTGTAAGGGCCGCCAATTTAGTATACATTTATTAATATTTATAGTTTTATACATATGTAAGTATATAATGTTTTGAATTTTTAGTGTCTTTGTCAATGTTGCAAAAATCGTGAATCGGTAGTCGGGCGGTCAACCACCCTGCAGCCTGTAATCGGTCAAGGCGGTGATTAATCGGTGATTAATCGGTTTGGCATTTCCTGCATGTTTTGGGAATTTCTGGAGAGCAAACTAAAGATCTTAACTGATTCCAGGCCTTCTATGTTTACAAACCTCAATAAAAGGCTTCAATTCTGATTATGAGGCCCATTGTACGTTATAAGTGAAATAAACGATCCCCAAATTAAGTAAAATGCCTAAATTTCTATTTTTTTTAAAATTGACCGATTCGGCCGATTTTTGACCCATTTTTTCTGATTTTTTTACCTAGGCCGATTTTTTCACCGATTTTCGAAAATCGACAAGGTGCATCACCGATTAGCGATTAATCGGCCGATTTTTGCAACATTGGTCTTTGTTAAATATTATTAAAGTTTAATTTTTAGTGGATTTGTGTAATATCAAATGGCTTTTCATTTTTCATACTAGTTAAATTTTCGTGATTTATAGGGGCCTCTTTCGCGATTTCGTACCGGGTCACCCAAATTAATAGAACGGCTCTGACTATAAAGCCGCAAGAAGGAATCTTTTTTTGTCTGTCTTCTCTTTTCCTATGAAGACAAGTGCCAGTTTAGGCTTTTTCCCTTTTGTCCCGAGAGACTTGCCGCTCCCACACCCTCCTACCTAATGTTCTGGCTATTGTAAGTATATGGCTGGTTTCATTAGACTAGAGGGTGTGATATGGGAGATGTGCAAAGAAAATCACCAAAAGATTCATTTTTCCTCCCTTCTCTTGCGGGAAATGTTCATGAAAGAATCAAAGTTATATCTTGTGGGAGTATAGTCCTGATGATGTACCCTCCGATTAGCTCGAAGGAACCCCTTCGAGTCTGATCGTAACCTACATAATCGAAGGCTCTGGCTAGCCTCCTAAAACTTTCTTTGGCGTAAAACTAATCATCAATGATCTAGTTACCAAGTGGGTATTCGCCAATCGAAGGATTAAGCCCTTCGGGGTATCTCTCGATAAGTTTTAAGGAAGGAACAATGCCAAGTCCAAACATTGGTGAGACAAAGTCTTACCCACGTCTCCTTTTTCTCTTTAGCTCCCCCGCTAAATCAGGAGGAGTGGGACACTAACCCCTAGCGGTTACCACAAATCATAGGACGCCCCCATGATCTCTCTCAAACGTGTGACCACTCTCCAGGACCGTTTTATTCACCTGTAAATAGTCCTGGACGATGACAAATCTGGTATGCAATCTCTCTCACTTTTCTTTACTACAATTACACTTAAACTCTCATACCAATCACATATTCACATGCCGGAGGTGGTTCACAGGGTCCAACCCCTGCACAATCACTTAACGTACTGTTTTAGTAGTTCTTATTTCAGGTTATATCCAAGCTTGGCGTAATCACAACACCCCTCATTTCCTTTGATCGCCATTGAAGGCCTGGTAGTGCAAATTATTGTACAATCAGTGGCGCCATCCGTGGGACTCGCTACAGTTAGTCCTGTTATTTCCAAGTGGAATAACCAAGTCAAATACAATCGCTATTATTTCGGCATGAATCCAGAAAGAGAGATTACACCCCCACCGGGTTTCTCGTCTTTAACCCCTTTACCCGTAATTGACACCAACAACCTTCCGCCAATCACGGCCTCCACCTTCACCACACGATCTCACCCCGAAATAACGCCCAACCATCACGCATCCACGTCAGTTAATCCAGAGCTCATCATTAGCCCCGCCTTTGTCGATGCTAATTACGAGGAGCTAGAGTCCTTATTAAGGGCTCAAAGGAGGCAAATCAGAAACACGGAGATGCGAAGGGAGATAGAATATTCCAACGATGAGTATGATGAAGAGATTGAGATGGAGCCGATACCTTCGGTCACTAGGGCTCAACACCCCATCCTGCGTATTGGGTCTCCTACGGGTAGAAGGGCTGGAGGAAGGAATGTAGGCTTCGAGGGAATTCCCGAAAGAACTCCCACGAGGAGAGAAGGGACTATTGCTGAGGGCTCTAATGGGAGAAGCCAGCGGAGGGAGAACACGGAGGTAAACCAACCTCCATTACCAACGGCACCTCTGGGGAGGACAGAAGGAGGAATTCCATCGCAACCCTCCCACACATTTGGCGTAGGAGGTACCCTGGCTTCAATCAACACAGGAGGAAGTCTCCCTCTCGTTGGCATGTATCCCCAGTTTTCGGTTCAGAGTTACCCTACAAACCCTTATCCTCCCATGAATGGGCAACCTGGCAATCAGTATCCCTCACAAACAGCTGTACCCTACAATCATCCCATGATATACCCTCCGTATACCATATATAATGGTTACCCTCCAAACACGAGTACGCCTCATCCTTTATACACTAGTCAACCTTCTTCAGGGGTACCCCTACTTATAATCCATACCATGGCATTCCCATGAACATACCACCTTACACCCACTCATACGCAGAGCCCGCCGGTCCTACGACACCCTTTGTAAGATGGATCGAAGACTATCCCTTGCCAGATGGTTTAAAGATGCCTTCACATATAGGCACCTGCGATGGAAAGGGGGATCCGGACAATTTCTTGCATTTGTTCGAAGGAGCCATTAGGATGCAGAAATGGGTCATGCCCGTAGCTTGTCACATGTTTACGTATACCCTTCGGGATTCCACTCGTATTTGGTGGAATGGGCAGAAACCAGAAAGCATCATCAACTTTGATGATTTGAAGGCTAAGTTTCGCTCTCACTTTAGCCAACAAAAGAAGTTCACAAGGACACACCTCACAGTACACAACATTAAGCAGAAGGAGAACGAAATCACAAGAAACTTTGTTACTAAGTACACTAATGAAACTCTGCAGATTCTAGGCTTACATGAAGAGCAACGCATTTCTGGCTTCGTCCATGGCCTACGCAACCGGACTCTTGTGGAATTCTTATCTACAGATCCTCCGGCAACATACAAAGGCCTGATGGAAAAAACATATGCGTGGATAGAAGCCAAAGAAGTATCCACCAATGGGGCTCCGATGGAGAACAATAAAGGGACAAAATCATCTTTGTGGGAAGGATCGATGAACAGACACAAAAGCCATAATAGGTTTACTCCTTACAACAAAGGTCCGAACCATGGTTTATTGGGAAATCTCACGAAGTCTCCGAGAGAGATTTTAGCAACAGAGAAGGCTTCCAAAGCCTTCGAACCACCCCCTCGCATGGTGGGAAAAAGCAAGAATAGAGACACTACAAAATATTGCCACATCCATGAAGACTTTGGTCATGAAACAAACAGCTGCCGAGAGCTGAAAAAGCAGATAGAAGCGGCATTAAAATCCAGGTAATTAACACATCTCGTAAAAGGGATAAGAAAGGGCAAAGAGAAAGCCACTGATATGCAACTAGGAAAGGATAATACCCCTCAGGAAGCTCCTATCCTAATGGTTCGGTGGGATTCCTCCCGATTGAAAAGAAAGGCCTCCGAAAGGGAAACTCCAGATGCAAGGGAAATAACGTTCCCATCCGAAACAGGAGGATTCCCTTCAAAGGATCCAGTGATCATTAAGGTCGTAGTCTCGAATACAGAGGTTAACAAATTTTATATGGACTGCGGGAGTTCTTGCGAGGTAATTTACAAACATTGCTTTAGGAAACTCAGCCCTACAATCAAATCCAAACGAGTAGAGTCAAGAATGCCCCTGGTTGGTTTCTCAGGGGAACGATCATGGCCTTTGGGAGAAATACCGCTAGAGGTAACACTCGGAGGTGGAAAGCTTGCGAGAACGGAAATCCTCAATTTTGTCATCGTAAAATCGAAGTCACCCTACAACATGTTAATCGGACGAACTGCCATGCAAAAGATGGGCATTGTGGTCTCTATGGTGCATGCAACGGTGAAATTCCAAACAGCCGATGGTGTCGGAACCATATTCTCTAGCTATCACAAAGAGAAAAACCAGGATGCCCAAAAGGATAAGGGAGAAGGTAATCGAAAGCATACGATGAACGTCAAAGAAGGCTCTGGTCCCAAGGAGTATGTGGAACTAGACGAATCTCATCCAGTACGAAAGGTGGAAATGGGGAAATGACTCCCTACCACTTTTAGAGAAAGATTGGAAAATTGCTCGAAGCCTATGAAGATGTATTTGTAGGAAAATATTCAGATATAACAGGAGTTCCAAGGCTGCTCACAATCAACAGCAGGTCTTTTAGCACAGAACACAAGCTAAATGAATCCAAATGCATCAAACCGGTCAAGCAGAAGCCTCATCAGGTGACGTTTGAACGCAGTACAACAATTAAGAAAGAAGTAGACAAACTCCAAGCGGCAGGAATACTCCGAAGGGTAGAAAATCCACGATGGGTTACTAATCCAATTGCAGCCCAACGGAGAAATGGAGAATGGATAATAAAGGTTAACTTCAAAGACATCAGCGAAGCTTGCCAAAAAGGAAGCTATTTGTCAGTAGGAGAACAACAACCGCTACCTGGAGTTCGTTGGGAATGCTTCCTTAATACAAATATGGGATGCCATCAGATACAGATGGCAAAAGAAGATGAAGAAAAAACAGCCTTTCATGTAGGCATAAGCTCCTACTGCTTCAAACGCATACCCTTCGGTTTACGGAACACCGAAGCCACTTACAATAGGCTGATCCAAAGGGTCTTCGAAAAACAGATAGGGAGGAACCTGAGAATTCACGGCGGATACTTAGTCACCCATAGCAAGACAAAAGAAGATCTCCTTTCACTAGTACAAAAACGACCTATGGTCACACATGGTCGATTTGGAACAGCCACACATTCAAATATTTGTGTGGCTGAAGGTAGGTAAATTGACAGCATTTACGAATTAGTCACACATGAGCATATCGAATGTGTGACCATAAGAACTCTATTGCCACACAATCGACCCTTATGTGACTAAACGTAACTGGTGATTTTGTTCCAGATCATTTAGTCACATATGCATCTGGAACGTGTGACAAATACAAGTAACCTTGATGCCATATATGGTCACACTAAACTTATAGTCACATTTGCTTCTAATAGTATGACCAAATGCCATATACGGTCACACAAAACAGTTTGTCACACATTATTTAAGTGTAGCCAAAATCCAGTACATATAGTCACACTAAACAGTTTGTCACACATTATTTAAGTGTAGCCAAAACATGATTTTTGTGACTAAATGTTAACAAAGGCCACACAAAAACCAAATTCATGTGGCAACTGGATGATCAATAGTCACACAAAATACACATTCCTTCACTTTAAATAGCATATGGTCACACTTATTAACACTTTTGGTCACTTGATGCTAAGTTGTATGTGACTAAATACACCTCAAAAGCATGCTTTGTGTGACTAAATGTTACCAAAGGCCACACAAAAATAAAATTCATGTGGCCATTGGATGTTCAATAGTCACACAAAATACACATTCCTTCACTTTAAACATCATATGGTCACACTTATTCACACTTTTGGCCACTTTATACTTAATTGTATGTGACTAAATACCCAAAAGCAACATGCTTTGTGTGACTAAATGTTACAAAAGGTCACACTAACATATAATTCATGTGGCCATTGGATGATTATTAGTCACACAAAATAAACATTTCTTCACTTTAAACACCATATTTTTTTTGGGTAAAGGGGAAATTACCCCGGCAAATATATTAACCAAAAAAATCGTTAAGTACAAATGGAATGTGACTGAGATGCCACATTAACCTCAAGCAAACGCTTGAACAAACTAGTGCTTATGACATGCCATAAACACAACAACCTAAAAACATTACAAATGCCTATCTATGAATAAAACTAAGAAGATTCTTGAATCCGAAAGGCGTCCCACTTCCATCCAGCAGCATCAACAGACCAAATGGCCAAATTCCATAAATTGCACCAGCTATAAGAGCACCATTTCGTAGCAGCAACAATTGACTCCATGTACATCAAATCATAAACGTTACAAACAATTCTCATCACTTCCAGGTGTGTAACCTCCTGAGAGAGGTGAATCATAGAAAATAATGGATTTGATGTCTCTTTACCAATAGCCATCACTACTGGAGTAGCCAAATGTTTTAGTTCGAGAACTATGGTACACCTGATAACCATCTGATTTATTAGCAAATCAGAAACTATAAACGGATTTGATACGTCTTTACCTGTAGCCGTTTGCTCAGGACTAGCCAAATGTTTCAGATCAAAAACTATGGTACACTTGATAACCATCTGATTTATTAGCAAACCAGAAACTATAAACGGATTTGATATGTCTTTACCTGTAGCCGTTTGCTCAGGACTAGCCAATTCTTTAGGTGCATTAATCACCTTTGGTGAACTGAAAACCAAATATGGACTTCCACTGCCTTTACCACAATCCATATGCTTGTGGGCTAGCCAATTCTTTGGAATCCAATAAGGAAAAAACCATGGTGAATTGATAACCATATTCCCCCAAACAATAAAGAACGACCTCATGTATGCATAAGAGAAGGGGCCAAATTCCACACGCGAATGAGATCACTTACATTCGCCGTCTTCTTAAATTTGCATGTGAGAAGCTTCAACCGAGCCGTGGACTTGATAATTTCAACAAGTTGAGCTTCTGATCTAGATTGCTTCCTAAAAAGCCGGTTGTTTCTTTCTTGCCATATAAAATACGTTGTGGCAGCAAATAATAGCTTAGAAACAACACTCCGAATAGACCTTGACTTTGCCGACGCACTAAGAGTAGTAACAATAGCATCCAGCGAAGAAGGAAGGGAGATAAAACCAGCAAACCTCTTTAACGAGTTCCATACCTGTTTAGAGTATGTACACGAAAAGAAAAGGTGATCATGAGAATCAGCTTGCGTCTTACAAAGAGGACACAACAACGGATCATCATCAGAAGAATGATGCCTTAACATATCTTGAGTCCGTAACCGCGTCTTCATAACTAACCATAAGTGAAACGCATGTCTCGGAATCCGATGAGAAAACCACACCAGATGATACCAATCAACATTGAGATCACGAGGCCTAATACACTCCCAAACCAAAGAAACCGAAAACGGATGAAACATCCCATCATTAGTACGCCATACTATAGAATCAGCCTTATGTTCGATCAACTGAGGAACTGATATAGAACCAAGAGCGGGATAACGAACCATCCAATCATCAGGCCAAGCCCACCCATTAGAAGAGGTGATCTCCCGCACAGTAGAATTAGAATTAAATCCCGCACGATGGATATCACGAGAAGAGACAATACTAGAAATAGGACTTAGCAAACACCAAGAATCAAACCATGCCGAGGCCTTAGCTCCATCCCCTAATTTATACCATATAAAATTCCGAACAAGAGGCCTAAGCTGAAGTATTTTACGCCAACTCCATGTCATATTACCTCGACATGGGATATCCCAGAAATGACGCCCCCTCAGCTTATAAGAATGAATCCATCGCACCCAAAGGGACTCCTTTCCAGTAACAATACTCCAAATATGGGATGTAATAAGCGCACTATTGAACGTATCCAACCTCCTAATCCCGAGCCCTCCTTCCTGCTTAGGAAGACAAACCACCTCCCATGCAACTTTAGATTTCGCCTTCTGCCCCTCGCCTTTACCCCACAAAAAACCCCTCATAAGCTGTTCTAGATCATGTATAATACGAGAAGGAAGGATAAAAACCGAAGCCCAGTAAATATGCATAGAAGATAACACAGACTGAATAAGCTGAAGCCTACCAGCAAAGGAGAGGGATTTATTCTTCCAATCATTAATACGATTAGACAACCTCTCTACCAACTCCTTACAGTCTCTAAAAATCAGCCTAGTCGTGACCAACGGAACACCCAAATATTTAACTGGGAGATTACCCTCAACAAACGGAATCACCTGTAAAATGGCAAGCTTGACATGGTTACGAACATTACAAAAATAAGCCGTGCTCTTAGGCAAACTCGGGGTAAGACCAGAAACAAGCTTAAATTCGTCCAAAGCCTCCATAATAACTCTAGCCGATTCAACGTCCCCATGAGCAAAAAGAAATAGATCATCAGCAAAGCAAAGATTAATGATATTAAGGTTAGAGCAATGATGATGAAATGTAAAAAGCTCAGAAGTGCAAACCCGCTTCCTTATAATAAGAGTGAGAACCTCCATGACAAGGGTAAAAAGATAAGGCGACAACGGATCACCTTGCCGAAGGCCCCTCTTTCCCTTAAAATAACCATGTAGATTACCATTAACACTAATGGAGAAAGAAGTCGATGTCACACATTCCATAATCCAACCAATCATACGGGAATGGAATCCAAAACCAATCAAAATCTGCCTCAAAAAGCTCCAATCAACCGTATCATAGGCCTTCTGAATATCCACTTTAAAGGCACATCTAGACGGCCCCCTATTAACATGATAATTATGCATAAGTTCCTGAGTGAGTAATATATTATCCGAAATCCTCCTACCCGGAACAAAAGCTGATTGGTTCAAGCTAACTAAAGATGTTAAACTATTCTTGATGCGGTTGGCAATAATCTTGCTAATACATTTAAATAACACATTGCAGCAAGAAATAGGCCTAAAGTCATTAATCCGAGATGGAGACGTAACCTTACTTTAAACACCATATGGTCACACTTATTCACACTTTTGGCCACTTTATGCTTAATTGTATGTGACTAAATACCCAAAAGAAACTTGGTTTGTGTGACTAAATGTTACAAAAGGCCACACAAACATAAAATTCATGTGGCCATGGAATGATCAATAGTCACACAAAACACACATTGCTTCACTTTATACATCATATGCTCACACTTATTCACACCTTTGGTCACTTTATGGTTAATTGTATGTGACTAAATACACCCCCAAGAACATGCTTTGTGTGACTAAATGTTACCAAAGGCCACACAAAAACAAAATTCATGTGGCCATTGGATGATCAATAGCCACACAAGATACACATTCATTCACTTTAAACATCATATGGTAACACTTATTCACACTTTTGGTCATTTTATGCTTAGTTTTTTTTTTTTTTGGGTAAAAGGGTTAATCACCCCGGTAAAATTCATTACACCAAAAAAACGTTGAAGTACAAAGGATGAGAGTGACTTCCCTCATCTCAGTCCCATAGGACACTTACATGCCAAGCAACTAACAAGAGAACCAAAAAAACTAGCTATATAAGAATGACAAGCCATTCTTATAACTTACAAAAAAATAAACCTATCTACGACAATTATTCAAGCGAATATCAAAATGATCACATAATGCTTGCATTTTATCAGGTAGGACCACCTGATCATAATCGTCATAGTAATCTTCCATATCATCCAAGAAGCCTCCACCAACGTCATCAACTTCATCTTCCGAGTCTTCCGGGCCTGATAATGGAGATTTACTGTCACTTGTAGCAGCATTAAACTGCTCCCACAAACTCTCATTCTTATTTGACTCACCAACCGAACTTGCTTTAGAAGTAGAACCTATAACAGGCTTCACATTAGCCACACTACCCACCAACGATCCAACGGTGCAATTAGAAACCTCATTAGTAATATGCATATCAGACCCATTCCCAACGCCCACCATATTGGATGGAAGTGAGGCAATATCAAGTACCTTCTCCGCATCAGAAACTTTCTCCATATCACGCTTAAGTTCTGCAACATTAATGTTATCACTGAAATAACCATGCTCATTTAGACCTTGGGATAATTCATTAATAGTCACTGAAAGAGAAAGAGGATTTGGAAGCTCAGTAGATTTATTCTCCTTAATGACATTATTAGAACCCGGCTTGGAAACAGGCCTATACACGAAATTGGACTTTGGCTTGAACACCCGAGATCCATGCAGCAAAGAAGCAGCCTTTTTCCCAGCCTTACTCTTGTGATATGACTCTTTAAGACGCTCACTCTCTTCTTCTGACCCCATGTCAACTTTACTTTTCAAGATCTCACGACATGCCTCCACCTCATGACCAAAAAGTTTACAATGTGAACAACGAGAAGGCCACCATTCATATTCAACATCAATGAACTCTGAATAATGGCCCATGCCATTAGGTAGAGGAATATCAACTTCAATGGAACTCAATAAATCATGAACAGCAGATAACTCAATCAAACAACGTGCATAAGAATAACGACCCCAAGGGTTATTACACCTAGTAAATGTACCCTCATCCATTCTCATAAGTCGACCCACTCGTTCAGCGATCAATCTAATTCCAACTTCTGAATACACAACAGCAGGTAATTTATGAAAGCGCACCCAAACTGGTACCTTCGTGACAACATCCTTCTCCAATTTAGAATTCGCCACCCATTCATGTAGAAATAAGGGTGATGATCTGATAAACCAAGGACCCCCATCTAGCACCTTAAGCAAACCCTCACGTGACGAAAATTGGAAAAAGAAAAAATTACCTCGAAGTATAACTTTCTGAAAACCAAACTTAACCCAAGCATGTTTAACATAACCATCAACCAAAGGAAAGGCAAGCCGTTGACCAATAAAATATCCGTATAGCGAATTAGAAAATTTATGACACATATCCTCAACCACGGATATAGGAATAACGACTTTGGCTCCCACTTTAGAACTTACATTTGTTGAAGAAGACTCTTGTACCGATGGCTTAGTAGCAAAAACAGAATCAGCCCCATGTACATTCGAGCTATTAGCAACAAACCTTCCATCAACATGTTGTGGAGTAGAAACATTGGGAACCTCATTCATATTGACATCCAAACCAGAGGTACCACCCACCCTTCCACCAACATCAGAACTTGCCAATTTAACTTGAGACTTACCCCTTGTGTGATTACTTTCTTCCAGCAGCGTACGTTGAGTGTTAGAACCAATAGGGCCACACACACTTGCCCTACCATCAGCACTAACCTCTTTAGGAAGCACAAAGCTACCCGTTTTACCCTCTAGACCAGCACGCTTCAATATCGACTTCAAAGGTTTATCCTTATTCACAATAGGTTTACCATCGATTTTACAAATCTTTGAAGCCAAACCAGAACTTGAAGAAGACTTATTCTTATTAAGAAACCCTGATTCCATCTCTAAAAACCCACGTACAAATAACAACTTATAGCAGCAACTCAAACTGCACTTACACAATCCAAAAACCCTAATACGGGTGACTTGCAAGGAGAAAGTAAACCAAACCCAAAGGATTCAGTTACAGCAATAATGTGTAGAGACCAGATCCCAAGATCAAATATACCAAACCCTAAACGATTTGATATTGAATGAAGCACCAGAAACAAAAATCGCACAACCTAAAAAACGAAACCCTAAAAAAGGAATCGTAGAATCAATAACCAATGTGCAACAACCAAGATCGACCTTAAATAATTGTAGATCAGTGAAAACCGACCTAGAATTTAAAGGAATAATAAGGGTCGACCAAGAAAAAAGGATGGCGATTTAAAACCCTAACCAAAAACGACTCACCTAAACCGACTTAAATCCAATAACACAAGCAACAATTAGAGTAAACCAATGATAACCACAATGATTGATCACTAGAATAATCAATTAGATACAAGGATTAATGGACGTAGGGCAGAAAAGATGAAAAAACGATTAGGAATAGGGTAGGGAAGAAAATCGCCACCTAAGAGAACTTTTTAGGGTTTTTCACTTACATTATTTTATGCTTAGTTGTATGTGACTAAATACACCCCAAAACATGCTTTGTGTGACTAAAGGTTACCAAAGGCCACACAAAAACAAAACTCATGTGGCCATTGGATGATCAATAGTCACACAAGATACACATTTCTTCACTTTAAACATCATTTGGTCACACTTATTCACACCTTTGGTCACTTTATGCTTAATTGTATGTGACTAAATACACCCCCAAAAACATGCTTTGTGTGACTAAATGCTAACAAAGGCCACAAAAAAACAAAATTCATGTGGTCATTGGATGATCAATAGTCACACAAAATACACATTCCTTCACTTTAAACATCATATGGTCACACTTATTCACACCTTTGTTCACTTTATGGTTAATTGTATGTGACTAAATACACCCCCAAAAACATGCTTTGTGTGACTAAATATCACCAAAGGCCACACAAAAACAAAATTCATGTGGCTAGTAGCTTAAAGAGTGCTTATCACTACAATAAAAAGGGGTATTTGGGAGGGGCGAAAAGCGTGCCAAATACTCAAAAACCATGCCAAATACAATTTGGTACGGGTTTGGCTCAGTTTTTAGTCAGTATTAAATATGAGGGTGCCAAATACATTTGGGTCGGTTTGATGTTGTGCCAAATAGTATTTGGCACGGGCTTTGGTACAGTTTTGCTTTTGTGTGCCCTGAGTTGGTATTTGGCACGGTTAGTAATTTTAAAATGCACAATTCAACACTTTTTTTCTTGTGCCGAATACTTATTTGGTACGTCGCCTTCTCCGTGCCTAATGTATTAGGCACAAATTAATTTTCAATGCCAAGCTTAGTTGGCACATTTTAATGTACACTTTTAACAATTATTCCAAGCATGTATTTGGCATTAATTTGTCCACTCCAAGCAGATTTATACATCATCATAAAGTAATAAAGTATGCGTAAATCAAATCTAACTAGGAATAGGAAGCCAAAAATATAGTCAGCTGAAATTTTATTAATCAATAAAAAATTCAAGGCTATACAGTAACTTGAATTCCAACAATTACCTAAACTTGATTAAACTCACTAAAAAAAACCGGTATTTGGGAGGGTGAAAAACCGTGCCGAATACTTAAAAAGCCGTGCCAAATGCTATTTGGCACGGTTTTGGCTCCGTCCTAAATATGAGGGTGCCAAATACAATTGGTTCGGGTTGAAAGCGTGCTAAATAGTATTTGGCACGGTCCGTGGGACGGTTTAACTTTAGGGTGCCATGAGTGAGGTATTTGGCACGACTAACGTTCTTCCGTTCAAAAATGGGCATTTGTCACACTTTTATATCTGGTGCTAAATGCATATTTGTTACCAATTCATCTCCTGTGTCGAATGCCTATTTGGTACAATTTTATTTACCGTGCCAAAATTAACCCCTAGGACGGTTTTATATACCATGACAAACGTATTTGGCACGGTTTCAATTTTTTGTGCAAAACATATTTGGCACATTTTTATCCGCCAAGCCAAAATACATTTGGAACGCTTTTGCATGCGTTATAAAAATCATTTGGCACAGTTTACGTAATCATTATTTGGTAATACAAAATAATCTAAAACCAAAAAATTTCAAATGCACAAAATGACCCAATTAATAACGATACAAACATCCATTTACATAATTAAAAATGTACTATTTCCAACCAATTGTACAAATCCTAATCAAGTTTATATAACACAAAGTGTACCAAATACAATAAGAGTTTACGAGGCATCAATGGGGAGTTTCATGTGTAAATCGTGTCCAAATCTCAGCAAGTTTTGCATCGTTTCTTACATAAA
The DNA here is from genome assembly GCA_030686995.1 of Artemisia argyi. Lineage (NCBI taxonomy): Eukaryota > Viridiplantae > Streptophyta > Magnoliopsida > Asterales > Asteraceae > Artemisia > Artemisia argyi. The sequence continues at coordinate 92,928,675 of CM060707.1, read as the reverse complement.
TATGTTGAGCATTCTTTGTTCCCAAAAGTTGTCTTTGCTCATTTTCTCTAGCTTGCTCCATCTCTACCATAAAAATGACCCAAACACACATGAGGTTCAAACTGCATCCATTCGTTTTCATTCTTTATATCCTGAAAACATTAAATATCGAATGCATTTAGTCCCTCTGCTCAAAAAAATCAAGTGTCTAAACATAAAGACAAATCATACACATATCAAATGATGCAAGTACTTATACTTGTGAATTTAGATAACTTGTTTCTGGTTCATTTATGGCTCCAAGATGATTACCAACACAAGTAACAACTTCCATCCCTATGCAAGCATTCTATCTAGGCTTTTATAAGAGAAACTATGAGTAAGTCCCAATTATAGCTTGAGTTCAACATACATAAATATATAATAATACAATTATTAATATTAACCAATTATACAGAAATACATAACATATAGTAAACCAATTATTGATATAGAGTCATGAATTTGTAACATCATATCCTAGACTACAACCACAATGTAAATGAGTTATAAACAGATGAAGTGTTTCATATTTCCAAGACTAAACCAACTATGTAATAATTATAAAATGAAGATATGTGTTCAAGTTAATCCACATCTACATACACCACGACTTTTAAAAATTGGAAATTAAATTGTTCAAAATAAGTACCATAAAAGCATTCTCTTATAAGATATCTCAAGATGCAACATATGTATCACTCCTTAGTCTTTTACGCCTCTTATATGCGTTATAAATCTCAGTGGCCTATATGGTCCACAACTTCATTATCTTGCTAATGATGTTTTCACTTACTGTATACTTATAAATGGTCACTGTAATATGGGTAGATTGATGGTTATTGTAAAGTAAAGAATATGGAAGGTGCAATGGGTTTATACATAGAAATGGTGATTAAAGGTCTTGTACCCGATGTTGGTACTTATACAGCTTTAATTGACGGCCAGCCTTCAAATCTTCAATCTTTGGGGCTTGAAATAAAAACACCAAATTATTATTTCATCAAAGATACCAACGATTAAAAAAAGAGAGAGACTGACAAAAATAACTACTAAAATTGATGATGAAATTGAAGATAAAACACATTAAACTACCTGATCTGTAAAGAAAACCACTCGAAATCGCAAAAATTAAATTTGACCCACAAACATGGTTAAAGAAGATTGGTGACATTAGTGTAGGTTTGTGAGCAGTAGCATAGTGGTGGTAACCTGGAGTTTAACTCGTTTTCCAAACGATGCTCCAGATTTGACTAACAATCGTAAAACGGCCATAGCTTCCTCATCCGGAGGAGTTGATAACCCATCCAATTTGCCACATGAAGCTAAGACATATATCTATCTAAAAATGTAATTTCCCAGCAGGCCATAAGCCAAAAATATTGCACACCAATTCGTTTTAGCTGCTGATCTAAAACAGCCCCTATAATCATGTTCATAATCAAACCAAACAATGTTTTATTCCTTCAAAATCCTATGCAATGCCACACTTATTATTCCACACTCACAAGAACATTAATAATTAACTTATTTTCAGAATCTATGACCAAAATGCATGGGCCAAAATCAAAAGAAAAATGAAGAATCAAGGAACAAAACTTACAAGATAAAGAATAACAATAAAGAATCAAACACAAACACCCTCCTATGGTGTTGGCTGATTTTCGGACCAAAGAGCAACCCAAACCAAATCAAAAATAGCTTCTAAACCTTTTAAATACTGCTAATTACTTGATTAAACCAAACCCCAACCAACTCTTGAAAAATCTCCAATTTACTTATGAAACCTTAACTTTTAATCCTTAATTAAATTCTTGAAATTGGATGAATTGATCTTTAAGAACACTTTAGATGACCATGATAATCACTCTTGTATACTTGAATTAAATCAAAGATCGAAGATGGTGAAACCCCCTTGATTTTGTGATGAGCCGTGTGTGGGAGGAGAGGGAGGAAGACATGGAAGTCTTTTGTTGTGTCGTGTGTTTTATATATAAAGTAAATTGGATAAGGTAAGTATAAATATAGAGGGGGGTGTTTGGTTTTTGGTTTTGATGGAGAAGTAAAAATTATACTACGTAAAAGGAGCGTTTGGCTAACTATATGTATTTATTTTTTTAAAAATTTGCATTACATTATTTTGTGTTAAAACAAGTAATTAAAATGTTACAAAGTTTGAATATACTATTTTGACACGGTTTGGACTAAAACGCGAAAAAATTTGGGAAACACTAAAATAAAAGTAATTAAGCTCTCGAAGCTAAACATATGAAATTGTTGATTTCTTAAATGATTTAACGAATAAATATCCAATGCACGACGCAGAATTAGTTAAAAACGACAATTTTCGATAAAACGGCTAGAAACAATGTCACACCCCCAGAATCGGGTCCAGCGGAAGCATACATGTAGCTGGGGTGTAACTCAATTGATATCACAACACAAGTATAAAATTATTTAACCAAAATGTTGAATCTACATTGTTAAAACTAATGCGGAAGTAGGCCCTTAAAATAATTTAAAACGGTCCCCAAATGAATAATCAGAGTCTTCTATGACCATGCCATGCCCTGCCAAAACCTCCTGTAGCGTGCCATATGATTAAAACCTGAAAATACATGCTAAAGTGTCAACACGAGGTTGGTGAGTTCATAGAGTCTTGTGAAAAAGAATGTAATGCATATGAATGAAGATTTCCCAGCAAAGGCATCGTAAATCCACTCAGTTCCAAGTCCCGCCATAAGAGATTTGCAACCTGTGTGTTTACAACCCACTGCCAAATATGATTTAGTTTGTGTAAACAAAAGTAATAAGATTGATGCAAAAGCATCGTAATTCAGTAATAAGGCTGATGCAAAAGCATCGTAAATCAGTAGTAAGACTGATGCAAAGGCATCGTAATTCCGTAGTAATAGTGGTGGAAAAGTATCGTAATTCCATAAGTAATTTTCGTATGTACAATAGCCACAAGTATAAAGTGAACCGACATAAATGTCAAAAGTGCTACATTGTCTCTTAAGCTCATGACCCCGAAGCTAGATGATACTTGGCCCCAATGAGTGTTTATCAGGCACTCTAATAATAAAGACATGAAATGCATCTGTAATTCTGTTGGAGCAACCCAAACACAGATGGAGGAGTCACCCTCAATAGATCTATTCACTCACTCTCGCTTGGAACTTAATTAACGGTCCATGAAATAATAAAGGGGACTTGTCCTGACGTGATAACAAGGCAACTTAAGCAATGTAAGGAATTTTATACTTAGGCATGTACACAAAAATAAGTAATGCAATGTATTCTCCCCCGTGGGATTTGAAATCAAAATATTGAATTAAAACGGGGCTATGAAACTCACAGAAATATGTATATCGTTAAGAGAACTTGTGAAAGTATAAATCAAGTATTTAAGCATGTATCTCCCCCAAAGAGTTTATCAAACAATTAAAATAGTAGGGGCTATGACTCACCTGATATGATGGTACCATGAACATGTAATGAGCTGAAAAACAAGGCGCGCACACTAGCCGCAACCTAATATGAATGATGTACGATATACTTTAGATCATGAAATGAGGTTATGAATGTCCATGCACATGTTTCCTATACCACTCTACTCTTTGAAAAATACTTGTTGTTATCAAAAATATACATTCCAAGACTTAGGAAAAATATGGCTATTAGAAAAATAAAACTAGTTGCAATATATATACTTATATATATATCGTATGTATCAATGTTCATGTTGAAATCCTTAAAATAACGCCTCGTAGTGATAAAATATACTTGTAATAACTAATACTTCATTAGTTATAAAATTGGGTACTTGGTTAATATTTCTAGAAAATCTAGAAAATCTAGAAAATCTAGGATTTTTGCCGATATTGAAACGTGAATATCTTTGTCGTTATAAGCCCATTTTACTTGTTCTTTATATCCACAGTTACCTCTTAGTATGTAGTAATATATTTTGGAAAGCTTGGCTCCTCCGGGTTACGTCTAAAGCCTCTTTTTGTCCAACGAAAAACGTCCAACAGCATGTATTTTTCCGGAAAATAGTTTTCGTCAATAAACTTGCAAAAATCATAACTTCTTCGTTATAAACTCTTTTTAATCCGTTCTTTCGCCTACGGATACGTTTTTGAAAGTATTTTCTAAAAATTTTGCCAAAGTTTACTTTGTATTTACTGATTTTCCAGAATTTACCAAAATGGGACAGAATGTTTATATACTTGTTAGAAATCCATTTCCAAGGTTCAAAACTAGTTTCTACATTAACCAAAACTCTTGCAAACTTCACAAATCTATACTAATCCTACCATACACCTTCTTAGGGTGCCATGGGTTCCTAATGACTAGTAATCAAGTTAATTTAACAAAGGAACACCTAAATCACAATCTAGGGTTTGTATGTTCAAAAAGTATACAAAAATAAAGTGGTATAACTAGTTTGTGCATGAAATTAAGCATGAATACCATGAGATACATATGTTAATTAGATGAAAACATGAAAATAAATTTGATAACTCACTTTGAAATAATAGGTGGTGAGATGATGAGAAACCTTGGATTACTTGTGTTTTTGTGTTATGATTCTTGATTAGGATGATGAAATGAACAACTTTGATGCTTTGTACTAAGAAAAATAATGGATTTTGGTTATGAAATGAAGTTGGGTCGTGGGTTTTGGTGGAGAAGAAGAGAAATGAGTTGCTTTGATCTAAAAAAAATATAAGTGTAGTGTATATGGTGTTTTTGTATAAAATATCTAATTTCAATGGCATTATTGTAAATAAATGGTCAAGTTCAAGTAACATGGATAGGGGGGGGGGGGGGGGCTGCACATGGTGAGTTTTGGGATGAGTATGTAAGAAGCTTGGTGTTATCTGGGTCACGGAGTCGGTTTTTGTTCCGTTAATCGCTAAACGTAAAGTTCTAAGTCGCGAAACGTAAATCCGGGTATCGTAAAAATACGAAACTTGAAAGAATGACTAAACTTGTCAAAATACCCCATAATAAAATATAAAATGAATGGTAAGTTCCATCGGGTTGCTTGAACGTTGTTAAAACTGGAAACGCGGGTTAAAAACGCGTAATTAGCGTAAAACGCTGAACTGGAAAACGTAAAATTCCAAAATACTGGGTAAATGAATGAAATAACTTTTATGATGATAAAATGGATATAAAAATATGTCGGGACCATTGTGGGAATATTTAGATATATTCGTCGTGTATAAACCGGGTGTTAACGTTTACTATAAATACTTATACGTAAAAACGTTAAATGTATCAAATATATAAATTTGAAAATCCTAAGAGTGGTATAACATGAAAATGCTGTTATGATGATATGCAGACTGTCTCTAGTCCGTATGCAGTGTCCTTAGCACTAATGAAATGAATTCGCACCTAAACCAATCCGGTTACGCGAATTTGAATACCCGTAAACTAAATTTACGATGAAATGACTAATGCAAGTGAATAGTGAAAACTTTTCCGGCAATGAATAGTGTTTAGTGAATAGTAATATTCCTGAATGCTTCTCGGAATGTCAAACTGACACAAAAAACGATGAATAGTAAACTGATGAATAGTATTTTGATGAATACTGTTTTTTCAAAGTTCGGGAAATGACCTGAAATGACCTGAAATGGTGAGTTGTGACAAACAAAAATAATGAATTCCATAAAAATTAGTAATAGAATAAGAGGTTGGTTTAAATATTGATTTTGAATTCGGGTTGTTAAAAAGGTACTCGTGCGACACGGCGAATGACAAATATATAACAAAAAAAATTTATGAGCTATTTTTTTTAAGTTAAAGCTTTTCGTGACAAGTAATATTTTGATGAACAATATTTTTTGATTGTTCAAAATGCATATAAAATTCTATTTATGTAGTGTTAAACTTAAGGAAAAACTTTCAAATATATATTACGAATATTATTAAATGAACAATATTTATCTTGTGAGTTATAGGGATGTAAACGAACTAAACGTTCAATGAACATTTTATTAACCGTTCGGTAAAAAGTTCTTCTCTCTCATTTAACCAGCTCCTCTAACCACCTCCTTCATCCCGTTCATCAACAAACCCTAATTTTTGCTTTCTGTGCACGCCCTCTTGTCGTGCACTTCATCTTGACACATCTCTTTTTCTCTCTCTGAACAACTTCTGGTTCTTCTTTTTTAATTACCTTCTTTTTTGGATCTTGCTTCTTTTTGTTGTTATCATCTTCCTCCTGTTCTATTTTCATGTCATCAACATCTACTAGATGTCCTGCAAAAAAATTTTAAAATTTTATCACATGTGATAAACCAATAACAAATACAAAGAAAATCAAGTATCACATGTGATAAAACAAATGATTTGAAAAAAAAATTATGAAATATCATATGTGATAAAGCAAATAAAATTTACCTTTTGCAGTTTGTTTTTCTTTAGTGGATGACTTTAAGAACGGCAATGTTGTTATTACTTTTACCACATCGTCAGTTTCCTTTGCTTTACATTTATGTACATTTTTAAAACGCGTATTTTTAGTAATTATGTTTAAGCAGACCAATTAACATACATCATCAGTTTCTTTTTTCGAAGACTTAGTTGCATCGATAGCCTTCGGCAAAGCCGAAGACTATCGCTGCAGCTAAGACAAGTGTTTTTTTTTCAATATCATATGTGATAAAATACATTGAATATCAACTTAATCTATCTATAAGTGAATATTTTGCTATATCATATGTGATAAAATATAGACTAAGCAGCATCCTATGCCTTTTTCTATTCCAAAGGCGTAGTATGCGGCTAAGGCGCATCTTATACATTTGTGTATGCCAAAGGCGTTTACATCTAAGCCACATCCTATGCCTTTGTGTATGCCAAATGTGTCTTCATTTAAGTCAAACATGTCTTATATTGCTAAGCCGCAGTCAACCCCTTCGGTGAAGCCGAAGGCGTCTTCTGCGGCTTAGCCGCAACCGATGCCTTTGGCATAGCCGAAGCCATCTTCTGTGGCTTAGATGCAAAAGACGCCTTCGGCTTCGCCAAAGGCATCTTCTACTGCTAAGCCGAAGGCTTAGCTGCATAAGACGCCTTGAATAAATGCTTCTAGTCAGTGTTTTTTTTATTTCAACATCAACCGATTCTATCTGTTAACTTTGAAAACATAATTTCTAGTTACTTATTTCTTCACAAAATCACAATAACTTGCATAAACATTCAATAATCAATGTAAATTCATAACATCTTCAGTATACTCTCTATACATAGTATGCATCAATATTTCAAACATATATGATAGTAAGAGATAGTAAAGTAGTTGTTTAAAATGTATCAGTATACCTGTAATCGGTTTTTTAACCGTATTTTTATTCTTCTTTTTCGCCTGAGATGGGTATGGTTTCAGTACTATATCATCTCCGCCACTTTCCGCCATTTTTTCCGGTGAGATTGGTAGATCCGGTGTGTTTCTAGGGCTTGGATTTTGATCGGTTTATTTCCGTGAGTAGTGTGTGTTTGGTGAGGGAAGTTATGACGAATGAAAGCGATAATGGGTGTTTGTTGGAATTGTAAGTTTACGAAATTGCCCCTCCGTGTATTTTTTTAGTAGTAATTGTTTTGATCTTAACCGTTGATCAAAATTAAATCAATGGTCCATATATGACATTTGTATGTGAGTAATGTATTGTTTTTTAAATAACTCAACTCCTAATAACATATCATAAAACTAAAAAAACATATTTGTTCCTTCACGATATTACATCGGGTCTTCTACTAGCTATTTGTTAACTAAACGAATTAAGTGTTAACCGATCGCCACTAGTTGTTGGATGTCTTTAAAAAGTCAACCAATCTCTAAGTCGTATACTTTTCGAATCTTCGGATATCTAATCGAACTTTTACCACTAACTTTCTTATATTTGATTGGGCTTTCTACTATATTCCAGATATTATATTTGTCATGATTTATATATATATAAATTTTTTTGTATTAAAAAAAATAGTTTTTTTTTATCTTTTTAAATAGAAAATCAGGTTGACCTAGTGGTCGAACCGGTTGAACAGATAACCCGGTAACCCGATAACTTGACCGGATCAACTAAAAACCGGTTTTCAAAACATTGGATTAATACATGGCCTTTATAAAGTTTTCGCCAAAATTTAGTCTTCCCCCTAAAATATTTTCACTATATCCCGCCAAAATTTTCCCCAAAAATCAAAATCACATTTCTTAATCCCTCAGTATGCTATTCACTCATTTCTTAATCCCGCCCAAATTTTCTCCAAAAATCAAAATCACATTTCTTAATCCCTCAATATGCTATTCCCTTAAACTTTCAATCATTCAGTCACACATATTCAATTCCCCCAAAATCAAAATCATATCCATCTTCACAAAAATAACGATATAATCGCTAATGATCACTCTTCTACATCAAAATAACTCTTTTACAAAATTAAAAATCAAAATCACTGGTGCACCACTCTTCTACAGCCGCTCCTCCCTTATAATCACTGCTATTTTTGTACATGATCTCGTTCTTTCGGCTTTTGCACATGGTGAGTCTTCTCCCTCTCCTATTTTTGCAGGTGTGTATGTAGATCTGTGGTTTGTGATGCCGATTTTCTTTGAAATGCACACAAAACACACATTTCTTCACTTTAAACACCATATGGTCACACTTATTCACACTTTTTGCCACTTTATGCCTAATTGTATGTGACTAAATACCAAAAAGTAACATGCTTCAACGTTTTTTGGATAATGAATTTTACCAGGGTGCAGGATTACTCCCCTTTACCCAAAAAAAAGTAACATGCTTTGTGTGACTAAATGTTACAAAAGGCCACACAAACATACAATTCATGTGGCCATTGGATGATCAATAGTCACACAAAACACATATTTCTTCACTTTAAACACCTTATGGTCACACTTATTCACACTTTTGGCCACTTTATGCTTAATTGTATGTGACTAAATATATAAAAATAACATGTTTTGTGTGACTATACAATGTTTATGGTCACTAATACTGCTTAATCCAACGAAATTTGTACCAAATTAGTCACACATATTTAGGTTTTGGTTACTGTTTTGTAATCGAGACTAAAAAGAACTCAAACATGTGACCATAGGTACCCTATGGTCACGCGACCTTTAGTCACACACACACGAAAAATCATGTGTGACTATATGTATTTCGTCAAACTTTTTGGGGTAGCCAAATCCAGTTTTTGTTCTAGTGTTTATGATGTAGAAGAAACCCTAATGCAACTAAGGAAAGTCAACCTAAAGCTAAAGCCAATAAGGTGTTCTTTCGGCATTGAAAAGGAAGGGTCAAACAAACGCCCGTTCGTAAGGCAAATGATTAGGACCAATCCAATCAATAAAGCAAGGGAGGACTGAAAACTTAGAAAACGATTTGGAAACACTAAAAGCATTCTTGTCGAAGGGTGTCAACAGATCTTCATCTTTCTACAAGGTCCGCAATGAGGTCATCGACAACTTATCCTATCAATGGAACAAGGAAGCCAAAACGTCCTTCCAAAGATGGAAGAATTTCATGGAGATCTTGCCAACAGTTGCACCCCCAACCAGAGGAGAGGTGTTGTTCCTGCACATAGCAATGTCCCCTGATGAGATCGGTGCCATGCTCTTCGCAGAAAAATGACAGCTACAGATACCAATATATTTTGTGAGCAGAGCCCTACCGTATGTGGAACAAAGCTACACAGAATCAGAAAAGCTAATCCTAGCCTTGATTCACGCCACAAGACGTCTCCGAAAGTATTTCAAGGATTACCCCATTAGATTACTCATGGATAAGCCATTCGAAAGGATATTCCTGAACCCTGAGGGAATACGGAGAATGGTCAAATGGGCTAAAGAATTGGAGGAATATGACATAGAATATGGACAAAACGATCCTTTCGAAGGACAAAGTAATGAACCAGCTGAAACATGCGAATCAAGTATGTCCTCCAATAAAAAAGTTTTTCAAGCCAAACAAAAGGAAAAACACAACATATATGATACAAAGATGAGTTTGGTCCCACACAATCAAGAACGTCTTGAACCTGGAACGGAGCAGCAGGCTTCGACAAAGTAACAAACCTTTCATGCTCCAAATTGCAGGCTCCACAGTAATATGCTGCCCGTTCAATTGCTAGCATAATAAACAAAGAAGCTTCCTGGAACATACATCGAGGAAGAATATGTGGAAAAAGTCAAAAGTAGCAAGGCTTACGCGTCAACAACCCTCCTTCAGCGTACGAATGACTTGCCATATCCTTCGTAAGTCCTAGTACAAGACTTGCAAATTTTTTCTCATTATGTATTAAACTCTTCTCTTTCGGGAAAAAAATATTAATGGTAGGCGTCTTAGTGTTCATTTGTATAAATGATGTAATCCTCCCCTACCCACTTAATGATATCACATGTTTTCCCTCGAATCTTTCATCACCCATCTTTCTACATGAATGGGTGGCGAATTCTAAATTGGAGAAGGATGTTTTTACGAAGGTACCTGTTTGGGTACGTTTTCATAAATTACCTGCTGTTGTGTATTCAGAAGTTGGAATTAAATTGATCGCTGAACAAGTGGGTCGACTTATGAGAATGGATGAGGGTACATTTACTCGGTGTAATAACCCTTGGGGTCGTTATTCTTATGCACGTTGTTTGATTGAGTTGTCTGCTGTTCATGATTTATTGAGTTCCATTGAAGTTGATATTCCTCTACCAAATGGCATGGGCCATTATTCAGAGTTCATTGATGTTGAATATGAATGGTGGCCTCCTCATTGTTCACATTGTAAAATTTTCGGTCATGAGTTGGAAGCATGTCATGAGGTTTTGGAAAGTAAAGTTGACATGGGGTCAGTAGAAGAAAGTGTGCGTCTTAAAGAGTCATATCGCAATAGTAAGGCTGGGAAAAAGGCAGATTCGTTGCAACGAGGATCTCGGGTGTTCAAGCCAAAGTCCAATTTCGTGTATAGGCCTGTTTCCAAGCCGGGTTCTAATAAAGTCATTCAGGAGAATAAATCTAATGAGCTTCCAAATCTTAAGTCTCCTTCAGTGACCATTAATGAAGTATCCCAAGGACGGAATGAGCATGGTTATTTTAGTGATAACATTAATGTTGCAGAACTTAAGCGTGATATGGAGAAAGTTTCTGATCAGGAGAAGGTACTTGATATTGCTTCATTTCCCTCCAAGGTGGTGGGCGTTGGGAATGTTTCTGATCTGCATATTACTAATGAGGTTTCTAATAGCACCGTTGGTTCGTTGGTGGGTGATGTGGCTAATGTGAAGCCTGTTGTAGGCTCTACTTCTAATGCAAGTTCGGTTGGTGAGTCAACTAAGAGTGGGAGTTTGTGGGAGCAGTTTAATGCTGTTACAAGTGACAATAAATCTCCATTATCAGGCCCGGAAGACTCGGAAGATGAAGTTGATGATGTTGGTGGAGGCTTCTTGGATGATATGGAAGATTACTATGACGAATATGATCAGGTGGTCCTACCTGATAAAATGCAAGCATTCTGTGATCATTTTGATATTCGCTTGAATAATCGTCGTAGATAGGTTTTTTGTTTGTAAGTTATAAGAATGGCATGTCATTCTTATATAGTTGGTTTTTATTTCTTGTTAGTTGCTTGGCATGTAAGTGTCCTACGGGACTGAGATGAGAGATGTCACTCTCATCCTTTGTACTTCAACGTTTTTTTGGTGTAATGAATTTTACCGGGGTGAATAACCCTTTTACCCAAAAAAAAAACAAAGATTTGCTCAAGCAGGCTCTCTCTCTAAAATTGGCGATTCTAAACCCTAACATATTCTAAATCGTTTTCATCAAAAATCGTTCCTAAATCGATTGATCCTTGTTCTAAATTCACTATTCTAGTGATTAACCTTTGTGTGTTATCACTCGTTTATGCAAATCGTGTTTGTCTCATTCGATTCAGGACGTTTTTGTTCATCTTTTAGGGTTTTTATATCGCCAACCATAATCGATTCCCTAAAAAACCTAACCTACGATTAACGATTTCCAATCTGTTGTTGGGTCACGATTAGGGTTTTCTTTGGGTCGACTTTTTATCCTGATCGCTATCCAATTCTTTTTCAGTTATTAGGGTTCCTTTATTAACTGAATCGCATAACCCTTACTATTTATTGTTTTGGTCGGTTTCATCTCCCCTATATATTCCGATTGTTAGGGTTTTGGTGTAATCGATTCTGCCATCTTCTGTTTTGCGATTAGGGTTGGGTTTTGCGTATCACTTGCTGCTGTTGTTTTCATTCTGATTCAAAACCTTTTATTAGGGTTTATATTTTCAGCGTGCAAGCTATTTTATTTTGGTGATCTCGTTTGTGCTTGAACGATCATATACTTTTGGATCAAAATCCTTGTTTAGGGTTTGTTTTGCCGAGATATTGGAAGTTAACTGTTTCTAGTTTGCTGTGGGTTTAGAGAGATGGAGCAAGGCTTTCTCAACAAGTCGAACAGAGCTACAATGAAGAATGATGTTGATATTGGTTCGGTGTTGAGTAGTTTGGCTAAACGTAATAAGAGCATTGATGGTAAATTATTGGATAAAGATGGAAAACCATTATTGCCTTATCGTTGTGTGAAGAACAAGGCATCATCTATTGTTGATGATGATAATAATAGCCATGTCGCTGCTGGTTCCACGTTTGATACTAATAATATTCATACGACCAGTGGGGCTCCTAAAGCCACGGATGAAGTCACCCCTTTGGTTGATTTATCTTTGGCGGATGTGGTTTTACCACAGGAAGAAGTGGAAACTATTAGTGCAAGATTTGATAATTCACTTTATGGCTATTTTGTTGGACAAAGACTTTCATTTCCTGTAGTCCAAAATTTTGTACGGAATTCTTGGAAGAAATATGGGTTATTGAATGTCATGATGCATCAAGGTTTCTTTATGTTTAAGTTCTCTAGTATGGAAGGATTGGAGAATGTTCTTAATCAAGGGCCGTGGCGGATCAGGTCAGTTCCTTTAATGCTTCATGTTTGGAATCCTAACGCTGAATTGATTAAAGAAGACATAAAGAAAGTTCCTGTGGATTACTCCCCTTTACCCAAAAAGAAAGTTCCTGTGTGGGTTAAGTTGTATAATGTGCCGGTGGTTGCGTATTCGCTGGTTGGGCTCAATATGATCACGGCTAAGTTAGGACGTATTGTTATGATTGATGAACACACGAGTAATATGTGTCTAAAGTCGTGGGGAATGAATTCGTACGCTAGAGTTTTAGTTGAGATTTCAGCGGATAATGAGTTTATGGATTCACTTGTTGTGGCAGTTCCTATACCGAAGACGAAAGAGCATCGAATGGTTAAAGTTGATGTTGAATTTGAGTATAAACCACCCCGTTGTTCTATGTGCAAATTGTTTGATCATGTGGATAAGGAGTGCCAAAAGAAGGTGAAGGTCGTTAACCGGAAGAAGAATGTGGATGCTGGTCCTGGGTCTACTAAGCGTAAAGCAAAGGCTGGTAACAAGGTAAAAGTCACTATTATGCCTAAACTTATGTATAGACCTGTTTCTAAGCCTAGTACTAATGGCCAAGCTAGTACTTCTTTACCAAAGGTTAATTCTACTACTCGTGATAATGAGGTGCTGAATTTGGTTGGTGATAAACCAAATGATAATGTAACGCTGGATACTATTTCTAAGGTCACTAAAGAGTTCCATAATGAAGAGACACCTATTGATTATTCTGGTCTTCATTCGGTACCTAATGAGTCATCTCCATCCCGTAATGAGCATGGTTATTTTAATGATGGCATTGTTATTGGTGAACTTAAGAGTTTTGTGGATAAAAGATCTGAAGAGGATAAGGTACTTAATTCGTTTCTCTCTCTCTAGGAAATCCAGCCGCCACTTTCATTACAGTTTCCGGCTATAAACCAATCCATAAACGTCCTCTCTACCTTCCTTGGGTATGCAATACGTTTTCTGGATTGTGTTTAATTTTATAGAAGTGGCGGCTGGTGATTTGTCAAATCCCTAACTATCTATCACTTGTTCAAATCGATTTCATTCTTATGTAATCGTTTATATTTAGGGTTTGGCAAATCTGTTTTTGTGGCAATCGGTTTTAGTGTCGGTTTGGATTATATCCTTAATCGATCTTATCTTTAATGGCCATGCTGTTGGGGAACGATCATGGTGTTGTTACATGATCGTTTTTGTGGTTGCTATGCTTTAGTATCAAAACCCTAATTTTATTAGGGTTTCTTATCGTCTGATTTTAAGGAGCCAAGCCTATATGTATCATCATTCTACTACTGGTGCGTCGATCTATTTGAATGGAACCCTTTTAGGGTTTCGTTTTTTATCTTTTTCGCTGGTGGTTTTCTGAACGTGGATCTGATGATGGCTAGTTCTTTAGCAGATATACGTGGTCTAATAAGTGGGTTTGGAGAGAGATGTAAGTTTTATCATTGGTTGTTAGGGTTTCGTGGCCCTATTCTTGGTGATTCTGGATCCGGTTATGCTAATCCTATTATTGTTCCACGATCTTGTTGCTTCTGTTTCTTTATTATTTTGGATCATTACTTGGATGGGGATGGTAGGGTTTGCTGGATTCTCTATGAATCGATGTGTGGTGGATTGACCTGGATGTTAGGGTTCTAAAACCCTAGGTTTTTTATTATGCGTAATGCTGCTGCTACTATTTTGTTTGCTTTGAGACTGTTGTGGTATTTGCGCTGTGTTTGGAAGTTTGGGTTTATACAAACCGTACTAATTCATGGATCTGGTGATGTGCATCTGTTGGTTTTGGACTGGTCTTATGTTGTTTCGATGTGATCACCTTCTGGATTCGTTTTGGTTCGTGTGTGGTTAAATCCAATTGTTGCTGCTTGATCATGGTGGTTAGGGCTTTCTATAACCCTATTGGTCGACTTTTGTTCCTGGTCATTGTCATGCTACAAGTCGATCACCATGTTATTTGGAGTTGAACCTGTTATTGACTTGCATTTTTAGCTTGAGGTTCATTACCATTGGTTGGTTTGCTGTTCGTGCTTTCTAGTGGATTGATCTTTATCTAAGTTCATTGTAACTTTTCAGGTATCTGCTGCTGCTCGAATTAGTGATGTAAGTTAAGTTTAAGGGTCTTATTCAAAACCTTTTTATCATCGTTCATGGACATGGCATTGACTTATTTGATCATATGATCGATGGTGATATCTTGATGTAAGTTAGGGTCGTATAGCCCTATGTTTGTCTACGACTGATCAAAATACACTGTGTTTCATTCTTAGCTTCAGTTTCATGCTCTTTTGAAACTTTTAGTAGATGCGGTATTGGATCTAGTTGTAGTGTTGGTTTGGTTCAGTTTGGATCAATGATGATCGGTGTAGTTGTTGGATCAAGTGTGTGGATTGGCGCTCTTCTAGTCTACTATGGTTTCGGCTGCATCGTTGAAGGTTATGAACTTCTATGACGACTTGTGAAGATTCAAGTTTATACTTGATGTTTTATTTGTAATTTGATAGTCGTTGTAGTTTTTTGTTCATAGAGTAGTTGCTTTGTTTAGCATGTTCGTTTGGTAAGTTATAAGAATGATTTGTCATTCTTATATTTGAGTCTGTAAGTGTCCTTAGGGACCGAGATGAGGGGTGTACGCCTTCATCCTTTGTACTTCAACGCTTTTTGGTTAATGTATTTTGCCAGGGTGTGTTATCCCTTTTACCCAAAAAAAAAAGAGGATAAGGTACTTGATCTTGCTTGTAATTCCCCTAACGTGGCTGATGTTGGAGATTGTTCAAATTCGCTTAGTGAAAAAGATACTTCCAACATTCATAATGTTTCATTGGAGGAAGATATGGTTAATGGTAAATCTTGCGAGATCTCTACCGATAGTGTATGTGTTGTTGAACCGCCTGTGAGTGTTATTAATGATAAGGAGGTTGGAACGTCTATACCTAGCTCCTCCTTTAAGCCTTCTACTTCTGCTAGTAAAAATGCCAACCCGTTTACTAAGGTTGGTGTTATTGTTGACTCTGATTCGGATAGCGGGGATGAGGTTCTTAACATGCATGATGAATCTGCGAATTTATTTGATATGTCTATGGGTGCTTTTTCATCATTAGGTGGTGGAGGTGAATATGAAGATTATTATGACTATGATGACTACATGGATCAGCTATACGATCTTCCAGGGCAAGTGAGGGCTATTTATGAAGATTTCAAGCTGCAAGGTCGTCGTAGTAATTAGTTGATCCTTTTATAGTCTTGTTTATTTATGTGGTAGTGGTCGTGTCTAGTTATGTATGCTATTTTGCCTATGTAACAGGCTTAGATATGGGACATCACCCATATCCATTGTACTTCAACGTTTTGGTTGGTTAATGTATTTTACCAGGGTGCAGGATTACTCCCCTTTACCCAAAACAAAGATTTGCTCAGCCAAGTAATTAAAAGTTCAATGTTCGAAGGATGGTACAAGATACTTATATCTTGTATGCTATTAAACATCCAACACAATTCACATTAACTTTCCTAAATGGTCTTAGTGTATGCGAAACCCTTCGCACTTAAAGGATGGAGACAGAGCGGGTCGCAACCCTCTGTCAGCAATTAAATAATACGATTGCTATAAAATCTTGGTTCAAAATACACACAATAAGGCTCCTTGTTCTAAGCCTTAGGATGTATATTAACGTTTAATTAATAAACGATGAAGAGAAAAAAATATAAGCAAAGATGGGAAGCACACCCATTAATATTAATCATTACTAGTTCGCAGCATATATGCTGCTCAAAAGATGATAACTATTGTCTACGTGCAACACAAACATAAATTGTTCAGAACATACAGCCATAACCCAAACAGCATAAATAAACATTATATTAAAAGGGCACGCACCACCCTTGGAGTCAAATTACTGCAAACACTGCAGCCTTCACTTACCAGGAGACTTGGGCTTTTCTTGTTGAACTTGGGATGCCTCAGGACTGGCTTTGCTGGGGGAAGATTCTTTTGTCAAATCAGCCTTCGGAGAGGGAGGCTGCACAGCAGAACTTTTGCCCGGAGACTGGGGCTTCTCAATGACCACCTTCGGGGATGAGGGCTTCTCAGGAGTTGCTTTCACAGATGCAGGTTTCATAGGAGTATTCTTTTTGCTCACATATGATGGCTTCACCCTACGCGGCTTCTTCGAAAGAAGCGTCTCAACTGAAGCCATTGGATCCTTGGTAGCATCAATGAGGAAGGGGTACTCTGTAGTTGCGAGGAGGTTGCTTGCATTATCATACTCTGCCTTATGAGTGGCACGGTAATAAGTTACCTCAAATAAGTCCACAGGCTTTCCAGTCGCAACAATTTTCTCCAAAGTAGTGCATTTCCCATGATAGATGGCAGCATTGACAACATCACCTATCATTTTCCCTACCTCATCGCTGTGATATAACTCCATGGCTATGTATGGAATGACCTTCGAGACAAAAGTAACCCTATCTCTTTTAAGCGCATTATACTTGCGCTTGAGGCCATTGAGATCTTCACGAAGCTTGATCTCCAGCTCACCTAGCTTCGTCCTCTCCTCCTCGAGATTCCCAAATTTGATCTCAAGCTCAGCAATCTCTTCCTTGTAACCTACAACCTTTGCCTCCTCCTTTCAGAGCTTCTTACATTATGTCTTCACTTTGTTCAGATCCTTCTCCAACCCTGCAATATCAGAACGAAGGTCTTGTACAACGGGATTCTGCTCAATATCCCTAAAAGCCTCTTCACACTTCGCTTGAACCTCAACAAACTCTTGGTCCTTCTTCTTCTCTCTTGCCAAGATCTCATCCATCTTCTCCCTAGCAGAAGCAAGGGTCCGTACCACCTCCCTTGTTCGAGAATTGAGATGATTGTCCAACATAGCTTGCCTTGTATAACTCTTGTCATGCAGATCACACAAATCCTCAATGGGCATGTTGGTTAGCACAGACTTCCAGCTTGGGGGGGGGGGGGTAATATGCAAGGCAAGGTGATGCCAGGCAGCAGCATCAGGAAGCTCTTTGGTATTAGGAAGACCTGAGGAATATACAATCAATTAGAAGGCATGTACAAATATTCTTGGTCAATTAGTAGCACATATACTTACCATGGATGTCTTCATCCAATGCTTCAGCAGTCTTCTTGGTAATGACCTGACCTTTCTGCCTGGTGTTCCTGGAAGGAGGTGTTGGTAGAATCAATTTACTTTTGGGATTAGGCTTTACTGGTTTGGCACTCGTACCCTTCCTGTTTTGAACCTTGTCAGCTATGCCAGACGATGAGCCAACGATGGTCACCTGGTCATCCTCGGAGAGAGGGTCATCGGACTCAGCAACATTCTCCACCAACTGTGAAGTCTCCTCTACAATCAATGGCTTCGATTTTTCTCTGCTTTGGAAGGCTGCATGGAAGCTATATGCTCAACCATTTGGGCATCATCTTCCTGATTGTTAACTGACACGGAGGGTGAGCCAACCCCATAGCTGACTTCTTCAGGATTCTTTGGAAGGAAGCTCGTCTCCCTGGCACCATCGGCAACAACAAAGTTTCAGAAAGACATTCCTGCAAAACGAAAGAAAAAAGATAAATATCATCAGATAAGTTGTTCAAATTTATTTAAATAAGAGTGTACATACTTTTTCCATCACAAACTATTTCAGGATTCATGTGGGAACCCTCCCAATGGTCAACAATACCAGCCATGTAAAGAATGGGCTCGGGGAAAGACTGAACATTCACTGGATGGCGAACAAGACGCTGATACAATGGATTCCTTCGAACAGTATAAGGTAACTCATCGTTGAAACATTTTTTATCAAACCTGTATGCTTCGTTCACTAAAGCAGGGTACTCTGGAGGTATTGTTGTATCTTGAATGTAAAAGAAACTCCCTTTCCAGTCCGTAATGTTTGTAAAAGGCTTTAACAATATGGTTGGAACATCAGGGTCACCTCTTTTTGCCAAAGTCAACCAATCCCCACCAGGGTACAAGTTCGTAAAACCCTTAAGCACTGTTAGTGTAGGCTCATATCCATAGGCTTTACACATCACAATGAATGTTGTCAACTTAGCCAGGCCAAATGGGTTGAACCTAGAGATGTGTACTTGATAGTATTGCATAAACTCTAAAATCAAAGGGAGGATTGGTATTCTAAAGTTTGACAACTTAAACGCATGGGTGTACAGACCTACATATCCCTCAGGGGCGTCAAATATAGTTTGATTTTTACTAGGAAGCATAATCTTAAACACTTTTGGAATAGGATAATCCTCAAGAAAAGCACGTAATTCATCTTTTGATAAAGTACATTTTTGTTTCTTAATCACAAACTTGTTACTTTTGGCCATATTAATTAACGAAGAATGATACTTCTACGATGAAATATAGCTTAACAAAGAGAAAATTTACCTTTTTTCTTGCAAGGGATAATGACAGATGATACTATGTGTGTTTTGATTGCACGTACTAAGGAAGATGAAAATTTTGGGCGCAATGAAAAGTAAATTTTTTTTTTTGGGTAAAAGGGTTAATTCACCCCGGTAAATAATATTATCCAAAAAACGTTGAAGTACAATAGAAGAGAGTGAGTCTCTCATCGAAGTCCCTAAGGACACAACCACTACCACTACATAAGAATGACAGGCCATTCTTATAACTACCAGATCTTAAATACTACTAACCATGACTAGTAATAAAAATACAATACATCACAACTCAAATAAACATTTAAGTCTTCTTAGTCATCCTAGCGATCCAGATCATAAACATGCGAAGAAACCCACCAAGTTTCCCCGCCTTCCAAGTGCATAATCCAAACAAATCCATTTGCGCCTTCTATTAGTAGTATGCATGAAGCATAATCTAATAACCTGATAAGAGTGGAATCCATGGCAAATCGAATTTGATATAACCAACATGATGATACAAAGGGTTTTGAACAAGACCCTTCAAACTTAACTTCCAACGCTATTCGATACATCAACAGATTCACAACAATGTAACACGGTTAGATTGAGTAAATCTAACCAATCTTCATGAACGAACCGCAAAACACCTTCATCATTAATAGGTCAAAATAGGGTTTGATTCGTGGTGGCTAGTGTAATCAAGGAACCCTAAATCCCTAATCGTTTCAATCAGTTAACACCTTAGTGTTATTGATAAAATCGTTGAGGGTTTCGACTAATCGGTTCTAATTTTTTTTAGGGTTTCGTATTGCTTTGGATCTGGTTGTTATACCGACATATAAATTGCCTATTTAAAGTCGGTTTTGGATTGTTCTTCATTGATATATTTATATTAATCTTTGTATTGGGTGTTTTTGATGCTTCAACGATATACTTAACCCTTTTAGGGTTCGGTTATTTTAATGCTGGAAGTATACCCCATGTTAGGGTATTGTGTTGCTGCTGGTATGATTTATGGGTTGCGATGTGGATGTATGTGGAAGTGGGTTATGGGAGAGATGGAAGTTGGTTATGGCTGGGTCATCAATGGTTGCAAGAACGATTTGTTTAGGTCTGGTATAATAATGTTATTATTTAGTGTTACCTATTCAGATCGTGTTTATTTGATCATGTTTCATCATGGCTGCGCTTGGGTGGATCTTTTTGTTAGGGTTCACCATATTATTCATTCAACGAGCTCTTTTGTTCGTCTAGTGAGTGGCTGGGTGATGATTATGTGTGCCTACCTGCATGATTTGGACGTTGATGATATATGCTGATTGATATTGTACATGCATTGGTAGTGTTTGTTCGAGCTGATTTCAAGTAACCCTTACGCTAGGGAGTTGCTTCGTAACTGATATATCCTTTGGTAATTGGTTCGATGTGGTCTATGTTCTATCTTGGTTGATTTGTTTTTCATGATATCCTATTGGTAGGGTGTTGATTGGGGTGCTGATTGACTTGGATATTCATTATGCTTAATAGGGTTTTGTTACCCTACGTTTAATTCAATCTTTAATAAGGTCTTTGCAGCTGGTTATATTCCATTATCCTATGCTGTTGGTATTTTGACCTATTAATGATGAAGGTGTTTTGCGGTTCGTTCATGAAGATTGGTTAGATTTACTCAATCTAACCGTGTTACATTGTTGTGAATCTGTTGATGTATCGAATAGCGTTGGAAGTTAAGTTTGAAGGGTCTTGTTCAAAACCCTTTGTATCATCATGTTGGTTATATCAAATTCGATTTGCCATGGATTCCACTCTTATCAGGTTATTAGATTATGCTTCATGCATACTACTAATAGAAGGCGCAAATGGATTTGTTTGGATTATGCACTTGGAAGGCGGGGAAACTTGGTGGGTTTCTTCGCATGTTTATGATCTGGATCGCTAGGATGACTAAGAAGACTTAAATGTTTATTTGAGTTGTGATGTATTGTATTTTTATTACTAGTCATGGTTAGTAGTATTTAAGATCTGGTAGTTATAAGAATGGCCTGTCATTCTTATGTAGTGGTAGTGGTTGTGTCCTTAGGGACTTCGATGAGAGACTCACTCTCTTCTATTGTACTTCAACGTTTTTTGGATAATATTATTTACCGGGGTGAATTAACCCTTTTACCCAAAAAAAAACTTGTAGTGATGAAGTCAAAAAGGTCAAGAGTGAGTCTTGGATCCAAAGATGCAAAGAAATTGAAGACTCAGGAGTCATCTCAAGCAGAAGAAGGTCCTACTAAGTTGACAGAAGAACAAGTTACTAATATGATGTTCATAGAGACTGATGTGCTTAATACTGAACCTTTACAAACAAAATATCCAGTAGTTGGTTGGGAAATCTATTCTGATGATTTTGGAGTTGCTTGGAAGATTATCAGAACTTGAAGTGTCACAAGTATTTGCAGAGACTTTGAAGATATTGTTAGATCTTGTGATAGAGAAGACTTGGATACTTTGTGGAGGATTGTTCAAGATCAGTTCAAGAAGGATGAACTTGTTGATGTCAAGGATAAGGAGTAATGGGTTCACTTCAGAAGATTATATGAACCTGACCCAAGTGACAGACATTGGAGATTTGAAGCTCACAACATGAATACTTTTTGGAAATTTTATGACTCAAGTGTTGTACATCATCTTTCTACTCAAGATGGAGTTGATGTGTTTATGCATGCTGAGAAAGAATATCCATTGAGAGCTGGAGTTTTAACTGTGATGATGTCAGTAAAGCTTAGATGTTGGGAAAGAAGTGAAGTCATAGAAGATTTGCTGCAAAGGATTTTTAATCAAAGTGTGAGAGCTGATAAAGAATTAAGAAGAAGAAGATAAGTGTTTGGAAGAATTCCCATATCCTCATGTTTGCTGATTACTTGAAGAAACTTATTGATTTATCTATTAATCATAAGTTTAGGGGAGGATTGTTGGGAATTATACTAACAGATACCACGGCTAGTGAAGACATTACAACTGCTGAAGAATGCACTTGCAGTGGAAACTCATTACCACTGCAAGTACATATATTACCACTGCTGTTTGGATAATTGTTAGGAAATGTGTTTAGATAAATATAGAATAGATCTTGTGTATATCTTATTCTATTAGAGTTATACTTATCTTGTAGAAGAGGACTCCTTGTGCTATAAAAGGAGATCCTAGGTTAAAGGTTAGATATACGTTTTCTAGAGCTTTAAGGTGTAACCCTAGTGATACACAGATCACTCGTATTATTATCATTAATAATATTAGAGCTAACCGTTTGTTACATATATTGTTCTCATTCATAAACAACTGTTTCATTCACAATCAAACTTCTAAGTGTTACTAAGTAGATTCCGCATACTCAGTGATATAACTCAAAGTATCATACTAACACAGTTCAAGGTGTTTAGATCCATCAGAAGCTATCCAAGAAGAACTCTTACAGTTTAAACTTCAAGAAGTATGGGTATTATGTGATTTACTTAATGGTAAGAGACCGATTGGAACAAAATGGGTCTTCAGGGTAAAAAGAGATGAAAGAGGGAATGTTATCAAGAATAAGGCAAGGTTAGTGGCTCAAGGATATAGACATGAAGAAGGAGTAGACTATGATGAAGTCTTTGCTCCTGTGGCAAGGATTGAAGCCATAAGGCTATTTTTGGATTTTGCATCCTATATGGTATTTCTTGTATACCTAATGGATGTTAAAAGTGCTTTTCTATATGGCAAAATTACAGAAGAAGTTTATGTCAAACAGCCTCCTGGTTTTGATGATCCTGCACACCCAAACAAAGTCTACAAGGTTATCAAGGCTCTGTATAGCCTTTATTAAGCTCCAAGAGCATGGTATGAAAGACTTTCCAATTTTCTATTACAGCATGGTTATAGGAGAGGAGCTATTGACAAGACTTTGTTCATCAAGAGAGATAAGAAGGATATCATGCTTGTACAAGTTTATGTAGATGATATCATTTTTGGTGCTACTAAGCAATCTATGGTGAAGGAATTTGAAGATCTTATGCAGAAAGAATTTTGGATGAGTTTAATGGGAGAATTGACATTCTTCTTCTGACTTCAAGTGCAACAGTCAAGCAGTGGAATCTATATTTGTCAAGATAAGTATGTTGCAGATATTCTTAATAGATTCAATTTCACAACTGTCAAGCCTACATCTACACCAGTGGATACTAACAAACCTTTGGGAAAAGATGAAGAAGGAAAAGATGTTGATGTCACATTATACAGGTCTATGATTGGATGTCTCATGTATTTAACTGCATCTAGACCTGATATTACTTTTGTTGTGTGTTTATGTGCAAGACATCAAGTTCATCCCAAGGTTTCACACTTGAATGCTGTCAAAATGATTTTTAGGTACCTTAGGCAACAAGCTAAGCTTGGACTATGGTATCCTAGGGACTCACTTTTCCATTTACAAGCCTTTTCACATAGTGATTATGCTGGAGATAACTATGACAGAAGATCCACAACTGGAGGATGCCAGTACCTTGGAAGTAGATTAGTCTTATGGCAATGCAAAAAGCAAACAATTGCAGCAACATCTTCCACAGAAGCAGAGTATGTAGCTGCTGCAAGTTGTTGTGCACAAGTACTTTGGTTGCAAAATCAGCTTTTAGATTATGGGTTCAACTTCAAGAATACTCCTATCAACATTGATAATGAGAGTACTATCTGTATTGTGAAGAATCTAGTTTATCACTCCAAGACAAAGCACATTCAGATTAGGCATCATTTTATTAGAGATTGCTATGAGCATAGGCTTATTAATGTGGTTAAAGTCCATACTAATGATAATGTAGCAGACCTACTCACAAAGGGCTTTGATGTTTCAAGATTTACCTTTTTAGTTGTGAGTATTGGTATGATTAATAATTAAACTATTTTTGAGGGGAGGCATTAGTAGTTAGTCATTATTTGAGGGGAGGCTACATATATCATTCAAAAGAAAAGTTTCTTATTCATCATTCAAAAGAGGAGTTACATCAACCATTACACAAGATCCATCATAACAAAGTTGAAACACAGACACAGACAAGACATACAAACTACTACCACAACACAACCTACTACCAAGCTTCACAAAACCTACTCCATAGGCCTTTTTCCCTTGCCCTCATAGCTCTGCTTTCCCTTTTGAGCAGTCTTTCTTTTGTCATCAAAAGAAGCTTGCTTCCTTGGGCAAGCCAGGCCAAGCACTTGCTTAGGTGGTTTCTCTTTTCTTGGAGCTGGCCACTTCATGTTTTGTATTGCTGATTCCAGGGCTTGAGTTAATGCATGTGGAAGCTCATTAGCCAGAGATGAACCAGGGACAGACTTTTTCTTCTTGGGCTTAGGGTTGGTAGTACTTGCTGCATCAGTTATGGTAGAGTTTGATACATTCTTTGATGAGGATAACACCATCGGAGGAAAGTAATCCATCCATCCTAGATCTTCAAACTCAGAGTCAGAATAGTAGCTTATTTCTGAGTCTGTGGAGCCATCAGAGTCAAAGGAGATGTACACAAGAGGGAAGTGACTCATTGTTTTTACTAGGGTTTTTGTGTTCTGATAATGAAAGATGAGATGACTTGAATTTGTTGTTGGTAAAGTTGCTTTTACAGGCAAAGTAAAGGTATATGGTCATTAAATGAAGTTCATTGAAGTTTACTTACCATGGTAGCTTCGGGAATTAATTTGGAGAGATAGTAATTACTTCAGGTTGACTTTCAAAGATATTTTGGTCAAACAGTCAACCATTAAGATATTTTCCTTGGGAAGTACTTTGGTCAACATATTGTTTGGGTTTATAACTGAAAGTACTGCTCCATCATCTATGGAACGTACTGCTTGGTGATATAGAGGGTACGCTGACGTGTCAGAATACTATTCCAACGGTCAGATTTGCGGGTAACAAACTTTCAAAAGATATGGGGATAATCACTTCCAAAAATAACGGTAAAATTATTTATTAACCGTGATTTTTGGTATATTATCCTTATATACCTCATATCTTTTTATTATTTTTTCACTCGTACCCATCCACCATTCTTGTTCATCAAACTCATTCATATTATTCACCGATTACAACTATTCTCTCTAAACCTTCTCACAATGGCACATCGACCCACCTTCTCACAGTGGCACATCGACCAACCAACACCAAACACAACATGATAGCCAATCTTGAGAAACCGCAAAATAACCTTAATTTTCATGGGATTATTGATTTTCTCACTGGAACCACCATCTGTTACTCAATCTTAGTCAACCCAGAGGTTATTGGACCTTGGATACAGGAGTTTTGGGCTACGGCAAGGTCTCAGGTTGAAGATGGAGAGGATGTGATACATGCTATAGTTGCTGGGAGAGCTATTCGTGTTACAGAGGCAACAATCAGGGAGGCTCTGTTGTTTGAAGATGAATGAGGAGATGAGGGAGTTGAAGGTGCTATGAGTAATTATGCTTTGACTAAAGAATTGGAGAAGATGAAGAAAACAATGGATGATCAAGCTGCAGAAATCAAGAAGTTAAGAAGGTTGAAGAAGTTTGTCTGGCCTCTTGTTCAAAATTTTAGGCTTTATGTTAAGGACAAGAAAAAGTCTCAGAAGCAAAAGTCAAAATCTTTCAAGAAGACTTCTAAATCCAAGAGGAGGCATAGAAAGTCATCATCTATCAAATTGGGGAGGAATCAAGATGATAATTTGGATAGAGATGATGCTGAGATTAAATATTCTGAAGATGCTCACCTTTGGCAATATCCAGAAAGTCCAAAGACTTTGTACCAAAAAAATACATTGAAGAGGATGTGAATATTGCACTAGAGGATGTGGTTGAGCAAGAAGTTGTTGAGCAAGATGTTGATGCGCAGAATATTCAAAGTACTCAAACTCAAAGTACTGTTGTTCAAAGTACTGTTGCTGAAGATACAGGTCTGCAAGGTACTGCTGAGCAAGGTACTGCTGCTATGAATATTGATGAAAGTGGAACTACTGCAGCTGGACCTTCTACAATAAATTCTGAAGATGAAGTTGGTCCTTCTACTTTCATACAGCAAGAAGAAGCTAAGGTACATACTGCAAGTGATGATGAAACAATTGCTTATATCATGATGAATTTGAATAGATCTGCTGGAGGTATACATATTTCTGAGCCTGCACAACAAGTTTCTGAAAGTACTTCTGAATCTGAAGAGTTAGATCCCAAAGACAAAGGGAAAGGGATCAAGAAGCAGAAAGATATTAAGAAAAAGAAGAAATTCACTCTTGCACAGATTAGAGAACTTAAGATTGCAGAAGATGTAGAGCTTGCTAGAAAGCATCAAGCAGAATATGATGCAGAGTATTTGGCAGAGTTAAACAAGCCAATTACAAAGAAGCCTATGACAATTGCTCAGGAAAGAAACTGGATGATAAGTTTCTTTAAAAGAAGAGGATGCAAGAATTTCATAAAATGAGGTATCCAGAAGTGAAAGCTCTATGGGAACAAGTACAAGAGTCTATCAGGAAAGAAGTAGAAAATATTGTACCCATGGATGTTGATAGAGAGAAGAAGTTGGAAGATATTAGGAAAGAACAGGCTGAGCAAAGAAAATTGAAGAGAAAGAAAGCAGTTCAACAACATTAATTGTCAAAAAAACTGAAGATGATACATGAAGATACAATTGATGAACTGAGAAACTATTTCAGAGTAGTAGATTTTGAGAATAAGAAGACTGAAGACTCTGGAAAGAAGTCCAAGATAATCTCATTCTCTGTGGTTGAATCAAAAGAAGGAAACTATCTTATGTTCACCAGGGAAGATGAAAGCTTCACAGTATTCAACATGTTGTGGGATGTTCTGCATTTTATCACCAGAGAAGATCTATATGACTTATGCAAGTGCAGACATACTATGCAGAGATTGAAGCATTAGGAGTGGGATTATTTTTTCTTGGAGACTTAATTACCATCTGGGAAACTGAAGAAACAAGTGTTGATCCTCTGTGGAATGATCAAGAGAATTGGAAAATCACAAGATGGAGATTCTTTGAGTCATCAGGAGTTCATGTACTTGAGATGGAAGATGGTACCATGATTCACATGCTTGCTGAGAGAAGATATCCATAGATTAAAGAAATTATGCTCAGAATGCTGGATCATGGAATGGAACTTGAAGATAAATTTGAGGTAGCTTTGGATGTTATCAAACTATTTATCAGATGGACTAAGTCTGAAGAATGATATTGCAAAATACTGGTATGATTTGTTTTGTATCATAAGTATTTTTTATAGTACTGCAAAGACAAACAGTACTTTCTCAAAGTACTGCTTGCTGCATTAAACCAGTATAAGTCCTTTGTAAGATAAAATAAAAAGTTTTTGATGTTTAAAAGTAAAGACAATAAAAGGATTTGAAAAGTAACACATGGTGTTAGTATTTATTCTACACAACAAATGGTAATCAACTCACCATGTTTAATAGACAAGAAAGAGTTTGACTCATCATGAGGGTACGACTCTGATGTGATAATCAAATCCGTTTTTAGTTGACAATTTACTGAAAATTGTATGGTTTCAACTCACCATATCTATAAAAGTGAAGAGTTGGCTAGCCCACAAGGAAAAATGGCTTGTGGTAAAGGCTGTGGAAAATCCATTTTTGGTAATTAGTTCACCATGGTTGAAATCAAAGAACTAACTAGTCCAAAAGCAAACGGCTATTGGTAAAGACTACCCAAATCCGTTGAAAGCTGATGATTTGCTAGAAATCATGAGGTTATCAATGTACCATGGTTGTTCTAACCTAAAACATTGGCTACTCCAGAGTTAATGGCTTTGGTAAAGAGACATCAAAATCCATTAATTTTCAATGATTCACCTCTCACAGGAGTTTACACACCTGGAAGTGATGAGAATAGTACGGAACTTTCAAAGATTTGATGACTATTGTACCAAAATGTTGCTGAGTAGCTGAAGAGATTTATTGCACAGAAGATGCTGATAAAGAGTACTTTTACACATGACAGATAAAAGATAAAGAGATAAAGAAACAATCTTTCTGAATGATTAAAGATTTTGAAGATTAAAGATAACAAAGAAACTTGAAATCAAGCAAGTGGAGTTCAAGTTAGGGGAGGATTGTTGGGATATAAAAGATCAAGGTACTTCTGTATGTCAAAGTACTGCTGCATGAAGAGTAAAGTCAAAGTACTGCTGATGATAAAAGTTAAAGTACTGCTGTTTATTGAAGAATGTTCAAAGTACTTCGAAGAAAACAAGGACATATGTGCAATATTAGTTAAAGGATTAATATGTATTGAACGAATATTCTAGAATTAGTTAGGGATAATTACTTGTCGTTCAAGATGTAAATCGACTTAAGGTTATCTATATAAGGAGCCTTAAGAGGTATTAGTCGATATATGTTTTAGAGTTCTTCAAAGTCGATAATAGTTAGGGATTGTTAGTGAATCTGTGTAACAAAGCAGGTTCAAGTTTGGTTTAATATAAAAGTTCTTCTTAAGCTTTGTGTTAGTAGATTCCGCATACTTTACAAGGTCAAACAGTGTTTCAATATTAATAGTGTTGAGTTTACTTAATATTACTAAACCTTTACAAGCTACAAAGTAGTTTGGTCAGAGTATATTGATCCAA
Source organism: Artemisia argyi (assembly GCA_030686995.1). Classification (NCBI taxonomy): domain Eukaryota; kingdom Viridiplantae; phylum Streptophyta; class Magnoliopsida; order Asterales; family Asteraceae; genus Artemisia; species Artemisia argyi. The sequence goes on along the minus strand of CM060707.1, from coordinate 92,899,578 downwards.
CAATATATATATATATATATATATATATATATATATATATATATATATATATATATATATATATATATATATATATATATATATATATATATATATATATATATATATATATATATTGTAGGACCTTAAATATCCCAACTTTATCACACCATTATAGAAGCTAAGATGAAGAAGAGATTGAAATATGGTGACTTGATATGTATAAATGTAATTCGTATGTTAGAGAGAGAGAGATGGAAATGAGCGCTTTTATTCAAAGAGAAACACACACAAATACACACACAAGCACACCGTACAAATGAGAGGTAAGGTGCCTTTTATAGTTCCATACATAGGCTTTCTATGGGCTTGGGCTTGGACTTGGATTATATGGTTAGATAACAAGGCTTATGTAACATAGCACATAACATATTAGCTTGCCAAGTCCAAAGCCCAATGACTAAACTATTACTAATCTTAACAAACGACACAAAGTTACAATATGAGAATGACCATCACTTCTATATAGATATATTTTAATGCTAACAATCTCCCCCTAAGGGGTGGTCATTCGAATGATGCTCCATGTGAGTGGGTCTTCCGTGTTCTTTGTCTTTAATTTTGTGTGTCGTTGTAGAATAGTCTTTAGTCTTTGTTCCTTCATGCTTTGTTATCTTTGATAACTGATTTTTCAACGTTCTTTGTTCCTTAGTGATGTGGAGTTATCTGCCTTTCGTCACTTCTGCGTCTGTGGTGGTTGTTTGCTATTCCAACATGCTCATACACCTTCAGTCTTTGTGATACATGCAATTGTTGTTACCATTCTTTCACCCAGATCTTTGTCACTTTACTTCTGTAGATTCTTTCACATTGCATAGAATCTTTCTTTGAACCTTACTTTGCTTTGATCTTTGTGAGAACTTTCCTTTGACGTAGTGATGCATGTATGAGCATGTGGAATCCTTCGCCATGGAGATGATGTATAGCTGCAGGAAAACAGTTAGCAATAAATCAACCGGTACTTATAGATAAGAATTAGAGATCGTCAACAGCATAGTGTGAAGACTCCTTCTAACCCTTACCAAGGCCGTTCCCATATCAGATACTCCCGAGGGAGCTTACAAGACCTACTTAGTAGCTCAATGAGTGGGCGAGTCGCTGGGGATCACTCCACGACTGTAGACCGTTTGAAACCACCGCGAACACTAAGCGTAACCCATAAAGAATTACCGAAGTGACCTGCTGTCAGGGCTATTTGATGTTGACCCTGGTAGGAATTTCCATTCAATCATTGAGAATCACAAATGTGAATCCGCTCATAAATGTTCTGGCAGATTGCTAAGATCTACGTAGGACTCTTAAGTTTACATCTGGCGTCCTTAATGATGAACAACCAGTGTAGAAATATCATGTGTTCCTATGAGATCTTTTGATGAATCTCGGGGCTCTAGACTCGATAAGTGCACATTTGGTTTCCTATGCAGAGATTATGGAGAGGTCTCCTGTTTCAATATCAACCATCTCTAAGAGACAGGTCGATAGATTACACTGGTTCCCCGTGAGAATGAAACAAGCTCTTTTAAGAGAACTTGAGTGGTTAAGAAGGTTTAGTGCAGTGCGTCACTGGGTCCATGACGTCTTTGTCTTCAATACCGGTGTCACCTCAGTAACAACCAGTAGCATACGAATTGTACCCGGTGCCGGCCCTAAGGTTGAACATTTGGAGGGCTATTTCTTTTCACCCTTTTTCATAACTTTTCTTTTTAATTCTTCAACCCCTTCTTTCTCCTTTCTCATTTTCTCCTTTTTTCAATCATACCTAAGGACTTCTAATTCACATCTATTGGATTTGTCCTTGGGTAGATCCCTCCGGCTCTGGCGGATCATAGGACGGTTTTTCCTAACCTAAGTCACCTTATAACTACATGACTATCCTATCATTGATCACATGCCATAAAACCTTTTATTGAAAATCTCTCAAAGTGTTTATGATAATAAAACACATTGTTGACACTTCGAGAGTTTTGCATTTTTGAAGGACTCCCCCTTCACATGTGCTTTTGAAAATTTTTTAAGAAATTTGCACATGTGGGAGGAGTTTGCACTTTTTGAATTGATCCACTTTCAGTGAACATGACCGATTCGAGACACGCTTACATCACTAGTTAGACTAGCTTGAAATTATTACCCGTCCTGGTCAAGTCCAAAGAAAGTCTCTCGATATGGTACATTCTACTCAGACAAGTCCTATTCGAGACACGCTTACATCACTAGTTAGACTAGCTTGAAATTATTACCCGTCCAGGACAAGTCTTTTCGATTACTAACAATTTAAGCTTCGTCAATTCTTTGGTACTATCTGAGTCAAGCTCTTTTGAGATTCAGCTACAATCTTTAAACATCTTTGATCACATTTTAATCATGTCTTCTCCCCCTCAAAACTAGCATAGCGTGATTTTTTTTTTTTTGGGTAAAAGGTCAACGACCCGGTAAATATATTATCCAAAAAACGTTTAAGTACAAATGGAATGTGGCTGAAGTACCACATTAACCTCAAGCACAGGCGCTTGATAAACAAGTGTTTATGACAGGCCATAAACACAAACCAAACCTAGCTAAATACAAAGTATCAAACTAGGTATAAAACAAGAAAAACATGAGATGCGAGCATCCCACATCCACTCAGCAGCACGAAACGTTGAAGTACATAGGATGAGGGTGAAGTCCCTCACCTCAGTTGACATCCAATAATAATCAGTTCACAAATTCCACACATCGGTTGGTGGGGGGACTCTAAAACCACGGATAGAGCAGCAAGAAACTCCAAAGGTGTGTGTTTAGATGCAGAACCGAATACCCATTAAGAACACAGAAAGAGTTTTTTGAATAAGAAACCTTGAAAACTTAACTTACAATACGATCATGAGCAGCACCAAACAAAAAACGACCAATAATGCAACAGCATAGTTGCATGACAGCATCGATCCATGCATGAGTACTGTTAGTATGCACCGTAACTTCCAAACAGCACCCATAAACACCATCACGAACATCATCAGAATCCATAAGCCGCATCATAAGGACCATAATGAACTAACATAGGGTTTCCAGCACCGAACACAAATCGAAATATATTAGACATTGGTAACCGATCTTGTGAAAGAAAAAACCATTAGCATGATACGAATATTAAATCCAATCGAAGCAGATTTGCCAAGTGTTAATAAGAACCCTAACTTACAAATTCAACAGCATCACCATAGCAACAGAAAAATAAAACCTTGTATACCCAAATTGTATGGCATCGATGAACACATAATAACAACCATAGGGTCACAAACCCTAACTTACACACTCTCTTAACCCACTTCCATGAATAACCAGCAGATAACCCACGATCACAACCCAGAATATAACCCACGATCAAGATCGACTTACATGAATGAATGGATTGGTGAATCCAACTTGCATAACACAAAAGATATACATGAACGTACATCAATACCAATCAGCATAATGAATAAATCAAACCCGAATAATACAAAGCCCTAAAAAAGGTTTCGTTCATGAAAAAGGGAAAAGTTTGATTAATTCAGATCGAACCTATATATATGATTTGAACCGACATAAAGAGTAATAGGTGCGATCCACAAAGAAACCCCATAGGCGGTTAGGAATGAAATCAATAAACACAAATCCAAAACCCTAAACCAAAATCGATTTATGGTTATGGAGACCGCCAAACAGAAAACATCAAAGGGATATATGGAACATGTACAATAGGATCGATTATAATAATAATCAATCATCCCAAATCGCAACACCAATGGCAGACCCTCATAAATTCGACCCAAGAATGTGAATCTTAAACCCTAATTGTTATTGAATTGAATTAATCAGAGATCAAAGCAATAGAATAATGAAAAAGGAATAAGAATCATGCATTAAAGATGAAGAGTCAATCGATTATGAAAGCTTAGGAGGGTCTGCCATGGCTGCCAGAAAATTCGCCCACACAAGAGAGGATATTAGCGTGATATTTTTGAAATCAACTGATTAATAAAAAGCTTTTTGGAGAGAAAGACAGATTTGATTTTGCATGAAATCAGAACATTTTAGTTTTTTATACTCCCCCTTAATGATAGCACATTTTAAAATCAATTAAGGGTTTAGAGGGAGTTTTCTTGAGCACTAATTTTGAGAGATTTTGAGAAATCATTTGAACAATCTTGAAAAAGTGCTCAAGAATTTTGTTTTGAAAACGAGTTTATGCTTGAAATCTTTTTCGTTTATTTAGACTCGAACTTTTTTGAAAAAGATTTCGTCTTTGAACGTACGAGTCCTTGATTTGAAATAATCAGAAGTCATCGTTTATGTACGGGTTTCGTACTGAAGTATACGAAAGCCATTGTGAAGAAACTTTTGAGAAACGACATGTTTTAGAAAAACAGTTAAATAACTCCCGTTCAAGCATCTGTACAAGTCCGTATCATTCTTGAATGATATTTCTAGAAACGTACAAAATATTGATTTATACGAGAGACATGTCGTGAGAAGAATATTTTTGTATTTTTTGATTTTATATTGTTTCTGTATTTTTTGAAAATTTTATATTTTTGTATTTTGTTTTTGTTGGTTTTTTAAATTTTATATTTTGTTTTTTCAAAAATTATTTACAGCGAAGCGATTTTGAAAACATTTTCAAGAAGATTCGAGAAGACGTTCTAGCTCCTCAGGAGTTAGGCTTCTCATGCCAATTCGTCGAACTAAATAGTCAAACCGTTCTTTTGGAAGGGCTTTAGTAAATAAATCAGCGAGTTGATAATCACTCTTAACGAAAAATAATTCAACAGTACCCTCTTCCACGTGTTCTTTGATGAAATGGTAGCGGACTTTGATATGCTACGTCTTAGAGTGATGTACGGGATTGCACGAGATGGCTATGGCACTTTTTGAGTCACAATACATAGGTATTCTGTCAAAAGTAAAGCCATAATCTGTGAGCTGTGTCCGCATCCAAAGAACTTGGGCATAACACGCAGATAGAGACACATACTCGGCTTCGGCGGTTGTTAGCGCAGTACAATCCTGTTTCTTTGACGACCAGCTTACAAGCTTTTCACCCAAAAATTGTGCTCCACCTGATGTACTCTTTGTTGTGACTTGATCACCAGCATGGTCTACATCTGAAAATGCTGTTAGATTAAATTCCGAATCCTTCGAATACCAAAGTCCCATGTTAATGGTCCTTCATAGGTACCGAAAGATCCGTTTAACCTCTTTGAGGTGAAGTTCAGTAGGCCTTGCCTGAAACCGTACTAATAAACATATAGCAAATTGAATATCGGGTCGGCTAGCAGTTAGGTACATGAGAGAACCGATCATGCTCCGATATTTCTTCGGATCGATAGGTTTCCCAAACAAATCAGCACCTATTTTTGGTGAAGTGACCATTGGTGTACCAACAGAATCACAATTTTCCATTCCATGTTTTTTCAAAATCTCTATCGTATATTTAGCTTGATTGATAAAAATACCACGAGGGGATTGATGGATTTGTAAACCAAGAAAGAATTTTAGTTCCCCCATCATGGACATTTCAAATTTGCTTTTCATTAGATTTTCAAAATGTTTTGAACGGTTAGGATTGGTTGACCCAAATATAATGTCGTCCACGTAAATTTGAACGATCAAAATGTCATCTTTGAATCTTTTTATAAACAAGGTGTCATCAACCGTTCCTTTTGTGAAATTGTTTTTGAGCAAGAAAGATGATAGTTCGTCATACCACGCTCTTGGAGCTTGTTTTAAACCATAAATTGCTTTCTTAAGCTTGTAGACGTAGTCTGGATGATCTTTGTCGATGAATCCCTCTGGCTGACTCACATACACTTCTTCTTTCAGAGTTCCATTTAAGAAGGCAGTCTTAATATCCATCTGATAGACTGTGATGTTTTTGTGAGCGGCATAGGCTAGGAAAATCCGAACTGCTTCAAGTCTAGCTACAGGCGCGAATGATTCTTCGAAATCTATCCCTTCTTCTTGTGGATAACCTTTAGCCACGAGACGAGCTTTGTTGCAGATAACAGTCATTTCCTCATCCAGTTTGTTCTTCCATAACCACTTGAGGTCAAGAACACGTTTATCAAGTGGTCGTTCAACAAGTTCCCAACTATCATGTAACAGGTATTGAAGAAATTCCTCCTGCATCGCTTCAATCCAAGGGTTTTCTGCCATTGCTTCCCGAATGTTCTTTGGTTCTTTGATGCTTATTGAGCAAATGTAAATGCACAATTCGAGATCAGTGGCAAGTTGTCTCCTTGTCTGAACTGGCTTTGAAGGTTCACCAATAATATGTTCTATTGGTTGGTCTTTTGTCCATTGAAATGTAGAAGGGTACCTTGGGTGTAATGAATGTGTGTTAGATGGTTCTTGTAACGTTGAAGAAGATTGAGCAGAGTCTGTTGCAAACGGGTTTTCAAATACTTCTTCTTCTTCTTCTAACGTAACATCGTTTGAATTATTTGTAGGTTCTTCTTGAAAATTTGTGTTTTGGTTTTGCTCATCAACTCTTGGTAGAACAGTTTCAAGTACTGGAGTTGCTTGAGTAGATGTAGATGATGTTGATGTAGTTGGTGCTTTAGCTTCGATTGTTGTGGATGCATCTTGTGGTGGTGGTGGTGGTTGATGGTTTTGAGCGGGTGCAGCGGAATGTTGATGAGATGCATTTGTCGAAGTTCCACCATAATATTCATCAAACATTAACTCGAAGAAGTTTTCCAGTTCTTGTTCTGAGGGTTTATCCGTGTTTGTTGACAGAGCTCCTTGAGGCACGAGTCCTGAACTGATGTGTCCAGAAGTCTGCATGTTTGGTGCGGGTCCTAATCCGTTTTGATTAAAAGCCATTGGATTAAGCGCGGGTTCTAGAGCGAGTCTCTCAGAAGCCATTTGTGAAATCTCGTCAAACTTCACATTCATCGTCTCCATTATTCTTTTTGTTCTTCTATTATACACCCTGAATGCCCTTGAGTTTTCTGAGTATCCAATGAAGATTCCAATATCACCCTTAGCTTTTAACTTTCCTAGATCTTCTCTATCATTCGTCGGATAACACAAAGCACCAAATACGTGAAGATAAGAGATATCCGGTTTACGGTTGTTCACTAGCTCATATGGGGTTTTATTGAATCTTGGATGGACTAGGGATCGGTTTTGAGTAAAACAAGCAGTAGCAACAGCATCAGCCCATAAGAATAGTGGTGCACTAGAAAAAATTAGCATTGTGCGAGCAGCTTCCACAAGAGTTCGGTTTCTTCTTTCAACTACCCCATTCTGCTGTGGAGTTCTAACAACTGATGTTTGGTGTGTGATTCCAACATCTTCAAGGTAAGTTCTTAACTCATGGTTTGTAAATTCTGTGCCATTGTCTGTTCTTATAATCCTTACTGGAGCTTGAAGTAGAACTTGAATGCACTTCAGAAAGGTGATGATGATGCCTGGTGCTTAGTCTTTTGATCTCAAAAACTTTACCCAAGTATATCTTGAATAATCATCAACAATAACAAGAATATACTTCTTCCCATTAATGCTTTCAACTCTCATTGGGCCACATAAGTCCATGTGCAACATATGTAACCTTGCTTCCGAACTAGGTACGGTTTTGGGTTTATATGATGCTCTTTTACTTTTTCCTTGTTCGCATGATGGACATAGGTGTTCCTTGGTGTATTTGAATTTAGGAAGTCCGGTGACGATGTTGTCTTTGGCTAACTTGTTGATGGTGTCGAAATTGAGATGGGATAAACGTCTATGCCACAGCCAAGACTTAGTTTTGGTTGCCCTTGTCATAAGACAAATTGGTGATGTAGAAGCCATTTGGTTGATGTCGATAGCATACAAGTTTGTACCACGATTACCAGTTAAGAGATCATCACCAACCAAATTTCTAATAAAAACCGTGTTTCTTCTGAATGCCACTTCTAAATCTGCATCACAAAACTGCCCAACTGAAAACAAGTTGTGTCCCAACCCTTCGACGTAGTAAACTCGAGTGATTAAAACATTCCCAAATTGAAGATCTTCGTAACCCTGAATAGCTGCTACATGATCATTTCCAAATCATACTGTTCCCATGAATTTCCAGACGAAATTGATCAGCAGCTTTAAATTCCTGGTCATGTGCTTGGAGCAACCCGAGTCGATGATCCAAAGACATATTTCGATAACCTGCCAAGAACAGAAGAGTTTGTATTTGGATACCATTTTGAATTTGGTTCCATGGGGTTAGGAGTAAAAGCAAAATCACACTCATAGTTAGTTGCCACTTTTTTAGCTTGAGTTATTTCTAATTTTCCGTCCTTAAGAGTGAACTCTCTACCCGTCGGAATCCACATACAAAACTTAAGATAGTTCCTAGGCATTCGACTAATGGTGGTAGTCCTAAATCATTCAACTAATCTTTCTATAGATCTGGATCTAGCACTAGGTCTTTTTGGAACATTCTTCTGTCCAGGCGTAACATTCACATTCTTAGAAACACATTCATCATGAACATCATTAATTAAACATTTCTTGCATATTAAACAAATAGAGCCATTACATGCATTAGAAATAGTACGCTCAACATTACATTCAGATGAATCATGTTTCTTATTACAAAGCGATAAATTCCTAGGGTGTTCTTCTACTTCTTCAACTTTATTCTTGCTACTACTCTTAGAAATAGGCGAGACTCTATTGTTCCTTGTATTACTCTTAGGCTTTAGTCTGCTGCTCCTAGAGGTGCTTTCTAATCCTGTAGAAGGTAAGGCACACACATTAGGATTTATATTGTTGACCTTTTTAGCATCCCTAGATTCTTTAGAATTAGCCTTTATGCACTTATCATTTGTCTTAGATGTTGAGGCAGACGCACTAGTGGGACTAATCCTAAAAAGGCCAGGTGCTAACACTTTAGGAGTTTCGAAAACCGCTTTTCCTTTGTCAACAATCTTATCATTTTCACTTTTCTTAGGCAAGGGTGTTGGAGTTACTGGTTTTGTCAAATCCTTTTTCTCATTGACTTTTGGAGCAAACCTTGAAATTGACATTTTTGGTTTTTGAACCGTGTTAGAAACATTTGGTTTCTCCGAAGTCAATGGTTTTGCAAACTTAGTTTCCTCACCCTTTCCTTTTTGACTTTCAAGCTGAGTCCTCAAAAGATCATTTTGCTGTTTCATGTTCTTTAAGTCACGCTCATACGACAATTTGTCATACTTGCATTCTTCCTTTTTGCGATCAAATTGTTTAAAATATGAGACATTTTCTTTTTCAAGCTTTATAAGAGCATTTTCATATTTAGAAACAATGTCAGAGGTCTCAGCTCTCAGTCTTTCATCGTCTTGAACAGAATATGTTTGTAAAATGATGGACATAATATCAGTAGTCATAACAGCTTCGAAGAGAGAATCATTTAGGTTTTCCGAAACATTGATTTGCACAAAAGATTCATTAGCCTTCTTTATTAGGGATTTGTGATCCGTGATGAAGTCAGCTGTTTCTTTCAAAAATGCTTGTTCAAAATGAATTACACGAGCATGAATGTTATTAATTTGAGGAGCAAATTCATTTTCAAGAATCTTTTTAATCTGTAAATGAACCGTGGAATTCCAGTTAATCTCATTAAGTCTCGTTTTAGATTCTAAAGTCGTTTTAAGTTGCCCAACTCTTGTTTTAAGATCGTCAAGATATCCTCTGGCAGCACTTGTGTTAAAAGTATTATTTGAAGACATCTGTTCCATGTTTGAAAGCGATTTGGAAGCAACTACTTTTTTAGAAAACATTTTCGAGAATGGTCGTTTTATGGAAAACACAGATGCTTCTTTTTGTGGAACAAAAGTAATTCTCGAAAGTTTGTTCAATTTGTTGTAATCAATGGGTTTCAAATCCTTTTGTTTCATTTTAATAATGCTCTCTTCGACATGTTCTATCATTTGCACAGAATCCCGAACGACAGGAGGATCATGTTTGGTGTAAAAAACACTACCATTATACAAAACATTCTGTTCTTCCTGAGCTTTCTTGAGATTACAAGGATTGTTGTTACCAAGAGCCATTTTGTGTTTCGTATGGTAAATCGGATTAGTTTGGTTTGAAATCATTTTCATTGTTTGACTTGACTGACCCGACTTAACCACTAATTCTTCTAGATGTGCAATCTTGTGTTTTGACTCTACGATTTCTTCTAAAAGATTATCTTCTTTCTTTGCAAAGTCCTTTTTCAACTCATCCTTTCTTTTTCAAGATTGGTATAAGCTGTTTTTTATTTTGAAAGTTGGTTTGTTAATTCAGAAATTTCTTGTTTTAAAGAGTTAATGGTTTTTGTTGAACTTATTTCAAGATTAGAAAACTTGTTTATCCATTCCCTATCTTTAACAAGTAACTTCTTATAACCAATTTCAAATTCTGACTCGCGTTCTTTGTGAATTTGAAAACTTTTTGCATTTTCCTTGTATCTCTCAAGCTCAGTGGTCAATTTCTCATTCGTGGCCTTAACATCGCGATTGACCTTTTTCACTTTCTCGATTTCAATACCACAATTATTTAATAATGATTCAAATAAAGCACGTGCTTCCTCATCATTCTCAACTTGCTGTGAAATGAAGCCTTCATTATGATTCACATCTAGAGTTGCTGAAGAAGTATTGCTACTACTTGGCGTGTCCAGGTATGTATCATAAGTGGGTGTTAGCTTCTCAGAATGTTGTTTCTCATGAGGAGACATATCAAATATATCATTATTGTGACATGTGTTGAAGTTTGATACCTCAGATGGTGCATTGGTGTCATAAACAGGAAGTGTGTCAGAATTCGTGTCATACTTAGCTTCCTGAAGATTCGCCATGAATATGCAGTTCGCATTGATATCCTCTCTATCTTCCATGTCATCCATAAGAGCCATAAAATCATTCTCCTCTGCATTCAACTGAAACCCTGCCTTTGCCTTTTGTGCCAACATCACTGCTTTCTGCAAGTACTCTAGATCTTTCTTGTTCGGCTTAGTAGGACAGTTCCTTGCCATATGACCTACACCCTGGCAGTTGAAACACTTTACCGGATTACCCTGATTCACATTTCCCAAATTCCCAACTACTGGAGCTGCAACATTTCTATTCTGATTACCCATTGCCTGATTAACAACATTCTGACCCCTCTGATTTCCAATAACCTGACCCATCTGATTCCCTGCATATTGACCATACTGATTCCCTGCATACTTACCTGCATTCTGATTCTGCATATTTTGATTACCCATGTTAAATCCAGTAGCATATCCTTGTTGATTCCCATAAACTCCAACCATTTGGCCTCTGTTGCCCATATATAAACTCGGCTGAGCGATCTGCCTGTTGCGAGTGTTCAATGAAATCCTTTGGTTGTTGTTTGTTGGGGTAGAATGGCGTCCTTGGAATGCCTTTGACAGAAAAGCAAACGCTTGTGTCAATGCTGCAGTAGCTTCATCATTTTCAGTGAATTCTGGTTCTTGGAATTGTTGAATAAGATGTTGTTGCTGTGGGTAGAACTGTTGTTGGTAGACCGGTGTTGGTTGTTAAATGTAGGATGGTTGCATGTAGTTGTGAGTGGAAGATGATGATGGTTGTTGTTGTGTGTTTACTGGTATAGGTGTTGGTGTATCAGCCATTAATGCTAGAGGATCATGCTTTTTAGCAAGTAATTCAGCTCTTACTTCATTAGCTTCATCTAGATTTTGCTTTAAGAAGTCATACACCTGATCATAAGTCACTTCATGCAAATTCTTTGTCTGATAAACAATATTGACATATCTTCCCCATTCTGGTTGTAACTCATTCAGAAAAATGATGTTGTTAGCAATATTTGTCTGACTGAGGTTGTGTCTTGATAAATCATTCATGATCTTACAGAATCTGTGGTAGTATGTCTCTATGGATTCACCAGGAATTGAAGTAAACTTGTGAAGTTCCTTAAGGAATTGTGTTTCCATTTCCTGTTTCCCGATGTCTGTCCCACACATTAACCTCTTGACTCTTTCCCAGACTGCATGAGCACTTACTTCACTGTCAATAGTAGCATAGATGGTTTCAGGTAAACCAAGAACGACAAAATGAAATGCCTGATCATCAGCTTCAATCTGTTTTCTATCTTCCACAGTGTATTCAGTCTCATTCTATTCTTTGTAGTATGGTTGTACTGGGGGGTGCCATTTGGATCACCAGGGTCTAGTACTTGTGTTGGTTTGAAGGGTCCATCCACAATGGATTTGATAAGAAGATTTCCATTTGTTTTGCTCTTAAGATAGCGCATCATACGACTAGCCCACTGTGAGTATGTACCTTTGACAGCATGGGAGGTCGGTTTTCGGCACCGGCTGCATGAATGTCTTGCTGAGTTGCCATTGATGATTTGTATATGGATAAATTTGATTCTTGGATCGTTCCAATGAAATAGGAGTTGTGTTTTGAGTGAGTTGATGCAAGTTTTTGTGGTGAAAATTTTGACTTAAAACCTTAAAACCTCAATAACTTCTTCTCGGAGCGTTCTTAGGCCTCGAAACTTCGCCTAAATCGATAAATCATTTAGCGTGTCGTTCTCCTCTATCTCACGGTCGTTTTGACAGTTGATTCGTCGAAAACGGAGTTACGGTTCAAAAGTTATGGCCGTTTGAAGCTTGATTGTCAAAAACCTCACTTTTGTCAAAATTCTCGAAACTTTGCTGTGTTCTCGAAACTTTGCCTGAGTGCGAAACTTTGTGATCTCGAAACTTTGACAGATTGCGAAAACTTGAATGATTTCGAAAATGTTGCAGTGTTCTCAAAAATTTTGATTTTTCAAAAATGTTGCAATGTTCTCGAAAATTTTGATTTTTCGAAAATGTTGCAATGTTCTCGAAAATATTGATATTTTCGAAAACCGAATCACACAAACAAATTTCGAAATTATACAATTTCGAAATTTAGCCAAAAGTCGAAGTAATTTCTTTCTTATACAAGAGAGAAAATACCGAGTATCCAACGGTGAGCACGAATGGAGCCTTTTCTTGTGATTTCGAAAACTAGTCAAAAAGGGATTTCGAAATTAAGGAGGTGATTTCGAAATTGTGACAGTTTTTTGAATAAGCTTAAAGCACACCCAAATGACGTTTGCAATCCAAGATTCTTGTACTTCAAGGCTAAAAAACACCAAAACTTTAAAAAGTTGCAAACTTGATGATTTTTATGAAACTTTTTCGAGATCTAGAAAACAAGTACAAAAACCAAATCGAATTTTCTAAGCTTGAAATTTTCAGAAAAGTTGAAGCTTTCTTGTTAGAAAAGATTTATAACACTAGTTTGTAATCAAAAAAGTGTTAAAAACCAAGAAAAACAAGAAAAGTAAAGAGCTTTTCTAAAAAAACGTGACATTAAGCCTAAAAAACACGAAACACAACAAATCATTGTACTTTTTTAAGTAATGGATAATGTTTTGAAACCCGGTTCGACCCGGTTGGTTCAACCGGTTGAACCGTTCCGGTTGAAAAATGGGTCGAGTTAAACCGGGTCAACTTGCTAGGTTGTCGAAAACGGGTCAAATTAAACTGGGTCAACCCGCCGGGTTTGAAGTGTCCCGGGTCAACCCGGTTTATGTTTTGATTGGTTGTATTTAATTTGGTAGATATGCTTTAATTTGGTTGTACAATGTGAATAAATAATTGTACTTCTAAGTATTGGGGTGTTTTAATAAGAGTATTAATTACATTTCACTTTCTCTCTCATTTGACCATTGTTGAAAACTCAACATTTCACTTTTGACCATTTTTCCATTATAATATATATATATATATATATATATATATATATATATATACTAGTTGTCATGGCCCGCCTAATAGGCGGGCATGTTTTGTGAACCCGTTGGGAATATAAGTCCGCCCACTGGGCGGACATGTCTTATAATTATCATGGCATATCTCTCCATAATGAAAGAAGGATGGTGAAAATGGTCGAAAAGTGTAAATGTTAAAAGAAAAGGGCTTTACATATAAACTTTTAGGTTTACTTAGGCGAAATTTTTTCTATTATTCATTTTCCCTTTTGATGGATCTTGATTGATGTCTAAATAAATGATAAAACATTCGAGCGGTAGGTTTTATAAATGTGTGTTATAAATTTTTTTGTATAAGTCTTTTTTTATATTGACGTTATTATTTGGTCTGATTATCAAGGATACCTCTTCATTATTTGATATTTGAAAAATTTGTATGATATTTTTCAATGAAGCATCATTTATAGGCTAAAAACATGCTAAACATAATCAGATTTTTGTTTCATATATAATTTAGATAAAAAGCTAAGTTAACTCTCGTACCTCATCGTCATCTGATATAATAATGATTGGTGTATCCTTATTTAGCCAAATATTTTTTGGAGATGGATGATCATGTTCTCTTTTCTGCCTCCCTTGCTAAAATTTTAGTAAGGAAAATTATTTTAAATAATATGACAATCAATAAAACATAGTTAATTTCAAAGTCCGTACCCCGTGTGTTCTTCTACCCGCCATTGTTTGTTTTTCTTTGACCAACTATTGAAATTACATGTTCAATAAGTTGGCATATGGCTTTATTTATAGAACTCGAAGATGAAGATATAGTGGAAATCGTTTATTTTATTTTTATGAGTTTGTTATGATTAAAGATTGTGTTTATAATTTTGAACATATTTTTAAAGTTTATATGTTGTATACTATGCTTTAAATAAAAATCTGAATATATATATTTTGTTTTAAATTTAATTTTGACTTTATTTATAGGATTTAGAGATGTGTATATAATGGAAACCGATAATTTTATTTTTATAGTTTTATTGTAGTTAGAGACTTCATCTATTTTTTAAGCATGTTTTTCGAGATAACGATTGTATATATTTTTTAATTATGCTTTAAATATAAGTTTGAAGTTTGTTTTTTTTTGTATATATCTTTAAAAAAAATGTTTTTTGTTGTGATTGTATTTTTTCATGTATAATGTATTATTTGTGTATTGTCACATTATGAAATTTAACTAACAATAAACAATTTAGTTAACGAATCTGAATCTATCATACTTGTTTTTTTCTTTCAACCATTAGCTGATAAAGATTGAAAATACATAAGAATTTATACTAAGATATGTATCACTTTTAAACATGGACGTATCCGTTGAATCATTGAAATTTTTAAATAACATTTAAAATATTGGCTATCATAATAATTTCGTATCAATTATATATTAAAAAAAATAAACATACAATTAAATATCTTCTGATGAGAATGTCAAATTCATATCATCATAAGAATAAATCTCTTGATCTTCATTTTCATCTTCATCTTGTGTGCATTAATATATACTTTAACGAATAAAGATAAATTTAATTGTTCATATAGATTAACATCAACAACATAACATATTCTTGAATATGATAATACATATACAAAACATTAAGAAGTATATAAACTTTTCTCAATGCTTTCATAGACATCAACAATCTTTCCTGTTATTTCTTCAATTTTTTTTGTTCGTTCTTCAATTCTTTGGTGATATTCCAGTATGACTTGTCGATCTTTCTTGTTCATATCTTCCAAGAACTTCCAACGCTTGATGTAAGACTCCACCAAGAGTTTCTCACTTCCATAATTTCCATCACGACAATTTTTCCCAAATATCATGTGGTATATCAAAAAAATTACATTTTTCAACCATGGGGGGAGAAGTATCCCTTGATCATTTTGCTGCCTTTGAACTAGATGTTGAAGATGATGATGCCATAGGATTTAGAGAGTAGTCTATAATGTATATTGGTGTATGATTATTCACACACCTTTTCCTTACCAAATTAAGACCAAAACGACTAAAAACTAACCAAAAATTCCAAAGATACTGTGTTTTTGTGTTTGTGATCATGCAGGAACAGATAGTGCAAAAACAGGCATAATTAAGGCCAAAAAGACAAAAAATGAGCACGAGATTTGGGAAACTGTCAAAAGCCGGAGCTTGGATGGGCAAAAAGGCATAATGAAGCATTACCGGATCGATTCGATGCAATTTTGAAGAAAAATTAAGAAAAAGACAAAAAATTCAAATGCCGAAGTAAATCCCGGGAATGTGACATGAGGGGAGTCTGGAAAACCAAACCCAAAACCCGTAATAACCCATTTACCCTTAACCTTAACCTAAAATTACCAAAATACCCTCAACCCGACACCAAATTACCTTTTTACCCTTTTTACCCTGAAAGCTTAAATGCATAATCATTTTCAAAACGTTAAACCATTTCTCCAAAATAAATCACCAAAAACCCTTTTTGTCAAAGCTTATTATTATTATTATTATTATTATTATTATTATTATTATTATTATTATTATTATTATTATTATTACTATTATTATTATTATTATTATTATTATTATTATTATTATTATTATTATTATTATTATTATTATTATTAGTATTATTAATATTAGTATTATTATTAATAATATTATTAATATTATATTAGTATTATTAATATTATTCTAAAAAAAAAAATACAAAAATACTTTCACAAAATCAGTTTTTTTTTGCCTAAACTAATAATAATCCTAAACTAATCTTAAACCCAAAACAAAACCTACTAAACCCTCCCTAGGCCCACATCACACACTAACACCCCACAGCCCACTCCACCATTTTCTTTAACCCAAAAGCTTAAACAAACAAACCCGACCCACAAACACTGATAACACACACATTTTTTTAACCCTTTGACCAGACCAGTACACTTCATCTCCTCCCATCCTTTTACCCGCCATGTCCCTTCCCTCCCCCTCGACCACCTCTTCTACACTCAACCCCATCACCTCAAAAGTATCTCCCACTACCTATCACCTTTCCCAACCTCTCATAAACACTACCTACCACTGCCACGTTGGAGATCCTTACAACCTGTTTTGGTGCTAAAACTGATATCAAGGCTTGAGATTTTTTTTGCTTTAATCCAACTGTGGGATTTGATCCAAAGAAACACAAAGTGATCCAGCTGTCTCCCTTCTCACAGAAGAAGCACAAGGAGCAAGAGGACAAGCAAAGAGAAACCCTAGCACACCTTTGTATAAATATTAATCTCTCCTCACACTTAGGTTTTTGTCCAATTTCTCATGTCTAGAGAAGTTTTGACCCATTTTTACTTTATTGTCATTTAAATTCATTATGTCACTTAAATTCAGTATGTTATTTTCAGTGGTGTAAACTTTTTAATGAAATTTGGTTTCCTTTAAATTGCTTTTCACAGTCAACTTTCCTCAACTGCTATTGCTTTTTGCTTACTATTAAGAGTTTGTTAATTGTTGTTTACTACTTTTTAGGATTAGGCTTAGTTAGTTTATACTTTGTTTTCCCTTATTTCAGCTTTGAATGGTCTTGATTAGTTCAAAAAATGGAACCAGTCTAGCATAAGGTAGTGTTTGGCATAAGCTTGGTCTCTCTTTAAAAGACTGTTTTTACCATTCCCAAGTTTAGAGTAGCTTTAGTTACCTATTTTTTTTAGAAGTCTTTAATCAAAACTTTGCATTTCCTTTAAGTTTTAAAGATTTTAGGCTTGCTTTTCTAAAACTTTTATCCATAACTGTTTTTAAAGAACAAGTAGGTTAGATTCTTCATTTTTGATTCTTTCTTGTTTAGATTGCTTAACTTTAGTTCTATTTAGGATAATACAAGTTAGAGTCACCTGGTCTTGGACTAGCCAAGTCATATTCCTCACTTCTTACCTATTTGCAGCCTAATGCATCAGGTACCCACAGCCCAAAACCCTTTTTTATCATCATTTTTAATTTCCCCATCCTTAAGAGTTATGCCCTGAAAATTGGTTTACAACTTATTTCCCAGCTTATCTACACCAATATATATTGTCTTATTTTTTAGAATTTTTTGGATAGCTTTTCATCAGCTCAAACTTGCCCATTTTGGCCATTGTTGGAATTGCTCAATTTTGTTTAAACTTATTTAGTTTTTAGTTATGTGCTTAATTGATTGTATTCTCTATCCAATTAGTTAGTGTAGCTGTTAGTTAGCAGTTACCCCATTAGAGTTTAAGAAGCTGTTGTGAGCTTATTACCATCCCTCATTTGGCATGCACAATCAATACCCATCTGTTCCAAATTCTATTTTTTTTAGATAAGTTGTAGTTGTTTTAGTGTTAAAATTCTGGTCATATTAATAGTTGGTAGTCCAGTGTTCATAGATTTCAGCTTACTTCAGCTTTTTAAGCCTATTTGTAGCTTATTTTTTGGCTTACAATTAGCCCCATAAGCAACTAGTTTCTACTGAGTACACTCAGATTCTACTGAGCTTGTTGATTTTTGCTCA
Source organism: Artemisia argyi (assembly GCA_030686995.1). Taxonomy (NCBI): domain Eukaryota; kingdom Viridiplantae; phylum Streptophyta; class Magnoliopsida; order Asterales; family Asteraceae; genus Artemisia; species Artemisia argyi. Next base: position 92,881,225 of record CM060707.1, on the reverse strand, counting down.
TGTTTGATTCTTGTGATTGATTGTTGTTATAATATTGCTTGCATGTGTTTGAGACTGAGTGTGTGTGGAAAACTAGAAGGGGGGGTTGAATAGTTTTGCGTCTTTTTCGTTTAATAAGAACTTGCTTTTCAAAGAATTGATGGTAATTGTAAAAACCTTTGAAGCTAAAGTATAGATACAAACTAATTCACATATATCATATATACACTACTTATTTAAAGTGTTGAATAGAAATTATAATTTCATATATCTCACTTAATTACAAGTTTGTACTAATATAGATATATGTGTCTTAGTAATTGTTTATACTTATATTTTACTAAAGTATAATTAATGTTTTAAATGGAACCTAGTTTGATCTTTATGTGAAATCAATATATGCACAACACACAATATTAACAATATATGAAAAGCTAGTAAGTAAGCAAGCAAAGAGTGAGAGATGGAAAGATCAAACCGAGAGACAAAGGATTTATAGTGGTTCGGCTACAAGGACACCTTCCTTGCCCTACTCCACTCCCCGAGCACCGAACTCGAGAGTTTGCTTCACTAAGTCAATAACCTCCCTTATGGCGGAGAAAACCGTACACACCAATAGCTTACACCAATTAACGACACAAAGCAAGATGTCGAGTTCTAATCGTAGCTAGAACCAATCTCACACCAAATATCACACCACGTGATCTTCGCACCTTAATCACACCTTCACACCTTCTTCAAGACTTCACACCGTCTTCACACCTTGTCAATCTTCACACCTTCAAGGCACTAATGTCTTGACACCTTCAAGTCACTAATGTCTTCACACCTTTAAGCCACTAATGTCTTGACACCTTCAAGCCACTAATGTCTTCACACCTTCAAGCCACTAAAGTCTTCACAACTTCAATCTACTAATGTCTTCTAGTCTTCTTCACTTGGAACCCTCAATATCTTCACAACACGTCCCAATTGCTACAATATCCTATCACCAATACTATCTAACCCTTCTTCTTCACTTCAAGTTCCACTTTACACTTACAACAATTCTAGATTCTTCAACTAAATCTAGCTAACTAATACATACACCTTATTCACCAAAGAATGAAAGATTTACAAGAAAATATAAACAAGCAACTTAGATAGCAAGATGATACTAAGTTGTAATACTTCTAATAGAAGTATTCTTCTCTTTGCACTTTGAATGTTGAGGCTTGAATCACTTTGAAACAAAGATCAAAGTATATAAGATCAAAGGATTTTTAGAGAAAGGAAATGGATGTTTAGATCAGAAAGTTTCTGGTGCAAAAAGGTGAGAAAAATATGTGGAATGATCCAATATTTATAGGGCCAGAAAATACTGTTCGGGAGCGTGCCAGTCCCCTTAATTATAGGCCGGTCCCCTTAATGATTAAGGGGGCCGCCTAGTAAAATTAAGGGGCCGCCCTCCTGAACGTTTGAAAAGTTTTTCTGGATAAAATTTGCCCTTTTTGGTTGGAAATTTGAAATCATATTTTTGTGGTTTAATAAAGCTATTCCAAAAATGATTTACATATATAAAATGTTAAAATCATTTTATATAATGTTATGTCTTAAGACAAGATTTCCTTTGATCTTATAATACATTAATCACTTTGTTTATTCATACCTTAAGTGATTAAATGGTGAAAGTGAGTATTTACTACTAAATACTTGGTTACGTCACAACCTTTGGTTTGATGAGTTTTCGTTTTGTGATTATCAAAACTTAGAGATATCGAAAGATATGAATAATGTTTTTAGTCAATTATTTATATCAACAGTGTGGTAGTTAGTACCTTTGTTGTTGCATATATGCTCAAATTGGCCAAGCTGTTACTCTTATAAAGTCACTTTGGTGTAAAACTCACATTTTTTTTTTGCTACAAGCTTTTCAAAAGCTCTTCATTTAAAAGCCATTCACAAAAGTTGTTCTTGTTGTTGTTACAATCAGTTTGCAAGAGATAAATTGAAAAGAAAAAAAAAGTTTTATAAAAAGGAGGTGTACCAGGTTCGAACCTGGTACCTCTTTGCTCACAGACACAACACACGACCCCCACCCAAATGTGCTAAGCCTTTTTACTTGTTATTACTTGTTTTATTTTTGATTTAATAGAGCTTAGTATTTTTTTTTTTTTTTTTTTTTTGGGTAAAAGGGTTAACACACCCCGGTAAAATTCATTACACCAAAAAGCGTTGAAGTACAATGGATGAGGGCGTACACCCCTCATCTTAGTCCCTTTAGGACACGACCACTACCACTATATAAGAATGACAGACCATTCTTATAACATACAGATTGAACCTACCAAAAATGACAAAATAAATAAAACATTACAATTTCACTCAAGAAAAATTCTTAAGCCATCTAAGTCATTATTGCGGTCCACCAACCTGGTACATCAACTTGAGCTTCAGTTCACAAATTCCACACAACGGTTGGTGAAAGACTCTAAAACCACGGATAGAGCAGCAAGTGCGACCTCGCTCCAAAAGTGTATGTTTAGATGCACAACCAAGCGAAACCAAATATGATGACCTTCAACATCCAAACTTCCCAGCTTCAACCTTCCAGCATATCCCAACTTGACACAATCTTCCAAAAAATACGAATGAAACACTTGAAGACAACTAGCAATGATCAAGTAATATGCAGCGACAATGGTAACTTGCATGCGATTGACCCTATAGTCAAATAAGAATGAAGATGCAAACAACAGCAAGCCCTAAATTCAGCAGGTCATGGAGCGAACAACAACCAAAACTCCAAGCTCCAACGAGATCATACCAGAATCATAACCCTAGTATACCCAATAACGATCATAAGATAGTATGTGAATCAGCAGGATCGTCATGGTTTTTGTTGGAACACAAACAAGGGATTACAAACCCTAACAATCAATAGATCAGATCGACAAATCTCCCATCGAACCAATTACAAAGGAATAAGCAAACACACCACACCCAACAAAGGATGCATGTAATCAGTACGAACAATCATTAGGAAGACCATCATAGACACAATTACTTCCATCTCTCTCAAAACCCACAACTTAATATCAAACAAGATAACAACGTCCAAGCAAAACACATGTAGACACCCATAATCCAAGCCAGCCGCACAATAGACAAACCCCAAGAGTTCGTTGAATGAAAACCATGGTAAACCATACAAGAATGATCCACCCATGCACGGCTATGAAAAACAACCCAAGCACAAAAACCCAATAATCGACCCTAAGAGTGAATAAACGATTAACAAATCGTTTTTAGGATTTAATATAGCAGGAAATCGATCACCGACCCACGATCATAAATAAACAATCGATATCGACCCTAAGAGTGAATAAACGATTAACAAATCGTTTTAGGATTTAATATAGAAGGAACCGATCACCGACCCACTATCATAAAATAAACAAACGATACGGTGGATTAAATAAACAAAAGAAAACCGGCTAAACAATATCGACATAAGAATGAATACAATAATATCACCGACCCACGTTGTAAGGAATAATATCAATAAATGTAGAATCATAGGGCAGGATGCGTATTGCAAAGCATGCAAAAAGCGACAAAACAAGAAGCAAAAAACAAGCGATTGAATAGAAAAAGAACCGACCCACGATACACAAATCAACCAATGAATGATTAAACAATGAAGGTTTAAAGATCGAATGTGTTTGAATCGTAGATAAGATGTTCGCCGTTTTTTTTTTTTTTTTTTTTCTTTTTTTTCGCCATGGAGAGAATTCTCTGTATAGAGCTTAGTATTTGGCTTATTTAAATTTCAGCTCTTAGGAATGCTTAGTACTGCTTATTTTGAATTGCTTTTTACAACTTTTTAATTTTCTTAGGTTAGTATTAAGATAAAGTATTTACATGATTTTTCTTAGAATTATTCAAATAGTTTTACTATTTATTAAGCATTAGTTTACTTTAAATTGTTTTTAATTCATAATAAAAAAATTTAAAAGCCAAAAAAAAAATTTATTTTCTTCAAAATGTTCTTTTATTATTACGAACGTAGAAAAATAATTTTGCACACTCGCGTTTTATTTAATTGGCTTTTACATTTTTAAATTAGATTACGTTTTAGGTTTCCCCTGCTTCCTATTATCATTCCCATAGATCTTTAGGTAGTTTTTAAGTTCTAATTTTCATTTCCTTGTTTGTATTCATGTTTTAGTTACGTTTATTTTATTTTCGTACGTTATTTGCAATTTCTTGTAGTTTTACAATACCAAATAATCTCTCAACATCCTTACAACCATTTTAATATCCAAATCTCACACGATATCGCCCATTCACACCTCGTTGGGACATGACCCGGGTAATCACTTACCCGGTATCACATAAATATATATATTGTATTCACGAATTTTTACAAGTCTCCCTTTTCCTAAAGGTTGATTGGTAAATTTCACTCACGTCTACTTTGTATTAATTTGGTACGCGCTTAAAATGCAATCATATATTGAGAATATGATACAATTCGTTTAGGAATGGGTTGTATTTATAGAGGTTTATGTTTGTACGGCATTAAAAGTTGCAACGGTTCCAAAAATGTAGTTAGCAGGCATGTGTTCGTTTTATTAAAATTAATTCCCACGCTTTTAGATAATTAGGAGATATCTGTTTATATTTCATAAACTCTTTCATATACATCTTTTACGTCTGAACATACATTCTAAATCTTTTAAAAGATTTGTAAATACCAACATTTGGATTTAATTGAAAAGTTGATTTGAGTCCAAATTCATAGTTGCTATTAATCTATTTATGCATATGCATTAAATACGAATTTAATATTTTTAATAAAGATTATATATACTTTCTAAATACAAATAGTAAATATCATTTTATTTTTAAAATTATATCATGTTTGTTATTTATGGTTAACAGATGTGTTAAACATTTAATTAAATAGATATAATTTTTCACATATCAATCAACTAAAAAAAAACATGTGACCATTTAACACATATATTTGATGCAAAGCAATAAATCGATAATAGTTTCAGACGTAATAGATACTCCTATGGATGTAATCAGAAATCTACCAATACTAAACGTTATAAAAAAAATATTAGGAAATTCTACTACATATGAAAGAAAATAAAAACAATCATGACCATCAATTTGTTTCTTAAAATCGTTTTATTCTTGATACTCTAATACTTTTATCCTTCGCTGATCAATTGCCTCTTTACATTCCAATATTTGTTGTTCGTTACTTGCAATTTATTTTTCCATCACTTTAATTGTTCGCCTAAGCTGATCAATATATATTATTGGAAGAAAATACCTTCTTTTGGGTTCTGATGAGGGTTTTTTGGGTCGAGAAACACTTCGTGGGCGTTTACTTGACGATTTTGATGGTGAAGAAAACTCCCGACCCATTGAGAAAATTTTTAGTCACACGAAATTATAAAAATGCTGTGAATGTATAATTGCCTTTAAGATCGATTAGCATTTATAGATGGTGAAAAGATGTATAATATACAATGAATATTTTTGAAATTGTAACAAAATTCGGTATACCATATATATTCACTACTATATAATAGCATATATATATATATATATATATATATATATATATATATATATATATATATATATATATATATATATAGATGTTAACAAAATATTAGCATTCGATAAGTAGAAATCTAATTTTATTTTCTCCATTTAAATAAAAAAATCAAACGAATACAAAACCCTTTTTTAGGATAACGATATTTAACAATTGGTAAACCAAATTCATATATGTTCAAATCTTTCAAAATTTTAAAACGATTATGATAAATACATAAGTATCATGTGAATTTATTTCTAAAAATTGTTTATTTTTTATTTTTAACTTTTTTTTTCATTTTCTTATAATTGATACATATTTGTACTGAGTTTTACTGAAATTTATAAATTAATAAGCTTCTTTATTTATTTCTTTCTTATCATTTCATTTATATTATCAATACATGCATTTAGTTTCTCCCTTCATCATTATTTCATTTATATTATCAATACATGCAATTTTAAAAATGTGTGGTTTGTCCCATCAGTGATTGTGTCTCATTAGATCTCCTTTTTAGCCTTAGGAATTTGTATTATGTATCTTACTTTAAGAGTAAAATCATAAAATAATTAAAGAAAATACAGATTGTTATTATTAAAGTATGTTGATACAACAGCAGCAATGCATAATATTAAAGAGATTACAAACAATTGTGATTATCCATTTGTTTTTTAACCTTGTTTATAATCTCTTGATAACCTAATATTGTTTCCCTTCGCTGATGAATTGCCTCTTTACATTCTAACACCATTTGTTAATCACTCACGATTTTTGCTTCCAACACTAATATTAGTCGCCTAAACTGAGCAATATATCGTATTGGTAGAAAACAATTCACCACCACTTGGTCTCTTTTTGAATTTGATGAGGGTTCTTTAGGTCACAATGAACAAAGTCAATATCTCACTTTGTTAGGGAAGCGCATAACACTTTTTATATTACAGGGTATGATAATAATGGAATTGAAACATCGGGATATGGAATAGATGTGGTTGGATATAGAGTTTTCAAATGCCTTGTAGAATGCAGAGCATCAGTAAACGTATGTGAATCTATTCATATAGTTCTCTTTTGATAAAAGGATATTATAGTATTTGAATATCATGATCATAATTGTTTAAGTAAGATTAACTTTTTTTTCCTTATTATTTTTTTTATTGTTTTTTTATTTTGTTGTACATTAATGTAGCTTTTACCAGATGATTTTATTAGAGATCTTGTTAGAAACAGAATTTGGGTTACCGTTAATATTTTGAGGTTCAAGTTGATCTATGTGAGATTACAACCGTATCCACAATATAAAGACATAATGAATTGTTTATCAGGGGACCGTTAGGATCAATTTGTGAAATATGCTGACATAACTGTAGGACAGAGGATGGTATTCACCAATTTAGGAGATAACAAATTGAAACTGATGGTGTTTGATGATTTAGGTTTGGGGTTGTACGATGAAAGCGTTTTGTTAGGAATACAAACATTCCTATAAAAGACTCGGTCACCAACATGATGTAATAGCATTTAGAAGGACGGGTCTTTACCCAGTGTATGCCTAATCCATAGCCCGGGTGTGGGCATTTTATTTCTTTGTATAAATACCCCTCTCCCACCAAGGGAGAGGGTTGGACCTTTCATTAGTATCAATCTAACATTCTCTTATTTTCTCTCATTCTCTAAAGATTCCCATATTTCTTCTTCCTCTTCTTAATTCTAACGCCACATACCACCATGATCTTCATGTTTGGAACTTAGTGTTTATCTTACAAATGGTATCAAGAGCCAAGGTTTCATCTTAGGGCCTTGTAGAATCGGATTTAGTGTGGTACTTTGTGGTGTTTGTGAGTTAGAATAGTTTTTCTTTGAAAACATCTTACTTTGATCTTTCTATTGTTATATGATGAGTTAAGGGTGTACTTTTGTGATTAGTAGTGTTAGAACTACATAGTTTTTCAGTTGGTTTTGCTATATCATACATTAGTTTGAAGTTGTGTTTTGTTTTGGGTCGAATTCTTGTTAGCGGTTTGCTATTATGTGGTGTAATTCTTGGTAGCATTTTGCTCCTGATTTTAGCGGTTAGCCTTTTAGCGATTACTTTATTGGGACATACAGACAAATCGCTAGATAGTGACAGTTTTGGATTATTGTGGTTAGCGATTAGAGTTCGCAGTTTGGGTTAGCGTTTAGGGTTAGCAGTTTGCTCCAGCGGTTTTCTTTGTTCATCTTTTACCTAAGAATGCGATTAACTCATTCTGCGGTTTGCCAAAATTAGCGGTTACCTTACCTGATCTAGCGGTTAACTTATATCTGCGACTACCTCAGAATTGCGCTTACCTAAAGTCAGCGGTTTGCTCATACTAGCGATTACCTCTACTCTTTAGCGTTTAACTAAGTTGTGAGGTTCTTGTGATTGGTTAATCGTTTGTATTTGGTGAATTGTTGTAACTTAAGTCGTTTCAATTAATCTGATTGTGATCTGACGTTGTGAGTTAATTCTTACGACTTGACTAATTTCAATCAGATGTATTGTGACTTGACTTGTCGCGACTTGACACTTAGTGCAAATTGTGACCCATCTGGTATCTCTTTCTAAGTCTAACTCGCTGATTATATCTTCCGGTTTCTTTTGTTGACTTTAGTAAAATCCCGGGAAAGAATCGATTTCTCGGTTTAAGTTACAAGAGTTGTAAAATCCCGTTTGAAGACTTTGTTATGGCATTTGTTTCGGATGACATTCAAGCTGCAGGGTCCGATACCCGACCTCCTATGCTAGATAGGACTGACTATGAATCTTGGGCACAAAGAATCAGACTTTATTGCCTGGGAAAGGAAAACGGTGAGAACATTCTTCGATCAATTGATGAAGGTCCTATGCAGATGGGTACAACCAGAGATGTCATCTCCACGACTGAGGATGATTCTGTCACCCATGGAATTGACAGGCCACAAACTTACAATGACCACAGTGAGGCTGAAAAGAAGCGTTAAGATGTAGATATTCGAGCCTCCAACATCGTGATACAAGGGTTACCCAAATATGTTTACAAGCTAATCAACTTCAACACTGAAGCTATAGCTATTTGGGACAATGTCAAAATGCTTCTGTCTGGATCTGAGCTGACCAAAGAAGACCGTGAGTCTCAGTTGTATGATGAGTTTAAGCATTTCAAGATGAATCCTGGTGAAAACATTACCGACTGTTGACATAAATAATGCCTAAAAACATTGTTAACATTCATCGACATCTCTTTGTTTTGATAATCACAAAACGTAAATTCATTAAACTAAACCTTTTGTCGTAAACAAGTATTTAGAGATAAATATTTCACTTCGCATCCAAATCACTTAAGGTATAAATAAACAAAATGTTTGTTGCATTCTATAATCAAAGGAAATTTTTATATAATCACTAGAACTTTTATTAAATGTCATAAACATTTTATATCTTTTACCAAATCATTTTTGGAATTAAAAGAATATGTTTAAATCATTATAAATATATGATTTCAAATTTCCAACCAACAAATGACAAACAAATCCAACGTTCTAGGGGGGGGGGGGGGGGGCTTATTAATTAAAGGGACCGGCAACGCTCCAGAACAGTATTTTGTTGCCCTATAAATACTGGTTCATTTCACAGATTTTCTCAACTTTTGCACTCCTAAACTTTCTGTTCTAGATCTCAATTTCTATTCTTTAAATCCTTTGATCATACATACATAAATCTTTGTTTCTAAGTGATCCAAACATCAACCTCTCAAGTGCAAGAGAAGAATACTTCTAGCCTCCAAGACAAGAAGTATTACAACTTGTTGTGACCTCCACATCCAAGTTGTTAGAGCATCATTCATTACATATATTTCTTTGTGTTATTTGTTGTGAATATTTGGTAGAAGATAGAATAGCTTAGTGTGTAGATAGTGTGATTGCTTAAAAGATTGTTGTGAAGTAGATTGTTGGAAAATAGATAGTTGTGAAGAAGATTGTTGGGAAGTAGATAGTTGTGAAGAAGATAGTTGTGAAGTAATAGGTGTGAAGATAGATAGGTGTGACGATAGATAGGTGTGAAGTAGTTGTGTATAAGGTGTGATCAAGTTGTGACGAAGTTGTGGTGTGTATATTGGTTTGTAAGGTTTTCTCCGCCATAAGGGAGCTTGTTGACATAGTGAAGAAAACTCTCGTGTTAGGTTTTCGGGGTGTGGAGTAGGGCAAGGAAGGTGCCCTTGTAGCCGAACCACTATAAATCTCTTGTCTCGCGGTTCGATCTTTCCATCTCTCATTTATTTCTTAACTTACATTATTATTGCTATATCATACATATTTGTTGTTGTTTATATTGTGCAAGACTTGAGATCACATAATATCGAAACCAAATTTTTGAAAGTACAGAAAACACGCAAACAATCTTTTATAACAAATTAAAAAGACGTAAAACTATTCAACCCCCCTTCTAGTTTTCCACAATTGGTATCAGGAGCCACGTCTAGCAAGATTTTTAAAAATATTGTATTTTAAAACTTGGAACGATCTATGGAATCTAAAAAATATTTACAAGGGAAATCTATGCAAAGACCACCACTATTTGAAAGTGATGGATTTTTGTATTGGAAAAATAGGTTCGAAACTTATGTAAAATCAAAAGATCTTGATCTTTTGCATGTTATTACCTTTGGTGATTTTCCTCCCACTCAACAAAATCCGGAAACTAAAATGGATGAAATTGTACCTTTTGGAAAACAAAATGATGATTTGAAAAAGAAACTAGCTAAAAATAATGAAGCTAAAATGGTAATTTATAATGCGTTACCGCATAAAGAATATGAAAGAATTTTTATGTGTAAAACCGCCAAAGAAATTTGGGAATCACTACTTATTACTCACCAAGGTAATAGTCAAGTCAAAGACAATAAAATAGATCTTCTTGTACAACAATATGAACAATTTACGATTTTGGAAGAGGAATCAATGGATAATGTTTTTGCTAAATTTAACACTATTATCACAAGTTTAAAAGCACTTGATGACCTTTTTCTAGTAAAAATTGTGTTAGGAAATTTCTTAGGGCATTGCATCCAAAATGGCGAGCTAAGGTCACGACAATTGAAGAATCAAAGAATTTGATGACGTTCTCACTTGATGAAGGCAACTTGAAGGTCCATGAAGAAATTATAAGAAGAGATTCGGAAACAATCAAAGTCAAGAAAGAACAAACCAAATCCATTGCTCTAAAAGCTAAAAAGGAACCTAGTGACGATGATGACTCAAGTGATGAGGGTGAAGACGAAGAATATGCAATGGCCGTTAGAGAATTCAAGAAATTCTTCAAAAGACGAGGAAGATTCACTAGATTACCACGAGACGAAAGAAAGTCGCTCCAAAAAAATAGAAGTGATAACTACAGGAAAAGAAAGTGCTTTAGATGTGGAAGTCCAAATCATCTCATTGGTGAATGTCTAAAGCCACCGGGTTATGAAAATCAAGGCGCCTTTGTTAGTGGAACATGGAGTGATGGTGACAAAGAAGAAGTGGAAAAACCAAGAGACAAAAAATGTTTTGTGGCAAAAGCAACCGACGAAATATGTTTAGGAATAGACTTGGAGCCTGACGAATGGATCAAGAATAGCAGATTTTCGAGGCACGTGACGGGAAACCGCAAGCTATTTTCTACGTATAAGGCATACAATGGAGGTAACGTTATTTTTGGTAGTGACTTGCGTGGAAAAATCATTGGCAAAGGTACGATTTCTCAAGACTGACTTACTATTAAAAATGTTGAGCATGTAGATAATTTAACATATAACTTGCTTGGTATAGGCCAAATATGTGATAATAAATGTAGGGTTACCTTTACCGAAGTGGATAGCGAAATAGTTAAGAATGGAAAGGTCATAGGTAGAGGAATTTGGAAAGGAGGCATATATGTTATGAAACTAGGAAACAAACTGGAAGATAGGATATGCCTAACAACCCTAGACGAAAACTCCACATTGTCGCATAGGAGATTAGGACATGCAAACATGCAACAAATACAATCTTTGGCCTCTAAAGAACTAGTTAGAAACTTGCCTAATCTAAGATATGACAAGCATTTTTGTGATGCATGTAAAATTGGAAAACAAGTTCATGCTAGACACAAAGCTAAGAATATAGTATCCACTACTAGATGCCTAGAATTATTACATATGGATCTATTTGGTCCATCTGCTGTGCGGAGCTATGTAGGAAACAAGTATACCTTAGTAATAGTAGATGACTATTCACGATACACGTGGACTAGGTTCTTAAGTGACAAAACCGAAGCCTTTGAAAAATTTGAAATATTTAGTAAAATGATTCAAAATAAATTAGGATGCACAATAGTAGCCATTAGGACGGACCATGGTATGGAATTTGATAACGAAGTACAATTCGGAAAATATTGTGATTTAAATGGAATATCTCATAATTTCTCCGCTCCTCGTACTCCTCAATCAAATGGCGTAGTAGAAAGAAAAAATAGGTCACTACAAGAAATGAGTAGAACAATGTTAAATGAACAATCCATCCCACAAAAATTTTGGTGTCACACTGTAGATATATATTATTATTAGGGTATCAATCTGGAGAATTTTAGGAAAAACTCCTTATGAGTTAGTAAGAGGTAGAAAACCTAACTTAAGCTACTTTAGGGTATTTGGAAGTAAATGTTATATTTTAAACACTAAGGATTACCTTACTAAGTTCGACCCAAAATCATACGAAGGAATATTTTTAGGGTACTCACAAAATAGTAAAGCATACATAATACTTAACAAACACACTATGAAAGTAGAAGAATCATTAAATGTAACATTTGATGAAACACCACCACCTCCTAAAACATTACCTTTAGAAGATGATGACTTAGTCGAAGATGAAGCTATTGAGGTTAGTAAAACAAAACCCATAGGAAATGATAATGAAAACATAGACTTAGGAAATAACAAAGTCGTAAATATTAAGGAATCTAAATCACATCCATTAGATAACATAATAGGACATCTTAATCAAAGAACCCTTAGGTCACAAGCCCAAGATAAAAATAACTTCTTTTGTTTCCTCTCAGCAATAGATCCTAAGAATATTAATGAAGCATTAAAAGATGAAAGTTGGGTTATAGCTACGCAAGAAGAATTAAACCAATTTAAGGCAAATGATGTTTGGGAATTAGTCCCAAATCCAATGAACATGACCATCATAGGAACTAAACGGGTATATAGGAATAAGTTAGATGAAAATGGAATAGTAACTAGGAACAAAGCTAGGTTAGTTGCCCAAGGTTATAATCAACAAGAAGGAATTGATTATCACAAAACTTATGCCCCCGTAGCTAGAGTAGAATCTATTAGGATATTACTTGCCTATGCATGCGCCCTAGACTTTAAGTTATTCCAAATGGACATGAAAACTGCATTCCTCGACGGTTTTATAAATGAGGAGGTTTATGTGGCACAACCTCCAGGATTCATTGACTTTGTAAAACCTGATTATGTTTATAAGTTAAAGAAAGCTTTATATGGGCTCAAACAAGCTCCAAAGGCTTGGTATGATCAATTAAAAGCTTTTCTTATTAAACATAATTATTCCATGGGAATGGTAGATAATACTCTTTTCACTAAAAAGAAAGACCCAAATCTCATCATTATTCAAATATATGTTGACGACATTATATTTGGATCGACTTGTCAAGAAATATGTGATGAATTTGCCAAAATCATAGATGATGAGTTCGAGATGAGTATGATGGGTGAACTAAACTTCTTCCTAGGATTACAAATAAATAATTAGAAGATGGAATATTCTTTAACCAATCTAAGTGCATTAAGGAAATGCTTAAGAAATTTGGCCTAGAAGACTCGACACCCATGAAAACTCCCATGTCTACGGAAGTGAAACTCACAAAGGATGATGAAGGCGAGTCCGTAGATAACACTAAGTATAGAGGAATGATAGGTAGTTTACTATACTTAACGCCAAGTAGACCCGATATCATGTTTAGTGTCTGCCTTTGTGCCCGCTTTCAAGAGGATCCCAAAACCTCTCACCTAGAAGCGGTTAAGCGTATCTTCCGGTACATTAAAGGAACTATACACTTAGGATTATGGTATCCTAAGGGATCCGGCTTAGAAACCATCGTCTATGCGGATTCGGATCATGCGGGAGACTACGTAGATAGAAAGAGCACTAGCGGTATTTGCACTTTTATGGGATGTTGTCTAACATCTTGTTTTTCAAAGAAGCAAACCGCTCTTGCTATTTCTACCACCGAAGCCGAATATGTAAGCGCTGGAAAGGCATGACAACAAGCACTAAGGATGAAACAAGCTCTCATAGACTATGGCATTAGGTTAGAAAATGTTCCTATTATGTGGGATAACAAAGGTGCGATAGATTTAAGTAAAAATCCGGTTTAACACTCTAGGACTAAACATATAGAAATACGCCACCACTTCCTTAGGGATAATGTACAAAAAGGAAACATATCTATAGAAAAGGTTGCATCGGAAGATAACATTGCGGATATATTCACTAAACCCCTTAAGCGTGAATTATTCAACCACTTGCGTTTAGGATAAGGAATGATGGAACAAGTTGACTAAATTCTATTGCGTTTACACTAATTTTTACTTGCATAAAATTTATTTTTCTTCCACCTCTCCATATCTAAGTCTAGGAATCTATTTCGTACAAAATTAAAGATTGGGAAACCTCATTTTTATTGCATGTATTCTCTTGTAAAATCCAATCAAAAATTCTCTTTAAAACTATTCTCACATCTAGGAATTACATGAAAATCATTTTCCTTGCATTGTTGACAAATGCTAAATTTTTTTTCTTAAATCATGCATAAAATCTCACATGAATTGTCAAAGTATATAATCTAATATATAACACTGACATTCATGAATCGAGCAAAAATTGAATCAAGGAGACTTTGGATTGTTTCATAGGAAGTTACTTATTTGCATTTAGGAGTCGAAACAATCACAACTCCACATTTGTTGATTATAGGCACACACTAGGACAAAATCACTCATAATGTTGTCATCTTGTTCCATCAATAGTTTTTCACTCACTAGTTTTTTTTTTTGGGTAAAAGGTCAACGACCCGGTAATTCACTCACTAGTTACCTTTGCCTTTGATCTAAAATAGTTACTCTAGGAAGATTAAGTGCCCTTGCATTTACTTGTCTCTTCTAGATTATTATTTATTGCTTATTTGCTCTATTAATTAAATGTTTTTGCATGCATGCTATATTATAATTAGATTAGATGCTATATTGCCTCAAAGAGTTGAACTTGTTTGAATCCAAATCCAAAAAAAACACAACCTTTCTGCAAACTTTCTGCCAAAAAGTCAATTCTGGCAATCTGGAAAACACCAGATGGGCGGCCCCCTTAATTATGTAAGGCGGCCCCCTTAATCATTATGGGGACCGCCCCCTAATTAAGGGGACCAGCCATCTGATGGTCGGGTTTACAGAATCTTTTATGCTTTTTAGCCCATTTCAACCTACATTTCCTAATTTTCACCAACATATTTTGTCCTAATCTCCCAAACAAAACTTATCCATCCATAAACATACAAATCTTACACTATAAATATCCCAATCCTCAAAACTCTCCATTCATCTCATCATGACCTCTCCAAACAAACCAAAACCAAAAGCCTCAAGGCTAGCAAGGATGACGGAGAAACCTGTTTGGCGAAGAAAAAGCCCTCGAAACAAATCTATCATAACTAATGAAGTTGGAAATCACTCAACACTTCCAACTACTTAACCCAAACTTTACACCAAACCCACAAGGACATTCCTTTGATCCTCTTTACAAACCATACCACATTGGCCAAACATCCACTTTCATGCCAAATTACACATCTCAACCTCCAACCACTTATAATGATCCATACAAGTTTGATCAACCATCAAACTACAATTCCAACAATTTCAATTCCAACTACACAACACCAATTCATCCATATCAACACAATGATTCTCTTCACATTGCCACGGAAAAGCAAAAGTTCCGTGATAAAATAAACCAAATCCATGATCTTAGTGATCTCCTTGCTATGCATCTTGCACAACGCAACAAAGGGCAACCTCCATCATCACCCTATGCAAATTGCCTACCCCACTATCTCAACTTGGATCAAATTACAAACCACACTCACTTTTGCCCTTGTTGCATCTTCCTTCAAAAACAAATCCTCTACTTGAGTGAAGATATTTCTTGGATCGAATATCTTCTCACTCGTCCTGATCCACTACCACCCTTGACACAATACAACATTGTGAGATCCACCTCTTCCGCTCCATACCTCACTCCATATCCTTCTCCATCAAACAACTAAGTTCTATGCTTTGTTCAACTCAAGCAAATAAAACACTCAACCATGGGTTGCAAGCAAGTCCAAGTGCTCTCTTTGGCAATTTAGGACTATGTTGTTTCTTTTGTTTTATTGTAATCACTATGCTTCAAGCATATTGAATGTTGTAATGATGATCATTTCTATGTTTATCTCATATATGATTGAATGAATCTATTTTTATTTGCATTTTGTTGCTTTGCATATATATATATATATATATATATATATATATATATATATATATATATATATATATATATATATATATATATATATATATATATATATATATATATATATATATATCTGTCTTGTTCTTCACACATATTTTTTGTAGCCAAGCATTCCATAGCTCGTTTCCTTGGTGCTCTCAAACGAGGGGGAGCATACATCAAGGGGGAGCTTTCTACTCGTTTAACTTCTTTCATGAAGCTTAATTGACATAACCTTTTGGATTTTACAAAAAGGGGGAGAAGTGAATATAAAAATCTAAATACTTGTCTAAAAATTAATTTTTAGATTTAAAGAGTTTAAAGTTCTGTAATCATCAAAAAGGGGGAGACTGTTGACATAAATAATGCCTAAAAACATTGTTAACATTTATCGACATCTCTATATTTTGGTAATTACAAAACTTAAATTCATTAAACCAAAACTTTTGTTGTAAACAAGTATTTAGAGATAAATATTTCACTTTGCATCCAAATCACTTAAGGTATAAATAAACAAAGTGTTTATTGTGTTCGATGATAAAAGGAAAATTTCTTTAATCACTAGAACTATTATAAAATGTCATAAACATTTTATATCTTTTACAAAATCATTTTTGGAATTAAGTGAACATGTTTAAATCATTATAAATATGTGATTTTAAATTTCCAACCAAAAATGACAAATATTATCCAGAAAAACCTTCCCCACAAAAGGACAAACAAATCCAACGTTCTGGGGGGGGGGGGGGGGGGCCGCCCCCTTAATTATACTAGGCGGCCCCCTTAACAATTAAGGGGACCGGCCACGCTCTAGAACAATAATTTGTTGCCCTATAAATATTGGTTCATTTCATAGATTTTTCTCACCTTTTGCACTCCTAAACTTTCTGTTCTAGATGTCCATTTCTATTCTTTAAATCCTTTGATCATACATACATAAATCTTTGTTTCAAAGTGATCCAAACATCAACCTCTCAAGTGCAAGAGAAGAATACTTCTAGCCTCCAAGACAAGAAGTATTACAACTTGTTGTAACCTCCACATCCAAGTTGTTAGTGCATCATTCATTACATATATTTCTTTGTGTTATTTGTTGTGAATATTTGGTAGAAGACAGATTAGCTTAGTGTGTAGATAGTGTGATTGCTTAGAAGATTGTTGTGAAGTAGATTGTTGGAAAGTAGATAGTTGCGAAGAAAATTGTTGGGAAGTAGATAGTTGTGAAGAAGATAGTTGTGATGTAGATAGGTGTGAAGATAGATAGGTGTGAAGTAGTTGTGTAAAAGGTGTGATCAAGTTGTGACGAAGTTGTGGTGTGTATATTGGTGTGTAAGGTTTTCTCCGCCATAAAGGAGCTTGTTGACATAGTGAAGAAAACTCTCGAGTTAGGTGCTCGGGGAGTCGAGTAGGGCAAGGAAGGTGTCCTTGTAGCTGAACCACTATAAATCTCTTGTCTCGCGGTTCGATCTTTCCATCTCTTATTTATTTCTTAAGTTACATTATTATTGCTATATCATACAAATTTGTTTTTGTTTATATTGTGCAAGATTTGGGATCACAAAATATAGAATCTAAATTTTTGAAATTAAAGAAAACATGCAAACAATATTTTATAACAAATTGAAAAGACGTATAACTATTCAACCCCCCTTCTAGTTTTCCATACCGACTACTATGTCAGATTTCACAAGCTTGTTAATGACATGAGAATGATCCGAATGACAATGCCTAACATTCAACTCAACTCTAAGTTTGTAAACAACATGTCACCAGAGTGGGATCGCTTTATTACTGTAGTAAAGCTCAACAAAGGATTGAGAAATACAAACTATGAACAGTTGTTTCCCTACTTACAACAACATGAGAAGCATGCAGCTTATGATCGTCTATTAAGAGAGAAGCTCAATCCAACCACTACCAATGACTCACTTGCATTCATGACTAGTATGTTGCCAACTACTCAACCAGTGTCATCAGTGGATCACTCATCTCTACTGTCACCTACTGCCATGAATACCCATCTCGACTATGGGTATTCTCATACTGATAAGATGATTGACAACCTTTCCAACCTAGTGTCTCTACTCGTTCATCACTTCAGAGCTGCACTTCCACCAAATAACAACCAACTCAGAGCTTCCTCAAATCCACGTAATTAGGCTGTTGTGGAAGATGGAAGAGTGATGGTGCAAAATGTTCAGGGCAGAAAAAATGTGAATCAAAGGAATGTTGCACGGGGTAATTTGCAGAACAGGGTTGGAAATGTAAACCAGGGACAAGGAAAACAACCGAAATGTTACAACTGTGGGGGTTTGGGGCACATCTCCAGAAACTGCACTCAGCCAAAGCGTCCTCAAAATTCAGACTACTTCAAGGACAAAATGGTGCTCATGCAAGCTCAAGAGAATGGAGTTATGCTAAATGAGGAAGAATTGACTTTTCCTGCTGGGGATGATAGAAAGACGTTCGATGATGATGTGGATGAACAACCTGTTCATGATTTAGCTCTTAATGATCCAAACATCTTCCAAGCTGAGGATTGTGATGCCTTTGACTCAGACGTTGATGACGAACCCACTACTCAGACAATCTTCATGGCCAATCTATCATTTGTTGTCTCACCATCACAACAATCCGGTCCCTCCAAATCATCCATCATATCTGAGGTACTGAAGCTATATGATGAATGTGTAGTTAATGTTGAACAAAAGACCTTCGACAATATACGACAAAACAATGTTGGTGAACCAAATGAGGCTGAATTGGAAAACATTAATGTTTTTCCAACTGAGCAAAATTCGGATCACAACAGTGATTCTGACGTATCTAGTGGAATATCTTCTGGTATATGTGACAATGATGTGATGCATGAACAAAAGATACATAACGAAGTACAACAAACAAGCGTTGCAGAATTAGATATTGCTAATATGGGACATAGTTATATCATCCCATATGAACAATATGTAAGGCACAACCGCGACCCTGTTGTATCAAGTGATATATCCTCTATTGATGACAATGTGTGTGAACTTGATGAGTACACTGCTGTTGCACCCGATGACACTCTAACCACTAGGATTAATACCCTTAAGGATCAAGTTAGGTGTTATGAACAACGTTCAAAATTTGAGCTTACTGAACGTGAACAAAAATGAATTGGCAAATGCAAGCTTACATAACTGATCATAACATAAAGGAAAAAGCATTAAAACAAGAGATTAAATCTGTTCAAAATCAACTTGATCGTGCTGTTAAGGAAAAACAGGAAATTCAGGAGAGTTTAAGCATTTTAAAATGTGAATTTCAAGAAAAAGAAACTAAACTATTAAATGAATTTTCTAACCTTAAGCAGTTGAAAAATAAACTTGAAAACAAGTTGTACATCCAAGGGCAAACCTGTCAAACAGCTCAAATGATTGAAAAGCACATTAAACTGCGGGATAAGCATAGTGATAAGGATTTAGGTATGCCTAAAATGAACTTCCTTAAGAGCGTTAGTGCCTCTCAACCTGCACTGTATGATGCCAAGGTTATGCTTACACCCAATCATGCCCCTCCAAATAGTTGGTCTGATAAAGAATTGGATGATCTTAAGTCTGCCAATAGAGAGAGATTTGATAATAAAATGAAGGATCCCAAGTGCACTAAACACCGTGTCATTGTTAAGTGAAGCGTGGGAATTGCACCAGGCTTTACCTCTCGAGGGATCTCGAGAAGCTTACAATCACCACCAGGCGGTGTACCTGATCGTTGTAGTATAGTATAGTGATAAGTACCAGGGGATTGATCGTTCAACTCAGGAATAGTGTCGCTAGGATTATAAAGCAAATAAACTAGGTCTAGAGGTGATGGATGATTCTTTTTGTATTTTTATATTTTATGAAAAGCAATTAAAAATCTCGGGTTTTGGAAGAGTGGGCGGAATTAGTTGCTAATCAACTAACCCAATAACTAAGATGCAATCAAAATAAAATAACAAAAATGTGAATAAAGCTAATTAAACTAGTGGTGTGAACAATAAATGGGAAAGTTGTGTTTACTTAGATTTCATTACTCCCTAGATATCTTTTAAAGGTTGATAGTTTGTTACAGCTGCGTGGATGACAGGTTATATTCCTTAATACCAATCGTGGGATGGCGTACGTACTTCCCCAACTCTATAAGCTCCTACTTCACTCCTATGTCGAGCCTGCAAGAAGCTCCTAACATGGGATCACTAGAATTCGCTCAAAACAATAAAAACCTAGTACGCATTGGTTCATGTTTCTTAAGACGTTCAAGCAAGTTACACTATGGAATTCTGCCAGTTTTCTTAAGCCTAACATCGAAATCATTCATCCGTAACAAATATAAACAAGCAATCAACCCATAATCAACATCTAGGTTTCACTACATCTAAGCAAACACACAAGAGATCTAGCCTAGCATGTTAAAATCAAGGCAAGCGTAAGATATATTCAAACAACACATAGACATATTGAATGAATTGAAAGGATACTTATCTTAATTGAACATGAAAATTGTGCTAGGGTTTCTCCATGTCGTTCCTAAAATTGTCCTCTCTTTTTGAATGAAAATTAGAAAACTATATATAGATTTTCCAAGGTGACGGCGTCAAGAAGAAAATTCTGACGCCGTCAACCTGCCGCCCATAATAAAATCGGATTGCCTAGATCCAGATCTGACGCCGTCAAGAGTGATTTTTCTCTGGGCCGTCACGTGTTAAGGGGCATGACAGCCTATGGTGACGCCGTCATGCCCTAGTGCAAAAACATTCTGGACCGTCATGGACTCCATCCTCTTCACCTCTTGTTTTTCCTCTTGACGTCGTCAGTAAGAAACTTGTGACGCCGTCAGGTACTGTTCCCAGCAAAGAAAATTAAGACTTTGCCGTTTTCTTCACTTTTATGCTCCAAAAACTTCCAAAATGCTTCCTTTTCCAGAATTCACTACAAAAGTACCTAAAATCACAAAAGGGACGATTTAGGGCAATATTTGATCAAATAAATTCAATTCCGGGCTTAAATGACCCCCTAAAAATGGATTATTTTTCACCTCATCATATACCCTTACACTTGAGATTTGCTTGTCCTCAAGCAAATGCGCTTTTATTCTAATCAAAATACAAATTAGGGGTCATTTAACACTAATACAAAAGTAATTACAACAAATAATCGTTCCACTAAAGACCAAAGACAAGCACGGAGGTCATACACTAGCACCTCACAAATAGTGTTTAGATACTCACATCTCTCGGGTGTAATAAAGTATATATCACAATATGGAAATGAAAAACATCTCTCACTACCTGTCATAAAAAAATAGATTACCATAGGCTTGGGAAAGGATCAAACCTCCACCACATGGCGTAAGCACCTAGGATAAACTATCAAAGAGGTCTTTTAAAGGGTTATAACGTTAGGTGTAGGGATATGGAATACACGGTTTTGTTGGATAAAGGCAATCTTTACTGGTGGCGAGTTAATCATCTTGGTTAGTTACATGTACAATATGGCGTTGCTAAGCCAAGACTAGACTCGACTTGAGCTAATGAATCAAAAATAACAAAAAGATAAAATAAACATAGGATGAAACGGGATGGTAGTCCGTATGTTTTTTCTCTTTTTCTTTTTCTAGTTTTTTTTCTTTCTATATATATATATATATATATATATATATATATATATATATATATACTATTTATTTTTTCAATTTTTTATTTTTTATTTTTTATTTTTTTAAAATTTTTTTTTTGCATACACTCTTACCCTACCATCCAAAATAATACATCATAGGGAATGAATATTCCCCTTACAATTGAATTTTTACATACTTTACAATAAACTAATCTAATGACTCGAATTAAGATAATCAAAACACTTGGAGTACTTTTAAGATTAACGCACATATGGGGGTAATATAATAGATGTTCTTCCCCATTACTCCATAAAATAAGTATTTTACCAATGAGTCCCAATCGTCCCAAAACAATATGTACAAGGATATGACTCGACTTAGCAACCATGTAATCAATTAGATAATTAACTAAGGGTTTAAACAAATAACAATAATGCACTAAAGATGAGTGCATACACGGAAGGCTAAGGCGATTTGGGTGTACATTTAATTGGGGTGTAACAAATTCTTCCTTTAAGTAAGATGCTTAAAGTTAGAAACGAAAAGATAGGCTCGGAGGGGTGTACTAGGGGTTTCGTGTACTAAAAATGAGTACAACGCTAAGGGTGTGGGAAAAATTAGTTGACTTAACTAGCCAAGTAATATGACTTAAATGGTCAAGTAATTATGATACGGGTTTAACACAAGGGTGATCCTAATGCCTCTTATCATGTAGTAAATCCTACTACACGAATGTAGTCGCACTAGCGGTCTCGGGATGCATCACTAACGCAAGTTCTAGAATCTAAATGCTACCGGTACACTCATAAGCACTAATAGTAAATGCTTTTCCTATCAAATCTAAAGGCGAACCTCACGTATTTGGGTGGAAAATTTTTTTGAATAGTACGGTTTTGTGCTAGTCATACAACTCCTATCCGTGAGACGCTTGCTAAGGCTAAAGTTTCACTCCTAAATGTTGTAAAAAATTTTAAATTTGGCGCTAAAATTACACTAACAAGTATTTCTCATAGTTTTATTACACACCTACCATCAAACAAACAAACTCAAGTGCAATAGTATCCTATAAGGTATCATCATTTACCCTCCCCTTACACTTAGGATGAACATTGTCCCCAATGTTCAATTAAATAATGTAAAAGTAAAATAGGTAAAAGAATGAAATCAAATACTCCCCTGATTCGCTCGGTGTGGATAGTATGGTAACAAGGTTAGATCTTCCTCCAAGAAAATGAACAATCAAAGCTTCCCTTCCAGAATATAAATCATCTTCTTGTCATACATAACCTATTAAACCTGAGAAAACAAACAAGGCAACCTCGCATAAAATCGGCGGCAATCTATATATACTAACAAATCTGAGAAAAATAACATAAATATCTTAAATTGCTTTCTAGGAATTAAAGGGATATAATGCTTGTGGAATGAATGCTTGCAGATTTCCTGGAGTTTATAAGACTAAAGAATTAACAAAAGCTTTAAGACTCCGTTAGAAAAACAAAACTAGCAAAATTTCCAGAATTTTACACATGACGCCGTTAGGAATTAATTCCTGACGCCGTCAGAAGTGACCTGCAGAAATCTTTATGTTAAGTTTCTGGAAAATTTCTGGAAAACTTATGTCCTACTTCCTGGAAAATCTTGCAAAACATCATTATGACTCGATACAAGCATTTGACTCTAACAAATACGAATATACATGTTCATTTAATATTGTGGAGAATCATGATCAATTTTGTTTCTTAAAAACATATTTGGGGTTTCCCCTTACACTTATCTTTTGCGAAATACCTTTGGATGAAGTTAAGACAAAGCCAAACGACAAAATAAAGTATTTTCACTATTTTAGTTTTGAAACATGATCTACCAACAATAAAAATAAAGCATGCATACGGAAACAAATAACAATCAAACAAATAAAAATCACACAAAGCATGGGTTGCCTCCCAAGAAGTGCTTCTCTTTATTTACGAGTCTTGTAGCTAGACTCAAGGTCATGGGCTATGTTTTCCTTTCCCACTTTTGTGTTGACTCAAAACATCTAACCCAATTCTCATCACGCTTGTACTCAGGGCCTAGATTCATGCAACCTGAATAGTATGTTCGCCTCCTCTCATAACAAGCATCATCATCAATTCCATCTTCCTTAACCTCATAAGGTCGAATCTCATCAATTTGTAAATTCTTGATGCCCTTTAATTCTTCCTTCATGTGAGGCATCAAAAAAGTAATCTTCTCTATCCCATCAGTAAACTGAACTATCCCCTTCCCATGATCACAATACATCTTAGTCTTCTCAACAAAAGGTCGTCCTAGAACCATTTCTCCTAGGTGTGGATCTATAATGCCTCTAACATCTTCTAGGATTACAAAGTCGCATTGATAAGTAAAATTTCCTAAAAAGATGTGTACCCCTTTAACTCTCCTGACGAAATTACATAGCCTATTAGAGTTGTAAGGGTCTTTTCTAGGGTTTAACCTTTCATTCATTATCCAGTTGTAGTAGAGCCTAGACATAATATTCATGGGTGCTTTTAAGTCAATGTATGTATGCTCTCTAGACATGTACCCAATCATGCAAGGAATTTTTATGTTCCTAAAGTTATGCCTCCTAATCCATGGTATCTTTCTATATTTAGAGGGGTAGGGGTGTTGTAAAAGAAATCTATGGTAACTCAATTCATTAGGGGTTGGAGCGAAGTCTGTAAACTCAATTTTCATTTGAAGGGGCTTAATAAATTTCTGAAATGTGTTAACTTCTCTCTTTCTTCTTTTATGCGTTATAAGCCTCTTGCTAACTTCTAAAGGGCGATTCTCTAAATCCATAAAGACCAACCTAATACGAACAAAGGCACAAAGAAATAAGATAGACTAAAGAGAACCTAAAAATAAAAATAAAATCTTACTAGAAAGGAATCTAGCAAGTAGACCTAATAAAAAAAATTCTAACCTAGACAATAACGATTCCCTGGGCTGCGGCACCAAAAACTTGATGCGTGGGAATTGCACCAGGCTTTACCTCTCGTTGTGTAACAATTCGCAATTTCAGGTTAATTACTATTCCGGGAAAATTTTACTATTCACTTTTACTATTCATTTTTCCCGAAATTTGACTTTTGTTTCATGGCCTCGAGTGATAAATCATTTCCATGGAAAATTAAAAGTTTGACCCTCGTCAGATCATTTTCGTGAAAGTTAATAAGGAATTACACGTTTTAGGGTAAAACGTCATTCAAAAATTCTACGCACAATGAAACTCAACCGCGTTAAGTGACCCCGCATCAGAAAAATGTTTGACACACTCATGATTTATTTGAGAATTAATCATGACTGTGAAAAACATGACCAAAATAAGCCTCGGCCGTGAAAAACTGGATTTTTCAATTTTAAGCGTTTTTACTCAGCCGTAACCTTAGCCTATACCTACACCGCGTTTCTAAGACGATTTGAGTTTTCAACTTGTTAGAAAAAGTCAACATATTTTTCCCTCCTCCTTTGACCAAAAATCATTCCTTGATTTTTTAAGTCAATCCTTGATTTTTAGGCTTACGGTTTTATGTCTAAAGGACATTTAATACCAACCGACACTAGACTGAGCCTAGCCTAAACATTATAAGTCATTTTAAGTCATTATTATCCTATTAGAAAAGTTACATTTTTCTTTTCTCAATTTTACGCAACTTTCGTATGTTTTACGTATTACGCGTTTTAGACCCGTGTTTCCAGTTTTAGCAAGGTTTGAGCACCCCAATAGAACCTACCACTCATTTTATATTTTATTATGGAGTATATTGACATGTTTAACCATACTTTCAAGTTTCATATTTTTAGGATACCCGGTTTTACGTTTCGTGGCTTAACAACTTACGGTTAGCAATTTACGGAGTCAAAACTAGTCACATAGGTAGGATAATATCACCAAGAACCAAGTCATCCCTCCTTATCCAAGGCAAACCGCCTCTAGGGGGGGGGGGAATCACCATGTGGCTTGATCTCATGCCATAAGCCTTAAGATTATTACATTTGTCCAAACTTTCTCTTCAAGCTTTGACTAGTCTTTCATGTAACCTCCTCAAGACCCTATATAAGCCCTCCGCTCCCCTCTTTGTACGTCCATCATCACACCCCAAAACATCTTCACACTTAGCTAATTCATTCCTAGTTTTATGCAAGATACAAGTGCTTCAACAACATAGAAACCCTAGCTTGGTTTTAGGTAATCAAACTACTTCCAAACCTTATAAACTTTAGTGATTCTCTTGAGTTTGAATCCACTCAAGTCACCTCAAATTTCATCATCTATCTTTCAAGAATACAAGGGTAGAAAGATTGCTTGAAGTGAAGTAGGGTGAAGCTTAAGTCTACCAAAGTCCGTACCTTACTAGTTACTTACCTTTCTTTTAGAAAGCCTCAAGTTGTAAGCAAACCCTAACATACTTTCTTGCTAAATATCATTTTCATGCTATTTATGTTTCTTTCATGCTATATATGGTCTTTGTATTATGTTCATGATGTATAAAAACTAGTAAAACAAGTTATGGTATATATATGTTAACTTATGTTATTTAAACAAGTAAACTAGTGACTTTTATGGAGAACCATGACCAAAATAGTACAACTATGATATTTGACACTTACTTACTGTTAAAGAGGACTTAACAAGGAAAACATAGCAATTTGAACCACTTAAAACGAGTACACGAGTCCAAAGATACGGCCAAAAGAAGTTAGCAAAACCAAAACGCCGAAACTGCCAATACCCTACTGTTTTGCAATCGGCCATTTTGAAAGTCACCCTTCTGGTCCGATTCATCAAAAAGTTAAAACACGAAAGTTGTCCGGAACGACGTTTTCGTTCGAGAAAAATGAAGCTCGAGCCCTGAAAACGCTTTCCGAGTGATATTTTCTTCAAATTCTTAACAGCCCATTTTTAGACCAAAGTCACTATATAATAGTTATGATTTACTAAGACCAAGAGGTCTAATGACCTAAAGCCAAGACCACAACCATGGCTAAAGCCAAGGTTGAGTCTCAAGACCACGGTACAATGACCAAGGTCACGGCGAAGCTATGACCAAAGACCATATAAACTTACCCTAATAACAATCTTCATGTAAAAATAAACTTTCCTAAGTTTATTCAAATATTAGACATGTAACTTTTCGGATCAAAACTTATATATATATATATATATATATATATATATATATATATATATATATATATATATATATATATATATATATATATATATATATATATATATATATATTATCGAATACTACAATAGTAGGGTGCCTCATGTGAGGAGTTCATTAAGTAAGCCGTCGAGATGAGTTGTGGATTTACGAATTAAAGTGTCCTGGCTCCTCGAACGTTTACTCCATGACTTCTGAATTATGTCGGCCCGAACGGTAGTAAGAGATATAGAACTTATACATGTTTCATAAACCATTTATATTCAAAGACTTACACTATATACTAAGTACTACATCATGAACATTATGCAAGACATATATAGGCAATTCTTCGTATTCTTAGACGTTACTCCAAACCTAAGTCGCAACGTTCTATTATAGGCTGCTCTTAGTGACTTTCGCGATTCGACTACCACTTTCATTTCACATCACTTAAGCTTAAGGTGAGTCATAGCCCCTACTCTTTTCATACTTGTTTTAAACTCTTTTGGGGAGATACATGCTTAAACTACTTGCTTTCTCTTTTACTAAAGACAATTTTACTCATATGCTATGCTATACTTTTATACTCTTAAACATGATGTGTAGTTTTATTACGATATGTGCCTTAATGTGTTAAACCTATTCTATGCGCTATATTCTTTAACTACTATTTAACTCCTGGATGGAGCCGATGGAGAGGTATTGATAGTACTATCGGGCTGACGCCCCCACCATTGCCATATATTCCTGGCCTTGGGTGAATATAATCCAGCTTTGAAGCATTTGTGCTTATTCTTTGAAGCATTTGTGCTTATTCTTGTCATGAGGTTCAGTAGGCAGTGATACTTTACATTAAGCGTGCATATATCGTATACACATATATCTAAATCATACTATATGTTAGCAGTGGGTTGTGAACACACAGGTTGCAAGTGTTGTTATGGGCGGGACTTGCAACTGAGTAGATTTACGATGCCTTTGCTATGCGAATATTCTTTAAAGGCTTTTCAACTATTTTAAAGACAAACTCTATGAACTCACCAACCATTGTGTTGACACTTTAGCATGCTTGTCTCAGGTCTGTAAGGTGATAGCTGTTGCATGGAGCATAGATTCGCTTAGCATGTTTTGAAGACTTATGCTTTTATCTTTACCATTCGATATGTTTTAAAACTCTTATGTATTGTATTATGGAACTCAGGTTTGTAACTCAGAACTTATTAATCGAATGGTAACTTTTCAAAACGTCTCATTTAGAGTTCGTTTTCTATACCTTGTACTTTGTATTATGAAGTAGCACCCCAATGACACAGTCTTCCGCTGCGATATTTTGGGGGTGTTACAGATTAGTACCAGAGCCTTGGTTATAGAGAACTAGGTTGCATATACCACCTAGACCATAACTGCAATAAACATTAAGACTCTCCTCTTTATTTTGCCTTACACACACTTCATGCGCATATGCTTATTGCTAATTGTTTGTTTAGGAGAAACCCCAGACGATAGTCAAGTCATCAAAAATTTAGAGCTAAGTAATAATTATTTATTTAACTTAATCTTGTGACTGTTCTTGTTTGATAAGACATAAGATTAAGTTAAATAAAGGTTATTAGTTTCCTGTAGAGATTTGATGATTTGCCTTATACTTACTTTATATGTCCTAGTACGACACTCAAACCTTTCTACAAGCGCGACTAGTCCTTTTCGTCATATCACCTTCTCTAGATACCCACACTACGTTACCCTTTCACAACTTAAGAGCGGATGATAGAAAGTCTACCCAATTATGTAGTATCAATTGTTGAGATATGTGTGCCTGGTAATATGTATACGTGTGAAAGGAAGCAATTATAATTATGGTGGCCAACATAATTATAAATGCGTCACGACTCACGTAGATATATGTGACCATGCTTACATTAATCAACAATTGACTCAAATTGACAAGATTTAAGACTAAGTAGTCTAGGAATATCACCTCATATCTGACGTTGACAAAATGTCCCTCCTTGTAGATATCATGGCACCAAAGAGAGTAACTCGTAGCACTAGCCGAGGTGGTGCAACACCAAGGGGTGGAAGAACTGGTGGACGTGGAGGTAGAGGAGCTACTCACGACACTAGTAACCCTAGTAATGATAGTGGAAGAACTGGTGGACGTGGAGGTAGAGGAGATGCTCACGACACTAGTAACCCTAGTAACGATGGTGGAAATCCAGATGTCTCCACCATTATTGCCCAACAACTACAAAACCTACTTCCCACTATAGTCACACAAGTTGGCAATCGCATGAACAATTCGGGAAACCACGGAAGCATAAATGACGCTACAAATGATGGAGGAAGGAATGGTAATAATAACAACAACAACCATAGGACTGGATGTACGTATAAGGAATTTACGTCATGCAAACCAATTGAGTTTAATGGTAAAGGAGGTGCATTGGCATATACACGATGGGTCGAGAAGATGGAGTCAGTGATCGATATCAGTAACTGTGCAATCCACCAGAGAGTGAAATATTCTGCATGCTTGCTATCAGAAAAGGCATTGACATGGTGGAACATGTAGATTCAAGCAAGGAGTAGAGAAGTAGTTGTAGGCATGACATGGGATGACTTTAAGGGACTACTGAAGGAAGAGTACTGCCCGGTTAATGAAATGCAAAAACTAGAGGACGAGTTTTGGCATCACTCTATGGTAGGGGCTGGTCATGCAACCTACACAGATCGGTTTCATGAACTAGCTAAACTAGTTCCTCATCTGGTTACCCCTGAATCCAAAAGGATTGAGAGGTACATCTATGGCCTTGTTCCTGAGATCCGTGGGACAGTGAAAACAACCGAACCTCCCACAATTCAAAGTGCAATATTAAGAGCAGGGACCCTAACATATGAGATGGTTAGGAATGGAACTTTGAAGACTAGTGATAAAAGGAAGGGAGCAGGTGAATCAGGCGAGCAAAAGGGTACAATGGTTGATAATAAGAGAGCAAGAGGATTTGCGGCAACAGTTTATGATCAGAAAAAGTATGAAGGTCCACATCCTAAGTGTACTAAATGTGCTTATCATCATCAGAAGTCTGAGCCATGCCGAGTGTGTACAAAATGCAAACAGTTGGGTCATTTTGCAAATAAGTGTAGAGCATCGATGAATGCGGGCAATATAGGAAACAACCAAAAGACATGCTATGAGGGCAACAGCCCAACCCACTTCCGATATAATTGTCCTAGGTTGAATGGGGCACAGGGACAAGTGCTGGATAACCAGACTCTAGCCGTAATGCTTGAAGAAAATAACCCGAACCGTGGATACAATGTTAGTCCACCTCGGGGTCGAGCATACTATTTGGGTGCTAAAGAAGCCCGCAATGCGTAACGGGTACGTACCTTATCCTACCATATTATTCTATTCTAGTTCAAAATCTAGCTTTATTATGCCGCAATTAAGATAAGAGACCTAGACACACTAAACTTTGGGACGAAGTTTCCTTAAGGGGTAGAGACTGTAACAATTCGCAATTTCAGGTTAATTACTATTCCCGGAAAATTTTACTATTCACTTTTACTATTCATTTTTCCCGAAATTTTCCCAAAATTTGATTTTTGTTTCATGGCCTCGAGTGATAAATCATTTCCATGGCAAATTAAAAGTTTGACACTCGTCAGATCATTTTCGTGAAAGTTAATAAGGAATTACACATTTTAGGGTAAAACGTCATTCAAAAATTCTACGCACAACGAAACTCGACCGCGTTAAGTGACCCCGCATCAGAAAAATGTTTGACACACTCATGATTTATTTGAGAATTAATCATGACTGTGAAAAACATGACCAAAATAAGCCTCGGCCGTGAAAAACTGGAATTTTCAGTTTTAAGCGTTTTTACTCAGCCGTAACCTTAGCCTATACCTACACCGCGTTTCTAAGACGATTTGAGTTTTCAACTTACTAGAAAAAGTCAACATATTTTTCCCTCCTCCTTTGACCAAAAATCATTCCTTGATTTTATAAGTCATTCCTTGATTTTTAGGCTTACGGTTTTATGTCTAAAAGACATTTAATACCAACCGACACTAGAATGAGCCCAGCCTAAACATTGTAAGTCATTTTAAGTCATTATTATCCTATTAGAAAAGTTACATTTTTCTTTTCTCAATTTTACGCAACTTTCGTACGTTTTACGTATTACACGTTTTAGACCCGTGTTTCCAGTTTTAGCAGGGTTTGAGCACCCAAATAGAACCTACCACTCATTTTATATTTTATTATGAAGTATATTCACATGTTTAACCATACTTTCAAGTTTCATATTTTTAGGATACCCGGTTTTACGTTTCGTGGCTTAACAACTTACGGTTAGCAATTTACGGAGTCAAAACTAGTCACATAGGTAGGATAATATCACCAAGAACCAAGTCATCCCTCCTTATCCAAGGCAAACCGCCTCTAGGGGGGGGGGGGGAATCACCATGTGGCTTGATCTCATGCCATAAGCCTTAAGATTATTACATTTGTCCAAACTTTCTCTCCAAGCTTTGACTAGTCTTTCATGTAACCTCCTCAAGACTCTATATAAGCCCTCCCCTCCCCTCTTTGTACGTCCATCATCACACCCCAAAAAATCTTCACACTTAGCTAATTCATTCCTAGTTTTATGCAAGATACAAGTGCTTCAACAACATAGAACCCTAGCTTGGTTTTAGGTAATCAAACTACTTCCAAACCTTATAAACTTTAGTGATTCTCTTGAGTTTGAATCCACTCAAATCACCTCAAATTTCATCATCTATCTTTCAAGAATATAAGGGCAGAAAGATTGCTTGAAGTGAAGTAGGGTGAAGCTTAAGTCTATCGAAGTCCGTACCTTACTAGTTACTTACCTTTCTTTTAGAAACCCTCAAGTTGTAAGCAAACCCTAACATACTTTCTTGCTAAATATAATTTTCATGCTATTTATGTTTCTTTCATGCTATATATGGTCTTTGTATTATGTTCATGATGTATAAAAACTAGTAAAACAAGTTATGGTATATATATGTTAACTTATGTTATTTAAACAAGTAAACTAGTGACTTTTATAGAGAACCACGACCAAAATAGTACAACTATGATATTTGACACTTACTTACTGTTAAAGAGGACTTAACAAGGAAAACATAGCAATTTGAACCACTTAAACCGAGTACACGAGTCAAAAGATACGGCCAAAAGAAGTTAGCAAAACCAAAACGCCGAAACTGCCAATACCCTACTGTTTTGCAATCTGCCATTTTGAAAGTCACCCTTCTGGTCCGATTCATCAAAAAGTTAAAACACGAAAGTTGTCCGGAACGACGTTTTGATTCAAGAGAAAAGAAGCTCGATCCCTTAAAACGCATTCCGAGTGATATTTTCTTCAAATTCTTAATAGCCCATTTTTAGACCAAAGTCACTATATAATAGTTATGATTTACTAAGACCAAGAGGTCTAATGACCTAAAGCCAAGACTACAACCATGGCTAAAGCCAAGGTTGAGTCTCAAGACCATGGTACAATGACCAAGGTCACGGCGAAGCTATGACCAAAGACCATATAAACTTACCCTAATAACAATCTTCATGTAAAAATAAACTTTCCTAAGTTTATTCAAATATTAGACATGTAACTTTTCGGATCAAAACTTATATATATGTTATCAAATACTACAATAGTAGGGAGCCTCATGTGAGGAGTTCATTAAGTAAGCCGTCGAGATGAGTTGTGGATTTACGAATTAAAGTGTCCTGGCTCCTCGAACGTTTACTCCATGACTTCTGAATTATGTCGGCCCGAACGGTAGCAAGAGATATACAACTTATACATGTTTCATAAACCATTTATATTCAAAGACTTACACTATATACTAAGTACTACATCATGAACATTATGCAAGACATATATAGGCAATTCTTCGTATTCTTAGACGTTAATCCAAACCTAAGTCGCAACGTTCTATTATAGGCTGCTCTTAGTGACTTTCGCGATTCGACTACCACTTTCATTTCACATTACTTAAGCTTAAGGTGAGTCATAGCCCCTACTCTTTTCATACTTGTCTTAAACTCTTTTGGGGAGATACATGCTTAAATTGCTTGCTTTCTCTTTTACTAAAGACAATTTTACTCATATGCTATGCTATACTTTTATACTCTTAAACATGATGTGTAGTTTTATTACGATATGTGCCTTAATGTGTTAAACCTATTCTATGCGCTACATTCTTTAACTACTGTTCAACTCCTGGATGGAGCTGATGGAGAGGTATTGATAGTACTATCGGGCTGACTCCCCCACCATTGCCATATATTCCTGGCCTTGGGTGAATATAATCCAGCTTTGAAGCATTTGTGCTTATTCTTTGAAGCATTTGTGCTTATTCTTGTCATGAGCTTCAGTAGGCAGTGATACTTTACATTAAGCGTGCATATATCGTATACACATATATCTAAATCATACTATATGTTAGCAGTGGGTTGTGAACACACAGGTTGCAAGTGTTGTTATGGGCGGGACTTGCAACTGAGTGGATTTACGATACCTTTGCTGTGCGAATATTCTTTAAAGGCTTTTCAACTATTTTAAAGACAAACTCTATGAACTCACCAACCATTGTGTTGACACTTTAGCATGCTTGTCTTAGGTCTGTAAGGTGATAGTTGTTGCATGGAGCATAGAGTCGCTTGGCATGTTTTGAAGACTTATGCTTTTATCTTTACCATTCGATATGTTTTAAAACTCTTATGTATTGTATTATGGAACTCAAGTTTGTAACTCAGAACTTATTAATCGAATGGTAACTTTTCAAAACGTCTCATTTAGAGTTCGTTTTCTATACCTTGTACTTTGTATTATGAACTAGCACCCCAATGACACAGTCTTCCACTGCGATATTTTGGGGGTGTTACACGAGGGATCTCGAGAAGCTTACAACCCCCACCAGGCAGTGTACCTGATCGTTGTAGTATAGTATAGTGACAAGTACCGGGGAATTGATCGTTTAACTCAGGAATAGTGTCGCTAGGATTAGAAAGCCTAAAAACTAGGTCTAGAGGTGAGGGATGATTCTTTTTGTATTTTTATATTTTATAAAAAGTAATTAAAAATCTCGGGTTTTGGAAGAGTGGGCAGAATTAGTTACTAATCAACTAACCCAATAACTAACATGCAATCGAAATAAAATAACAAAAATGTGAATAAAGCTAATTAAACTAGTGGTGTGAACAATAAATGGGAAAGTTGTGTTTACTTAGGTTTCATTACTCCCTAGATATCTTTTACAGGTTGATAGTTTGTTACAGTTGCGTGGATGATGGGTTATATTCCTTAACACCAATCGTGGGGGGGCGTACTTACTTCCCCAACTCTATAAGC
Source organism: Artemisia argyi (assembly GCA_030686995.1). Lineage (NCBI taxonomy): Eukaryota > Viridiplantae > Streptophyta > Magnoliopsida > Asterales > Asteraceae > Artemisia > Artemisia argyi. Next base: position 92,846,828 of record CM060707.1, on the reverse strand, counting down.
TCCTACTTCACTCCTATGTCGAGCCTACAGGAAGCTCCTAACATGGGATCACTAGAATTCGCTCATGCATTAAATAAAACCATAAAAACCTAGTACGCGTTGGTTCATGTTTCTTAAGACGTTCAAGCAAGTTACACTATGGAAGTCTGCCAGTTTTCTTAAGCCTAACATCGAAATCATTTATCCGTAACAACTATAAATAAGCAATCAACCCATAATCAACATCTAGGTTTCACTACATCTAAGCAAACACACAAGAGATCTAGCCTAGCATGTTAAAATCAAGACAAGTGTAAGATATATTCAAACAACACATAGACATATTGAATGAATTGAAAGGATACTTATCTTAATTGAACATGAAAGGATTCAAGGGGTGAAAACCCTTGAAAATACTGTTAAAATCGTGCTAGGGTTTCTCCAAGTCGTTCCTAAAATTTTCCCCTCTTTTTGAATGAAAATTACAAAACTATATATAGATTTTCCAAGGTGACGGCGTCAAGAAGAAAATTCTGACGCCGTCAACCCGCCGCCCATAATAAAATCGGATTGCCTAGATCCAGATCTGACGCCGTCAAGAGTGATTTTTCTCTGGGTCGTCACGTGTGAAGGGGCCATGACGGCCTATGGTGACGTCGTCATGCCCTAGTGCAAAAACATTCTGGACCGTCATGGACTCCATCCTCTTCACCTCTTGTTTTTACTCTTGACGCCGTCATTAAGAAACTTGTGACGCCGTCAGGTACTGTTAGAAATGAAGCTGAGCGATATTTACGTGAATTGGAGTAGACAACTAGAATGTATAAAGTGCAGGGACTACTAAGGTAATATTGTAAAAGTTGTCTTATGTAAGGCATATAAATACCCCTCAAGGCTTCACTTGAGGGGTGTGGGTGAGCAACATCATTTATCATAATAAAAACATATTTGTTTCACCTCACCTTCTCTCTACTTTCTCTCTCTAGAATAATGGCATATTTTGATCCACCTCGTCCTCCAGAAGGTGATTCTTGGGTTCTACAATTGGTATCAGAGCAAACCGGGGGCGAATCGTGGTGTTTTGTGGTGAAAAATCGTGTTTTTGGGTGAAAATATTGGATCTCGTTACTGTTCATCCGAGGTTTATCGAGTTAGGTTGCTTACCGAGTTAGGTTGATGATTATCGAGTTTGGCAGCTGGTTATCGAGTTAGCTTGTTTTTTTATCAAGTTTGACATGTGTTCTATCGAGTTAGACATGTGTTTATCGAGTTAGACATTGTGCTTATCGAGTTAGCATCATTTCTATCGAGTTAGGATTGGTGTTTATCGAGTTAACTCTTTATCGAGTTAGCTTATTTTTTGGCGAGTTAGCATTTCTACCTTATCGTTTATCGAGTAAGGATATCAATTGGGCTTACCTAAACGGAACTATGCCAAAATTTCTCTAGGTTACCGAGTTAGGATGAAGTTATCGAGTTTGAAGGTTACCGAGTTAGGGAATGGTTATCGAGTTAGATGAAGCTATCAAGTTTGGGAAGTGGTTACCGAGACAAAATGTTCAATTTTTACGCGAGATTCAAATTTTGGTATAACGTTGAAAATTTTGGCCCGAAATTCAAATTTTTAGGCCAAAATTCAAAATTTTTCGATGATATTTTGCGTAAAAATTTTTAATACTCAAATTTTTCTGGTAACCTTAGCATTGTATTTCTTAGTGATTTCCAAATTTTGAGGAAGAAATTTTTCCTATTATATTTTTGGAGGGAAAATCAAAAATCACTACGAATCAACGAGATTGAATGTCAAGCTTCACCAAAAACACACCACGAATTGCTTATAAGATCCTGATCAAGATTCACCAAAGATCGATGGCTAAATTTTGAACGTTATCAAAAGGTGACTACGGGGATAATTTGTTTATTACTTATTTGAGCTTGAAGTGACGTTTCACGGGTGCGTGTACTTAGTATCTCAAGGTCTAGGGGTTGGTTGGATGCAAGACTTTTGAAGATCCTTGTTTGAGCATTCATGGGATAGTGATTAAGACTTGGACATCTAGCTATGTGTGAGATCTATAAACGCATAAGTTGGTTCTTAATGCTCACAATAGCTATCACTTTAAGGAGTTACGTTGTAGTGCTCAGTGTCACACAAGGTTGTGGATTGTTCAAGAGACGGATATACAATAAAGGATGGATGGTTGGGTACATGCCACTACCTATATTGTAAGGAGTAACGTAGTTGTGCTCAGTATAGGTTCTTAATTAGGATAGTACAAGTATAAGTCACAAGTCTGGGGAATTGTACTTCACACTCAAGTTTGTCATATCGGGTTGTCTCCACACGTGGTCACTTACTATTAGCCAATGGAAGTGAAAAGAGGTTGATCTGAGATGAACTGTAGAGAGAATAGTTATTGCCATTTCACTCATGGGGTATTGATTTGTATGTTGCTTCCAGTTGATATGTTTATGTACACATATTTATGATGATTCCGAGAGATCGTCATCATCCAGGAGGGAGAAATGTGTACATCGGTGTGACATTTCAAAAATTTCATGTCACTAATTTTAATATTCTTATTATTTAACAATTTTTTTTATATAATTAATTTCGTCTGAAGTTATCCGTATACGTCAAAACACATTCAATTAATTCAACTGCGACTAGACTATGTCTACTCTACACTTCTTATACATTTTTGTTTCCTTACAATCCTATTTTAAAAGTCACTTTTCAATTTTTCTATTTTTACGTAAACCTTGCACCTTTACGTTTTACCCGATTAAAATTTACGTTTTAAAGTTTTGACAAAGTGAACCAACCTCTTATTCTATTAGAAATTTTTATGTAATTCATTATTTTTGTTCTAGCCGTTTTATCGTAAATTGTCGTTTTAAACTAATTCCACGTCATGCCTTGGATATTTATTCTTTAAAACATTGAGAAATCAACAATTCCATATGTTAAGCCCCGAGAGCTTGTTATTTTATTTTATTATTATTATTATTTATTTATTTATTTATTTCAACTTCTTATTCGTGTTTGGCCGAACCGCGTCAAAAATGGTATTTTTACAATTTCAACGCTTTAAATAAATATTTAAGCCCAAACCAAACACTCATTTTTTTATTTTACTTTTCCTACTAAACTAGAAACCAAACACCCCTTTTTATTTTGGACTCCAACAATATGTCTAGCCAAACACCCTCTAATAAAACACTCGACATATATACAAACATACTCAGTGTTCTTCAAAATTTTTACAACAGCTCTTTCCTTTCTTGCTCTATCTGTCGACCGAATACCCAAACAGGATCATCATCTTCATCATTCAATCTCCACCAAATCATCCTCAAAACCTTTAAAAACCCTAATACACTAAACCCCAACACTTAATTACCCATAAAATCAATCATTCATTGATTTTTAGAAGATCATAATTTTTTGAAGATTTCTTAATTTTTCAAATTGGAAGCAATTAAAGGTTCAAGGGTTACTAAGGAACTAAATTGGGTTAACAATAAGCAATTGTGGGCAAGAAAAATCAAGGTTTTGGTTTCCTTTGTTCCTCCTTGTGCTCGACCAAATCATCAAAACCACAAGGGTTTGTGGTTTTGATCATCTTCTTGTTTCTATACCTCTTTTGTAAGTATTTTCTTTGATCTTAATTTGATTTTTGTTTATATATATGCATGCATGTTTATAATCTAGTACTTAGAATCCATATGGTGATGTGTGAAATATTATTATTAAGGTTGGATTAATAGTTGGGATGATTAGTGAATGGGATTAGGCTAGTTAGAGGTTATGGTGATGTTGTATATTGTGAAAATTGAAGTTTGAAGGGGTTTAAAGCTACCCATTTTAGACCAGAAAGTTGAGGCTTGTTTCGCCTAGGTTGAAATTTTTGAAACTGATTTTTATCTTTTGAATATGATAGAGGATGTTAATATGAACGTTTTGATATAAAATTCGGCTTTTAACTCTTAATAACGAACATTTGGCGGTCATTTGAAATTTAGAAAAATTATAAATTTCCAAACAGCACTTGTATAAAATTTAGTTGCTGTCAGATCTGAATAAGGGCATTTTCGTTATTTTCTGGCCTGTTTCGGCCTTCGGCTAAAACACGAAAGTTGTCCGAAATAACGTTTTTAGTCTACCGCGTGGAATTGGGGTGTGAAAGTGCGAAAATGAGGGTAATTTTGATTAAAAATCAGTTCTACATTTTTTTCTTTTAAAATGACAGCACTTGTTTTATAAAAAGTGAGCTGATGCAGTTTTTAAACGGGGTTTTGAGCCTTTTCTGGTCCGAACCGGCCTTCCGTTAAAACACGAAAGTTGTTCGGAATGTCGTTTTGCATTAAATCTCTTTAGAGTCCGAGTCGCGAAAGTGTAATATAACTGGTCAAAACGGAAAGTCAAACTACTGCAGTTTATTTAAAAAGTCAAACTACCAACTGAAACTTGCAGGGGCATTTTGGTCATTTTACGTTGAGAATCAGGTCTCGGCTATAACTAAAAAGTTTTCCGGAATGTCGTTTTACACAAAATCTCATTTGAGTCCGAAACGTGAAAATGTCATCTAGCGGGTCGTTTCGGACGGGTCAGATTTGGAGAACATATTACAAAAGTCAATCTTAACAAAATTCTTCTAATAGTCTAGTAGAATTATGAAGTTGTTTTAGCGTGGAACTTAAGTAAAACTAAATATTTTGCGACTAATAAATTAGTCGTTGGCTTTGTTTATGTCTAATAGTCTTAATCGTGGTAATGGGTCAAAATGGGAATTTTTACTAAAAGTTACATATTAGGCGGAATGAATTAAAACAAAGTATAGTTGTTATGCGAAACACTTAATGAGTCTAATTAAGAGAGTTTAGATGTGTACATGGATTCTAAGGAATATGATTATACATGTCGACTAATTGTATACATTTTATATTTGTATGCAATTTATGCATTTTCTTTATCGCTTCTATTTCCTTAATCGTAAGCCACCTTTGTCACACAAACCATTTTATCATTCGATATTGTTTCAAATCATTATTCACGATAATTCAAGCTTAAATTATCAACATCTCAGACTTCCATATTATTCAGGTTGCCTTTTGGAGCCATTCCCACTATAACTATTGACATTACTTTATCCTGTCTACCGTATCATCAAGGTGAGTTCATAGCCTCGCCTTTACTTATTTAAATGTTTTAAAAACCTCGCGAGGGGGATACATGCTAGTTTTTGCAAATTGAATACAAGTGGCTTTTGGTATGCTAGACCCGATTGTATGATTTATGGACATCTGACATTGAGTATTCTTGCTTAAGTCCCCATCATGAACCGTTAATTTTGTGTGAACGCTAGTATTATAAATATGCATATTTGGCTTGACAAGCCTGTCCGGGTGAGTAGCGCTCATTTGACATCTGTGGGTCAAACGGACATATAATATTGAGAATTTAGGGTAATTGGCAAGATTACCCTTGTGCGGGGCATCATTTAGACATAGTCAAGGTTCGGTTTCATGAGCTCAATGCTGTAAATCTTATCTTATTTTCCCGACTTGTATTTGTTACATGTCAACTTATTTATGGGCGTATAACAATGTAGCCCATCGTATTTTTAAACTGGATTATCTTGTATTCAAATGATTATTTATTAAAATCTATGGATTCACTCAACCTTTGTGTTGACTTTTTAGCATGTATTTTCTCAGGTATTATTTGGCTAGCTAAGCATTGGGAGCAATCGGAGTCGCGTGGATATCAAATATTGGAAGACTTATTTTCTATACATTAGATAACTTTTTATCTTTAAAATACACATATGTGTCATGTTTTAATTCTTGTAACTTAACTTTTAAATAGAAATTGTTGGGACCTTTGTACTCTGATTTATTAAATCGAATGTGACATTTTATTAAACGTCTCTTTTGAGGTTGTTTTATGTAACTTGTGTGTATGAACTATGAAGTGACACCCAAATTGGTATTCCGCTGCGTTGTAAATTTTGGGGGTGTCATAGAATTGTACCAGAGCATTAGTTATAGAGAAATAGGTCGTTTTCAAAACCTAAACTATAACTGATTTTTGAAATTTTTTTAAGTCTTTCACCATTGTTCGATATCCGCGCGCGCTTGCTCCCAGGTAACTTAAATGCTCTCTTTTGCATCCTTACTTCTATTATATGAATAATGAGTATATCCCATAGTCATGATTTTGCTCTCTCATGCCTATCTTATGGTGTCATATTATTTACATTATATCGGTCGGTTATTTATACGCTGACCACTCCGATTATCGCGTACTTCCTGTTTTCTTATTTTCTCCCTCGAACTCGATACTAGTATTGTATAAGGATACCCGTACATATATGTGTTACTCTCTTCTAAAATCGTTACACATGTGTGTAGTACTATTATATGTATTAATGAATTCGTTTACTTTAACCTTTTATGAACGATGCGGTGATCTCCGAAACATTTTTGCTACGTTATTTTATTTCCTTTTGATGATATTGACATTCGGTGTATTTTGTCAATTCCAGTAGTTAAATTATTGTTCAACTCCGAGTGTGAACATTCTTCTTATGCTTTTGAATCACGTATGTTGTTTTCATTATCCATTGTTTTGAAATCTTCCAATTGATGGGAGTACGACCTTAACTTGTCATCTCAGATCGTGTCATCCTTTGGCACTTACCTTTGCGAATGCGATTGACTAATGTCATATTATTATTCTCGTTACTTCTTCTCATGATTTTGATGAATCGTGTCGTTAATTAGACATCCTTTTATTTATTGTAATACTTGATCTTGTTGTGTATTTTATTTTGTGACGGACATACTTAAGTAGGATGATTTATAATCGTTTTATTGAAATGAATTGGGACGCTTCTTCATTTGAATAAGGAAATTATAAACCGCCGAACTATAAATCCATAAATCTTCGCGTACATGGATTGGGACGCCTCTTTATGTAAGTGACGAGTTATGAATGAGTGGGCTTATGTGTATCCACCATATCGTGCGTACTAACCATTCTTTGGGCTATGAACTCCTCTCGACTCGTAAGTTGTTATGTGGATTTTTTTTTCCGATTTTGTATCAATCGCCACGAGCTTGATAAGCTAGTAATAATGTACTATTATCCGCTTTCACGAATTGACGACTTGATAAATTCCTTGTCTCCTATTTTTCTTATTGCCAACACTTTTATTCTATCCTTTTCTTTAAGGACCCTCACGACATTATATTCGTTCCCTCATACCATTGCTTACACATTAGGTGATTTCTATCACTTGTTCTATATTCGTTGCTACCTTTTTACTTTGTCAAAATCCTGAGTACAAAATGCATTAAGCACCTCCGTGGGCTTCTGTAAAATTTTTATGCGTCTTTATGAAAATTTTACAAATACTTCACAAGCGTTTAAATTACCAAAATGACCTTCTTAAGTTAAAGAGTCGGTTCTAGCCACCCTCTTTTGTAAAAATCATAACCAATATTTACAATGACACCATGCCCTATATTTCAAATTACACTTTTTATACAACTTATTTTAATCACGTCTTGAGGATATGACTGATTTAAACTTCGTTTCAACTAATGATTAAAAAAAAAAAAAAAAAAAAAAATTGAAAATAGACATTCTACAATCACAACCATAAACCCGAGTTTCAACATGGTTTTTATACATGCTTCCATCCCAAAAATCTTTAAAACGACCAAAAATGATTAAGAAGAATTGAGCGCCGGGACGTCGCTCTCTTAAGGGGTACGTGCTGTGACATTTCAAAAATTTCATGTCACTAATTTTAATATTCTTATTATTTAACAATTTTTTTTATATAATTAATTTCGTCTGAAGTTATCCGTATACGTCAAAACACATTCAATTAATTCAACTGCGACTAGACTATGTCTACTCTACACTTCTTATACATTTTTGTTTCCTTACAATCCTATTTTAAAAGTCACTTTTCAATTTTTCTATTTTTACGTAAACCTTGCACCTTTACGTTTTACCCGATTTAAATTTACGTTTTAAAGTTTTGACAAAGTGAACCAACCTCTTATTCTATTAGAAATTTTTATGTAATTCATTATTTTTGTTCTAGCCGTTTTATCGTAAATTGTCGTTTTAAACTAATTCCACGTCATGCCTTGGATATTTATTCTTTAAAACATTGAGAAATTAACAATTCCATATGTTAAGCCCCGAGAGCTTGTTATTTTATTTTATTATTATTATTTATTTATTTATTTATTTATTTCAACTTCTTATTCGTGTTTGGCCGAACCGCGTCAAAAATGGTATTTTTACAATTTTAACGCTTTAAATAAATATTTAAGCCCAAACCAAACACTCATTTTTTTTATTTTACTTTTCCTACTAAACTAGAAACCAAACACCCCTTTTTATTTTGGACTCCAACAATATGTCTAACCAAACACCCTCTAATAAAACACTCGACATATATACAAACATACTCAGTGTTCTTAAAAATTTTTACAACAGCTCTTTCCTTTCTTGCTCTATCTGTCGACCGAATACCCAAACAGGATCATCATCTTCATCATTCAATCTCCACCAAATCATCCTCAAAACCTTTAAAAACCCTAATACACTAAACCCCAACACTTAATTGCCCATAAAATCAATCATTCATTGATTTTTAGAAGATCATAATTTTTTGAAGATTTCTTAATTTTTCAAATTGGAAGCAATTAAAGGTTCAAGGGTTACTAAGGAACTAAATTGGGTTAACAATAAGCAATTGTGGGCAAGAAAAATCAAGGTTTTGGTTTCCTTTGTTCCTCCTTGTGCTCGACCAAATCATCAAAACCACAAGGGTTTGTGGTTTTGATCATCTTCTTGTTTCTATACCTCTTTTGTAAGTATTTTCTTTGATCTTAATTTGATTTTTGTTTATATATATGCATGCATGTTTATAATCTAGTACTTAGAATCCATATGGTGATGTGTGAAATATTATTATTAAGGTTGGATTAATAGTTGGGATGATTAGTGAATGGGATTAGGCTAGTTAGAGGTTATGGTGATGTTGTATATTGTGAAAATTGAAGTTTGAAGGGGTTTAAATCTACCCATTTTAGACAAGAAAGTTGAGGCTTGTTGCCTAGGTTGAAATTTTTGAAACTGATTTTTATCTTTTGAATATGATAGAGGATGTTAATATGAACGTTTTGATATAAAATTCAGCTTTTAACTCTTAATAACGAACATTTGGCGGTCATTTGAAATTTAGAAAAATTATAAATTTCCAAACAGCACTTGTATAAAATTTAGTTGCTGTCAGATCTGAATAAGGGCATTTTCGTCATTTTCTGTCCCGTTTCGGCCTTCGGCCAAAACACGAAAGTTGTCCGAAATAACGTTTTTAGTCTACCGCGTGGAATTGGGGTGTGAATTAAAACGAAGTATAGTTGTTATGCGAAACACTTAATGAGTCTAATTAAGAGAGTTTAGATGTGTACATGGATTCTAAGGAATATGATTATACATGTCGACTAATTGTATACTTTTTATATTTGTATGCAATTTATGCATTTTCTTTATCGCTTCTATTTCCTTAATCGTAAGCCACCTTTGTCACACAAACCATTTTATCATTCGATATTGTTTCAAATCATTATTCACGATAATTCAAGCTTAAATTATCAACATCTCAGACTTCCATATTATTCAGGTTGCCTTTTGGAGCCATTCACACTATAACTATTGACATTACTTTATCCTGTCTACCGTATCATCAAGGTGAGTTCATAGCCTCGCCTTTACTTATTTAAATGTTTTAAAAACCTCGCGAGGGGGATACATGCTAGTTTTTGCATATTGAATACACTCAGCTTTTGGTATGCTAGATCCGATTGTATGATTTATGGACATCTGACATTGAGTATTCTTGCTTAAGTCCCCATCATGAACCGTTAATTTTGTGTGAACGCTAGTATTATAAATATGCATATTTGGCTTGACAAGCCTGTCCGGGTGAGTAGCGCTCATTTGACATCTGTGGGTCAAACGGACATATAATATTGAGAATTTAGGGTAATTGGCAAGATTACCCTTGTGCGGGGCATCATTTAGACATAGTCAAGGTTCGGTTTCATGAGCTCAATGCTGTAAATCTTATCTTATTTTCCCGACTTGTATTTGTTACATGTCAACTAATTTATGGGCGTATAACAACGTAGCCCATCGTATTTTTAAACTGGATTATCTTGTATTCAAATGATTATTTATTAAATTCTATGGATTCACTCAACCTTTGTGTTGACTTTTTAGCATGTATTTTCTCAAGTATTATTTGGCTAGCTAAGCATTGGGAGCAATCGGAGTCGCGTGGATATCAAATATTGGAAGACTTATTTTCTATACATTCGATAACTTTTTATCTTTAAAATACACATATGTGTCATGTTTTAATTCTTGTAACTTAACTTTTAAATAGAAATTGTTGGGACCTTTGTACTCTGATTTATTAAATCGAATGTGACATTTTATTAAACGTCTCTTTTGAGGTTGTTTTATGTAACTTGTGTGTATGAACTATGAAGTGACACCCAAATTGGTATTCCGCTGCGTTGTAAATTTTGGGGGTGTCATAGAATGGTACCAGAGCATTAGTTATAGAGAAATAGGTCGTTTTCAAAACCTAAACTATAACTGATTTTTGAAATTTTTTTAAGTCTTTCACCATTGTTCGATATCCGCGCGCGCTTGCTCCCAGGTAACTTAAATGCTCTCTTTTGCATCCTTACTTCTATTATATGAATAATGAGTATATCCCATAGTTATGATTTTTCTCTCTCATGCCTATCTTATGGTGTCATACTATTTACTTTATATCGGTCGGTTATTTATACGCTGACCACTCCGATTATCGCGTACTTCCTGTTTTCTTAATTTCTCCCTCGAACTCGATACTAGTATTGTATAAGGATACCTGTACATATATGTGTTACTCTCTTCGAAAATCGTTACACATGTGTGTAGTACTAATTGGGAGGGAGTAATAACCCAATTAGATTAGCAAGTGATTCGTCTACAAGTAAACAAAGATTGCTGGGGATATTTATGAAAAAAGAGCTATGAAGTCTTCCTCAGCATTGTTGCGCTTACTTTGATTGTTTTTATTCTACTTGTTAGGAATCATTGTAACCAATTCACGTATATCTCCAGCTGGAGGGAGATTGTTAGAAATGAAGCTGAGCGATATTTACGTGAATTGGAGTAGACAACTAGAATGCATAAAGTGCAGGGACTACTAAGGTAATATTGTAAAAGTTGTCTTATGTATGGCATATAAATACCCCTCAAGGTTTCTTATGAGTTTCTGGTTGGTGCTAATAGCGGTTGCAGGATCTCGTTGGAGATTCGGGTGAGTGCTGTACTCTTTTTCCCTACTCCAAGGTTTTCCCACTGGGTTTTTACTTGGAAAGGGTTTTTAAGGAGGCAGGCTTACCTGGTTCATCAATCTCCTTCGAAAAGATGGGCGGATGTTTGTGCTCTTTCATGTGTTTTTAAGTGGTTTTTTCCGATTGGTGTATTAGTTATTGTATGTACTTTTATTTGTAGCGCTTAGTGGCCTGTCACAAGCGAGTTTAGTTGGTTGTTCAAGCGTTGCTTGAGGTTAATGTGGTACTTCAGCCACATTCCATTGTACTTAAACGTTTTTTGGTGTAATATATTTTACCGGGCGTAATGCCCTTTACCCAAAAAATAAATACCCCTCAAGGCTTCACTTGAGGGGTGTGGGTGTGCAACATCATTTATCATAATAAAAACATCTTTGTTTCACCTCACCTTCTCTCTACTTTCTCTCTCTAGAATAATGGCATATTTTGATCAACCTCGTCCTCCAGAAGGTGATTCTTGGGTTCTACAGGTACTGTTCCTAGCAAGGAAAATTAAGACTTTGCCGTTTTCTTCACTTTTATGCTCCAAAAACGTCCAAAATGCTTCCTTTTCCAGAATTCACTCCAATAGTACCTAAAATCACAAAAGGAACGATTTAGGGATATATTTGATCAAATAAATTCAATTCCGGGTTTAAATGACCCCCTAAAAACGGATCATTTTTCGCCTCATCATTAAGCCCCATGATTATTATGAACAAAATCGAGTGGCTAGTTTTGCACCTCAAACTAAGTTAACACCAGAACAGGTATTTTGGCCATTAGATGTTCAGAAAATGAAAGCTGAGGAACTTAAGGCCAAGATTCCTCAAAAGCTAGCTGCCCAAACGGTGTATCCCCCTAATACACCGATGCACTTAGTTTAGTTGTCACTTCCCACGCAATGTAAAAACTCTTATTAGCATATATGTCCTTTCTCAAATGTTCACTGATTTTGATAAACATGCAAAAAGAGAATCACGCCAACGGGAATTACTGAGGGTGAAAGGGGATTTGAGCTTACTAAAGAATGTTACTTAACTGAAGTCACCCCATTTTTAAACTAATCAAAGAACACTTTGAAGGTTTACGACAGTCCCTTGATGTTGAGTTAAAAGAAATGAAAGAGGTGTTTAAAAATGTGGAAAATAAGGGTAAACAAATTCCAATAGATCTTCAACATAGTGAAATAGCAAGGAAAAATATTCTTATCATGAATGACAATTTGATTGCTAAATGTATTGCTCAAGATGTGTTCTACATTGCTACTGATTCTACGATAAATGCTTGTCAATTTCATGAAATGTCTATTGCTTTGCATGATCTCCAAAATCGTGTTGTTGAGCCTGAGGGGGAGAATTTAAAACTACATGAAAAAATTCAAAATGATGATCATGACAACATGGTCAAACACTTTTCTAAACTAGAAGTTGATAATCTTAACCTACAATTAAAATATCAACATTTAGAAGAAAGGATTAAAATATCTAAGGCAAAGACATCTTCTGATGTTCCTGAATTTGATACATATTTTGAATTGGCAAAAAGGGATGAAAAAATTCAAGGTCACACTAACACGATTAGGAAATTGAGGGCTCAAATTGCCCAAATGAAATCTCCCATGTATGATGTGATCGAAACCAATAAACCACAGTCTGTAGATTCTCAGAGTTTTCAACTTCAAAACATGATCAACAAACTCAAACATGAAAATGATTGTTTTCAAGCTAAAAATTCTAAAGTAAAACAACATTACAAAGAGTTATATGATTCAATTAAGATCACTCGTGATAAAACCAATGAAAAGATAATTTCTTTGCTAAATGAAATTGAGAATCTAAAGACCAAGGTGAAAGGGAAGATGACGGTCATTGCAAGTGACTATATCAATTCAAAGGTCTGTGAATGTAAAAAATATGCATGTGAGGCTGTGTTCATACCACTTCCCTTTAGGAAAAATGAGTTAGTCCATAGTGATTACCTTAGACATCTTAAGGATTGCCTTGACATGACCCGTGAGAACATTGAAAAAGAAAGAATAGTGTGACCCTCTAATAACACAATATCAAACATTAGTTTTCTCACCAAACGGTCACAACAATTGTTAGAATATGCAATAGGTACGTGCCGCAAGATTCCCAACATGCGAGATAGAAAGAGCACACCCTCATCTAAGAGTTTGAAACAGCATGTTACCTTTGATATACCTTTGGCCAGTTTTGATCATAGCACATCACCGCCTAGAAACCAAACAACTATACAACAATCTAATGTTCCCATCGTCCTCTCTACGGGAGTAAGCAATGATACTAAAGCTAGCGGGTCAAAGCCTAAAGGCAATACAAGGAATGATAGGACTTCGCCAGCTAAGAGTGCTCAAGGGAAGAATGTAGAAGACCACCTTAGGAACAATAAGATTGTTTTGAGTGAAAAGAATCGTGTTGATTCTAGTATTTGCTTTAAGCGTACTGTAATTAATTCGAATTCTAATGCTAATTGTAAGACTTGTAATGGTTGTTTAATTTCTGGTAATCATGATGAATGTGTTGTGTCATTTTTGAAATCTTCTTACAAATCCTCAGTTAAGTTGGCTAAGACACTTAAACTGGAAAACCATACTTGGAAAGCAACAGGAATGGTTTTTACCAATGTAGGATATCAGTGGAAACCTACTCGAAGAAAGTTCACTTTAGGAAGCCAGTGTCCATTGACAAATACACACGATCCCAATTCTTTAGCGGTTAAGAAATGGAAGGCAACTGGTAGAAAATGCCCTTTAGTGACTCAATGCCTTGATACTAAGTCAGTAGCACTCACTAGTATCGTTACCTCTGAGAAAATCATTGTAAATACTAATCCTGCTTCTCTTAAGTATGCTTGTGCTAACCAATTGGATCCTAATTACACTTGGGGATCCATGTTTTTTAGTTATCCATATCTGTCTGGTTTCAAATGCGAGTCGTACAAATTGTCCTGTGGAATTTGGACTCAGGCTGCTCATAACATATGATTGGGGATCGCTCTCGACTCAAAAATTTCGTGAAAAAGTTTATCGGGACTGTTAGATTCGAAAATGACCACTTTGGAGCCATTTTGGGGTATGGTGATTATGTGTTTGGTGACAGCGTGATTTCTAGAGTTTACTATGTGGAAGGACTTTAGCACAATCTATTCTCTGTTGGACAATTTTGTGATTCCGATCTCGAAGTGGCCTTCAGAAAGCACACATGTTTTGTTTGAGAATTTGATGGAATTGATCTTCTTAAGGGAAGTTGTGATACTAATTTGTATACTATCTCTATCGAAGACATGATGCGGTCCTCTCCTATTTGCTTGCTCTCTAAGGCCTCAAAGATCAAATCATGGTTGTGGCACCGTTGTTTGAACCATTTGAACTTCGACACCATTAATGAACTTTCTCGTAAAGATCTTGTTCGAGGCATAGTATGAAAAAGACCATCTTTGTTCAGCATGTCAATTGGGTAAAAGCAAGAAGCACACTCATAAACCAAAACCCACCAACTCCAACACTAAAGTGCTCCATACCCTTCACATGGATCTGTGCGGACCCATGAGAGTGCAGAGCTTCAACGGGAAAGATATATTCTTATAATTGTGGATGACTACTCACGATTTACATGGGTGAAGTTTTTAAGATCCAAGGATGAAACTCCCGAAATCATCATCAAAATCATCAAGCAGTTGAAAGTAAGGCTTAACAAGACCGTTAGAATCATTCGCACTGACAATGGAACTGAGTTTGTTAACCAATAACTCACTCAATTTTATGAGAGTATCGGCATCAGTCATCAAAAGAATATTCCTAGAACTCCTAAACAAAATGGAGTTGTTGAAAGACGGAATCGCACACTAGTTGAAGCTGCTCGCACTATGCTGATATTCTCTAAAACACCAATGTTTCTATGGGCTAAAGCTATCGCTACTACATGTTACACTCAAAATTGGTTGTTAATACATCCTCTCCACAACAAGACACATTATGAGATGGTGCATCTCAAAAAGCCTAATCTCTCCTTTCTTCGTGTGTTTGAAGCCCTGTGCTATCCAACTAACGATAGTGAAGACTTAGGGAAGCTCAAAGCTAAGGATGATATTGGGGTATTCGTTGGATATGCACCAACTCGAAAAGGGTACCGAATCTACAACAAAAGAACCCGAAAAATCATGTAAACGATCCATGTCACGTTTGATGAGCTGACAGAGCATACGGCTTCAGGACACACCAGTTCTGCATCCTCACCAAATCTTTTATCTCCTGGACCAATTAGTTCGGGACTTGTACAGAACAACCCTATCACTCCTTATGTTCCTCCCACGTGTGATGAATTGAAGAAGTTATTTAACCCTATGTTTTATGAGTACTTCGAATCACAGCAACCTCACGATCCTGTACAGCAGGCTGCAGATCCTAATGTTATTGTTGTAGATGCCCCTCATGCCACTGATGGTCCGTCTACCTCCATCTCTTTAGATCTGGATGCTCTAGAATGTAGCAACTATCAACATGAGTCAAATGTACAATCACCTTCTGAACATCAAGGAATAACACCAAGAAACACAGGTGAAGTTAATCCTTTTGCTCCACCTAAAGATGAACCATTTGAAAATGTGTTTGCTCCTGAATCCTCCAACAAAGCATCATCCTCATAGGAATCCAAAAATGCTATATCGGTCCACTACCCTCAACCCCACGAACATCTCAGAAAATGGACAACTTATCACCTTATTGACAACATCATAGGAAATCCCTCATGACCTGTGTCCACCAGAAAACAACTTGCCACTGATGCCTTGTGGTGCTTCTTCAATTCCGTCTTATCCAAAATCGAACCCAAAGATTTCAAGGATGCAGTAACTAAAGTATCCTGGTTCACAGCAATGCAAGAAGAAATACATGAGTTACACAAAAACCCTAGTTGTTTCTCTCTCTAGGTTGGCGATTTCTGGCCTCCACAACCTACACAAATCTGATCTAATTCTTTCCATCTAATTTCGTTTTTCTTTGATCCTTACTTTTGGATTACTGATAAACATTTAAGAATTGATTTGTGTTGTGTTGTGGGGTCGGTTTATTACTTGTTTTTATTACTTTATCGCCGCCTCTAAAATGAATCCCTCAATTAAAGATTCACCTCCTACGATTCTGTTATCTTTATTATTTGTTTATTGGTTTCTATATTATCGTGGGTCGGTTGCATGTTGATTCGTTTTTTTTTTGCATTGTTATGGTTTGATCGCTGATTGGTTTAATTCAAACAGCAGATCGTGGGTCGGTTCTTTCTTTTTATTTGTACGCAAGTGGTATTTGTTACTACTTCCACAATAGAAACGATCTACCTCCTTTTATTATCTTTTGTAGCGATTCATTCTTATTTGCTAAAAGGTTTTCTGATCGCTGATTGGTTCTAAGGTGTGATGTGCTTTTCATGCTAAAACCTAACGTTAGAGTTTCATGCTTTTTCGTTGGTTACGTCCTCATGGTTGTGATCTTGGATCGGTTTGTTGATGCTCAAACGACATAACGGAATTCTTTGGGTTCTGTTTACAATTATTCATGGGAGTAAACCCTATATAGGGTTTTGTTCATGCTGATGCTGGTTGTGGTATATGGTTCGTATTTGCTGGTTGTTTTTGGGTCGATTAATGGATTTGGGTTACGTTGAGAGAGTGGAAGATTTTTATCGTGTTTGGCAGGTGGATTCCTTATGTTTAAAACCCTTGTTAGGGTTTGTTATATTCAAGCTGCTAATGCGATCTGTTTACATGGTGGGGTGTTATTACCCTATCTTATTATCACTAATTCGTATTACATGAAGACTTGGTTCTTGTTATGGATTGTTATTCCTTGGTCTGGTATGCGAATGAATTGGAATCTAGGGTTTGTACTGCCCTATGGTCGTGTACACATAATGCTAGGGTTTGGGGGTTTTTTGTGATTTCAGTTTCATTCTATATGGCCGTTTAACCTGGTGTGCTTGTGTACGGTATTAGTATTGGTGGTTAGCTATTGATTATGGGATTTACAACTGCTATGTGCTGCCTCAATGGTCACATGAGCATGATGGGTTGATGTGCCATTGTGCGATCATGTGAGGGATGTTAGTGTATGGTGGTGACTTGATCATATTAAAGACTTGTAAGCTGAATTCACGACTAATGATCCATGTTCTTATGGTGTTTCAAGTTATTATCTACTAGAAGGTTGGGTCGTTTAGACCATGTTTATGTTTCAAATCTTATTTGCTATGGCTTGCACTCGTATTAGGTTATTAGATTATGCTTTATGCATAATACTAATAGAAGCTGCAAATGGGTTTGCTCGGATATGATGGAGGTTGGGTCGCTTAGACCATGTTTATGCTTCTAATTTAATTGCTACGGAAGTCACTCTTATTAGGTTATTAGATTATGCCTTGCATAATACTAATAGAAGACGCAATTGGTTGAAGCTGGAAGTTTGCATGTTTATGATCTGGATCGCTAGGATGACTAAGAAGACTTCAATTTTATTTGAGTTGTGATGTATAGTATTTTTATTGCTAGTCATCGTTAGTTGTAGTTAGATCTGGTAGTTATAAGAATGGCCTGTCATTCTTATATAGTGGTAGTGGTAGTGTCCTTAGGGACTTCGATGAGAGACTTACTCTCTTCCATTGTACTTAAACGTTTTTGATTAATGTATTTTACCGGGTGCAGGATTACTCCCCTTTACCCAAAAAAAATACATGAGTTTGATCATCTTGATGTATGGGAATTAGTACCGCCACTTGAATGTGCAATGATCATTGCTCTCAAGTGGATTTTAAAAGTAAAGCTTGATGAGCATGGTGACGTCCTAAAAAACAAGGCTTGGCTAGTTGCAAAAGGATGTCAACAAGAAGGAATTGACTTTGAAGAATCATTTTCATCAGTTGCTCGCATCGAGGCCATTAGAATCTTCCTTGCCAATGCTGCTAGCAGTAACATGATTGTTTATCAAATGGATGTTAAGACTGCTTTCCTGAAAGGAGATTTGAAAGAAGTAGTCTATGTTACTCAGCCTGAAAGATTCGTGGATCTTGAACGACCAAATCATGTTTATCGTTTGAAGAAAGCGCAATATGGTCTAAAGCAAGCTCCTAGAGCTTGGTACGATACGTTGTCCAAGTTTCTTCCTGTAAACCAATTTACCAAGGGTGTTGTTGATCCTACCTTGTTCACTAGGAAGACTGGAAACCAACTGCTTCATGTTCAAATTTATGTAGATGATATCATCTTTGCATCGTCCGACTCCAATGAATGTGATCGATTTGCAAAAGAAATGAGTTCCAAATTCCAAATGTCTATGATGGGACAAATTTCTTTCTTCTTAGGGCTAAAAATCTCACAAAACCCAAGCGGCATCTTCATTAATCAAGCCAAATATGCTAGTGACATTCTAAAGAAGTTTGGTTTTGATTCAAGTGACACTGTTGACACACCCATGGTTGAAAGATCCAAACTTGACGACGACTCAGCAGGCCTATCTGTTGATCAGACCAAATACAGAAGCATGGTTGGCTCTCTCATGTACCTCACAGCAAGTAGGCCAGACCTTCTATTCGTAGTTTGTATGTGTATTCGGTATCAATCCAAGCCTACCAAAAAGCACTTGGAAGCAGTCAAGAGAATATTTAGGTATCTTCAAGGGACCATTCACATGGGTCTCTGGTACCCCAAAAACAATGCAATGGCTCTTACGGCTTACTCAGATGCTGACCATGCGGGGTGTCAAGATACTAGCAGAAGTACATCAGGAGGTGCTCAATTTTTGGGTGAGAAACTTGTAAGCTGGTTATCTAAAAAGCAAATGTGCACTTTGATATCATCCACAGAGGCTGAATACATTGCTATGTCCTCATGCTGTGCTCAAATTTTGTGGATGAGATCTCAACTATCAGATTATGGGTATGACTTCAACAAAATCCCAATGTATTGTGATAACAAAAGTGCCATTGCCTTGTGCTGCAACAATGTCCAGCACTCCAGAGCCAAGCATATTGACATCCGTCATCACTTCATCAGAGAACAGGTTGAGAAAGGGATAGTGGAACTCTACTTTGTGAGGACAGAGTTTGAGCTGACTGATATCTTTACTAAGGCTCTCTCTCGAGAAATATTCCAATTCATTCTTCTACGACTTGGGATGAAGTGCCTTACTCCAGAAACTCTTAGAAGTCTTCAGGAAGAGAATGAAGAGTGAAGGATCGATTTCACATATCCTTTGTACATAGGTTAAAACAAAAAGAAAATAGAAAAATATAAAACATATAAAAATCATAAAAATCATTAAAAATCCAAAAATATTCTTCTCACGACATGTCTCTTGTGTAATCAATATTATGTACGTTTCTAGAAATGTCATTCAATAATGACACAGAATCATACATATGCTTGAGCAAGAGTTTTTCATTTTCAAATAATGTTTTTTTTTTAAAACATGTCATTTCCCAAATCATTCTTTTAAAATATGGCTTACAGTCATTTCAGGCTGTAACCCAGACATAAAATTATGGCTTACCATTACTTCAAATAACAACCCGTTTTTCAAAATGACGAAAACACGTCGCCAAAAAGACGGTTGTTCCTTTCAAAGGGTTCTGTTCATCCGAGCATGAATTACTTTACATTCATGCACCCTGGATCTGATGTACGCTTCAATGCATCATTTCTTGCATAAGAAGAGAAATCTTCTTTTTATCACCAATACTTTCCCTTCTATGATTTTTCCGGAAAGTATTTGTGCAAAACTTGGTGGTACCATGAAATTTTGGTTGAAAATCAAACTGAATCTACATTTTGATAAAATTTTTCACTCAATCAATGACATCAATTATTTCAGTTTTAACCTCCGTCATTGATTGAGGGGGAGAGTGATTTCTCAAAATTTCACGTATCATCAAAACTCTCCACTTTGTACATAATAAGCAATAATACATTTTGTGATGGTTTTGTGTCAGTATGAGAATTTTTCAAAGAGTTTTCGTTAAAACATCAAATCTTTTGTATACTCATTAATTCTGACACATAACAACCTCTCTCACAGATTGAGGGGGAGTAGAAAAAGGTTCCTTTTATCAGAAAATATTAAAACTGTCCGCATTTCTCTCCCAAACATTTTCTAAATTATTTAAATCAATTGAGATCCAAAATCTCAAATGGTTTGAAATTTTTTGATCGGGGGAGAGAATGTGATTTAAATATGAAATCTGATAATCAAACGTGATCTGTTGGATTCAATAATAGGCTCCCACATATGTGCTAAACTCTTTCGAGTATCGATGCACATATTGAGGGAGGAGCAAAAGGCATTTGTGGAATAATACCAAAGACAGACCATTTATCTTTTTGCATGGAGTTATAAGGATGGTTAAGGTTAGGTATCAGTTCCCATGATCCACCAGAACCGGAAGGATCTTCCCAGGGACAATCCTCTAGATAGATTAGAAGTCCTTAGGAATGATTGAAAAAAGGAGAAAAGTTAGATAGGGAAGAGTGACGACTGAGATAGAGCTAGGACTGGAACAAACCCAACAAGGTTCTAGTGATGAAGTCTCGATAAGCACTAAAGGGGTTGAAGAATGAAAAAGAAATGAAATGAGAAAGGGTGAAAAGAAATAGCCCTCCATGTATTCAACCTTAGGGTAGAAACCGGGTTCAATTCATAAGCTACTGGCGGTTACTAAGGTAACACTGGTATTGAAGACAAGACGTCATGGACCCAGTGACGTACTGCACTAAACTTCCCAACTACTCAAGTTCTCTTAAAAGAGCTTCTTTCATTCTCACGGGGAACCCTGTGCAATGTATCGACCGCTCATTGCGAGCTATGTTGATACCTAAAACACAGGAGCGGATCAAAACGCACTATTGAGTCTAGAGCCAAAGATATCATCCATAAATCTCACTAGGACACACTTCCAATATGCTTATTGTTTCACACAATGTAGAAAGTAAGATAATATATTTAGAGTCCTACGCATTATCCTTGTGGTATTGCCAGAACATCCGAGTGATAAGAAAATATTCACGATGAAGATGGAAATCCTTCTTGGTAGGTGACATGTGAGATCCGTCTTGGATTAAGGTGACAACTGGAAAGCAACGATGGTGTGATTCAACATTGAATCAAACTTGTTCCAGGATATGGATTGACGGATACTTTTGCAAAAACCTTTCAGTGTGCTCACCAACTCATCTTCGAGCACATTGATTATGTATAATCTTTCAAACAAAAGTATTTTTGATGGAAATGTGATTCAAAGTATAAAACTCTCGTCGTGTCTCAAAATGTTTATTAAGTGACACACAAGTGATGTCTATAAATCTATTTCTCATCTATCCATGAATATCAATTCACCGATTCACTCTATCGTGCTGTCTGCTTTGAGACGTTCCGGTATGAGAACATGCATAGTATGAAGATTCCTAAGTGGATTCTTTGGAAGATTCATTACTACAAGCTGGAAATTCCTATCAAGGAGAGTCCTCTTTAACAGAGACTCTACTTGATCACAGGTTGGTTTTCAATAAACCGAAGGGTAGTCTGTCCTCGCAGAACGAATGACAAAGCCATATTCGTTCTCTATCTTTATTGCTAACTGTCTTATTTCAGGGACACATATAAAGATGGTGTTGATGGTTCCTAATTCCAGCTGAATCGTGTCAATCCATACCTCATGCTCACACATCCTACTTGCTATCAATGATGATCATGAAAGTTAAAGAGACTACCAACAACGTTTCTGCAACTCTGATGAAAAGTCTCCTAATACAGAAGGGTGTGAGCATGACAGTCCTAATGTCACTACATCACATGAAGGAAATACGACTAAGGATGAGCTTGGAGATTTACGGTGGCTGATGATCTCACAGAAGCTCAAAGATCACACATTCTAAAGGAACAAAAATCACAAGATCATTGCTTGTTGAACAAAGTGTGGTCAAAAGTGAAGAATCAGAACCTACGAGCTACAAAGTCTAAAGAATGCTTGAAGATCAAAGAGCTTAATTTCCAAAGGTGATCTCGCTTATGGGGAGATTATTAGGAATACAAATATTCCTATAAAAGACTCGTTCACCTAAATGATGTAATAGCATTAAGATAGCTCGTAGTTAGTTTGTTATTTAGTTAATATTAGTTTAAGTAACATAGTGGAAGAAGGACGGGTCTTTACCCATTGTATGCCTGATCCACAGCCCGGGTGTGGGTGTTTTATTTCTTTGTATAAATACCCCTTTCCCACCAACGGAGAGGGTTGGACCTTTCATTAGTATCAATCTAACATTCTCTTATTTTCTCTCTTTCTCTAAAAGTTGCCACATTTCTTCTTCCTCTTCTTAATTCTAACGCCACATACCACCATGATCTTCATGTTTGGAACTTACTATTTATCCTACAAGTTTGTCCCACAATGTTGAGGTTTCCTACTCGTCAGATATCGTATTATGCTTCTGCAGGTAAATTAGTTTAAACTCATAGATGTAAATTATATTATTTTGATAGTTTAACAAATAACCGTTTATTCTTTGTAATAGATAAGAGAGCCAAGCATGTTTGTACAAGGCCGGGTCATCGTACTCATGTAGATGAAGTTGATGTCTTTTATACGGAGTTGAATTATGCCATTTGCGATTATCGTCGATTGGTAAGTACATTAAAACTTTAAAAAATGTGTTTTTTCCTTTTCATGAAATCATGTAAACTAATTGCAGACAATATGTAATACCCCAACCCGATACGGGTCAAAATGCCACATTATGGTGTCCATCAGAATATACAAACGCAAGCAGAAGACTTATAAACATAAAAGCAACAAAGGTATTCTAAGATAGTAATGAAAATGCTAACTCTATACAAGATGAAATCCAAAACTAAAATACACTTCCATCTAAATCTAACTGAAGCTAAACCAAGTCTAACCCAAAGCAAATGGTTGTCTAATCATCAGGGTAGTCCACTAAATGCTCCTATGCACTCTTCGCTCAAACCCAGCTTCCAACCTAAAACCTGCCGCGGAAGAAAAGAAATGCGGCTGAGCTTAAAAAGCCTAGTGAACAGATATATAAAAAAAATGAATAATCGAAATGTATATAAGTATAAGAAAATAAATCATAAGCTCCAGCTGAAACGAATGTCATCTTTCAAATGAATAAGAGATCAACAATCAAAATTGAACAATTATCATAAGTCAACTGAATAAGAACATGAAGAATCAAATGGTAATAATCAAACGAAATGAGAAGGATCATAAGAATCAGCATAATGTATCATAAGTCAAATAAATGAAGTATCATAAAGAGATCAAGTGATAGCATAATCAGATAGTGATAAGAATCAAAGAGCACGTATCAACAAAGGCTTATCGACCAGAGCCACTTGAATAGACACAACGAAACATAGGAAAACCACGAGCCAACCTACCCGAGCCACTCGAATAGGTCTCAAAATCACATAACCACATATATTTGCCAAATCAAAGTGTACGGAGAGGGGACACCTCTAAGAACCAAATGGAGTAGCTAGCTCCCAAAAGTGAGGGGGTGCAAGGCATGCACAGCCCAATCACGATCTTCTCATATCAAAACAGAACCTAGGATTCATCCATACGCCCCCTGGAAACAAATCATATATATACACCTGCTCGCATGACAGGTATATACACATATCATAACGGCCAAGTGATCACATATCATATCAAAACAAAAGGGGACGTCGTGGATAAATCACACCTTCATAGAAAGTGTCATGCCATTAGTGCCATCAATGACATGGCCATGGTACCTCCATGACTAGACTAAAAACTCGGGCATCAAAACAGAGCATATCAGAGCAAAAGCCATCCATAATCAAAGTAATCATAGCATAATCAATCAGAGCATATCATCAGAACAAAGTCTCATAAAAATGAGATACTAATAGATCATCATAACAGAAAGGATAGCAAACATAATCATATCGGATCATATAAAAGGAATCATATCAAAAAATCATATCAAAGCAAATGAATCAAGTCAAGGATCGAATAGTCATGAGAAACCTTTATTGAGAAAAGGTAGAATATCTGTACCTCAAACGGCAATGAACTGTATCTGAAGCACAAGGATAGGAAGTTACTCCTTCTTCAGCGAATCTACACGGATTAATGATCGTCTTATTATTTAATGCTTATAATTAATCAGATTACAAATTTGAGGTTTCTTTCTATTTTTAGAAACTTTCCATTTTTAGTAACCTTTCAAAATTAATAACTTTCCATATTTAGTAAGTTTCCCGAATTAGTACGTTTCTACTTTAAGGTTTTAATTGATAATAACGTAAACATAGAGGTTAATAATGTCAATTGTCATAGTTTAGGGTTTAATATGTAAATTCACCAAAGTTTAGGGTTTATTGTGACAATTATCAAAGATTAGGGTTCAACATATTAACTAGTTAAATTGGGTCGACTCAACCATGCATGCACACCACCATGATCTAAAACTTACACACAACCACCTCACACGACCGTGATCAAGACACATAAAGCAATAGCATCATCTAAATCTGATTCATACACATGTTCAAATAGGTTTACAATGATCTTAAACATGCATGCTTTCATTCACAAATTGAGACTTAATATCGCCCTTAAAATAATGCCACCACGATATGAACATATCTTAACAAGACCAACACTGCTACATGAATCGATTAACACCCCGAGTTAGTACACATGCATATAAACCCCAAAACTCCCACGCCTAATGTTTATTTTACTCAGTTTGCAAATATATTTTACCACTTTTTTGAAAACTCAAAAGACCACCATCCTAACGAGACAGAAAAAATGCATTTACAAAAACCCAATCAAGCCTAACCCCTTTACTCCATTTTGACCTGACTTATACACACACTCTCACACGTTTTATACCATACACAAACACATGCTATAACCCTACTTACTACATAAAATCACACCTATTCAAGCCCTATGCATTCACACAACTGAATACGTATACTCCATGTTGACCCTAAATAAATACCAATGTCCCACACCCTTAGTATCATAGGAACAATCACACATGCCCCACGTTAACTCTTTAAGTCTACAACTAGTTTTTATTCGTGTACTTAGATACCAAATAACCTTCTATTGACTATTTTCAAAACGTATTTCAAACATATTGATCGGCTTCAAACGGTCAACCTAAATTGACCAGGTAAATGGTCAATAAGGTCAAACTGCCTAGAGTCAATCTCTGTGGAATACAGTGTTTCCCCGGGTCGTTATGTCCCGACGAGGCGTGATGGTTATAAAACGGGTTTGTGATCGGGTGAATTTGGACGGGAAAGGGTTTGAGAGTGATTATACTAAGGAATTTACGAAGAAATAACTTAAATAAGCTATATGAACAAGACCGGAAAGTTGGAAAAACCAGAAACGTTTAAAACCTAAAAACGCGTATGTTCACGTTTTAAATAACGTAAACGTACAAAATAAAAAGTGAAAACTGAAATCTGAAAACCCCCAGGGGTGAAAATGACTTTTTTACAAACTAAAAGATAAAATAAAATTTTTAGAAAAAGAAAATAAATTTTTACACTAACTAATTATTTATTATTAATTAAATACTAATTAATACTAATTATTAATATTTAAAACACTTAAATACAATATAATATTATTTAAATACTACAAAAGTGAAAATAAAATTTGTAAAATTATAAAATAACTAAAAATAAGTTTTAAAATTAAAAATATGTATTTTTGTCTTTTTGTGAATTTTCTAGTAATTAAAAACTAAATATCTTAATTAAACTATGTAAACAAATTTAAATTACTAAGAATACCTAAATGGCTTAGAAAATTATGGAAAAATTTCTAAAATTATTTTATAACATATAAAAGCTAGGAAAAATATAAAAACTAGGTCTTACTTAATAAAAACTAATTATGCTATTTAAAACTTAATTATTAATTAATTATTAATAAAACTAATATAAATCTAATAATTACTAAATAATAAAATAAAAATCTGAGAAAATTACTAAAATTACTTTAATATAAAAGGAATTTAATAAAAATATAAAAAAGCTAAGTGCTTAAAAAACATTAAAAAATAAAAATTAAAATTTAAATCACATTAAATAGAAACTATCACTTAAAATTAAATTGGTTTTTCTTGATTTTTCTTTTGGAAACTTATTTTACACCTAAAAGGAAACAACTTTAATGAAAACAACTTTTTTGTAGCTTAAAAATAAGCACTGTGGAAGCTTAATTGCTCCATAGTTGACTTTTGTTGACCTAGTGAAGAAAATAGCTCAAATGAGCTTAAGTGGGATGCACAAGGGTTAATTCTGATTCAAACAACTTATTTGGACATGATTAAGTGAAATTCAAGCAAAGATTCTCACTGAATAAGCAAATAAGCAAAACTTAAGCACTTTGAACTTGGAACTCAACTGAAAATGGGACAGAGATTTGGGCTTAATTCAAGTGGGGTCCACAAAGGTTGAGGTCAAAGGATTGGTCAACTCTAGAAGCCTACCAGGGGAGAAGGTGAATGAAACAAAGTTTGGGCATTGGGACCCACTGAGATGGTCAGAAACCACCACCAAAGTAGTGGTGGTGGGGCTGTGGTCTGTGCAGGAGGGGTAATCCTCCCCCTGCAGCCTACTTTGGGGTGTGTGGGGCCCAGATAAAAAATCACAAAAATATGATGGAGAGGGGAAGTTAAAGTTAAGCTGGGGGCTGTTATTAGAAACAAGTTTCAAGACCTAAGACCTTATACAAAATTCTAATTAATTCATGCAAATTTTGTAAAAACTAGGTAGCATGCACATTGACTTTTTGCTAAAACTTGGAGTTTGACTATTATGAACTTGAATTCAATCCTAGATGGTGGAATTGAGATTATAAGCAGTATTGAGACTGTAACAAGCCAGGTTAATAACTTATTCAACCATAAGTGATGATTATATAACTTAGAATCCAACAGTAAAAGGAAAACAAGGCTCAAACTGAGATTTTGACTTTGTAACTAATAATTACTGATTTTTATCACACAATTAGGCTATATTGACTTAAAGAAACTTGCATGAACTAGAAATAACCACAACACCAAACCTAAACATAGAGAATAGCACGGATCCAAACACTCCTTTATTGAAGCTGTTTTGCAATTTTAAGAAGCAAATGGTGTTTCTGATTCACAATTAAGATGTATTAACTTATGTGAGATTATAATAACTAGCTTTAGGCAAAAACAAACAGTCATGAACAACAAGAAGTCACTATCACAGATTATGTAATAAAATGAAGAGAAATTCTTACAAACTATCACAATAGATAACCAAGATGTACAGGAATCCAATACTACATTCCTAATGCTCCCAAGAGCTCTAAACCAGATACACACTTCACTGCTACTCTTCCTCTTCCTTCTTTTTTTTTTTTTTTTTTTTTTTTTTTTTTTTTTTTTTTTTTGTTTTTCACTATTTTTAATTTATTAACTATTTTTCATTCCTTTTTGAATACTAACTTAAAATGCTTAGAATACTTGAGATAGCCCATAAATAAGCTTAAGTGAGCTTCAACTAACAAGAAACACCAACTTATAACACCTCAACAACAATTTGGAATTTTGGATTAAAAACACAAAATTGAAACTGAAAACTGAAACTTTGAAATTAAAGATGGAATGAGTTTCTAATACATTGAGATTGGTTAATACAGAGATTTCAAACTAAAAATTACAATTGAGACAGAGGATTAAACTAAATTAACATTAACTAGACTACTCTACTAACTACTGCTACACTAGTTGCTTCATCTTCTTTATTTCTTGATTTTTATAGCACCCTGGGGGTTTCTCTCTCATTCCCACACCTCTTCTAAGCCATTGGATGATTAAATGTGATCATGGCCGTTTAATTTTTCTTTGGCGGGGAAAAGTGATTTTGGCAGTTGGGTTGCTTGTGAGGCTTTTGAGGAATTAATTGGGGTTTGGATGTTTGTGTAAGTTGGGGGAGACAAGATATGGGAGAGATGAGGTGGAAGAGGGGAGGGTTTGTGTGTAGCAGTGGTTTAGCAGACAAGTTGGGGAGGAGGGTAAAGGGGGAAGGATGGTCAACGTCGGTGTTGACTGGGTTTTTAATATAAACGGGGTAGTGTTTGTTTTGGTGGAGTGGGCTTGGGGTGTTATTTAGGCCAAGGGTTAAAGGTTGGACTGGATCAGGTTGGGCATTGGATTAGGATTAGTTTGGGGGTTTAGTTTTAGGGTCCATTTCGTTAGGTATTTAATCACAAGGACCATGAATGTAATTTCTGAATTTGGAGGGGGCTGAATTGGCACTTTTCCAAACTTGCCACAAGGGTTAAACATGCTAAGTTCCATAATCCAAGTACCCTAGTTGAATAAATTTCCAATTTCAAACACCCAAGGACTAAAACTGCCAGATTTGCAAAGTTAAGGGACCAAACTTGTAATTTCACCAAACTTTCAATCCAAGGACTAAACTTGCCACAGTAAGTAACCACAAGACCAAAATTGATTTTTCTTCCAAAAATTTCCGACCAAGGACCAAATCTGCTAATTTCTAAAACTCCAGGGACCAAACTGTAAATTTCCAAAACTTTTGAGATTTTTCACCAAAGGACAAAATATGACAACTTATGATTTCAAAAGGACCTTTGGTGACTTTTCTTTTCAAATAAGTGCTCAAGGACTATTTTTGCCAATTTTTGAAAGTTGAGGGACTGAAACTACCAATTTTGCAAACTTTGTACATTTTTCATTTGTTTTTACTCATTTTGCATCTAAAACATATAAAACACAATTTTGAAATATTTTTAGTATTTTGATACATTTCTGAGTGTTTTTGTATGTTTTACAGTTCAGATTTGACCAAAAATGATGAATGTTTGAGCACTCATCAATCCCCCACACTAAACTATTGCTAGTCCCTAGCAATAATTGTTTTGAAAACTTGATGGATTTGAAAACCTCTTTACCAAAAGCCATCACTTCTGGAGTAGCTAGGTGTAAGAACTGTGGTCCACCTGATAACCGTGTGATTTTGAGCAAACAACCAGCTGTCAATGGATTTGATTAGTCTTTACCAAAAGCCGTTTGCTTCTGGACTAGCCAACTCTTGATGGACTAGTCAACATCTTGGTGAGCTGATTACCAATTATGGATTTTCCACTGCCTTTACCACAAGCCATAATCTTGCGGGCTAGCCAACTCATTCGCTTTATGGGATATGGCGAGTTGAGGTACCATACAATTTTGGGCAAATTGCAAGCCATAAACGGATTTGATATATCTTTACCAAGAGCCGTTTGCTCCTGGATTAGCCAATCCCTTTTGTCGTTTAGACAAGGCGGACTGATAACCACAAAAATTTTGAAGCACCAGTGAAAAATTTTTAAAAATTTTTCAAATTTTGGCCAAAAACGGGGGTATTAGATAGTAAAATGTGATAAAATTCGCTAGAAAAGCGAAATACCCCCCCCCCCCCCACACACACACACTTAGAATGAATATTGTCTTCAATATTCAAAGTCCCGGCTATTATGCCGACATTTTGAACGTAAAAGGGCAACATTACAAGCTAAGCGTGGAAAACACCATTTTGTTTTTCACTTCATTTGTAACCACAGTATGGGTGACTCCCCCACACTTAGGGTGAAAATCCTAAGTACATGCTACTGTTTTTGTTTACCGAGTCGCTAGCTTGACTCGACCCCGAATTTATTTGTCCTTGGGGAAGCATGATGTGGAAGAAACAATCTCAATCGGACTTTCATTCAAGATGTTTGGACAAAACATTTGAAGCACGTGAAAGTTCCACACCGATGAGATAAGTATCCGGCTCAAGATAATGATACATGAAAATGCCGGGGTCAAATATAGTGTCTTCATTCCCGAAGGAGTGAAGAAGAGAGGAAGGCACCTTGAGAGCAGGCTCATTAGCCTGAGTTAGGATTTCAAGGGTTAAGCTCAAAAACATCCCGGGAGGGTGGGTGGGAATTTGCAAATTCTCGTAATTGATTGTATCTCCCCCCGGGCTATCATACTCCGGAGGAGTCATGATAAGATGATCAATGATGAGCTCAGAAGACATTTCATCAACATCACTGATGTCTCTATAAGATAAAGAATTTTCATCAATGGGTGAATCACTAAGCCCGATATTGAGATAGGAATTGAGTGATGGATCATCATCATTCAATAAGCTTTCAATAAAAAGAATATCCCCCTTAGAATCAAGATAGTTATCATCAACTTCATACGAAATTGAACTATCTAGGGCAAGGAATGCTTCGACTTCCTCCATATCATCTTTGAAATCAAAGAGATCATCATCACATCCCGATGGAAGTGAATTGGTGTGAGTGAGTTCATCGGCGAAATCTTCGAGAAGAAAGTCAACATTAGAGTGGGGAAAGGATGCGTCAACATACTCAATGTCTCCATAAGATAAACAATCATCACTAGAATCAGAGACAATCTCAATTTGATCATTTGGATTATAAGGGGTGGAAGGAATATCACACACTTGATCAAAAGTTCCCTGTGATTCTCTCGGGATTGGGACAAGGATCTCAACACTAGACTTTATTAATTCGTTCGATTCCTTATTAGGAACAGTGCTAAGATGCTCATCCCCCATGTTCAGAGAGTGAGTGTGAACTTCGGGTGTGATAACAACAGACTGAGGGAGTGGAGAGGAGCTAGCATTCATGGATTGTACGAGTTCCATTTGATCTTCTGCTAGTAATTTTTTCGTCTCATTGTTATCTCCCTGATTTTCAATGGGAGGAATCACAAGTGATGAATCTGACAAACCCTTATAAAATTGAAGGATATCAAGGGTATCGTCATTATCACTATCATCATCACAGTCTAGAAGAGCAGCTTGACGAAATTTGGCACGTATTATAGCTGCTTATTCTAAGACAAGTAATTCTTCCATGCTCAATTCGTTTCTAGCCTCTCGTTCTTCAGCAAGTAATTCTGCCATACATTTCTCACGAGAGTCTTGAAACGGTGTAGTAACCAACTCCTCCTTAAGTTCTTTCAATATATCAAGAGCCTTTAGTAAAAGGTCTTGCTTAGTATCATGAGGAGTTGTGTGAATCATTTGGTACTGTGGATGTGGGTCTGAAAACGAATAGTCATAATTGTTACAAGGAAATGGATTCCTTGTTTGACAATCCGAACTGGAGTGTGGACCTCCATAGTAATCACAACAGTAAAACTGATGTGGCTGTGGGTTGTATGTGCTTGAGTTATAATTGTTATCAGGAAACTGCTCATAGACAAGCGTGTTTCCCGATTGACAATCAAAACTGTAATGTGAACCACCACAGTACTCACAACAGTAAAACTGCTGAGTCTCATGGTGTGGTAACTGATGGAATGAATTAGTCGTGTCATGGTAGGAATAGGGATTCTGGTTATAGACAGACCCGTTTCCCGATTCTACCATGCCACAGCTGGGGCAATTGCCACCATTATAAGGATTACCACAAAAGTGTATAGAGGGGTAGGGATGAAGAATCAAAGATGTGAGAGGGTAAAGGTGAATGTTTTTGGATTTTTGGATAAACATTTTGTACAAATGAGAAAGAAAATGTTTTTATGTTTTTGTGTTCGTTGAAAACTGAGTTTAAAATGTTTTCGGGAACGGTTTTGTTTTTATATGAAAATAAGAAGATAATATGAACAAGGGTGGTAAATATACAATGGATGTATATCCCGATTCACTAATAAGAAAAACCGTTTAGAATAGCGCGCACACCTCCCCGGCGGCGGCGCCAAAATTTGATCGGCTCCAAACGGTCAACCTAAATTGACCAGGTAAATGGTCAACAAGGTCAAACTGCCTAGAGTCAATCTCCGTGGAATACAGTGTTTCCCCGGGTCGTTATGTCCCGACGAGGTGTGATGGTTATAAAACGGGTTTGTGATCGGGTGAATTTGGACAGGAAAGGGTTAGAGAGTGATTATACTAAGGAATTTATGAAGAAATAGCTTAAATAAGCTATATGAACAAGACTGGAAAGTTGGAAAAACCAGAAACGTTAAAAACCTAAAAACGCGTATGTTCACGTTTTAAATAACGTAAACGTACAAAATAAAAAGTGAAAACTGAAATCTGAAAACCCCCAGGGGGTGAAAATGACTTTTTTACAAACTAAAAGATAAAAGAAAATTTTTAGAAAAAGAAAATAAATTTTTACACTAATTAATTATTTATTATTAATTAAATACTAATTAATACTAATTATTAATATTTAAAACACTTAAATACAATATAATATTATTTAAATACTACAAAAGTGAAAATAAAATTTCTAAAATTATAAAATAACTAAAAATAAGTTTTAAAATTAAGAATATGTATTTTTGTCTTTTTGTGAATTTTCTAGTAATTAAAAACTAATTATCTAAATTAAACTATTTAAAGTAATTTAAATTACTAATAATACCTAAATGACTTAGAAAATTATGGAAAAATTCCTAAATTTATTTTATAACATATAAAAGCTAGGAAAAATATAAAAACTAGGTTTTACTTAATAAAAACTAATTATGCTATTTAAAACTTAATTATTAATTAATTATTAATAAAACTAATATTAAATCTAATAATTACTAAATAATAAAATAAAAATCTGATAAAATTACTAAAATTACTTTAATATAAAAGGAATTTAATAAAAATATAAAAAAGCTAAGTGCTTAAAAAATTAAAAAATGAAAATTAAAATTTAAATCACATTAAATAGAAACTATCATTTAAAATTAAATTGGTTTTTCCTGATTTTTCTTTTGGAAACTTATTTTACACCTAAAAACAAACAACTTTAATGAAAACAACTTTTTTGTAGCTTAAAAATAAGCACTATGGAAGCTTAATTGCTCTACAGTTGACTTTTAGTGACCAAGTGAAGAAAATAGCTCAAATGAGCTTAAGTGGGATCCACAAGGGTTAATTCTGATTCAAACAACTTAGTTGGACATGATTAAGTGAAATTCAAGCAAAGATTCTCACTGAATAAGCAAATAAGCAAAACTTAAGCACTTTGAACTTGGAACTCAACTGAAAATGGGACAGAGATTTGGGCTTAATTCATGTCGGGTCCACAAAGGTTGAGGTCAAAGGATTGGTCAACTCTAGAAGCCTACCAGGGGGAAGTTGAATGAAGCAAAGTTGGGACATTGGGACCCATTGAGATGGTTAGAAACCACCACCAAAGTGGTGGTGGTGGGGTTGTGGTCTGTGCAGCAGGGGTAATCCTCCCCATGCAGCCTACTTTGGGGGTGTGTGGGGCCCAGATAAAAAATCACAAAAATATGATGGAGAGGGGAACTTAAAGTTGAGCTGGGGGGCTGTTATTAGAAACAAGTTTCAAGTCCTAAGACCTTATACAAAATTCTAATTAATTCATGTGTGGATAACTAGAAGGGGGGTTGAATAGTTTTACGTCTTTTTAATTAGTTGTAAAAAGAGTTTTAGTGTTTACTTAATTTTTCAAACTTAGATTCGATAATATGTGATCTCAAGTATTGCACAATACAAACAAATATCAATACGAAATATATAACAATGATAAGTAATGAAATAAGTAAGAGATGGAAAGATCGAACCGCGAGACAAGAGATTTATAGTGGTTCGGCTACAAGGGCACCTTCCTTGCCCTACTCCACTCTCCGAGCACCTAACTCGAGAGTTTTCTTCACTATATCAACAAGCTCCCTTATGGCGGAGAAAACCTTACACACCAATTTACACACCAATTTACACACCAATTTACACACCAATAATCACACCACAACACCTTCACACCTAAGTCACAACTTCTACACACCTTCTTCAAATCAATCTACTTCACAACTAACTACTTCAACTCTATCTTGTTCACACCAATAGATTTCCTAGCTTTTCTTCTTCACACCAAGCTATCAACTAATCACACAATCTATATCTAACACAACTATCTACAAGCAGATATTCACAACAATCTTCACAAAGAATATGTAAATAATCTTGATGATACACCAACAACTTGGATGTGGAGATCACAACAAGTTGTAATACTTCTTGTCTAGGAAGATAGAAGTATTCTTCTCTTGCACTTGAGAGGATGGAAATTTGATCACTTTGAAACAAAGAATATATACACTTATGATCAAAGGATGAGAGAATAGAGAAATAGATCTAGATCAGAAAGTTTAGAAGTGCAAAAGGTGAGGAAAAAGTGTGAAGTGATCTAGTATTTATAGGGGAGAAAAACACTGTTCTGGAGCGTGGCCGGTCCCCTTAATTAGTGGCCGGTCCCCTTAATGATTAAGGGGGCCGCCTAAGGAATTAAGGGGGCCGCCCATTTCAGAACGTTGGTTTTTCTTGTCTTTTAGTGGGGAATATTTTTCTGGATAGAATTTGCCATTTTTGGTTGGAAATTTGAAATCATATATTTATTATGAATTAAACATATTCTTTTAATTCCAAAAGTAATTTTGTAAAAGATATAAGATGTTTAATACATTTTATAAAAATTCTAGTGATTAGAAAAATTTCCTTTGATCATGAAATGTAATAAACCCTTTGTTTATTCATACCTTAAGTGATATGGAAGCAAAGACAAATATTAAGCACTAAAAACTTGTTTACGTCATAAGTTTTAGATTAATGAGTTTATGCTTTGTAATTATCAAAACATAGAGACATTGTTAATATGCTAACAATGTTTTAAGACATTATTTATGGCGACAATCTCCCCCTTTTTGATGATTACAAAACCTTAAACTCATTAGGTCTAAAAAATAATTTTTAGACAAGAATTTAGAGTTTAACATTCTCTTCTCCCCCTTTTTGTAAAATCAAAAAGGTTAAAGCTCCCCCTTGATGTATACTCCCCCTCATTTGAGAGCACCAAGGAGATGAGCTATGGAAATCTTGGCTACACAAAATATTAGAAGAGAGCAAGGCAAATATACATGCAAAGCAATAGTTATAAAAATAGATTCATTCAAGCATCATAGAAAGCATTACAACATTTAATATGCTTAAGGCATATTAATCATAATAAAACAAATGAAAAGACATAGTCCTATATTGCCTAGAAAGAGCACTTGGACTTGCTTGCAACTCATGGTTGATTGTTTTATTTGCTTGAAGGATAACATAAGCATGAAGCTTAGTTGTTAGATGGAGAGGGATATAGAGTGAGGTATGGAGCGGAATAGGTGGCCCTTACGATATTGTATCGTGTTAGGGGTGGAATGGGATGAGGTCGAGAGAGGAGATATTCAATCCAAGAAATATCTTCACTCAAGTAAAGGATTTGTTTTTGGAGAAAGATGCAACAAGGGCAATAGTGAGTGTGGTTTGTAACTTGATCCAAGTTGAGAGAGTGAGGAAGGCAATTGTTATAGGGTGATGATGGAGGTTGCCCTTTGTTGTGTTGTGCAAGATGCATGGCATTGAGATCACTAAGATCATGGATTTTTGATATTTTATTACGGAACTTTTGCTTTTCCGTGGGAATGTGGAGAAATTCATTGTGTTGATATGGATGAATTGGGTTTGTATTGTTGGAGTTGTAGTGGGATGGTTGATCAACCTTGTATGGATCATTACAAGGGATTTGAGGATGAGGTGAGTGATTTGGCATGAAGGAAGATGTTTGGCCAATGTTGTTTGGTTTGTAAGTAGGATCAAATGAATGTCCTTGTGAATGTGGTGGAAAGTTTGGGAAGTAAGTGGTTGGTGGTGTTGAATGACTTCCAACTTCATTTGTTATGATGGATTTGTTTCGAGGGCTTTTTCTTCGCCAAACGGGTTTTTCCGTCATTCTTGCAAGCCTTGAGGCTTTTGATTTGGGTTTGTTTGGAGAAGCCATGAAGGGATGAGTAAAGAGTTTTGAGGATTGTGGTTATTTATAGTGTAAGATTTGTGTGTTTATGGATGGATAAAGTTTGTTTGGGAGATTAGGACAAATTGTGTTGGTGAAGATTGGGAAATGTAGGTTGAAATGGGCTAAAAAGCAGAAAAGATTCTGTAAACCCAACCATCAGATGGCCGGTCCCCTTAATTAGGGGGCGGTCCCCTTAATGATTAAGGGGCCGCCTTACAAAATTAAGGGGGCCGCCCATCTGGTGATTTCCAGGTTGCCAGAATTGGGTTTTTGGCAGAAAATTTGCAGAAAGGTTATGTGTCTGGATTAGAATTCAAGCAAGTTCAATTCTCTTAGGCAATATAGAGTCTAATCTAATCAAGATATAGCATGCATGCAAAAACATATAGGCAAAAGAGCAAATAATCAACACATAATAAGCAATAGGAGGTAAACAAAGGCAAGCACACTTAAGCTTCCTAAGGCACCTATCTTAGATTGAAGGCAAGGATAATTAGTGAGTGAAAAACTAGTGATGGATCAAGATGACACCATTATTAGGGAATTTGTCCTAGTGAGTGTCTATATGCAACAAATGTGGAGTTGTGGTTTTTTCGACTCCTAGAAGCAAAAAGAAATAACGATCCTAAGAAACAATCCAAATAATCTCCTTGATTCAATTTTTGCTCGATCAAGAATGTCAAAGACATATATTAGATTATATACCTTGACAATTTATGTGAGAGTTTATGCATGATTTTGAAATACAATGTTTTTAGAATTAGTCAACAATGCAAGGAAAATGATCTTCATGGGGTTCCTAGATTGTGAGAATAATTTTTAGAGAAAATTGATTGAGTTTTACAAAATAGTTTATGCAAAGAAAATAAATTTTCCCAATCTTTAGTTTTGTGCGAAATGGATTCCTAGACTCAGAAAAGGTGAAATGGAAGAAAAATAAATTTCATGCAAGTATAAATTTGAAATAATTCAATATAATTTAGTCAACTTGTTCCATCATTCCTAATCCTAAACGCAAGTGGTTGAATAATTCACGCTTAAGGGGTTTTGTGAATATATCCACAATGTTGTCTTCCGATGCAACCTTTTCTATAGATATATTTCCTTTTTGTACATTATCCCTAAGAAAATGGTGACGTATTTCTATGTGTTTAGTCCTAGAGTGTTGCACCGGATTTTTACTTAAATCTATCGCACCTTTGTTATCACACATAATGGGGACATTTTCTAACCTAATGCCATAGTCTACGAGAGCTTGTTTCATCCATAGTGCTTGTTGACATGCCTTTCCGGCGCTTACATATTCGGCTTCGGTGGTAGAAATAGCAAGAGCGGTTTGCTTCTTCGAAAACCAAGATGTTAGACAACATCCCATAAACGTGCAAATGCCGCTAGTGCTCTTTCTATCTACGTAGTCTCCCGCATGATCCGAATCCGCATAGACAATGGTTTCTATGCCGGATTCCTTAGGATACCATAATCCTAAGTGTATAGTGCCTTTAACGTATCGGAAGATACGCTTAACCGCTTCTAGGTGAGAGGTTTTGGGATCCTCTTGAAAACGGGCACAAAGGCAGACACTAAACATGATGTCGGGTCTACTTGCCGTCAAGTATAGTAAACTACCTATCATTCCTCTATACTTGGTGTTATCTACGGACTCACCTTCATCGTCCTTTGTGAGCTTTACCTCCGTAGACATGGGTGTTTTCATGGGTTTTGAGTCTTCTAGGCCAAATTTCTTAAGCATTTCCTTAATGTACTTAGATTGGTTAAAGAATATTCCATCTTCTAATTGTTTTATTTGTAATCCTAGGAAGAAGTTAAGTTCACCCATCATACTCATCTCAAACTCATCATGCATGATTTTGGCAAATTCATCACACATGTCTTGACAAGTCGATCGAAATATAATGTCATCAACATATATTTGAACAATGATGAGATTAGGGTCTTTCCTTTTAGTGAAAAGAGTGTTATCTACCATTCCCATGGAATAATCATGTTTAATAAGAAAAGCTTTTAATTGATCATACCAAGCTTTGGGAGCTTGTTTGAGTCCATACAAAGCTTTCTTTAACTTATAAACATAATCAGGTTTCGCGAAGTCAATGAATCCTGGAGGTTGTGCCACATATACCTCCTCATTGATAAAACCGTTAAGGAATGCACTTTTCACATCCATTTGGAATAACTTAAAATCTAGGGCGCAAGCATAGGCAAGTAATATCCTAATTGATTCTAGTCTAGCTACGGGGGCATAAGTTTCATCATAATCAATTCCTTCTTGTTGATTATAACCTTGGGCAACTAACCTAGCTTTATTCCTAGTAACTATTCCATTCTCGTCTAACTTGTTCCTATATACCCATTTGGTTCCTATGATAGTCATATCCTTTGGATTTGGGACTAGTTCCCAAACATCATTTGCCTTAAATTGATTTAATTCTTCTTGCATAGCTATAATCCAACTTTCATCCTTTAAAGCCTCGCTAATATTCTTAGGTTCTATTGCTGAGAGGAAACAAAAGAAGTTGTTTTTATCTTGGGCTTGTGACCTAAGGGTTCTTTGGTTAAGATGTCCTATTATATTATCTAATGGATGTGATCTAGATTCTTTAATATTAACGGTTTCGTTATTTTCTAAGTGAATGTCTTCATTATCATTTCCTATGGGTTTTGTTTTACTAACCTCAATGGCTTCATCTTCGACTAAATCATCATCTTCTAAAGGTAGCGTTTTAGGAGGTGGTGGTGTTTCATCAAATGTTACATTTAGTGATTCCTCTACTTTCATGGAGTGTTTGTTAAGTATTATATATGCTTTACTATTTTGTGAGTATCCTAAAAATATTCCTTCATATGATTTTGGATCAAACTTAGTGAGGTAGTCCTTAGTGTTTAAGATATAGCATTTACTTCCAAATACCCTAAAGTAGCTTAAGTTTGGTTTTCTATTTCTTAATAACTCATAAGGAGTTTTTCCTAGAATTCTTCTAATTGATACCCTATTTAAAATATAAGTCGATGTATCTATGGCGTGACACCAAAATTTTTGTGGAATGGATTGTTCATTTAACATAGGTCTACTCATTTCTTGTAGTGACCTATTTTTTCTTTCTACTACCCCATTTGATTGAGGAGTACGAGGAGCGGAGAAATTGTGAGATATTCCATTTAACTCACAATATTTTCCGAATTGTACTTCGTTATCAAATTCCCTACCATGGTCCGTCCTAATGGTAACTATTGAGCATCCTAATTTATTTTGAATCATTTTACTAAATATTTCGAATTTTTCAAAGGCTTGGGTTTTGTCACTTAAAAACCTAGTCCACGTGTATCGTGAGTTGTCATCTACTATTACTAAGGTATATTTGTTTCCTCCATAGCTCCGCACAGCGGATGGACCAAAAAGATCCATATGTAATAATTCTAGGCACCTAGTAGTGGATACTATATTCTTAGCTTTGTGACTAGCATGAGCTTGTTTTCCAATTTTACATGCATCACAAAAATGTTTGTCATATTTTAGATTAGGCAAGTTTCTAACTAATTCCTTAGAGGCCAAAGATTGTATTTGTTGCATGTTAGCATGTCCTAATCTCCTATGCCACAATGTGGAGTTTTCGTCTAGGGTCGTTAGGCATATCCTATCTTCAGGTTTGTTTCCTAGTTTCATAACATATACACCTCCTTTCCTAATACCTCTACCTATAATTTTTCCATTCTTAACTATTTCGCTATCTTCTTCGAAAAAGATAACTCTACATTTATTATCGCATATTTGGCCTACACTAAGTAAGTTATATGTTAAATATACATGTTCAACATTTTCAATAGTAAGTGAGTCTTGAGAAATCGTACCTTTGCCAATAATTTTTCCACGCAAGTCACTACCAAAAATAACGTTACCTCCGTTGTATGCCTTATATGTAGAGAATAGCTTTCGGTTCCCTGTCATGTGCCTCGAGCATCCACTATCCTTGATCCATTCGTCAGGCTCCAAGTCAATTCCAAGGCATATTTCGTCGGTTGCTTTTGCCATGAAACACTTTTCTTCTCTTGGTTTTTCCACTTCTTCTTTGTCACTATCACTCCATGTTCTACTAACAAATGCACCTTGATTATCGTAACTCGGCGGCTTTAGACATTCACCAACGAGATGATTTGGACTTCCACATCTAAAGCATTTTCTTTTCACGTAATTGTCACTTCTATTTCTTTGGAACGATTTTCTATCGTCATGTGATGATCTAGTGAATCTTCCTCGTCTCTTGAAGAATTTCTTGAATTCTCTTACGGCCATTGCATATTCTTCATCTTCACTCTCGTCACTTGAGTCACTATCATCACAAAGTTCCTTTTTGGCTTTTAAAGCAACGGATTTGACTTGTTCTTTCTTGACTTTAACCGTTTCCAAATCTTTTCTTATAATTTCTTCATGGACCTTCAAGTTGCCAATAAGCTCATCTAGTGACAATGTCATCAAATTCTTTGATTCTTCAATAGCCGTGACTTTAGCTCGCCATTTCGGATGCAATGCCCTAAGAAATTTCCTAACACAATTTTTACTAGAAAATGTCTCATCAAGTGCTTTTAAACTTGTGATAATGGTGTTAAATTTAGCAAAAGCATTATCAATTGATTCCTCTTCCGGAATTGTAAATTGTTCATATTGTTGTACAAGAAGATCTATTTTGTTATCTTTAACTTGACTATTACCTTGGTGAGTGATTAGTAAAGAATCCCAAATTTCTTTTGCGGTTTTACACATAAAAATTCTTTCATATTCTTTGCGTGGTAACGCATTATAAATAACCATTTTAGCCTCATTATTTTTTGCTAGTTTCTTTTTCAAATCATCATTTTGTTTTTCAAAAGCTACAATTTCATCCATTTTAGTTTCAACATTATATTGAATAGGGGGAAAATCACCAAGAGTAATAATATGCCAAAGATCAAGATCTTTTGATTTCACATAGGTTTCGAATCTATTTTTCCAATATAAAAATCCATCACTTTCAAATAGTGGTGGTCTTTGCATAGATTGCCCTTCTAAATATTTTTCAGATTCCATAGATCGTTACAAGTTTTAAAATACAATATATTTTAAAATTCTTGCTAGACGTGGCTCCTGATACCAATTGTGGAAAACTAGAAGGGGGGTTGAATAGTTTTACGTCTTTTTAATTAGTTGTAAAAAGAGTTTTAGTGTTTACTTAATTTTTCAAACTTAGATTCGATAATATGTGATCTCAAGTATTGCACAATACAAACAAATATCAATACGAAAAAGGAAACAAACAAAGAAGAAAAACAAATAAAAAAACCCTAGTTTCTCTCTCAACTAGGGGCGATTTTCCTGCCTCCCTAGC
The DNA here is from genome assembly GCA_030686995.1 of Artemisia argyi. Taxonomy (NCBI): domain Eukaryota; kingdom Viridiplantae; phylum Streptophyta; class Magnoliopsida; order Asterales; family Asteraceae; genus Artemisia; species Artemisia argyi. Next base: position 92,805,088 of record CM060707.1, on the reverse strand, counting down.
AGCCGCCATCTCTTCCCTTTTTCCGGCCAAACACAACCTCTATAATCGCCTCTCTACCATCTTCTTGGTATGCAATCGATTGTTTAGACTTGTGTTTCAATCTAACAGGTGGTGGCTGCTAGGATCGATTTGTTATAACCCTAAATATCCCTTTCTTTTCAATCGATTTCTTCCAATCGTTTTTTGATTTGGAGAATACGAATTTTCTTAGGGTTTCAATATCGTTTCATGTAACCCTAAAACGATTCCTATATGATTATTCTTCAATCGTTTCTTAGGGTTTTCTTGGTTTGGTGATGTGGCTGTATGTTAATGCATAATGGAATTCTTTTTTTAGGGTTTCGTTTTTATCAATCGCTATTTTGTTGGATCTGTTCTGAACGCATAAGAAACCTTTGTGGTTTTTATATTTGATCGGTTTTTGTGCTTCACGGCTGAATGAAATCCTATTGTTTTAGGGTTTCGTTTATTTTATTCAATGGACGTTTACCCTTCTTAGGGTTCGATTAATTGCGGGTACTCGTTGAGGGTTGTTATGTTCTTAGTGATGAAGTTTATTGGGAAGTGGGTTTATGAGAGAGTGGAAGTGACTATTTAGTCTGCTAGTGATCGATATGATGGTGGGTTTCTTATTATGCTGCTATGTTTATGATCATCCTTACAAATCGATCTGGTTGTTTTGTGTGTAAGTTAGGGTTTTTTTGTGAGTGCAACTGAAGGGTATTACTTGTCTATCGTTGCTGCTGCAATGAAATTCATGATTTCAGTTTGTCTACGTTAACCCTATGTTTGACCTCTTTACATGTTGATCGACATTGGTTTTGGTTCTGGTTGTTTGTGCGTGACTATGGGTTGCGCGGAATGTTGATTACATGTGGGTGGCGAGCTGATTTGTTTGCTGCTTGGTCTCATTGATGTTATTGTTTGCTTGATGTTAGGGTTGTGACCCTATGATTGTCCCATGTTTCTTTGGTCCCTTTATTCGCTTAAGAGCTTTGCATTACCTTCTTGGCGTGTATGTTGCATGGCTGCTGTGGGAAAAGGACATCATGGGGTGTTTGTTGATGGGTTGTGGCATGCTGGTGATACATGATCATGCAGCTGTTTTGTTTGTTTTGGCTATGACAGGTTTGTTCTCTATGGGTTGCATTCAATTTGCATTTAGCAACATGTGGGTTACAGATTGTGTCATGGTGGGACAATATGTAAGTTAAGTTTCTTGGGTATCTTATTCAAAAATCCTTGACTCGATCAATAGTAATTCTTTTTTCTATGGATCGTTTATGGGTGGATCGATCTTCATATTATGGTTCTATTTTATGCATGGGATCGAAGCTGCTTTCTTTTGAAGGATGTTAGGGTTTGGACCCTATTGTATGTACAAGTCCACTTAATCTTCAAGCTTGGTTCATATTGCGTATGCTCTGACTTGTTGTTGGTGGGGTCTTGTGGATTGGTTGGTGCGTGCATTGGATTTATCTATACCATGTACTGATTTCAATATTGATGATCTAATGCTGCATCATTGAAGGTTATGGACTTCTACGACGACGTGTGATGATTCAAGAACTTAATTTTATTTGTAATATTATAGTCGTTGTAGTTTTTGTTCATATAGTAGTTGCTTTCGTTTAGCATGTTTGTTTGGTTAGTTGCACATGTTGTGCAGGTTAGTTATAAGAATGGTTTGTCATTCTTATATTAGAGTCTGTAAGTGTCCTAAGGGACTGAGATGAGGGGTGTACGTCCTCATCCTATGTACTTCAACGCTTTTTGGTGTATGAATTTTACCAGGGTGTGTTAACCCTTTTACCCAAAAAAAAAATATCAATACGAAATATATAACAATGATAAGTAATGAAATAAGTAAGAGATGGAAAGATCGAACCGCGAGACAAGAGATTTATAGTGGTTCGGCTACAAGGACACCTTCCTTGCCCTACTCCACTCCCCGAGCACCTAACTCGAGAGTTTTCTTCACTATATCAACAAGCTCCCTTATGGCGGAGAAAACCTTACACACCAATTTACACACCAATATACACTCCAATTTACACACCAATTTACACACCAATAATCACACCACAACACCTTCACACCTAAGTCACAACTTCTACACACCTTCTTCAAATCAATCTACTTCACAACTAACTACTTCAACTCTATCTTGTTCACACCAATAGATTTCCTAGCTTTTCTTCTTCACACCAAGCTATCAACTAATCACACAATCTATATCTAACACAACTATCTACAAGCAGATATTCACAACAATCTTCACAAAGAATATGTAAATAATCTTGATGATACACCAACAACTTGGATGTGGAGATCACAACAAGTTGTAATACTTCTTGTCTAGGAAGATAGAAGTATTCTTCTCTTGCACTTGAGAGGATGGAAATTTGATCACTTTGAAACAAAGAATATATACACTTATGATCAAAGGATGAGAGAATAGAGAAATAGATCTAGATCAGAAAGTTTAGAAGTGCAAAAGGTGAGGAAAAAGTGTGAACTGATCCAGTATTTATAGGGGAGAAAAACACTGTTCTGGAGCATGGCCGGTCCCCTTAATTAGTGGCCGGTCCCCTTAATGATTAAGGGGGCCGCCTAAGGAATTAAGGGGGCCGCCCATTTCAGAACGTTGTTTTTTCTTGTCTTTTAGTGGGGAATATTTTTCTGGATAGAATTTGCCATTTTTGGTTGGAAATTTGAAATCATATATTTATTATGAATTAAACATATTCTTTTAATTCCAAAAGTAATTTTGTAAAAGATATAAGATGTTTAATACATTTTATAAAAATTCTAGTGATTAGAAAAATTTCCTTTGATCATGAAATGTAATAAACCCTTTGTTTATTCATACCTTAAGTGATATGGAAGCAAAGACAAATATTAAGCACTAAAAACTTGTTTACGTCATAAGTTTTAGATTAATGAGTTTATGCTTTGTAATTATCAAAACATAGAGACATTGTTAATATGCTAACAATGTTTTAAGACATTATTTATGTCAACATCATGCAAATTTGGTAAAAACTGGGTAGCATGCACATTGACTTTTTGCTAAAACTTGGAGTTTGACTATTATGAACTTGAATTCAATCCTAGATGGTGGAATTGAGATTATAAGCAGTATTGAGACTGTAACAAGCCAGGTTAATAACTTATTCAACCATAAGTGATGATTATATAACTTAGAATCCAACAGTAAAAGGAAAACGAGGCTCAAACTGAGATTTTGACTTTGTAACTAATAATTACTGATTTTTATCACACAATTAGGCTATATTGACTTAAAGAAACTTGCATGAACCAGAAATAACCACAACACCAAACCTAAACACAGAGAATAGCATAGATCCAAACACTCCTTTATTGAAGCTGTTTTGCAATTTTAAGAAGCAAATGGTGTTTCTGATTCACAATTAAGATGTATTAACTTATGTGAGATTATAATAACTAGGTTTAGGCAAAAACAAACTGTCACAGCAGATAACCAATATGTACAGGAATCCAATACTACATTCCTAATGCTCCAAAGAGCTCTAAACCAGATACACACTTCACTGCTACTCTTCCTCTTCCTTTTTCTTTTTTTTTTTTGTTTTTCACTATTTTTAATTTATTAACTATTTTTCATTCCTTTTTGAATACTAACTTAAAATTCTTAGAATACTTGAGACAACCCATAAATAAGCTTAAGTGAGCTTCAACTAACAAGAAACACCAACTTATAACACCTCAACAACAATTTGGAATTTTGGATTAAAAACAAAAAATTGAAACTGAAAACTGAAACTTTGAAATTAAAGATGGAATGAGTTTCTAATACATTGAGATTGGTTAATACAGAGATTTCAAACTAAAAATTACAATTGAGACAGAGGATTAAACTAAATTAACATTAACTAGACTACTTTACTAACTACTGCTACACTAGTTGCTTCATCTTCTTTATTTCTTGATTTTTATAGCACCCTGGGGGATTCTCTCTCATTCCCACACCTCTTCTAAGCCATTGGATGATTAAATGTGATCATGGCCGTTTAATTTTTCTTTGGCGGAAAAAAGTGATTTTGGCAGTTGGGTTGCTTGTGAGGTTTTTGAGGAATTAATTGGTGTTTGGATGTTTGTGTAAGTTGGGGGAGACAAGATATGGGAGAGATGAGGTGGAAGAGGGGAGGGTTTGTGTGTAGCAGTGGTTTAGCAGACAAGTTGGAGAGGAGGGTGAAGGGGGGAATGATGGTCAACGTGGGTGTTGACTGGGTTTTTAATACAAACGGGTTAGTGTTTGTTGTGGTGGAGTGGGCTTGGGGTGTTATTTGGGCCAAGGGTTAAAGGTTGGACTGGATCAGGTTGGGTATTGGATTAGGATTAGTTTGGTGGTTTAGTTTTAGGGTCCATTTGGTTAGGTATTTAATCACAAGGACCATGAATGTAATTTTTGAATTTGGAAGGGGCTGAATTGGCACTTTTCCAAACTTACCACAAGGGTTAAACATGCTAAGTTCCATAATCCAAGTACCCTAGTTGAATAAATTTCCAATTTCAAACACCCAAGGACTAAAACTGCCAGATTTGCAACGTTAAGGGACCAAACTTGTAATTTCACCAAACTTTCAATCCAAGGACTAAACTTGCCACAGTAAGTAACCACAAGACCAAAATTGATTTTTCTTCCAAAAATTTCCCACCAGGGACCAAATCTGCCAATTTTTGAAACTCCAGGGACCAAACTGTAAATTTGCAAAACTTTTGAGATTTTTCACCAAAGGACAAAATATGACAACTTATGATTTCAAAAGGATCTTTGGTGACTTTTCTTTTCAAATAAGTGCTCAGGGACTATTTTTGCCAATTTTTGAAAGTTGAGGGACTGAAACTGCCAATTTTGCAAACTTTGTACGTTTTTCATTTGTTTTTACTCATTTTGCATCTAAAACATATAAAACACAATTTTGAAACATTTTTAGTATTTTGATGCATTTCTGAGTGTTTTTGTATGTTTTGCAGTTCAGATTTGACCAAAAATGATGAGTGTTTGAGCACTCATCACATATCTCAACTAGGTTCTTTTGCATTGTTTATCCAGGTTCTTTTGCATATTCGAGATCAAGTTGAGTGTCTAAGACCAGATTAAAGACGTGTAAACAAGCAGATACGAAGGATCCCAAAACATAACAAAGATTCGACCCGTGCGTTTCATGTTTTCATGTTTAGTATCTTATGCTATTCGTATTATAACTAAATACTCAAAAGCGTTTAGACCAGATAGTTATTATCGTTTAGCAGGTTATACATTAAGATTTTATGCTTATAAGTAGGTCGTGATGATGATAGCTTCGGTCGAATGTAGAGAACAAATACAAAGAGCACAAGAACCAAACTTAAACCCTTCTTTGAACTAAACTCCACCTGCTCGCGATCACACAAAAGCTTAAACAACAGAAACAGATCACTAATATGCCACCACCTTCATACCTTCTTTCTTTGGAGTGAAAAAGATAGCAAAATGAAGTTGCCAAAATGTTATGGATTTATTACGGTTTGTGTGTGTGAGATAGAAGTGGTATTAAGTTGTTTCAAATGGGAGAGGGACGAGGGAATATATGCTTAGATATGGCCGAGTAAAATGGGGAAATTAGATGACCACTTCCTCTACAATCCTTTCAAATATATCTACATATCTTTAAGTATTATTGTGTGTACAAGTTTAAATAGAACTCAACCCTTCTAGTGATTTATTTGGACGTGTGATGTTATATCTCAAAACAAAATATAATCGGCCCTAAATTTGTGTACCGAATAAAATGAAAGTCACCTTTATGAACAATGTAATTAGTATATGTCGCGTGATATTTGGATACTAGAACATGTTGTGTCGATTTTGTATTATCCACAAGTTATAGATTTTGCATTTTGTAGTTCTCAAGTATTAAGGTTTCATTTCTTCGGTTTTGTTCAGAAAACTTAGGAAAATTTCAAATTATATGGAAAATTAGGAGAAACGGATTTTAGAGTTTTACACAATACATGAAAAAATTTGTGAGGAACGCATGATGCATACTCACACCAGAGATATGTTATTCCATAATGATGTCAAATATCCGATGATAGTCAAGATGGTATTCCACCCAGAAGATCCAATGAGGACAAACCATGTGGTAATGAATGGCAATTTGAGAGAATCTGAAGCAATGTGTGGGTTCGTGATGCCAAATATGTTGCGATTCAAATAATGGAAGAAGTGGATGATGCCGTGCACCGCCAAGTAGTGATATTTGACATCTAAAAAAAATTAATATTCTTAAACTCTATTTTGGTATGACTGTTGTGAAATTACTTTGTTATAACGGTGACACTATATTATGTTAATTATCTGTAAATGAAGTATGTATGTTATTATCAGTTTCGGATGTGGATGTATCCGGTTTGTTTAATTATGGATATAATAAAACTATGTTTCATATGTGAATTTGTTGTTGCTATTTGATGTTGAAGGTAATAAAACTATGTATCCGGTTTGTTTAATTTCGGATGTGGATTTATCTTGCCGCTAACAATATACCACATGCCCTCTTGAAGTGCTTCATCGTATTTGTGCATATCACTCTTCCTATTGATGCATTGTATGTAGTTTGCCTAGTGGAAACAACAAACCGTTAGTATATGAATCATTAAAATGAAACACTTAATAAATAGTTTAGACTTAATCCTCACTATACTTATCAATGTTCACTAACCTTTTAAATGTTCATTGTTGAGATTTTGAGATATAAAAAAGCGAAAAATGATACATTTTTTTTTGGTTTTGGATGTTGATGTTATTGAGTAATACTCTGCTCGTGGCTGTGTCTCCATATCTTTTGATGTTTCCCTTGTGAATTAAGCATGAATTGGTGATTTGGTGGATGATTTTAGCGGTTGCCTTTTGGTTGATGTTATTGAGTAAAAATGTGTTTCGTTGATGGTAAAAAATTCTTTTGCCAAGGTTAGTGAACATCGATAAGGTTAGTGAGGATCAAGTCTAAACTATTTATTAAGTGTTTCATTTTAATGATTCATATACTAACGTGAAAAAACTTTTTTGCTATATTGGGCGATGAAACAACTATAGTTGCTCTACTTCCTAGCTTAAGTGACATTAAAGGACCATAACGTTTAGAAAATGTATCGAGAGAACCATGTGCCATGTGACTGAGTTCTAAAAAGTTTCCGATTATTTGAAATGAGTAAGGTCCCAGTGGAAGCCGAGAGTTACGGCGGCCGGAGATAGTGGTAAGGTAGACGACTATTAATATGAAAGAAAATAAGAGAAAGAGGGTCGAATAATCCATTTGTCTGCCATTTGTGTACAAAGTAATATAATGTCGGAGTATAATTGGAAGTGTTATCATCATTTGAATTTTAATTAAATTGATACAGTTTTTTATTTTTACAAAAATTCAATTTATAATAATTTGACATAAACAAATATTTAGATAGTAAACAATAATAGAACACAAAAACATGTAAACTTATGATTCATCAGATATCGGGTAATATTACACATTTGATCAGATGAAAATATCATCCACAATTCAGACCTTCATTAACCTTTGCTTGAACATCGCATGTAACAAAAATTCCATATAACCTTTGTAGTGACAATGTACTTATGGGAACTAAGATTATTGGTGATTCCTCATGCGTTTATTTTGAAATTGTATGTAAAATATTGGTGATAACTAAGTTGAGCAAAAACATAATACATTGAAATCAAAATAAAATGCCGCAAACAGAATAGGATATATAACAATGGATTAAAATAATTAAAATTTTCATTTCATTAATAATATTAAAGAAAAAAATATAAACATAACAATAGACAGCATAAAATAATCTAACAGCTAAACTTATGAATCTTTTCTTGATCATAATCTAGATGAAGATTGTAATACTCAATGTGATCCAAAGGATCATCATCGATGACAGATTTTTCCTCTTCAAGTTTAGCCATCTTCTTTCATCTTATTGATGCCTTAAGCTTGTTTGCTTTGTACTTTTTTCTTTCCTTATTTTCATTTTTTTCCCATGCCTTCAACTTCTTCTTCCTCAAGGCATCTAATTTTGAAAGCCACCATACTGCAGGATGTGGTTTGCTTGATGATGCCGCTGTATAAAATAAAGGAAGTAAAGGTTTAGAAATGGATGAAAGAAAATACATTTATATAAATACAGATGTTTGTAGAGATAATATAAAACTGGTAAATCTGTATAAGAAACCAGAATAGCAAACCTGTTTGATCCATTTGCAGATTAGTATACTATATAGAATTTGTCTGTGAATGATGAAATGCAATTAAAAGATTGAAGTTTTGTAGGCCTATGAATTCGACAGCCAATTAATTATGGAATTTGGAAGGTTAAAATTTGAAATTTGACCATTAAACATGTAAACATTTATCCTTGTAACATAAATGAAGTTGCTGTAATTTACTTTAATTATGTTAATCATCACATAAAAATGGTTTAAGTTAGTTGAACAAAGCATTTAAATAGGTTGGTTTTATTTTTTTAAAATTTATAAAGATTTGTTGTTCTAATACACATTGTAATTATCATTTATTTGTAACAATCATTTCAAATTGTAATATAAAAGTTATAACCTGATAAAAAAAATTTGTATTTCCAAACTAAATAAAGTTATAATAAAGTTAAATAAAACCATTAACAGTTATAATAAAGTTATAATGAAGTTGTATTCAAATTTTGGGTGTTTTAACAAAATGAACAACTGAAACATGTTTTAAGTATAATATACAATACCTTATTAATCTCAACATAAGAATTAATATAAATTTGTTTGAAAACATGTACTGTTGTTTAACTATATGTTAAAAGTCTATGAATGAAATCGGACCTCTTCATCAAGAACCGAGTTTGAAATACTTGATTGTGTCAACATGTTAAGTCATCTTTTAAACTTGCTATATACAACTATTACTTGTTGGTAACTCAATGGCTTATTTGGGCGACTAAAATCTTAAAAAATAAACATTACATTCACTTATTGGAATTAGAATATTACATAATAAAATTAAAGCATCACATAAACATAAACTTCAACTTTAATTGTAATCTGGGTGATCCCAACTTTCAGAATTGCTGGAGTCGTAACTGTCGTCATACACAGAGTAGTTTGCAAACTTATGTGCTTCTAACTGGGCTTCCAACATGCTCAGTTTTCGTTCCTTGTCAGAGTTCCAAACACCATCATCACTTGCCACATTTTCTTCAAAAGTTAGCTGAAAAGTTATGTATCCATAATGCAAATCTTATATCATAAAAAATAATAAATCATGCAAAATTATTATAAATTTTAAAGAGACCTACATGTCGCTTTAAGATTCATTACATCAAATGGTGGTAACAATAATTGTTACTATTAAAGGATGTTGATACAATATCAAAAGTGCATAAAATTAAATAGATTATAAATAATTATAATTATCCATTTGTTTTTTAACATTGTTTATCGTCTCTTGATACTCCAATATTTTTTCCCTTTGCTGATCAATTGCCTCTTTACATTCCAATACCATTTGTTCGTCGCTTATGATTTCTTCTTCCATAACTGTTATTTTCCTCCTAAGCTGACCAATATATCGTATAGGTAGAAAACACTTCATATCCACTTGGTCTCTTTTTGAATTTGATGATGGTTCTTTTAAATTTAATGAACTTCTATTTGGTCCTGACGCTGATTTAAAAGTTATAAATTATGTAACATAGTATAAACACCATATATAATGGATCTAAAGAAAATATTAACATGTTAAATAGCAATATCATCAATCACTAATATACTAATAATTTAATACAGAACTGTCAAACATTTGAAAAATAAACCATAATACCTTGCACACGTTTTTTTGGTATCTCATCTTCGATAATGGGTGTCTCCATTTGTGAATTATGCTTTCTTTTACCTTTCAATGCTGTAAAAGTAAAAAATATATATGCTAAATAACAAACATATCAAAATATGCATCAAAAATTTAATAATACATATACTAGTTGAATAACTTTTTAAGTTTTTGTTTCCTTGTGCTGTAGGTTGTTCTTGTTGCTTAGATGCTGAAAAGTAATCAACAAACATGAATCATAACTTGAATATCATAAACTGTATATAGTAAATACTTTATGTCGAAACTACCTTGCACAGAATTATCCGCATTATTGTTTTTATTAACACTAGAAAGCCTTAAAGGACGTCGTTGTGGTTGCATCTTGTGCTAGGTTTGTGTATACGGTTTTGTATGTTTATTATGTTAGGTTTTTTTATTTTATATATAAGGATAATTTAGGTTAACAAACTCTAAGAATACTGGACATGTATAACTATTTAAAAGGATATAAAATATATCACAAAATCATTTCCAAAATTCTCCATTTAGAAGTTGCAAATTCATTATAAATCTATTATCATAAATGAAACATGATATACATATGGTTAAATCTTCTGTCTAGTGTATCACTTTTAAACATTTTTTTTGGATATTTTTAGATAAAGTTTGTGCAGGTTTACCTATCATAGATTCACAAATTTAGATGTTCCAAATAATAAGATCAATGCACAATGCATGAAAAACTATATATGAACACAATACCTTGTGACGGGATTTAGAGTTTCGAATTTTACAACCATATCAATAAGAATATAAATACCCAATGAACAACTTATTTGTTAAAAACATACCTTTAGAACGAGTTTTTGTGTTTTTCTTCTCATATGCTTTTGCAAGCCATACAGAGTGTCTTTGACCGTGCATAATGCAATAGTTTATTGTGAATATAACTTTGCATTTTTTTATGTGAGAAAGATGATTTATACTCTAAATTATATCTTTCAAAATTTAAACATATCTTATAAAAAATTCGGTGTGCACATTCCCTTTAATATTTCTTTTAAAATGCTATGTTTATCTATTACTATAAATGAGCATATATGTTAACTAAATATTAGCATATGATAAATAAGAAACGTATTATATTTATTTAACTTAAATATATACTCTTTTACGTGTTTCTGGTAGGCAGCTAATTGGTATCACATATATCGTTTACGTGTTTTTGTCTTGTTAAGATATCTTATTAAATTTTTTAAAGATTTGTAAATAACAAACACTAAGTTGATGAGAAACGTTTTATTTAATATTGACATACGAAATTTACATTCATGAAAGTTTTTAAAGAAGTCAAATCAGCAATCTCGCCCAAATTGATACCAGTTCCCTTCCAATACTAACGCTTTTATTTGAGAATGGTTTTTTTTTGGGTGTAACAACCCGCAGGTTGACTGACTAAATCCATTTTCTATGCACGATCTCTCCTTTTCGGTACTTTTGCATCCCCAAGGCGTTCCAAAGTTTAGATTCGATTATCTGTTTCGTAAGAGACAATATGTTATTACTTCCAATTATTATTAGAAATTTCATGTTTTTGAGTACAGTATTGATGGATCTAAACACACGACTTGTGTTATAGTGATACTTTGAATCATACTAACAAGTATGCGGAATATACTTATTAATACTTTGAAGGTTTGTTAGTATGTTTGTTTGTGAGTTGTATATGAATGAGAACAATTGTATGAACACAGAATATTAACCAAACGTTTAGCTCCAATATTATTAAGAATAACACGAGTGATCTAGCTTATCACTAGGGTTACACCTTGAAGCTTTTCTAATTGATTCGTATGTAAACCTAAACCTAGGATCTCCATTTATAGGACACAAGGAGTCCTTTACAAGATAAGTATAAACTGAGAATAATAGAGTATACATAAGATCTTTTCTATACTTATCTAAATACACGTTTCCTAACAATTATCCTGCAGCAGTGGTAATATTATGTACTAGCGGTGGTAATGTGTTTCCACTGCTAGTGCATTCTTCAACAGTGGTTATGTTCATGCTGATCAGTGGTAACTATTAGTATAATTCCCAACACTCCTCCCCTAAACTTATGATTTCTATGCAAATCATCAAGTTTCTTCAAGCAATCAGCATCTTTGAGGATATAGGGAATTCTTCCAAACACTTTATTTTCTTCTTAAAGCCTGCATAGCTCTTGAACACTGATCTTGTATCTTCTAAATTAAAGCTCTAACTTTCTCAGTGTCTTCATGAACTCTTATTCTTGATGTCAAGATTGCAGTAAGAGTTACAGCTCTAACTGGATATTCCTTTTCAGCAAACATGAATGCATCCACTCCAGCTTTTGTAGAAACATGATGAACCTCACATGAATCATAGTATGTCCATGTAGTATTAAGATCTGTAGCTTCTAACTTCCAGTAACTATCATTAGGATATGGTTCATAAAGTCTCCTTAAATCAACCCATAGCTGCATTTCCATCATATCTTTAAAATTATTAGCTTTGAATCTTTCTTGAACCAACTTCCAAAGCATATCCAGATCACTTCTATCACAAACTTTAATGAGATATTCAAACTGAATAAAAGATGAAGTCTCACCTCCTAATCTTGTTATTTTCCATGTTGGAGCAAAATTCTTTGCTGTGTAAATTTCCCAATCAATAATAGGATGTCTGACTTGTAGAGGATCTGGATAAAGATCTACTTGTGCCTTGGTTGGTTGTCTTGATTTCTTTTGACCTTTTCTGACTTTTCCAATTACTTCTTGAAGTGCTTGTTGATTCTTCATTAGAATAAAATCAAATAATTGAGCTGATCTTTGTTCTTCAGTTAAAGTCTTGTCAGCAATAAGGTCAATTGCCTTCTTCTTGACCACTGGATCATTAGCAATCATGTATTTAATTTCTTCTTCAGTTGGCACATTAGTAAACATTAGAGCTTTCTCCCTGAGAACTGTAGGTAGAACAGTGGAAACTGGATTTGGTGCAGTGGTTTCCAATTTATTCAACCTTTTAGCCTCCATGAAACTTGCAATCTCCAACTTATCTTGTCTTTTCTTCTTTGCAGTTTGCTCTTCTATTAATTTCCTTGCAATTTTAGCATCATAGTCTATCTGAGCTTGTTCACTTTTGGAAATCTTCCTAGATTGCTCAGTTTCTTTGCTAGACATAACTGCTTTACCTTTCTCCTTTCTAATTCATTCAACTTCTTCCTATGTAGTGGTAAAAGTTTGACCTGCAGTGGGAACCATAAACTCATCAGTGGAAAGGTTTTGAGGAACTCCAACTGATTCATCAATCTTCAAATCTAAAGTGCTAAAACCAAAATCAGCATCATCTTCAAAATCAATTCTCCTCCCCTTAGCCTCAGCATCTGTTTTCCTCCCCTGTTTGAGAGAATTACCGAAATCTTCACAAAAAGCCTCTGAGGCACCATCATGAGGTGAGGATGAGGATGAAATCACAAGCTTGGCAAATCTTTGCTTCTTTAACCCCTGCGCTTCTTCCTTCAAAGTCTGAATATCAGCTTTCAAACCATTAAGCTCTGTGGCATGTTGTTTCTTTTCCCGTGCCAGATCTTTTTCCAGAGCTTGAACCTGCTTGACTAATTAGGTACAAAGTTTCATCAATTCAGTATGTTGCTTACTACCCTCAACACTTCCAACTGTGTGACCTGTTGGGAGAGGTGAATCATAGGGCATTGGTTAGGACTCTTCTCTAGTTGGACTAGATTGAAGCCTGGAACCACCACTGCTTGTTCCTAAACCAAAAGGTTCAGATCCTAACAATGTTGTGATGGGAGGAGGTGGCTATTTTTCACTCCTCTCATAAGTGTGAGTAACTTGAGGGGTGTATTGGATAGGTGAAACTGTAATTGTGGGTGTGTGTTGGGATACAACTGGGATTGTTGCATCTTCACCCTGTACCAATGAAATCTTTGAAAGCATTTTAGGAAAAAGTGGTTTAAACTCCCCATTCCATCCATCTGAAGCCTTATTCATATTTTGAAAAACTTTTGGCTTAAGACCTTTTATAAACTCTTTTGTGGGGTTGCAGTGGAAATTCATTTAGCACTGCTTGCACAAACCTTGGATACATCAAAAATTTATATGAACTCATTACATTGCCTTTCATACTATTAAAAATTAACTTTGAAATAAGCAAACCAAAGGGTAAGCCATTGTTGAACTGAATTGTTCATAAGAAGTTTTCTTAGGACTTAGGCAATGCAAAAGAATATGAATTAAAAATCTCCAATGGGGACAAAACATCCTTTTCTGAAAGTAACATTTTTATCAGATATATCATATCATACCCCATTGATGAGAGATGTTTATGAATATCTGAATTTGGTATCTCCTTGTTCAATGGTTATGGACTCTACAAAGTTCCAAAACTGTTTGATTTGAGAGACATAGATTATGGGATTTAAAGTTAAAGCATACCTAATATGAGTGGTATTAAGAAAGTCCACAATCTGATGAAAAACAGGGCCACTCTTGTCGTTTGACTTCTGCAGGTAGGCCACTTGGTTGTGCTCATCAGCAAAGTTTAGTCTTGCCATAGTTTTTTGTGTTAGTAAAAATTGAATGGTGAATACGCCGTGTGAGAGATAAAGGATATATACCATTAGGGTTTGAGAATTTTGCGCAATTGGAATTATCTTAAGAAAGAATTTATCTTTAAGAAAAGAATAAATTAAAATAGGTAAGAAGACAATTCAACAAAAATTCACCCTATTAATATGGAAAAATGGTTACTCTGAACGGCTAGTAAAAAATATTGTTACTGACACAACAGTTGCAACAGCTAGTTCATCAGTGGTAAAAATGTCACTTGCAGTGGTAACTGTGAACTAGCAGTGGGAACTTATCAGAAAAATTTTCAAGAGCAGTGGTAAGAAAATCATATAAAAGTTTAACTGCTCTTTGCATAGTTTTTAGCAAACGGTCAGCTATCAACGGATTTGATATGTCTTTACCATGAGCCGTTTGCTATGGACTAGGTAACTCTTCATCACTTGGAATATGGTGAGTTGATGATCATATAGTTTTTGCTCAACTATCAACCATAAACGGATTTGTTAAGTCTTTACCAGTAGCCGTTTGCTCTGGACTAGTTGATTCTTATGTGGATTAGACATGGTGAATCAATAACCATTTGATGTGTGTCTCAGTTACACACCATTTGATCAACTCTCAACAAGAATATTGGTTATTTACCTGCACATGTTAGTATAAATCATATAATATGAATAACCAAATCTCTAACCAAAGTTACTTTTTGACCAAGCCAGTATTCCGAAAAATATCTTTCCAAAGTGAACCCGATATAGTAAATAATATCCATATTTACTTCTCTAAACTACCAAGACAGATAAGAGTTATTACTTCTCTTAATTGTCCTTAGGGTTTGACTTTGCCTATAAAAAGGGCTCGAATCATCAAAACTCTTCACCAAAACCTTTCTTTATCATCACAAACTTCTTAAACATCATGAGTCATTTTCCACTTATCTACATCTCTTCTAATGAATCTTCAAAGGAGATAAGCTACTGTTCTGACTCTGAAGCCGAATCGGGACGGGGTGACTACTTTCCTCTATGTGCTTCAAGCTCAACAACAATGAAACCAAACAAGAAGATTTCTACCCCTGCTCCATCTCTTGAGTTTTACTCCAGCTCTTCTGATGATGATGATGAGCCATACACCCTTCCCAAGGAGTTACCACAGGCATTGACACAAGCCCTTGAATCTGCATTGGTAAACATGAAGTGGCCTACCCAGAGAAGCCTGCAAGACTCCCATGGCCTCCCAAATAAGTGCTTGGTCTTGCTTGCCCAAGGAAGCAGTCAACCTTTGAGAACAAGAGGAAGAGTTCTCAGAAGGCTCAGCATGACTACAAGGGGAAGGGCAAGAAGCCAATGGAGTAGCTGGTGTAGGGTGTAGGGTGTTAGAATTTGTGTTTTTGGTGTTTGTTGATTGTACTCTCTGTTCTTGGAATGTAACTGCTGAATGGTATTAATGATGAATAAACTTACATTGTTTTTCTTGTTTCCACTGTAAGAGCAACGTTTACCACTGTTCGATTTATATTTCCCACTGTTATCTTTATCCGTTGCACAAAAGTTAGTGGACAAACATATACAAATAGATATGACAATTTAAGTACCAAAAACCTCCCCTCAACACTAAAAATTACTAGACATCAAAATTTTATGGGTTAAGCATTCCAATACCTGTTACCAAGTACTGAAACCTTCCCACATCAAGTTCTATCATTAATAAATTAGCATAGTTGTCATCAATATGTATTTTGACAACTTGAATAAGCTTTTTCTCATAACAATCTCTTATAAAGTGATGTCTAATTTCAATATGTTTAGTCTTAGTGTGTTGAATAGGATTTTTAATTATGCATATGGTACTGCTATTGTCAATAAAAATAATGGTGTTCATGAAATTGTACCCATAGTCCAAAAGTTAATTTTGAAGCCATAAGACCTGAGCACAACAACTTGCAGCAGCTACATACTCTACTTCAGTTGTTAAAGTAGCCACCATAGTCTTTTTCTTGCACTGCCATGACACCAATCTACATCTAAGGAATTGACATCCTCTGGTGGTTGACCTTCTATCCAAACTTGCACCAGCATAGTCACTATCTGAGTAGGTAACCAATTCCCTAGGAGATTCTCTTGGATACCACAATCCTAGATTAGGATATGAATTCAAATATCTGAAAATCTTCTCCACTACCGTCAAGTGTGATGTCTTTGGAGTGACTTGATACCTTGCACAAGCACACACAACAAACATAATGTCTGGTCTAGATGATGTAAGATACATCAAAGAACCAATCATTGATCTATAAGTGTGAACATCCACTTCTTCTCCACTATTATCCTTCAAGAGTAGATGTGTAGCCTTATCAGCAGGAGTGCTTGAAGGCTTTGCATCAGTAAAATGGAACTTTTTGATAATCTCAGTCATATATTTATCTTAACTGATAAAAATTCCATCTTTCCTTTGTTGTACTTGGAGTCCCAAAAAGAAAGTAAGTTCCCCCATAGAACTCATTTGAAACTTATCCTTCATCAGCTTCTCAAATTCTTTGCACATCTTTGGCTTTGTGGATCCAAAAATGATATCATCAACAAAAACTTGAACCAACAGGATATCATTTTTGTCTTTCTTGATGAACAAAGTTTGATCAATCTTCCCTCTATGAAACCCATTATTCAATAGATAAGCAGTAAGGGTTTCATACCACTTTCTTGGAGCTTGATGTAAGCCATAAAGAGCCTTGACCACTTTATAAACTTTATTAGGATGTTCATGATCTTCAAAGCCTGGAGATTGTGAAACATAGACTTCCTCATCAATCTTGCCATAGAGAAAAGCACTCTTAACATCCATTTGATATACAGTAAAGCCCATAAAAGATGCATATGCCAGGAATAATCTAATAGCCTCAATCCTTGCAACAGGAGCGAAAACTTCTTCATAGTCAATGCCCTCTTCTTGAGTGTATCCTTGAGCAACTAGTCTAGCTTTATTCCTGATAACTATGCCTCTTTCATCCTTCTTGTTTCTGAAGACCCATTTTGTACCAATAACCTTCATTCCATCAAGCAGATCACAAAGAACCCAAACCTTTTGAAGCTTGAATTCCAGCAATTCCTCTTGCATAGCCTCTACCCAGCTTGATTCTTTTTTTTTTTGGGTAAAGGGGAGTAATCCTGCACCCTGGTAAAATTCATTATCCAAAAACGTTGAAGTACAAAATGACGAGGGTGATTTCCCTCGCCCCCAGTCCCTTAGGACACTTACAAGACACGTATCTAAGAATGACAAACCATTCCTAAAACTAACATGCACACCATGTGCAACAGACCATACCTATAACTTACAATATAAGTGTGACAGGCCACACTTATAACTAAAAGCACCTACTCTATGAACAAAAACTACAACGACTATCAAATTATAAATAAAACATCAAGTATAAACTTGAATCTTCAGAAGTCGTCATAGAAGTTCATAACCTTCAACGATGCAGCCGAAACCATGGTAGACTAGAAGAGCGCCAATCCACACACTTGATCCAACAACTACACCGATCATCATTGATCCAAACTGAACCAAACCAACACTACAACTTGATCCAATACCGCATCTACTAAAAGTTTCAAAAGAGCATGAAACTCAAGCTAAGAATGAAACACAGTGTACTTTGATCAGTCGTAGACAAATATAGGGCTATACGACCCTAACTTACATCAAGATATCACCATCGATCATATGATCAAATAAGTCAATGCCATGTCCATGAACGATGAGAGAAAGGTTTTGAATAAGACCCTTAAACTTAACTTACATCACTAATTCGAGCATCAGTAGATACCTGAAAAGTTACAATGAACTTAGATAAACATCAATCCACTAGAAAGCACGAACAGCAAACCAACCATTGAATATCCAAAGCTCGCATCAAATCACATACACGAGCAGATAATAGGGTCAAAAAACCCTAACATACCGATACCATCACTTCCAAAACCAAATCTGTTTGTAGTAGCAACAAACACCACAAACAAAACCAACACAAGCCCCATACACATGATACACCATTACGAACCAAACCTGTGTAATCATCTGACTTGTAACATTCAATAGGGTCTCACCCCTAACTTCCAGAAATAGCGAACCTATGCACACCCATAGTAGCAGCATCGAAGCGTCATCAACAAACACACCATAATGGCATGTGTACACAGTAATAGGCATATCGAATGTGCAAGACACAAAAACCGATCCAAAAAAGGAACGCGTATAGAATTAAAGCACATCCAATCGAACCATAGAGTTTTTGAATAAGAACCCTACTTAACTTAACATCCAAACATGATCAGCCGTCAACCAACACAAGCAGATCACATAACTCAGCGAACCGAATCACCTTCCCTCTCCCAACCCACATCCAATAATAAACGTCCCAAACCATAAGATAACCACGATCAACGGATCGACATACAAGTCATGAATGGACAAAAAATCCAACAATCAACCCTAGATGTAAACGTTAGAGCGCAACAGCAACAACTACCAAGCAGATCAAAACCTTTTTTTAAAAAACGAAACCCTAATAAAGGGTTTACGTTCGTTCATGCACCCTAATAAACCAAACGAGAAGGCTGATATAGGAAGGCTTTGATCGCACAAACACCCAAAGCAAGATCGTATAATAATAATAATCCAGCAGTAGACGATCTTCCAAACCAAGCAAACCCTAAAACCGATTTAATAAATAACTAATCGTTAGGGATAAACCCTAAACGATCAACCAGGTATGAGTAGGAATCGGATAGAGATAAGAGCGAATCAATAAAACTAAACCCTAGATAATAAATCGATTATAAAACCGACTTAACAAAAACGCGATTAGGGTTACGAGTAACAAGCAGCGATCTCACAAGATTTGGATAATAAACAAGACACAACCCCTCCCCTATAATCACACCAATCAAACCGATTGCATATTATAAAAATAATAGAGAGGCGATTTGAATGGAATGTTAAAACTGATCGGAAAAGATGGGGAGAGGTTGGCCGGAAATCGCCCTTTAGGGGAGAGAAACGATTAGCAGCTTGATTCTTTTAGTTCTTTTTGCACATTCTTAGGTTCCACTTGTGATAGAAAACAGAAAAACAAGCATTCATTCTTGTTTTCATGCTTCTTGGACTCATAAACTTCACTAATGAATCCATGATCATTGGTCATCTCTGTTTGTTTTGTGGTTTTCACTTCTGATTGTAAATCACCAATTACTTTGTCAAGTGGATGTATTTTGTGAATTGAAGCTTGAGGAGTATGTGAAACATCATATGCAGAAGGCATATTTGTGATTTGTAGTACACATCATTTATGATAGTTTCCTTAGCAACAGTAGTAGAATTTTCCACATTTGTACCATCTGTTGAAACTTCTGGTGTAGCAGTGGGAAGTGGATTACCACTGCTTTCAGGAATGTCTTTGTTCTGAGCTTCCAAGTTCACAACTTCCGCATCAGCTTCTTTTCCAGTAGCTATTGAAGGTTGTGGATCTTCCTTCTTTCAACATCATCATTTTCTACAAAGTCCCATATTGGCATAATGATTTGATCTTTATCATCCTCAGAATCTTTAGTAGGTTCATCTTCATCAAGAAATTCTTCTGAACCTTCAAAGTTGTTACCCTCAGTACCTGAAGCAACAGGTACATAGTTCATTGTGTTTGATAGTGTATAAAGAACAAATAAGCAATCAGGACTTGCCCCTGCAATGTTAGCTTTATTTTCAAGGAACTCAACATGCAGATTCTCTTCAATCTTCTTTGTTCTCAAATTATAAAGTCTGAATGCCTTAGTAGCCATGGAGTACCCAACAAAGAAGCATTCATCTGACTTTTCTTCAAATTTACCTAGATGATCAATGGTATTGAGAATAGTGACATGACATCCAAATGGTCTCATGAAATCCAGGATGGGGGTCTTCCTTTGAATAACTCATAAAGTGTCTTGTTCTTTGTCTTCACCACCAAGACCCTGTTCTGAATATAACAAGCAGTGTTCACTGCTTCAGCCCAAAATGTCACTAGTAGCTTAGATTCAGCTAACATGGTTCTAGCAGCTTCAATCAATGTTATGTTTCTTCTTTCAGCTACACCATTTTGCTGAGGGGGTTCTTGCAACACTGAATTCTCTTTTAATACCCTTCACTCTGTAGAAATCATCCATAACTCTGTTCCATTGTCACACCTGATAACCTTGACCTTCTTATCAACTTGGTTTTCAACTTCTGTAATAAAAGTTTTAAGGATACCTGTAGTTTCATCCTTGGTTCTTAGAAAGAAAACCCATGTAAATCTGCTAAAGTCATCAATCACAACATGACAATATTTCTTCAAATTTATGCTGCTAACAGATGTAGGACCAAATAGGTCCATATGCAACATATGGAGAGGATGTGCAATAGAGTAGGCCTTGTTCTTGCAAGATGCTATATGTTGCTTGCCTTTGAGACATGCAACACAAGTTTGGTCATTCTGAAATCTCTTCTCTGGTAACCCTCTTACTAAGCCATCTTTCACAATTTTGTTGATGGTCTTAAAGTTAGCATGACCAAGTCTTCTCTGCCATAGCATTGATTCATCCAAAATGGCTTTTGCAATTAAGCAAGTGTCAATATCATTAGCCTCAATCTTCTTCATGTCAATGCTATAAAGGTTGCCTTTTCTTGGGATTTTAAGTAAAACATCACTTTCATCAAGTAACTTATAATCTTTGGAAAGGACATTGCATTCATCTTCTGAGAAAAGAACTCTTTGCTTCTTGTCACACATCTGTGACACACTGAAAAGATTATATTTGAGTTCTTTTACATAGTACACATTCTCAAAATCCAAGTTTCCAGCCTTGATTGTTCCTTTGCAAGAAACTTTGCCACCAATTCCTCCTCCAAAGCTGACAAATTGTCCATCCAAAGGTTTGAAATCTGAGAGATAGGACTTGTTGCCAGTCATGTGCCTATAACATCCACTATCTGAATATCCTTGATCTTCTTTAGTCTTTGAATGTCCCTGCACATAAAATAAAGGAATTGGTTTCTTTTGGGGACCCAAGCCAAAAATGACTTGGATCTGCCTCCTGTATTAATATAGTTATATCTGTCAAAGGTCATTGATACACCATTGGGATTGACTGAGGTGTTAATTCCTTTAGGTTTCCATTCCTAACGTGATGAGGCCTTCACATCATTTCCCAATTTTACCCCATTTTTGTTTACGGAACCACCAGTGGAAACTTTTGGTCTAGCAGTGGCAACTGCTGACTTAGCAGTGGTAACTGCTGGCTTTGAAACTTTTGGTGCCCACTTATGGTTGTAGTAAATCTTCTTTTCATAAATGGTCTTATTGCCTGTTTGTGCAGATTTAACAAAAGTTGTAATGGGTTTTGCACTTTTAACAGGTGACTTTAGGTAAACTCTGTTCACTTTTCTGGCAGTTGAAAGAGGTTTGATGCAAGATTTTAGTAGAACAACTCTGGGAATCATTTTACTTAGTGGATTTGGGTGAGTATTTTTCTGAACTTTGTTTTCATTCACCCTGGTATTCCCAAAAACTTCCCTTCTTCCCTTGTGATAGTTACAATAAGCATGAGGTGATCAAAACTACCACAGATGTGACATGGTTTGTTTTAAACTCAAAATCACTACCAAATTGTTGAGATTTTACATGATTCCAACTCCTCTGGTTGCCTGATATATGGTGATTGCGCCCTCGCAACAGGTTTTACCCTCAAGGGATCTTGAGAAGCTTACAACCCCCACCAGGAAGTGTACCTGATCATTGTAGTATAGTATAGTGATAAGTACCGGGGGATTGATCGTTCAACTCAGGAATAGTGTTGCTAGGATTAGAAAGCCTATTAAACTAGGTCTAGAGGTGAGGGATGATTCTTTTTGTACTTTTATGTTTTTAATGAAAGCAAGTAAAATCTCAGGTTTTAAAGGAGTGGGCGGAATTAGTTGCTAGCCAACTAACCCAATTAATCTAAAAATTCAATCGAAATAAAATTAAAGAAATGAAATTAAAACTATTATACTAATGTGGTGGAAACAATAGTGAGGAAAGTTGTGTTTACTTAGATTTCCTTTCTCCCTATATATCTTTTATAGGTTGATTAGCTTGTTACAATTGCATGGATGATGGGTCATATTCCTTAATACTAGTCGTAGGGCCGTGTACAATATTCCGTAACTTTATCAGATCTTACTTCACTCCTATGTCGAACCGTTAAAAGCTCCTAACATGGGATCATTAGAATTCTCTTACGCATTAATACAACCAAAAATCATAGTACACCTCCGATCATGTTTCTTAAGACGTTCAAGCAAGTTACCAATGGAAGTCTGCCAGTTTTATTAAGCCGAACATCGAATACAATCATCCGTAACAATTATAAACAAACAATCAACTCATAATCAACATCTAGGTTTCACTACATCAAAGCAAACACAATGAAAATCTAGCCTAGCATGTTAAAGAGAAGACAAGCGTAAGATATAATCACACCACACATAGACATATTGAATGATTTGAATAGGTACTTATCTTCAATTGAGCATGGAAAACTCAAGGGGTTGAAACCCTAGAAAAGTTGGAAAATTCGTCTAGGGTTTATTCCCTCAAAGTTGCACACTAATGAATGAAAATTGGAAAACTATATATAGAGTTTACATCTTGACGGCGTCATGTATTAACTTGTGACGCCGTCAACTCGCCACCATGATAAAACTCGTATTGCCTAGATCCAATTGTGACGCCGTCATGTAGGAAATCACTCTGGGCCGTCACTAGTATTTGGACCCTGACGGCCTTGGTGACGCCGTCAGGCCAATAAGCTTGAAAACTCTCTGGGCTGTCACGTTATAAGTTCCACATCCACCTCTTTTGTAACTCTGGACGCCGTCACGTGTAAAACATTGACGTCGTCAGGTACTGTTCCAGCAAGGAAATTAGAGACTTTGCCGTTTTTTTCACTTTTATGCTCCAAAAACGTCCAAAATGCTTCCTTTTCTAGATTTCTCTCCAAAAGTACCTAAAATGACAAAAGGAATGATTTAGGGCAATAATTGATCAAATAATCTCGAATTCGGGTTTAAATGACCCTTTAAAAGCGATACACTTTTCGCCTCATCAAATACCCTTACACTTGAGATTTGCTTGTCCTCAAGCAAAGGCGCTTTTATTCTAATCAAAATACAAGTTAGGGGTCATTTAACACTAATATAAAAGTAATTACAACAAATAATCATTCAACTAAAAACCAAAAGCTAGCATGGAGGTCATATACTAGCACCTCACAAATAGTGTTTGGATACTCACATCTCTCGGGTGTAATAAAGTATATATCACAATAAGGAAATGGAAGACATCTCTCACTACCTGTCATAGCAAATAGATTACCATAGGCTTGGGAAAGGATCAAACCTCCACCACTTGGCGTAAGCACCTAGAATAAACTATCAAAGAGGTCTTTTAAAGGGTTATGACGTTAGGTGTAGGGATATGGAAAACACGGTTTTGTTGGATAAAGGCAATATTTACTGGTGGCGAGTTAATCATCTTGGTTAATTACATCTACAATATAGCGTTGCTAAGCCAAGACTCGACTCGACTTAAGCTAATAAATCAAAAATAACAAAAACATAAAATAAACATAGAATGAAATGGGATGGTAGTCCGTATGTTTTTCTCTTTTCTTTTTTCTATTTTTTTTTTCTTTTTCTAATTTTTTTTTTTTTTTTTTTTTTTTTTTTTTTTTTTTTTTTTTTTTTTTGCATACACTCTTACCCTACCATCCAAAATAATACATCATAGGGAATGTACATTCCCCTTACATTTGAATTTTTACATACTTTACAATAAACTACTCTAATGACTCGAATCAAGATAATCAAAACACTTGGAGTACTTTTAAATATTAACGCACATATGGGGGTATTATATGATGTTCTTCCCCATTACTCCATAACACAAGTACTTTACCCATGAGTCCCAATAATCCCAAAACAATATGTACAAGATATGACTCGACTTAGCAACCATGTAATCAGTTAGATAATTAACTAAGGGTTTAAACATGTAACAATAATGCACTAAATATGAGTGCATACACGAAAGGCTAAGGCGATTTGGTTGCACATTTGGGTGAGTTGTAACAAATTCTTCCTTTAAATAAGATGCTTAAAGTTAGAAATTAAAAGATAGGCTCGAAGGGGTATACTAGGGGTTTCGTGTACTAAAAATGAGTACAACGCTAAGGTGTGGGAAAATTAATTGACTTTACTAGTCAAGTAATATGACTTAAATGGTCAAGTAATTATGATACGGGTTTAACACAAAGGGTGATCCTAATGCCTCTTATCATGTAGTAAATCCTACTACACGAATGTAGTCTCACTACCGGTCTCGGGATGCATCACTAACGCAAGTTCTAGAATCTAAATGCTACCGGTACACTCATAAGCACAATTAATGAATGTTGTTCCTATCAAATCTAAAGGCGAACCTCACATATTTGGTTGGAAAAATTATCTGAATGGTACGGTTTTGGGGTAGTCATACAACTCCTATCCATGAGACGCTTGTTAAGGCTAAAGTTTCACTCCTAAATGTTGTAAAAAAAATTTAAATTTGGCGCTAAAATTACACTAACAAGTATTTCTCTTAGTTTTATTACACACCTACCATCGAACAAACAAACTCAAGTGCAATAGTATCCTATAAGGTATCATCATTTACCCTCCCCTTACACTTAGTATGAACATTGTCCCCAATGTTCAATTAAAGGATGTAAAAGTAGAATAGGTAAAAGAATGAAAACATATACTCCCCTGATTCGTTCGGTGTAGATAGTGTGTTAACAAGGTTAGATCTTCCTCCAAGAAAACGAACGTTCAAAGCTTCCCTTCCAGAAATATAAATCATCTTCTTGTCATATATAACATGTTAAACCTGAGAAAACAATCAAGGAAACCTCGCGTAAAATCAGCAGCAATCTATATATACTAACAAATCCTAGAAAGTGATTTAAGATGTAATGCTTGTGGAATGAAGGTTTGCAGATTTCCTGGAGTTTATAAAACTAAAGAATCAACAAAAACTTTTAAGAATCCGTTAGAAAAAAAAACTCGCAAAATTTCAAGAATTTTACACGTGACGCCGTCAGGTGTTAAATCCTGACGCTGTTAGAAGTGACTAGCAGAAATCTTTATGTTAAGTTTTCGGAAAATTTTTGGAAAAACTTATGTCCTACTTCCTGGAAAATCCTGCAAAACATCATTATGACTCGATACAAGCATTTGACTCTAACAATTACTAATATACATGTTCATTTAATATTGTGGCAAATCAAGATCATTTTCGTTCTTAGAAACAAATTTGGGGTTTCCCCTTACACTTAGCTTTTGCGAAATACCTTTATATGAAGTTAAGACGAAGTTAAACAACAAAATAATGCATTTTCACAATTTTAGTTTGAAACATGATCTACCAAAAATAAAAATAAACATGCATACGGAAACAAATAGAAATCAAACAATTAAAAATCAAAACACACAAAACATGGGTTGCCTCCCAAGAAGCGCTTTTCGTTATTTACAAGTCATGTAGCTAGACTCAAGGTCATGGGCTATTACGTGACCTCATCATCAAATGTTACATCCTCCTCACTAATCATCTCATTACCACTTTCTTGATAATGTTTTACGCGTTGTATGTTGACAGTGAACTCTCTATTTTCATCGTCCATTAACACAACAGCACCCGTTTTAGAGGAACTTTTCACTGTAAAGGGCCCATACCATCTAGACTTAAGTTTCCTGAGAAATAACCTTAACCGAGAATTATACAATAGAACTTTATCTCCTTCTGAGAACTCCTTAGGTTTTGTAATTCGCTGGTCATGCCATATTTTTGCCCTTTCTTTATATGTAACGGAGTATTCATACGCTTCTAGCCTTAACTCATCAAGCTCATGGAGTTGCAAGAACCTATTTGTTCCAGCGACCATATAATCCAAATTACATGCCTTAAGTGCCCAATAAGCCTTGTGTTCAAGTTCCACCGAAAGGTGACACGCCTTGCCATAAACCATGCGGAACGGGGTCGTTCCAATAGGTGTCTTGTAGGCTGTTCGGAATGCCCATAAGGCCTCATGGAGTTTAAATGACCAGTCCTTTCTGTTTTGATTAACCGTCTTTTCCAATATTCTTTTAATTGGCCGGTTGGTGTTTTCGACTTGACCGTTGGTTTGTGGGTGATAAGCGGTGGAGAACCGGTGGGAAACTCCATACCTCTTCATAACCTTTTCCATTTACGCATTGCAAAAGTGGGTCCCCTATCACTAATGAGAGCTTTAGGAATGCCGAACCTAGCAAACAGCTTTTTCAAAAAATGAATAACTACCCTAGCATCATTGGTCCTAAGGGCTTGTGCCTCCACCCATTTTGAAACATAATTAATGGCCACTAAAATGCATTCGTTCCCCCCTGAAGATGGAAAGGGTCCCATGAAATCAATTCCTCAAACATCAAAAACCTCACAAACTTGTATAAAATTCTGAGGCGCTTCATCTCTACTTGATATATTCCCGGCTCGTTGACATGCATCACATGCTTGTATCATCTCCTTTACATCATGAAATATTGTGGGCCAATAGAATCCTGCATCGAAAATCTTTTCTCAGATGGTGTTTAACCCATGATGGCCCCCAGAAGGGCCCGAATGACATTCTTTCATAATCTTCGTCGCCTCTTTTCCTAAAACACAGCGCCTAATTATTTGATCAGGACATCTTCAGAATAAGAAGGGTTCATCCCAGAAGTAGTATTTTAGTTGGGCAAAGAACCTTTTCTTCTCATGTCTAGTCATGTGTTCCGGAATTAGCCTGCTTGCAAGATAATTAGAATAATCAGTGTACCATGGTTCAGAATCTGTTATTGACAAGAGCTGTTCGTCAGGGAATGAATCCCGAATCTTACTTTTGTCAAGCTCACTGAAGAGGGGATTTTCGAGATGAGAGAGGTGATCAGCAGCCAAATTTTCTTCCCCCTCTTATCATGAATTTCAACATGAAATTCTTGTAACAACAAGATCCACCGAATTAGTTGTGGTTTAGCGTCTTGCTGAGCAAAAAGGTATCAGAGAGCCGAATGATCAGTAAAAACGACCATCTTTGAAAGGACAAGATATTGGCGGAATTTATCGAAAGCGAACACCACGGCTAATAGTTCTTTTTCGGTGGTAGAATAATTCTCTTGAGCGGGATTCATAGTTTTGCTAGCGTAGTATATTGGCTGGAAATGTTTGTTACACCTTTGGCCTAATACTGCCCCAACAGCATACTCGCTAGCGTCACACATGATCTCGAAAGGTAACTCCCAGTTGGGTGTAACCATGATTGGGGCTTGCGTGAGTTCCTTTTTCAGGAGATTGAATGCATCCTTGCGTTCTTGAGAGAAATCGAAAGGGCATCCTTTGCAAGCCATTGAGTCATTGGCCGAGCTATTTTAGAGAAGTCCTTAATGAACCTCCTGTAGAACCCGGCATAACCCAAGAAGCTACGTATTGCTTTAACAGTCATGGGATAAGGTAGTTTAGATATAGCTTCAACCTTTGCTTGGTCCACCTCAATCCCATTTCCTGAGACCTTATGCCCAAGCACAATCCCTTTTTTTTACCATAAAATAGCATTTCTCCCAATTTAGGACCAAGTTGGTTTCCTCGCAACGTTTGAGCATTTTTTCGAGGTTAGCGAGACAGCGGTCGAAAGAGTCCCCGAAGACTGAGAAATCATCCATGAAAACTTCCATGTTGTCTTTCATTAACTCGTGAAAGATTGCGGTCATGCATCGCTGATAAGTGGCGGGAGCGTTACACAGCCCAAAAGGCATCCTCTTATAGGTGAATGTTCCATAAGGGCAAGTAAATGTGGTTTTTTCTTGGTCTTCAGGGGCTTTGGGGATTTGGAAATATCCTGAGAATCCATCCAAGAAATAGTAGTACTCTTGCCCGGATAATCTTTCCAACATTTGGTCAATGAACGGGAGGGGAAAGTGATCCTTTCTGGTGGCATCATTGAGCTTTCTATAATCGATGCATACCTGCCAACCAGTAACCGTTCTCTGGGGTACCATCTCACCATTGTCATTTTTCACCACAGTCATTCCTCCTTTCTTTGCTACAACCTGTACAGGACTAACCCATGGGCTATCTGAAATCGGGTATATCAGACCTACATCCAAGAGTTTGATGACTTCTTTTTTCACCACCTCCTTAATGTTGGGATTCACCCTCCTCTAGAGTTGCACGGCCAGTTTATAGTCTTCTTCCATAAGAATCTTATGCGTGCAAAAGGTTGAGTCAATCCCCTTAATGTCGGCTACACTCCATGCAAGGACTCCTTTATATTTCTTTAGAACTCCCAAGAGTCTATCCTTTTGCTCATGTTCAAGGGAAGAGTTTATAATTACAGGCAGTTGATCCTCTCCCTGGAGGAAGGCATACTCCAGGTGGTTTGGGAGTTCTTTAAGTTCTAGTTTAGGTGGTTCGATAATGGAGGGCTTTAGCTTGTTTTCGGGTTTACGAAGTTCGAGTTGTTCAGTGGTCTCTTGTCTGGGGTAGAAGGAGACTGCGCTAGCGCCTCTGTCTTCTCTTCCTCCATTATGGGGAGGAAACTCTCATCCTGTAACCAGCCTTCTTCGATTTGTTCATTAGCACAGTTGTCAATGGCATCAGTTAGTTCATCGACCTCTCCGATGAAATAGAGCCGGTTAGCTGCTTTGAGAGATAGATTCATAGTGTATTTAATATCAAAGGTCAAGTTATCGGTCCCTACTCGTAAGGTTAACTTGTCGTCGTGAACATCAATGAGTACACGAGCGGTGGCAAGAAAGGGTCTCCCTAAGATGATAGGCACCAGGTCATCCTCCTCCATCTCCAAGATCACGAAGTCAACCGGAAATTTGAACTTCCCTACTTTGACTAGCATATACTCGCATATCCCCAGGGGATATTTGACCGATCTATCGGCTAGTTGGATGTTCATGCGGGTAGGTTTTAGTCTGGAATATCCTAGTTTAAGGAATATGAAGTAGGGCATGAGGTTGATGCTTGCCCCGAAATCGGCAAGAGCATTCTTTATCGATAGAGTTCCTATGGAACAGGGCAAGGTGAAACTGCCTGGGTCATCTACCTTTTTTACTAGCCCTCGTTGGGTCACCACCGAACATTCTTCACCCAGAGTCACAAGACCCTCAAGTTTCTTTCGGTTGGCAAGCAATCTTTTGAAGTATGAGCTATACTTGGGCATGTGATAGCAGGCATCAAGGAGAGGTATGGTGACCCTGAATCTTTTAGATATGACAAGAATCTCTTATTATCGTTTTCAATCTTCTGGTTTTTTAGGCGGGATGGAAATGGGATTCTCACAGGTTGGTTAGGTGGAGTTGGTGGAGATGGGGTCACCAGAGGAGGTTGTTCAGGAGCCTCGTTGCTCACATTACCTTCCTCCTCGCGGGGATCATTTGGCTCAATGGTGATAGGATGTTGGCTCGGATAAGGAGGGTCCTTGGTTGTTGTTCCAACTCGAGTAGTAACCATGAGCAGGGGATCTTTTTGGCTTACTGGGGGCCTATTATGGCCATCAAGGGTGGCATTAATCTTGTTGAACCATTTTTCCATGTCATTCTGTTGTTCAGCGATGAGCTCGTCAAGCCCTTTCAATTGTAAGCCTTCTTCCTGAGTAAAGTGCCCAAGGTCATCCTCAAAAATGCTCTTGATTTTGTATTTAAGGACTTCCTCTCCTTCTTTTCTTTTCACCAGATTCCCCCAAAGGGTATAATCATCGTTTTGGTAGAAAGGTAAAAAGGAGGGGTCAGCGTAGATGTCATGTCCCGACAAACACGCATGTTCGGTCGTGGTTTCTCCTCCGCATTCCTCTACCTCATGCGGGCCCCCACAGTAGTCGCAGATCAAGTAAGGATTTGAAAGTTGTCTAGTTGTTCACGACCCTGCAAGGTATTCCACCCTTTCATGAATTTTCCTTAGCTGATCTGAGGGTGTTTGTGTGATTTCGGGTGTACTCATAGTCGAATCGGATTCATCCCAAGTATCGTCCTGGTCTTGAGCATATTCCTCAATCCTATTCCACCCTTCATCGGCACTCAAATTAGCTATTTTCCCTTTTCTTGAATTATTGATTCCGTTCTAGTCGTTTGGGGAGACATTGTCGTAGAAGATTTGGACCAGAAGCCAAAGTTCGATGCCATGATGGGGAACTTGTCTTATTAAATCCGTGAATCTAATCCATGATTTATGGATGGGTTCGTCCTTTCACATTCGGAAACGGAGGATCCTATCCGTAAATGCTGAGGTTTTCCATGCTGGGAAGAACTTCTCATAAAACTTAGATATAAGTTGATCCCATGTAAAAATAGATTCGGAGGGAAGTCTATCGGGACGTGTTTCTAGTGGCCCTATCCGTATGGAGGGTGTCCACTATCTTCAAGAAATCCCTGAAATGTTGAATTGGGTCATCGGTATCTAGTCTACGAAACTTTCATACACTTTGGACAAGCCGAACATCGTTTGCACGCAAGACCTCATCGGTGTGTTCGTTTGGGAAAACAATGACATTTGAGAAGCCACGAGGATTCAGGGAGGAGTAGTCCTTAAGACGCTTAGGGGTGGGAGTTTCGGGGGTGCTTATATCGTTGTTGGATTGGGGGCTAGAGGGTGTGAGGTGATTATCTAAATCTTCCTCAGAAAGGGCCTCATCAAAGTTGATGGTTATGCTAGACGGTTTGGGTGTTGAGAGAGATTGCTTTAGTTTATGCATTTCCCTTTCAGGTTCTGCATATGGCAAAACGAGATTTCTTACGAAACTACGACTCCTAGTGATTCTAAGGTTAGAGAGATCTTCATTTGCCATGATGGCGGATGGTGATGGTTACGAACAACGAAACGAAGAAATAAGATAGACTAAAGAAAACCTAAAAATAAAAATAAAACCTTACTAGAAAGGAATCTAGCAAGTAGAGCTAATAAAAAAAATTCTAATCTAGACAATAACTATTCCCCGGGCTGCGACGCCAAAAACTTGATGTGTGGGAATTGCGCCCTCGCAATAGGTTTTACCTCTCAAGGGATCTTGAGAAGCTTACAACCCCCACCAGGCAGTGTACCTGATCGTTGTAGTATAGTATAGTGACAAGTACCGGAGGATTGATCGTTCAACTCAGGAATAGTGTCGCTAGGATTAGAAAGCCTATTAAACTAGGTCTAGAGGTGAGGGATGATTCTTTTTGTATTTTTATGTTTTTAATGAAAGCAAGTAAAATCTCGGGTTTTAAGGGAGTGGGCAGAATTAGTTGCTAGCTAACTAACCCAATTAATCTAAAAATACAATCGAAATAAAATAAAAGAAATGAAAATAAAACTGTTATACTAATGTGGTGTAAACAATAATGAGGAAATTTGTGTTTACTTAGATTTCATTACTCCCTAGATATCTTTTATAGGTTGATTAGCTTGTTACAATTGCATGGATGATGGGTCATATTCCTTAATACTGGTCGTAGGGCCGTGTACAATATTCCCTTACTCTATAACATCCTACTTCACTCCTATGTCGAGCCGTTAGAAGCTCCTAACATGGGATCATTAGAATTCTCTTACGCATTAAATACATACAAAAATCATAGTACACCTCCGATCATGTTTCTTAAGACGTTCAAACAAGTTACCAATGGAAGTCTGCCAGTTTTCTTAAGCCTAACATCGAATACAATCATCCATAACAATTATAAACAAACAATCAACCCATAATCAACATCTAGGTTTCACTACATCTAAGCAAGCACAATGAAAATCTAGCCTAGCATGTTAAAGAGAAGACAAGCGTAAGATATAATCATACAATACATAGACATATTGAATGATTTGAATAGGTACTTATCTTCAATTGAAAATGGAAGAATCAAAGGGTTGAAACCCTTGAAAAGCTGGAAAATTCGTCTAGGGTTTATTCCCTCAAAGTTGCACACTAATGATTGAAAATTGGAAAACTATATATAGAGTTTTCATCTTGACAGCGTCAAGTATTAACTTGTGACGTCGTCAACTCGCCGCCATGATAAAATTCGTATTGCCTAGATCCAATTCTGACGCCGTCATGTAGGAAATCACTTTGGGCCGTCACTAGTATTTGGACCCTGACGGCCTTGGTCACGTCGTCAGGCCAATAAGCTTGAAAACTCTCTGGGCCGTCACGTTATAAGTACTAGATCCAACTCTTTTGTAACTCTTGACGCCATCACGTGTAAAAGCTTGACGTCATCAGGTACTGTTCCAGCAAGGAAATTAGAGACTTTGCCATTTTCTTCACTTTTATGCTCCAAAAACGTCCAAAATGCTTCCTTTTCTAGATTTCTCTCAAAAAGTACCTAAAATGACAAAAGGAACGATTTAGGGCAATAATTGATCAAATAATCTCGAATTCGGGCTTATATGACCCCTTAAAAGCGGTACACTTTTCGTCTCATCATTGCCCCTAGGAGTTGATGACTTACCTCTATACATCTTAGCATATTTAATTGCGGGCCTAGTATGATTAGCTTGTTTCCTAGGCTTTTTTTTTTAGTCTTAACAACTTTTGGAATACTTGTTTTAACTTCCACTTTAACTACTTCAGGAACACTAGTTTTAGACTCAGCTTTCACACATTCATCCTTAAGAGATGAATCACTAGCACTTTCAAATGCATCAGCCTCAACCATAACCTTTTCATTAGTAACTTCTTTGACAAATTTAGGGCCATAAATCATAACTGGTTCCTGAAACTCTTCTAACCCTGTATGTGCTAAGTCAATACCAGGAGGTGATGGAACACCTCTTAGGGGTGGTGGAACAGACATGTATCCTACACCTGATTTGACTTTACTAACAACCCGTGCCTCCCAAATTTTGTCAACGCACTTAGATTGATGATCTAGTGTATTAAAAGTTATCTGAATGTTTTCATTGACCTTTTTAATCTTCTCTAATTCATCTCTAAGAGCCTCATTCACAGCTATCTTATAATCTAAGTCTCTTCTTAAAACAGCAATATCATCACTAAACTTAGACTCATTAGCTCTAAAGTGTTCTATCTGTGCTTCTAAAATAGCAAGACCTCTCTTACGATTAGCTAGATTATAACTAGTTTAATTTAACTCTAATCTCTATTCATCATATTGCTCTTTTAGTTTTTCATCTTCTTTTAAAGCTTTACAAGATTTAGAACAACCATTATTTGAATGTACCTCAGAATAAGAGAAAGCCATAAGAGCAAGTTCAGTAGCAATCATTGCACATTCCTCAGATGCTTCTTCTTCAACAGCCATATAGCTCCAGTCAAAGCTTACACCATCAATGGCCAACAACACCTTTAGTTCTTCAACTGTTGGCTCCTTCTTCTTGTCCTGCTTGTACCAAGTAGACCTATTATCTGGCTTCTTCGGCTTCCTGCATTCCCTGGAAAAGTGTCCTATCTTGTGACAGTTGTAACACTCCACCTTTTTCTTGTCAAAGCCTGCAGTTTCATTACCATTGATAATGATCTTCCTATCAGTCCTCTTCAAGAATTTCTTTGCCTTCAAACTCAGCAATGCAACTTGCCATTTTATATCCATCTCTTCCATGTCATCTTCATCAACTTGATCCAAGTCTTCATGTGGCAGAATTGAACCATTGACTTGACTTGAAAGATAGGCATAGAAAGTAGAATCTCCAAGACCAGCACTCTGCTTCTTAGAACTAGCAGTGGTAACACTTGCACTACTAGTGGAAACAACAATGTGAGCAGCATCCTCATTATTATCACTTTCATCATCAGAACTATCAACCACAGATGATGAGATAAGAGCTAAGTTCCCTGAACTTGTAATTAGCTTCCCAGCCTTCTTCAATGGTTGTTCAATTACTTTAAAGTTATTGTAAAGATCATTGAGCTTCATGTTTTCTAATTCAGGCTTATCCTCCTAAACAACAACATTGGTGTGAAACTCGGGAGATAGACTTCTTAAGAACTTCAAATTGAGGTCTTCCCTTTCTACCTCAATTCCAAATACTGTGAGTTGTGTTACTATCTTTTGAAGCATAGTGAAGATGCTGTCAATAGATTCATTACTTGTTGAACAAAAATTTTCATAGGTTTGTTTCAACAAGGTCTTCTGTGTCTTCTTGGTAGAATCATTACCACCAAAAATAAAACAGATCTCTTCAAATAAGGTCTTAGCAGTTTTGTACTTACTGAAAGCTAAGATCTGATCCCTAGGAAAAGTCATTAGCAATAAACTCTTGGCTTTCAGATCATTCTTCTTCTGGAGTCTCTCTTCAGATGTAACTAGACCTGTATTCAACTTCTGCACTTCCTTACCATCAATAGTCTCTGTGGAAGTACCTAGCTTGAAAGAGTCTCCATACATAATGATTTCCCAAAGTGCATAGTCTTGCACCAAAAAGAACTGTTCAATCACTATCCTCCACATCTCATAGTCATTCAGTTTAAGCGTAGGAAGCTTAGTAGCAATGTTGGACTGACTATTCTCCACCTCCATTGAATCTTGTGAGAATGAGTAAACTTCGGATCTTCTAACTCAAAGTATCAGAAACATGTCTCTAATACCACTTGATGGATCTAAACACACGACTTCTGTTATAGTGATACTTTGAATGATACTAACAAGTATGCGGAATATACTTATTAATACATAGAAGGTTTGTTAGTATGCTTGTTTGTGAGTTGTATATGAATGAGAACAATTGTATGAACACATAATATTAACCAAACATTTAGCTCCAATATTATTAAGAATAATACGAGTGATCTAGCTTATCACTAGGGTTACACCTTGAAGCTTTTCCAATTGATTCGTATGTAAACCTAAACCTAGGATCTCCTTTTAAAGGACACAAGGAGTCCATTACAAGATAAGTATAAATTGAGAATAATAGAATATACATAAGATCTTTTCAATACTTATCTAAATACACGTTTCCTAACAATTATCCTACAGCAGTGGTAATATTATGTACTAGCAGTGGTAATGTGTTTCCACTGCTAGTGCATTCTTCAACACTGGTTATGTTCATGCTGATCAGTGGTAACTATTAGTATAATTTCCAACAAGTATTATCGTGTTTTTCTTACCAGTTGATATTAATAACTGAATTCGAACCCATCATATACATAATTAAAGTCTGGAACCACACTTATAGATGTATTTTTTTAAAGTAAATCTTGCCAGCGTGATTTGTTAACTGCATGCCTTCCAACCCGGCATACAAATTGAAATTCGACATAAGTGCCTTCCAACCCGGTATACAAATTGAAATTCGACATAAGTATACAGTTATATTTCTTCACCACTGGTTGACACAAGTTAAGGACATAATAATTTGCACAAGAATGGATTTTGTTTCCCTACAATAGTTGATGAAAAACAAAATACATGATGTTTCGAGTTTTGGGTCAATCTAACTTATATATCTAAACAACAAAAATGATAATATTGTAATATAAAAGCTTTATAATGCATATAAATAAAATTTAAATCTTAAACAACTAGACACTAGGTTTTCGTCCATTAGTAGCATGTTTATGTTTTCACCCTTTAAAGAACCATTCCTAAGAGTTGTTGTTGTTTTCTAAATATGAATGATTTTCACTTTGATAGTTGAGCATTCGTCGTTATTTGTGATCTAATCTAATTAAGAGATGTTGCAAGTGTAGGTTGGCGTTAACGGTGTGTGTCCTACAGAAATGGATGTATTCATTATAGTTGTTTTTTTTTTGGTAGAATCAGCTGATGTATATTTATAAACGATTAAATAGTAAACTGTTTAAAATATACACAAACCATATTATTCAATACAAACATATGAAAAATCAAAATGTTTACTAAATATTACAAAAAGATTATAAGTAAACGTATCCTGCAAATATTTTTAGTCGGTGCTCTGTGTCTACGTCGAACACTTAAATCGATTATCTTGTTACCATACATCGCTGAATCATTTTTTTTATATGTAGTCAACAACATATTAACTAAAAATTGTTTATACCACCGGAATTAGTTTAAACACGTTTATAACAAAGCTAAACAAATACAGATACCTTTAAAAAAAATTAAAATAAAACAGTCTTACCATGAACATGTTTTGTTGGTGTGTCAACTTCAAACATAGATGGATTTCTTTGATTAGTTGTGTTTCCTTTCTTTTGTTGATCTATAAGGAATATAACAAACATACTAATAATCTAATACATAACATTCAAATATTTAATTTACATTCCTAGTGTATAAAAATATATTCATACCAACATTTTAAATAGCAATATCATCAATCACTAATATAACAATAATCTAATACATAATTGCCAACACTATGAAAAACAAACCCTAATACCTTGAAAACGTTTTTGTGGTATCTAATCTTCGATAAAGGGTGTCTCCATTTGTGAACTCTGATTTATGTTACCTTTCAATGATGTAAAAGTAAAAAATATATATGCTAAATAACCAACATATCAAACTATACATCAAAATACATGACATTCAAAGATTTAATTTACATTACTAGGGTATAAAAATATATTCATACCAACATGTAAAATAGCAATATCATCAATCATTAATATACCAATAACCAGTATCATCATTAACTAATACATTCGCTATGAAAATAAATTCATACCAACATGTTAAATAGCAATATCATCAATCACTAATACATTCACTATGAAAAACAAACCCCAATACCTTGGAAACGTTTTTGTGGTATCTCATCTTCGATAATAGGTGTCTCCATTTGTGAGCTCTGTTTTATGTTACCTTTCAATGCTGTAATACTAAAGAATATATATGCTAAATAACTAACATATCAAACTATGCACCAAAAATATTTAATAATACATATTCCAGTTGAAGAAATTTTTAAGTTTTTCTCCCTTTGTGTTGTAGGTTGTTTTTGTTGCTTAGATGTTGAAAAATAAGTAACAAACATGAATCATAACATGAATATCATAACGGGTGTCTCCATTTGTGAACTCTGATTTCTGTTACCTTTCAATGATGTAAAAGTAAAATATATATATGCTAAATAACTAACATATCAAACTATACATCAAAATACATGACATTCAAAGATTTAATTTACATTACTAGGGTATAAAAATATATTCATACCAACATGTAAAATAGCAATATCATCAATCATTAATATACCAATAACCAGTATCATCATTAACTAATACATTCGCTATGAAAATAAATTCATACCAACATGTTAAATAGCAATATCATCAATCACTAATACATTCACTATGAAAAACAAACCCCAATACCTTGGAAACGTTTTTGTGGTATCTCATCTTCGATAATAGGTGTCTCCATTTGTGAGCTCTGTTTTATGTTACCTTTCAATGCTGTAATACTAAAGAATATATATGCTAAATAACTAACATATCAAACTATGCACCAAAAATATTTAATAATACATATTCCAGTTGAAGAAATTTTTAAGTTTTTCTCCCCTTGTGTTGTAGGTTGTTTTTGTTGCTTAGATGTTGAAAAATAAGTAACAAACATGAATCATAACATGAATATCATAACGGGTGTCTCCATTTGTGAACTCTGATTTCTGTTACCTTTCAATGATGTAAAAGTAAAATATATATATGCTAAATAACTAACATATCAAACTATACATCAAAATACATAACATTCAAAGATTTAATTTGCATTGCTAAGGTATAAAAATATATTCATACCAACATGTTAAATAGCAACATCATCAATCACTAATATACCAATAACCAATATCATCAATCACTAATACATTCGCTACGAAAATATATTCATACCAACATGCTAAATATCATCAATCACTAATACATTCACTATGAAAATAAAACCCCAATACCTTGGAAACATTTTTGCGGTATCTCATATTCGATAATAGGTGTCTCCATTTGTGAGCTCTGCTTTCTATTACCTTTCAATGCTGTAAAAGTAAGGAATATATATACTAAATAACTAACATATCAAACTATGCACCAAAAATATTTAATAATACATATACCAGTTGAAGAACTTTTTAAGTTTTTCTTCCCTTGTGTTGTAGGTTGTTCTTGTTACTTAGATGCTGAAAAGTAAGTAACAAACATGAATCATAACATGAATATCATGTTGGGATCATAGTTTTTACTATTTTATCAAGTCTCGGTCATTTGTAATAATAGGTTGCTTAATTTACTAGTTAATTTCATTTATGTTATGTTATTAGTTTACTAGGCTTAAGATAATGAGTCCATGGGCCTTAAAGCCCACACGTTCCACTAAATGGGGAGGACTAGGAGTGTTGCCCTAGCTCCTTACCTATAAATACAAGTCTTAGGCTAATGTAAAACTTGGTTGTTTATTTGAAATCATAAGGAAACTCTTGCTCTTATCATTCTCTAATTCAAATATTCATCCCATCCTTATATCTATCTCATTCTTGTTTGTGTGAAATCAATATGGTGACCTAACAAGTGGTATCATTCGCCATATGATGGTGTAGCTTTTGTTTTTCATTGATTTCAATCTTAAACTTGTCATTTAAATCGTTTTTTTGCTAAAATTTTAGTACTTTCTTGCTTGTTTCTTGATTTTTATCACATATTTGCTTACAAACTTGTGCTACAAATCAAAACAAACAAAAAAGTTCCAAACTTTTATCCAAAAATACGGATCGTGTACTCAGTCTTTTCTCTCTTGTATAAGGAAGAAAAGTACTTCGAATTTTGGTTAACTTTCGAAATTGTATAATTTCGAAAAGTGTTCTTTGTGTTCTCGAAAAGTTCACAAATATTCGAAATCACCATAGTTTTTCGAAAACTTCTTTGGTTTTTCGAAATATCTAAGATTTTCGAAAATATTTATAAGTTTCGAGAAACTTTATTTCGAAATCTCAAAATTTTCGAAAACTAAATATTTTGAAATCCTTGAGCTACAATTTTTTCGCAATCCCTATAAGTCTAGTTTTCGCAATCTCCAGTTCTGTGACAAATTTTCGAAAACATCTACTTGGGCATACTTTTCGAGATTTGGCAAAATTATACCTTCTGCAAGATCCATCTTTTCACACAAGTGTTTCATAATGTCTCAACCACCGTACTACAACTTTAACAATCCTCAGCAACATCAGTATCAACAGTATCATCAGCAACATCAGCAACAGCAACAGTATCAACAATCACCACAATATTATCATCAATCGGTTTACTCACAACAACATAACTTTATGCAACAAATGGTTCCGATACAACAATCTTATCCGATGTCACAACCACAAAGCCAACTTCCACCAAAACCTACTCACTGGTTTGACAGGATGTGTGAAGTCATTTCAACTCAACAATCCAGACACAAAGCAGGCTCTCCTGACACCCCACCAATGCTAACACCGGGTAATTATGTTCAATGGGCAAGTCGATTCTTAAGGTTTATTGAGCTCAAGAAACCCAATGGTAAGTACATGAAACAAGTTATCCTTGAAGGACCATTTCCTTGGCCTGTTAACTACGTTGGTGGTGACCTACAGGCTGATCCTCCGGTAGCTCCAACTGCTGTGCGTGTTCCTGAGTCTCAACTTACCGAGGAACAAAAACACCATCGTGAAGCAGATGAGTATGCTATGTATTACATACTTCAAGGAATACCAAATATCATATTCAAAAGTGTTGATGCTCAAACAACTGCAAAAGCTATGTGGGAACACGTTCATCTACTGATGCAAGGCTCACAACTGAACAAGGAAGACATGGAATCTAAACTTTTCTTGGAATACACTAACATCATAATCGAACCAGGGGAATCTCTTGAGTCATACTTTCATCATTTCACTAATGTCGTCAATGATTTAGAGAGACATGATATAACTCTTCCAAGAATCGCTATCAATACAAAGTTTGTTAGTAGTCTGGGTCCTGAGTGGCAAAAGTATGTGACATTTGTGAGACAAGCCAAGAATCTTCACAGGGATCCATATGGATTGTTGTACGACTATCTCAAGCACTATGAGTCTGAAGTTGAAAAAGACAAACTCGCCCGAGGAGGATACACATCACCACCTACCTCTAATCCCCTCGCACTCGTTGCTCAAACTCCTGCTTCACATCCTCCGATGTCTAATCATGCTTATGATCAGGAACAGAATTATTTCAGTCACCAGCATCCTCCTGCTTCTCAACACGCTTCTAATCAACTTGCTCCATATGACAACAATGATAGCATGTATTACTCTAATCAGTTTGAAGATGATGATGATGACGTCAATACGTTGAGTCAAGGACTTGCTCTTGTTGCTCGTGCTTTTAGCAAATTCTCCAACAAAACCAACAACCGTCTTCGTTCTTCATCAAATACAAGAAACCAAGCTGTCATTCAAGATGGTCGAGTTGAGATTCAGAATCGTAATTCAGGACGTTCAGGTGGGTATACTGGAAATTCTGGATATGGACAAAGAGTCAACAACAATGGGGGATTCAGAAACAATCCAGGTGCTCCTCAGCGAAGTAATGACAATGCTGCTGCTAGTAACAACACAGTCTCTGGGAATGCGATATGGTGCTACAACTGCAACGAAAAAGGTCATATTGCAACTGCATGCCCTCACCCTAGAAAAGGTAGTCAGTTTCACAAGCAGGCATTACTTATGGCTCTCAAAGATGAAAAGGAAGGAACTTTCAATGCTCATGAGAACAGTTTCTTTGCTAATGCTTACAACGATGATGAAATGGAAGATCTTGAAGCCAATGCAGCTGTGATGCTTATGGCCAACATGCAGGAACATCAGTTGAATGATTCAGGCCCAGTGTTCTCCACTGATGGCTTGTCTCAGGTAAATGACCTAACCACCAGCTCCATACATATTAATGCATCACCCTATGTTTCTGAATCAGATCAGGTGCAAGTTGTTCCTTCTGAAACATTTTTTTCTTCTCAAGAGGATGAACAATTAAACACAGTTGTTATATTTGATGATGACACTGTCGTTTCATTTGATGATCCTCTTGAGCAAAACGAAAATGACTTTAGTGAACAACATGAACCTCCTTCTGATCCAGCTCCTGACTGTACAGTTACAGCCAAACAAATTAATAATCAACTTCTTTCTAATCACATAACGGACGAGCATACTCAAGTTTTGAAAGAAAATGCCAAATTAAAAAAGGACATTGAGTGTTATAAAAAACAACTTTCAAACTTTCAATATGTCGTTCATCGTGAACAAAGCTTTGAAAAGTCATTTCAAGAATCATATGTCAAAGAACAAAATCTTCAAAAACAAGTGTATGACATTGTTGAGTCAAACGGTAAAATCGTTTCCAAACTGTAAAATGAAAAACATGATCTTCAAACACAAGTTGTTCAACTCAAACAGGAACTTTCAAAACACGAAAAGAGGTGATAACTTGCCAACAGGAATTTTATGAACAGAAAGTGCAAAAACGAGAAAAAGTGAGTTCGTTACTTGATGATAATATCGCTCTCGAAAGTCAAATTAAAGCTTTTCAAAACATCGTTTATAAACATGGGAAATCTGTAACGACAATTCAAAAGTTTCCTTTAAAACCAAGACCAGGTAAAGGTTTTGGCCTCGGCGATTACAGATCCTCTTTTCTTCGCACTGTGTTCAAAACAAATCCTAAACTGTACAGTATGGACCAACTGATGGATAATAATGTTGTGCATGTTATTGTACATGATACTGACGAAGAATACGAACTTGAAGAGCAGAGTCGATCAAAAATGAGTCATGTTGAATTTTGCAAACCATATGATTACTCAAAAGCTCCTCACATTTCAAAATCTTTTGTTCCATCAAGAGAAATACCTGAGAAATCATGGTATGTTACTGAGTCTTATGTTTCATCTTCCAATGGAGCTCCTGTCAAACCCGTGGCACGAATAAATGGTCCATTACCTTCTTCTGGTCATATGACACCATTACCAACACGCTGTAAACTTTTAGACTATTTTCAAACATTCATGAAAGGCATCGATACTTTGGAAAACGTCATTGAACAACATTAAGAAATTACAATTCATACTTTTCAATTAGCTTACGAGCGGGAAAAGCGAGATATTTTTCAAAAACAAATTCTGCCTTTAGTTCAAAATTTGCGTTATTGTGCTACTCCTTGGGAACAGGAACTCCAAAAAGAAGTTAAAGATATGAAAGAAATTTTCGCTCTTAACGAAAATGCAATTTTGGTTCAACAAAGCAAAAACCGATTTTTGAAAGCAGACTCTGATCGACTCTTGGAACAACTTCTTCAGGTTGATTTTCATAGTTCTCTAATGAATGAACTCCATTTTTCCAACAATGCTGAATTATTTGCTGAGTACTGTGCTGAACTTGTTTCGTTGAGGTCACATAATGAATCATGGAAACATCAATATGAAACATTGCGTCAAAACAGTGATGATGTGATAAACAAACTTTCAAACGAAATTCGTCAACTTAAACATAAGATTGATTGGTGTCAAGCTCAAAGTATTGAAACTGAATTGCAATTATGTGCCAATCATGAGTCTCGTAAAAACAAATGTCGTCTACGTAAAAATGAAATTGCGTAGTTAAAAAATGAAATTGCAGAGTTAAAAATTGAAAACGCCGAATGGCAACAAAACCGTGATGACATTTGTTATTGCAATGGTTTACTTGAGTCTGATATTCAAGACAAAAAACACATCATCATTGATTTGAAAGAGAAAATTAAGCTACTTCAAAAAGGAAAGTTCATTGACACCACTGTGATTGCACCAGGAATGTTTCAAATAGACATAACAGATAAGGCTAAGCATGCTAAGAGTTCTAATGTTAGCTCTTCCACTTCCACAGGTCTAGTTTCCCCTAAGAGCGTTAGAAGCCCAAAGCCAAAAAGAGTTAAGAAGACTAAAAAGAGTAGGCTCTCGCAACACAAAAGTGGAACACTAGAAGTGCAAGAAGTAGAAGATCACCTTAGGAACTCGAATAAAACTAATGTTGCATCTGATTTAGATTCTAATCTGGCAAATTGTAATCCAAATCTTAATGTAATGAATGCTGAACCTTCAAATGTTTTGAATATTAATGCATCTTGTGTGTTTTGTCGTAAAAGTGTGTTATCTGGTGATCATACCAAATGTGTAGCTAATAATCTCTTACACCGCAAAAAGAAACGTAGATCCGGCTCTTCTTCTAGGTCTACTAATGCTTCTAAGTCTACCTTAAGAAAAACGCCTACTACAGTTTCTAAAGATGTTGTAGTCAACCCACAAGCAGCAATCAACAATTCTAGGAACCCGCCCAAAGCTAGTGCATTCACTAAGAACAAAGCAAAAACTAGTTGGAATTGGCAACGTTGGTTACAATACAAACCAAATTTTAAATGGATTCCTAAATTGTTAAATATTTGCATTTCTAACCAACAGGAACCCACTATTTCCTCGGGTTCCACCCTTACTTCTGTTCCGTCTCGGTTGTCTTCTTTTGATGCAGGTGGTTCAGATCGTTCTCTGGATTGTTGATAGCGGTTGCACCCGACATATGACAGGCAATCTCAAACTGTTAAAGAAATTTTTCTCAAAGTTTATTGGAACTGTCATATTCGGGAATGATCAATACGCTTTAATCATGGGTTACGGAGACTACATGCATGGGAACATTGAAATTAGCAGAGTTTATTATGTTGAAGGCTTAGGTCACAACCTCTTCTCAGTCGGTCAATTTTGTGATGGAGATTTAGAAGTAGTATTTCGCGAGAAAACCTGCTTTGTTCATGATCTACAAGGAAATGATTTGATGTCTGGAAAACGTGGCACTAACCTTTATACTATTTCTATGTCAGACATGATCGCTTCATCTCCAATTTGTCTTCTATCCAAAGCTGAATCGACTAAATCTTGGTTATGGCAC
Organism: Artemisia argyi; assembly: GCA_030686995.1. Classification (NCBI taxonomy): domain Eukaryota; kingdom Viridiplantae; phylum Streptophyta; class Magnoliopsida; order Asterales; family Asteraceae; genus Artemisia; species Artemisia argyi. Next base: position 92,760,560 of record CM060707.1, on the reverse strand, counting down.
AAAGGCCTTTCTCATTTGAATTTCAAAACGATGACTGATCTCGCTCATCACAAATTAGTTGAAGGCTTTCCACGATTCCGTTATGCCAAAGATCATCTATGTCCAGCCTGTGAACAAGGAAAAAGTACTCGTGCTCATTTTCCCTCAAAACCTGAACACAGTACTAATCATGTTTTACAATTACTTTATATGGATTTGTGTGGTCTGATGCGTGTTCAAACAATCAACGGTAAACGCTACATTTTAGTAATTGTTGATGATTACTCTCGCTGGACTTGGGTTTATTTTCTTTGAAGTAAAGATCAAGCTCCTCAAATAATCATCACCTTTCTCACAAAAATACAAGTTCAGCTTCGCAATACAGTCAGAATTGTTCGAACTGACAATGGCACAGAATTTAAGAATCAGACTCTACGGTCGTATTTTGAGAAAGTGGGAATTGAACATCAAACATCTATTCCACGCACACCCGAACAGAATGGAGTAGTCGAAAGACGCAACAGAACGTTAGTGGAAGCTGCTCGAACGATGTTAATCAATGCTCAATTACCAGATTACTTATGGGCAGAAGCTGTTTCAACCGCCTGTTACACTCAAAACCGTTGCATGATCACAAAACGCCACATCAAAACCCCATATCAGATTGTTCACAAAAGGAAACCAAACATCAGTCACTTTCACGTATTCGGTGCTTTATGCTACCCAGTCAATGATCGTGATGATCTAGGTAAACTTAAAGTAAAGGCTGACATTGGAGTATTCATAGGTTACTGTGAAAATTCAAAAGGCTATCAGATCTGGAATCGTCGTACTCTGGAAATTCAAGAAACTATTCATGCTAATTTCGATGAACTCACTCAATTGGCTTCTGAGCAACACGGCTTAGGACCCGCAACCAACCATCTTAATTTTCCGGTCTCTTCGGCTGAACCATTGTCACTTTCTCATAGAGAAGTGGAAACCTTGTTTGCTCCATTGTTTGATGATACGCCTGTTAACCGTCCACCTGAGGCCACACCAAATTCCGCTGCAAACCTTGATCAACATCAAGTACCTGATACACCTCAATAAACAACAACTTCTGTTGGAAGAGACGGTCCTCTAGTCATATCACCTACAACAACAGAACAAACCGGGTCCAACTCACGACAATCAGCTGGAGATTCCATACCTTTATCAGTTCCACAACCCGCAGAGCATGACCCAGAACCATTCATTAATCCATTTGCAAATGCTCAACCTGTCCCCGACATTGCTGAGTCATCCACACGCAATTTAGGTCCTGCTCACTTGCGAGATTCTTATCAACTACATCCTTCAACACATAAATGGACTAGAGATCACCCCTTAGTTCAAATTATTGGCCATCCAGATGCACCTATCATGACAAGACAACGCCTTCACACAGATGGTGAAACTTGCATTTATGCACTCACAGTTTGTGAAACCGTACCCAAAAATGTCAAAGAAGCAATGACTTATGAAAACTGGATTGAGTCTATGTAAGAAGAATTTGAAACCTTTCAAAGACTAGAAGTATGGGAATTGGTTGAAAAACCTGAAGGCATCATCGTCATTGGTTTAAAATGGATCTGGAAAAACAAACTGGATGCAGAAGGCACAGTCATACGCAACAAATCACGCTTGGTAGCAAAAGGTTATTCTCAAGAAGAAGGTATCGATTTTGAAGAATCATTTGCTCCTGTGGCTAGACTTGAAGCTGTGCGGATGTTCTTAGCATTTGCTGCTCAACGGAATATGATTGTTTACCAAATGGACGTGAAAACGGCTTTTCTGAACGGTCAACTCCGAGATGTGGTTTATGTATGTCAACCTGAAGGATTCATTGATCCAGAACGTCCCAATCATGTCTACAAGTTTAAGAAGTCTCTCTACGGTCTTAAGCAATCCCCAGGGCGTGGTAGGACAAGCTTTCTAAATTTTTGTTGGCTAATGATTTTACTCTAGGCTCGGTGGATCCAACATTGTTTACAAAAACCTACGGGATGGACTTATTAATTGTTCAAGTTTATGTCGATGACATTATTTTTGCTTCAACCAACAAAAATTACTCAATGGATTTTGCAAAATTAATGACAGATAATTTTCAAATGTCCATGATGGGTGAACTTACGTTCTTTCTAGGACTACAAGTTCATCAATCACCCTGTGGAATTTTTCTAAATCAATCCAAATATGCTCTTGAGATTTTAAAGAAACATGGTATGCAAAGTAGTGATACTATGAATACACCGATGGTCAACTCTACTAAACTAGATGCTGATTTACATGGGACTCCAGTTGACCCTACCAAATACCGAAGTATTATTGGGTCCCTCATGTATCTCACATCCAGTAGACCTGATATTGTATTTGCTGTGTTTATGTGTTCTCGCTATCAGGCTAATCCAACTGAAAAACACCTCAATGAGGAAAAAAGAATCCTTCGATACATAAAGGGAACCATCCACTTGGGGATCTGGTATCCGAAGGATTCTGGTTTTGAACTAATATCTTTTTCAGACGCTGACCATGCAGGATGCTTAGACTCGCGAAAAAGTACATCAGGTGGCTTACAGTTTCTTGGAGATAAACTTGTGTCTTGGCAATCAAAGAAGCAGGATTGCACATCACTATCATCTACCGAATCTGAATACGTAGCTATGTCTGCTTGTTGCGCTCAAGTCATTTGGATGAGATCACAACTTAAAGACTATGGCTACTTATTCAATAAGATTCAGATTTACTGCGATTCTAAGAGTGCCATTGCAATCTCCTGCAACACAGTTCATCATTGCAATTCAAAACACATTGATCTCCGATACCATTTCATCAAAGAGCATGTCGAGAAGGGTACAGTTGAGTTATATTTTGTGGGCACTGAGTACCAATTAGCGGACTTACTTACAAAACCCTTAGCTCCATCAAGGTTTGCAAGTTTTGTTCACCAAATTGGTATGCGATGTTTGACACCATTTGACTTACAAAAGTTTTTAAAACAAAAGTAAAGTGTCAAACATCAACTATTTTACTTTCTTTGTAACATAAATATTTTTTCTTCTTTTTTATTAAACCTTAAAAACACAAAAACGTTTTTTTTCTCTTCTTGCAATATATATATATATATATATATATATAAAAAAAAAAAAAAAAAAAAAAAAAAAAAAAAAAAAAAAAAAAAACTACAAGTATATCGCTCTTTTTATTTTTCAACATCTTGTCATTTTACAAGTGTTGAGGGGGAGATTCGTTTTACTTTTATAAATTTTTCAAAAACGATATACTTGCATATTACCTTTGATGCGGTAAGTTTAATTGTTTCGGGATTTCATAAGATATCTCATATCTCGTATTTCCTTTTCTATATAAGGTGTCGTAAGTTAGAATCTCTTTGTGTCCTTGTTTATTTCTAACATTAGGACTTATGTTGCAAAATGAATAGTTAGGGGACTAGTAGTGTCAATTTTCAAAAGTTCCAAAACAACAAAAAAACAAACACCCTGTTTTTTTTCCCATTTACCTTAAAATACATTTTCTAAAACCCTTAAAACCCTTCTCCCATATCCACGGCCCTAATTCTTTTGATCAATCCGTGCTTGTGATCTTCAATACGTAAGTTTTTACATGATTCTTAGATGATTTCTAACATTGGTTTTTGTTTAATCATAAAGTTAATGGCTAGATGTCATGAATTTTCGATTTAAAAAGTTAGGGTTTATATAATTTCGAGATCATGCAATATGTGTTTAGAAGGTTAATTAATGATAGGGCTTTTGTGCTATAACATGTTTCTATCCTTCCTATCACGTTTAATTTCATTTTAACACACGATTGTGTGATTTTCGAAACCTAGGGTTTGGAACGATTTGGGTTTATTAACTTGGTGATGTTTCTGTTATTTTTTCTTGGTGGGATATGATCTTATGAGTATATGTATCATGATTATGCATTTCAATTTCAACAACGTCCAAGTATGCATGATTCTCGATAACATAGGGTTTCGTTCTTTGTGAGTTCTCTCGTCTTGTGTTATTTGAGCTAACTTGTTATGCAAACATGCTTCTCTTGTGTGTTTAGAATGAACTAGTACCTGTTATTGTCACTTAACTCGTGATTTTGATCTTTTATCGAGAACACGTTCTTGATACCTTTTTCGAAATCACTTTATACGAGTGTGTAGCTTGTTTCTAATCATTGCATATTATCATTCTTTACAGGATACATCATTTGGATCATTATTGCTTTCACAACATACGTACGTGGCATAGTTTCGAAATTCTTGTATAAGAATTTTCAAGAAAACTTTTTCGCAATCATGGTTGAATCTTTTCGCAAACACAAGTTTTCGAGAAATCTCATAATGTTGTATTTTTCGAAAACACTCATGTTGTCATCTTCTCGAAAAAGTTTAAGTGTTTGCGAAATTATTTCATTCATGGCCATATTTTTTTCGAAATCATCATAACTGTAACTTTCGAAATCCCTTATAATATGTATTCTCGAAAATTTTCTTTCTAGTGGTCTATTCTCGATAAACTTTTTATCGAGAACACACTTGAATTTTTTTCGAAAATACTTATTATACAGGATTGCGAAAAATTGCTACTTTATGACTGGTTTTCGAAATTATTGGCACTTGCGACTGGGTTTGCGAAAAATTGGCCAGATGTGCATTGTTTTCGTAATTACTAACGAGATAATGTAATTTCGAAAACGTGTTTTATGTGACAATGTGATAATGGATTCTAGTTGTAACACCCCCAATTCATGGTTGCAGCGGAATTCGAACTGGGTGTTACTCGACGGCACAATAGTCACAATAATAGAAAACGAACTCCAATTGAGTCGTTTTAAAAGATTTATCATTCAAATTATATAAATATCAGAGGTTACAAAATGAGGTCCCAATTGGTTCCATGTTTACAAATCACATTGAGTTTTTGAATGATAAGTAAATTTATAGCCCTCTGGAGTATCCGTGTCCTTCCGTGCCATCCTTGATCGTCATGAACCTGAAATACATGCTTGAGAGGTCAACACAAAGGTTGAGTGATATTCATAGAGTTTGTTAAATCGTTTGAACACAATGTGTTGGTAGTTAAATCGTTTGAACACCATAATCGTAGTGTTTGTAGGTAAATCGTTTGAACACCATAATCGTAGTGTTTGTAGGTAAATCGTTTGAACACAATAATCGTAGTGTGAGCTGTAGACTCACACCAATGTTTGGAAAACAAAACAGGTAGGCTACGTTATTATACGCCCATAAAATGTATTATACACTAAGCTTATGAAACCAAAACGTTAACGTGTACCAATATCGATTGGCAGATTTATCCCGGTAGGTACTTTGCCGTCATACCTAATGTCTCAAATATTAATGCATTTGTTTGAACTAATCAAAACAAATGGGATTCGTCAATCCCAATAGGCCTATTCACAATATTCGCGCTCACTTGCAAGTAACCCTCGCAAGTGATTAAATGGTTCATACTAAGGGATCTTGGTTTGGCAAGGATGTTACTTAGTGATAATAAAACATAGTCGAATAACATACAGTAGAAAGCATTGTGTTCGATTTTAGAGATAGCATGTATTCCCCCCAAGGAATTGTAAAACAATTAAGTAATGGAAAGTGGGGCTATGAACTCACCTTAAGTAAGATAGCAAGTAATGAATGTAACGGTCGAATCGTGAAGGTTTCTACGAGCAACCTATAATAGAATGTCGCGACTTAGGATCGGAGTAAAGAACATGAAGTAGTGCCTATATATATATCTTGCATTATAGTCCATGATGTGGTATGATGTATATTGTAAGTCCTTGAAAGAAAAGATTCATGAAACATGTATGTTTTGTATATCGTTTACTACCGTTCGGGCCGACATAATTCAGAAGTCATGTTAGTAAGCGTTCGAGGAGCCAGGACACTTTAACTCGTAAATCCACAACTCAACTCGACGGCTTACATAATGAACTCCTCACATGAGGCTCCCTACTATTGTAGTAGTTGATGAAATATATAGATATAAGTTTGGATCCGAAAGTTACATGTCCGATATTTGAATAAACTTAGGAAAGTTTATTTGTACATGAAGATTGTTATTAGGGGTAGCTTCATAAGCCTTAAATGACCATGTTCTCTTGGTAAAATCTCATGGTTTCCTTTTAAGTGAAGTAGATCCAAATTGCTTGTTCAAGTTATCGCCTAACTCATTGTTTCATGTTTACGCCTATGTGAGTTGTTATGGTCATTTCGTCATGGCCTAGCCATGACCTTTGGTCCTTGTTCCAAGGTCATGAGACTCAACCTTGGTTCTAGTCATGTTTGTGGTCTTGATTATAGGTCATAAGACCTCTTGTTCCTTTCAAAGTATAATCATAATCTAGTGACTTTCGCCTAAAAATGGGCTGTTTAGAATTTGAAGAATTTTATCACTCGGAAAGCGTTTTTAGGGCTCGAGCTTCTTTATTCCTGAACGAAAACGTCGTTTCGGACAACTTTCGTGTTTTAACTTTTTGATGAATCGGACCAGAAGTGGGACTTTCAAAACCCAAATTTGATCAGGAAGCTATTTGGCAGTTTTGCCGGAAATCTTTGGTAATTTCAAATCGCCATAACTTTTGACTCGTATACTCGTTTTGGGTGGTTCAAATTGCTATGGTTTCCTTGTTAAGTCCTCTACTGTAATATGTAATGATCCAATATCATAATTTTACCATTTTGGTCGTGGTTTTCCAAGAAAGTCACTAGTTTACTTGTTTTAGTAACTTATCTTGTCAATCAATAACAATAACTTGTTTTGCTCACTTTTATACATCATGGACATAACTACAAGACATAATATAGCAAGAATAACATGTAAATAACATGAACATGATTATTTAACAAGAATCAAGTTAGGGTTTGGCTCACAACTTTTGGCTTTCAAAGATGAAAGGAAGTTAACATGTAAGGATAGGACATTGATAGACTTGCTTCAACCCACTTCTCTTCATGCAATCTTTCTACCCTTGGTATTCTTGAAAGATGGATGATGAAGGTTTAGGTGACTTGAGTGGATTCAAACTCAAGAGAAATCACCAAGTATATAAGGTTATGGAAGTGTTTGATGAATGATAACCTAACTAGAGTTTCAACCTTGAACTAGCACTTGAATCTTGCATGAAACTTGGAAGGAATTAAGCTAAGATGAGAGTGTTTGTGTGTGTGGAAGTGCACGGCAAAAGGAGGGAATGGGGGGGCTTTTATAGGGTCTTAAGGAGGTTACTTGTGTTGACTTGTCAACCCTTGGAGGCCAAGTTCAACACATGTAAGCATCCAAGAGTACAATGCATGAGATCTTTCCACCTAGTGTGAATACCCCCCCCCCCCCCTATGGCGGTTTGCAAGGCTTGGAGAGCAAGGGTGTGGACTTTTCTTGGTATTATCCAAGATACTTGGTTAGTTTTGACTCCGGGAAATGCCAATCGTAAATGATTAAGCCTCAAAACGTAAAACCGGGTGTCGTAAAATTATGGAACTTGAAAGTATTGATAAACATGTCCATATGTCCCATAATAAAATATAAAATGAGTGGTAGGTTCTATCGGGTGCTAAAACCCTGCTAAAAACTGGAAACACGGGTCTAAAACGCGTAATTCGCGTAAAACGCTGAATATTGCGTAAAATTGAGAAAAGTAAAATGTTACTTTTCTAATGTTATAAAAATGATTTAAAATGACTTATAATGTCTAGACTGGGCTCAGTCTAGTGTCGGTTGGTATTAAATGTCTTTTAGACATCAAACCGTAAGCCTAAAAATCACGAAATGACTTATAACATCAAGGGATCATTTTTGGTCAATGGAGGAGGGAAAGAATATGTTGACTTTTTCTAATAAGTTGAAAACTCAAAAAGTCTTAGAAACGCATTTTGTGGTCTCACGGTTAATCGCCCAAATGGTTAAGCGTGCTCATGCGAGAGTAGTACAGGCATGGGTGACCTGCTGGGAAGTTTTTGGTCATATTTTTCTCAGTCACAATTAATTCTCAAATAAATCATGAGTGTGTAAAATATTTTACTGATGTGGGGTCACCTGACGGGGTTGAATTTCGTTGTGCGTAGAATTTCTGATTGACGTTTTACCCTAAAACGTGTAATTCCGTGTAATTCCTTAATAACTTTCACGAAAATGAGCTTATGAAAGTTAAACTTTTAATTTGCCATGGAAATGATTTATCACTCGATAAAATCAAATAAAAATCAACTTTCGGGAAAGTTTCGGAAAAAAAATGAATAGTAAAAGTGAATAGTGAAATTTTCCGGGAATGGTAATTAACCTGAAATTGCGAATTGTTACAGTCTCTACCCCTTACGGGGAACTTCGTCCCGAAGTTCTATGTGTGTCATATGTTGGAGTGGTGTCGATAAAGATGTGTGGTTACTTATGAGGACCAAAGTCTGGGATTTCCAGTAATGTAATTTGATTTGTCATTTCAGTGTATGGTGTAGGATGAGGCTTCCTTTTATGTAGGAAAGGTATGGTAATAGTCGAATATCAAAGGAAATTGATATAGCAGTCGAATATTAATAGGAATCGATATAGTAGTTGAATATCAAATAGGACTTGATATAGTTAAATATCAAAATGGAAATTGATATAGTTGTCAAGTATCAATAGCAATTGATATAACAGTTGAACAACATTAGCAATTTACATAGGAATCCAATAAATGGAAATTGATATAAGAATCGAATCATGGAATAAGCGTTGAACATGCGGTTGGACCAAGTCCTGTTTGAATTGTACGGCTGCCCATGCATATGGCTACATGGCTTCACAATAAGTTTGGTATGACTGCCCATGCATATGGCTACATGGCCCCGTAATGAGTTTGGTACGACTGCACATGCATATGGTTACATGGCCTCGCAACGAGTTTGTTTGTTATTGCACTATCATTATGAAAACCAAAGTGTAAACCTCGTACTAATGGAAATTGGGATAGTCGTTGCAATCATAGCCTAGTAGGTAATCGGTTGTTGTACCTGGTGTTTATGTCATAGTTTGAAGCGATGTCGGTGAAAAGATAGGATTTCTTGTGGCGAATAAAATGTAGGTATCATGCCATACCCGAGCAATGTAATGTAGGTATCAAGCCATACCCGAGCAATGTAATGTAGGTATCAAGCCATACCCGAGCAATGTAATGTAGGTTGACTTCATACTTATGTTATTTCGGATATAATTAAGCCCACTTGTTTATAATTCTTTATTTACATAGAGAGGCATCCCAAACAATGTAACTAAAGGAATATAAACGTATGGTTCGATGATTTATAATTTCTTTATTTAAATGAAAAGGCATCCCAATCCATTCAAATAAGGATATTATAAATCATCCTACTCAAGAATTCCCGACACAACATTCATACTTAGCCGGTGAGTTACAAGGTAGTGTATTACGAGATGATACTGGTGTTCCAAAGGTACAAGATGAATATTCAAACTTGTAAAGCTGATGAGGGTACTTGTGGTGTAACTAAGGATGATTTGAGCTTTACAAGTGCATCAAAATCTGTAAATGAGCTTGTGGTTCCAACGGTTGTGAAGATAATGTTATGATATGTTGATGAATAAAAGTGTGTAGTGTATGCTTAACATTAATACTCTTAGGTATAGATGTTGAGTTTGCTTTAAAAATCTTAAGAGATTTTAAAAGTTTATGATGGAATGGTATCCTAAACAGGATGGTACTTCTACAGGATGAAGAGAATAATTGATAACTATCCCCAAGATAGTAGTTCGGATTATCTCATAAATGAAAAATTTCAAGAATGAAATTAGGTAACACAAATAAGGTGTTAAGATTTCGCTGAGTGGTAAGACATTATCGTGTCTCTAGATTGTTTTAATGTATTCTGGTGGTTTATCGAGTTCATGTAGGAAATCAACCTAAACATAACCCTAGTACAACTACTCTCAGTATTGGAAAATTTTAAGTCGAATATAGTTAGTCAGACTATATTCCACTGTCCCAAGGTTAAATATAGGTGACTAGTCTATATTTAGCCAAGGTTCGATAAAATTTTCAAATACCTAAACTAGGTATACTTTTGATATGTCTGTTGCTTTCGGGAAACTGTCCACTAAACAAAGGCGATGTCAAACCCTTAAGTTGCAAGTCCCGTCCATACAAGACTTGTAACGTATGTTTTCATATTCCATTGCATAGAAGGTAGTAAGGGTAGATACGTATGGAAAGGAAGTTTTAAGTAGTTCTAAAATAGAACATACTTGGCCAGGATCACGAACTTTTAATAATGAAGGTTTCATAAGAAAACTTTGATGAATGTAGAGAAAGTTCAGCTTTTGTCGATGATGGATTAGTTTGTCCTTTAGAAATCTCATATTTCTTGTTTTGAAATCGATAGATTGTGACGGGTTTTTGATATCTTAAGAAATGATATTAATGATGTGATGGAATAATTCTAGAGACCATTTGCACAAAACACAATGTCTCGGAAGTAGGTTAGACCATTGTGCAATTCACAATGTCTGGGAAGTAGGTTAGGTCATTGTGTGACTCAAAACATTTGAGAAATGATTAAGACAATTGTATCATACAATGTCTTGGAAAATGAATGAGACCATTGTATCTCACAATGTCTTGGAAAATGAATGAGGCCATTGTATCTCACAATGTCTTGAAAAATGAATGAGACCATTGTATCTCACAATGTCTTGGAAAATGAATGAGACCATTGTATCTCACAATGTCTTGGAAAATGAATGAGACCATTGTATCTCACAATGTCTTGAAAAATGAATGAGACCATTGTATCTCACAATGTCTTGGAAAATGAATGAGACCATTGTATCTCACAATGTCTTGGAAAATGAATGAGACCATTGTAATCAGTTACAATGTCTTGGACATATAATGTTGGAGTAGGAACATGATTGGGAGAGTGTGGTTGTGCCGAAATGCCTTAGAATAGGCATACACAGATATGTTCATGTAGCATAAAATGCCTAGTGTGTATATATCAATATACTTATATGTGTTCATGTAGCATAAAATGCCTAGTGTGTATATATCAATATACTAATATGTGTTCATGTAGCATAAAATGCTTAGTGTGTATATATCAATATACTAATATGTTTGTGTAGCATAACATGCTTACTAAGTCCATAATCGTCTGGAGGATGGAAGACACGGAGGGCGGAAGGCTATAAAATGTTTTTGCTTGTGATTGTAGTTATAGTTTAGGTCTCACTTAGACCCGTTTCTCTATAACCATGGCTCTGGTACCAATCTGTAACACCCCCAATTCATGGTTGCAGCGGAATTCGAACTGGGTGTTACTCGACGGCACAATAGTCACAATAATAGAAAACGAACTCCAATTGAGTCGTTTTAAAAGATTTATCATTCAAATTATATAAATATCAGAGGTTACAAAATGAGGTCCCAATTGGTTCCATGTTTACAAATCACATTAAGTGAGTTTTTGAATGATAAGTAAATTTATAGCCCTCTTGAGTATCCGTGTCCTTCCATGCCATCCTTGATCGTCATGAACCTGAAATACATGCTTGAGAGGTCAACACAAAGGTTGAGTGATATTCATAGAGTTTGTTAAATCGTTTGAACACAATGTGTTGGTAGTTAAATCGTTTGAACACCATAATCGTAGTGTTTGTAGGTAAATCGTTTGAACACCATAATCGTAGTGTTTGTAGGTAAATCGTTTGAACACAATAATCGTAGTGTGAGCTGTAGACTCACACCAATGTTTGGAAAACAAAACAGGTAGGCTACGTTATTATACGCCCATAAAATGTATTATACACTAAGCTTATGAAACCAAAACGTTAACGTGTACCAATATCGATTGGCAGATTTATCCCGGTAGGTACTTTGCCGTCATACCTAATGTCTCAAATATTAATGCATTTGTTTGAACTAATCAAAACAAATGGGATTCGTCAATCCCAATAGGCCTATTCACAATATTCGCGCTCACTTGCAAGTAACCCTCGCAAGTGATTAAATGGTTCATACTAAGGGATCTTGGTTTGGCAAGGATGTTACTTAGTGATAATAAAACATAGTCGAATAACATACAGTAGAAAGCATTGTGTTCGATTTTAGAGATAGCATGTATTCCCCCCAAGGAATTGTAAAACAATTAAGTAATGGAAAGTGGGGCTATGAACTCACCTTAAGTAAGATAGCAAGTAATGAATGTAACGGTCGAATCGTGAAGGTTTCTACGAGCAACCTATAATAGAATGTCGCGACTTAGGATCGGAGTAAAGAACATGAAGTAGTGCCTATATATATATATCTTGCATTATAGTCCATGATGTGGTATGATGTATATTGTAAGTCCTTGAAAGAAAAGATTCATGAAACATGTATGTTTTGTATATCGTTTACTACCGTTCGGGCCGACATAATTCAGAAGTCATGTTAGTAAGCGTTCGAGGAGCCAGGACACTTTAACTCGTAAATCCACAACTCAACTCGACGGCTTACATAATGAACTCCTCACATGAGGCTCCCTACTATTGTAGTAGTTGATGAAATATATAGATATAAGTTTGGATCCGAAAGTTACATGTCCGATATTTGAATAAACTTAGGAAAGTTTATTTGTACATGAAGATTGTTATTAGGGGTAGCTTCATAAGCCTTAAATGACCATGTTCTCTTGGTAAAATCTCATGGTTTCCTTTTAAGTGAAGTAGATCCAAATTGCTTGTTCAAGTTATCGCCTAACTCATTGTTTCATGTTTACGCCTATGTGAGTTGTTATGGTCATTTCGTCATGGCCTAGCCATGACCTTTGGTCCTTGTTCCAAGGTCATGAGACTCAACCTTGGTTCTAGTCATGTTTGTGGTCTTGATTATAGGTCATAAGACCTCTTGTTCCTTTCAAAGTATAATCATAATCTAGTGACTTTCGCCTAAAAATGGGCTGTTTAGAATTTGAAGAATTTTATCACTCGGAAAGCGTTTTTAGGGCTCGAGCTTCTTTGTTCCTGAACGAAAACGTCGTTTCGGACAACTTTCGTGTTTTAACTTTTTGATGAATCGGACCAGAAGTGGGACTTTCAAAACCCAAATTTGATCAGGAAGCTATTTGGCAGTTTTGCTGGAAATCTTTGGTAATTTCAAATCGCCATAACTTTTGACTCGTATACTCGTTTTGGGTGGTTCCAATTGCTATGGTTTCCTTGTTAAGTCCTCTACTGTAATATGTAATGATCCAATATCATAATTTTACCATTTTGGTCGTGGTTTTCCAAGAAAGTCACTAGTTTACTTGTTTTAGTAACTTATCTTGTCAATCAATAACAATAACTTGTTTTGCTCACTTTTATACATCATGGACATAACTACAAGACATAATATAGCAAGAATAACATGTAAATAACATGAACATGATTATTTAACAAGAATCAAGTTAGGGTTTGGCTCACAACTTTTGGCTTTCAAAGATGAAAGGAAGTTAACATGTAAGGATAGGACATTGATAGACTTGCTTCAACCCACTTCTCTTCATGCAATCTTTCTACCCTTGGTATTCTTGAAAGATGGATGATGAAGGTTTAGGTGACTTGAGTGGATTCAAACTCAAGAGAAATCACCAAGTATATAAGGTTATGGAAGTGTTTGATGAATGATAACCTAACTAGAGTTTCAACCTTGAACTAGCACTTGAATCTTGCATGAAACTTGGAAGGAATTAAGCTAAGATGAGAGTGTTTGTGTGTGTGGAAGTGCACGGTAAAAGGAGGGAATGGGGGGGCTTTTATAGGGTCTTAAGGAGGTTACTTGTGTTGACTTGTCAACCCTTGGAGGCCAAGTTCAACACATGTAAGCATCCAAGAGTACAATGCATGAGATCTTTCCACCTAGTGTGAATACCCCCCCCCCTATGGCGGTTTGCAAGGCTTGGAGAGCAAGGGTGTGGACTTTTCTTGGTATTATCCAAGATACTTGGTTAGTTTTGACTCCGGGAAATGCCAATCGTAAATGATTAAGCCTCAAAACGTAAAACCGGGTGTCGTAAAATTATGGAACTTGAAAGTATTGATAAACATGTCCATATGTCCCATAATAAAATATAAAATGAGTGGTAGGTTCTATCGGGTGCTAAAACCCTGCTAAAAACTGGAAACACGGGTCTAAAACGCGTAATTCGCGTAAAACGCTGAATATTGCGTAAAATTGAGAAAAGTAAAATGTTACTTTTCTAATGTTATAAAAATGATTTAAAATGACTTATAATGTCTAGACTGGGCTCAGTCTAGTGTCGGTTGGTATTAAATGTCTTTTAGACATCAAACCGTAAGCCTAAAAATCACGAAATGACTTATAACATCAAGGGATCATTTTTGGTCAATGGAGGAGGGAAAGAATATGTTGACTTTTTCTAATAAGTTGAAAACTCAAAAAGTCTTAGAAACGCATTTTGTGGTCTCACGGTTAATCGCCCAAATGGTTAAGCGTGCTCATGCGAGAGTAGTACAGGCATGGGTGACCTGCTGGGAAGTTTTTGGTCATATTTTTCTCAGTCACAATTAATTCTCAAATAAATCATGAGTGTGTAAAATATTTTACTGATGTGGGGTCACCTGACGGGGTTGAATTTCGTTGTGCGTAGAATTTCTGATTGACGTTTTACCCTAAAACGTGTAATTCCGTGTAATTCCTTAATAACTTTCACGAAAATGAGCTTATGAAAGTTAAACTTTTAATTTGCCATGGAAATGATTTATCACTCGATAAAATCAAATAAAAATCAACTTTCGGGAAAGTTTCGGAAAAAAAATGAATAGTAAAAGTGAATAGTGAAATTTTCCGGGAATGGTAATTAACCTGAAATTGCGAATTGTTACACTAGTCATGTATAATATGATGTGATACGTGTTAATTCCTTGTGCATATGTTTTTCTAAGTACACGTCACTTTTTAATATACATGCAATTATTGAACCATACGTGATTACATGATTCTAAATGCTTTTTAATAATCAAACTTTGCAATCGTGCTAACTTGTAACAAATCTCGATGTTTTGTTTATGATAATGCCTTTCAGAATAATATGGCTGAACACAACGAGAATGTCCCTGAACAAGCTCTTCCATTACTCACCATGGATGATATCACTCTCGCTAACTACAATGTTACGATTGGCAACAACAATCCATGAGTTGATTTCGACAAATTGAGAATTACTGAGAACTCGTGCAGGATTGTCAAAGATATTCTACTTGCACATCCATGCAAACATCTGCTCATCTGTTCTACTTCAGTTCCTCTATTCTACCTTCATCAGTTCTGGCTTACGGCTAAGGCTAATTTGGATGATGAGTCTTTTACTGTTACATTGGATCGCCAAGTCTACACTGTAGATCACGACGTTCTTCGTACAGTCCTTCTCCTGCCTCAAACTGACAACGAATTTGCTCCAATACTACCTGAACTGGACCTTCTTGACTTCTTTGTTGAGTTAGGATATGATGTTGATGACGACGTACCTCTAGTCAAACATTCCCGATTCAATGCCAAGAATATCCCTCAGCCTTGGAGAACATTCTGTCTGTTGGTTGTAAGATCGATATCAGGAAGAAAGAGTGGTCATGAACATCCTAGGCTTGAACATTTGCAAACATTTTGGGGAATGGTGACTTTGACACCTATTGACTTTGCAGTTCCAATCATGAACGATATAGTCTACAGCATTCAAACCGAACGTGTAAAGACTATGATCCCGTTCACAAGATTCACCAAGCTTCTCGTAGAACATTTCTGCAAAGACACACCAGAATTTATCAAGAGGATGGTAGATCCTAATGAGCCGAAGCACCTCTTCGAGGACGACTTCACCACCTCATTCATCAAGACGACCACTTCCTCTACCAAGATCAAAGGAATGAGGCTTCCCGAATACCTTCTTGATGACAAGATCAAGAAAAGTCTGAACTACAAATACTATGATAATGCCTACAATGGGGTACAGGAAGAAGGTACTATACAGACTCGAAGCAAAGGAAGTGTGAAGTCTGGGAGTACTACAAGCACCACTGGCTCACCTCAGACTAAGTCTAAGGCTGCTCCCAAGACAAAACCATCAGCAACACCCAAGACTTCCGCCAAACCTAAACCAACATCCAAACCTAAACCTGCAACCAAGCCAAAGAAGAAGGTAAATCCTAAGTACATTCTTCAAGATGAACCTACACCTCCACCTTCTGACAGCGAGTCTGAGTTCGACACGGAATCTGAAGAAGAAGAACCAGACTATGAACTAAGAGTTAGAGCACCTGAAGAAGGATTTCCTGCAACAGAGATCGCTATACAACAAAGTCTAGAAACTTATGAAGAAGAGACAAGAAAAAGGAAAGGGATCACTATTAATGAGCCTAATGATGATGATGAAGACGAACCAATCGTTGAACAGTTGGTCGATAAACGCAAACTGAAAAGTATAGTTGTCGACACCCGAGCTGAAGAAAAGCAACTTCGCAAAGAACAAAGGAAAGCAGCTCTCGAAAGCCGACTTATGTCTCAACCTTCAACACCACCACCTATCGATCAGTCAGAACATGAAGGAGCTACAAGCAGCATGATTCCTCCCGTTGTGTCCACTACGTTAGAATCAGCTCCACAGCCTGATGACACCATTAAAGATACAGACGATACAGGAGATGTCAATATGACTGAGACTGCTAATGTAGAGGAGAATGTTGGCGGAAAAGAGAATATTGCTACGGATCAGGATCATGAATACCTCATTACTCCAGAGTTTCTTGCACGAGAAGCAGAGGAAGCAGAGGAACGTCGTAGAAAAGAAAATGAAGAGAAGAACGCGTTCGACACCAACATATTTCTTAAGTCATCTTCTCAGCAGACTTCCTCAGCACAACCTCCACCTCCTCAAGACTCTCCACCAAAGGATCCGACTCCTCCTGCTTCTTCTTCAAACTCTCACAACGAGTCGTCATCCAAATCATCACCTGAGCATTCATCTCCCACACCTTCTGAAACCGCATCAAAGCAGCATTCAATTAATGAATCAAAACAACCAGTTGATCTTCAGGATGTCAACAAACTTACCAACATGGTTACCGGTCTTGCCAAACAAGTTGAGGATTTTCAGGAGTCAAAGCAGCTGATCGATAAGTTCTTGAACTCTGATTACACAGGATTCATTAAGACTGTCACACAAGATTTTCTCACTGAAAATCTAGTTGAGATGGTCACTCCTGAAGTAGCAAACCTTCTTGAACCAATCAAGGACAACTTGGATCACAGAATCAGAAGTGTCGTTAGAAAAATGTTGTCAACAACACCATTCACGCTTCACACTGCAAAAGCTTCTACTGCAGCTCCTGAATTATCTTTCAATGAACTGCTTGCTAAACTCTTCGACAATGTTGCCTCCAAAACCACACAGACTACTGAAGAAAAAGCACTTGTTGATGCTATGGCGACTTACATATCCAAAGAGTCATGCAAAGATGCAGCTGGAACCCTGAAAAGATCAAGAAAAGATGACGACCCTGACCCAAACTCAAAAGGCAAGAAACCTAAGTCTGCAACCGGTCCCTCATCTTCTCTACAACCACGAAAGGACTCCACCTCTCCTGGAAATCAACAACACCCCTCAGCTACCGGTCAAGGTCCAACTGAAGAGGAAGAAACTTTCATGGAACCTACTGATGACTACCAGGGTCAACCTGACAACGATTATCGTGCTTCACCTATTCCCGATTCTCATGCTGGACCATCATCACCATCCAAGGCTAAAGACAAAGATGCTACATCTAAGTCCAAGAAATCAAAGAAGAAAAGACGTCATTCATGGCTCGACAATGATGACACTCCTCAGAATGATTGGTTGACAGAAATGGTTCAAGCTCAACCTCCTCTCGAAGAAGAAGAACCCCTTCCTGGTAACACTCTACAGTTCACCCAAGTCATAATGAAGGATCTTCAGATTAACAAACTCACAAATACGGAGCTCAGAAGAATCAATAGGGATGCACAAGAATTCCTTAAGTCCTGATCCGGAAACAAAGTGGAATACGAGTATCACATGCAGAATATAGCTAGTGAAATGTCCGCCGATTTTGACTGGCTAAATCCTGAAGTGAATATCGACCTCAGTTCCAAAAACCATGAAAAGCCTTACTTCACTGACTAGACTAAACCATTACCTTTGAAAGGATTTCCAAACAAACCCAAGATACCTTACAGCTTCTTCTTCAACAAAGATCTTCGTAACATCCAACTCACCCAAGAGACATCCAAGACGAAATATGCTTCCTCACTCACTATCTCAGTACCAGCCGCAAGATACGAAATTCCTGCCATTGAAGAGACCACTCGAATTTTTAGCAACTCCATCGTAGCTTACGACAGAGATGCTCTACACGGAATTCAACACTGGCCAGAACGTCGTCGTCTCGGTTATACCAGCAGATTAGGAGATAAATAATTGGAAAATGTGAAGTAGAAATCTAAGATCATCGCTATCTTGGAGATTCAAGAGTCGCAACGGTTTAACTACATATTCATGCGTGAAATTGTTGTTAAACGACAAGATGAAAAGAAGTACAAGTTCTCCGAAGCAGACTTTCCAGACCTTAATCTCAATGACATCAAAGACATGTATCTCGAAAAGGTTCAAGGAAGAATGCGTGGATTCGAAAGAGAAGTACAGTACAACTTCATGGCATCACTACTTCTATACATCCGACGATTGATAGTTCAAGAAAGAGTGGAAGATCTTCAGCTTTGAGTGGAAAGTTACCAACAGAAGATCAATTTGACAAAGCCGCAATTCACATTTGATGGAATCTATCAAACGTCACAGTTTACTCTCAACCAAGAACCTTTTGGTTTTACCTACATCAATAGCAAAAAGCTACAAAGCTTCATGAGGTTCGATGAGATACACAAATTCTGTGATGTTACACTCAAATCCGTTCGTGATGGGCTTGTCAAAAGGTTGAATGATGATCGCCGAAAGATAGCAAAGGGGGAACAACCTAGATGGAAATCCAGCTCAAGAATACAAGTTCATAACTTTGTCTTGAAGATTGAAGAAAGGTTATTTCGACGGGAACAGATCAGACGACTGGAAAGCTATATCGGTGTCAGACCATCGTTTCCTATCAGACTCTTCGAAAGACCAGAACCTAAGTTCACTGACTTTGATGCTCCACTTCCTGACAAAGATTAACTTGGTACATTTGGTCATTCATTTTTTCAATATCAATTGTTTCATTTGATTGAATTATTTTCATTATGGCTTGTGCACACATAACAGTGTACAACCCGTTCTTGTAAAGAAAGGACCCTGAGGTACGCATCAGTGCCTCAATCCTAATATAAGGAGCGAAGGCTTCTTACTTTTGAGTAGAGTTAATCAAACATTTTCAGATTTTCATAACTCTGCTCAAAAGACAAGTATTTCTCCTCAATGAGTATTCACTTGTTGAGGGGGAGCACTTAAAAAAATTCATCGTATAAAAACAAACATTCTTGTTGATATCTCCCCATAAGACTCAAAAAGCATATTTTAATCAAAAATTTATCAAAAACAACATCTCATATGCTATTTTTGAGGGGGAGAAAAAGTGAATGTGATTAAAATATGAATGTTCTAAGTTGCTTTAAGTCAAATCTCATGTGAGCTAGACTCAGAATTGACCCAAGAATTGACGAATCATAAAAGTTAGTAATCTCGAAAAGACTTATCCTCGACGGGTAATAACATCAAGTTAGTTACTAGAGCTAGTTGTCACCTAAAAGCTGACAAAGGAACTCTTTAACTAGCCACGTAAGCGTGTCTCGAAAAGGATTTGTCTTAGTAGAAATGTACCGTTTCGAGAAACTTTCTGTGGATTTGACCAGGCCGGGTAATAACTTCTAGCTAGTCTAACTAGTGATGTAAGCGTGTCTCGAATCGGTCAAGTTCACTGAAAGTGGATCAATTCAAAAAGTGTTTGGTCCTCCCGCATATGCAAATTTATTTAAACATTTATGAGCACATGTGAAGGGGGAGCCCTTCAAAAGTAAACACAAAACTCTCAAAGTGTTAAACCAAATGTTTGAAATTCACAAACACTTTGAGAGATTTTCAAAGGTTTCTTGGCTATTGTCGGATAATCATGGAGTTATAAGGTGATTAAGATAGGAAATTCAGTCCTATGATCCGCCAGAGCCGGAGGGATCTACCCAAGGCCATCACCAATAGTTAGAATTAGAAGTCCTTAGGTATGATACGATAAAAGGAGAAAAGAATGAAAGGGAAAGAAGGATTTGAAGAATTAAAAAGAAAAGTAAAGAAAAGGGTGAAAAGTAATAGCCCTCCATATGTTCAAACTTAGGGCAGACACCGGGTTCAATTCATATGCTACTGGTTGTTACTAAGGTGACATCGGTATTGAAGACAAAGATTTCATGGACCCAGTGACGCAATGCACTAAACCTTCTAGCCACTCAAGTTCTCTTAAAAGAGCTTCTTTCATTCTCACAGGGAACCGATGTAATCTATCGACTCATCTCTTAGAGATGGTTGATATTGAAACAGGAGACCCCTCCCTAGTCTCCGCATAGGAAACCTAAGTGTGCACTTTTCGAGTCTAGAGCCATGAGATACATCAAAGATCTTTTAGGAACACTTAGTATTTCTACAACTGGTGTTCTACATCAATGGATGCCAGCTGTAAATTATTGAGTCCTTCGCGGATCTTAGCAATCTGCCGAGAACGTTTATGAGAGAATTTACATAAGTATTTCTCAATGATTGAACGGAAATCCTGCCAGGGTCAACATCAAACAGCCCTGACAGCAGGTCACTTCGGTAACTCCTTGCGGGTTATGCTTAGTGTTTGCGGTGGTTTCTTTAGCGGTCTACAGTCGTGGAGTGATCCCCAGCGACTCACCCAGTCATTGAGCTACTTAGTAGGTCTTGTAAGCTCCTTCGGGAGTATCTGATATGGGAACGGCCATGATAAGGGTTAGAAGGAGTCTTCACACTATGCTGTTGACGATCTCTAATTCCTTATCTGTAAGTACCGAATGTTTTATTGCTAACTGTTTACATGCAGGGTTACATCATCTCCATGGCGACGGATTCCACATGCTCATACATGCATCTTGAAGTCATCAAAAGCTCCCACAAAGATCAAAGCAACACAAAGTTCTAAGAAAGATTCTACGTCAAAAAGAAGAATCTACAAAGTATAAAGACTAAAGATCTTAAGTGAAAGAAAGGGACTACGTGCAAGTATAAGTCAGAATTCAAAGATGTATGAGCATGTTGGAATGGCAGACTACCACCACAGACGCAGAAGTGACGAAAGGCAGACAACTTCATAACATGATCACTATCACGACAACAAAGAACGAAGAACAAAGAACGATAAATGATTCTTAACTCATGATTATTGAAAGACGTCTCAAGCTATGAAAGTCAAAGATGAAGAAATGACAAAGACATCAAGCAACAGTGATGACCGACCCTTAGAGGGAGATTGTTGGGATCATAGTTTTTACTATTTTATCAAGTCTCGGTCATTTGTAATAATAGGTTGCTTAAGTTACTAGTTACTTTCATTTATGTTATGTTATTAGTTTACTAGGCTTAAGACAATGAGTCCATGGGCCTTAAAGCCCACACGTTCCACTAAATGGGGAGGACTAGGAGTGTTGCCCTAGCTCCTCACCTATAAATACAAGTCTTAGGCTAATGTAAAACTTGGTTGTTTATTTGAAATCATAAGGAAACTCTTGCTCTTATCATTCTCTTATTCAAATATTCATCCCATCCTTATATCTATCTCATTCTTGTTTGTGTGAAATCAATATGGTGACCTAACATATCATAAACTGACGGATGTATGATTAGGGTATTGAGGAAAAGAATTGAGTATTGAGAAGAAGAAGCGTACATTTTTGTGTGAGGTGGATTCTTTTTAATATTTATAATTAACCAAGCTATATTTAAGGAATAGATATGGCTTTAAAATTATCATAATCATTTTTTAGGTGATCAAAACCGATCAATCATGCCAACTAAGCACGAATTTAGGGTTCAACGGTGGCAATGGTTTCTTCATCAACCAATCAGAGAGCTCGAATGTGCAAGGTGTCAATGACATAGGCATTATGCATGATTATTGGACATCTAGTAATGTCATGTACATCCTGTTATATATAATAAATAAATAAATAAATAAATAAATAATTAAAAATAAAAATACAATTGATTCCACTGAGTAAATGCATTAAATATAATTAACCTTGAGAGCCCAATCAAACCCAGAAACCGTGTATGTGGGAGCATAATTCCTATATTTACTCAGTCCTTCAAGGTTACCCCGGTTGTGGTTTTTAAATACATTTAGTATTTGGTCGTATAAATGCCTCCATATGTGCTCACCCCATGGGAAGGCATTCCACGATTCGAGGTTTTCAACCAACCTCATCAATGTGTCATCAACTGCCATTGTCAACAACCAACCCATAAATACAACCTCCAACACTAACAACAGACATATACGGACTACGTCGTCGTCAGACAGCTTACAAAAACTCGCTTCATCATCAATAACAGCTAGAAGATGTAAGTTGGTAACTTTCACTCCTGCCTTGAGTCGAAGTACTCTAGATCGGAATTTTCCTCACCTGAACTATACGTGCCAAAATTTAAAGTTCCAAAACGCAACCCTGTTATGAGCCAAAACTCTGGTTGACCAAAATGTAGAGTTCGATCCTCTACATGATATAAAAACGACATATCATAATCACGAGATGAAACATAGCCTTGTTTTGTAGAATATAATCGAGCATATGCGATTCATGGTCAAAAAAAGATAGATCCAACCATTTACCAAAACACATTTGCCTAAATACTTTCCTTCGTTTTCTTATCCAATTTCTCTTTAATGAAATTCAAGTATTTCAGTTCACTTGTAACGATAACCTTCGCTTCATATTCCTATACAAAAAATAAAGAAAAAACTAAGTTAATAAAATATATAAATTATGTAATAAAAATTATACTTGTTTCATGAAATTTAACAAACATAAAAAATCACAGAAACACAGTAAACAAAGATATACTATATGACAGACAAACATTAACATTATACTGCTTTAACAGACAATAAAGAGAACAAAGGAAAACTATGCAACAGAAAAACATTAACCTAATGCCTAACACAACAACTATTGGGGGTACCCAAGAAATACCTTAGATCGACAACAACCAAGAATCATTGATAAAACAGACTTATAAATAGAGAGTGATAAGAAGGAAAAAGAGGATATGGGAAAAAATATTTGTACCAAATACATTTCTACAAAATCCTATCTTTCCATCCTATCATTATTTATTAATAAAGTACACGTTGTCAATGAAACTGCAATGCATCATTCAAGAAAACAAGTTTATAACTTAAATGCCGTTTCATTGTTTAACAGGATGCACTCATAAGGTAGTCTTATATAGCGAGAGATGAGAAAGAAAAAGAGGATATCGCAAAATGCATTTGCACCAAATACACTAGTACGACATCCTCTTTTTCTTTTCCACCTCTCGCTATTAAGAATACTTTATGAGCAATGCTGTTATTTAAAATTAATAAGAGTTCAGATTAAGTGTCATTGCATACAGCATGGATTCATCAAAAGTAGTAGGTACCAAGCTACGCATACCAAAGTATTATTCAAGTAAAATAATAAGTACGAGTACCTTATAAGATAGCTTGGGCCAAGGAATTATAATATACGTTTCGCGTTAAGGTTTCTGGTTCATCCCTAACGTCATGTTCAACGCTCTGGTAGGACCGGATGTCCATATTTTAGAAGAAGGTTTCATCAACAAGCCTCCTGTCAAAATAGACAACCGATCCAACGGGAACATTAGAACATGAAATTACAGAAGGAATACACATGTGCATTTACAAGAGAAGACATACAGCCAATATAAGCTTCATGTGCTTCTTTGACGTCACGTTCAAAGTTCCGGTAGGACCGGCTTTCCCTATTTAAGATGAAGGTTTCTCAGAAAGCCTCCTGTTAATAGAGAAAACCGATCCTACAGGAACCTTAAAACATGAAACAAAAGTAGGAATATACTTCTTTACAACAGCAATTGTTCATATTCTCTCAACCGCTATGCAGACAAACATATGTAGCCAATATCACATCCTCTTATGTATCAGCCATAGCAACTAAATTTTGGTAAACATATGCAACTAAAAGAGAATACATATAACCAATTGTATCAGGATGAAGGATGAAAGGTGGATGATGTATTGAACGATGGGTGTAGACACCACTTTCGAGTATGAATACAAAGTTGGTCTTGTGTATTTGGTCATCCATCTGCGATATGGAGAACCGACCAGCTGTGTGTTCATACTCAAAGTGGTGTCTTGTTCATCGCAATCGTCGTCTTTATTAACCTGATACTTGACTACTATAATGAGCACGAGTAAGGAAAAAGACACAAGTTTCGAGTATGATTATAAAGTTGCCCTGATGTAAGTGTTCTTCCATATTTGATAGGGAGAATTGGGCAACTTTATATCATACACAAAAGTGGTGCCTTGTTTAGCGTATTTGATAGGGAGAATTACCCTGATGTAAGTGTTCTTCCATTCACTAAATTATTTAGATTATCATGCGGGCAACTGTTCATCAACTTATACACACATAAGACAACGGAAGCTACAGATATCAAACAACTATAAATTTTTGTCTAATTTTTTAACATAAAAGTGAGGCTCAGATCTGTGTAAATCAATAGTTTTAAAACATCAGGATATAATCGCCAAGACACGGAATATCGCATCATTTGCTTGATTTAATAAGATACTTATCTCACAGCCTCTTGCACACAAATACACAAATGACAACATCAAAGGCCAATATATTCTATCAAAATAGTTCAACTAAAATGTAAAACCTAGGAACAAAATAGAGTTTATATATGTAAAGGAGTTGATAAAAAAAAGTTACATGTCAATATGGATAAAGAAAGAGTGTGTTTCATCCCAAAGAAAGATGCTACAACTTTACTGGAGACAACACGGTTCTTACCACTCACACTACGTACATATGCACGTGGATAGACTTTGGTACTTTGAGCCTCCACTCAAAATCCCATTTCCATGTCGACGAAATATGTGCAAGGTTTTGCGCCAAACCCATTGCAATGACACTGACATAGGAATGGGTTTTCGAGGGGAAGCTCAAATTGCCAAGGTCTGCCGAAGAAAAAATTGTGGATTCTATAAAAAGTGTGGCATGTCATGAACAAAACACACTATATCATTATCACAATCAACACGCCTCAATTATCGGAGTACATCTATCAAACGATGTAGATGGATTCCATTGCTTAAATTGACCGAGTACCCTAATGCCATCGGTGTGCTTGATATTGATCACATTTTCCGTTAAGAAAAGAACCTAAAAATAACCACTAGTACAGATATGGCCTTTCGTCACACATAGCGTATTTCGAATGGTCACACAACAATATATTTACATGACTAAATGTACCAGCCTTAAATAAACAACCACACTTGATCCGACTTGTGTGACCATTTCGTAAAATATATGTGACATTTGTGTATATATGTGACCAAAGGGTAAATGGTAAATATTTTTTGACATTTTAGTCACTTTTAATTCGGGGCGTGTGACAGATAATAATCAGCTTGAAACATTAGTCACAGTATAGATATACATATGTGACAAATATATGTCACACAATTGAGCAGTGTGACAAAAAAGATATATGGTCACATGAAGTACTTGCGTATGTGGCTAAATTATATAATCAAGTTTGTCAGACATTATATAAACGTGACTGCTATTATTTGTTAAATAGTTAGCCACATATGAATTTGAAATGTGTGACAACTAAAAATTCAGTTTGAAGCGTTTGTCACGAAATGCATTTAAGAGTGACAAATATACGTCACACACTTGAAGAGTGTGACCAAATGTCATATATGGTCATACTAAACCATAGAAACATGATTAAGTGTAACTAAAATTCGATACATATGGTCACGTAAGTTGATTGGTGCTAAACAGTCAACCTAAATTGACCAAGTATATGGTCAACAAGGTCAAAATACCTAGACCAATGTGTCACAACTCATCATTTCAGGTCATTTCAGGTCATTTCGGGAACTTTGGAAAAACACTATTCATAAATCACTATTCATCAAAACACTATTCATCGTTTTACTATTCATCGTTTTCGAGGTTATTTTGATATTCTGAGAAACATTTGGGAAATTTACTATTCACTAAACACTATTCATTTCCGGAAAAGTTTTTATCATTCACTTGCATTACTCATTTCATCGTAAATTTAGTTTACGGGTATTCAAATTCGCGTAACCGGATTGGTTTAGGTGCGAATTCATTTCATTAGTGTTAAGTACACTGCATACGGACTAGAGACAGTCTGCATATCATCATAACAGCATTTTCATGTTATACCACTCTCAGGATTTTCAAATTTATACATTTGATACATTTAACGTTTTTACGTATAAGTAATTATAGTAAACGTTAACACCCGGTTTATACACGACGAATATATCTAAATATTCCCACGATGGTCCCGACATATTTTTATATCCATTTTAACATCATAAAACTTATAACATTCAGTTACCCAGTATTTTGGAAATTTATTTTATTAATAACGTACGCGTACGAATATAACGACGGTTTTCGTGAAAACTAAACAATAATCACCCGATCACTCAGTAAATGTACCGAACATATTTTTAATATGTTTTTATCATTATTATAACTTTATTTCATCCCGGTAAACTTCGTGGACATTTATTTCTAATAAAACCGATACCCGATCGTAACTAAAAACGCAAACTAGTGCAAATTTTTACAAGTTTTCTAATTAATTCACAAGTACCCTAACCCCCCCCCCCCCCTTCACCCCTTGAAAAACCAGCCCATGAGACACCCTTTAACTCCTAGCATTAACTCCTAAGTATTTAACTAATAAACCTTAAAACCTAACTTTACCAAAAATTCCAAAATCATAATTCATCTTTTTAGCTAAACAAAATTTTCATCTTTCTCTTCCATTCTTTCTCCATATCCACGACCCATAATCAATCTCATAGATCAAGTGATCATTTTTCATGAAGTAAAACACAAAACTTGTTCATTTTACAAGCCTAATCAAGAATCAAGCAACAAAAACACAAGAACATCAAGCATAATCATCCTATAATCATCTCATTTTATCAAGTAAGTTTTCATCTTTATTTTTTCATGGATCATCCTATTTTTACATGTATTTCATTAGAATCATGCTAAAAACCATGTATAAGTAGCTATACCACACTTTATTTTGGCTAAAAAGAAACATACAAACCCTAACTTTTTAGTTATGAATCCCCTTGCTCTAATAACTTGGTTAGGAGTCCATGGCACCCTAAGAAGGTGTATGGTAGGATTAGATTAGCCATGTGGTGATTACAAGAGGTTTGGTGATGGTAGAAATTAGTTTTAAACCTTGAAAACTTGATTTGGAACCTATTTTAGACATGCTGTCCCGTTTTGTAAAAATCTGGAAAATCAGTAAACACCAAGGAAACTTTGGCAAAATTTTTAGAAAATACTTTCAAAAACGAATCCGTAGGCGAAAGAACGGATTAAAAAGAGCTTATAATGAAGAAGTTATGATTTTTGCAAGATTGTTGACGAAAAGTATTTTTCTGAAAATAGTTGCTGTTGGACGTTTTTCATGGTACAAAAAGAGACTTTAGACGTAACCCGGAGGAGCCGAGCTTTCCAAAATATATTACTACATACTAAGACGTAACCGTGGATATAAAGAACAAGTAAAACGGACAAGTAACGACAAAGATATTCACGTTTGAATATCGGCTAAAACCACTTTATATTTGACAGCTTTTATTAAATTTGGCACAAAAACTACGAAGTACATTTTTGAGCTAGACATAATTTTAAGTACCGAGCTTTATAACTAATGTAGTATTAGTTATTACGAGTATGTTTTCATCATTTCAAGGATTTCAACTCGAGTATTTCAACGCTAACATGGAAACTTACGATATATATATATAAGTATATATATATTACAACTAGCTATTTATATTTTCTAATAGCAATATTTTCCAAATTCTTGGGTTATATATTTTTGACAACACAAGTGTTTTTACAAAGACTAGAGTGGTATAGAAACATGAGCATGGACATTCATAAACATCATTTGGTGATCTTAACAAGATCATGCATCATTCATATTAGGTTGCGGTTAGAGATCGAACCTCATTTCTGTGTACACTTTTGTCATCGTAGCTGTTGCATCAGGTGAGTCATAGCCCCTACTCTTTTTATTGTTTTGCAAACTCTTTGGGGGAGATACATGCTACTACTTGCTTACTTGTACAGATTTACATAACATTATACTTGATAACATTATACTTGATTACATTACACTTGATGTCATACATACGTGATTGTGTTATACTTAACTGTGGTATACTAAACTGTGATGATACATACATACATACTTCCAATGGCCCCAGATTTAGTTCTGGGCACAACCATGGAGACGTTTATACTTCTTATGGCCCCAGATTAAGGTTCTGGGCACAACCATGGAAGTATACATACTTAGGTGAGGTCTTCGGAGATGAAGTGTAGACTCACTACTAGTTGCTAAACTGTTGTTATGAACTTATACATATCTTACTTATACTATATATTGTAGCAGTGGGTTGTGAACACACAGGTTACAAGTCTCTTATGACGGGACTTGCAACTGAGTGGATTTACGATGCCTTTGCTGTGTGAACATTCTTTATAAGCTTTTTCAACTGCATTAAGACAAACTCTATGAACTCACCAACCTTTGTGTTGACACTTTTAAGCATGTTTATCTCAGGTTAGAAAGGCGATAGCAGGTGTATGGAGCTGAGAGTCTTAGGGCATGCTTTTGGAGACTTTCACTTTTATCGTTTACCATTCGATACACTTTAAAAACTTATGTATTATTCTACTTTGGGATCTTTGTTTTGTAAATCATGACTTTTATCTATTCGAATGGTAACTTTTCAAAAACGTCTCATTTAGAGTTCGTTTTCTATATCTTGTACTTTGTGCCCTGAAGTAGCATCCCTATGACACAGTCTTCCGCTGCGGTATTTTGGGGGTGTTACAGATTGGTACCAGAGCCTTGGTTATAGAGAACTAGGTTGTTTTAGAGTCTAGACTATAACTACATACATGTAGACTCTCCTCCCTATCGCCTTGCACTTTACATACACTTACGCTTGCTGGTAATTTATTTATTTTTGGACCCACGCTATTAGATACTTTGTAGAAACCGTTAGAAACTAGACTTCCTAGTGACTTTAACACTTAAGGGAGAATCCTTTGTTCCTTTGTACTAAGCGTGACGTTCCCTAGATGCCCATTTAAGCAACGTCTACCACTGAGATATGTGTGCCTGGTGATATGTACACTTGTGAAAGGGAACATTTATAATTGTGGTGGCCAACATAATTATAAGTGCTTCACGACACACGTGGACATATGACTATGCAGATGTAGATCAGTGTTGGCACAACTTAGGAAACAACTGGTAGCACGGTATTATATACGAGGATGTTAAGTGTAGACTTTGGATAATCAACGGTTTTCCCTCATCTCTGACGTTCACTAAATGTCCTTCCTCTCAGGAAATCATGGCACCAAAGAGAGTGACTCGTAGCTCTGCTCGAGGAGGCGCAACACCAAGGGGTGGAAGGACTGGTGGACGTGGAGGTAGAGGAGGTAGAGGAGCTGCTCATGACACTAGTAACCCAAGTAACGATGGTGGAAGAACTGGTGGACGTGGAGGTAGAGGAGGTGGTCACGGAGTTGAAAACAATGATAATAACGACGGTGGAAATACTGATTTTGAAGCCATCATCGCTCGACAACTTGAAAACTTTCTCCCCACTATTGTCACTCAAGTTGGCGATCATATGAATAACTTGGCAAACCACGAAAGCGGAATTAACAACACCAATGGTATAGGCCAGAATGGTAATGGCAACAACATCATTAGGACCGGATGCACGTATAAGGAATTTACGTCATGTAAGCCAATTGATTTCGATGGTGTAGGAGGCGCGTTGGTGTATACTCGATGGGTTGAAAAGATGGAGTCGGTGATTGACATTAGTAACTGTGCAGCACATCAAATGGAGAAGTATTCCATGTGCTTACTATCAGGAAAGGCATTGACATGGTGGAATACGCAGATTCAAGCTAGGGGTAGAGCGGCAGCTGTAGGTATGTCATGGGATGATTTTAAGGCATTACTGAAGGAGGAATACTGCCCGGACAATGAGATGCAAAAGCTGGAGGATGAACTCTATCATCTCTCTATGATAGGGGCTGGTCATGCAGCCTATACAGATCGATTCCATGAATTAGCCAGACTAGTTCCACACCTAGTTACCCCTGAGTCCAAGAGGATCGAGAGGTACATATATGGCCTTGTTCCAGAAATACGTGGGATTGTAAAAACAACTGAGCCTTCAACAATTCAGAGTGCAATATTGAGAGCAGGGACTCTGACAGATGAGATGGTTAGAAATGGAAGCTTGAGGGACAGTGATAAAAGGAAGGGAACAAGCGAGTCGAACAAGCAGACTGACAACAAAAGGGCAAGGACCTTTGCGGCGACTAATTCGGGTCAGAGAGAGTATTTAGGCCAGCATCCTAAATGTACGAAATGTAACTTTCATCACCAAAAGACTGTGCCCTGCCGTATGTGTGCTAATTGCAGACAGTCTGGTCATTATGCAAACCAGTGTAGAGAACCAGTGAACCAAAAGACATGCTATGAGTGTAACAGCCCGGATCACTTTCGGAACAACTGTCCTAAGTTGAAAAGGAATCTTAACCAAGGGGGCAATCGTCCAAACTTAGCAGCAGCAATTGAAGGGCCACGAGATGAGGCCAATGAGATTCCACCCGCAATTGGCAGAGCTTACTTCTTAGGAAATCCTATCACCCAACATGTCGGCGGTAGCACAACGGGTACATTCTCTTGAACAACTAGCGTATTTTTGTAGCACTTAAGTCTTAATATAGGACCTATACACAACATTGACTAATTTGAGACCTAGCAGCATTAACCTTAGTCATACTAACATTAGAAATTTGATTGGTGTAAGCAATTCCAAAGTCGAGCAAATCTTTCAAAAGATCTTTTTCAAGGATGTTGAATCCAGACCTTGATTTTTAGCTTGGTTCTAGTGACTGTTCTTGTTTGATTGGGTTGCGAAAATCGAGCTAAAAGTTAAAGTCATCACTCAAACCGATTTAGCTTAATCTCATGACTGTTCTTGTTTGATTGGGTTGTGGGCTTAAGTGAAAATCGGTTACCTAAATGATTAACCTAAAAGAGGTCTTTTGAGGACTATGCTCGGGATTGGGAAGGTTTGCCTCATCAAGTCTGACCACGAGAACATACTTAGTTGGATAGAAACCCACATACATAAGCTTTGACACATTTAACTGATTAACATCAACTGAACTTCGGGACGAAGTTCTTTTTAGAGGGGAAGACTGTCACAACTCATCATTTCAGGTCATTTCAGGTCATTTCGGGAACTTTGGAAAAACACTATTCATAAATCACTATTCATCAAAACACTATTCATCGTTTTACTATTCATCGTTTTCGAGGTTATTTTGATATTCTGAGAAACATTTGGGAAATTTACTATTCACTAAACACTATTCATTTCCGGAAAAGTTTTTATCATTCACTTGCATTACTCATTTCATCGTAAATTTAGTTTACGGGTATTCAAATTCGCGTAACCGGATTGGTTTAGGTGCGAATTCATTTCATTAGTGTTAAGTACACTGCATACGGACTAGAGACAGTCTGCATATCATCATAACAGCATTTTCATGTTATACCACTCTCAGGATTTTCAAATTTATACATTTGATACATTTAACGTTTTTACGTATAAGTAATTATAGTAAACGTTAACACCCGGTTTATACACGACGAATATATCTAAATATTCCCACGATGGTCCCGACATATTTTTATATCCATTTTAACATCATAAAACTTATAACATTCAGTTACCCAGTATTTTGGAAATTTATTTTATTAATAACGTACGCGTACGAATATAACGACGGTTTTCGTGAAAACTAAACAATAATCACCCGATCACTCAGTAAATGTACCGAACATATTTTTAATATGTTTTTATCATTATTATAACTTTATTTCATCCCGGTAAACTTCGTGGACATTTATTTCTAATAAAACCGATACCCGATCGTAACTAAAAACGCAAACTAGTGCAAATTCTTACAAGTTTTCTAATTAATTCACAAGTACCCTAACCCCCCCCCCCCCCCCCCCCTTCACCCCTTGAAAAACCAGCCCATGAGACACCCTTTAACTCCTAGCATTAACTCCTAAGTATTTAACTAATAAACCTTAAAACCTAACTTTACCAAAAATTCCAAAATCATAATTCATCTTTTTAGCTAAACAAAATTTTCATCTTTCTCTTCCATTCTTTCTCCATATCCACGACCCATAATCAATCTCATAGATCAAGTGATCATTTTTCATGAAGTAAAACACAAAACTTGTTCATTTTACAAGCCTAATCAAGAATCAAGCAACAAAAACACAAGAACATCAAGCATAATCATCCTATAATCATCTCATTTTATCAAGTAAGTTTTCACCTTTATTTTTTCATGGATCATCCTATTTTTACATGTATTTCATTAGAATCATGCTAAAAACCATGTATAAGTAGCTATACCACACTTTATTTTGGCTAAAAAGAAACATACAAACCCTAACTTTTTAGTTATGAATCCCCTTGCTCTAATAACTTGGTTAGGAGTCCATGGCACCCTAAGAAGGTGTATGGTAGGATTAGATTAGCCATGTGGTGATTACAAGAGGTTTGGTGATGGTAGAAATTAGTTTTAAACCTTGAAAACTTGATTTGGAACCTATTTTAGACATGCTGTCCCGTTTTGTAAAAATCTGGAAAATCAGTAAACACCAAGGAAACTTTGGCAAAATTTTTAGAAAATACTTTCAAAAACGAATCCGTAGGCGAAAGAACGGATTAAAAAGAGCTTATAACGAAGAAGTTATGATTTTTGCAAGATTGTTGACGAAAAGTATTTTTCTGAAAATAGTTGCTGTTGGACGTTTTTCATGGTACAAAAAGAGACTTTAGACGTAACCCGGAGGAGCCGAGCTTTCCAAAATATATTACTACATACTAAGACGTAACCGTGGATATAAAGAACAAGTAAAACGGACAAGTAACGACAAAGATATTCACGTTTGAATATCGGCTAAAACCACTTTATATTTGACAGCTTTTATTAAATTTGGCACAAAAACTACGAAGTACATTTTTGAGCTAGACATAATTTTAAGTACCGAGCTTTATAACTAATGTAGTATTAGTTATTACGAGTATGTTTTCATCATTTCAAGGATTTCAACTCGAGTATTTCAACGCTAACATGGAAACTTACGATATATATATATAAGTATATATATATTACAACTAGCTATTTATATTTTCTAATAGCAATATTTTCCAAATTCTTGGGTTATATATTTTTGACAACACAAGTGTTTTTACAAAGACTAGAGTGGTATAGAAACATGAGCATGGACATTCATAAACATCATTTGGTGATCTTAACAAGATCATGCATCATTCATATTAGGTTGCGGTTAGAGATCGAACCTCATTTCTGTGTACACTTTTGTCATCGTAGCTGTTGCATCAGGTGAGTCATAGCCCCTACTCTTTTTATTGTTTTGCAAACTCTTTGGGGGAGATACATGCTACTACTTGCTTACTTGTACAGATTTACATAACATTATACTTGATAACATTATACTTGATTACATTACACTTGATGTCATACATACGTGATTGTGTTATACTTAACTGTGGTATACTAAACTGTGATGATACATACATACATACTTCCAATGGCCCCAGATTTAGTTCTGGGCACAACCATGGAGACGTTTATACTTCTTATGGCCCCAGATTAAGGTTCTGGGCACAACCATGGAAGTATACATACTTAGGTGAGGTCTTCGGAGATGAAGTGTAGACTCACTACTAGTTGCTAAACTGTTGTTATGAACTTATACATATCTTACTTATACTATATATTGTAGCAGTGGGTTGTGAACACACAGGTTACAAGTCTCTTATGACGGGACTTGCAACTGAGTGGATTTACGATGCCTTTGCTGTGTGAACATTCTTTATAAGCTTTTTCAACTGCATTAAGACAAACTCTATGAACTCACCAACCTTTGTGTTGACACTTTTAAGCATGTTTATCTCAGGTTAGAAAGGCGATAGCAGGTGTATGGAGCTGAGAGTCTTAGGGCATGCTTTTGGAGACTTTCACTTTTATCGTTTACCATTCGATACACTTTAAAAACTTATGTATTATTCTACTTTGGGATCTTTGTTTTGTAAATCATGACTTTTATCTATTCGAATGGTAACTTTTCAAAAACGTCTCATTTAGAGTTCGTTTTCTATATCTTGTACTTTGTGCCCTGAAGTAGCATCCCTATGACACAGTCTTCCGCTGCGGTATTTTGGGGGTGTTACACAATGCTTCCGGGTAATAAAGGGTATCACCAGGTCGTTATGTCCCGACGAGGTTTGGATTGTGCTTTAGCGTGCTTGTGATCGGGTGATTATTTACAGAAAAGGGTTGTGATAAGAATTATTTGAGAATTATGAATTGAAATAGCTTAGGAAAGTTATGTGATTGATTACTGGAGTTTAGATTAAGAAGAATTGATTTAAAACCTAAAAACGTACGTTTTAATTAAAAACGTACACTGACGAACGTGAGAGAAAGTACAACTGATGAACTAAAAAGGCTACGAGTGTGAAATTATTATTTTTACAATCCTAATGAACAAAGAAAATTTTTAGAAAAAGAAAAATTATTTTTACACTATTTAATTATTTATTATTAATTAATTACTAATTACTTATTTATTAACTAATTATATTGATTTAAATTATAAAAAATTACTAAAAAGACTAAGATAATTAAGAAGATTTTTATAAATCTAATTAACCATCACGGGAATCTAAAAAATTATAAAAAGTTGGTTCTATGTATTTTTAAACTGATTTACTAATTATTATTCTAATTATTAATTACTTATTAATTAAACTAATTATATTCTAAAAAATAGAAAATGAACAGTAGAAATTCTAGAAAAATTCCTAAAAATGTTTTAACTTATATAAAAGCTAGGAAAATTATAAAAACTAGGTGTTACTTAATAAAATCTAATTATTCTATTTAATTATTTAATATTAATTAATAATTAATTGAACTGAAATTAATTCTAAAACCACTAAATGACAAAAGATAAATCTGGAAAAGTTTCTAAAATTACTTTAATATAAAAGAGAATAATAAAAATATAAAAATGCTAGAGTGCTTATAAATAAGCTAAAAAGAAAATTAAAAAGATAATTTCTATTAAATAGAAGCTATCACTAAAATTAAATTTGGTTTTTTGTGTTTTTTCTTTTTCCAAACTATTTTTACACTAAAAACTAACAACTTTTACAAAAGCACTTTTTATGAAATTCAGAAAATAAGCACTTTAAGTGCTTAATAGCCTAATAGGTGACTTTCTTTGACCAATCAAGGAATTAAGCTCAAATGAGCTTATGTGGGGTTCACAATGATGGATTCTGCTTCACATAAGTTATTTGGACAAGTTTAAGCTAAATTCAAACAATTAAGCCATTGGAATAAGCCAGGAGACCACAATAAGCACTTGCTTATTTGGAAACTGAGACAAAAATGGGACAAGCTTTTGGAAGGGTTTTCAAGTGGGGTCCACTGAGCATAAGCTTAAACTCTTGGCCAAAACTTGAAGGTGACCAGGAGGGGGGTTGGGAGAACCAAAAGTTGCCCTATGGGACCCACTGAGATGGCCAGAAATGACCACCAAAGTGGTGGTGGTAGCTTGATGGTCTGCTGCACAAGGGAGTTACTTCCCCTGCAGGTTACTTTAAGGTGCAATAAGGTCCACAAGAAAAATTCACAAAAATATAACAAATGAGGGAATCTCAAGTTTAGCTGATAGACTAACACATATCAAAAGCTCAAAGCTTGAAAGCTTACACAAAATTCACAAATATTCATGCCATTTTGGAGATTTCTGACCAATGCTCTTTTTTGACTTTTTGTTTAAACTTGACTTATATGAACTTTAATCCTAATTTAGTTACTGAAACTACAATTATAAGCTAAAATACGGTTAACTTAGTAAAAATCAACAACTTTTACACCAACATGAAGGCTTTTTGGACTACAAATCCCACACAGTTAACTGTGTGGGTGAGTTTTTTGTGATTTTGACTAATTGATGTGTAAGACCTGATTTTATGCCCTAACTATCCTCTAATGGCCTAAATTGAGTTATTGAAACAATTAATAACATCCAAGACCTCACTGACTCACATGAAAAGCTTGTGCCAAACACTCTTTAAAACAAGCTCTCAACAGATTTTTCAAGTGAATGACTTATCTAAACTTCAAAACAGATCCATGGTGATTACTTATGACATAAGAAGCTATTTTGGACACATGAATTCCAAAAACAACAACTAAATACCATAGACTCACAAACAAACCAATTCCACAGTCAAAAAATGAAATACTAAGCAACTAAGAAAACAAATTAACAACCATGCTATTTCAAGTTATATTATCACTAGAAAACTTCAAATAAACACAAATGAAATAGATTTAAGCAATGACAATCACGTTTATGGCAAAGAAGCTTAAAATGGATATATGGCTTACAATTTGAAGCCTGTGAGCACCAAAAACCAAGAACCAAAGGATCAAAGGACTCCTAACTCCTCCCTTGAGGATCTAA
The DNA here is from genome assembly GCA_030686995.1 of Artemisia argyi. NCBI lineage: Eukaryota > Viridiplantae > Streptophyta > Magnoliopsida > Asterales > Asteraceae > Artemisia > Artemisia argyi. The sequence goes on along the minus strand of CM060707.1, from coordinate 92,723,497 downwards.
ACCCAATATCCACAGCTTCCTTGCTCCAATCTTCTTCTGAATCACCAGAAATCAAATCCACACTCACAGTTGACTATTGTTGACCATTTTTGTATTTTTTGATTTTTTGAACTAAACTGAGTTTTAATGTAACTAAAAGCTTTTACAAGCTTTATGGGAGCTTATGTGTCCAATTTGAGTCCACAGTAACCACTAATACTAGCATTAACCATAATTGATACTTTGAATGAAAATTTCACAAAGTTAAAATCAAACTGAGAAACTTGAATTTATAACTTGAAAAGGTTCATCATACACTGAATTGACTTACAAATACACTAGATAGCTTAAAAATACAATAACAATGCTAAAAATTATACATACGACCTAAATTACACTAACATACACTAGATATATCTCTCAACTGCTTCCCTTCTCTTTATATGGCTTTCTTTGACTTCCTTGCACCTTCTTGAGTGAATCCCACCCATTGGATTGGGTGGGAATGATCCTAGCCATTAAAAATGATTTTGGCGCCATTTTGTCAAAATGGCAGTTGGAGTTGCTTGGAGGGTTTTGAGAACAATTAATGCGTCTTGTAAGTATTAGGGAGTTGGGGGGGAACATGGAATGGGCTGCTGAGGTGGAGGAGGGGGGAGGTTAAGTGTGGCAGGTTACCAAGTGGGGGGGGGGGGGGGGAAGAAGGTGGAAGTCAAATGTTTGACTTGGGTGGTTTTATTTGAAACGGGGGAGTATATTTTTGATGGGGGTGGGCTGGTGTTGGTGATGGGCCAAGGGTGTGGAGTGGGCCAGGAGTGATAAGGGTGTTGGATTTGGTTTTTTATTTGGGTTTGGTTTGGGGTTTAAGTAAAAAAGGGTCCGGTTGGTAATATTAAGCAACAAGGACCAATTTTGTCATTTTGGATTTTGTAGGGACTAAAAGTGAATTTTCTCAATAGTTATCACAAGGACCAAATTTGTCATTTAAGAATAGTTCAAAGGTATTTTTGACATTTTTCCATTTTTCAAAACCCAGGGACTATTTTTGATAGTTTTCAAACTTGAGGGACCAAAGTTGTCATTTTGCAAAATTTTTATTTTTAAGGATTTCTTTTGACAACTTGTGAATCCCAAAGGACCTTTTATGATATTTTACATGTTTTGATTTACCAGGGACTAGTTTTGACAATTTTGAAAGTTTAAGGACTGAAACTGTAAATTATGTAAATTTGACTTGTTTTTTATCAGTTTTTAATCCTTTTGCATAAAAACACAATACAGGGATATTTTTATGTATTTTAAGGTATTCCTGTGTGTTTTCAGATGTTTTTGCAGTCTAAATGTGACAGAAATGATGAGTGTTTGAGCACTCATCAATCCCCCACACTAAACTATTGCTAGTCCCTAGCAATCTTTTTGAGAAAAATTAATGGATTTGAATCTCTTTACCAAAAGCCATCACTTCTGGAGTAGTCAAATGTTTCGGTTCAAGTAAGAACTATGGTCCACTTGATAACCATGTGATTTTTAGCAAACCACCAGCTTTCAACGGTTTTGATTTGTCTTTACCAAGAGCCGTTTACTCCTGGACTAGCCAACTCTTGATGGACCTAGTCAACATCTTGGTGAGCTGATTACCAATTATGGTTTTTCCACTGCCTTTACCACAAGCCATAATCTTGCGGGCTAGCCAACTCATTCACTTTTTTGGATATGGCGAGTTGATATACCATACAACTTTGGGCAAAAAAAACCCTAAAAAATATTCTCTCTCTGGCGATCTTCATCTATAACCAGTTTTTTCTTGTGTTTTCTGCAGTAATTTGCATTGATTGTTTGATTAGAGTTAGTGTTTTCATTAATTCTACATTCATTGCTGCTTTTTTTTCACATAATCTTCTGGTTTTGGAGGGCTAGTTTTATCGTTTTATCTTTTAAACCCTAAATCGCTTTTAGGGTTCTTTTGTGGGTCGGTTACATAATTAATCCCAAACCTCAACTCCGATTGTTAGGGTTATATTGTAACCGCCTTTAGGGTTCATATAGATCGATTCTGCTTTGTTTTCTATATATCCTTGTCGATCTCATTCTTGTTACACAATATTTAATTCTGTTAAGGATTAAGGGCTCAATAGTTTAACGATTCTTGTTAGGGTTTCGTTTTTTCCATTGTGTACAAGCGTATTGGTGTTACTTGCTGCTGTTGTGTATCCATTCATATTCGATACCCTGGTTTAGGGGTTGTGATTAAGCGTGCAAGTTGTGGTGGTGTGCATTAACGTTTTTATTCAATTCTGCGTGGAAGATTGCGAGGTACAAAACCCTTATTCTTAGGGACTGGTTTTTGTCGTGGTCTATTTTTGATTATTGATTGGAAGTGGGTTTATGAGAGAGATGGAGAAAGGTTTTCTCAACAATTCGAATAGGGTTTCAAAGATGATTGATGGTAGTTCGGTGTTGAGTGATTTGGCTAAAAGTTTTAAAAAATCTGATGGTACTGGTTCGGGGAGAGATGGTAAACCTAGGTTGCCATATCGTTGTGTTAATACTAGTGAACCTGCTATTGATTTGAATGATGACACAGCTGCATTTGTTAACATGGATTCTAAGGATGATAACCACATGTTTGCAGCTGCTAAAGTCGATGTAAATGTTAGTGAATCCAAGATGGACGCTTGTGAGGTGGGATGCTCTACATCTACTTCTGTTTTGATCGATGATAATAGCCATGTTGATGCTGGTATTACGAGGGTAGATAAGGTTTTTAATAATGATGCGAAGGTTGATTTAGCTTTGGCTGATGTTGTAATACCACATGAAGAGGTGGAAACGATTTGCTCACGATTTAATAATTCTCTCTATGGCTATTTTGTTGGACAAAGACCTGCGTTTCCTGTTGTCCAAAATTTTGTGCGTAACGTTTGGAAGAAATTTGGGCTTATGCATGTCATGATACATCAAGGGTTCTTTATGTTTCAGTTCTCTAGTAGGGAAGGTATGGAAAATGTTCTTAATCATGGTTCTTGGCGTATTAGGTCTATTCCACTCATTCTCCATATTTGGAACCCTAATTCTGATTTAATTAAACATGAAATTAAGAAGGTTCATGTTTGGGTTAAAATGTATAACGTGCCGGTGGTGGCATATTCTAAGGTGGGGCTGAATCTGATCGCGACTAAACTTGGACGAATCATTATGTATGATGAACACACAAGTAATATGTGCCTCAAGTCGTGGGGTATGAATTCGTATGCTCGAGTTTTAGTTGAGATTTCGGCTGATAATGATTATGTGGAATCTCTTGTTGTGGCAGTTCCTATTCCAAAGACTAATGAGCATCGTATGGTTAGAATTGATATTGAGTTTGAATATAAACCACCTCGATGTTCTATATGTAAAATTTTTGATCATGTTGATAAGGAGTGCCATAGGAAAGAGAAGGAAGTTAAACGTACATTACGTGTGGATGATGGTGGCGGGGCTGTAAAGAGTAAATCTAAGGGTGTTAAAAAGGTGAGGGTGTCGGGTAAGTCTAAATTGATATATCGTCCCGTTTCTAAGCCTAGTAATAGCAACCAGGCTACTACGTCTATACCGAAGGATAATGCCCCTCTTATCTCTATGGAGGGATTGGAGTTGGTTTGTGATAAGCCTAATGACACTAAACAGCCACATTCTACTCCAATGGTGCCTAATGATGTTTCCAACAGCTCTCAAACTGATGGAAAGTACTTCAATGATGATATCAACTTGGCTGAATTGAAGAGCTATATTGATCAACGTATGGAGGAAGATAAAGTAATTGATATTCCTAAGGATGATGTGCCTAAGGATGGTAATAATGGTTGTGTAATGGCGGATACTAATGTTGTATCCTCCATTAATGATATTTCGTTACATGAGCCGCTTGGAAGTTTACTTTTGGATAAGGGTAAGGAGGCTGGTCCGTCTAGTTCATCCTTATCCCTTGTTAACTCTAATACTAAAAGAAGTAACCCTTTCTCGAAAGTTGGTGATGTAATTGATTCTGACAGTGAGGTGGATGAGGTTCTTAATCCGTTTGATGAGTCTGCGAATTTATTTGATATGCCTCTGGGTACATTATCATCAACGGGTGGTGGACAGGACCAGGATGAGTACTATGAGTATGATGACTTTACGGATCAGCTACACGAGTTACCAAGACACTTGGCTGCCTATTATGAAGATTTCAAGCTCCAAGGTCGGACTAGGTAGTAGTTGGTCTTATTGTAGTCATGTTTTGTTTATGTGGTAGTGGTTTTTTTTCTTGCTGAAAAGAAATGTTTATGCCTATGTAACGGGCTTAGATATGGGATGTCACCTATATCCATTGTACTTAAATGATTTTTGGTTAATGTGATTTACCGGGGTACAGGATTATTCCCCTTTACCCAAAAAAAACTTTGGGCAAATTGCAAGCCGTCAACGGATTTGAGATATCTTTACCAAGAGCTATTTGCTCCTGGATTAGCCAATCCTTTTGTCGTTTAGACATGGCGGATTGATAACCACAAAAATTTTGAAATAAAGTGAAAATTTTTTGAAAATTTTGGGCCAAAATGGGGGTACTTGAAAGTATTTTGTGATAAAATTCGCTAGAATTCCCCCCCCCCCCCCCCCCCCCACACTTAGAATTGAATATTGTCCTCAATATTCAAAGTCCCGACTATTATGCCGAATCTATGAACGTAAAAAGGTAATATTCTAAGCTAACTGTGGAAATGTTATCTTTCACTTTATTTATATTTACATACAAACACACATTTTTTTTGAAGGAATATACATATATACATTTTCAAACAGCGGGGGGTTGGCCATTCCCCCACACTAAGATGGTAGAAAGTAGAAAGAAATCAGAGATACGGGTGAAAACCCGTATTGTGCTATTGTTTTTGTTTATCGAGTCGCTAGCTTGACTCGATCCCTGAATTCAATTGTCCTTGGGGAAAGTTTGGAGATCCGGGACAACCATTGGTGGTATGTCCTCTCCAAAGTAATGCTTCAATCGATGTCCATTCACTTTGAAATTTGGACCGTCATTTTGAGATAATTCGACGGTGCCATAAGGATAAACCTTAGCGATAGTGAATGGACCAGTCCAACGGGTTTTTAGCTTTCCCGAGAAGATCTTGAGTCTAGAGTTGAAAAGAAGGACTCGATCACCAACGTTTAAAACGCGGTTCTTGATTTTTGAGTCATGAATCTTCTTTGTCTTTTCTTTGTAGATCAAAGAGTTCTCGTAAGCTTGATCACGAAGTTCGTTTAATTCATTCAGTTGAACTTTCCTATGATCACCCGCAGTTTTGAGGTCAAAATTTGCATGCTTGAGAACCCAATAGGCTTTGTGCTCAAGCTCAATCAGAAGATGGCACGCTTTCCCGTACACAAGTTTGTAAGGCGTACACCCAATGGGTGTTTTGTAAGCCGTACGCAAAGCCCAAAGTGCATCATCTAGTTTGTCCGACCACGATGCACGGTTTTCACCTACGGTTCTTTCTAAAATCCTCTTAATGCCCCGATTGGAAACTTCTACTTGTACACTCGTTTGAGGGTGATACGTAGTAGAAAGACGGTGAGTTACACCGTACTTTTGCATGACTTTGTCGAATTTTTTATTACAAAAGTGCGTACCACGATCACTAATAATAGCATGTGGAGTTCTGAATCGGGCAAAAAGAGCTTTCAAGAATTTGACAACTACTCGGGCATCATTAGTGGGTAAAGCTTTCGCTTCAACCCATTTTGACAAGTAGTCAATAGCCACGAGTATGTATTTGTTTCCATGAGATGACGGAAATGGCCCCATAAAATCGATGCCCCAAACGTCAAAGATTTCACAAACTTGAATTGCATTTTGAGGCATTTCATTCTTTTGTGAAATATTCCCGTGACGTTGACAAGCGTCACAGGATTTGACTAATTCCTGGGCTTCCTTGTAAATCGAGGGCCAAAAGAAACAGGAGTCAAACACCTTTTTGGCGGTGTAGTTTGGATTGTGGTGGCCCCCCGTAGGACCAGCATGGCAAGCCTTAAGAATTTCAGTGGCTTCTTGGCCATAAACACACCGCCGGATGACTTGATCAGCACAGATTTTGAAAAGATAGGGGTCGTCCCAGAAGTAATGTTTTACATCTTTGAAAAAATTATTTTTCTGTTGGGATGACATCCCTTTCACCACAAAGTTACCCGCAAGGTAGTTTGCAAAGTCGGCAAACCATGGGGTAATAGAGTCTCCACGAAAGGTAACCGCATTGAGTGTCTCGAGAGGGAATGTTTCATTAATTTCTTTCCTCTCGAAGACATCTTGCTGGGGGTTTTCCAATCGAGAGAGATGATCAGCAGCTAGGTTCTCAGCTTCTTTTTTTATCACGAATAATGATATCAAACTCCTGTAGGAGGAGAACCCAACGGAGTAGTCTCGGTTTTGCATCTTGTTTTGCAAAGAGGTACTTCAAAGCCGAGTGATCCGTATACACTATGCTTTTGGTCAGTATCAAGTATGGCCGGAATTTTTCAAAAGCATACACAACAGCTAATAATTCTCTTTTTGTGGTGGTGTAATGACTTTGAGCCTCGGTCATAGTTTTGCTGGCATAGTGTATAGGCTGGAAGTGTTTTGTTTTTCATTGCCCCAAGACTGCCCCTATCACATAATCACTAGCATCACACATAAGTTCGAAGGGCAAGTCCCAATCGGGGGCAACAAGAATCGGTGCCTCAGTAAGCTTTTTCTTCAATGTTTCAAAAGCTTCGATGCACTCGGGGGAGACGATAAAAGGAGCATCCTTTTCGAGGAGATGGGTCATAGGCCGGGCGATTTTAGAAAAATTTGAATAAACCTACGATAAAAACCGGCATGACCCAAAAAGCTCCTAATACCCTTGACAGTAGTGGGATGAGGTAATTTTGCAATGACGTCCACTTTGGCTCTGTCAACCTCAATCCCGTTCTTTGAAATTTTATGGCCGAGGACAATGCCCTCTTTGACCATAAAGTGACTCTTCTCCGAATTTAGACATAACTTTGTGTCTTCACAACGTTTGAGCATGTTGTCTAAATGGGAGAGACATTATTGGAACGAATCCCAATGACCGAAAAATCGTCCATAAAGACCTCCATAGTTTTCCCGATCATGTCGGAAAATAAAACCATCATACATCTTTGAAACGTGCCCGGAGCATTACATAAACCAAATGGCATACGTTTATACGGCAAAAGTTCCATAGGGGCACGTAAAAGTGCTCTTCTCTTGATCTTGCGGATCAATGGGAATTTAAAAGTAACCCGAGAAACCGTCTAGGAAGCAATAGTACTCATTCCCCGCTAATCTCTCGAGCATCTGATCCATAAAAGGGCAGAGGAAAATGATCTTTACGGGTGGCGTCATTTAACTTGCGATAGTCAATGCAGACACGTCATCCCGTAACTAATCGAGTTGGAATCAACTCATTTTCCTCGTTTGAGACAACAGTAATGCCACCCTTTTTTGGAACACAATGAATTGGGCTAACCCAAGGACTGTCCGAGATAGGGTAAATCAATCCGGCATCAAGAAGTTTTAAAACTTCTTGTTTGATTACCTCATAAATTTTTGGATTCACCCTTCTTTATTGTTGGACTGCAGGTTTGAAGTCGTCCTCCATTAAAATCTTGTGAGTACAAATTTCAAGGTCACTGCCCTTGATGTCGGAGAGTCGCCAAGCAATTGCTTGTTTATGTGACTTCAAAACCTTTATTAGAGCAGCCTTTTCCTCAACACTTAAGTCTTTAGCAATTATGACGGGTAATTTATCATCACCCTCCAGAAATGCATATTCAAGATGAGGCGGCAAGTCCTTAAGTTCAACCTCAGGGAAGTCATCAGTTTTCTCAACATTTTTGACCTCCTCTTTATGAAGTGTTTGTGGTAGAACAGGAAGAGGAGAGGGATCTTCGTTTAATAATTTCTCAAGTAGGAGAATATCCCTCTCGGGGTCAATCTCTTGGTTATCGATTCCATCGGGAATCGAGTCACTTTTGAGAAAGGCCTCAATTTCTTCTAAGATGAAGTCACTTCCCTCAAATGGGGTGAGGGAAGGAAAAGAATTGGCTATGATGGGATGAGAAGATTGAGTGAGGTTTTCACTCGAAGAATCATCAATGAAACCTAAAATCTCTTGAGCATACTCATCAGCAGCAACATCAATGACATCTATTTGATTCACCGATTTACAGTCATAATTGGAGGAGTATCTCGAAGTTTGATTTAGGTTGAAGGTGATGGCTTCCGTTCCAACACGTAATGTGATCTCATGCTCAAATACATCAATAAGAGCACGCCCAGTTCTAAGGAATCCCCTTCCAAGAATGAGAGGGACCCTAGAATCGGCATCACAGTCAACAATCACAAAATCTGCCGGAAAATGGAACTTTCCTACTTTAACGGATATGTCCTCGGCAATGCCAAGAGGACGAGAAATCGAACGATCGGCAAGCTCTAAAGTCATGCACGTGGGAGTAAGTTCGGGAAGAGAGAGTTTCTTCCACACAGAATATGGCATCAGGTTAATGCTAGCACCTAGATCGGCCAAGGCGAAGCATTCAACCATACTCGGAAAAGTACAAGGAATGAGAAATTTCCCGGGGTCTCCAAGCTTTTCAGGAAGCTTTTTCAAAAGAACTGCTGAGCAGTTCTCATTCAGAGGAGTTTTTGCCATCTCAAAGAGTTTTTCCTTATTACTTAACAAATTTTTGATTGTTGATGCAAACTTGGGCATCAAGAGAATAGCATCCGCGAAGCTAATATCAATGTGCAAATCTTGGAAGATTTGGAAAACTTTATCCATTTGGTGATTAGCCTTTTCGCGGAGCATTTGTTCACTGAGACGTAATGGATAAGGAATAGAAGTTTTGGATTTAGGGTTGTCCACTGGAGTTTCTGGTGATTCAAAGACAACTCCAGGCTTACATCTGGTTTTAGGAATAACCTGAGGTTGGACGTGTGCTGTACTTCGTGGGCTAGGAGTTTGCACCTTGTCCTTTGTCACCTCAGGTTCACGTTCCACTAACTTTGGAGGAGAGGAAGAAGAGGTGGTAGGAATCGCGGGTTCATCATATAAAGCACCACTTCGTGTTGTGATCGCCTTAGCATCGCCTCTCGGGTTAGCGATCGTGTTGCTCGGTAAAGTAGTACCTAAGCCCGAGGGTCGATCATTTAAAGACTTCTTGATATCAGAAATATGGCTGACCAACATCTTGTTTAACTCTTCTTGGGACTTCATGAATTGTTTTAACAACTGATGAAGGCCCAGTTGGAACAATGGCTTGATTCGGATTAGGAAAATTTGGAGCTCGATTGTTCGGATTGGAACCTTGATTTTGAAAATTACCCTGATTAGGATTGTTGTTTCCATGAAAATATCCTGGATTGAAATTCCCCTGACCTTGGTTTCGATTAAAGTTTCCTTGATGTTGGAAACCTTGATTTTGGAAACCTTAGTTTTTATTGTGAAAACCGTGACCCTGATTGAAGTTACCTTGGTTTTGAAAACCTTGGTTCCCTCTATTTTGATTTTGGCCACGGTTTTGGACATTTTGGTTTTGATTAAAACCAGGAGGTCCAGGGTAGTGGTGAGAACGATAGTTCGGGTCCATAGGAGGGCGGTATTGATTGCCTCCTTGATTTTGGGACCCGGAAACAGCATGAGCTTCATATGGAGTACCATCAGTAGCTGCGCAATTGTAGTAGGCATGAGGCCCACCACAAGTCACACAGACTTCCACTTTTTTAACCTCAGCAGGTGGAGGATGTTGTGGAAATGAAACTTTCTTTGTTTGGGCGAGAACCAAAGCTTGAATAGCTTCAGTGAGCTTGTCAATCTTAGCATCCGTGCTAGATTGACTCACAGAAGATGAAGTGGAAGGACCCGCATTGATTTGAGAAACAATCGGTTTGCTTCGTGTAGAGCGGACCTTGGACTTGTTTTCTATGATTTGCAAAGCTTCTTTTGTGGTTCTACTCAAGAAATTACCTAACGCGCATTGAGAGAATCCTGATCAGCTTGGCTCACACCATTGTAAAAAGTATCGAGTTGCATCAACTCTGAGAAACCCTGTTGAGGACACTTACGAAGTAATTCTTTGAAACGATCCCACGCTTCACCAAAATATTCATCATATTTCTGAGTGAACTTGGTGATTTCGTTCTTAAGACTCGTGGTCTTGGAAGGTGGGAAGAATTCATTCACAAATTTTTTGACAAGATCTTCCCATGTCTCAATAGATCGAGGAGGTTGTTTTTCAAGCCAAATCCGGGCTTGTCCCTCCAGGGAGAATGGGAAGAGAAGAAGTTTTATTGCTTCACAAGGGACATTTTTGTACTTGATGGTCGATGTGATTTTATTGAACCATCGAATGTGAGCATGAGGATCGTCCCTCTCAAAACTATAGAATTGACTTGAGGTTACAAGATTGAGTAACCCGGTTTTGAGCTCAAAATTATCAGCCACGATGGTTGGAACAACAATGGGGCGGTCTTCCGCCATGGTGACAGTGGGTGTGGAAACAGTACGGATCTCAGATCCGACTGTTGGTGCTGAACGTCCACAAGGTCTTCGATGTTTCCGAACAAGCTCACGTATTGGGCTCGTGGACCTTGAAGAACGAGTGCGCATGCACTAGAGATAAAAACCAATCAAAAAAAATCGAGGCAAATCCACAGTGAACTTAAACCAATAATCACAAGCAAGTGGTTTCTTTAAGAAAGGTACACCACTCACAGGGATACAAAGGCAAGTTTTAAATATTTGGTTTGGGAACTTATTATGTCCACACCCCAGTTGGTAGGTGTTCTGTCTTGGTTTGCGACGGTTGGTTTTTATGTATTTATTATTATTCACAAGAAAAGACGGATGTTTTTGGGTTTTGTGTATGGGTTAAAAACTTTTGGACAATATTTTTGGTATCGTTTCTTTTACCAAAATCGTATTTCTTTAAGAATCACCTTAAAAGAAACACAATATAGAAAACGTAACGATCTGTTTTGTTGTTTTTTTATTTTTTTGGTGTTTTAACACTTTAGGAAAAGTGTTAATGACTTTTTTATGTTTTGATTTAAAATTTACAAAAGTGGAGGTTTTTGTACAATGATGATGGTGAAATAACACTAATCTCAAATGACGCTATAGAAACGCGCACACCTCCCCGGCAGCGGCGCCAAATTTTGATTGGTGCTAAACAGTCAACCTAAATTGACCAAGTATATCGTCAACAAGGTCAAAATACCTAGACCAATGCTTCCGGGTAATAAAGGGTATCACCAGGTCGTTTTGTCCCGACGAGGTGTGGATTGTGCTTTAGCGTGCTTGTGATCGGGTGATTATTCACAGAAAAGGGTTGTGATAAGAATTATTTGAGAATTATGAACTGAAATAGCTTGGGAAAGCTATGTGATTGATTACTGGAGTTTAGATTAAGAAGAATTGATTTAAAACCTAAAAACGTACGTTTTAATTAAAAACGTACACTGACGAATGTGAGAGAAAGTACAACTGATGAACTAAAAAGGCTACGAGTGTGAAATTATTATTTTTACAATCCTAATGAACAAAGAAAATTTTTAAAGAAAGAAAAATTATTTTTACACTATTTAATTATTTATTATTAATTAATTACTAATTACTTATTTATTAACTAATTATATTGATTTAAATTATAAAAAATTACTAAAAAGACTAAGATAATTAAGAGGATTTTTATAAATCTAATTAACCATCACGGGAATCTAAAAAATTATAAAAAGTGGGTTCTATGTATTTTTAAACTGATTTACTAATTATTATTCTAATTATTAATTAATTATTAATTAAACTAATTATAATCTAAAAAATAGAAAATGAATAGTAGCAATTCTAGAAAAATTCCTAAAAATGTTTTAACTTATATAAAAGCTAGGAAAATTATAAAAACTAGGTGTTACTTAATAAAATCTAATTATGCTATTTAATTATTTAATATTAATTAATAATTAAGTAAACTGAAATTAATTCTAAAAACCACTAAATGACAAAATATGAATCTGGAAAAATTTCTAAAATTACGTTAATATAAAAGAGAATTAATAAAAATATAAAAATGCTAGAGTGCTTATAAATAAGCTAAAAATAAAATTAAAAAGATAATTTCTATTAAATAGAAGCTATCACTAAAATTAAATTTGGTTTTTTGTGTTTTTTCTTTTTCCAAACTATTTATACACTAAAAACTAACAACTTTTACAAAAGCACTTTTTATGAAATTCAGAAAATAAGCACTTTAAGTGCTTTATAGCCTAACAGTTGACCTTCTTTGACCAATCAAGGAATTAAGCTCAAATGAGCTTATGTGGGGTCCACAATGATGGATTCTGCTTCACATAAGTTATTTGGACAAGTTTAAGCTAAATTCAAACAATTAAGCCATTGGAATAAGCCAGGAGACCACAATAAGCACTTGCTTATTTGGAAACTGAGACAGAAATGGGACAAGCTTTGGAAGGGTTTTCAAGCGGGGTCCACTGAGCTGCTCAAACTCTTGGCCAAAACTTGAAGGTGGCCAGGAGGGGGGTTGGGAGAACCAAAAGTTGCCCTGTGGGACCCACTGAGATGGCCAGAAATGACCACCAAAATGGTGTTGGTAGCTTGATGGTCTGCTGCACAGGGGAGTCACTTCCCCTGCAGGTTACTTTAAGGGGCAATAAGGTCCACAAGAAAAATTCACAAAAATATAAAAAATGTGGGAGTCTCAAGTTTAGCTGACAGACTAACACATATCAAAAGCTCAAAGCTTGAAAGCTTACACAAAATTCACAAATATTCATGCCATTTTGGAGATTTCTGACCAATGCTCTTTTTTGACTTTTTGTTTAAACTTGACTTATATGAACTTTAATCCTAATTTAGTGACTGAAACTACAATTATAAGCTAAAATATGGTTAACTTAGTACAAATCAACAACTTTTACACCAACATGAAGGCTTTTTGGACTACAAATCCCACACAGTTAACTGTGTGGGTGAGTTTTTTGTGATTTTGACTAATTGATGTGTAAGACCTGATTTTATGCCCTAACTAACCTCTAATGGCCTAAATTGAGTTATTGAAACAATTAACAACAACCAAGACCTCACTGACTCACTTGAAAAGCTTGTGCCAAACACTCTTTAAAACAAGCTCTCAACAGATTTTTCAAGTGAATGACTTATCTAAACTTCAAAACAGATCCATGGTGATTACTTATGACATAAGAAGCTATTTTGGACACATGAATTCCAAAAACAACAACTAAATACCACAGACTCACAAACAAACCAATTCTACAGTCAAAAAATGAAATACTAAGCAACTATGAAAACTAATTAACAACCATGCTATTTCAAGTTATATTATCACTAGAAAACTTCAAATAAACAAAAATGAAACAGATTTAAGCAATGACAATCATGTTTATGGCAAAGAAGCTTAAAATGTATATATGGCTTACAATTTGAAGCCTGTGAGCACCAAAAACCAAGAACCAAAGGACCAAAGGACTCCTAACTCCTCCCTTGAGGATCTAAACCCAATACCCACAGCTTCCTTGCTCCAATCTTCTTCTGAATCACCAGAAATCAAATCCACACTCACATTTGACTATTGTTGACCATTTTTGTATTTTTTGATTTTTTGAACTAGACTGAGTTTTAATGTAACTAAAAGCTTTTACAAGCTTTATGGGAGCTTATGTGTCCAATTTGAGTCCACAGTAACCACTAATACTAGAATTAACCATAATTGATACTTTGAATGAAAATTTCACAAAGTTAAAATCAAACTGAGAAACTTGAATTTATAACTTGAAAAGGTTCATCATACACTGAATTGACTTACAAATACACTAGATAGCTTAAAAATACAATAGAAATGCTAAAAAATATACATACGACCTAAATTACACTAACATACACTAGATATATCTCTCAACTACTTCCCTTCTCTTTATATGGCTTTCTTTGACTTCCTTGCACCTTCTTGAGCGAATCCCACCCATTGGATTGGGTGGGAATGATTTTTTTGGGTAAAAGGGTTAACACACCCTGGTAAAATTCATACACCAAAAAACGTTGAAGTACATAGGATGAGGACGTACACCCCTCATCACAGTCCCTTAGGACACTTACAGACTCTAATATAAGAATGACAAACCATTCTTATAACTAACCTGCACAACATGTGCAACTAACCAAACAAACATGCTAAACGAAAGCAACTACTATATGAACAAAAACTACAACGACTATAATATTACAAATAAAATTAAGTTCTTGAATCATCACACGTCGTCGTAGAAGTTCATAACCTTCAATGATGCAGCATTAGATCATCAATATTGAAATCAGTACATGGTATAAATAAATCCAATGCACGCACCAACCAATCCACAAGACCCCACCAACAACAAGTCAGAGCATACGCAATATGAACCAAGCTTGAAGATTAAGTGGACTTGTACATACAATAGGGTCCAAACCCTAACATCCTTCAAAAGAAAGCAGCTTCGATCCCATGCATAAAATAGAACCATAATATGAAGATCGATCCACCCATAAACGATCCATAGAAAAAAGAATTACTATTGATCGAGTCAAGGATTTTTGAATAAGATACCCAAGAAACTTAACTTACATATTGTCCCACCATGACACAATCTGTAACCCACATGTTGCTAAATTCAAATTGAATGCAACCCATAGAGAACAAACCTGTCATAGCCAAAACAAACAAAACAGCTGCATGATCATGTATCACCAGCATGCCACAACCCATCAACAAACACCCCATGATGTCCTTTTCCCACAGCAGCCATGCAACATACACGCCAAGATGGTAATGCAAAGCTCTAAGCGAATAAAGGGACCAAAGAAACATGGGACAATCATAGGGTCACAACCCTAACATCAAGCAAACAATAACATCAATGAGACCAAGCAGCAAACAAATCAGCTCGCCACCCACATGTAATCAACATTCCGCGCAACCCATAGTCACGCACAAACAACCAGAACCAAAACCAATGTCGATCAACATGTAAAGAGGTCAAACATAGGGTTAACGTAGACAAACTGAAATCATGAATTTCATTGCAGCAGCAACGATAGACAAGTAATACCCTTCAGTTGCACGCACAAAAAAACCCTAACTTACACACAAAACAACCAGATCGATTTGTAAGGATGATCATAAACATAGCAGCATAATAAGAAACCCACCATCATATCGATCACTAGCAGACTAAATAGTCACTTCCACTCTCTCATAAACCCACTTCCCAATAAACTTCATCACTAAGAACATAACAACCCTCAACGAGTACCCGCAATTAATCAAACCCTAAGAAGGGTAAACGTCCATTGAATAAAATAAACGAAACCCTAAAACAATAGGATTCCATTTAGTCGTGAAGCACTAAAACCGATCAAATATAAAAACCACAAAGGTTTCTTATGCGTTCAGAACAGATCCAACAAAATAGCGATTGATAAAAACGAAACCCTAAAAAAAGAATTCCATTATGCATTAACATACAGCCACATCACCAAACCAAGAAAACCCTAAGAAACGATTGAAGAATAATCATATAGGAATCGTTTTAGGGTTACAGGAAACGATATTGAAACCCTAAGAAAATTCGTATTCTCCAAATCAAAAAACGATTGGAAGAAATCGATTGAAAAGAAAGGGATATTTAGGGTTATAACAAATCGATCCTAGCAGCCACCACCTGTTAGATTGAAACACAAGTCTAAACAATCGATTGCATACCAAGAAGATGGTAGAGAGGCGATTATAGAGGTTGTGTTTGGCCGGAAAAAGGGAAGAGATGGCGGCTGCTAGGGAGGCAGGAAAATCGCCCCTAAATGGCAGTTGGAGTTGCTTGGAGGGTTTTGAGAACAATTAATGCGTCTTGTAAGTATTAGGGAGTTGGGGGGAACATGGAATGGGCTGCTGAGGTAGAGGAGGGGGGAGGTTGAGTGTGACAGGTTACCAAGTGGGGGGGAAGAAGGTGGAAGTCAAATGTTTGACTTGGGTGGTTTTATTTGAAACGAGGGAGTATATTTTTGATGGGGGTGGGCTGGTGTTGGTGATGGGCCAAGGGTGTGGAGTGGGCCTGGAGTGATAAGGATATTGGATTTGGTTTTTTATTTTGGTTTGGTTTGGGGTTTAAGTAAAAAAGGGTCCGGTTGGTAATATTAAGCAACAAGGACCAATTTTGTCATTTTGGATTTTGTAGGGACTAAAAGTGAATTTTCTCAATAGTTATCACAAGGACCAAATTTGTCATTTAAGAATAGTTCAAAGGTATTTTTGACATTTTTCCATTTTTTAAAACCCAGGGAATATTTTTGACAGTTTTCAAACTTGAGGGACCAAAGTTGTCATTTTGCAAATTTTTTATTTTTAAGGATTTTTTGACAACTTGTGAATCTTAAAGGACCTTTTATGATATTTTTACATGTTTTGATTTACCAGGGACTAGTTTTGACAATTTTGAAAGTTTAAGGACTAAAACTGTAAATTATGTAAATTTGACTTGTTTTTTATCAGTTTTCAATCCTTTTGCATAAAAACACAATCCAGGGATATTTTTATGTATTTTAAGGTATTCCTGTGTGTTTTCAGATGTTTTTGCAGTCTAAATGTGACCGAAATGATGAGTGTTTGAGCATTCATCATAAGTTAATATGTGTGTCTAAAGTTTAGTGTGTGTTTTTTTACCAAATCCTAATGTGTATAGCCACACCATATCACACATGTGTATCTAAATGATGTTTATGGCCACATCATAAGGGATTATATGTGACCAATACATTCAAAATAGTCACATTGTGAAATATTCATGTGACTATTATTTATAGCAAAATGTGAAGTCAGTTATCATTAACTTTGATATTAGTCACATTGAGTTTTTGTGTGACTAAATTAAAGAGGCTATATATATGGTCACATGAAGTATTTATTTAGGTGTCTAAATCATAGAGTCATATTTTGTCACACATTATTTAAGTGTAGTCACAAATTGATACATATGGTCACACATTTCTGATAACTTATGTACTTTATAACCCATATAGGAACAGTGTTACTTGACTTTCTAAAGTTAATTTTCAACTTTAATGAAGTAACATGTTACTAAATTGCCTGCAAGTGCATATACATGATAAATGGAAAATGCAAATAGAATAAAGGTTGCCTGCAAGTAGATATACTAGTGAAAACTGCAAAAATTTTCATTGCCATAGAAAAGCTTGACTTTTTGGAGTCAAAATCCATTACAATAGGCTAAATTACACAAACAACTATTGTAATAGCAGTAGGAACTTAATAATAGCATTAGTAACTTTTGTACAAACAACAGAGTTGTAATCTCACAAAAGGTGAATTATATTACTTACCAAAATGTTTTTTTCAACATAAACAATTGCTGATATGGGCATTTCGAATATCATACACAAAGAAGAACATATAATTCTCTGTTTAATGAAAACAGAGAAGCTACACCCTTGCTACCTCCAAATACCTTATCTTCTTTTATTCAGTTCTTGCATTTGTCTCTCATACTGAGCATGAATTCTTTCAATGAGATTTTTAACTACCTTTGTACTTTCTTCACATATGATCTTTATAGATATCATCACAGCAAGTAAACTAGCACTCAAAGGTTACTCTTTTTCTTTAAGCATAAAAACATCAACTCCACCTTGTGTTGATAAGTGATGTACATTGCAGCTATCATAAAACTTCCATGAAGTTGAGAGATTATGAATTGGGAAGTTCTGATAGATATCAGCTGGATCAGGTTCATATAATCTGTGTAACTCAACCCACAGCTCTTGCTCTTTCATATCTGGCTTCTTGATTGTTTTGAGTTTTTTTTAACCAACTCCCATAATCTGTCTAAGTCTTCTCTGTCACTTGTTCTTATCAATTCCTGAAAATTTTTGCACACTGCTGATCCTCCACCAAGCCTGATTATCTTCCAAGCCTTTCCAAATTTATCTTTGTAAATCTCCCAGTCTATGATTGGATGTCTAGATTGAATAGGATCAACATATAATGTTTCAGGAATAATCACCATCATCTGATCAAGAGAAGAGTCGTCTTCATTTCTTTGTGAATCATTCTTCTCCTCAGCATGCTTGTCTTCAATGATCTTTTGTTTCTTTGATGGTGTTTCTTCTGTATCCATGGGGATAAACTTTTCTTCAATATATATCTTGAAGTGGTAGTATAGATGTTTAATTTCGTCATATGTTTTCCCATGAGTTGATGAAGTTTATAAAAACCTTGATTCTTTAAGTATGTCTTCATTACACTGATGAGCGGAGACTTTGTGGGATTTCTTTTCCTCTTTTGACTTTGACCTTGCTTTATTGACTTACTTAGCTGACTCAAAGCTAATTCTACACCTCTTTCATTTATCAAATTAGCAAGTCTTTGTACTCTGTTATAATCAGTTAAAGTCTTATCTTTGTAAAGTTTTGCAACTCTAGCCTTTAGAACTTCATCCTTATCAATAAAAGCTTGTGCATGAGCTCTTTTTTCTCCTTTTCTTGAAGAATGAATGCTACTTGCTCTTCTATTTCCAATTCAGACACTTTAGATCTCCTTTTCTCATCCATAAAGTTAGCGATTTCAGCTTCATCAACTCTCTTTGCAACCTCTTCAGCAGTTGAAACTTGATTTGTTGTAGCAGCAGAAACATCTTGTACCACCTTAGCCAGTTGTTCAACATTACTAGTAGCAGCAGTTTCTCCCAAACTAGTATTAGTCTCCACCATGATCTTTGAAGCTTGTACAATATTTTCACCTAGAAATTTCACTACCTGCTTTTTATTTACATCTTCCAAAACCGCCTCATTACCCTCATTGTCAGCAACTACATAGTCATCATCCCTATTATCACCACTATCAATCCCAATATCCATATCCACATGCATATCAGCACAAGCACCTTCAACATTTGTTGTTTCCTCCCCTGAGACTCTACTTTCATTCCTCTCCTATTTGGAAGCCTCCTCCAAACTAGTAGCCTTAGAAGAACTCATCCTGTGTGTTGCGCCCACCTTCTTCAAACGTCTAAACTGAGTTTTTCTTGAGCTTTGTTGACCTTCCAAATATCGAAGTCTCTTTTTCAACTTTTTGATCTCTTCACCTTGTTTTGTTGTGCGCTTTTGGAGGCCAAGAACATCCTTTTCTAACTTGGTACAATAGTCCTTCAAATCCTGTATAAGTTTCATTCTAGCCTCATGACTTCGGCTTGTGTTACCTAGCCCGAGAGATGGATCATTGGAATTGACATTTTGTACATCAGTATCCATCAATTCATGTGTTTCAGATCTACCCTCATCACTTCAGGATGTGTTACCTTCCCTGAGAGGTGAATCAACGGGTGTATGCTCAGTCTCATGTATGTTACCACTGGCCTGCTCTACTTCTAAGCTAGTAGCATGGTCACGTTCAGCGTGTTTGGGTTCAGCTTGATCGAGTTCAGTGTGTTTCATCTTACTCAACTAACACATACATCATTGGACACCTTTCAGATTACCCAATAATTAGTCAGTACCCTTTTCTTAAGCCAGTCACCCCCAAAACAGCAACAACATATAACAAATCAGATTGAACCAAGGAACAACCAAGGAACTGAACTGAACCAAGGAAAGGCCCTGAATAGGCTTTGAACTGAACCAAGGCACTGAACACACCTTCTCACCTTCACTATCTGAAACCCTCTATCAGAAACCCGACACAGAACCCCTTATCAAGTAACACCATATCAGAAACCATCAAACTATACCCTCCATCAGTAACAACCACTCATCAGAAACCCGACTACAAAAACACGACATCAGAAACCCGTCATCCGTATCATAAACCCCATACAAAAGATTACTTACCTTTCTTTTTGCAGACCAAATTGTAGATTGAAATTGAAAGTTATTTTGTAGATAGAACTTGAATCCATGAACCAAACCATATCACTAATCGGGAATGAATTCTGCAGTTGGGCCATTCACTATAGCAAAAGTGTTTTCATACGAGACTTTTGATTTATCTCAACCAGACGGTCCTAACTTCAAAGTGAACGGTCATCGGTTGAAACACTATTTTGGAGAGGACATACCACCCATTGTTGTCCCGGATCTTCAAACTTTCCCCATGGACAAATGAATGCGGGGATCGAGTCAAGCTAGTGACTCGGTGAACAAAAATTAGCACAACATGGGTTTTCCCCCATATCTCTGACTTCTTTCTCTGTTCTAAAACCTAAGTGTGGTGGGGTTGCCCATGCTGTTTATACCATGTATATAAAATTTCCAAAACAAAAAAAAAGGTGTTCCCATACTTTCCCAAATCTTAAAATTTTCGAATCTAAGCTTTTCAAAATGTCGGCATAATAGCCAGTACTTTGAATATTGAGGGCAATATTCAACTCTAAGTGTGGGGGGGGGGGGGTAATTTTGGCAAATTTTATAACATTTGTATATTATAGTGCCATAATACCCCCATTTTGGCCAAAAAAATTTTTAGTGGAAGTGCTTTGCACTAACACAACAAATGGTTATCAGTCCACCATGTCTAAACCACATAAGGACTGCTAATCCAAGATATCTCAAAACCGTTTATAGCTGACAATTTGCCAAAAATTGTATGGTATTCAGCTCACCATATCTTTTATAGTGAAGAGTTGGCTAGTCCAAAAGCAAACGGCTTTTGGTAAAGACAAATCAAATCTGTTGACAGCTGATAGTTTACTCAAAATCATTTGGTTATCAGTGTACCAAAGTACTATACTAAAACATTTGGCTACTCTAGAAGTAATGGCTTTTGGTAAAGAGACATCAAATCCATTAAATTTTCATAAAAGATTGCTAGGGAGTAGCAATATTTTAGTGTGGGGGATTGATAATACTCATCATTTTTGTCTTATCTGAACTACAAAAGCATTCAAAAACACTCAGAAATGCATCAAAATACTGATAATATCCCAGGATTGTATTTTATATGTTTCAGATGCAAAATAATTGAAATCAGATGAAAAACGAACAAAGTTTGCATAATTGGCAGTTTTAGTCCCTCAACTTTCAAAACTTGGCAAAATCAGTCCCTGAGCATTTATCTTGGAAGAAAAGTCAATCAAAGTCCTTGGAAAATCAAAATTTGTCACAATTGGTCCCTGGGTGAAAAGTTTCAAAAGTTTACAAAATTGGTCGCTGAACTTTGCAAAGTTGTCAAAAATGGTCCATGGGATTAAAATTTTGGAAATTATCAATCATGGTCCTTGTGTTATTGAACTTTGGCAAAAATGGTCCTTGGGAGAAGAATTTGGAGAATTTACAAGTTTAGTCCCTAAAGTTTCACAATTGGTAGATTTAGTCCCAGGGAATTTAAGAAAGACCCTTGTAACTACTTTGGGAAAATTACAACCTCAGCCTTTCAAATTCAGAAAAATTACAAACTTGGTCCTTATGTTATTATTACTATAAACCAAACGGACCATATGTAACTAATAAACCTAAAACCAAAAACAACCCAACACCCCTTTACCCCCTTGGCCCAACCTTTTCCCAGCCCGTTTACCTCCACAGCCCAACAGCCTAATAATAATAAACGGGGTCAAACCCCAGTTAAATCTCACCATCACCACTTCCTTCCCCCCCCCCCCCCCAACTTGCACTATAGCACCATTACATCCCACCATCACCACTTGCTAGTCATTTCCACCTCCCAAACCCATCAACCTCACTCACCCATCACCTCCACCACCTTATCCTACCCGGTAGCCCTCCACAGTCCCCAATTGCAATTACCCATCTTTCCCGCCAAAAATCTTTGAACGGCTCAGATCAAATTTAGCCATCCAATGGCCAAGATTGTTGATGGGATATGTTTAGAAGCAAGTGGGGATCCCTTGAAGTCACTATAAATCAAGGGGGAAGCAATGAAGAAGTCTATCTAGTTTATTTTTAGTTTTTGTTATCGTTTAAATTATTGTACTCATTTCTAGTGTAATTTTGATCTTTCAAGTATTGAATTAAGCTGTTTCAGTGTATTCCAAACCTTTTCCATTAATTAAATTCAAGTTTCAGTTTGATTCTCAGTTTATGCAATTTTTAACTTCAAAAAATTATCATATAGCTTTAATATTGTTATTGATTATTGTTTTGGACTCTTAAAGCTCATATAAGCTTTAATATAAAGCTTCTGTAAGCTCAAGGTAGTGAAAAATCCAAGTTTTAC
Organism: Artemisia argyi; assembly: GCA_030686995.1. Taxonomy (NCBI): domain Eukaryota; kingdom Viridiplantae; phylum Streptophyta; class Magnoliopsida; order Asterales; family Asteraceae; genus Artemisia; species Artemisia argyi. The sequence continues at coordinate 92,701,204 of CM060707.1, read as the reverse complement.
TTAGAAACAAAAAAAAAAATAAAAAAAATAGAAAAATCCATTGAAAAAAAAACAGAAGAAGAAAGAAGAAGAGAAGCAGTGAAGGATTGCTTTGGTTTAGAGCATGTGGGAAGCAATAGGGTTAGTTAGAAAGTGGTTCGGATCATCATACAACTACCTTTTGTTTGTAAGTCAAATTTATCATTCAACTTATTTATCACTGCTTGTCTAGTTATTGATTGTTCTGTGCTTCATCTGTGCCTATTTTAGTTTTCAAGTAGTTAATACAGTTTTAGAATCAAGTTTGCAGAAGTGGTATAGTTTACATTGGCCTAAATCTTTTGAAATCTCAAAACAGTTGGTTATTAAGGGGTGTTTGGTTCATGCTGTTCACATAGGTTCTTGGTGTTCCTTATTGTTATCCATGCTTGTAACATGTATCATTAGGTTGTCTTAGGTCAAAGAAACCATAAGGACAAGTATTAACAGTCTCCAAAGTCAAAATCACTTCAAAGCCACCCTTAATACTTCACTGTGCGATCTTTAGGATCCATGATCATGTTTCTTAGCTCATAATTAGATAACCTATCTTATTCTAGCCTTACAATAGCTTATTATAACAGTTTCAGTTAATTAAAAGCAATCATAGTTCATTTAAGTCAACTTGTTAGATAATCTCAAAAAGTCAAATAGCACAGTAGTCATAAATCCAAAAATTGCATGAATTTTCATGATTTTTGTGTGTAGAATCAGGGCTTGAGCTTCTTACATGTGATAGTCCATCAGCTAGTCTTTAGAAATCCATTGTTATCTTATTTTTTAGATTTTTTTAATAGCTTATTTAATGGCTCAAAGTGGTCTGCAGGGCATAAATATACCCTGCACTAGGGCACCCAGGATTTTGATCCATTTTCCATAAGCTCTCCTGTGCTCATTAGTGGGCCCCAGAACCCAAACCTTGGATTTTTGGAAAGCCAATAAGCCCAACTTCTAGACTCAGGGCTTATTTCAAGCTTTTTAGCTTATTAGATAGGGCTGCAAGTAGCTTGAACCTTGTCTCATATCACTGAGTACACTGAGTACTCCGTGTTTGCACCCAAATTCATTGCCCTCCCAAGTGCTCATTAATAAGCCATAAGCCCAGCTTATTGGCTTATTTTGAAGTCAACCTAGTCAACTTTGAGGGTCAAGTTTCATTTTGGACTTCTATCATCCTCTGTGGACCCTACAGAGGTCCAAAGGTCCTTGTTTAAGACATGTTTGGTTTGTGGTGTTGTGGAATTGCTTATTTCCATTTCCTAGCTTTTTCATTATGTTTTCTCAGTTGTTTGAGCTTGTTCTGTGTGCATCTCATTAGGTTATAGCTTGTTTTACCTCTGGTTCTCTCTGTGTAGCTTATTACTAGCTTTTTCATCAAAAATCCATATAAAATCCAAAAAAAACCCATCTGTCAAGAACAAAAGCTTGCACAAAGCTTATTTTTGAGCTTAAGCAAAAGTGTTTTCACAAAAGTTGCTTGTTTTTAGTGTATAATCAGTTCTCAAAAAGAAAAATCCAAAAACCACCACTTTTAAAAAAGTAATATCTTCTATTTAATAGAATTTATCTTTTTGAATTTTCTTTCAGCTTATTATTAAAGCACTTTTTCATTCTTATATTTTTCTTAGATTTCTATTATATTGAAGTATGTTTAGGAATTTTTCCAGATTTTTCTCGTTTCATTTAGTATTTATTATAATTAATATTAGTTTAAATAATAATTAAATAATATTAGTTAATTAAATAGTTTTATTAATTTTTATTTAACAACAGTACTTTTTATATTTTTCCTAGGTTTTCTAAATCATAACTTAATTTTAGGAATTTTTTTATAATTTTCACTGTTCATTTTCTATTTTTCTTAATTAATTTATTTAATTAGTTTTCAATTAATAAATAAGTAAATAATGAGTAAAATAGTTTAAAAATAATTTTTATATACCTTTTATAATTTTATAGGATTCCTATGATTGTTAATTAGTTTTGTAAAAATTTTCATAATTATCTAAGTCAATTTAGTATTTTTAGTAATTTAAATTAGTTTAATTAATATAATTAGTAATTAATTAATATTAAAATCACAAAAAGAAAAAAATACATATTTTTAATTTTTATATTATCTTTTAGTTATTTTAGAATTTTTAAAAATAAATTTTCATTTTCTTAGTTTTAATTTAATATTATATTACATTTAGTATAAGTTAAATATTAATAATAAGTAATCAAATAGTTTTAATTAATAATAAATAATAAAATAATCAAAAAATTAATTTTCTTTTTAGTTTAATTTTATTTTAATATTATGTTTGCAAAAGTTTCATTTTCACCCCCCGTAGTTGTAAATTGTTCAAAACTCACCTTTTCTTCTGTTTGTAAACGTTTCTGATTGTTAATTTGTTTACATTTGATTATATTTGTGATTTTTTAATTGTTAATACTGTTTCATTATCTTAATACCAAGCAATCAGTACTGTAAATCAATCCAAATCATTATCTGTTACTGTTCCCAAATCACTGATTCCCATAAACGTTTGCAAAACACAATTTCAATCTCGTTGGGACTTAACGACCTGGGGATTTCCCTGTACTTCCATGGATTATATATCTTGCACATTCTCCCAAGCTGCTTGACCTGTTCACCACACCTGGTTGACTGGTTAGTTTGGGAGGAGTCAATGTTTCATCGAAATGTTGTCCTAAATTATGGTTATGAAATGTTATTGTTTAGGTTGAATTTTATTTTAGTTTAGGTCTACTCATTAGATTCATATCTAGTGAGATTTTTTATTTTTTTTTATAGGTTTTCTTTAGTCTATCTTTCTTCTTGTTTCTGATTGTTAGCACTCTCGATGGATAACCGTAACATTGATCGTTTGGTTTTGGTTATTCGTGTTTGTCGTCTTAGGTATTTCCAATTACCCGTTCCGGCTCTCGTTGTGGAGATTGAAAACCCACCAAACCTTTCACCCGACCATCACTTTGGTAATAATTATGAAATGGAAGAATCTGACCATGACAACGACCATGCATGAGAATGGCCCTTTTTATTACTCGGATTCCGACGAGGACTTAGGTGATGGTGATGTTATTGATTAGTTTAGGACAGAAGAGGAAGTTGATCCTCTTAAGTATGTTGACTGTTGGGATCTTAGTTTTTACCATTTTATCAAGTCTCGGTCATTTGTAATAATAGGTTGCTTAAGTTACTAGTTACTTTCATTTATGTTATGTTATTAGTTTACAAGGCTTAAGCTATTGAGTCCATGGGCCTAAAGCCCATACGAAATCCAAGTAGGGAGGACTAGGAGTGTTGCCCTAGCTCCTCACCTATAAATAGAAGTCTTAGGCTATTGTAAAACTTGGTTGTTTATTTGAAATTATAAGGAAACTCTTGCACTTATCATTCTCTTATTCAAATATTCATCCCATCCTTATATCTATCTCATTCTTGTTTGTGTGAAATCAATATGGTGACCTAACAAGTGGTATCATTCGCCATATGAAGGTGTAGTTGTCTTTCTCTTTGAAATTTGATCCTTAATCTTTGTTTTTTAGTCGTTATTTTTTATTAAAACTTGTACTTTCTTGTTTGTTCTTTTGGTTTTTATCACATATTTGCTTACAAATTCGTGCTATAAATCATTTCAAACACAAAAGTATCAATTTTTTCTTCAAAATTACGATTTGCATACTTGTACTATTTTTCGAAAACCTTTAAAAATTTGACAATCATTGTCAAGTTTACAAGTTTCTTCAATATTTCATCATTTTACAACTTGAAGTACAAAAATCTTGCACTACAAAATCGATTTTGGATTGCTTTCATTGAAATACAAAGTTTTGCAATTTTTCGAAATTCCTCATTGCCGTATTTTCGAAATCCTGTGATTTTGCTCTCTTTCGACTTACGGATCGTGAACTCAGTCTTTTCTCTCTTGTATAAGGAAGAAAAGTACTTCGACTTTTGGTTTACTTTCAAAATTGTATAATTTCGAAAGTGAGTTGGGGTGTTTCGCGAAATTGATTTTTTCGCAATCACAAGGTTCTCGAAACTTATTCTCGAAATCTAAAGATTTTCGAGATTACAATAATTTTTCGAGAAACTTTATTTCGAAATCTCAATACTTTCGAAAACTTAATCTTTCGAAATCCTTGAGCAACAACTTTTTCGCAAACCTCATAAGACAAGTTTTCGCAATCTCAAGTTCTGTGACAAAGTTTCGCAAACATCTCCTTGGGCATATTTTTTGAGATTTGGCAAAATTATACTTTCTACAAGATCCATCCTTTCACACAAGTGTTTCATAATGTCTCAACCACCGTATTACAACTTTAACAATCCTCAGCAACATCAGTATCAACAGTATCATCAGCAACAGCAACAGTATCAACAATCACCACAATATTATCATCAACCGGTTTACTCACAACAACATAACTATTGCTGGTCTTTATATAATTTATATAATTTCTTACTTTTCGGCCACCATCCTCCCCTTCATTGGAGGGTGGTTGGTAACCTTTAATTCTTTTATCTCTATCGGATTTCTTCTCTTTTTATTTTCCGAAACCCTAACTCTTTATTTAATTAGAATCGTTCTTGTTAGGGTTTTGGATCGCTGTGGGTTACTAGATCGCACCTATTATTCTTTTTATTTGATGTCGGTGTTAATTCGCTGGTCTTTATAAGGGTGTGATCTTTATGCGATTAAACCCTAAACGATTGCTGTTATAATCGCTTTTAGGGTTTTAATTGTTTTGGCCGATCGTCTATATTACATGCTGATTATTATACGATCGTTATATGGTTGTTATGGGTGATCAAACCCTTCCTCTATCAGCCTTCTTCGAATGGTTTATGAGGGATACTCTCTTGAACGATACCCTAATTAGGGTTTCGTATTTTCTTGGTTTTGTTGTGCCTGGTGATTGTTGCTGCTGCACGTTAACGTTTATATCTGGTGTTCTATATTGGATTGATGTCCATTCATGACATGCTTGTCGATCTATTGATCGTGATTATCCTATGGTGTTTGGTCCTGGATGTCGACTATGGTTGTGTTGTGGCTGCTTCAGTTTTGGATCGTGGGTTTGGGAGAGTATCATGTTCTTTGTGATGTATGTGCATTGTGTTGCTGCTGATTTATCTTGAAGGTTAAGTTTTTAGAGTTCTTATTCAAAAATTCTAAGGATAGATTGGATGTGGCTGGACTACATTTGCTATTGCTGCTGTTCGAGCTTATTTGTTGGTTGCACATTCGATCTAATGATGCTGCATGGGTCCCTTGTTCTTGCTGATTGATTACCAAGGTGTCCTTTTCATGGGATATTGATTTTGGCTGCTTGGAAGGGGATCGTGGCATGTCGGTTAAGTTTCAAGGGTATCTTATTCAAAAATCCTTGACTCGATCAATAGAAATCCTTTTTCTATGGATCGTTTATGGGTGGTTCGATTTTCATATTATGGTTCTATTTTATGAATGGGATCGAAGCTGCTCTTTGTTCTGCATGAACTTTCATCATGTTGTATTGGATGTTAGGGCATTTTCAGCCCTATGATTGTGTGCACAATATGCTATGGTTTGAGAGCTTTCAAGTGATTCATGTCTCATTTTTCTTGGCTGTTCGAATTGGTGGTGTTGTGTACGGATGATTTGGTTTTGGTCGTTAGGTTTTGTTAACCCCTTGTTGCTTTCGTATGGGTCTAATAAAGATTGATCATTCTCGACCTGTTTAGTGGGTTAGCATTTGCCTTGGATTTTGCATTGACTTGATCATGGTAATCTTCTTGTGTGTCACTCGGATTTATTGGAAGATTGTTTCAAGCTCGGTTATGCTGGAGGTTGGGTCGCTTAGACCATGTTTATGCTTCAACTCTATTTGCTACGGAAGTCTCTCTTATTAGGTTATTAGATTATGCCTTGCATAATACTAATAGAAGACGCAATTGGTTGAAGCTGGTAGTTCGTATGTTTATGATCTGGATCGCTAGGATGACTAAGAAGACTTCAATTTTTTTTGAGTTGTGATGTATTGTATTTTTATTGCTAGTCATCATTAGTTGTATTTAGATCTGGTAGTTATAAGAATGGTCTGTCATTCTTATATAGTGGTAGTGGTAGTGTCCTTAGGGACTTCGATGAGAGACTCACTCTCTTCCATTGTACTTAAACGTTTATGATTAATGTATTTTACCGGGTGCAGGATTCCTCCCCTTTACCCAAAAAAACAAAAAAAACATAACTTCATGCAACAAATGGTTCCAATACAACAATCTTATCCGATGTCACAACAACAAAGCCCACTTCCACCAAAACCTACTCATTGGTTTGACAGGATGTGTGAAGTCATTTCAACTCAACAATCCAGACACGAAGCAGGCTCTCCTGACACCCCACCAATGCTAACACCGGGTAATTATGTTCAATGGGCAAGTCGATTCTTAAGGTTTATTGAGCTCAAGAAACCCAATGGTAAGTACATGAAACAAGTTATCCTTGAAGGACCATTTCCTTGGCCTGTTAACTACGTTGGCGGTGACCTACAGGCTGATCCTCCGGTAGCTCCAACTGCTGTGCGTGTTCCTGAGTCTCAACTCACTGAGGAACAAAAACACCAACGTGAAGCAGATGAAATTGCTATGTCTTACATACTTCAAGGAATACCTAATATAATATTCAGAAGTGTTGATGCTCAAACAACTGCAAAAGCTATGTGGGAACACGTCCATCTACTGATGCAAGGCATACAACTGAACAAGGAAGACATGGAATCTAAACTTTACTTGGAATACACTAACATCGTGATCGAACCAGGGGAATCTCTTGAATCTTACTTTCATCGTTTCACTAATGTCGTCAATGATTTAGAGAGACATGATATAACTCTTCCAAGAATCGCTGTCAATACAAAGTTTGTTAGTAGTCTGGATTGTTGTACGACTATCTCAAGCACTATGTGTCTGAAGTTGAAAAAGACAAACTCGCTCGAGGAGGATACATATCACCACCTACCTCTAATCCCCTTGCACTCGTTGCTCAAACTCCTGCTTCACATCCTCCGATGTCTATTCATACTTATGATCAGGAACATAATTATTTCAGTCACCAGCATCCTCCTGCTTCTCAACACGGTTCTAATCAACTTGCTCCATATGACAACAATGATAGCATGTATTACTATAATCAGTTTGAAGATGATGATGATGACGTCAATACGTTGAATCAAGGACTTGCTCTTGTTGCTCGTGCTTTTAGCAAATTCTCCAACAAAACCAACAACCGTCTTCGTTCTTCATCAAATACACGAAACCAAGCTGTTATTCAAGATGGTCGAGTTGAGATTCAGAATCGAAATTCAGGACGTTCAGGTGGGTATACTGGAAATTCTGGATATGTACAAAGAGTTAACAACAATGGGGGATTCAGAAACAATCCAGGTGCTCCTCAGCGAAGTAATGACAATGCTGCTAGTAACAACACAGTCTCTGGGAATGCGATATAGTGCTATAATTGCAACGAAAAAGGTCATATTGCAACTGCATGCCCTCACCCAAGAAAAGGTAGTCAGTTTCACAAGCAGGCATTACTTATGGCTCTCAAAGATGAAAAGGAAGGAACTTTCAATGCTCAAGAGAACAGCTTCTTTGCTAATGCTTACAATGATGATGAAATGGAAGATCTTGAAGCCAATGCAGCTGTGATGCTCATGGCCAACATGCAGGAACATCAGTTGAATGATTCAGGTCCAGTGTTTTCCACTGATGGCTTGTCTCAGGTAAATGACCTAACCATAAGCTCCATACATATTAATGCATCACCCTATGTTTCTGAATCAGATCAGATGCAAGTTGTTCCTTCTGAAACATTTTTCTCTTCTCAAGAGGATGAACTATTTGATGATGACACTGTCGTCTCATTTGATGATCCTATTGCGCAAGACGAAAATGACTTTAGTGAACAACATGAACGTCCTTCTGATCCAGCTCCTGACTGTACAGTTACGGACAAACAACTGAATAATCAACTTCTTTCTAATCACATAATGGACGTGCAAACTGAAGTTTTGAAAGAAAATGCCAAGTTAAAAAAGGACATTGAATGTTATAAAACGCAGCTTTCAAGTTTTCAATATGTCGTTCATCATGAACAAAGCTTTGAAAAGTCATTTCAAGAATCATATGTCAAAGAACAAAATCTTCAAAAGCAAATGTATGACATTGTTGAGTCAAACGGTAAAATCGTTTCCAAACTGGAAAATGAAAAACATGATCTTCAAATACAAGTTATTCAACTCCAACAGGAACTTTCAAAAACACGTAAAGAGGTGATAACTTGCAAACAGGAATTTTATGAACATAAAGTGCAAAAACGAGAAAAAGAAAGCTCTTTACTTGATGATAACATCGTTCTCGAAAATCAAATCAAAGCTTTTCAAAACATCATTTATAAACATGGGGAATCTGTAACGACAATTCAAAAGTTTTCTTTAAAACCAAGACCAGGTAAAGGTTTTGGCCTCGGCGATTACAGATCCTCTTTTCTTCGCACTGTGTTCAAAACAAATCCTAAGCTGTACAGTATGGACCAATTGATGGATAACAATGTTGTGCGTGTTATTGTACATGATACTGAGGAAGAATACGAACTTGAAGAGAAGAGTCGATCAAAAATGTGTCAAGTTGAATATTGCAAACCATATGATTACTCAAAACCTCACATTTCAAAATCTTTTGTTCCATCAAGAGAAATACCTGAGAAATCATGGTATGTTACTGAGTCTTACGTTTCATCTTCCAATGGGGCTCCTGTCAAACCCGTGGCACAAGTAAATGGTCCATTACCTTCTTCTGGTCATGTGACACCCTTATCAACACGCTGTAAAGTTTTAGACTATTTTCAAACATTCATGAAAGGCATCGATACTTTGGAAAACGTCATTGAACAACATTCTGAAATTACAGTTCATACTTTTCAATCTGTTTACGAGTGAGAAAAGCGAGATATTTTTCAAAAACAAATTTTGCCTTTAGTTCAAAATTTGCGTTATTGTGCTACTCGTTGGGAACAGGAACTCCAAAAGGAAGTTAAAGATATGAAAGAAATTTTCGCTCTTAATGAAAATGCAATTTTGGTTCAACAAAGCAAAAACCGATTTTTGAAAGAAGATACTAATCGACTCTTGGAACAACTTCTTCAGGCCGATTTGCATAGTTCTCTCATGAATGACCTCCATTTTTCAAGCAATGCTGAATTATTTGCTGAGTACTGCGCTGAACTTGTTTCGTTGAGGTCACAAAAGGAATCATTGAAACATCAAAATGAAACATTGCGTCAAAACAGTGATGATGTGATAAACAAACTTTCTAACGAAATTTGTCAACTTAAACATATGATTGATTGGTGTCAAGCTCAAAGTATTGAAACTGAATTGCAATTATGTGCCAAACATGCGTCTCGTAAAAACAAATGTCGTCTACGTAAAAATGAAATTGCAGAGTTAAGAAATGAAATTGCGGAATTAAAAATTAAAAACACCAAATGGCAACAAAACCGCGATGACATTCGTTATTGCAATGGTTTACTTGAGTCTGATATTCAGGACAAAAAACACATCATCATTGATTTGAAAGAGAAAATTAAGCTACTTCAAAAAGGAAAGTTCATTGACACCACTGTGATTGCACCAGGAATGTTTCAAATAGACATAACAAATAAGGCTAAGCGTGCTAAGAGTTCTAATGTTAGCTCTTCCACTTCCACAGGTCTAGTTTCCCCTAAGAGCGTTAGAAGCCCAAAGTCAAAAAGAGTTAAGAAGACTAAAAAGAGTAGGCTCTCGCAACATCAAAGTGGAACACTAGAAGTGCAAGAAGTAGAAGATCACCTTAGGAACTCGAATAAAACTAATGTTGCATCTGATTTAGATTCTAATCTGGCAAATTGTAATCCAAATCTTAATGTAACGAATGCTAAACCTTTAAATGTTTTGAATGTTAATACATCTTGTGTGTTTTGTCGTAAAAGTGTGTTGTCTGGTGATCATACCAAATGTGTAGCTAATAATCTCTTACACCGCAACAAGAAACGCAGATCCGGCTCTTCTTCTAGGTCCACTAATGCTTCTAAGTCTACCTTAAGAAAAACGCCTAGTACAGTTTCTAATGATGTTGTAGTCAACCCACTAACAGCAATCAAAAATTCTTGGAACCCACCCAAAGCTAGTGCATTCACTAAGAACAAAGCAAAAACTAGTTGGAATTGGCAACGTTGGTTACAATACAAACCAAATTTTAAATGGATTCCTAAATTGTCAAATATTTGCATTTCTAACCAACAGGAACCCACTATTTCCTCGGGTTCCACCCTTACTTCTGTTCCATCTCTGTCGTCTTCTTTTGATGCAGGTGGTTCAGATCGTTCTCTGGATTGTTGATAGCGGTTGCACCCGACATATGACAGGAAATCTCAAACTGTTAAAGAACTTTGTCTCAAAGTTTATTGGAACTGTCAGATTCGGGAAAGATCAATACGCTTTAATCATGGGTTACGGCGACTACATGCATGGGAACATTGAAATTAGCAGAGTTTATTATGTTGAAGGCTTGGGTCACAACCTCTTCTCAGTCGGTCAATTTTGTGATGGAGATTTAGAAGTAGCATTTCGCGAGAAAACTTGCTTTGTTCGTGATCTACAAGGAAATGATTTGATGTCTGGCAAACGTGGCACTAACCTTTATACTATTTCTATGTCCGACATGATCGCTTCATCTCCAATTTGTCTTCTATCCAAAGCTGAATCGACTAAATCTTGGTTATGGCACAAACGCCTTTCTCATTTGAATTTCAAAACGATGATTGATCTCGCTCGTCACAAATTAGTTGAAGGCTTTCCAAGATTCCGTTAAGCCAAAGATCAGCTATGTCCAGCCTGTAAACGATGACTGATCTCGCTCGTCACAAATTAGTTGAAGGCTCATTTTCCCTCAAAACCTGAACGCAGTACCAATCATGTTTTACATTTACTTCATATGGATTTGTGTGGTCCGATGCGTGTTCAAACAATCAACGGTAAACGCTACATTTTAGTAATTGTTGATGATTACTCTCGCTGGACTTGGGTTTATTTTCTTCGAAGTAAAGATCAAGCTCCTCAAATGATCATCACCTTTCTCACCAAAAGACAAGTTCAGCTTCGAAACACAGTCAGAATTGTTCGAACTGACAATGGCACAGAATTTAAGAATCAGACTCTAAGGTCGTATTTTGAGAAAGTGAGAATTGAACATCAAACATCTATTCCACGCACACCCGAACAGAATGGAGTAGTCGAAAGACGCAACAGAACGTTAGTGGAAGCTGCTCGAACGATGTTAATCAACGCTCAATTACCAGATTACTTATGGGCAGAAGCTGTTTCAACCGCCTGTTACACTCAAAACCGTTGCATGATCACAAAACGCCACAACAAAACCCCATATCAGATTGTTCACAAAAGAAAACCAAACATCAGTCACTTTCACGTATTCGGTGCTTTATGCTACCCAGTCAATGATCGTGATGATCTTGGTAAACTTAAAGCGAAGGCTGACATTGGAGTATTCATAGGTTACTGTGAAAATTCAAAAGGCTATCGGATCTGGAATCGTCGTACTCGGGAAATTCAAGAAACTATTCATGCTAATTTCGATGAACTCACTCAAATGGCTTCTGACCAACATGGCTTAGGACCCGCAACCAACCGTCCTAATTTTCCGGTCTCTTCGGCTGAACCATTGTCACTTTCTCGTAAAGAAGTGGAAACCTTGTTTGCTCCATTGTTTGATGATACGCCTGTTTACAGTCCACCTGAGGCCACACCAAATTCCGCTGCAAACCTTGATCAACATCAAGTACCTGATACACCTCAACAAACAACAACTTCTGTTGGAAGAGACGGTCCTCCAGTCATATCACCTACAACAACCGAACAAACCGGGTCCAACTCACGACAATCAGCTGGAGATTCCATACCTTTATCAGTTCCACAACCCGTAGAGCGTGACCCAGAACCATTCATTAATCCATTTGCAAATGCTCAACCTATCCCCGACATTGCTGAGTCATCTACACGCTACATGGGTCCTGCTCACTTGCGAGATACTTATCAACTTCATCCTTCGACACACAAATGGACTAGAGATCACCCCTTAGTTCAAATTATTGGCCATCCAGATGCACCTATCATGACAAGACAACGCCTTCACACAGACGGTGAAACTTGCATTTATGCACTCACAGTTTGTGAAACCGTACCCAAGAATGTCAAAGAAGCAATGACTTATGAAAACTGGATTGAGTCTATGCAAGAAGAATTCGAAACCTTCCAAAGATTAGAAGTATGGGAATTGGTTGAAAAACCTGAAGGCATCATCGTCATTGGTTTAAAATGGATCTGGAAAAACAAACTGGATGCAGAAGGCACAGTCATACGCAACAAATCACGCTTGGTAGCAAAAGGTTATTCTCAAGAAGAAGGTATCGATTTTGAAGAATCATTTGCTCCTGTGGCTAGACTTGAAGCTGTGCGGATGTTCTTAGCATTTGCTACTCATCGAAATATGATTTTTTTTTTGGGTAAAAGGGTTAAATCACCCTGGCAAAATTCATTACACCAAAAAGCGTTGAAGTACATAGGATGAGAGTGATATCCCTCACCTCAGTCCCTTAGGACACTTACAGACTCACCTATAGGAATGAAAACACCATCCCTATAACTTACAATATAAGTGTGACAGGCCACACTTATAACTAATAATTGAACATAAACTACAACGAAAAAAGAAAAAATAATAGCAAATCAAGTAGAAACTTGAGTCTTCAAATCGTCATAGTAGTCCAAACTTCCATAATCATCTTCATAGTCCCACAAACCTTCACCAAATCAGAATTGTATCACATGTGAGATAACCATGAGATGAACATACACAAAGAGACCAAGAGGGACAAACCCAATAGCACCAAGACTATCCACTAAGTCCCAAGTCACATGCCATCATCCCCCTCCACACGGGCACCATGCAACAATCTCACTTGACTTACAGCATTCACGATCATCAGCAGCAAATAAAAGGGATAAAGAAACCCTACCATGTAACCAGCAGCCAAAACACGCCAATGCACTAATCTAGGGTTAAGAAACAGAATCCCTAACTTCCAAGCGTGATCGAAGGAGATTAAGAGTAGGAACAGCAATAAAATTCACAACGACCAGCAGCAAACCGAGTAATGGTTTTTGAACAAGAACCAACGAAACTTGACTTACACAAGAGAACCTTGACATCCACTTCAACCTAGACTTCCATCTCTCAAAAAACCCACTTGTATCATACGTCAATGAACATTCAGCAGGAAACAAGCGCACTTGTATAATAACAAAACCCGAAAACAGGTTACGTGCAAAATATAAAGTAACAAACCCCAAACTGGAATTTGTTAAGCAATAACGTCCACAATCACCACCATGATCCAAGATGATTGTTTACCAAATGGACGTGAAAACGGCTTTTCTGAACAGTCAACTCCGAGAAGTAGTTTATGTCAGTCAACCTGAAGGATTCGTTGATCCAGAATGTCCCAATCATGTCTACAAGCTTAAAAAGTCTCTCTACGGTCTTAAGTAATCCCCCAGGGCGTGGTATGACAAGCTTTCTAAATTTCTGTTGGCTAATGATTTTACTCTAGGCTCGGTGGATCTAACATTGTTTACTAAAACCTATGGGATGGACTTATTAATTGTTCAAGTTTATGTCGATGACATTATTTTTGCTTCAACCAACAAAAATTATTCAATGGATTTTACAAAATTAATGACAGATAATTTTGAAATGTCCATGATGGGTGAACTTACGTTCTTTCTAGGACTACAAGTTCGTCAATCACCCCATGGAATTTTTCTAAATCAGTCCAAATATGCTCTTGAGATTTTAAAGAAACATGGTATGCAAAGTAGTGATACTATGAATACACCGATGGCCAACTCTACTAAACTAGATGCTGATTTACATGGGACTCCAGTTGACCCTACCAAATACCGAAGTATTATTGGGTCCCTCATGTATCTCACATCTAGTAGACCTGATATTGTATTTGCTGTGTTTATGTGTTCTCGCTATCTGGCTAATCCAACTGAAAAACACCTCAATGAGGCAAAAAGAATCCTTCGATACATAAAGGGAACCATCCACTTGGGGATCTGGTATCCGAAGGATTCTGGTTTTGAACTAATAGCTTTTTCAGACGCTGACCATGCAGGATAGACTCGCGAAAAGTACATCAGGTGGCTTACAGTTTCTTGGAGATAAACTTGTGTCTTGGCAATCAAAGAAGCAGGATTGCACATCACTGTCATCTACAGAATCTGAATACGTAGCTATGTCTGCTTGTTGCACTCAGGTCATTTGGATGAGATCCCAACTTAAAGACTATGGCTACTTATTCAACAAGATTCCGATTTATTGCGATTCTAAGAGTGCCAGTGCAATCTCCTGCAACACAGTTCATCATTGCAAATCAAAACACATTGATCTCCGATACTATTTCATCAAAGAGCACGTCGAGAAGGGTACAGTTGAGTTATATTTTGTGGGCACTGAGTACCAATTAGCGGACTTACTTACAAAACCCTTAGCTCCATCAAGGTTTGCAAGTTTAGTTCACCAAATTGGTATGCGATGTTTGACACCATTTGACTTACAAAAGTTTTTAAAACAAAAGTAAAGTGTCAAACATCAATTATCTTACTATCTTTGAAAAATAAATATATTTTCTTTATTTTTTATTAATCCTCAAAAAAAAAAAAAAAAAAAAAAAAAAAAAAAAAAAAAAAAAAAAAAAAAAAAACTTGCAAGTATATCGCTCTTTTTCAACACTTTGTCTGCTTACAAGTGTCGTGGGGGAGATTCGCCTAAAATTTTATAAATTCTTTCCAAGAAACGATATACTTGCATATTACCTTTGACGCGGTAAGTTAAGTTGTTTCGGGATTTCATAACTCATATCTCGTATTTCTTTGTCTAAATATGGTATCGTAAGTCGTTATATCTTTGTGCCTTTACTTAGTACTAAAATTTAGGACTAGTATTGTAATTATTGTAGTTAGGGGACTTTAAGTGTCAAATATTAAAAGTTTCAAAAATATCACTAAAACCATCACCCCCCCCCCATTTTTTTTCTTTTCATTAAAATCAAAAATTCTAAAACCCTTAAACCCTTTCTCTCCATATTCACGGCCCTAATTCTTTCGAATAATTCGTGCTTGTGATCTTCAATACGTAAGTCTCTACATGATTCTTAGTTGATTTCTATCATTGGTTTTTGTTTAATCACAAAGTTAATGGCTAGATATCACAAATTTTCGATTTAAAAGTTAGGGTTTATATAATTTCAGGATCATGCAATATGTGATTATAAGGTTAATTAATGATAGGGCTTTTGTGCTATAACATGTGTCTATCCTTTCTATCACGTTTAATCTTATTCTTACACACGATTGTATGATTTTCGAAACCTAGGGTTTAGTACGAATTGGGTTTTATTGATTTGTTGATGTTTCCGTTATTATTCTTGGTGGGATATGATATTTTGTGTATGAGTATCATGGTTATGATTATTAATTAGACTTTCTTCCAAGTATGCATGATTCTCGATTACATAGGGCTTCGTTCTATATGGGTTCTCTCGTTTTGTGTTTGTGTGAGCAGACTTGTTGTCCCTAAATGCTTCTAATGCACGTTTGTAATACACAAGTACCTGTCATCATCGATTATCTCATGAGTGTGCATTTTATCGAGATTATGTTCTTGAACATTCTTCGAAATTTCTATACTCGTTTAATTTGTGTGTTTCTAATTGATGAATAACATCATTTGCTACAGGTTATATCACTTGGAATTCATACTTTCGCATAAGTACGTACGTTGGCAATATTTCGAAATTCTTGTATAAGAATTTTCGAGAAAATCTTTTCGCAATCATGTTTGAAAATTTCGCAATCACAAGTTTTTCGAGAAATTTCAAAATGTTGTATATTTCAAAAATGCTCATTTCGTCATCTTCTCGAAAATATTTGTGTGTTTGCGAAATTATCTCAACCATTGCCATATTTTTTTGAAATCCTCATAATTGCAATTTTTTCGAAATCCCTTATAACATGTATTCTCGAAATTTTCTCTCTAGTGGTCTGTTCTCGATAAATTTTTTATCGAGATCACACTTGAAGTTTTTTTCGAAAATGCTTATTATTCAGGATTGCGAAAAACTTGTTACTATATGACTGTCTTTCGAAATTATTGGCATTTGTGACTAGGTTTGCGAAAAATTGGTCAGAAGTGCATTGTTTTCGAAATCACTAACTATGTTATATCTTGTACTTCAATTGTAACATTTCGAAAACTCTGTGATTATGTAATTTCGAAAACATGTTTTAAGTGACAATGTGATTATGGATTCCAGTCATGTATAATATGATGTGTTATGATTTATTCATTTGCGCATATGTATTTCTAAGCTCACATGCTATTATTGTACCATACGTAATTCTAAATGCTTATTCATAATCAAACATTGCAACCGTACTAACTTGTAACAAATCTCGATGTTTTGTTTATGATAATGTTTTTCAGAATAACATGGCTGAACACAATGAGAATGTCCCTGAACAAGCTCTTCCATTACACACCATGGATGATATCACTCCCGAAAACTACAATGTTACGATTGGCAACAACAATCCACGAGTCGATTTCGACAAATTGAGAATTACGGAGAACTCGTGCAGGATTGTCAAAGATATTCTACTTGCACATCCATGCAAACATTTGCTCATCTGTTCTACTTCAGTTCCTCTGTTCTACCTTCATCAGTTCTGGCTTACGGCTAAGGCAAATTTGGATGATGAGTCTTTCACTGTTACATTGGATCGCCAAGTCTACACTGTAGATCACGACGTTCTTCGTACAGTCCTTCTCCTGCCTCAAACTGACAATGAATTTGCTCCAATACTACCTGAACTGGACCTTCTTGACTTCTTTGTTGAATTAGGTTATGATGTTGATGATGACGTACCTCTAGTCAAACATTCCCGATTCAATGCCAAGAATATCCCTCAGCCTTGGAGAACATTCTGTCTGTTGGTTGTAAGATCGATATCAGGAAGAAAGAGTGGTCATGAACATCCTAGGCTTGAACATTTGCAAACATTTTGGGGAATGGTGACTTTGACACCTATTGACTTTGCAGTTCCAATCATGAACGATATAGTCTACAGCATTCAAGCCGAACATGTAAAGACTATGATCCCATTCACAAGATTCACCAAGCTTCTCATAGAATATTTCTGCAAAGACACACCAGAATTTATCAAGAGGATGGCAGATCCTAATGAGCCGAAGCACCTCTTCGAGGACGACTTCACCACCTCATTCATCAAGACAACCACTTCCTCTACCAAGAGCAAAGGAATGAGGCTTCCAGAATACCTTCTTGATGACAAGATCAAGAAAAGTCTGAACTACAAATACTATGATGATGCTTACAAAGAGGTACAGGAAGAAGCTACTATACAGACTCGAAGCAAAGGAGGTGTGAAGTCTGGGAGTACTACAAGCACCACTGGCTCACCTCAGACTAAGTCTAAGGCTGCTCCCAAAACAAAACCATCAACTAAACCCAAGACTTCCACCAAACCTAAACCAACATCCAAACCCAAACCTGCATACCAAGCCAAAGCAGAAGGTAACTCCAGAGTACATTCTTCGTGATGAACCTACACCTCCACCTTCTGACACCGAATCTGAGTTCGACACGGAATCTGAAGAAGAAGAACCAGACTATGAACTGAGAGTAAGAGCACCTGAATAAGGATTCCCTGCTACAGAGATCGCTATACAACAAAGTCTAGAAACTTATGAAGAAGAGACTAGAAAAAGGAAAGGGATCACTATTAATGAGCCTAATGATGATGATGAAGACGAACCAATCGTTGAACAGTTGGTCGATAAACGCAAACTGAAAAGTATAGTTGTCGACACACGAGCTGAAGAAAAGCAACTTCGCAAAGAACAAAGGAAAGCAATTCTCGAAAGCCGACTTATGTCTCAACCTCCAACACCACCACCTATCGATCAGTCAGAACATGAAGGAGCTACAAGCAACATGATTCCTCCCGTTGTGTCCACTACGTTAGAATCAGCTCCACAGCCTGATGACACCGTTAAAGATACAGACGATACAGGAGATGTCAATATGACTGAGACTGCTAATGCAGAGGAGAATGTTGGCGGACAAGAGAATATTGCTACGGATCAGGAACATGAATACCTCATTACTCCAGAGTTTCTTGCACGAGAAGCAGAGGAACGTCGAAGAAAAGAAAACGAAGAGAAGAACGCGTTCAACACCAACATATTTCTTAAGTCATCTTCTCAGCAGACTTCCTCAGCACAACCTCCACCTCCTCAAGACTCTCCACCAAAGGATCCAACTCCTCCTGCTTCTTCTTCAAACTCTCACAACGAGTCATCATCCGAATCATCACCTGAGCATTCATCTCCCACACCTTCCGAAACCGCATCAAAGCAGCATTCAATCAATGAATCGAAACAACCAGTTGATCTTCAGGAACAAGTCAACAAACTTACCAACATGGTTACCGGTCATACCAAACAAGTTGAAGATTTTCAGGAGTCAAAGCAGCTGATCGATAAATTCTTGAACTCTGATTACACAGGATTTATAAGGACTGTCACACAAGACTTTCTCACTGATAATCTAGTTGAGATGGTCACTCCTGAAGTAGCAAACCTTCTTGAACCAATCAAGGACAACTTGGATCACAGAATTAGGAGTGTCGTTAGAAGAATGTTGTCAACAACACCATTCACGCTTCACACTGCAAAAGCTTCTACTGCAGCTCTAACCGTCCCTGAATTATCCTTCAATGAAATGCTTGCTAAACTCTTCGACAATGTTGCCTCCAAAACCACACCAACTACTGAAGAAAAAGCACTTGTTGATGCTATGGCGGCTTACATTTCCAAAGAGTCATGCAAAGAAGCAGCTGGAACCCTGAAAAGGTCAAGAAAAGATGACGACCCTGACCCAAACTCAAAAGGCAAGAAACCTTAGTCTGGAACCGGTCCCTCATCTTCTCTACAACCACGAAAGGACTCCACTCCTCCTGGAAATCAACAACACCACTCAGCTACCGGTCAAGGTCCTACTAAAGAGGAAGAAACTTTCATGGAACCTACTGATGACTACCAGGGTCAACCTGACACCGATTACCGTGCTTCACGTATTCACGATTCTCATGCTGGACCATCGTCACCATCCAAGGCTAAAGACAAAGATGCTACAACTACGTCCAAGAAATCAAAGAAGAAAAGACGTCATTCATGGCTCGACAATGATGACACTCCTCAGAATGATTGGTTGACAGAAATGGTTCAAGCTCAACCTCCTCTCGAGGAAGAAGAACCCCTTCATGGTAACACTCTACAGTTCACCCAAGTCATAATGAAGGATCTTCAAATCAACAAACTCACAAAGACGGAGCTTAGAAGAATCAATAGGGATGCACAAGAATTCCTTAAGTCCAGATCTGGAAACAAAGTGGAATACGAGTATCACATGCAGAATATAGCTAGTGCAATGTCCGCCGATTTTGACTGGCTAAATCCTGAAGTGAATATCGAACTCAGTTCCAAAAACCATGAAAAACCTTACTTCACTGACTGGACAAAACCATTACCTTTGAAAGGATTTCCAAACAAACCCAAGATACCTTACAGCTTCTTCTTCAACAAAGATCTTCGTAACATCCAACTCAACCAAGAGACATCCAAGACGAAATATGCTTCCTCACTCACTATCTCAGTACCAACCGCAAGATACGAAATTCCTGCCATTGAAGAGACCACTCGAATTTTCAGCAACTCCATCGTAGCTTATGACAGAGATGCTCTACACGGAATTCAACACTGGCCAGAACGTCGTCGTCTTGGTTATACCTGCAGATTAGGAGAGAAATCATTGGAAAACGTGAAGCATAAATCAAAGATCATCGCTATCTTGGAGATTCAAGAGTCACAACGATTTAACGACATATTCATGCGTGAAATTGTTGTTAAACGACAAGATGAAAAGAAGTATAAGTTCTCCGAAGCAGACTTTCCAGACCTTAATCTCAATGACATCGAAGACATGTATCTTGAAAAGGTTCAAGGAAGAATGCGTGGATTCGATAGAGAAGTACAATACAACTTCATGGCATCACTACTTCTATACATCCGACGATTGATAGTTCAAGAAAGAGTGGAAGATCTTCAGCTTGGAGTGGAAAGTTACCAACAGAAGATCAATTTGACAAAGCCGCAATTCACATTTGATGGAATCTATCAAACGCCATAGTTTACTCTCAACCAAGAACCTTTTGGTTTCACCTACATCAACAGCAAAAAGCTAGAAAGCTTCATGAGGTTCGATGAGGTACACAAATTCTGTGATGTTACACTCAAATCCGTCCGTGATGGGCTTGTCAAAAGGTTGAATGATGATCGCCGAAAGATAGCAAAGGGGGAACAACCTAGATGGAAATCCAGCTCAAGAAGACAAGTTCGTAACTTTGTCTTAAAGATTGAAGAAAGGTTATTTCGACGGGAACAGATCAGACGACTGAAAAGCTATATCGGTGTCAGACCATCGTTTCCTATCAGAAACTTCGAAAGACCTGAACCCAAGTTCACTGACTTTGATGCTCCACTTCCTGACGAAGATTAATTTGGTACATTTGATCATTCATTGTTTCATTTGATTGAATTTCATAATGGCATGTGCACACATAACAGTGTACAACCCGCACTTGTAATGAAAGGACCCTGAGGTACGCTTCAGTGCCTCAATCCTTATATAAGGAGCGAAGACTTCTTACTTTTGAGTAGAGTTAATCAAACATTTTCTGATTTTCATAACTCTGCTCAAAAGGCAAGTATTTCACCTCAATGAGTATTCACTTGTTGAGGGGGAGCACTTAAAAAATTTCATCGTTTGCAAACCAAAAGTTCTTGTTGATATCTCCCCATAAGACTCAAAAAGCATATTTTAATCAAATGTTTTTTTTGGGTAAAAGGGATTTACCCTGGCAAAATGCATTAACCAATAAACGTTTAAGTACAACGGATGAGAGTGAATCTCTCATCTCGGCCCGTTACATGGGCAACAAACATGCTACAAACAGCAAAAACCAAACACTAATCATAAGAAAGACAAACCAATCTTATGACCTACCAAACTAAAAAAACATTACTTTCTACCATGACCTTGGAGATTAATATCATACATGTCACAAAAGTCATCCAAGTGTCCCGGTAGATCATAAACTTGAGCAGCATAATCATCATCCATGAAATCTTCAAAATCATAGCCGCCACCTCCTGAAGCAAGATAACTAGAAGTCACCGGCTCCAAAACCTCATCATCATTACTATCCGAACAAACCACATACCCTACCTTGGTAAATGGGTTCTTTAACTTAGTAGCAGCAACCGAAGGAGTAGAAGAAGAACTAGGCTTATTACCACCAATAGAATCAGATCCTACCTTGTCCGCTACCTTATTAGTACCACTTGAACGTTCCAAATCAACCTCTCCACCAGCAATACCACTTGATGCACCACTCACTTGAGGTCCTACCTTTTCCGCAACCGTAGTACTAACACTAGGACGTTCCAAATCAGCCTCACCACTAGGGATACCATTTGATGCACTAGGAACATCATTCACAACAGAATCTTGAGCATCAAGCACCCCAAACGAGTTAGACGTAGGCACAGACGAACCGCTTGCATTAGCCACTTTAGAAGAAGTGGTATCTTGAGTTTTAGTCTTAGCAACATATATTTTCTTTTTAGGAGCTAGTGTGGGCCCCTTACTAATATTAATACCACTTGACAACTTCTTACCTTTCCCTTTAGCCTTCCGATTCTGAACTTCCTTAAAACCATCATCATTCTCTTCAAACGAAGTAGTAGGAACAGCATCATTAGTAGAACGGACCGTCTCCTTGACACACTTTGGACAACCATTACGATCATGCCCAAAAACTTTACACATTGAACAGTGAGGAGGCTTCCATTCGTACTCAACCTTAATACATGCAGAAATAATTCCACTATCATCCTTCTTTGGTATAGCCATAGTCACCTCATGCTTTAATTCAGATTCGGATGATATTTCCACTAAAGCACGAGCATAGCTAATACGGCCCCATGAATCAAAACACATTGAGCTTGTAAACGCGTCCAACATAATAGGTTTACCAACCTGAGTAGCAATCAAGCTCAAGCCGTCTTCAGAGTAAGCAAGCAATGGCACATTGTGCAATTTAATCCACACGGGTAATTTAGTAACCTCACTCTTAGCCAGTGACATTTCAGGAGTCCATTTAGTAAGAATCAAAGGAGAACTACGAATTATCCAAGGACCCCGTTGCATCACGTTATCAACACCCTCTTTTGAATCAAATTTAAAGAGGAAAACCCCATCATCATTTTTCATCACTTTCTTCAAACCAAACTTACCCCACGTATTAGTGACATAGTTTTGAACCAACGGGAATGCAATATTCTTGCCAACAAAGAAACCAACAAGAGTATTATCATAACGGTTCAACACACCCTCCATAGCAGCCTTTGGAAGTAAAGTATCATGGTTCTCAATACGCACCTCATTAACCAAAGACCGAAAATTAACCTTCCTCGTTACCCTTTCCGGATTCACCACATTAGCAAAAGAAGTAGATCCACTCATATTAGCACTTGGTTGAGAACCGGCAACAGTAGAACTAACACCCACGTTATTAGAACCAGCAACATTCGAACCAGCACCATTAGAACTATTACCACTAGCCTTTAAAACCCCCTCCACATTAGTACCATATTTCTGAGTTTTCATAGCCTCGCTAAAACTAGAAGTAGAGGTAGTAGTACTTTTCACATTAGTGCCACTCGAACCACCCAAACTGTTCAAAGACGAAGACACCATATTAGCAATATCATTATCAAGTTTATTCATGGCCTCATCAAAATCCTTATGCGCGTTAGCAATTAATTGCTCCACATTTGGACTTATAGAATCAATAGGCTGTTCCGACACACTAGGCTGTTCCGTAGTACCCAAATCACCCATAACACTTTCCTTATTCACCAAATCAGGCCCTTTAGACACATCACCATCAATATTGTCGCCCTTAACCCCAAGACTCCCATTCGAATCACAATCAACAAGTGAAACCGACTTCACTTGTTCAAGTGTCACATTAGGAACATGTGGATCAATTACAACAGATTGGACAAACGTACCATCAACATCAATTGGAACCGACTCCTCTTGATGTGTTGCAACACCCCTAACAGCTTTCCTAGGCTGAGTAACATCGGCTTCCTCAGCCTCATCACCTTTCAATCTTTTCATACGAGCAGCAAGCTCTCCAACATCAACATTAGGAATGTTAACCACCTTCTTAGCAATTTTAGGACTCAAAAAACCTCTATTCATCTCTCAACAACCAGCAGCAAACCAAACAAACAACAATCAAGACAGCAGCACGCATAAAACCAATTAAGAAGATAAAACCCTAATCAAATCGATTAGGGTTTATAGCGATTCACTCTCATATGCTATTTTTGAGGGGGAGAAAAGTGAAAGTGATTAAAATATGAAAGTTCAAAGTTGCTTAAAGTCAAATCTCATGCGAGCTAGACTCAGAATTGACCCAAGAATTGACGAAACATAAAAGTTAGTAATCTCGAAAAGACTTATCCTCGACGGGTAATAACATCAAGTTAGTTACTAGCGCTAGTTGTCACCTAAAAGCTGACAATGGAACTCTTTAACTAGCCACGTAAGCGTGTCTCGAAAAGGATTTGTCTTAGTAGAAATGTACCGTTTCGAGAATCTTTCTGTGGATTTGACCAGGCCGGGTAATAACTTCAAGCTAGTCTAACTAGTGATGTAAGCGTGTCTCGAATCGGTCAGGTTCACTGAAAGTAGATCAATTCAAAAAGTGCTTGCTCCTCCCACATGTGCAAACTTATTTAAACACTTATGAGCACATGTGAAGGGGGAGCCCTTCAAAAGTAAACACAAAACTCTCAAAGTGTTAAACAAAATGTTTGATATTCACAAACACTTTGAGAGATTTTTTTCAAAGGTTTCTTGGCTATTGTCGGATAATCATGGAGTTATAAGGTGATTAAGATAGGAATTACAGTCCTATGATCCGCTAGAGCCGGAGGGATCTTCCCAAGGACATCACCATTAGTTAGAATTAGAAGTCCTTAGGTATGATACGATAAAAGGAGAAAAGAATGAAAGGGAAAGAAGGAGTTGAAGAATTAAAAAGAAACGTAAAGAAAAGGGTGAAAAGAAATAGCCCTCCATATGTTCAACTTTAGGGCAGACACCGGGTTCAATTCATATGCTACTGGTTGTTGCTAAGGCAACACCGGTATTGAAGATAAAGCCGTCATGGACCCAGTGACGCACTGCACTAAACCTTCTAACCACTCAAGTTCTCTTAAAAGAGCTTGTTTCATTCTCACGGGGAACCAATGTAATCTATCGACTTATCTCTTAGAGATGGTTGATATTGAAGCAGGAGACCCCTCCCTAGTCCCCGCATAGGAAACCTAAGTGTGCACTTTTTGAGTCTAGAGCCATGAGATACATCAAAGATCTCTTAGGAACACTTAGTATTTCTGCAACTGGTGTTCTACATCAATGGACACCAGCTGTAAATTATCGAGTCCTTCGCAGATCTTAGCAATCTGCCGAGAACGTTTATGAGAGAATTTACATAAGTATTTCTCAATGATTGAATGGAAATCCTGCCAGGGTCAACTTCAAACAGCCCTGACAGCAGGTCACTTCGGTAACTCCTTGTGGGTTACGCTTAGTGTTTGCGGTGGTTTGTTAGCGGTCTACAGTCGTGGAGTGATCCCCAGCGACTCACCCAGTCATTGAGCTACTTAGTAGGTCTTGTAAGCTCCCTCGGGAGTATCTGATATGGGAACGGCCTTGATAAGGGTTGGAAGGAGTCTTCATACTATGCTGTTGACGATCTCTAATTCCTTATCTGTAAGTACCGGATGTTTTATTGCTAACTGTTTACATGCAGGGTTACATCATCTCCATGGCGACGGATTCCACATGCTCATACATGCATCTTGAAGTCATCAAAAGCTCCCTCAAAGATCAAAGCAACACAAAGTTCAAAGAAAGATTCTACGCCAAAAAGAAGAATCTACAAAGTTTAAAGACTAAAGATCTTAAGTGAAAGAAAGGGACTACGTGCATGTATAAGTCAGAACTCAAAGATGTATGAGCATGTTGGAATGGCGGACTACCACCACAGACGCGGAAGTGACGAAAGGCAGACAACTTCATTATTTGATCACTATCACAACAACAATGAACAAAGCACAAAGAACGATGAATGATTCTTATCTCATTATTATTGAAAGACGTCTCAAGCTATGAAAGTCAAAGATGAAGAAATGACAAAGACGTCAAGCAACCATGATGACTGACCCTTACGGGGAGATTGTTGGGATCTTAGTTTTTACCATTTTATCAAGTCTCGGTCATTTGTAATAATAGGTTGTTTAAGTTACTAGTTACTTTCATTTATGTTATGTTATTAGTTTACAAGGCTTAAGCTATTGAGTCCATGGGCCTAAAGCCCATACGAAATCCAAGTAGGGAGGACTAGGAGTGTTGCCCTAGCTCCTCACCTATAAATAGAAGTCTTAGGCTATTTTAAAACTTGGTTGTTTATTTGAAATTATAAGGAAACTCTTGCACTTATCATTCTCTTATTCAAATATTCATCCCATCCTTATATCTATCTCATTCTTGTTTGTGTGAAATCAATATGGTGACCTAACATTGACCCTAGGACAAGAATTGAAAAGGACAGTCTCTTTAACATGCAATTTCCTTGTAAAATAGGATACATGAACTTTCATGCCTACCTTAACTCATCCTTACCCATGCATGTACATAATCTCTCGTGCTAATTATAATAAAATTATGGTAGAGTATCAAGGAAATAATGTGTTGTTGCTAGCTAGGGTTGAGCCATTACATGTTTTTGTAGGAAGTTTTGTGTATTTGGTTGATTTTATGGTAATCGAGGACTTAGCATACATATTAGTACTTGTTTGAGTCAAATGCGTGTATCGAGTCACGATGAATGTTTTTCAGGATTTTTAGGAATTAAAACATATTTTATATTACTTACAAGCTCAAGAACTCAACAATAACTCGGTTCGAACTTATATAAGGTTGAGCTCATCTCATTAAACATTCCGAGTTCATTTGATAGGTTTTCAATCTCCAAAATTTTAATATCGCGCTCAAGATCCCGCCCCTTAATTTTCCCCAAAATTTCAATCTCCCGCTAAAGATACTGGCCCTTATTTCCCTAAAATCAAAACCCAGACACTAGTCAGATCTATCTTCTCTCTATTATTAGTCTCTTCTCCTTCTCTCTAGAACCTACTCACACACCACCGCCACACTTCACCGCCTTATCCCGCCGTCGTTCCACCAACCATCGCTCATCCACGCCATCACCGTCATCAAGAAAAGAGAGGCAATGGAGGAGTTTGTTTGCTTCGGTTGCTTGGTTCAAGATAACCACCACATCCACCACTATCACAGTCAAGAGACCATCACCCTCATCTCACCTATCCTACTTTGTTCAAGGGTATGCTCAAACACATATTTAATTTATATTTTCTTGAATGTGTATTCGAATATAAATTGATTTATATTGATTTTGTGGATTAAAACTAGCCTAAAACATGTTTTTGATAATAAATTCATGTGGTGATAATCGTTGCAGGTAGACTTATTAAGACGACATAGTTTTCCTGTTTATTGGAATGGAGACAATCGACGTGTTATAAGAGGCCACTGTTTTGCTTGTAAAGGGAGTCTTACTTGGTTTCCACTCCGGGAGGATGTTGTTGAACAGCTGGAGTTTGATTATCGCAGTTGCGTAAGTTATCTGTCAAAAGATTAACATAACATCTGTTATATAGGAAATTAACTCAAATATGGTTACTTTTTGTGAAACTGTTTCATTGTACAAAATGTGAGTGATTTGCTTGCTTGGTAATGTGTTTGACATTTATTCGTTCTAGGTTTAGCACTGCAGAACATTTCAACCAATTGTATATTATTTGTTGCCCGAGTTGATATGCAACCCATATGTTTGTTTTTGATGCTAAACTTATATTTGGGACATCTAATTTTGTCATATTTTATGTTAGCATTAATCATGTTACTTGTTTCTTGCAGGGGCTACATGCTATTTTCACGGGTGAGGCTGATACATGGGATGCCTTGCTAAAAATTCCCTCATCTATATTTTCTGGCACACTTCATTTTTGAGGGACTGGAAGTAAATTGAGGCTTGGGAATGCTCCATCTGTAACACCCCCATTTTTAAAATATTTGCAGCGGAATAAAGATTGGGTGTTACTTCACAGCTCATAGTTTTTCAGTAGAAAATGATTTTCTAAAATATTTATCACTCGAATTTTTATAAATATCAGAGTTTTAAAAATGAGGTCCCAGTGGTTTTAAAATTTATTAAATAGGTTTTCGAATGATAATAAAAATTTTATAGCCTTTGTAAGAATTCCGTGCTCTTCCGTCCCATCCTTGCTCATTTTAGACCTGATATAAACATGCTAAAAATCAACAAAAGTTGAGTGATATTCATAGGTTTAAGTTTAATAGTTGAACACAAGCTATAAGTGATAATTGCACCGGTATACAAATATAATTTAAAAATCAGTTGTTATTGCATTAAGCTCATGACACTCAGCCGATTAACAGATCTCATCATAAATGATGGATTATAGTAACAGGGGCCCTCGGGATAGGTTCTTGCCAGTAACCTATTAGATTTCAAATAAAGTACATTTGGTAGTTTTCTCCAACGCCCAAACGGGGATTGTCAATCCCTAATAGATCTATCCACAATTATTTACGTTCACCCTCTGGGTGACTAAGGCTCATGATATGAGGGGCTTTTGGCAATAAGGGACTTAAGCAATAACGAGATCAGGTAAAACATACCAAGAAAATTACTTGTGTTCAGTTTGTAAAAACTAGCATGTATCCCCCTCGCAGGGTTTAGAAAACATTTAAATAAGTAAAGGCGAGGCTATGAACTCACCTTAGTGGTATAGTGGTAAAAATATCGATATTCAGTTTGCAATAAGGGAATGGCTCCACACACGGCCAAGATAATGTATGGCAAGTTTTAGTGTTTGATAGTCTTAATGGTTTAATCGCGAGTAGTTTTTAAATACGTGTGTCGTTGATTTATTGATAGTAAAACTTGTGGTTTGATAAAGTATCGTAAGTTTTTAAATAAGTTATATATAT
The DNA here is from genome assembly GCA_030686995.1 of Artemisia argyi. Classification (NCBI taxonomy): domain Eukaryota; kingdom Viridiplantae; phylum Streptophyta; class Magnoliopsida; order Asterales; family Asteraceae; genus Artemisia; species Artemisia argyi. Next base: position 92,672,690 of record CM060707.1, on the reverse strand, counting down.
ATATATATATATATATATATATATATATATATATATATATATATATATATATATATATATATATATATATATATATATATATATATATATATATATATATATATAATGTAAGGTTTGAAAATAATAATAATAGTGTGAAATAAAATATAAACGTCGTGACGTGAAGTCGTAAAATGGAAAGTAAAGATGAAAAATATTAATTATATTATACGGCCCTTGTCGTTTCCAGATTTTTACTCTTTTTACCCTAACGGTGTTAGCGTTACGTCGTTAGTCCAAAGTTAAATATTTTTACGTTTTACGTCCAAAACTTTATAATTATTGCACTTTTCATCCAAAAGTTTATAAAAATTAGTTTTTCACCCTCAAGTTTGTAAAATGACAATTTTTACCTAAAGTTTATAAAAATGACACTTTTAACCCGAAAGTTATAAAATTTGCAAACTTGTCCAAAATTCACCAAATTCAAAACTTAACATTTTTATTTCTTAATTAGTTTAAAAATAGCTTATTTAACTTTTCAGTTTGTTTATTTTACGAAAAATGCTTATTTATAGTTTATGGGCTTTTAACGAAAATACTAGGGCCTGTTAAGCTTTTGAAATCCATTGGGCTTACGAAAGTTTTGGGCTTGGTTACGGGCATATTTGAGGATACTAAAAATATTATGAAACAGCTTATTTGGACTGCTTATTCGTTAGCTTATTTTCAAAGGATTGGGCCTTAAGGCTTAATCGATAAGTATTTGTTTTCAAAAATAGTTTCAAGGTCGCGATGCTTTGCATCATTTAAAGGGTCAAGACACGATTTTTATTGCAACGTTTTTATACTAAAATAATAGTTTGTCAGGGGGTCTATTAATTTGTGAAATAAAATAGTATGCTCGTTACATAGAATTTAAAGATATACGTGTTGGGAATAAAATGCACAAGTTAAAGAGTCTGCCAGAAGAGCCTACCAAAAGATAGTTAAGCCTGCCTCTTCAGTTTTGTTGATGTTGAAGATACACTAACAGTACCTTCTGGGTAAGAAGGTACTGCTAGTTAAAGAAGATCCTGCCAGTTTTAACGACAAGTTGTTATATTTTGTTTAGAGATATTTAGTTGTATTATTAGTCTTTGTACAAAGTTATACGTTAAGTAGAAGTAGTACAGAAGTCTCAGTAGATACAATGGAGTGTTTTACCTTGAAAGGTGTAATATTAGGATAAGATAAGTCTCTAATATATTATATTAAGCAACTTGACAACTTGTAATAAGGGCTCCTTATACTATAAAAGGAACCCTTAAGTCACCTTTTTAGAGAGATCACATGCACAACAAGTAAGCATACTTGACAACTAGATCAATCACTACATGCATAACTACCACCTTTAAAATCCTTTTTCACGTATCAAAGATTCAAGGTTACACTTGTAATTCTGGTGATAGTTTAGATCACCCGTATTATCTCATCAATAATATTGAATCCTTTTGTGTTATTCATGTTGTGTTCATCACTCTAAAATTATTCACGTTTACTTTTTCACTACCTTTGTTCCTTTAGTGTGTTTTAGTAAATTTCGCGTGCTAAATCACATTCATTCATAAATATCCCAAACACATTATTAAGATTAACATCCCAAATGTTTACACGAATCCTTCCACAAGTGGTATCAGAGCCAGGCTGATATTTACAACATAAAAGAACAAAGCAAAAATGGATGTTGAGTACATTCAAACCAATGTGGCAGCAAAACTTCCATTACTCAAACAGAATGAGTTTGAGATGTGGAGATTGAGGGTTGAGCAATACTTTCAAGTGCAAGACTATGCACTTTGGGAGATTATTGAAGAAGGAAACTCATTCAAACCAATAACCACCACCTCCACAGTAAACGATGCACTTGTCACAACTGTGCAAGTAAACCTAACAACCGCAGAAGAAAGAATCCAAAAGAGAAATGATCTTCAAGCCAGGAGTTTGCTTCTCATGTCTATTCCAAATGACCAGCTCTTAATCTTTAACAAGTACAAATGTGCTAAAACCCTTTTTCAAGCTATTGTGGCTAGATTTGGTGGTAATGATGCCACCAAGAAAACTCAGAAAACACTTTTAAAACAACAGTTTGAAAACTTTTCAGCCACAACAAATGAGTCTTTGGACAACATGTTCAATAGACTACAAAAGCTTTCTAGTCAGTTAGCCATTCATGAGGTGATAATATCTCAAGAAGACTTAAACTCCAAATTCCTTAGAAGTCTACCCTCTGAATGGGCCATGCATGTCATTGTCTGGAAAAACAAACCAGATATTGATTCTATGAGTCTTAATGATCTTTACAGCAACTTCAAAATAGTAGAACATGAACTAAAGAAGTCTACTAGTTCAAGCTCAGGAAATATGGCCTTTGTGTCATCTCATGGTACTTCCAAGAAAGTTGATGAAGAAAAAGATGGTAGAGAAGAAGGTACTACCAACATAAATTTTGGTACTGCCAGTACTTCTAGCAGTACCAAAACCATTTTAGATGAAACAATTGGTTGTGCTTTCCTAACATCACAACACAATGGCTCCATATTGACCTTTGAAGATCTTCAAGAGATCAGTGATGATGATCTTGAAGAAATGGACGTAAAGTGGCAGCTTTCACTTCTTAGCATGAGGGCTAAGAAATATTTGATGAGAACTAGAAAGAAGATTGTCATCAATGGCAATGAACCTGCTGGGTATGACAAGTCTAAAGTGGAGTGCTACAACTGCCACATGAAGGGTCACTACTCAAGAGATTGTAGGAGACCAAAGAAGCAGGGTGATAAGGGAAGAGGTTTTGAGAACAAGAACAAGGGAAACAATGAGAACAAGAGCAAGGAAGTGGACATCACTGAAACAAAAGCTATGGTAGCTATTGATGGGCTGGGTTTTGATTGGAGCTTTATGGGTGAAGAAGAGTCATCTTCAAATGAAATGTCTTTAATGGCTTTCTCCAATCTTGAGGTACAAATTACTAAATGTTCTGCTACTTGTGAAGTTTTTAAAGAATTAGAAATCTTAAGAAAACTTTATGATGAACTGAAAGTAGAAGAAAGAAAAACTCATCAAGACCTAGTTAATCATAAGTGTGGTATGGCCAAACTTGAGAAACAGATAATTCACTTTAGGGAAAATGAACTCACTTTTTCTGACACAAAAGCTATTCTTAATAGAGATATATTCTTAAAAGATGCTAAAATAAATCTGTTAAGAACTGAGTTTGCTAAAGTGAAACAAGCAAAAGATAATATTCAACTAACTGTTACAACTTTAGAAAATGCTTCTGCATGTACTAAAAGTTTAGTTGAAAACCAAATGAACAAGAAAATCAAATCTGGGATTGGATACAACACATGCCCACCTCCTTACAGAGGAATTCCCTGTCCCCCAGGTATAGATCTTGCTGAATCAGGTTTACATGAACTCACTCATAAACCACTAGAAAAGGTAAAACCTGTAGAAAATAGTGAACCTTTTGAGAGTGCAAGTGATACTTCACTCTCCAAAGAAAAGGTGCTCACTGATAAGAGCTCAGATGATACATCTATTGAAGGTTGGAAATCTGATGAGAATGAAAAAGGGACTGTTTCTAAGAAAGGAAATAAAGTAGGACCTACCAGTCCTAAAAGTGTAGAGAGTATAACAAAGACTAAAGTTGCTCTAAAAACAGTTAAATGTTGTGCTAAATGTAATAGCAAACCTAGAGGTAGTCAGAGAAATTGGAACAATCTTAAGTCACACCAACTTGGTGATAATTTTGTTATGTACAATAAAGCATGCTATTACTGTGGTAGTTTTAATCATACTCATGCTTATTGTAACAATTGGGTTTCTGGAAGTACATCAAAGTCTAAAACAAATAATACAAACCCCAGAAAAGGTTCTGTGAAATCTAACACACCCAAAGTCAATCATAATGTTAGACCGAATGAGCCTGTTTACCCAAAATTCACTACTAAGGGTACAAGTAATACTTTCAAACATACACCAAGAGTTGTGAAAAGTCTCATTGAAAGGGATTATGTGGTTAAAACACAAAATTGGAGATCAAAACCAAAAAGTCCTACTAGACCAAATGGTCTTGCTAGACCAAATGGTACTGCCAAAAATGGTACTGTCAGACCAAAAACCACAAAATGTGTTAAAAATGAAAATGCTGTTAAGTCCTCAGCATGTTGGATTTGGAGACCACTCCAATCAAATGGTGCATCAACAGTCCTAAAAAGGTTTGATTACATTGATGCACGAGGCAAACCCAAGTCAGTCATGGCTTGGGTACCCAAAGGAAACTAATATGTGTATACATGTGCAGGAACATTCAAATGATATTGCAGATCAAGGATATGTAGATAGTGGATGTTCAAGGCACATGACAGGCAACATGTCTTACCTCACAGACTTCAAATCATTTGATGGAGGACATGTTACCTTTGGGGGAGGAATCAAAGGAAAGATTACTGGTAAAGGTACAATTAAAACCAGTAAATTAGATTTTGAAAATGTGTACTTTGTGAAAGAACTACAGTTTAATCTCTTAAGTGTCTCACAAATGTGTGACACAAAGAACAATGTTCTTTTTACTGACACTGAATGCATTGTACTTTCTCCTGATTTTAAAATTCCTGATGAAAGTCAGATTCTTATTAAAATCCCTAGAAAGAACAATATGTACATTGTTGATTTAAAGAACATTGTTCCTAAAGAGAGTTTAACCTGTCTAGTAGCAAAAGTCTCATTGGATGAATCTATGCTTTGGCATAGAAGACTTGGTCATGTAAACTTTAAAACAATCAATACAATTGCAAAATATGATTTGGTTAGAGGTTTACCCAAAAAGATTTTTCAAAATGACCAAACCTGTGTTGATTGTCTGAAAGGCAAACAACATAGAGCTTCTTGTAAGCCCAAGACACATAACTCAATTTCTCAAGCTTTATACATGCTTCATATGGACCTCTTTGGTCCTACTTCTGTGAATAGCTTGAATGGTAAAAAATATTGTCTTGTAATTACTGATGATTACCGCAGATTTTCTTGGGTTTTCTTTTTGAGAACTAAGGATGAAACAAGTGAAATCCTTAAGTCCTATATTACAGGGATAGAAAACCAAATAGATAAGAAAGTAAAAGTAATTAGATGTGACAATGGGACAGAATTCAAGAATAGAGTTATGGATGAATTTTGCAAAGAAAAAGGAATAAAAAGAGAATATAGTGTAGCTAGAACCCCACAGCAAAATGGAGTAGCAGAAAGGAAAAATAGAACTCTTATAGAGGCTGCTAGAACAATGTTAGTAGACTCTAAGTTACCTATTTCTTTTTGGGCTGAAGCTGTAGGTACTGCTTGTTATGTACAGAACAGGGTTGTTGTGATTAAACCTCATAGAAAGACTCCCTATGAACTTTTGTTTGGTAGAACACCATCTTTAAGTTTTATGAGACCTTTTGGATGTCATGTCACTATTCTCAATACCAAAGATCATCTAGGAAAGTTTGAAGGAAAAGCTGATGAAGGCTACATGATAGGGTATTCTTTGCAAAGTAAGGCCTATAGGGTGTATAATAGATGCACTAGGCTAGTGGAAGAAAATCTGCACATAGAGTTTCAAGAGAAACTACCAAATGTTGCAGGCATTGGACCAGATTGGTGTTTTGACATTGATAAGCTTTCAGAATCTATGAATTATGTGCCTGTCACAGGTACAAATACTAATGATAATGCAGGTTTTGAAGACAATGTTGAAACAGCAGAGGATCAAGATTAAATATTGATGCCAATTTGGAAAGATTTGGATTCATCTTCAAGTCATGAAGAGCCTTCAAATACAACAAATGAAGGTGTTGAAAATAATCATAGAACTCAAGATCAAGGGAATCAAGAAAATTCTGAAAATGAAAATGGTACTGCCAATTCACAAGATGGTACTGCCAGTTCAACAGATGGTACTGCCAGTTCACAAATTGGTCCTACTGAACCATTAAATGTTCTATCAGATGATTCCTTACCAGAAGATGTAGGGATTGGAAACCTTCCAATTTCCTATGATGTTCCTACAACACACAACACAAGAATTCTCAAAGATCACTCCATTGATAATGTGATTAGCAGCATTGATTCTGGGGTTAAAACAAGAACTCAAGTCTCATCTTCAGACAAGGATGGGTTTGTCCTAGCTGTGTATGAACAAAAGAACCATGAAGTTGCCCACATATGCATGTTTTCATGCTTTCTCTCACAAGTAGAACCCAAAAACATTACAAAAGCCTTAGATGATTCAAGCTGGGTTGAAGCAATGCAAGAAGAGCTTCTTCAGCTCAAACTTCAAAAGGTTTAGATACTAGTTGATTTGCCCAAAAGTTATAGGGCAATTGGAATCAAATGGGTTTTCAGAAATAAGAAAGATGAAAGGGGAATAGTGATCAAAAACAAAGCCAGATTGGTGGCCCAAGGGTATACTCAAGAAGAAGGAGTGGATTATGAAGAAGTTTTTGCTCCAGTTGCAAGAATTGAAGCAATTAGGCTATTCTTGGCCTATGCTTCTTTCATAGGCTTCACTGTCTACCAAATGGATGTCAAAAGTGCCTTTTTATATGGTACTATTGAAGAAGAGGTGTATGTTTCTCAACCTCCAGGCTTCATTAATGCAGAATATCCAGACAAGGTGTACAAGGTTACCAAAGCTCTTTATGGTTTACAACAAGCTCCCAGGGCATGGTATGAAACATTGGCTTTCTATTTACTAGAAAATGGATTTCAAAGAGGCAAGATTGATCCAACTTTGTTCATCAAAAGAATCAAGAAAGACATCTTGCTGGTACAGATTTATGTTGATGACATTATCTTTGGATCCACAAACCAGGAGTTGTGTGTAGAGTTTGAAAAACTTATGCATAATAAGTTTGAAATGAGTTCCATGAGGGAACTTACTTTCTTTCTGGGTCTCCAAGTGAAACAATCAAATGAAGGCATATTTATCAGCCAAGATAAGTATGTAACAGAGATCCTAAGGAAGTTTGGGTTTGCAGATTCAAAGGTTGCAAGTACACCAATGGATCCAGAAAAGGGGTTACTCAAAGATGCTGAGGGTGAAGATGTTGATGTGCACGATTACAGATCAATGATTGGGTCCTTGATGTACCTTACATCATCAAGACCAGATATCATGTTCTCAGTATGTGTATGTGCAAGGTTTCAAGTAAATCCAAAAGTTTCTCATCTCACAGCAGTCAAAAGGATCTTCAGATACCTCAAGGGTCAACCTTAGTTGGGTCTATGGTATCCAAGGGAATCATCTTTTGATTTGGTAGCTTATTCAGATAGTGACTATGCTGGTGCAACCCTAGACAAAAAATCCACAACTGGTGGATGTCAATTTCTTGGCTGCAGATTCATATCATGGCAATGCAAGAAGCAAACAATGGTGGCTAACTCTACAACTGAAGCAGAATATGTTGCAAGTGCAAGTTGTTGTGGCCAAGTTTCTTTGGATCCAAAATCAATTGCTTGACTATGGGTACAATTTTCTTAACACCATTATTTACATTGACAATAGCAGTATTATTTGTATCATTAAAAATCCAGTTCAACATTCAAAAACAAAACACATTGAAATCAGACACCATTTCATAAGAGATTGCAATGAGAAAAGGTTAATACAAGTTGTCAAAATTGATTCTGAAAATAATTTTGCAGACCTTCTCACCAAAGCTTTTGATTTAGGTAGGTTTAAATATCTGGTAGCAGGTATTGGTATGATAAATCTTTGAAAAACATGTGTTTTGTATATAAATAAACAAGTTCTGGCCTCTAAACATGGTACTGCTAGTTAGTCATAAGGTATTGTCCGTACATAATTGGTACTGCTAGTTCAAAGTTTGCTCTGTTTTTGCTCATCTTGATGTTTAAATGTTAACAATGCTATAAAACAAGTGCTTTGCACTCTGTTCTTTTGGTTTACAACTAACCATTTCAGGTTACTCAAGATTGCTAACAAAATCAGGATGTGGAAATGGTAATCAGTTCACCAAGTTTTTCGAAACTTAAGAGCTGGCTAGTCCAAAGCAAACGGCTCTTGGTAAAGACTTCTCAAATCTGTTGATAGCTGATAGTTTGCTAAAAACTATAAGGTAATCAGTTCACCCAGTTTTAAAAACTTAAAGAGCTGACTAGTCCAAAGCAAACGGCTCTTGGTAAAGACTTATCAAATCCGTTGATAGCTGATAGTTTGCTAAAAACTATAAGGGATGTTTTCTAAAATTTCAAAGAGACTGCCAAGGTTTATTTCAAGAAAAAGGTACTGGTAGTTCAAATTTTAGTACTGGTAGAGTAAAAAGGTACTGCTACATAGCCGTTGAGTCTGTCAGGTTAAAAAATATAGCCGTTGTTTTAAAGGGTATTTTTGTGAATTATTCATGTTTTCCTCGAATTAAGGATATAGTTATTATAACAAAAGATCTTTTTGACCGCCTCTTTAATTACTTATCCATATCTTTTATAGTCGGTCAAAAGTCATTTTTCTCATAATCAATCCTTATCACAATTCACACTCACCTTTCATCTTCTACTAGTACAACAATAAAATCCCACCATCATAATCAAAATTTTCATCAAACCTTTCACCATGGCTCGTCTAAGTTTTGTCAAACGTCACAACCAATTAGCATTTTTGGAAAAGTCTGATGACAATGAAACTTTTTATCAAGCAGTGGATTTTCTAAACAATTCTTATGTCAGGTTTGCTTTACTCGTGAATCCCACTATTTTTGAATCTCAAATTTCACAATTTTGGCAAACTGCTAGAGTTAACACTCTTAGGAATGGGATTCAAGAGTTAGAGGCCAAAGTGGATGGTAGAACCTTGACTTTTACCGAATCATCCATTAGAAGGCATCTTCATTTGGATGATTCAGATGGCATTAGTCAACCTCCTGTTACTAAAATCTTTGAAAATTTGACAAAAATTGGGTATAATGTAACTTCTACAAAGCTTACATTTCTTAAAAAGCATTTTACCCCTCAATGGAGATTTTTGATTCATACCATCCTTCATTGTTTAAGCCAAAAGCAAACCTCATGGGAGCAATTTAGTGGTAACATGGCTGCAGCTCTCATTTGCCTGGCAACAAACAAGAAATTCAACTTTTCAAAATATATTTTTGAAGGATTGGTTAAAAATGTGGACAGTGAAACAAAGTTTTTGATGTACCCAAGGTTTATTCAGTGCCTCATCAACAAATCCAAACATTTGTTACTTCCCCCAAACAAACCTTTTAAAACTCCCAAACTTACACACAAGGTGTTTTCAAACATGAAAATTGGTTTTCAAGGAGAAGAAGTACCACTTTTTGAGGAAATGTTACCACAACATTCTAAAGAACCATCCACATCATCTGATCATTCATCACCACATCCATCACCAGTACCATCCCACTCATCAACAGTACCATCAGTCACACCACCATCACCAGTACCATTACCATCTCATCAACCAACACAAACACCATCTGCAACATCACCATCATTATCACATCATAACTCACCACCACAATCTCCTCCACAACAAAGTGTAGATCCTCAGACTATCAGGGAATTAAAGGAGCAAGTTCAGCACTTGCAAACTACTCTTGAAAGTCAAAACAAACATTTTAAAGAGATCAACATCAAGTTAGTTAAGAGGGTTGAGAAATTAGAGTTGAAGGTGAAATTGTTGAAGGGTAAAAGAACATCTCAGTTGGTTGTTTCTAGTTCCTCAAGTTCAGATGCAGAGGGTTTGGGTCTCTCTTCCAAAAAGGGGAGGATGGGTAGTTCTAAGGATGAAGAAGAGATTCAATTTTAGTTTCATGAAGGAACACAAGTGATTGATGAAGAGCCTGCTATTCAAGAAACAGAGCCTGCTACTCAAGAAAAAGAGCATGTTAGCTTGAAAGATACTGCTGAAGCAGAGCAAGAGCTTGCTGGGATTCAGAGGCTATTAGCTATGAATTTAAAAGGTTATGATCAAGTGTCTTACAAAAGAAAGAGAGGATCACAGCCTCAGGGGAGGTTTCTTGTTTCTGATGAACAATCTGCTGCTCCAAGTCCAGTATCATCACCAAAAGACAAGGGCAAGAAAATTGTGGTTGAAGATGAACCAAAGCCTAAAAAGATGAAGCAGAAAGAGCAAGCACAATTGGCTGTAGATGAAAAGTTGTCCAAACAGCTTCATGAAAAAGAAGTTTTGAGGGCTGAAGAAGAATCAAGAATGTTGCAAGAAAAGTTTGATGCTCAGCTGCAATACATCATTTCCATTGATCCAATTGTAAGAGGTGAAGCTTACACTCTGGTGTGTGATGAGTCTCTTAGCTCAGATGAAATGACAATCAAACTCAATGATTTCATCACCAAGAAATACAATCAAGAGGCATTGGATGATGTCTATCTGCAGATTCAGAAGAATCAGAAGAAAGGATTTAAAATGCCACATTCTGAAGCAGATCAGAAGAAATTCTTCAAGATATATCTGAAAAGAGAAGTGAACATGAAAGATCATCAACTCAAAGGTAAATCTTTTGATGAATTGAAGCTTCTATACTTAGAGGCTTACAGAAGAAACAAAACCAGTTTTCTCATGGATACACAAGAAAGACCTTCCAAAGGAAGAAAAGATGATCAGAAGGAACAAACAGCAGACTTGCCTCCTGTTCAAACAAGAGAAATGGTTGTCCATGTTCCACAAGTTATTTTTGCTGAACCCTTACATGCAAGGCATCCAGTCATAGATTGGGAAATCTTCAATGACAAGTTTGGCAAAGCATGGAAGATAACAAGAGTTGGAAATAAGATTGAGATTTTCAAGAACTTTGAAAATCTACTTAGAGCTTGTAGCAGAATGGATTTAGATGAATTATGGGTATTAGTTAAAGAGAAGCTGAAAACCAAGTATAAGCCTGATGCAAAGGAGCAAGAGCTATGGGTGGAGTTCAGCAGATTGTATGATCCAAATCCTACTGATACACATTGGAAATTTCCTTACTATGATTTATCTGTCACATGGGAATACTTCAGCATGAGTCATGTTCATCATCTTTCCACTCAGAGTAGAATAGAGCTCTTTATGCTAGGTGAGAAGGAGTATCCTTTAAGCTATGAAGTATTATCAGTCTTAATCTCCAACAAGCTATTATATGAAGAAGAAACTGATGCAATCAAAAGATTGAAGGAAAGCATATTGGATCAGTATGAAAGCCTAAGGAGAAATAGATAAAGTTTTTGGAAGAGTTCCCTCAAATCCTCAAGGTATAAATTTTATTCACAAGAAACTTGGTTATTTTAAGGGGAATAACAAGTTTAGGGGAGGATTGTTGGGAATAAAATGCACAAAGTAAAGAGTCTGCCAGAAGAGCCTGCTAGTTGATAATTAAGCCTGCCTCTTCAGTTTTGCTGATGTTGAAGATATACTACCAGTACCTTCTGGGTAAGAAGGTACTGCTAGTTAAAGAAGGTCCTGCCAGTATTCATGACAAGTTGTTATATTTTATTTAGAGACATTTAGTTGTATTATTAGTCTTTGTACAAAGTTATACGTTAAGTAGAAGTAGTACAGAAGTCTCAGTAGATAAAATGGAGTGTTTTACCTTGAAAGGTGTAATATTAGGATAAGATAAGTCTCTAATATATTAAATTAAGCAACTTGACAACTTGTAATAAGGGCTCCTTATACTATAAAAGGAACCCTTAAGTCACCTTCTTAGATATCTTTCCCATAACCTTCCCATAGTTTTCCATGCATAACTTCCATCTTTAAACTCTTTCACGTATCAAAGATTCAAGGTTACACTTGTAATCCTGGTGATAGTTTAGATCACCCGTATTATTTCATCAATAATATTGAATTGTTTTGTGTTATTCATGTTGTGTTCATTCTCATTTACTTATTCACCACCTTTGTTCCTTTAGTGTGTTTTAGTAAATTCCGCGTGCTAACTCACATTCATTCATAAATATCCTAAACACATTACTGAGATTAACATCCCAAGTGTTTGCACAAATCAATAGAATCCTTCCACCACAGTTAACCCCAGGAGCACCCGTAGCACGAGCACCCTATAGGCTAGCACCGTAAAAAATGAAGGAGTTATCTGGGCAATTGCAGGAATTGTCAGATAAAGGATTTATTCGCCCAAGTTCGTCACTGTAGGGAGCCCCGGTATTGTTTGTGAAGAAGAAGGATGGAACCTTCAGGATGTATATCGATTATCGTGAGTTGAACAAACTTACGGTGAAGAATCGATATACATTGCCAAGGATTGACGATTTGTTTGATCAACTACAAGGATCGAGTGTCTACTCGAAGATTGATTTGAGATCAGGTTATCACCAACTGAGAGTTAGGGAAGAAGACATCCCTAAGACGGCTTTCAGGACAAGATACGGTCACCAAAGCTTTTGATTTAGGTAGGTTTAAATACCTGGTAGCAGGTATTGGTATGATAAATCTTTGAAAAACATGTGTTTTTGTATATAAATAAACAAATTCTGGCCTCTAAACATGGTACTGCTAGTTAGTCATAAAGTACTGTCAGTACATAATTGGTACTGCTAGTTCAAAGGTTGCTCTGTTTTTGTTCATCTTGATGCTTAAATGATAACAAGTGATTTGCACTCTGTTCTTTTGGTCTACAACTAGCCATTTCAGGTTACTCAAGATTGCTAACAAAATCAGGATGTGGAGGTAATCAGTTCACCAAGATTTTTAAAACTTAAGAGCTGGCTAGTCCAAAGCAAACGGCTCTTGGTAAAGACTTCTCAAATCCGTTGATAGCTGATAGTTTGCTAAAAACTATAAGGTAATCAGTTCACCCAGTTTTAAAAACTTAAAGAGCTGACTAGTCCAAAAGCAAACGGCTATTGGTAAAGACTTATCAAATCCGTTGATAGCTGATAGTTTGCTAAAAACTATAAGGGATTTTTACTAAAATTTCAAAGAGACTGCCAAGTTATATTTCTAAATACAAGGTACTAGTAGTTCAAATTTTAGTACTGGTAGAGTAAAATGGTACTGCTACATAGCCGTTGAGTCTGTCAGGTTAAAAATATAGCCGTTGTTTTAAAGGGTATTTTTGTGAATTACTCATGTTTTCCTCGAATTAAGGATATAGTTATTATAATAAAAGATCTTTTTGACCGCCTCTTCAATTACTTATCCATATCTTTAATAGTCGGTCAAAAGTAATTTTCTCATAATTCACACTCACCTTTCATCTTCTACCAGTACAACAATAAAATCCCACCATCATAATCAAATTTTTCATCAAACCTCTCACCATGGCTCGTCTAAGTTTTGTCAAACGTCACAACCAATTAGCTTTTTTGGAAAAGTCTGATGATAATGAATCTTTTCATCAAGCAGTGGATTTTCTAAACAATTCTTATGTCAGGTTTGCTTTACTCGTGAATCCCACTATTTTTGAATCTCAAATTTCACAATTTTGGCAAACAGCTAGAGTTAACACTCTTAGGGATGGGATTCAAAAGTTAATGGTCAATGTGGATGGCAGAACCCTGACTTTTACCGAATCATCCATTAGAAGACATCTTCATTTGGATGATTCAGATGGCATTAGTCAACTGCCTGATACTAAAATCTTTGAAAATTTGACAAAAATGGGGTATAATGTAACTTCTGCAAAGCTTACATTTCTTAAAAAGCATTTTACCCCTCAATGGAGATTTTTGATTCATACCATCCTTCATTGTTTAAGCCAAAAGAAAACCTCATGGGAGCAGTTTAGTGGTAACATGGCTGCAGCTCTCATTTGCCTGGCAACAAACAAGAAATTCAATTTTTCAAAATATATTTTTGAAGGATTGGTTAAAAATGTGGACAGTGAAACAAAGTTTTTGATGTACCCAAGGTTTATTCAGTGCCTCATCAACAAATCCAAACATTGGTTACTTCCCCCAAACAAACCTCTTAAAACTCCCAAACTTACACACAAGGTGTTTTCAAACATGAAAATTGGTTTTCAAGGAGAAGAAGTACTACTTTTTGAGGAAATGTTACCACAACATTCTGAAGAACCATCCACATCATCTGATCATTCATCACCACACCCATCACCAGTACCATCACTCACACCACCAGTACCATCAGTCACAACACCATCACCAGTACCATTACCATCTCACCATCCAACACAAACACCATCTGCAACATCACCATCATTATCACATCATAACTCACCACCACAATCTCCTCCACAACAAAGTGTAGATGCTCAGACTGTAAGGGAATTAAAAGAGCAAGTGCAGCAATTGCAAACTACTCTTGAAAGTCAAAACAAACATTTTACAGAGATCAACAACAATTTAGTTAAGAGGGTTGAGAAATTAGAGTTGAAGGTGAAATTGTTGAAGGGTAAAAGAACATCTCAATTGGTTGTTTCTGGTTCTTCAAGCAGAGAAAGCAGACTTGCCTCTTGTTCAGTCAAGAGAAATGGTTGTCCATGTTCCACAAATTGTTTTTGCTGAACCTTTACATGCAAGGCATCCAGTCATAGATTGGGAAATCTACAATGACAAGTTTGGCAAAGCATGGAAGATAACAAGAGTTGGAAATAAGGTTGAGATTTTCAAAACCTTTGAAAATTTACTTAGAGCATGTGACAGAATGGATTTAGATGAATTGTAGGAATTAGTTCAAGAGAAGCTGAAAACCAAGTATAAACCTGATGCAAAGGAGCAAGAGCTATGGGTGGAGTTTAGCAGATTGTATGATCCAAATCCTACTGATACACATTGGAAATTTCCTTACTATGATTTATCTGTTACATGAGAATACTTCAGCATGAGTCATGTTCATCTTCTTTCCACACAGAGTGGAATAGAACTCTTTATGCTAGGTGAGAAGGAGTATCCTTTAAGCTATGAAGTATTATCAGTCTTGATCTCCAACAAGCTATTGTGTGAAGAAGAAACTGATGCAGTCAAAAGATTGAAGGAAATCATATTGGATCAGTATGAAAGCCTAAGGAGAAATAGATAAAGTTTTTGGAAGAGTTCCCTCAAATCCTCAAGGTATGAATTTTATTCACCAGAAACTTGGTTATTTTAAAAGGGAATAACAAGTTTAGGGGAGGATTATTGGGAATAAAATGCGCAAGTTAAAGAGTCTGCCAGAAGAGCCTGCCAAAAGATAGTTAAGCCTGCCTCTTCATTTTGTTGATGTTGAAGATACACTAACAGTACCTTCTGGGTAAGAAGGTACTTCTAGTTAAAGAAGGTCCTGCCAGTTTTAACGACAAGTTATTATATTTTATTTAGAGATATTTAGTTGTATTATTAGTCTTTGTACAAAGTTATACGTTAAGTAGAAGTAGTACAGAAGTCTCAGTAGATAAAATGGAGTGTTTTACCTTGAAAGGTGTAATATTAGGATAAGATAAGTCTCTAATATATTATATTAAGCAACTTGACAACTTGTAATAAGGGCTCCTTATACTATAAAAGGAACCCTTAAGTCACCTTTTTAGAGAGATCACATGCACAACAAGTAAGCATACTTGACAACTAGATCAATCACTACATGCATAACTTCCACCTTTAAAATCCTTTTTCACGTATCAAAGATTCAAGGTTACACTTGTAATCCTGGTGATAGTTTAGATCACCCGTATTATCTCATCAATAATATTGAATCATTTTGTGTTCATCACTCTAAAATTATTCACGTTTACTTTTTCACTACCTTTGTTCCTTTAGTGTGTTTTAGTAAATTCCGCGTGCTAAATCACATTCATTCATAAATATCCCAAACACATTATTAAGATTAACATCCCAAGTGTTTACACAAATCCTTCCACAATACGTGCGTTTCATGGGTCGAATGGGTCGAATATTTTTAAGGATTTCACGACTAGTTGTTACACGTTAGAAAGGTATCTAAAAATAGTTTATACGTAACTTTTAAGATTTAAATCTTTATATATCTTGATTAATAGCGTAGTAAATATATAGGTGGGATGAAAATACGTACATGTTGTTTATATAAATTACGGGTAATAAAGTGCAAGTGTTTGTGATTTATACGTAAAAATTCAAAGAATACGTTTTTAGTAAAAATGGAAAAAGTTTGTGTGAGACTTACTACACCAAAATGGTGGGGTAAAACGAGACGTAGAGTCGAGGAAAAGAGGGTACGTGAGTGTAGTGTGTATGTCGACTCAACCAAGGTTCACAAACAACGACTTGTTTCTTCTAGACCCGATTTGAAAAGCTTGTGTTGTTGCCAAAGTGTTTTGAAGTAGAAACTAACACTAGTACTTTGTTTATTTTTGAAGTTGATTTGGATGATTGTAGAAACGAGTACATGCATGCAAGGTGATATATTGTTGGTCCCTTTTACTTGGTTATCAGTAACTAAAAAGCTAAAGTAACCAAGTTGTATGACTTAAACAAAGATGTATAAAAATGATTAACAATAAAGTAACGTAAAATAAGAGACAATATTTTCCAACGTTTAATTCTTTATTAGAAGTTAATCACAAAGAATCGTACCCAAGTGTTTGCGGAATAACACTTGGGATTGAAAACGACAAGTATTGTATGGACTCCTCACTAAACTCAATCTATGTTGAGTGACAACTTTCAAGACCCACTGAGCTATCTCAGGGGTTGTGTTGTTCTTTGGAGGAGTAAAAGTGGTTTGTGAATGCTTTGCATTAATTGCACAAACTTGTCAACTTTTACTCCTCACATATGCTTCCTATTTATACACAAGTATAGAACAACTAGTTATACATTGGACATAAAGCTTCCCTAACAATATCTTGAAAGATATTATTCTTCTAGCAAGGAACCTTCATTGAGTTAAGTCCAAAAGGCACTTTCTGATGACAGACTGGTTTTAACCATTTTGGGAAAGTTTGACATTAAAGTGATAAAGCACTTTAATAATGCAGCTCAAACTTTCCCGCCCAGTCCCGCCAAAACTTCAGTCTTCTTGTCATCAGTCTTCAGTACTATAAAGTTGTTGAGGAGTCATGGGGTTCAGTGAGTTATTGTCATCCTCACTGAACCCATCACCTTCTTCTTGGCTTAGATCACACTTCACTGAGTTCCGCCTCACTGAATGGAGAACCTTTCTTCTTAGGTTCGGTCTTAGCATCCTGAAGGTGACTCACCGAGTTACTGTTCACTTAGTGAGTTGTTTATACTTAGGTTATTTTACGTTCAAATCCTTGTAAGAAGAGGATTGGGGAATTCAGTGACCCAACAATGTCCCCCTATAACATACAAATAGCCTAAGTGTATCTTGATTCAGCATGAGTTGTCAGGGTACTTCTTCTCTTGCTGAATGTTTGTTGTAATTATAAGTAGGACATAACATTGAAACAAAAACATCAGTTTATTCATAGCTATTACATTTTCCTACAAATTACAAACAAAATAAAGATAGTTGTTGCATATCAGATGTTCAGATGATAGCCAAGTCCCTCAATCTTAGCTTTCTTTGATCTCAGCAGGTGTTTCTCAGGATGCTTCTCAATCTTGGCCCTAAGGTCCTTACAGAACCTTTGGTTTTCAGCACTTCTTCCAGGAGAAGCTAACATCAGGTACGTTATCATTGCCTTGACCCCTGCCCTGTCTATATCAGACCATCTTTGGAAAGCAAGGTCTCCATATTCATCCGTAAAGCATAGACCTCTTTCAGGGTGTTCAAGCACAGTGTTGTTCACGAAGGTGATTCCTTCAGGAACGGACCTATCACAATCCAATCCTGGGACCTTGATCTCGGGCTCAAATTCAATGTGCTTCCTTTTTCTCCTGGTGGCTTTTGATGAAGCAGTTCCTGTTGTTGGAGCAGGAAGAAGGGAAGGAATATTGAGGGCTTCAGGCATTGCTCTCAGTCTGTCATACCTTTCCTTCAATGACTTGAGAAGGTCGTGTACAACAACATTGTTTTTCTTGGCAATGATAGGACGGAGTTCATCAAGTTCAGTAATCCCAAAGTCAGCAAATCTGAATGGGTTATGAGTGTCAATGATTCTTTTATCATCCCCCCTGAAGACAGTGACCATTGCGGGTTTGGTGTTCCTGTGAATTTTAATGTCAGTGATGGTTTCAGGCTTCAACCTTTCCTTCATCACCCAATGATATCTTTCAACCTTGGTCTTCCTGATTTGAGCATCCCTTTTCAGCTTTGCTTCCCTTTCCCTTCTAAGAGCATTCATCTCTTCTTCCTGAGCCTTTTTAAAGGCTGCACCAGCTTGCTTAGTAGCTAGTGCCTCAGAATCCAGACCAATCTTTTCAGCTTCCTCATGAACAACCTATATCAGTTTAGGCTTGCTCAATCTCTCTTCTTCAACTACCTTTGCCAAGTACTCAACTCTTTCCATATGGGCTTGTATTTGGTCATTGGTGAGTTGATATACTTTTCCATTGATTTCATATGGGACCCTGATTGGTTCATCAGGATCAACTCTGACGATTGTGGAGGCAGGCTGGAGTATAATTTCAGGTTCTGAGGTGGTGGCAATACTTTTTCCTCTGTCCTGAATGAGAGTGGAGGAGACTGGTTCCTCTTGAGGTGGAACTTCGGTGATTGGTGTGGCTTCAGTGACATGCTCCCCCTCAGTGTGAGAGGGCTGTCCAGCTTCTTCTTGTTCATCAGTAATAGGGGTTTCAGGAACATTCTCCCCCTCAACATTTGCCGGAGCTGCAGTGATGGCAAGTGTTGGAGTTACTAAAGACGAAGTAGAGGTACCCTTGAAGACTTGAAACATTTCCGTCACCATTGACTTAATTTCCGCAGTATCCTGATGGATGATAGATACCTTGGAGTCAAGTGCAGCCTGAGAGTTTTCAAGGGCAGTCATTCTGGATCCCATTGTCCATGCCAGAGAAGTGGACTTCAGGGATTAAGCTGTCACTGATGCTTCCAACTGAGTGAAGGAGGACTTGAGAGCCTCCACTATGGAGTTGAGATTCTGAACATTGGAATCCTTTATCAAACCAAGTAACTCAGTAAGAGCCGCCGAGTTTACCTGGTACGTCTCAAATGCCTAAAGAATTTTCTAGTTGAGCTCAGGATCATCCTTGACTGATTCTTGAACCGACTTAACCCCTGTAGCCAGTTCTTTTAGAGATTCCAAAAATTGATTGATGTGAGAAGCCATTTGTGTCAGGGAGTGAGAGACAGTGGAATTTTGCTCCCTGACATCATCATTGTAGTCTTCAACAGCATCTTTGAGGAGGTGATAGTGGACTGCTTGCTCAGTATGCATGTCAAACACCTCTTCAGTGACCCCCCTGTACAAAACATTGGTCATTTTCTTGATGAATCTTTTGAAGTCTCTTTCAGTGAGAGGAGTTTGAGCGTCTTCTGAGGTTTCCGGCTCAGAATGTGTTTCATCTTCAGCATGGTTAGAGGTTTGAGGAGACTGAGTAACAGGTTCAGGGACTGTCTCCTCAACCTCTATATCATCTCCGGCCGTGAAGACTTCCTCATCACTGTTAAATTCATCATCAGAAAATAAGAGAGCCTGAGCATCTGCCAGGGAGGTAATCTGCAACAAGTGGAGGTTATCCGGCTTCTCTTCATAAGAAGATTTGCCGTCGTTTTGGCCAG
The DNA here is from genome assembly GCA_030686995.1 of Artemisia argyi. NCBI lineage: Eukaryota > Viridiplantae > Streptophyta > Magnoliopsida > Asterales > Asteraceae > Artemisia > Artemisia argyi. Next base: position 92,653,072 of record CM060707.1, on the reverse strand, counting down.
GTCCTGACCCCTCAAATCCGGTAGGTTGGGTTTTACCTACCTGGTCTTTAAGGCCAGTTCCCAAGTTATGCGCACCTCCGGGAGTGGTTGTGAGTTCCATATCAGTGGGGGTTATATTTCCCTCTGAGTCTTTATCCCTCGTGACCCCTTCAGGCACTAATGGGTGTTTCTCAGTACCATCACTAGGAGCCGTGATTGTTGTGTCCCTATCAGCGGGTTGTATATTTCCCTCTGAGTCTTTGGGATGAGTAGTTGTGCCCTCAGACAAAAGCTTTGATTGGCGAATGTCCTCATCAGGCACCTGAGTGGTTATGTCCCCCTTTCCAACAGGCTTGTTCTGGCCTGTCGAAGATTTAGGAACATGAACTCCCTGATGCTTGGGTTGTGATTTACCCGAGCCTTTAGCAGGATGTGATTGTTTGTGGACCCCCTTCTCAGTGGAGTAGTGCTGCTCCACCGAGGATTTAGGATCCCTTCCTCCCTGAGACCCTGGTTATGATTTGCCAGAGCCTTTAGCAGGATGTGAAGGTTTGGTTGGTTCCGACTCCACTGTCTTGTTTATGGCAGCAGAGTCTTTAGGAACGGGATTGCCCGAGGACACTGAGTGTGATTTATCAGTGCCCTCCGTTGGCTTTTGTTGCAGGCCTAGTGACTGGGTTATTATTCTTAGGGTGTCCGCAGTCAAGGGCAGAATTTCATGCCCCCTTTTGGTAGCCTTAGGGTCAGAGGTCTCAGAGTCGAGTGACTTGGGTTGAGCCACCTTCCTGGACCCCTGTCCCTTCTTCCTCTTCACCTTTTTGGTGGGAGAGGGAACTGGTGATATAATATTGTCACCCTGGATAGCAGTCAGCATATATTGGGTCAGGGTGACAGGTGTAACCTCTAGAGGGTCACGAGAGTAATTAGCCTTGTGTAACACTTCAGGCTCAAAACCTACTGCTTCAGGCTTTGCATACTCATACCCAAACAAGTCTTGTAGGGCACAGGAAATGAATCAAGGGTATGACATGAGTTTTTGCCTAGACTTCCCCCTAACTTTGCTATGAGGTCCTTGAAGATTAATTCTCCAAGGTCAATGAATCTACCCTCAATGAGACTGAACAATATCATTGCTTGAGTATTGTTCAATTGCTCAGTAGAGGATTTATTTCCCCAGAGGACCTGAATGACAAAGGTCATTATTATCCTCCAGGGAGCTGGGAACCAGGTCTTGATTATTGGGGCTTTGGATAGTAGGGCCCCAGGTGACACTTCAGGGTGAAGTTTGTCATAGGGCCCTAGCGTCAGTAAGACCTCCTTCACATCTTTATCATATGGTGGGGCAATGAAGGTCTGGGTATAATTAAGCCCAGTGGCTTTGACAAAAGTTTTATAGTCAAGAGTTAGGGATTTGGTTCCATTCTTGACTGTAAACTTAATTTTGGCCTCTTTGGGCACATCGGGGTTTTCAACCACTGCTGTGCACCAAAATTCCCTCAAATATTCAGGGTAGATGACTGAGGGGGTTTTTGTGAATGCGGTGGTCAGAAAGCAGTTCTGTAGGAACTTCACCACTTCCCTGTATTCAGGGAACCCTTCAGGGTAGGCAAAGTTCCCCACCACGTTATTCTTGGTAAGGTCTACGCTTTCCATTTGGAAATCCACATTGGGTGCGTATTTTATGACCTTAGAAAAAGCCATTTGGATAAAAGTCTGTTTTTTTTAAAAAAATGGGTATCAAAGAAGGGAAACACAGGCAGTTTTGAAAATGATTTGCAAGAGTTTTGTTATGATTTTAAAAGCGTGTGTGTGTTCCCTTTTTGTGGGGGTATTTATAGGGTGAGAATTGCGGATACCAAAGGTTAATTTATTTAACCGAAATGGCATAATAATTTTGGTTTGATATCCGCATTAAATATCACGATTCCCATTACCCTATTTTCTCTCACATCGTGGAGGAACAGTTGTGCGGCTCTGCAAATAATGCACTTTTGCAGAGTAGAAATTATCACAACTTTTGTGTGTGATGGAGCATTTAATGCTCAGTGGTGTTTGGTGAGAGAGATGTGGGGGCCCAAGGAGTGGATGCCAGTTGTGTAAGTGACATATATTCCTATATTTAATAGGATTCAGTTACCTACCTGGGACATTAACTAACTAAATACTTAGAGCATTTAGTTAGGGTATTCAATGCCATTTTTCATCCTGAGCCCCCCTGAATGAATTATCATTCAAAAAAAATTTCAGGAAGGGTGTGATCAGGGGCCTAGAGAATTTACATCATATTGGAACATTTTTGATCAGTTCCCTGATTCTATGTCCAACATGCCCAGTTCAGCTTTCAATCTTTTGAAAGTGGGTTCATCTAAAGGTTTAGTAAAGATATCAGCTAGCTGATACTCAGTGGGGATGAAATGTAGTTCAATTTCTCCATTAGAGATATGGTCCCTGATGAAGTGGTATCTGATGTCAATGTGTTTGGTTCTTTGATGAAGTACTGGATTATTTGAGATGGCTATGGCACTTGTATTATCACAAAAGATAGGTACCATCTTATACTGAATGCCATAGTCACTCAGTTGGCTCTTCATCCATAGTACATTTGCACAACATCCTGCAGCAGCCATATATTCAGCTTCAGCTGAGGACATGGCCACTGACTGTTGTTTCTTTGTACTCCAACACACAAGTTTACCACCAAGAAATTGGCAGGATCCTGAAGTACTTTTCCTATCCATGTTACATCCTGCATAGTCAGAGTCAGTGTACCCTTTGAGATCAAATCCTGAACATTTTGGGTAATACAAACCAAGGTTTGGAGTACCCTTCAGGTACCTGATGATTCTCTTGACAGCAGTGAGATGTGATTCTTTAGGGTCAGCCTGGTATCTTGCACATAGGCAGACTGAGAATTGGATATCAGGCCTTGAGGCAAGTAAGTACATCAGGGAGCCAATCATTCCTCTGTATTGGGTTTGATTCACTGACTTTCCGGTGAGATCAGGACCAAGGTTGTTTGGAGGAACCATAGGAGTTTTTACTGAAGAGCAGTCAGTGAGCTCATACTTCTTCAGTAGGTTCCTGAGGTATTTCTCTTAGCAAATGGATATTCCTTTTTCAGTTTGTTTAATTTGTAGTCCAAGAAAGTATGTGAGTTCACCCATCATGCTCATTTCAAACTTTGTGGTCATTAGTTTTTCAAATTGTTTGCAAAGTTTGTAACTTGTTGAGCCAAAGATGATGTCATCAACATATACTTGGACAAGAATGACATCATCCTTTGTTCTGTAGATGAACAGTGTATTGTCAATTCTTCCTCTGACAAACTTGTTTTGGATCAGGAAGGCTGAAAGAGTTTCATACCATGCCCTGGGTGCTTGTTTCAGTCCATAAAGGGTTTGTTAAGCTTGTAGACATGGTTGGGGTATTCACTACTTTCGAAACCAGGAGGCTGTTGCATATAAACATCTTCTTTGATGTTACCATTCAGGAATGCACTTTTAACATCCATTTGGTAAACTTTAAAGTTCATGTAAGTTGCATAGGCAAGGAAGATCCTGATGGCTTCCATTCTTGCAACAGGTGCAAAGGTTTCCTCATAGTCTATACCTTCCTGTTGATTATATCCTTTGGCAACCAGTCTTGCTTTGTTTTTGATGACTGTGCCATTCTCATCAGTCTTGTTCTTAAAGACCCATTTCATACCAATGATTAAAACACCCTGGGGGCATTCAACAAGGGTCATGACATCATTTCTGTCAAATTGTTCCAATTCATCTCTCATGGCCTGAACCCAACTTTCATAAGTCAGGGCTTCTTTAACATTTTTAGGCTCAATCTCTGAGAGATAGTCAGCATAAAGACATACATTGGCAGTGGCAGCCTTGAGTTTAGCAGCCTTGCTCCTTGTGAGCATGCCTTCAGTGGGTTCACCAATGATGTTCACAAGCTCAATGATTTTGGATCTAGTCCAGCTATCCTGAGGTTTGGGATAATGATTTGAGCTTGAGGGAGCCTGATTAGGTTCAAACTCAGGAACATGAGGTAACTCATCAATATGTGCTTCAGTGACTACTGTAGGAACAATTTGTTCTGAGGGTTCCTGAACATTTTGTTCAGTGGTGTCAGTCTCATTTGAGACAGGCTGAGTTTCTATGAACTCACTGATAGGTGGTTGGGGTAGGTTGTGAGGGATGATGTAATATGAGACATCAGCATCAGCTTGGTATTGGGTTGAGGGATTGTTCTCAGGATGATACTCATCAGGAGGATATCTTGATGAGTCATCAATACTAATCTCTTCTACTGAGGAATTTGAGAACCTGATGGATTCAGTGCTCTCATCAACAGTAATGTGATAAGTTTCCTCAGTTTGCTGTCTCCTTGTGTTGAACACCCTGAAGGCTTTAGAAACCAGGGAATACCCCAGGAAGTATCCATCATCAGCTTTGGCATCAAATTTACCTAAGTGATCCTTGTGATTATGTATAAACACATGACACCCAAATACATGAAAGTAGCTGATGTCAGGAATCCTTCCTTTGAATATCTCATATGGAGTCTTGTTATGCCTTTTCACTATGATTGACCTGTTTTGAGTGTAGCAGGCTGTTTTAACTGCCTCAGTCCAAAAATGTTTTGAGAGGACTGAGCCATTCAACATTGTTCTTGCTGCCTGAATAAGTGTTCTATTTCTCCTTTCAGCTACTCCATTTTGTTCAGGAGTATAGGGAGAAGTGAAATTTTGAGAAATTCCTTTCTCATCACAAAAACACTCAAGGTCTTGGTTTTTGAATTCAGTGCCATTGTCAGTCCTGATCTGTTTAACTTTGACATCATTTTGATTTTCAATGTTTCTGACAAATGACATGATTGTTTCAGCTGCCTGACTCTTTTTGGTCAGGAAGTAAACCCAAGTATATCTTGAGTATTCATCCACTATGACCAGAGTATACTTCTCATGGTGAATGGACATTGGACTGACAGGTCCAAAAAGGTCCATATGAAGAAGATGTAGGCAGCTTTTGATGGAAAAGGTTTGTTTGGTTTTGAATGATGCCCTGTGGTGTTTTCCTTTTTCACAAGCAGAACAAGGCTTGTCTTTGGTATACACCAGGAATGGAAGGCCCAGAACTTTGTTCTGTTTGGCCAGGTTGTTGATGTTTTTGAAGTTGAGATGAGAGAGTCTCCTATGCCATAGCCAGTTGATTGTCTCACTTGCCTTAGAGAATAGACAAGTCCCATTCTGAGTCAGGGATGACATGTCAAGGACATATACATCATCCCTTCTAGGGGCAATCAACACAACTTCCTTATTGGCATTAAAGATGGTCCCTCTCTTGTCATCAAACTGAACTATGTATTTGGCATCACATAGTTGGGAAACACTTATCAGGTTGTACTTGAGACCATTAACATAAGCTATTCTTGTAAAAACTATACCATTGCAGTTTACTGAACCATAACCTTCAGTGGGAGCTGATGAGTTATCACCAAATACCACTTTGGGTCCTGGTTCTTCCACATATTTGTGCAGAAAACTTTTCACACCAGTCATACTTCTGGAGCATCCACTGTCTAGATGCCAAGTAGGATCCTTGATGTGTTTCTGCACAAACAGTAAACTGGGTTAGTTTTTCTTGTTGACCCACTTTCTAGTGGGCTTAGTCCTCAGGGACTTTTTGAACTCAGTTAGTGTATCATGGTCTGAAGTTGTGTGACCTGAGCTTCCACATGTTTTACATTTTGTGGAGGTTGATGCCTAAGGTGACTGAGAATTGTTGGTTTGGTTTTTTCTTCTGGACTGAATCACTTTGTCATGCCCCCTGGTTTCATGGGAGGGATCTCCACAGATGTCACAGCATTCTTTCATCATACAATCATCAGGAAGATGATCATTCAAACCACAGTGAGGACATGGTGAGAAAGGCTTAGCCTTCAGTCTTTGTTTAGAAGGTGTGGCATACTGATAGCCTTGGGTTTTGTATAGACCCCTTGCTTTTAAAGAAGCAGTGTGGGGGATGTAATCACAAGTTCTGTGGTCCTCTTGTTTGCATATCATACAAAATAGGACTCTGTAGCATTTATCAGTGCTGTGATTTGGATAATTGCACAGTTCACATCTCCCTGAGGGTCTGGGTGTGGTTTTTGGTTTGGAAGAACCTGAGGATACTGAGGGCTTTGTTGATTTTGAGTCAGAGTTTTTCTCAGTAGACTCAATTTTCTCACTCAGCATCCTGACAAGTTCAGCAAGCTGATCAACCTTTGAATCAGTGCTTTCAGGCTTCACTTCAGTTTTTACTGAAGGTTTTTGGTGTTCAGTGGGTGCAGGAGTGGGTCTTTTCAGAATAGTCCTTCCTAATCCTGATTTCTCTTTAGGAGAATGTGGTTGAAAGACTAGTGGTGCAAGGTCAGAATTGGGTTCTGCTCCCTGAAGTTGTTTCAGTGGAGGGAGTGGTGAATCTGACTTAGACTCAGTGATGGACTCAGTAGGACTAAGTTCATCAGTGACTCCTAGCAGCTCCTTGATAGCCTGACTTTCAGGCTCCAGGATTCTTCCAGTGTTAAAATTTGGCAATTTACTATCAGGATTGTTTCTTTCAATCCAATCACTGGGTTTGGGAACTAGTTCTTTGCTAGAGAGTATGTTGGTTAATAGAAAAGTTGTGGAATGGCTACTCTCCCCAGAAACTTCAGTGAGTTGATCATCACCCAGACCAGCCTTTTTGGGGCTGGGTGAGAGACTTAGTGTTTCATAAAGTTTGGGGTTTTTCTGAGTCCATTTCCAAATAATTTCCTTTTCTTTCTTAAGTTCTTCCTGAAGAGCTTGATTTTGTTTTACAAGTTCAGAGTTTTGAATTTGAAGTGTAACACTTTCAAGCTTGGCTTGTTTTAAGGCAAGTAATTCATCTCTACAATGATTTAATTCAAAACTCAGTTTGTTAAATTTTGAAAACAAATTAAGTCTTTTCTCTTCAACATACTTAAGATCAACATTAATATAATCTAAGTAAGATTTCCAATCATCATTATCATCCATAGAAAGTAAAAGATTTACCTTTCTCATAGTGATGTTGACCCATTCACCATTTCTTGCATGACTATTCCCCACAGCAAGCTTGTTGTCATCTGATAGAGCCAACAGGGCACTGATGTGAACTTCATCATCATTAGAGGACACTTCAACCTCATCCCAGTCATAAGTTTCAGCAACAAGCCCTTTGTTCTTGGCTTGAGTAGGCTTTGGAGCCTGAGGAGGCTGAGAGACTGTTGAGGATGATTCAAGAAGGGCAAGTTTAGCTTTTGCCTTTCTGTACTTAGCTTCAAAGTCAATTTGAGGGACTTTTTCAAATCTTTGACTAGACTGAAGCATTTTTGGTTGAAATTTGATGGGGCCTGAAAAAGAGTTATTTACTGAAAATTTGAAAGATGGTTCTGAGGTTGTTTTTGAAAAACAATCTTTAGCAAAATGCCCCATTTTGCCACATTTAAAGCATTCAGTGTTGTCATTTGCTTTAGAAGGAAATTTTTTTTTCTTAAAAAACCTTTTAGAATTAGCAAGGAGTGCTCTTTCATGAAATTCAATTTGAAGATCATTAAGATACTCCTCATTGGTTCTTTGGTCAACCTCATCATCAGATCCATCCTGAAAATCCTGCACAACACCTTTTGAATAGAAAGCAGTTGATATGGGTGTAATTGTGATGGCCTTTTTGGTCTCCTGAGCTTTACCAGGGTATCTCCTGGTGATAAGATTGTCTTCATAGACAAACTTCCCATAGATGGCAGGGAGCTCAAGGTTCTGAATGTGGTTTGCATTTCTCAATCCCTGAGAGAAGTTTAACCACTTCTCAAGGAGACTGTTGACAAAACCAACATTGATTTCATGTTTTGACAATATAACACCATCATTGGTCAGCTCATTCAGAAGGGTCTTACACCGAGTATAAGTCTCAGAGAGACTTTCAGAATCCTTGGCCCTGAAGGTATTGAATTCAAGCTTCAGGTCCATGATTCTATTCTCTTTGGTATCAGAAGGCCCTTCATAGCTATGAACCAGGTCAGTCCATGTCTGCTGGGCAGTGGGACAGTTGATCACTGATTCCATTATATCATCAGGAAGGCATGATATAATGATGCTTTTCAGGCGCTGGTCTTGATTGACCACCCTCCTTTCATCTGGGGTCCACTGAGCTTCAGGTTTGATTAAACCTTGGGCAGTTGTTACGACATATGGACCCTCATTAATCAATTTGATGTAATAAGGTTCCATCCCAGTTAAGTAGCAAAGCATTCGCTTTTTCCACTTATTAAATTTGCCAGCTTCAAGTAGAGGGGCAGTTGCTGAATAACTTCCACCCTTTTTATCAACAAGCTGGGGAACATCTATGTCAGTCATAGTGGGATCTTGATTTTAAAAACTTGAGCACTCTTAAGTTTTGAAAACAGGTTTAAGTTTTACAAATCAGAGGCTCTGATACCACTTGTTGGTCCCTTTTACTTAGTTATCAGTAACTAAAAAGCTAAAGTAACCAAGTTGTATGACTTAAACAAAGATGTATAAAAATGATTAACAATAAAGTAACGTAAAATAAGAGACAATATTTTCCAACGTTTAATTCTTTATTAGAAGTTAATCACAAAGAATCGTACCCAAGTGTTTGCGGAATAACACTTGGGATTGAAAATGACAAGTATTGTATGGACTCCTCACTAAACTCAATCTATGTTGAGTGACAACTTTCAAGACCCACTAAGCTATCTCAGGGGTTGTGTTGTTCTTTGGAGGAGTAAAAGTGGTTTGTGAATGCTTTGCATTAATTGCACAAACTTGTCAACTTTTACTCCTCACATATGCTTCCTATTTATACACAAGTATAGAACAACTAGTTATACATTGGACATAAAGCTTCCCTAACAATATCTTGAAAGATATTATTCTTCTGGCAAGGAACCTTCATTGAGTTAAGTCCAAAAGGCACTTTCTGATGACAGACTGGTTTTAACCATTTTGGGAAAGTTTGACATTAAAGTGATAAAGCACTTTAATAATGCAGCTCAAACTTTCCCGCCCAGTCCCGCCAAAACTTCAGTCTTCTTGTCATCAGTCTTCAGTACTATAAAGTTGTTGAGCAGTCATGGGGTTCAGTGAGTTATTGTCATCCTCACTGAACCCATCACCTTCTTCTTGGCTTAGATCACACTTCACTGAGTTCCGCCTCACTGAATGGAGAACCTTTCTTCTTAGGTTCGGTCTTAGCATCCTGAAGGTGACTCACTGAGTTACTGTTCACTCAGTGACTTGTTTATACTTAGGTTATTTTACATTCAAATCCTTGTAAGAAGAGGATTGGGGAATTCAGTGACCCAACATATATATATATATATATATATATATATATATATATATATATATATATATATATATATATATATATATATATATATATATATATATATATATATATATATATATATATATATGAAATTTGGAGTGTTTTGGTGGCTATAATTTATGTGATGAGATGTTGGAGTGTGGCAGGAGGTTTCCAAAAGTCTTGTAAAGAGAAAGTAACATGGTTTCCTTCTTTGGTCTCTAGCTAGTCGACATCTTATTTGTTCAAAAGGAATGTGTGGTTTCACAATATAAAAATGGATTGTACCTTTGAGTTTGTATATAAAAATCATGTAGTACTTTGCCTATGATCATAAAATATGTATGTGTGAGTGCATGAAAAGAGGGAGTACAATCCTTGTTTTAAAATTCATGTCGACTACTTATTTATTTTGTAAACAATTTGCATGTTCGGCTAGGATTGGTGATGATGGATCAAATGTAATATTTAAACATGAGTTTGAGTTTAGAAATGGTTTTAGAACTTAATAGAAGCAAGTGGGGTTCAAAACGGTTTAGTTGAAATTATATGAAATCGTTTTTGGACAAAACGTTTTGCCTAGTAAAAATGTTGTTAGACTCGACGTGGGAAGCTAAAAATCGACGCACTCAAAGTTGGCTAGGTGAGAAAAGAGAATGTGTAAAAATATATGTGAATCGTATGTAAGAATAGGGAGTACGAGACTCGTTTCTTGGCTTGGTCTAGTCGCATTTCAAAATAATTATAGGAGTTTGGGCTTAAAATGTGTGGGCCGTGAATAGTGAGAGGCCGAAATAATTATTGGGCTTAGGATAAAATTAAGGGTCCGGTTAGGAGTAATTAGGATTAGTAAAATATTAATTATGATTATACAAGTTTGTTTAAGATTTAACGAAACGTTTACGTGAGTCCGAGAGTGAATAGTGATTTGTGAATAGTGTTTTGTGAATAGTAAAACTTTCGAAAAACATCTCAATATCACTAACCAACTTCAAAAAACGATGAATAGTGAAATGATGAATAGTGTTTGGTGAATAGTAACCGATGAATAGTAATTTTGAAAAATGTCTCGAAAATGCAGGTTCGTAACGAATAAAATAAATTTTTAATATTCTCGCGATTTTAGACTATAGTGGTACATGTGTGAGCATCGTTCCATGTTGCAAGGGATCATGAATATCGTAGTGATTTTTAAGTAACATAGCATATTTGAAAAAAATATATATAAAAAAAATTTGTTATCGGTAAAAACGTTATTAATTAACGAAATGATATATTAGCCTTTGATTTACTTTTACTATTTATATGGAAATTTACGGGAGTTTACAGTACCTACCTCTCATTCTGAATTCCGTCCCGGAATTCAAGTTTAACAAAATTCCTGTATTAGGAAATTTCGATCAGAGGGTTGTCGAGAGATTTTTTTATTATTAAGATTTAGAAGACGTGGTTTAGTTAGACTTATTTGTGCTAGACAGGATCAAGTAACTGGTGTATTTAAGGGTTGTGAATATTGAAGGTAATGGTTATGAATAGTAAATTAACGGGTTGGTGTACCGTGTCCAACGGTCATGAATAGTGAATCCAACGGTCCGTAATAGTGACCAACGGCTAGTTTTCTTCCTACATATACCCCTTTCAAATTTCCATTTCTTCCATCAATCATTTTCCTATCATTTCACATTTCCTATTCTTAACCCTTTTCTCTCATTAAATACATCCGAAAATGCCGAGCCTAATTACTATTATCGCAATGGTATATATCGTTGTTGCCATCACCTATTTGACTTTTGTTACGGATGAAGATTATGTAGTTTTGGTCGGGATTTTGGGGTTCCTAATACCACTCACGGTTCTATCATATGTTGTTGATAAGACATGGAGGCACTAGTCTTGAGCTAGGGTTGTTTAAAATTAATTCCTTGTCGTGTTTCTATGTATTGTTAACGAATAATGAATAAAACTTGTTTTGTTTTTAGGAATTTGTCTTGTTATTATTTTTAATGATTTGTTTATATTTATCTTTCAGCATAATTAAGGTGATTCATCTTGTGGTGGCTCTTGCTATGGTTATGTTGGTGGGGGTTTTTGTTGTCATAGCGGATCAACCTATTGAAGATTCTATGGTTTATATTGTGATTATTGTGACGTTATGATACGTGGGAATCGCACCAGGCTTTACCTCTCGAGGGATCTCGAGAAGCTTACAACCCCCACCAAGCAGTGTACCTGGTCGTTGTAGTATAGTATAGTGACAAGTACCGGGGGATTGATCGTTCAGCTAGGAATAGTGTCGTTAGGATTGAAATTAATCTAACTAGGTCTAAAGGTGAAGGATGATTCTTTTTGTATTTTTATATTTTGTGAAAAGAAAGTAAAAATCTCGGGTATTGGGAGAGTGGGCGGAATTAGTAGCTAATCAACTAACCCAAAAGCTACTAATTAAACTAATGTGCAAGAAAACTAAACTAAGGTTCTACAAGATAAGTGAAGCATGTCTACCCATGATATGTTACTCCTTGCTAGCTATCCAATCCTACCTATTGAATTGTAACCTTGTTTTAATTGACGGGTTGTATTCCTTAATACCATTCATGGGGTGGCGTACTTACTTCCCCAATCCTATGAGCTCCTACTTCACTCCTATGTCGAGCCGGCTAAGAAGCTCCTAACATGGGATCACTAGAATTCGCTCATGCATTAAATACAACCATAAAAACCTAGTACACATCGGTTCATGTTTCTTAAGACGTTCAAGCATGTTACCCTATGGAAGTCTGCCAGTTTTCTTAAGCCTAACATCGAATTCATTCAATCAAAACAAGAATCAATAGGAAACAAGAATTATAAACTAAACCAACTAGATCTATTGAAGTTGTCACGCCTTAATTGATGGAGATAGACACACACATCAACAAGCCCCTCATTGATGGAGATAGACACAACATCAACAAGAAATCAATGAGATCTAATCAATTATATACAAGTTTCAAATAATCATAAGTAGACACAAGGTGAATTAGCAAATCATCATCAAAGAAGAGCAAACAACAATGATAATGGAAAACATAATTAAGATAGAATGATCAAACCAATACATGATATTTATGGAGTGATTGAAACCCTCTAAGTTGCTGGAAAAACACCCACCTAAACCCAGGAATCGACCTTAGGGTTTAGGGCTTACAAAAAGTAAAGTTATGATGTTATATTTATAGGCATGTTTTCTGTCGGCCTTTCTTGACGGCGTCAGCCCGTTACTCTTGAAGCCGTCATGACCATTTTTTCACCAAATTGTAGAGCTCTTCGTCCTCTTCGCCTGGGCTTTTGAATCACCTAAATCCGAGTTCGTATGCAAAAGTTATGACCAAAACAATATCAGCTACTTCGCGCGCAAGTTTTGACAAGTTAACACGTGACGGCCTTGGGTGACGCCTTCACGTTCTCTCTGGGCCGTCACCACTTTTACTCTTGACGCCGTCACCAAAATGCTCTTGACGCCGTCAGGTACTGTTCTCAGCATGGAAAATTAAGTCTTTGGCGTTTTCTTCACTTTTATGCTCCAAAAACGTCCAAAATGCTTCCTTTTCCAGAATTCACTCCCAAAGGACCTAAAATCACAAAAGGAACGATTTAGGGCAATATTTGATCAAATAAATTCGAATTCGGGCTTAAATGACCCCCTAAAAACGGTTCACTTTTCGCCTCATCATATACCATTACACTTGAGATTTGCTTGTCCTCAAGCAAATGCGCTTTTATTCTACTCAAAATACAAGTTAGGGGTCATTTAACACTAATATAAAAGTAATTACAACAAATAATCATTCCACTAAAGACGAAAGACAAGCACGGAGGTCATACACTAGCACCTCACAAATAGTGTTTAGATACTCACATCTCTCGGGTGTAATAAAGTATAAATTACAATATGGAAACGGAAGATATCTCTCACTACCTGTCATAGCAAAATAGATTACCATAGGCTTGGGAAAGGATCAAACCTCCACCACATGGCGTAAGCACCTAGGATAAACTATCAAAGAGATCTTTTAAAGGGTTGTAACGTTAGGTGTAGGGATATGAAATACACGGTTTTGTTGGATATAGGCAGTCTTTACTGGTGGCGAGTTAACAATCTTGGTTAATTACATGTAAAATATGGCGTTGCTAAGCCAAGACTAGACTAGACTTAAGCTAATAAATCAAAAATAACAAAAACATAGAATGAAACGGGATGGTAGTCCGTATGTTTTTTCTCTTTTCTCTTTTTCTTTTTTTTTTTTTTTTTTTTTTTTTTTTTGCATACACTCTTACCCTACCATCCAAAATAATACATCATAGGGAATAAAAATTTCCCTTACACTTTAATTTTTACATACTTTACAATAAACTAATCTAATGTCTCGAATTAAGAAAATCAAAACACTTGGAGCACTTTTAAGATTAACGCACATATGGGGGTAATATGATGTTCTTCCCCATTACTCCATAAAATAAGTACTTTACCCATGAGTCCCAATCGTCCCAAAACAATATGTACAAGGATATGACTCGACTTAGCAACCATGTAATCAATTAGAAAGTTAACTTAGGGTTTAACAAATAACAATAATGCACTAAAAATGAGCGCATACACGGAAGGCTAAGGCGATTTGGGTGTACATTTAAGTGGGGTGTAACAAATTCTTCCTTTAAGTAAGATGCTTAAAGTTAGAAACGAAAAGATAGGCTCGGAGGGGTGTACTAGGGGTTTCGTGTACTAAAAATGAGTACAACGCTAAGGTGTGGGAAAAATTAGTTGACTTAACTAGCCAAGTAATATGACTTAAATGGTCAAGTAATTATGATACGGGTTTAACACAAGGGTGATCCTAATGCCTCTTATCATGTAGTAAATCCTACCACACAAATGTAGTCTCACTAGCGGTCTCGGGATGCATCACTAACGCAAGTTCTAGAATCTAAATGCTACCGGTACACTCATAAGCACTAATAGTAAATGCTTTTCCTATCAAATTTAAAGGCGAACCTCAAATATTTGGGTGGAAAATTTTTCTAAATATACGGTTATGTGCGTCCTATCCATGAGACGCTTGCTAAGGCTAAAGTTTCACTCCTAAATGTTGTAAAAAATTTTGAATTTGGCGCTAAAATTGCACTAACAAGTATTTATCATAGTTTTATTACACATCTACCATCAAACAAACAAACTCAAGCGAAAGTGTACATGTAAGGTATCATCATTTTACCCTCCCCTTACACTTAGGATGAACATTGTCCCCAATGTTCAAGTAAAGAATGTAAAAGTGAAATAAGTAAAAAGAATGAAATCAAATACTCCCCTGATTCGCTCGGTATGGATAATAAGGTGGCCAGGTTAGATCTTCCTCCAAGAAAATGAAAAATCAAAGCTTCCCTTCCAGAATATAAATCATCTTCTTGTCATACATAACCTGTAAAACCTGAGAAAACAGACAAAAACCCAAAGCATCAATCCGAACAAAGATAACTCACAACTAGATGTAATTCCAGACTTAGGAATAAAAACAAAACAATTAAAGATATAATGCTTGTGGAATGAATGTTTGCAGATTTCCTGGAGTTTATAAAACTAAAGAATCAACAAAAATTTTAAGAGTCCGGTATAAACAAAACTAGCAAAATTTCCAGAATTTTACACGTGACGCCATCAAGAGTAAACTCGTGACTCCGTCAGAAGTGACCTGCAGAAATTCTTATGTTAAGTTTCCAGAAAATTTCTGGAAAAACTTCGTCCTACTTCCTAGAAAATCCTGCAAAACATCATTATGACTCGATACAAGCATTTGACTCTAACAAGTACTAATACACATGTCCATTTATTATTGTTGTGGTTCATGCTCAATTTCGTTCTTATAATGAAATTTGGATCTCCCTTACACTTACCTTTTGCAAAATACCTTTATATGCAATTAAGACGAAGTTAAAAACAAAATAAAGCATTTTCACAATTTACTTTGAAACATGAGCCACAAACAATAAAAATAAAACATGCATACGGAAACAAATAAAATCAAACAAACAAATAAAAACACACAAAACATGGGTTGCCTCCCAAGAAGCACTTGTTTTTGTTCGAGTCACGAGCCTGACTCTACCCTTATTTGACGGAAATAGGGGAGGTTCTCCCTACACTTAGGATTAAGTGTGGGTGAAAGTAGCGATACACACCCTTAGGGTGTGAATATGCCAGGTGAGGTGAAGGGGGTGAGTGAATGGCTTCCTTCATCCTAAAACTACCAGGATAATATTGGCTGATGGGTGGGTCGGTTCCTCTTTTGTCTCCTAGAAATATATCTAAGGATGGAAAGGTGTGTAAAGATTGAGGTTCCGGTTCATCAACACTAGGAAATTCCCTAGAACTAGGAGTAAGGTTATCACTACAAGTATTCAAACCTATATCCTCAAGTGGTGCCTGGTCCAAGGGTTCTACCTCCATCGGAATTCCTAAAGTTTCTTCTACTTCTTCCGGGTAAGTCACGGGCGGTGTGTGTGCCTCAATTGATGGTTGAGTATTTTGTGGGCTTATGTTATTGACCTCATCATTCCATGTGTTAATATCACCTATATCCTCAACATGTGTTTTATTATAATCTAACCCTAACATTCTCCCAAGTATCTCACGTGCTTCTCTAGGCATCTCAATTTCTATGTTCGAATCATAAGGATCATCCTCAATATTCTGACTGCTATATACAAATTGCCCAAGAGATTCATCATCTGTTTCTTGAGATTCATCATCATCGATCATAAAACCTAGGTCTTTTTTATCAATGTGATCATGCTCGGCTAAATCCTCCTCAATTGTTTTCTTAGGTAGTGATAATAGCAAACCTAGTGCTTCATCCAACTTATGATTTGTTGCAATGGCTCTCTCCATAATTCCTTGGCAAACTAGGTCGCATTTCCTATTGGCCTCACTAAAACTAGATCTTAAACATGGAGGTTGTTCATAAGAATCTATCCTAGGTGAAGGCTCATATGATTCATAGGTGTCTCTAAATGAGGTATTTTGAACTCTTTGGTGTGTTAGCCACTCAACCCTATCTTGTAATCTTAGAAGTCTAAGTGTAAAATCCATTTGAAGCAAATTACAAACAAAATCACAAAGAAAAGATAGACTACGAGAAAGCTACAAAATAAAAAGAAAAAATCTCACTTGATAGGAATCTAATGAGTAGACCTAATAAAAATCAAATTCAACCTAAACAATAACTATTCCCCGGGATGCGGCGCCAAAAACTTGATACGTGGGAATCGCACCAGGCTTTACCTCTCAAGGGATCTCGAGAAGCTTACAACCCCCACCAGGCAGTGTACCTGGTCCTTGTAGTATAGTATAGAGACAAGTACCGGGGGATTGATCGTTCAGCTAGGAATAGTGTCGTTAGGATTGAAATTAATCTAACTAGGTCTAAAGGTGAAGGATGATTCTTTTTGTATTTTTATATTTTGTGAAAAGCAAGTAAAAATCTCGAGTATTGGGAGAGTGGGCGGAATTAGTCGCTAATCAACAAACCCAAAAGCTACTAATTAAACTAATGTGCAAGAAAACTAAACTAAGGTTCTACAAGATAAGTGAAGCATGTTTACCCATGATATGTTACTCCTTGCTAGCTCTCCAATCCTACCTATTGAATTGTAACCTTGTTTTAATTGACAGGTTGTATTCCTTAATACCATTCATGGGGTGGCGTACTTACTTCCCCAATCCTATGAGCTCCTACTTCACTTCTATGTCGAGCCGGCTAAGAAGCTCCTAACATGGGATCACTAGAATTCGCTCATGCATTAAATACAACCATAAAAACCTAGTACACATCGGTTCATGTTTCTTAAGACGTTCAAGCATGTTACCCTATGGAAGTCTGCCAGTTTTCTTAAGCCTAACACCGAATTCATTCAATCAAAACAAGAATCAATAGGAAACAAGAATTATAAACTAAACCAACTAGATCTATTGAAGTTGTCACGCCTTAATTGATGGAGATAGACACACACATCAACAAGCCCCTCATTGATGGAGATAGACACAACATCAACAAGAGATCAATGAGATCTAATCAATTATATACAAGTTTCAAATAATCATAAGTAGACACAAGGTGAATTAGCAAATCATCATCAAAGAAGAGCAAACAACAATGATAATGGAAAACATAATTAAGATAGAATCATCAAACCAATACATTATGTTTATGGAATGATTGAAACCCTCTAAGTTGCTGGAAAAACACCCACCTAAACCCAGGAATTGACCTTAGGGTTTAGGGCTAACAAAAAGTGAAGTTATGATGTTATATTTATAGGCATGTTTTCTGTCGGCCCTTCTTGACGGCGTCAGCCCGTTACTCTTGACGCCATCACCACCATTTTTTTACCAAATTGTAGATCTCTTCGTCCTCTTCGCCTGGGCTTTTGAATCGCCTAAATCCGAGTTCGTATGCAAAAGTTATGACCAAAACAATATCAGCTACTTCACGCGCAAGTTTTGACAAGTTAACACGTGACGGCCTTGGGTGACGCCTTCACGTTCTCTCTGGGACGTCACCACTTTTACTCTTGACGCCGTCACCAAAATGCTCTTGACGCCGTCAGGTACTGTTCTCAGCATGGAAAATTAAGTCTTTGGCGTTTTCTTCACTTTTATGCTCCAAAAACGTCCAAAATGCTTCCTTTTCCAGAATTCACTCCCAAAGGACCTAAAATCACAAAAGGAACGATTTAGGGCAATATTTGATCAAATAAATTCGAATTCGGGCTTAAATGACCCCCTAAAAATGGTTCATTTTTCGCCTTATCACGTTAGCACTTCCGATGCTAATTATTTGTTTATTTATTAATTTCCATGGATTCGGATAGAGTTTTCGTTATTGGAGTTTTCTGTGAGTCCTTAGGGTTTTTCTATTTGTACTTTTGTTGGCTTCTCGTCCTAATGACGAAGGAAAAAGATAGGTATTTATTGTAGTTTGCAATATTTATGAATAGTTCAGTTTATCTCTATTTGTTGCTTTTACATGAAGATTGTTATTTAGAAAGTTTGACATTATGATTGTTCCTTCATAACATGATTCTTCCTAAATTAGACATAGTTGATCAGGCTATGTTTAATTGAGGACTAAATGATGTGATGTTAGGTTCAGTCACAGTGGTATTTATGCTTTTCTTTGAGTTGTTTTAGATAGTGTTCAACGTGTTGTTTTTATAATATAACACGTAATCTCTTTTAAGAATAAAGTAGGAAATTTTTGTTCATATTATGATGATGAGTCAGAAATTTCTAGCCAGAAATTTCTAGAGTAATAACAGTATACTGTTAATTGGTAAATGGAATAGGAATTGAAATTGACGTAGATTATAATTATTTTGGAAATATTACAAGGTAGATTTTTCGATACGGTAGAAGGATAGTTGTTATACTTTAGGTTACATCCATCGTAACTTAAAGTAAAATACAAGGAAGAGATACAATCTCAGGAAATTGTCGAACTAGGATTTATTTATTTACAACAGGAATTTATTCATCTGCTTCAATCTAGTCATCATTCCTTTGATACTATCGAAGTCTTTAAAGGTTCCTCATTTCTAAGAGTTTTCGCTTTGGTTTATTTCCATTAGGTATAACTCCTTGCCTAATTCCTTGGTTATGGGTGATGGTAGGGTTAATCGTCCTTTCTGGAGTTCTAAAGGGATTTGGCCTATATTCCATGTAGTTTTCCTACTTGTCAGGTGTATCCGACTCTCCTCTTGGATAAACTATGGTGGTCCCTTCGAGTACTACTAACACGATGTTGGTTACCAATTTCCTGACGGCTTCAGTAGTCATGGTGATTTTTGATGATGATGGAGTACATGTATTGTTTACGTTGTCCATCTTCTGAAATCATTAATGAAACTCAACTTAGAATCCTTCTGATGTCAGAATAATTTAATAATGAATTCTAATTATTTCATTGATGATAGACTGAATTGACTCCTTAATGTAATCTAATTTCAAGATATGTCTGTGTTGTATCATAGATAGATAATCAACTCTTGATATGGGATTACTAAGGAACAAACCGATTAGTCCACTAAAATAAATTTTCTCTGTCTTGAAAATTTATTTTTAGACAATCCTTTGGTTTCTGGTGAATTATAGTATGTTTAAGAATTTCTTACAATTGTTAAGACTTCTTACGGTAGATTTGAATAGTATTGTAGAAGTCATCATAATATTAATAACTTGACTAATCGTCTTCGTAAAACGATTAGTACAAGGTCTCTTATTAATATGTCATGGATCTACGTGGAGTTATTTGTTTATCTAGGGAGATAACAAAATGATGAGATTTTTGCATGAAGGTATGAGGATTCATAGTATGCATGCTTGATATGAAAGAAACGATTGATTTATAACAGAGAGATGTAACGGAAGAGGAGGTTATTATATATTATGATTCGATTAAAAATTCTGAAGGGTTCAGATTTATTGAACATTACATGAGATACTAACCAAGTCTGTCTGGTTTAGTAGTTGCAACAGGAATACTTGTAAACTTAAAATTAGTTACGCCTCTGACGTAAATATCTAATTTCTTTCTCAAGTTCAAGTTGTGCTGCTTCCATGTTTGAGAAACATTCCTGACACATGTTCATTTGATTAGCCAACATAGCCTCTAATGCGGCAATCCTTTGACTCTGGTTTCTTGCTGTGTCTCTGGCCATCCATAGGGTCCTTTCAATGTCTTCAATTCTACCATGTGTATGGCCGTGTTCTCTCCTTGCAGAATGGACCCTGGAATCCAAACTTCCAAGTTCCTGGTTGGTGTTGTCCTTTATCTCATTAATCTTTATTCCTAATTCACATATTGTTCTTCTTTCAGCATCGGCTCTTTTGAACAATGCGTCAAGGTTACGGTCGTACCATTCAAATTTTGTTGGTCGTAAACCTTTTAGCTGTTTAGTGTGAGCCTCTAATATGCTGGCTTGTTGATAAACAAGACTCCATATTGAATCAGGAGTGCTTATATTGTAGTTGGGAGAACTAGGTGAGGCTAGATTATTTGGGATATCGAGTATTGGGGAATCTGAAGTGTAGGGTAACGGAGAATTTGGCTCAACATTCGTCCACGGCCTCTCTTGACGTGAACTTTGTCCAACTTCGAATGTTGCCTGACCACCAATCATCTCTTCATACGATTCAGTAGTTTTCCTAAGTTTTTGATGTAGATGTGAACAAATAGGTGACGATGGAAGTGAATTCTGAGTGATTCCTATATTAGGTTGGGGCTGTGATATTCGTACGTAGGGGTCTTCAGTATTCGGAGAATTTTGATTGATAGGGGATGTATTAGTATTACGGAGAGTAGTTTTGGCGTTCACGAAAGTTTTTGGAGACATGTTACTGTAGTAACCGAGAATAGTATTTTATAAGTAACTTTTACGTTATAGATATAATAGTACGGATGAAATAATAATTTTGTAAGCGCAATTTCTAAACCTGCAGAATAATCTTAACAGGTAATGTACTGAGCAAGGTAGTCTGCAGACACGGAAGGCACGAAGAGTGTAAGGCTATAAAATATTTTGTTTTGTAAAAACGGTTATAGTTCAGATCCGAATTAGACCTGTTTCGCTATAACCAAAGCTCTGATACCAATCTGTAACACCCCCATTTTTAAAATATTTGCAGCGGAATAAAGATTGGGTGTTACTTCACAGCTGATAGTTTTTCAGTAGAAAATGATTTTCTAAAACATTTATCATTCGAATTTTTATAAATATCAGAGTTTTAAAAATGAGGTCCCAGTGGTTTTAAAATTTGTTAAATAGGTTTTCGAATGATAATAAAAATTTTATAGCCTTTGTAAGAATTTCGTGCTCTTCCGTCCCATCCTTGCTCATTTTAGACCTGAGATAAACATGCTAAAAATCAATAAAAGTTGAGTGATATTCATAGGTTTAAGTTTAATAGTTGAACACAAGCTATAAGTGATAATTGCACCGGTATACAATTATAATTTAAAAATCAGTTGTTATTGCATTAAGCTCATGACACTCAGCCGATTAACAGATCTCATCATAAATGATGGATTATAGTAACAGGGGCCCTCGGGATAGGTTCTTGCCAGTAACCTATTAGATTTCAAATAAAGTACGTTTGGTAGTTTTCTCCAACGCCCAAATGGGGATTGTCAATCCCTAATAGATCTATCCACAATTATTTACGTTCACCCTCTGGGTGACTAAGACTCATGATATGAGGGGCTTTTGGTAATAAGGGACTTAAGCAATAACGAGATCAGGTAAAGCATACCAAGAAAATTACTTGTGTTCAGTTTGTAAAAACTAACATGTATCCCCCTCGCATGGTTTAGAAAATATTTAAATAAGCAAAGGCGAGGCTATGAACTCACCTTAGTGGTATAGTGGTAAAACTATCGATATTCAGTTTGCAATAAGGGAATGGCTCCACACATGACCTAGATAATGTATGGCAAGTTTTAGTGTTTGATAGTCTTAATAGTTTAATCGCGAGTAGTTTTTAAATACGTGTGTCGTTGATTTAATGATAGTAAAACTTGTGGTTTGATAAAGTATCGTAAGTTTTTAAATAAGTTATATATATATATATATATATATATATATATATATATATATATATATATATATATATATATATATATATATATATATATATATATATATATATATATAATGTAAGGTTTGAAAATAATAATAATAGTGTCAAATAAAATGTAAACGTCGTGACGTGAAGTCGTAAAATGGAAAGTAAAGATGAAAAATATTAATTATATTATACGGCCCTTGTCTTTTCCAGATTTTTACTCTTTTTACCCTAACGGTGTTAGTGTTACGTCGTTAGTCCAAAGTTAAATATTTTTACGTTTTACGTCCAAAACTTTATAATTATTACACTTTTCATCCAAAAGTTTATAAAAATTAGTTTTTCACCTTCAAGTTTGTAAAATGACAATTTTTACCTAAAGTTTATAAAAATGATACTTTTAACCCGAAAGTTATAAAATTTGCAAACTTAGTCCAAAATTCACCAAATTCAAAACTTAACATTTTTATTTCTTAATTAGTTTAAAAAAAGCTTATTTAACTTTTCAGTTTGCTTATTTTACGAAAAATGCTTATTTATAGCTTATGGGCTTTTAACGAAAATACTAGGGCCCGTTAAGCTTTTGAAATCCATTGGGCTTACGAAAGTTTTGGGCTTGGTTACGGGCTTATTTTAGGATACTAAAAACATTATGAAACAGCTTATTTGGACTGCTTATTCGTTAGCTTATTTTCAAAGGATTGGGCCTTAAGGCCCAATCGATATGTATTTGTTTTCAAAAATAGTTTCAAGAAAAAAAACCCTAAAAGTTCTCTCACGGTTTGGCGAAAAAACGAATACCTCACTTTACGATTTCACCTTCTACGATTCTTATACTCATAATTATTTTATTGGTTTTCAAGATATCGTGGGTCGGTTGCATATTTTATTCGTTTTTTCATAGCCAATATTGTGTCTTTAAACGGCAGAAGTTGGATCTACATAGATAATTTATTCTTTTGTTTGTCGTTTGGTGCATGTGCTTCAATCTTAATCATTAACGAATTGTTAATATTCCTTGTTGTTGATTTCACGTGGGTCGGTGCAAGGGATATTCATAGGTCGGTGGTGTTTTATATTTATATTGATCTTAAGATTTCTGGTCGTTTTATTGAGTGCGCAAGTTTGCTGCTGTTACGCATTGATTTTCATTCATAAACGATTCTTGTATTAGGGTTTCGTTTTTTCTTTCTATTGCGTACTGTTTGGATATTGGTGCTGAACGACAAAGCTAAACTCTTTTAGGGTTTGGAACATTCAATTTGCAAGTAACCCGTGCTTATTCAGTTTGGGTTTGTGTTAATACAAGTGCATTAATTTGCTGTAAGTCGATTGAAGGTTTAAGTGGGTATTGAGAGATGGAATCTGGTTCTTTGAATGTTAATAAGCCTTCTAAGGCTAAGGGGTTGGCTTCTAGGATTGGTAACATTGATGGTAAGATGCTTACTAATACAAGTAAGCCATTGAAGGTTATTTTGAAAAGTGCAGGTTTGGAAGGAAAAACGGGAAGTTTTGCTCTTCCTCGTGATCATGGTCCCGTTGTTTCTGATCCGAAGTTTGCTTTACAACAAGAGGTACGTTTGGCTAGTTCTAAATCTGATGTTCTTAAGTCTAGTAATGTTGTAGCATCTGATTCGTTGGGAGCTGCAATGGTTGGTACGTTTAAGGATTCTGGTGAAAGGCTAGCTGATGAGTGTAATATTGGAGGTTCTTGTGAGCCTAATGTACCTAGTGATTCACAATCTGATGAAGTTGATGAGGCTACTAGGTCGGGTTCAAGAGTGGTTATTCCAATGGCCGTTGTTGATGATATGTGCACTAAACTTACTAATTCATTATACGGTTATTTCATTGGGCAAAGAATTGCATTTCCTATTGTGGAAGACTATGTCAAGCATGCTTGGGCAAGGTTCGGCTTTGAACATGTTATATTGCGGAATGGTTTCTTCATTTTCAAGTTCTCTTCAAGTGAAGGTATGAATAAAGTTCTTAATGGTGGTCCTTGGTTTATTAGATCAACGCCTTTATTCTTACATATATGGGTACCTAATATGAGGCTTGAGAAGGAGAAGATTACTAAGGTACCGGTTTGGGTACGTATCCATAATATACCGTCCGTTGTATACTCTAAAGCCGGTATTAGTTTGATTGCAAAACAGTTGGGGCGGATAATACGGTTTGATGCGGGTACTAATGATATGTGTAAGAATCCTTGGGGACGTTATTCACATGCACGGGTACTTATTGAATTATCGGCTGATTTGGATGTTTTGGAATCAATTGAGGTTGAGATTCCTTTGCCTATGGGTAAGGGTCATTACATGGAAGTTCTTGATGTTGAGTATGAATGGTGGCCATCTTGGTGTTCTAAGTGTGTTTGTTTCGATCATGATGATGATGTGTGTCCTCTTAGACGTAAGCGGGTTACTAAGGGTTCGACTCAACAAGATTGTGATGTCAAGCGCAAGGTTCACTCTACTAAGGCTGGTCATACTAGTGATAAGGGTAAGAAAGGGGCTTGGGGGGTTTCAACTAAGCCTAAACTTTCGTACCAACCTGTTTCAAAACCGGCTACCAAGAAGAAGAACCGAGCACAACCTGATGTGAGGGCTGTTTTTAAGCCTACTAATGGTGATTCTAATTCGAGTGGTACATCTATTGATGCATTGAAGAGTGATTTTGGGGCTGCTCCTGTTGAGGATTGTCATACTCAACTTGAGCAGATGGTACGTGAGGATACTCATGCTTCTTTTGGGGGTGTGGAATCCGTGGGGTTAAGTGGTGTTAATGTGGTTCCATTGCATAGCACTACTGATGGTTTGTGGGAGCATGGTTCTCACAATGATGGTGCTTCTTCAAGTGTGCCCTATTCTGATTTTGATACATCTAGCTCGTTTACTACAAGTGATGTAGTGATGACTCCTAGGAAGAGGGTTACGTTTGCTGACGAAGTTGAAGAAGCTGATGAAGTTGATGAAGTCTATGAGAACTATGATGATATTGCAAATTATACCAAGTTCAAGAATGGTTCTCCGAAAGATTTCCAGGTGCAAGGACGCAAGAAGAAATAGTTATTTCTATTGTTTTTGTGTTGTTTGCTTGTTAAGTTGCTTTTGTTTAGCATGTTTGTTTGGTCAGTTGCACATGTTGTGCATGTTAGTTTTAAGAATGTTTTGTCATTCTTAGATACGTCTCTTGTAAGTGTCCTAAGGGACTGGGGGCGAGGGATTTCACCCTCGTCATTTTGTACTTCAACGTTTTTGGATAATAAATTTTACCAGGGTGCAGGATTACTCCCCTTTACCCAAAAAAAAAATAGTTTCAAGGTCGCGATGCTTTGCATCATTTAGAGGGTCAAGACGCGATTTTTATTGCAAAGTTTTTATACGAAAATAATAGTTTGTCAGGGGGTCTATTAGTTTGTGAAATAAAATAGTATGCTCGTTACATAGAATTTAAAGATATACGTGCGTTTCATGGGTCGAATGGGTCGAACTTTTAAGTAAAAAGACTTAGAAATATTTTTAAGGATTTCACGACTAGTTGTTACACGTTAGAAAGGTATCTAAAAATAGTTTATACGTAACTTTTAAGGTTTAAATCTTTATATATCTTGATTAATAGCGTAGTAAATATATAGGTGGGATGAAAATACGTACATGTTGTTTTTTTTTTGGGTAAAGGGGAGTAATCCTGCACCCGGTAAAATACATTAATCAAAAACGTGTAAGTACAATGGAAGAGAGTGAGTCTCTCATCGAAGTCCCTAAGGACACCACCACTACCACTATATAAGAATGACAGGCCATTCTTATAACTACCAGATCTAAATACAACTAACGATGACTAGCAATAAAAACACAATACATCACAACTCAAATAAAATTGAAGTCTTCTTAGTCATCCTAGCGATCCAGATCATAAACATGCGAACTTCCAGCTTCAACCAATTGCGTCTTCTATTAGTATTATGCAAAGCATAATCTAATAACCTAATAAGAGTGACTTCCGTAGCAAATAAATTTGAAGCATAAACATGGTCTAAGCGACCCAACCTCCAGCATATCCGAGCTTGAACTAATCTTCCAACAAATCCGAATGACACACAAGAAGACTACCATGATCAAGTCAATGCAAATTACCATAGCAAATGCTAACCCACAAAACATATGAACCAGCAAACTGATCATGCAATTGCGAATAGAATCAGCAAAGGTACCAAATCATATACCATCATGTAGGAGTGATAGCCCAACGTATACAAAAAGGATGCACATCATCATGACCAGCAAGTAACATATCATATCAATAACATCATCTTAAATCCATAAGCAGCAACATAGGGATCAAGATGAATCAACCAAGGGTTTCCAGTACCGATCACCAATCCAAAGAATACACATTGATAATTGATCTTGTGAAAGGAGAAGAATATTAGCATGGTACGAATAAAATCAGCATCCATAACAAAGAACAATCGAACCAGAATTGCCAATATGGATAATAATAAACCCTACTTCCATCATCATCATCACCACAACAATAGCAAATTAAAACCATGTGTACCCAAATTGCATGGCAACGATGAACAACTAATAACACAACTAGGGTTACAAAACCCTAACATGCATAATGAAACTCCATTGACGATCAGCAAACACCAATCCACACAAGGAATACGTTGAAAGATCCACGCATAAAGGATTAACCCTTACTTCCATGATCGTTAAAAAGAAGATCCTAGAAGTTAGGGTTTCATGTATAACAAATCGACAAGCATCCAATGAATGAAACGCATAGGATTAAAAAACCCTAACATTCATATAACCACGATCTCTCTCAAACCCACGAACACATCAACGACTCCGTTAGGACCAACCAGTAACACAAACCCTAAAAGGGCTACTTCCAATACGATAGTAAGAAAACCAAAAGGTTTCCCGTAAGACGTTTAAAGATCTAGATGCCAGCAATTGGATAAAAATAAAACCATAAAAAGTTTTATAATCAGTAAGCGCATAACCAAAAACCCATAAGCAACCCAAGAAAAACGAAACCCTAATTGGATTTCGAATGAACAATGATAAGCAAAAAAGAATCGACCGTATATAAAATCGATTAATGAAGAACCGACTATAGAATTAAGAGATCAGGATCGATTAACAAAACCCTAAAAAATTAGGGTATCGAATATGGTGAACGATTAAGGATAGATCACGAGAAAACAACCCCTCCCCAACCCTAACAAATCCAATCAACACGTTGTATTCAGTTAATCCAAAACAGATTAAAGAAAAACATATGAGATAGAAAAAATTATGGCCGGATTTTTGTTAGGGAGGGGAGGCAGGAATCGCCCACACAAGAGAGAGAGAACTAGGGTTTTGGGGTTAGATTAGCACCCTACGTACATGTTGTTTATATAGATTACGAGTAATAAAGTGCAAGTGTTTGTGATTTATACGTGAAAATTCAAAGAATACGTTTTTAGTAAAAATGGAAAAAGTTTGTGTGAGACTTACTACACCAAAATGGTGGGGTAAAACGAGACGTAGAGTCGAGGAAAAGAGGGTACGTGAGTGTAGTTTGTATGTCGACTCAACCAAGGTTCACAAACAACGACTTGTTTCTTCTAGACCCGATTTGAAAAGCTTGTGTTGTTGCCAAAGTGTTTTAAAGTTAGTGTTTTCTACCCCCTCCCTAATCCTAATCGATCTTCATCTATAACCAGTTTTTTCTTGTGTTTTCTGCAGTAATTTGCATTGATTGTTTGATTAGAGTTAGTGTTTTCATTAATTCTACATTCATTGCTGCTTTTTTTTCACATAATCTTCTGGTTTTGGAGGGCTAGTTTTATCGTTTTATCTTTTAAACCCTAAATCGCTTTTAGGGTTCTTTTGTGGGTCGGTTACATAATTAATCCCAAACCTCAACTCCGATTGTTAGGGTTATATTGTAACCGCCTTTAGGGTTCATATAGATCGATTCTGCTTTGTTTTCTATATATCCTTGTCGATCTCATTCTTGTTACACAATATTTAATTCTGTTAAGGATTAAGGGCTCAATAGTTTAACGATTCTTGTTAGGGTTTCGTTTTTTCCATTGTGTACAAGCGTATTGGTGTTACTTGCTGCTGTTGTGTATCCATTCATATTCGATACCCTGGTTTAGGGGTTGTGATTAAGCGTGCAAGTTGTGGTGGTGTGCATTAACGTTTTTATTCAATTCTGCGTGGAAGATTGCGAGGTACAAAACCCTTATTCTTAGGGACTGGTTTTTGTCGTGGTCTATTTTTGATTATTGATTGGAAGTGGGTTTATGAGAGAGATGGAGAAAGGTTTTCTCAACAATTCGAATAGGGTTTCAAAGATGATTGATGGTAGTTCGGTGTTGAGTGATTTGGCTAAAAGTTTTAAAAAATCTGATGGTACTGGTTCGGGGAGAGATGGTAAACCTAGGTTGCCATATCGTTGTGTTAATACTAGTGAACCTGCTATTGATTTGAATGATGACACAGCTGCATTTGTTAACATGGATTCTAAGGATGATAACCACATGTTTGCAGCTGCTAAAGTCGATGTAAATGTTAGTGAATCCAAGATGGACGCTTGTGAGGTGGGATGCTCTACATCTACTTCTGTTTTGATCGATGATAATAGCCATGTTGATGCTGGTATTACGAGGGTAGATAAGGTTTTTAATAATGATGCGAAGGTTGATTTAGCTTTGGCTGATGTTGTAATACCACATGAAGAGGTGGAAACGATTTGCTCACGATTTAATAATTCTCTCTATGGCTATTTTGTTGGACAAAGACCTGCGTTTCCTGTTGTCCAAAATTTTGTGCGTAACGTTTGGAAGAAATTTGGGCTTATGCATGTCATGATACATCAAGGGTTCTTTATGTTTCAGTTCTCTAGTAGGGAAGGTATGGAAAATGTTCTTAATCATGGTTCTTGGCGTATTAGGTCTATTCCACTCATTCTCCATATTTGGAACCCTAATTCTGATTTAATTAAACATGAAATTAAGATGGTTCATGTTTGGGTTAAAATGTATAACGTGCCGGTGGTGGCATATTCTAAGGTGGGGCTGAATCTGATCGCGACTAAACTTGGACGAATCATTATGTATGATGAACACACAAGTAATATGTGCCTCAAGTCGTGGGGTATGAATTCGTATGCTCGAGTTTTAGTTGAGATTTCGGCTGATAATGATTATGTGGAATCTCTTGTTGTGGCAGTTCCTATTCCAAAGACTAATGAGCATCGTATGGTTAGAATTGATATTGAGTTTGAATATAAACCACCTCGATGTTCTATATGTAAAATTTTTGATCATGTTGATAAGGAGTGCCATAGGAAAGAGAAGGAAGTTAAACGTACATTACGTGTGGATGATGGTGGCGGGGCTGTAAAGAGTAAATCTAAGGGTGTTAAAAAGGTGAGGGTGTCGGGTAAGTCTAAATTGATATATCGTCCCGTTTCTAAGCCTAGTAATAGCAACCAGGCTACTACGTCTATACCGAAGGATAATGCCCCTCTTATCTCTATGGAGGGATTGGAGTTGGTTTGTGATAAGCCTAATGACACTAAACAGCCACATTCTACTCCAATGGTGCCTAATGATGTTTCCAACAGCTCTCAAACTGATGGAAAGTACTTCAATGATGATATCAACTTGGCTGAATTGAAGAGCTATATTGATCAACGTATGGAGGAAGATAAAGTAATTGATATTCCTAAGGATGATGTGCCTAAGGATGGTAATAATGGTTGTGTAATGGCGGATACTAATGTTGTATCCTCCATTAATGATATTTCGTTACATGAGCCGCTTGGAAGTTTACTTTTGGATAAGGGTAAGGAGGCTGGTCCGTCTAGTTCATCCTTATCCCTTGTTAACTCTAATACTAAAAGAAGTAACCCTTTCTCGAAAGTTGGTGATGTAATTGATTCTGACAGTGAGGTGGATGAGGTTCTTAATCCGTTTGATGAGTCTGCGAATTTATTTGATATGCCTCTGGGTACATTATCATCAACGGGTGGTGGACAGGACCAGGATGAGTACTATGAGTATGATGACTTTACGGATCAGCTACACGAGTTACCAAGACACTTGGCTGCCTATTATGAAGATTTCAAGCTCCAAGGTCGGACTAGGTAGTAGTTGGTCTTATTGTAGTCATGTTTTGTTTATGTGGTAGTGGTTTTTTTTCTTGCTGAAAAGAAATGTTTATGCCTATGTAACGGGCTTAGATATGGGATGTCACCTATATCCATTGTACTTAAATGATTTTTGGTTAATGTGATTTACCGGGGTACAGGATTATTCCCCTTTACCCAAAAAAAAAAAGTGTTTTAAAGTAGAAACTAACACTAGGACTATGTTTATTTTTGAAGTTGATTTGGATGATTGTAGAAACGAGTACATGCATGCAAGGTGATATATATATATATATATATATATATATATATATATATATATATATATATATATATATATATATATATATATATATATATATATATATATATATATGAAATTTGGAGTGTTTTGGTGGCTATAATTTATGTGATGAGATGTTGGAGTGTGGCAGGAGGTTTCCAAAAGTCTTATAAAGAGAAAGTAACATGGTTTCCTTCTTTGGTCTCTAGCTAGTCGACTTCTTATTTGTTCAAAAGGAACGTGTGGTTTCACAATATAAAAATGGATTGTACCTTTGAGTTCGTATATAAAAATCGCGTAGTACTTTGCCTATGATCATAAAATATGTATGTGTGAGTGCATGAAAAGAGGGAGTACAATCCTTGTTTTAAAATTCATATCGACTACTTATTTATTTTGTAAACGATTTGCATGTTCGGCTAGGATTGGTGATGAGGGATCAAATGTAATATTTAAACGTGAGTTTGAGTTTAGAAATGGTTTTAGAACCTAATAGAAGCAAGCAGGGTTCAAAACGGTTTAGTTTTGGATTAGTTGAAATTATATGAAATCGTTTTTGGACAAAACGTTTTGCCTAGTAAAAATGTTGTTAGACTCGATGTGGGAAGCTAAAAATCGACGCACTCAAAGTTGGCTAGGTGAGAAAAGAGAATGTGTAAAAATATGTGTGAGTCGTGTGTAAGAATAGGGAGTACAAGACTCGTATCTTGGCTTGGTCTAGTTGCATTTCAAAATAATTATAGGAGTTTGGGCTTAAAATGTGTTGGCCATGAATAGTGATAGGCCGAAATAATTATTGGGCTTAGGATAAAATTAAGGGTCCGGTTAGGTGTAATTAGGATTAGTAAAATATTAATTATGATTATAGAAGTTTGTTTAAGATTTAATGAAACGTTTATGTGAGTCCGAGAGTGAATAGTGTTTTGTGAATAGTAAAACTTTTGAAAAACATCTCAATATCACTAACCGACTCCAAAAACGATGAATAGTGAAATGATGAATAGTATTTGGTGAATAGTAACCGATGAATAGTAAATTTGAAAAATGTCTCAAAAATGCAGGTTCGTAACGAATAAAAGAAAATTTTAATATTCTCGCGATTTTAGACTATAGTGGTACATGTGTGAGCATCGTTCCAAGTAGCAAGGGATCATGAATATCGTAGTGATTTTTAAGTAATATAGCATATTTGATAAAAATATATATAAAAAAAAAATTTGTTATCGGTAAAAACGTTATTAATTAACGAAATGATATATTAGCCTTTGATTTACTTTTACTATTTATAGGGAAATTTATGGGAGTTTACACCATCTCAGTCACCTAAGCCAACCCATAGATATTTTAACTGTTTCATGGTTGGCAGATCTTATATTATGCAGCATTATTAGTGCCTTGGTTTCTTACAGTTCATAACATCTGTTTATAGGATGAGTTACGTCAGCAGATAGAGGAAGAAATGGATGATTATTATTCACAGGTAAAACTAATTGCGTTTTTCTCAGGCTCTATGTTTATAATAATTTCAAGCTCAATTTATGGTTATAAGTCATAAACGGATTGATCCATTAGCTATAAAGTGCAGTCAATTAAATTGTTTTGGTATTCAACCTTTTACAGGTCCTGTACGGCATCTAGTATTCATGGTTCATGGTATCGGTCAAAGGATGCAAAAAGCAAATTTGGTTGATGACGTTGGCACTTTCCGCCAACTTACCCAAAACCTTGCTGATAAGCATCTGCCGTCTTACCAACGAGAAACACAATCTAAGTGGGAATTCTTCTAAGAAAGCCCCTTCTTCAAGTCAGCATTCTGGGGTCCTAACTTCCTTGTTTAATGGAATAGGTGGCTAACCATCCTGCTGCCAGCTGGGATGAAGGCAATGCATTTGAATCTTCTGAAGCAGAAAAAGAATTCCAAGATAAGGTATACCAAGTTGGTTTACTAACCTTTTGTACCATTGTAGGTTTTAGGTGCCATTCTGGACTTGTGCATGTTTTTTTGCATTTCGTAATACTGTAACTTCTAACCATATCATTGTGACTATTTGTGATCCCCGTTAAATTAATACAGATTAATAACATTAAACTGTCCGCTCGTTTTGTTCTACAACTGCAGCAAAATTGGTATTTGAAAGCAGATGACACATCAGACCGCTTTTTCCGTCGGCTCCTTGTAAATTTATTCTTATCTCTTAAATGCAAGCACATGCACATACACATACAAATCAAACACAGTCATCGATGGCAAGAAAGGATATTGTATGTGCTTCTAACTTTTGTCTTATCTACTTAAAAGAGACGGAGAATATCCAGATGATGAGATTAGTACAAAAGTTAGTGCTGCTAGTGAAAGTTAGTACTGCTAGTATAAAGTGAAGACTGCTGAGAGATTAAGACTGCTTGAAGTTAATACTGCTAATGTATTAGTTACAACTGCTAGTTATAAGTTAGTAGTGTTGTTTCACATAGTTATAGTATGATATGTATTAGTTGTTTATGAAAAAGATTATAGATACTTAGGAAAGTGTTGTAAGCCGACTAGGACTCCTTGGAGTATAAAAGAAGGTCCTAGGGTATAAAGTTATATACGAATTTTATATTTACAATTTTATTGTATTTGAATTTGTTTTGAAATATATTTGAATTTGTTTTAATATATATTGATTTCTTAAATGTGAATAAAAGATGTATATAGTCACACTTATTAGCAGTTTTGGTCATTATTTGCTTTATTCATTGTGTGACTAAATATTACAGAAGGCCACATAAACATAAAATTCACGTGGCCATTGGATGATCTATAGTCAGACAAAATACACATTTCTTCATTTTAAACAGCATATGGTCACACTTATTAACACTTTTGGCCACTGTTTGCTTAATTGTATGTGACTATATACCCAAAATAAACATGCTTTGTGTGACTAAATATTACAAAAGGCCACAAAAACATAAAATTCATGTGGCCATTGGATGATCAATAGTCACACAAAATACACATTTCTTCACTTTAAACAGCATATGGCCACACTTATTAACACTTTTGGCCACTGTTTTCTAAATTATATGTGACTATATACCCAAAACAAACATGCTTTGTGTGACTAAATATTACAAAAGCCCACACAAACATAAAATTCACGTGGCCATTGGATGATCAATATTCACACAAAATACACATTTCTTCACTTTAAATAGCATATGGTCACACTTATTAACACTTTTTGCCACTGTTTACTTAATTGTATGTGACTAAATACCCAAAACAAACATGCTTTGTGTGACTAAATATTACAAAAGGCCACACAAACATAAAATTCATGTGGCCATTGGATGATCAGCAGTCACACAAAATACACAATTCTTCACTTTAAACAGCATATGGTAACACTTATTAACACTTTTGGCCACTGTTTGCTTAATGGTATGTGACTAAATACCCAAAACAAACATGTTTTGTGTGACTAAATATTACAAAAGGCCACGCAAACATAAACTACATGTGGCCATTGGATGATCAATAGTCACACAAAATACACATTTCTTCATTTTAACCAGCATATGGTCACACTTATTACACTTTTGGCCACTTTGTGTTAAATTGTATATGACTAACTCCAAAAGAACAACACCCATTGTGTGACTAAATCATCACAAACGTCACATTTATTGTATATTCATGTGGCCACAGGACGGGAAATAGTCACACAAAATACACATTTACTAGAAAGAATCATCTCAAATGTCACATATATTATATATTTATGTGGCTAAAGGACGAACAATTGTTACTCTCAAAAAACATTCGTGTGACTATAAGGTGTTTACGGTCACTTATACTAACTAATCCAACAAAACTTGTTCCTAATTTGTCACACATATTCGGGGTTTTGGTCACTCTTTTTTGATGGAAAAGGCCACGAACTCAACAATGTGAGCATATGCCACCTACGGTGGCGGGACCTTTAGTGACACACAACGTAAAAAATGTGTGACTATATGCATATCGTCACACATTTTTGGCGTGACCAATACAACTTTTTGTACCAGTGAAGATCAATATCAAGCACACAAATGGTTTTAGGGAACTCAGTCAATTTAGCAATGGAACCCATCTACATCGTTAGATAGATCTGCCCTGATCATTGAGGTTTTCAATGTGAAGTTCAATGTAGAAAGTTGTGTATGGCCACATTATTTTGTTGATGGGTGGTTTTAGATCATAAAAAAGAATGGAATGCAATAAACCAACATATTTAACCCTTCCAAGTACCCCTACAGTTCCTTTTGTCATTTCAACTCCTTTTGGGCAAACGCTTGCACCAGGCGAATTGCTAGATTGTTGAAAAAACAAAAGGAACTGTATGGGAACTTAGAATGGATAAGTATGTTGCCATTCCAGACTCATTTATAAAGTTAAACCATTCATCGACAAAGTAATGTGGGCACCTAACTTTCAACTTCTCTTTGAAACAGTTTTCTAGAATCCACAACTATATCATATTGGTCCTTAACTTTCTTAACTAACTCCGTAACATATATAAACTGTGATTTTACGCTAAGTTTTACAAACTCACTTCCTACATATAAGAAAGGGTTTTATATCAAATAGGATACCCAACTTTGCATTTTTGTGCACCTAAGTTACCCAACTTTTTTTTTTGTTCAAATGGGTCACTGGACTATACAGGTGTGACATTTCAAAAATTTTATGTCACTAATTTTAATATTCTTATTATTTAACAATTTTTTTTATATAATTAATTTCGTCTGAAGTTATCCGTATACGTCAAAACACATTCAATTAATTCAACTGCGACTAGACTATGTCTACTCTACACTTCTTATACATTTTTGTTTCCTTACAATCCTATTTTAAAAGTCACTTTTCAATTTTTCTATTTTTACGTAAACCTTGCACCTTTACGTTTTACCCGATTTAAATTTACGTTTTAAAGTTTTGACAAAGTGAACCAACCTCTTATTCTATTAGAAATTTTTATGTAATTCATTATTTTTGTTCTAGCCGTTTTATCGTAAATTGTCGTTTTAAACTAATTCCACGTCATGCCTTGGATATTTATTCTTTAAAACATTGAGAAATCAACAATTCCATTTGTTAAGCCCCGAGAGCTTGTTATTTTATTTTATTATTATTATTATTATTTATTTATTTATTTATTTTTTCAACTTCTTATTCGTGTTTGGCCGAACCGCGTCAAAAATGGTATTTTTACAATTTCAACGCTTTAAATAAATATTTAAGCCCAAACCAAACACTCATTTTTTTTATTTTACTTTTCCTACTAAACTAGAAACCAAACACCCCTTTTTATTTTGGACTCCAACAATATGTCTAACCAAACACCCTCTAATAAAACACTCGACATATATACAAATATACTCAGTGTTCTTCAAAATTTTTACAACAGCTCTTTCCTTTCTTGCTCTATCTGTCGACCGAATACCCAAACAGGATCATCATCTTCATCATTCAATCTCCACCAAATCATCCTCAAAACCTTTAAAACCCCTAATACACTAAACCCCAACACTTAATTACCCATAAAATCAATCATTCATTGATTTTTAGAAGATCATAATTTTTTGAAGATTTCTTAATTTTTCAAATTGGAAGCAATTAAAGGTTCAAGGGTTACTAAGGAACTAAATTGGGTTAACAATAAGCAATTGTGGGCAAGAAAAATCAAGGTTTTGGTTTCCTTTGTTCCTCCTTGTGCTCGACCAAATCATCAAAACCACAAGGGTTTGTGGTTTTGATCATCTTCTTGTTTCTATACCTCTTTTGTAAGTATTTTCTTTGATCTTAATTTGATTTTTGTTTATATATATGCATGCATGTTTATAATCTAGTACTTAGAATCCATATGGTGATGTGTGAAATATTATTATTAAGGTTGGATTAATAGTTGGGATGATTAGTGAATGGGATTAGGCTAGTTAGAGGTTATGGTGATGTTGTATATTGTGAAAATTGAAGTTTGAAGGGGTTTAAAGCTACCCATTTTAGACCAGAAAGTTGAGGCTTGTTTCGCCTAGGTTGAAATTTTTGAAACTGATTTTTGTCTTTTGAATATGATAGAGGATGTTAATATGAACGTTTTGATATAAAATTCGGCTTTTAACTCTTAATAACGAACATTTGGCGGTCATTTGAAATTTAGAAAAATTATAAATTTCCAAACAGCACTTGTATAAAATTTAGTTGCTGTCAGATCTTAATAAGGGCATTTTCGTCATTTTCTGGCCCGTTTCGGCCTTCGGCCAAAACACGAAAGTTGTCCGAAACAACGTTTTTAGTCTACCGCGAGGAATTGGGGTGTGAAAGTCCGAAAATGAGGGTAATTTTGATTAAAAATCAGTTCTACATTTTTTTCTTTTAAAATGACAGCACTTGTTTTATAAAAAGTGAGCTGATACAGTTTTTAAACGGGGTTTTGAGCCTTTTCTGTTCCGAACCGGCCTTCCGTTAAAGCACGAAAGTTGTTCGGAATGTCGTTTTGCAATAAATCTCTTTAGAGTCCGAGTCACGAAAGTGTAATATAACTGGTCAAAACGGAAAGTCAAACTACTGCAGTTTATTTAAAAAGTCAAACTACCAACTGAAACTTGCAGGGGCATTTTGGTCATTTTACGTTGAGATTCAGGTCTCGGCTATAACTAAAAAGTTTTCCGGAATGTCGTTTTACACAAAATCTCATTTGAGACCGAAACGTGAAAATGTCATCTAGCGGGTCGTTTCAGACGGGTCAGATTTGGAGAATATATTACAAAAGTCAATCTTAACAAAATTCTTCTAATAGTCTAGTAGAATTATGAAGTTGTTTTAGCGTGGAACTTAAGTAAAACTAAATATTTTGCGACTAATAAATTAGTCGTTGGCTTTGTTTATGTCTAATAGTCTTAATCGTGGTAATGGGTCAAAATGGGAATTTTTACTAAAAGTTACATATTAGGCGGAATGAATTAAAACGAAGTATAGTTGTTATGCGAAACACTTAATGAGTCTAATTAAGAGAGTTTAGATGTGTACATGGATTCTAAGGAATATGATTATACATGTCGACTAATTGTATACATTTTATATTTGTATGCAATTTATGCATTTTCTTTATCGCTTCTATTTCCTTAATCGTAAGCCACCTTTGTCACACAAACCATTTTATCATTCGATATTGTTTCAAATCATTATTCACGATAATTCAAGTTTAAATTATCAACATCTCAGACTTCCATATTATTCAGGTTGCCTTTTGGAGCCATTCCCGCTATAACTATTGACATTACTTTATCCTGTCTACCGTATCATCAAGGTGAGTTCATAGCCTCGCCGTTACTTATTTAAATGTTTTAAAAACCTCGCGAGGGGGATACATGCTAGTTTTTGCAAATTGAATACAAGTAGCTTTTGGTATGCTAGACCCGATTGTATGATTTATGGACATCTGACATTGAGTATTCTTGCTTAAGTCCCCATCATGAACCGTTAATTTTGTGTGAACGCTAGTATTATAAATATGCATATTTGGCTTGACAAGCCTGTCCGGGTGAGTAGCGCTCATTTGACATCTGTGGGTCAAACGGACATATAATATTGAGAATTTAGGGTAATTGGCAAGATTACCCTTGTGCGGGGCATCATTTAGACATAGTCAAGGTTCGGTTTCATGAGCTCAATGCTGTAAATCTTATCTTATTTTCCCGACTTGTATTTGTTACATGTCAACTTATTTATGGGCGTATAACAACGTAGCCCATCGTATTTTTAAACTGGATTATCTTGTATTCAAATGATTATTTATTAAACTCTATGGATTCACTCAACCTTTGTGTCGACTTTTTAGCATGTATTTTCTCAGGTATTATTTGGCTAGCTAAGCATTGGGAGCAATCGGAGTCGCGTGGATATCAAATATTGGAAGACTTATTTTCTATACATTCGATAACTTTTTATCTTTAAAATACACATATGTGTCATGTTTTAATTCTTGTAACTTAACTTTTAAATAGAAATTGTTGGGACCTTTGTACTCTGATTTATTAAATCGAATGTGACATTTTATTAAACGTCTCCTTTGAGGTTGTTTTATGTAACTTGTGTGTATGAACTATGAAGTGACACCCAAATTGGTATTCCGCTGCGTTGTAAATTTTGGGGGTGCCATAACAGGTTTGACATTTAGGTTACCCAACTTTGCGATTTTGTGCACCTAAGTTACCCCGATGACTGGTAACCGGGAGATGGAGTTATTACTTTGTCCACGTCAGCTTTATGTTCAAATAAGTTACTCAACTTTGCGATTTTGTTCATCTAAGTTACTGAAGTTTTTTTTTTTCTTTTTTTTATTGGGTTACTAATATATATTTATTTACAAGAAAAATCTACAAGCGCTGTGTTAACAAAACGAGTTGTGCACCGGTCCACCACATTGCGGCTAGGCGTTGGTACAAAAACGTTCTTATCAAACATTTTTATACACGTTTATAAAGACGTACATAAAAAGTATATAATAATGTGTATAAAAATGTATATAAATTGTGAGCTGATAAATTGAACACCATATTTAGCGAATTAAGTGGATTTCGTTAGAATTTACACGTTTTTATATACATTTTTATATACGTTATTACAAAAACGTTCTTATCAAACGTTTTTATATAAATTTTTTATACGTTTTGTATATGTTATTATAGACATTCTTGTATACGTTTTTATATATGTTTTTAAATACATTATTATATACTTTTTGTATACAAAACGTATTTAAAAACACATATTTATGATGTGGCGTTGAGGTGTTTGGTGAGTGAGGGTGTTTTTTATGTGACTTATAAGGGTAGCCTAAATTAACAAAGTTCAGTAACTTATTTGTATAAAACTTTAGTAACTTAGGTGAACAAATTCGCAAAGTTCAGTAATTTAGGTGAACAAATTCACAAAGTTCAATAACTTATTTGTATAATTAAAAAATAAAAGACAGTTGCCAGCGTGGCATGCCAACCGGTTATAACAAGTGCAAAATAGCTGGGTCACTATTTTGCCCGGTAAGGATAGTCCAGTAACCCATTTGCACACAAAAAAATTGGGTAACTTAGGTGCACAAAAACGCAAAGTTGGGTAACCTATTTGATATAAAACCCTATAAGAAATACACCATTACATAAATATAAAGCAAACAGACAACAGATAACATATGAAGAATTGAAATCAGCTACCGTATCTAACACACCAAACAAAAACCAAATATAACCCGACATATACAATAAATAACACAAACGTAATATTTTTATGTAATAGCAATGCTCAGATCTGTTAAAATGAATAGGTAGAAAATATTAGGATATAACCGCCATGGCTGCAAAATAATGTAAATACAATTGCCCTGCCAAGATACGGAAAATCGCATCATCTACATGATTTTGAATTAGATATTTATCATCACGGCATCTTACATTATTAGGATATGGTATAAGTAGCATGGCATAACAGTAGTTGCCCAAAGTACAGTAAAGGGACAAGTCTTGCACATAGATTACACACTTGTACTTTATGAACTTTTAAAAGTGGACACATGTCATGATTTATAACTATGGTAGCCCAGATCCAAAGTAGCCAATGTCTACTTTTAGGCATAATGCTAGTGGTTGATCAAATAATATAATTAGCATTACAGCCTCAAAGATATCACGTATACACAAATAAACAAAT
This sequence comes from Artemisia argyi, assembly GCA_030686995.1. Classification (NCBI taxonomy): domain Eukaryota; kingdom Viridiplantae; phylum Streptophyta; class Magnoliopsida; order Asterales; family Asteraceae; genus Artemisia; species Artemisia argyi. The sequence goes on along the minus strand of CM060707.1, from coordinate 92,612,882 downwards.
CTCAAACAATCAATCAACACATAGAACGTAGTGTTCAAAACCAGTTAACATATCCAACACATACAAGATGTAACACATGTTTTATATTGGTATGTAATAACAAGGCTCATATCTGTGAAAATCAATTAACAAGAAAAACATTAGGATATAACCGCTATGGCTGCAAAATAATGTAACTAATTTACCCTGCCAAGATACGGAAAATCACATCATTTGCATGATTTTGAATTAGATATTTATCATCATAGCCTATTACATACAACAACACAAACATACATGTGCTCATGTTGTCAGGAAACATGTTTCATAAACAAAATACAACATTCACTTTCTTTCTATAAAAGTTCTATCACTTTCTTCTCATGTAACCTACACAACTGTTATTGTTTTGTAAAATTGTGTGAAGTTTGATTTTCTAATAACACATTTGTCAAACTTAAGCAGACAAACCACAAAATAGAAGCATCTAACAATGTAACAGTTTATACAACTGCCAAAACAAACATTATTTGTCTAAATTTATAGTTTAATTAACAACCCCTAAAACTAAAAAACATGAAATACACAAACAAAAACCCTAAAACTAAAAAACCATTTATTAAAGAATAACGCTTTACAACCCTAAAAGATTAAGCATCTACAATATCATCAAATCATACTCACAACAAAAATTACAAAAATAGCAAACAATAAAGGCCATGGACACAAACCAAACATAAAATACGCGCAATACAAACAAACCCCCTAAAAACATAATATGAAGTTTTAAAAAAAAATTATGCTTTCGTAAAATACGAACAAACATACCCTATAAAAAACTTATTTTAAATATAGATCGGTCAGAGTTAAGGTTGAAGAAGATGAGCAGTTACTACGTCTTTAGTCGAAGAAGATGAACATCGCATGTGAATGAGTTAGATATATTGTGTGATTTCATTAGATATGATACTGTGTGTGTTTTAATGTGTGTTTAGATCTGGAGTTACAATGTCTAATATATAGATGCATTGGTGTGTTAGATACGCTAACACTTTGAAAATTCTGCATATGGGTAAAAGGGATTCACCCTGGCAAAATATATTAATCACAAAAACAGTATAAGTACAATAGAATGTGGCAGAAGTACCACATTAACCTCAAGCAAGTGCTTGAACAACCACTACCAACTAAATGCTTGTGACATGCCACAAAGCGAACGAAACTAATAACATACAATAACTAAAACACCAATAGGAAACCTCCACCGCATGAAACATGAGTCACCACAATTATCCACACGCCGCTTCGAAGGAGATTGATGAATCAAATGAGACTGCCTCCTTAAAAACCTCTCCAAAAAAAACCCGGGGGAAAAACCTTGGAGTCGGGAAAAAAGAGTACAGCTCTCACTTGAATCTCCAACGAACAATCCACCATGCCCTAAACAACTTCCAAAGAGAACACATCAACTAGCATAGGCCCCAACTCTATAGAAATACATGACATCAAGGATGCATAAGAGAAAGGGGCAACTTCCACACACGAACAAGATCAATCACGTTCGCCGTCTTCTTAAACCTGCACTTGAGAAGCTTCAACCAAACCGTGGACTTGATTAAATCAACAACTTGAGCTTCTAATCTTGTTTGCTTCTTGAAAATCCGGCTGTTCCTTTCTTGCCATATAAAATAAGTCGTGGCAGCAAACAAAAGCTTAGAAACAACACTCTGAATAGACCTTGACTTAGCCGACACAATAAGGGTGTGAACCATAGCATCCAACGACGAAGGCAACGAGCTAAAACCTGCAAACAACTTCAACGAGCTCCAAACCTGCATAGAATACGAACACGCAAAGAAAAGGTGATCATGAGAATCAGGTTGCATCTTACAAAGAGGACACAACAAAGGGTCCTCATTATAAGCATCATGCTACCGAATCAAATCTTGAGTCCGTAACCGCCTTTTCATAACTAACCACAAGTGAAAAGCATGTCTCGGAATCCGATGAGAAAACCATACCAAGTGATACCAATCAACATTAATATCCCGAGGCCTAATGCAATCCCAAACCAAAGAAACCGAAAACGGTCTAAACACCCCATCACTAGAACGCCACCATAACGAATCATCCATATTATCCACCAACTGAGGGACATATAGAGAACCAAGAGCGGGGTAACGAACCATCTATTCATTAGGCCAAGCCCACCCATTAGAAGTAATGATCTCCCGAACAGTAGTATTAGAATTAAAACTAGCCCGGTGAATATCACAATGAGAAATAATACGCGAAATAGGACTAAGCAAACACCAAGAATCATACCATGTTGGAGCCTTTGAACCATCCCCTAATTTATACCATATAAAGTAGCGAACAAGAGGTCTAAGCTGAAGAATTTTACGCCAAGTCCATGTCATATTACCATGACATGGGATATCCCAAAAATTACGCCCCCTAAGCTTATAAGCATGAATCCATCTAACCCAAAGGGACTCCTTACCGGTTACAATACTCCAAATATGTGTAGTGATCAACGCATTATTAAATGTATCCAACCTCCTAATCCCAAGACCACCTTCCTGTCTAGGAAGACAAACAACCTCCCATGCAACTTTAGATTTACCCTTATGCCCGTCACCATTACCCCACAAAAAACCCCTCATAAGCTGTTCTAGATAAAGAATAATACGTCAAGGAAGGATAAACACTGAAGCCCAGTAAATATGCACAGAAGACAGCACAGACTGAATAAGCTGAAGCCTACCAGCAAAAGATAGAGATTTATTCTTCCAATCCTTAATACGATTAGACAACTTCTCAACCAACTCCTTGCAATCTCCAAAAATCAGTCTAGTTGTAACCAAAGGAACGCCCAAATACTTAACTGGAAGGCTACCTTCAACAAACTGAATCACCTGTAACATGGCATGCTTGACATGGTTACGAACATTACAAAAATAGGTAGTGCTCTTAGGCAAACTCGGGGTAAGACCAGAAACATATTTAAATTCGTCCAACGCCTCCATAATAACTCTAGCCGATTCAACATCACCATGAGCAAAAAGAAAAAGATCATCAGCAAAACACAAATTAATGATATTAAGGTTAGAGCAATGATGATGAAATGTAAATAGCTCTGAATTGCGAACCCGCCTCCGTAACATAAGAGTAAGAACCTCCATGACAAGAGTAAAAAGATAAGGTGACAACGGATCACCTTGTCGAAGCCCCCTCTTACCCTTAAAATAACCATGCAAAGTACCGTTAACACTAATAGAAAAGGAAGTTGATGTCACACATTTCATGATCCAACTAATCATACGGTTGTGAAATCTAAAACCAACCAGAATTTGCCGCAAAAAGTTCCAATCAACCGTATCATAGGCCTTCTGAATATCTACTTTAAAAGCACGTCTAGCTGGGCCCCGATCAACATGATAATTATGCATAAGCTCTTGAGTTAGAAGAATATTATCCGAGATCCTCTTACCCGGAACAAAAGCTGATTGGTTCAAGGAAACTAAAGATGTTAAACAATTCTTGATACGGTTCACAATAATCTTGCTAATACATTTAAATAACACATTGCAGCAAGAAATAGGCCTAAAATCATTAATCCGCGATGGAGAAGTGACTTTAGGGAGAAGAGCAATAATAGTATGGTTCACTTCCTTCAAAAGCTTACCATTAGTAAAAAATTCCTGAACTGCCTTAGTAACATCCAATGACACAATATCCCATGCTCCTTTAAAGAAAGCCGCCGTGTACCCATCTGAACCAGGAGATTTGTCGTCCCTCATAGAAAATAAAGCATCTTTAACTTCTTGCGTGGAAACATCCCGAACCATATCCTCAGCAACTAAAGGATCAAGGGTAGACATAAAAAGATCATGATTATCAAACGGAACCGTATACCCCTCTTGACCAAGGAAATAAGCATAGTGACTAACGAAAGCATTAGGGACCTCCTCTCCATCAAAACGAACCCCATCACTGTTGCTGATCACATCGATTCGACTCCTAGCTTTCCGGCCCTTCACCACCTTATGAAAATAAGCCGAGTTAGAATCCCCAACCCCGAGCCATTCAACCTTCGCTTTTTGTTTTAGAAACTTCTCCTCTAATAAAATAGCATCATTATAAGCATTAAGATAACATGCCTCCTCTTCTCGAACAGAAATATTAAAAGGATCCACATCTAGAGCACGTTGAACACTATCTAACTCATGACGAAGTCTTATGACTTTCTCATGAATATTCCCTTCATTAAATAGCATCTTACGAAATGGTTTTTTCAGCAATTTAAGCTTGCTCACAACTTGGTACATGTAAAAACCACTCTTAGCCACGCTCCAACACTCCTTAACCTGTTCTTTAAACCGAGAATTCTGAACCAGAATATTAGAAAACTTAATAGGCCTTGGTTGAAACTTATGAGAAGTAGGAATAGTGAGGACAGCCGGAGAATGGTCCGAAATACGATACGGCTGAAATATGGCATGAGCACCAACGAAACCATCCGTGCATTCAAGATTAGCCATAATACGATCAATCTTTTTAAGAGTACCATCTACCCCTCTAGGTTTCTGGTTCCATGTGAATTGCAATCCGGAACGATTAACATCAAAAACTTCGATCTCATCCACACACTCCTTAAACTCCCGCATAGCAATATCAATAACAGAATAATCCTCCACTTTATCTTCTAAGTTAAGAACAGAATTAAAATCACCAAGAAGACACCAAGCACGTTTCCTAACATATTGCTTCTGAACCATTAAATTCTGCCAAAGAGGACGCCTATGAGTATAACGGTTATGAGCATATATAAACGAACAAAACAACTCTTTCTTATCAATTTTAAACCGAATACAAGTGTGTATAACTTGATCATCCATAGTAACCACGGTTAAATAAACATCCTCTTGATTCCAGCCCAAAACGATGCGTGAACCTTTAGAACACAAATGACCATTAGAAGTCCAATTCCAATTCCTAAAAACCTTCTTACAAAGCCCTTCCAACCGAGAAAAAGCTACATGAGATTCAAGAATGGCACAAACAGAAAGTTTATTCTCACAAATAACTTGCCGAACCTCCTCAAACCCGAATTCAGAACTGGTCACATCACCACTTAGCACTCCAAAAGAACTCTTAGTCACAATATCACTTAAATCATCATGAATATACTTAGAAGAGGCTGGACCATCACTATAAACTTGATTATCCAATGAATTAAGACTAGCTTCCACATTCTTATCGCTTGATTCATTATTAGTACATTGAGCCTTTGAAGATAAAGCACCATTCTCCACACCTTCCTTAGGAATAGTAGGTACCTTATTAGTACTATTACCCTTAGAAGACGACGCTCCATCAGACCCACCTTTAGTTTTAGAAACCGGCTGCCAACGGTAATTAAAAGTAACCTTAGGTTTAGCAAAACGAACTCCATCAATAACCTTCTCATGAGTTGGCACCTTACCCTTACCCTTACGCTTAGTAACTTCCACAAAACCCTCATCATCAACAGTAGTCTTCACATTAGACTGCTTAACCTTCTTGGGACAAGCAGCATCATCATGATCAAAAATTTTGCACACATCACACCTAGGAGGCTGCCATTCATATTCAATTTCAATACGTTCCAGTGAATGACCTAAACCATTAAGAAACGGAATTGCCACAACCACATGATCCATTAACTTGTTAATAGAAGACACTTCAATAAGAGCTCGAGCATATGAATTCCGACCCCAAGACTTAACACACATAGAACTAGTATACGAATCCAACATGATAGGTTTACCAATTTGAGTCGTAATCAAGCTCAATCCAACCTCCGTATAAGCAACAATTGGAACCTTATGTAACTTCACCCATAAGGGGGCTGAAGTAACCTCTTCCTTAGCAAGTGTAGTATTAGGCGTCCAAATGTTCAAGAAGATAGGAATAGATCGAATCAACCACGGACCAGTCTCTAACACTTTATCCATTCCATCCTTAGTGGAAAATTGAAATAAAAAGAATCCATTATTCAACATGACACGTTCTAATCCAAATTTAGCCCATGTATTCTTAACATAATTCTCCACAATAGGGAATGCAAGACGTTTCCCAATAAAGTACCCATAAAGAGTGTGAGCAAATCTGGCTAAAACATCATTAATCTCTTTTAACGGAATTGTGACATGAGCTCCTTCCACACGTTCCTCATTACGTAATTCACATATGTTAACAGATTTAAAAGTGTTCTTAGTTTGAAACATAGAAGCATAAGAGATTTTAGGAGCTTGTTGTGAACCAACAATCATAACAGTAGGTTGACTTGAATCCTTCGTACTAGTCACTTGAGTAGCAATCGAAACATGTTTAGCACTAGCAACCTGAGTTGCATCACCCATTGCATCTTTAAACGTACCACTAGAATCCTTGTCATTCCCAAACTCCATATTCTGATCCGTAGACCTCACATCCTCTTGATCAGCAAATTTAACCACACGATAAGGTTTCAAAACCTTACCATCTCTACTCAATATCGGACTATCAACACTCTTAAGATTAGACGCAATACCACACCCCAACAAATCCTCCTCTAAACCCTCATCATGCCCAATGGATGATAATAATTCAGCAGCAGACACATGCGACTTAATAACACGAGCAGCACCTTTGTTTCTCAAGATTGATTTTAAAATAGGCGCATTAGAAGTTAAAGGTGAATTAGGAGAGATTGAGGGTTTATTAGATATATTAGACGACTCCATAATAAGCACTACTAAATCAAACGAGCAGCAGAAAATTAAATGCCAAACGAATCCCTAACAATCGATCAAATAGTACCAGCAGAAAACGAACAAAGAAACCCTAAAAATAAGCGAACAGGAAAAACCCTAATAAACCACTACCAAAAAACGACCAGCTCCACCAATTAATGAAAACGAAACCCTCAAAGGGTTTAAATACCCATCATTAATCATTAACCGACACTCATAATTGCGACTGATGAATTAATAATAGTAAAACGTTTAATATGTAAAGTTGATTCTACCCACAAAAACGATTTTGTGATTAAATATATAGTATAGGATCGTTTTATATGGAATAAGATTCAATTACCCCACAACCGACTATGAATTATTAAATCTCCAATACAACCGACCCACTAACAATGAAAATCATTAATGAAAGGCTTGAATAAAGAATATAATATAGGATTGACCAACAATAGTTGTTAGGGATAATCACGATAGATGACATTGGAGAGATATAGTCGATCTGTTTTTTGTGTCCAAAATCGCCTAGAGAAAAATATTTTTAGGGTTTTTGTCCCTAATGCTTCCACACTTAAATTCTACATATGTGTGTAAAAATATTTATAAGTAGTAGTAAAGTGTAGTTTGTATTTATGTATTTGTGTATTTTTGGTATAAAATAAGGTATATGTACGTTTTCCAAAGTGGATATCACGATATTTTAGGAAGTGGATCAGAAAAGAAAATTTTTTACCAATAAGTAGCCCAACACATTAAATGCGAGTAGCCCAAATGTATTGGTCTACCAGTGGTACTGTAGCAATATTCTATTATTATATGAGGTTTGACTTTTTTCCACAAAACGACAAAAAGATGGTAGCCCATGGTCTTGGTCGCACCGACAGAACAGTAGTAGCCCAAAGTACGTGTAGGGGACAAGTCTTACAAATAGCTTACACACATGTACTTCATGTACTTTTGTAAGTGGACACTTATCAAGTTTTTTACTATGGTAGCCCATGCCCAAATTAGCACATGTCTAAAATGAGAAATTTGAATTTGCATATCTAAAAATGCTCAACTCTTTAGGCTACTTGTCCATTTGAAAAATTAGCCCGATTCTTTTTGTTATTAACAATTACGACTATTCGTTTTCAGACTCACCTCCACAGTACCAAATGATTCACACAACTCCTCATGATACTGAGCAAGACCTTTTACTAAAGGCTCTTGATTTATTAAAAGAACTTAAGGAGGAGTTGGTTACTACACCGTTTCAAGACTCTCGTGAGAAATCTATGGCAGAATTACTTGCTGAGGAACGAGAGGCTAGAAACGAATTGAGCATGGAAGAATTACTTGTCTTAGAACAAGAAGCTATAAGACGTGCCAAATTTCGTCAAGCTGCTCATCTAGACTGTGATGATAATAGTGATAATGATGACACCCTTGATATCCTTCAATTTTATAAGGGTTCGTCAGATTCATCATTTGTGATTCCTCCCATTGAAAATCAGGGAGAAAATAATGTGATGGAGAAATTACTAGCAAAAGATCAAATGGAACTTGTACAATCCATGAATGCTAGCTCCTCTCATCTCCCTCAGTCTGTTGTTATCACACCCGAAGTTCACACTCACTCTCTAAACATGGGGGATGAGCATCTTAGCACTGTTCCTAATAAGGAATCGGACGAATTAATAAAGTCTAGTGTTGAGATCCTTGTCCCAATCCCGAGAGAGTCACAGGGGACTTTTGATCAAGTGTGTGATATTCCTTCACCCCATGATAATCCAAATGATTAAATTGAGACTGTCTCTGATTCCAGTGATGATTGTTTATCTTATGGAGACATTGAGTATGTTGATGCATCCATTCCTCACTCTAATGTTGACTTTCTTCTCGAGGAGTTCGCCGATGAACTCACTCACACCAATCCACTTCCATCGGGATGTGATGATGATCTCTTTAATCTCAAAGATGATCTAGAAGAAGTCGAAGCATTCCTTGCCCTAGATAGTTCAACTTCGTATGAAGTTGATGATAACTATCTTGATTCTGAGGGGGATATTCTCTTCCTTGAAAGTTTATTGAATGATGATCCATCACTCAATTCTTATCTCAATACCGGGCTTAGTCGTTCACCCACTGATAAAAATTCTTTATCTTATGGAGACATCAGTGATGTTGATGAAATTCCTTCTGAGCCCATATAACACCCCGTAAAATTTTCCTACGATTAACACGTTACCATAACATAGATTAACCATTTTTACCCATAACAATTTTTTTTTACAACGTTATTCACTCTTACCTTGAAACGACATTTACACCTAAACGTTAATAACCTATATACCATACAAAACTTAAAACATTGATACTTAATAAGTATACGTTTCAATAATTAACAAATACAATTTAAATAAATCCCGAGCCTACTAAAATTCCCATGTGTACTCGCTAATAATATTGGACCTCTAAGAACCATGAACGACAATTATTATGAACCTTCAAATATAATTATGATACTAGAATATTGATCAAGTTAAGGCACCTCACACATTTCATCTCAATTTGACACAAATAATAACTTTGTTTCAATAACAATTCATATAAATTCTAATAAACCACCAACTTTCTGTAACGTATTTAAATCCTAATTTTAAGGCCCTTCTGGTCCGAACCAGGAAAAGTGTAAAACACGAAAGTTGTCCGAAATAATGTTTTACATCTAGACACGCGAGATTTTTGAACCAAAAATATAATTCGTGGCTGATATCTAAGGAATACGAACCTGACCCAAGTAAACCTCCCTCAACTCACACCTTCACTCCCTTGTTACTACCCTAGTTATGACCTAGAGGACCATGTGAAGCTCTTACACATTATATGACACACAACCTGGACATTCAGATTATAAACCAACGAGCCATCAAAAACTAAGCCACTTTTCTTGCTTGTTCCTTTATCTTGATCGACTAGGCAAAAGCAAGAGAACCACCTCCCTCACTTGTTCACTGCCCCAGAAACAACCCAAACTCACCACCCATTCTCCCCAATCATGGAAAAACCAATCTATGCATGTTAGAAATGTCAGGTGTAAGTCTTACACATTCGATTTGTTCTAGTTCGATTGGTCATGGTGGGAGGCAACATGTAAGATAACAACTCACTCACTTGAGTTCTTTCTCGAATATATACTAAGTGCACCACCTTCCAGCTCCATGGTGTATCTTATCTTTTTCCCTGTTCGTGTATATAAGGGTTGCATACAATTCGTTCACTTCACACACACAAACTCCTCACATCTCAAAATAATCCAAGTATCTTAAGTACTAACTGCTGAGTCGAATAGAATTGGCTAAAGTTTCCCTAAGTTCCACACGTTATTCAAGTCGACTTGGAGATGAACTTAGTTTGTGATGATCCATTTAACGAGTCACATGGTTTAGCTCACTTTCTTGTTTCCATTCAAGAAACACTCTTCCTCATCACAACTGAAAGCAAAACACAACACTCCATTTATTTACTACTGCCCATCGAAGGAAAACCAAAGGAGCAAGTCATGATTCTCGAGTTCTAAAACTTCTCTAGTTCTAATACGTGATGAGTTTGAAAGCTTTGAAGGCATTGAAGTTATTTTGGCTTCGACCCGTCAACCATCGCTCACCACCTTTTGGGTGTAGTTATCGCTTGAAGTCAATTCCATCTTCACTTCTGACATTACTTATACTCTGTCTACCGTACTACTAAGGTGAGTCATAGCCCCTACTCTTACTTGTTTTACAATGATTTATAAACGTTTTTGGGGGAGATACATGCTTAACTATTGCTTTATACTTTTACAAGTACTCGTTAACTATTTACATATTACTATAAGTTCATAGCTACACTTTCTATCGTTTAACTGTTTTATAAACTTTTTGGGAGAGATGCATGTGTAACAACTTTTCTAACGATTTTACTATCGATATTTGGAATTATGGAACAAACTGTTTAAATACGGTTTCAACTGTTTAAATACGGTTCTCCACACACTGTTTGGATACAGCTTCAACTGTTTAAATACGGTTCTCTACAAACTGTTCGGATACAGTTTCAACTGTTTAAATACGGTTCTCTACAAACTGTTCGGATACAGTTTCAACTGTTTAAATACGGTTCTCTACAAACTGTTTGGATACAGTTTCAACTGTTTAAATACAGTTCCCCGCAAACTGTTTATGTTATGGATGAAATAACGTGGCCCAAATATCGAAACTCGTGTTAAATGGATTTATAAACAAACTACTATTTTGGAGTTGGCCCGGTGAAGGGCAAACCAACGAACTATTTTTGAATTGATAAGGAAATTACTCATTTCTAATTAATAATTAAAACTATAAACTCTATGAACTCACCAACCTTTGTGTTGACACTTTTAGCATGTGTTTATCTCAGGTAACTGAACAAGAAGGAACTTGAAGGCACGGAGTGGGCTTGTAACCCGGCATGGGCTTAAATAAACGTTTTGACACATTTCAAATAAACTTGTTGTTTAAATTATGAAACATCTTGATGTCTCGAATATTTGGTATTTTGAATGAATTAAACTTTAAAGCGTCACTTTTGTGTCGTTTTCTATGATTGTGATAAAGATCCTCGAAGTAACACCCAAAAAGTCTTCCGCTAACATCATAAGTCTTCCGCTGACGTGACGATTTTGGGGGTGTTACAGCCCATCATTGATCACCTTATCATGACTCCTCCGGAGTATGATAGCCCGGGGGGAGATACACTCAATCATGAGGATTTGCAAATTCCCACCCACCCTCCCGGGATGTTTTTGAGCTTAACCTTTGAAATCTAAACTCAGGCTAATGAGCCTGCTCTCGAGGTGCCTTCCTCTCTTCTTCACTCCTTCGGGAATGAAGACACTATATTTGATCCTGGCATTTTCGTGTATCATTATCTTGAGCCGGGATTATATCTCATCGTTGTGGAACTTTCACGTGCTTCAAATGTTTGTCCAAACATCTTGAATGAAAGTCCGATTGAGATTGTTTCTTCCACATCATGCTTCCCTAAGGACAAATGAATTCGGGGTCGAGTCAAGCTAGCGACTCGGTAAACAAAAACAATAGCATGTTTATAGGGTTTTCACCCTAAGTGTGGGGGAGTCCCCCATGCTATGATTAGAAAAGTGAAAAACAAAATGGTGTTTTCCACGCTTAGCTTGTAATGTTGCCCTTTTACGTTTAAAGAGTCGGCATAATAGCCGGGACTTTGAATATTGAGGACAATATTCATGCTAAGTGTGGGGGGTATTCTAGCGAATTTTATCACATTTTACTATCTAGTACCCCTGTTTTTGGCCAAAATTTCAAAAATTAAAAAAAAAAAATTCACTGGTGCTTCAAAATTTTTGTGGTAATCAGTCCGCCATGTCTAACCGACAAAGGGATTGGCTAGTCTAGGAGCAAACGGCTCTTGGTAAAGACATCTCAAATCCGTTTATGGCTTGCAATTTGCCCAAAATTGTATGGTACCTCAACTCGCCATATCCCATAAAGCAAATGAGTTGGCTAGCCCGCAAGATTATGGCTTGTGGTAAAAGCAGTGGAAAATCCATAATTGGTAATCAACTCACCAAGATGTTGACTATTCCATCAAGACTTGGCTAGTCCAGAAGCAAACGGCTTTTGGTAAAGACTAATCAAATCCGTTGACAGCTGGTGGTTTGCTCAAAATCACACGGTTATCAGGTGTACCACAGTTCTCACACCTGGCTACTCCAGAAGTGATGGCTTTTGGTAAAGAGTTTTTCAAAACCATCAAGTTTTCTAAAAAGATTGCTAGGGACTAGCAATAGTTTAGTGTGGGGGATTGATGAGTGCTCAAACACTCATCATTTTTGTCGTATTTAAACTGCCAAAACATACAAAAACAATCAAAAAGTTATCAAAATACTTAAATTATCCCAGGGATTGTGTTTTATATGTTTTAAAAGCAAAATGAGCAAAAACAAAGGAAAAACGTACAAAGTTTGCAATATTGGCAATTTTAGTCCCCCAAGTTTCAAAACTTGTCAAAATTAGTCCCTATGCAATTAGTTTGAAAGGAAAAAGTCAACCTAAGGTTTTGAAAGTCAAAAATCACAAAATATTATGCTTGGGTCAAAAATTACAAAATTTACATGTTAGGTCCCTGTACTTTCAAAAATGGCAAAATAGGTCCTTGGGAAATTTTGAAATGTGGAAAAATGCAAATTGGTTCTTGGTATATTGGTGATTGGCAATTTTGGTCCTTAGTAGCAATTTTTGAAATCTACATTTTCAGTCCCTAAGGTTTGTAAAATGACAAAATTGGTCCTTGTATTTAACACTAAACCAAATGGACCCTTGATATTAAAAATAAACAAACAAACCAAACCCAATTCCAAAACTTGATCCACAGTCCACCCCAGCCCAAAGCCATGGCCCAATCCACCTTCCCTTTTATTATACACACCGGTCAACACTCCCTAGTCAAACCACCCTTGACCACTGTTCACCCATCCTCCTCACCCCATTTCACGCTCCATGTCTCATCCCCCCTCCTCACCTTTCCCCTAAATCCTCACCAACACACCCTCTCTTGTCTCCCACTCAAACCCCCACCATTAATACCCCCACCTGCCAAAACCTACCCCCACCAATTGCAAAATCTTTGTTTCCCGCCAAAAACAATTTTAATGGCTAGGATTTATTTGAGCCATCCAATGGCTGTGAGAAGAAGTGGGAAAGTGAGAGATTATCTCCTCAGTGCATATAAATGAAGAAAAAGTGAGAAAGAAGAGGTGTGTAGTGTAGAGTAGTTAACTTAGTTTAGTTTATGTCGACTTAGCTTAATTTTCCTATCTTATTGTAATGTTTTGACTTAAAAGCTTTGTAATAATCATTCTCAGTATATTAAAAACTCAGTTCAACCATTATTTTCAAGTTTGTCAGCTGTTAATTTCAAATTTATAATTTCAAGTAAAAGTTTCAAATTATTGTTAAGGTGCTAAAAATTTGTTGTTTATTGTTTTTTTTTTTGGGTAAAAGGGTTAATACACCCTGGTAAAATTTATTATCCAAAAAAACGTTGAAGTACAAAATGACGAGAGTGATTTCCCTCGCCCCCAGTCCCTTAGGACACTTACAAGACACCTATCTAAGAATGACATACCATTCTTAAAACAAACATGCACAACATGTGCAACTGACCGCCAAATACTCTAATATAAGAATGACAAACCATTCTTATAACGAATACATGAACAGAAAACTACAACGACCATAAGATTTACAAATAAAAACATCAAGTAAAAACTTGAATCTTCCCATGTCGTCATAGAAGTTCATGACCTTCAACGATGCAGCCGAAACCATGGTAGAATAGACACGCGCCAATCCACACAATAGATCCACCAACTACACCGATCTTCATTGATCCAACCAGGACCAAACCAACACTACAACTCGATCCAATACCGCATCTACTACAAGTTTCAAAATGGAGGAAACTCAAGCAAGAATGAAAAACAATGTATCTTGATCAGTCGTAGACAAACATAGGGCTAAACAACCCTAACCTGCAAAAAACGACCTACACAATTTATAAGCTTTCTTAAGTATTCTAAGCAATAAAACAATTTCAATGTAAAAATTTTAAAATAAAAAAAAATTAGAATTAATTAGTAAACGAAATGAAAAATCCAGGCTTGAAGGTCAAAGATGCATGGATCATGGCAAATTCTGGATTACAGTGGTATTAGAACCCCAAGGGGGGTGTAGGTTGTGGTTTGGTTACCTTGGTACCTTTTTCTCAGTATGGAACACTTGTAAGATTTTCTTCTAAATTGTTGTATTTTCTGTTCATTATGCCATTATGTGTGATCATTTGTGTTTTTATTCTTAATTTAGTGTTATGGAAATTGTTTGATGTCATTTGGTACCCTTTGTTCATGGAAATTCATAGATGCTAAGTTTTTTTTTATTCACTGTCAATTAAGTAAAATCATGGTCATTGAGTATTTGCTATCATAACTGATGTTGTTGTGTTGAGTTAAGTCTATTATATCATCCTGTGAGTTTATGCACCAGAATCATGGCTTCAATCACTTAAAAGCTTTACAAATCCCTTTTTTTTTTGGGTAAAGGGGAATAATCCTGTACCCCGGTAAATCACATTAACCAAAAATCATTTAAGTACAATGGATATAGGTGAAATCCCATATCTAAGCCCGTTACATAGGCATAAACATTTATTTGTTACAAGAAAAAAACCACTACCACATAAACAAAACATGACTACAATGAGACCAACTACTACCTAGTCCGACCTTGGAGCTTGAAATCTTCATAATAGGCAGCCAAGTGTCTTGGTAACTCGTGTAGCTGATCCGTAAAGTCATCATACTCATAGTACTCTTCCTGGTCCTGTCCACCACCCGTTGATGATAATGTACCCATGGGCATATCAAATAAATTCACAGACTCATCATACGGATTAAGAACCTCATCCACCTCACTGTCAGAATCAATTACATCACCAACCTTAGAGAAAGGGTTACTTCTTTTTGTATTAGAGTTAACAAGGGATAAGGATGAACTAGACGGACCAGCCTCCTTACCCTTATCCAAAAGTAAACTTCCAGGCGGCTCATGTAACGAAATATCATTAATGGAGGATACCAAATTAGTATCCGCCATTACACAACCATTTTTACCATCCTTAGGCACATCATCCTTAGGAATATCAATCACTTTATCATTCTCCATACGTTGATCAATATAACTCTTCAATTCAGCCAAGTTGATATCATCATTGAAGTACTTTCCATCAGTTAGAGAGCTGTTGGAAACATCATTAGGCACCATTGGAGTAGAATGTGGCTGTTTAGTATCATTAGGCTTATCACAAACCAACTCCAATCCCTCCTTAGAGATAAGAGGGGAATTATCCTTCGGTATAGACGTAGTAGCCTGGTTGTTATTACTAGGCTTAGAAACGGGACGATATATCAATTTAGACTTACCCGACACCCTCACCTTTTTAACACCCTTAGATTTACTCTTTACAGCCCTGCCACCATCATCCACACGTAATGTTCGTTTAACTTCCTTCTCTTTCCTATGGCACTCCTTATCAACATGATCAAAAATTTTACATATAGAACATCGAGGCGGTTTATATTCAAACTCAATATCAATTCTAACCATACGATGCTCATTAGTCTTTGGAATAGGAACTGCCACAACAAGAGATTCCACATAATCATTATCAGCCGAAATCTCAACTAAAACTCGAGCATACGAATTCATACCCCAAGACTTGAGGCACATATTACTTGTGTGTTCATCATACATAATGATTCATCCAAGTTTAGTCGCGATCAGATTCAGCCCCACCTTAGAATATGCCACCACCGGCACGTTATACATTTTAACCCAAACATGAACCTTCTTAATTTCATGTTTAAACAAATCAGAATTAGGGTTCCAAATGTGGAGAATGAGTGGAATAGACCTAATTCGCCAAGAACCATGATTAAGAACATTATCCATACCTTCCCTACTTGAGAACTGAAACATAAAGAACCCTTGATGTATCATGACATGCATAAGCCCGAATTTCTTCCAAACGTTACGCACAAAATTTTGGACAACAGGAAACGCAGGTCGTTGTCCAACAAAATAGCCATAAAGAGAATTATTAAATCGTGAGCAAACCGTTTCCACCTCTTCATGTAGTATTACAACATCATCCAAAGCTAAATCAACCTTCGCATCATGATTAAAAACCTTATCGACCCTCGTAATACCAGCAGCAACATGGCTATTTTCATCGATCAAAACAGAAGTAGATGTAGAGCATCCCACCTCACAACCGTCCATCTTGGATTCACTGACATTAACATCGACTTCAGCAGCTGCAAACATGTGGTTATCATCCTTAGAATCCATGTTAACAAATGCAGCTGTGACATCATTCAAATCAATAGCAGGTTCACTATTATTAACACAACGATATGGCAACCTAGGTTTACCATCTCTCCCCGAACCAGTACCATCAGATTTTTTAAAACTTTTAGCCAAATCACTCAACACCGAACTATCATCAATCATCTTTGAAGCCCTATTTGAATTGTTGAGAAAACCTTTCTCCATCTCTCTCATAAACCCACTTCCAATCAATAAGCAAAATTAAACCACGACAAAAACCAGTCCCTAAGAATTAGGGTTTTGTACCTCACTATCTTCCACGCAGAATTGAATAAAAACGTTAATGCACACAACCACAACTTGCACGCTTAATCACAACCCCTAAACCGGGGTATAGAATATGAATGGATACACAACAGCAGCAAGTAACACCAATACGCTTGTACACAATAGAAAAAATGAAACCCTAAAGAATCGTTAAACCTTAGAGCCCTTAATCCTTAACAGAATTAAATATTGTGTAACAAGAATGAGATCGACAAGGATATATAGAAAACAAAGCAGAATCGATCAATATGAACCCTAAAGGCGGTTACAGAAGAACCCTAACAATCGGAATTGAGTTTTGTGATTAATACTGTAACCGACCCAAAAAAAAAACCCTAAAAGCGATTTAGGGTTTTAAGATAAAACGATAAACTAGCCCTCCAAAACCAGAAGATTATGTGAAAAAACGCAGCAATGAATGTAGAATTAATGAAAAACACTAACTCTAATCAAACAATCAAGGCAAATTACTGCAGAAAACACAAGAAAAAACTGGTTATAGATGAAGATCGATTAGGATTAGGGAGGGGGTAGAAAATCGCCAGAGAGAGAATATTTTTAGGGTTTTCGTATCAACTTTTTTAGCTTTACAAATCCCTTAAACAGTTTTAAAAAGGGGTATTTGGTTATGTTTGGTTTGACCTGTGGTATTGATCATTCACTTGTTTTCTTGCACCATCAGTACTCTTAGGTGATTTTGGAGTCAATAAAACCTTAATATCAAGTTCTTGTTAACAAAAAAGTGAAAACACCTTTGATCTTCCCTCACAGTCAACTGTGAGGGGTTTGAGATCCACAAATCATTCACACTGGTTCATAAGTTGTATATTTAACTTATTTTAGTCTTAATATAGTATAAATTAACATTTGATGTCATCAATTCTCTTCCAAAGTTCACAATAGTCAAATTAAGTTTCAAATTCAAAAGTCAAAATTCCATTTGTGCAGAAAAAGTCAGATTTTGGGAGAATTGTTTTGAATTTAGTGTTAGGATTCAAGCATTGTGGTTTTTTGCATGTTATACTATCCCACCTCATCTTTAGGAATCAAGTGCTATTTCATTTTTGTGATTTTTCTTGTGGGGTCCACACACCCCCAAAGTTACCTACAGGGGAGCTGTGTGCCCTGTGCATCAGCAGACTCAGTCCACCACCACCACTTTGGTGGTGGTTTCTGACCTTCTCAGTGGGCCCCACTACCCCTAATTTGTTCCTTTCAACCCCCCTCCTACCACACTTCATGTTTTGACCTTTGGTTTGACCTCAAACCCTCTGGGACCCACCTGATTTAGCCCTTAAACTTTGTCCCAAAATCTGTGTGGGATTTGATTTTTGGAAGTGCTTATTTTGAGTCCTTTGCTTATTCTGTGGTTACCTATTGCATATTCTGGCTTAAACATGTTACAATAACTTATTTAGATCAGAATCAACCATTGTGGGTACCACTTAAGCCCATTTTAGCTTAATTTCCATTTTGGTCAACATAAGTCAACTGTTTGGCTTATTGCTCTACATAGTGCTTATTTTTTATTTCCATAAAAGTTGTTTTTATAAAAGTTTCTTGTTTTTAGGTGTAAAATAGTTTTCTAAAAGAAAAATCAAGAAAAACCAATTTAAAAATAAGTGATAGTTTCTATTTAATGTAATTTAAATTTTATTTTTCAATTTTAGATTTTTATTAAGTACTTAGCTTTTTTGTATTTTTCTTAAATTCCTTTTATATTAAAGTAATTTTAGTAATTTTCTCAGATTTTTATTTTGTGATTTAGTATTTATTAGAATTAACATTAGTTTTATTTATAATTAATTAATAATTAATTTTTAAATGGCATAATTAGTTTTTATTAAGTAAGACCTAGTTTTTATATTTTTCCTAGCTTTTATATGTTATAAAATAATTTTAGGAATTTTTCCATAATTTTCTAAGTCATTTAGGTATTATTAGTAATTTAAATTAGTTTAAATAGTTTAATTAAGATAATTAGTTTTTAATTACTAGAAAATCCATAAAAAGACAAAAATATTTATTTTTAATTTTTATACTTTCTTCAAGTTCATTTTAAGTTTTAGAAATTATTTTTGCAAGTTTTTAGTTTAATTTGTAGTGTTTATCATTTTTTAGTTTATTTAAATTAGGTTTAATTTACTTTTTAAATAGTTTTAATTAATTAAATAGTATTTAAATATTAAAATAATTATTTTAATAATTTCATTTTCATTTTAAATTTTCTTTTTATTTTAAGTTTGTAAAAAAGTCATTTTCACCCCCTTGGGTTTTTCAGATTTTATTTTGTACGTTTACGTTATTTCAAATGTAAACGTACGCGTTTTTAGATTTCAAGCGTTTTTAGGAATCTAACTTTCAGGTAATCATCTTCATAGCTTATTTAAGCTATTTCTTCGTATATTCCTTAGTTTAATCACTCTCAAACCCTTTTTCTGTCCAGATTCACCCGATCACAGATCCGTTTTATAACCATCACACCTCATCGGGACATAACGACCCGGGGAAACACTATACTTCCGCGGAGCATTGAGCCTAAGGAGTTTGACTATATTGACCACATCCGTGGTTGACTTTAGTTGACTGCTTTTCCCTTAATCAAACCCCTTTATTCTCAAGAGATGAACTCTCCTCAAACCCGAATTCAGAACTGGTCACATCACCACTTAGCGCTCCAAAAGAACTCTTAGTCACAATATCACTTGAATCATCCTGAATATACTTAGAAGAGGCTGGACCATCACTATAAACTTGATTATCCAATGAATTAAGACCAGCTTCCACATTCTTATCGCTTGATTCATTATTAGTACATTGAGCCTTTGAAGATAAAGCACCATTCTCCACACCTTCCTTAGGAACAGTAGGTACCTTATTAGTACTATTACCCTTAGAAGACGACGCTCCATCAGACCCACCTTTAGTTTTAGAAACCGGCTGCCAACGGTAATTAAAAGTAACCTTAGGTTTAGCAAAACGAACTCCATCAATAACCTTCTCATGAGTTTGCACCTTACCCTTACCCTTACGCTTAGTAACTTCCACAAAACCCTCATCATCAATAGTAGTCTTCACATTAGATTGCTTAACCTTCTTGGGGCAAGCAGCATCATCATGATCAAAAATTTTGCACACATCACACCTAGGAGGCTGCCATTCATATTCAATTTCAATACGTTCCAGTGAATGACCTAAACCATTAGGAAACGGAATTGCCACAACCACATGATCCATTAACTTGTTAATAGAAGACACTTCAATAAGAGCTCGAGCATATGAATTCCGACCCCAAGACTTAACACACATAGTACTAGTATACGAATCCAACATGATAGGTTTACCAATTTGAGTCGTAATCAAGCTCAATCCAACCTCCGTATAAGCAACAATTGAAACCTTATGTAACTTCACCCATAAGGGGGCTGAAGTAACCTCTTCCTTAGCAAGTGTAGTATTAGGCGTCCAAATGTTCAAGAAGATAGGAATAGATCGAATCAACCATGGACCAGTCTCTAACACTTTATCCATTCCATCCTTAGTGGAAAATTGAAATAAAAAGAATCCATTATTCAACATGACACGTTCTAATCCAAATTTAGCCCATGTATTCTTAACATAATTCTCCACAATAGGGAATGCAAGACGTTTCCCAATAAAGTACCCATAAAGAGTGTGAGCAAATATGGCCGAAACATCATTAATCTCTTTTAACGGAATTGTGACATGAGCTCCTTCCACACGTTCCTCATTACGTAATTCACATATGTTAACAGATTTGAAAGTGTTCTTAGTTTGAAACATAGAAGCATAAGAGAGTTTAGGAGCTTGTTGTGAACCAACACTCATAATAGTAGGTTGACTTGAATCCTTCGTACTAGTCACTTGAGTAGCAATCGAAACATGTTTAGCACTAGCAACCTAAGTTGCATCACCCATTGCATCTTTAAACGTACCACTAGAATCCTTGTCATTCCCAAACTCCATATTCTGATCCGTAGACCTCACATCCTCTCGATCAGCAAATTTAACCACACGATAAGGTTTCAAAACCTTACCATCTCTACTCAATATCGGACTATCAACACTCTTAAGCTTAGACGCAATACCACTCCCCAACAAATCCTCCTCTAAACCCTCATCATGCCCAACGGATGATAATAATTCAGCAGCAGACACATGCGACTTAATAACATGAGCAGCACCTTTGTTTCTCAAGATTGATTTTAAAATAGGCGCATTAGAAGTTAAAGGTGAATTAGGAGAGATTGAGGGTTTATTAGATATATTAGACGACTCCATAATAAGTACTACTAAATCAAACGAGCAGCAGAAAATTAAACGCCAAACGAATCCCTAACAATCGATCAAATAGTACCAGCAGAAAACGAACAAAGAAACCCTAAAAATAAGCGAACAGGAAAAACCCTAATAAACCACTACAAAAAAACGACCAGCTCCACCAATTAATGAAAACGAAACCCTAAAAGGGTTTAAATACCCATCATTAATCATTAACCGACACTCATAATTGCGACTGATGAATTAATAATAGTAAAACGTTTAATATGTAAAGTTGATTCTACCCACAAAAACGATTTTGTGATTAAATAAATAGTATAGGATCGTTTTATATGGAATAAGATTCAATTACCCCACAACCGACTATGAATTATTTAATCTCCAACACAACCGACCCACTAACAATGAAAATCATTAATGAAAGGCTTGAGTAAAGAATATAATAAAGGATTGACCAACAATAGTTGTTAGGGATAATCACGATAGATGATATTGGAGAGATATAGTCGATCTGTTTTTTGTGTCCAAAATCGCCTAGAGAAAAATAATTTTAGGGTTTTTGTCTCTAATGCTTCCACACTTAAATTCAACATATGTGTGTAAAAATATTTATAAGTAGTAGTAAAGTGTAGTTTGTATTTATGTATTTGTGTATTTTTGGTATAAAATAAGGTATATGCACGTTTTCCAAAGTGGATATCACGATATTTTAGGAAGTAGATTAGAAAAGAACATTTTTTACCAATAAGTAGCCTAATACATTAAATGCGAGTAGCCCAAATGTATTGGTCTACCAGTGGTACTGTAGCAATATTCTATTATTATATGAGGTTTGACTTTTTTCTACAAAACGACAAAAAGATGGTAGCCCATGGTCTTGGTCGCACCGACAGAACAGTAGTAGCCCAAAGTACGTGTAGGGGACAAGTCTTACAAATAGCTTACACACATGTACTTCATGTACTTTTGTAAGTGGACACTTATCATGTTTTTTACTATAGTAGCCCATGCCCAAATTAGCACATGTCTAAAATAAGAAATTTGAATTTGCATATCTAAAAATGCTCAACTCTTTAGGCTACTTGTTCATTTGAAAAATTAGCCCAATTCTTATTGTTATTATTAATTGAGAAATAGGATAGGGAAGTGGGTAAAGTCGAAATACCAACCACTGTTCTTAAGGCTACCTAACTTTTTTTTTGAATTTCAAACTTCATTAAAAGAAACACGAGCCAGGCATCTCCAAGACGGAGAAACCCACTCGAACAATTACACTATATCAATACAAAACAAATTCCATCCTTTCCAATCTACCTTCCCTCCATTGAACCGATTCCTATACCACAAATAACCCAACGATTTTACATCAGTCACAATCTTCGGCACCTTGATCTCCACGTTATTGAACCGTTTCTCGTTTCTAGCTTTCCATATACACCAACACGTCAAAACAATCACTCCATATACCACTTGTTTCCGGACTCTAGAGCCATCCACCCTATTAGCCATCTAACTGATAGCAACAATTAAGTGTGTTAGATGAAGACAATTAGGATGGTACCGATGGAACAAGCAATTAATGCATGAAGTTGGACGTCTCAACTATATCTCTTGTATTTTTAACGATCATTAACTTACGCGTTACAGCAAAACGTTTATATATGATGAATTGTATACATTAGAAGGGATTGTTTTAAATTAAAGCATACACGCACGTAGAAACCTACCAACATATACAAATTTCTAATATCTAGT
This sequence comes from Artemisia argyi, assembly GCA_030686995.1. NCBI lineage: Eukaryota > Viridiplantae > Streptophyta > Magnoliopsida > Asterales > Asteraceae > Artemisia > Artemisia argyi. The sequence continues at coordinate 92,589,814 of CM060707.1, read as the reverse complement.
TCTTGTTTAAGGCAGTAGGTTGTGATTAAACTTATAGGTTTGTGATTTTTATGAGTGATGATGTATTTTAAAAGAAAAAGCCTTTCAAGCACATTATGTATTTTTAATGCTTTTATTTTATTTATGATACTAAAGATAGTCAATATGTTTGTCGATGGTTCATAATGATTATATATTTTGCACAAAAGAATTTGAAAAAAAAAATAATAATAATAGATTAACCAATCTTATCTTTTGATATGAGAACATTGATTTGACATTAGATAAGATACATGTAGAAGATACTAATAAAGTAATACAAAATCGTTTTCATTCCTTCTAGGATTCAGTTTTGCTGATATGCTTAAGAGTTTCAGTTCAGGATGTGCATGTTATATCTATTTTAGAGTTATAGATGACATATCTTGTATAGCCTTAAAAAAAAAAAAAAAAAAAAAAAACCTCTGACTTCTTTATTTAAAAGAAAACATTGATTTTTATTTCTTTCGTAAATATAAAAATGTAAAGGATAAGATTTAGTCTTGGAAAAAGTATGGAAGAAGAGTAACACCATAGATAATAAAGCCATATCATAGCAAAGAGTTTCACATCGATATGGTGGGAGCCGTTTTTCTAGCATGTCATGTTCAACCCCAAAAAGTTGACAAGGTTGTTAAAATTAAATAGATACATGAATCGATGAATTCGCACAAGTGGCCATCTATCTCTACCCAAGTTGATCAATTATGACAAAGAAAGACCTAGAAAACTCACGACTATTTTGTATCACTACTACAGAAAAAATGCACTAGGTACGGGTTTTCAGGGCTTTTTGTATCATTTTTGAACCATTACGTCTCAACTCTCAACAAATTAAACTTTTTTTGACACGATTTAAAACTGTACCAAAAAACAAGTTTTTCTGGTCAAATAACCGTATGAAATAACGCTTTTTTAGCACAGATGTTTTAAAACCGTATAAAAAAAATACTTTGTGCAGTAGATCTAGCTTCTTGGTACAATTTATCGTGTTTTTTACTGTATAATGTTTGAGGCAATTCTCGTATCTCTCAAGCCCACCAACTGATTAAAACATAAAATAATCCTTGTCAAATAGGCATGAGAGATATTAATGGTTTAGTGGTATGTGAGTAGCCCACTAAGTTAGAAGTTGTTGGTTCAAGCCTTGCTAAAGACATTTGTGAGATATGCAGTATAAGGTGTGAAAAAAAAAAGTTAAATTCGAAAAAACGTCACGTCTCGCACCTTGACACTTTTTCACGCCTCATTTCACATCACACCTAAAACCTACACTTTGGTTTATTACATGATGTGTTGGTCACGCCTCGCATTTTAACGACGTCTTAGAGCCGCCATAACACGCCTTTTAAAATCCTGTATGTATGTGATACAAACTTAATAATCATTGTCATAGTCTCACTCTGATCTATCATACATATATATATAGTACTTAAAAAGTTTAGGGATAAATAGTAAAATAGGCCGGTTGCCCTGGGTTTAGGCATATTTAACCTAATTTTGAAATATTCTCGTTTTAGCCCGGGTAGCCCTGGGCAACAAACGTATAGCCACCGCACGATGACAAGTGTCATTTTCTGGGGCAGCTTTTATATTTTTTGGGCAACTTTTATAATTTTTGGTCAACTGGAGGACACATGTCATCATGCGGTTGGCTATACGCTTGTTACCCAGGGCAACCCGGACTAAATTAAGAATATTTCAAAATCAGGCTAAAAATACCTAAACCGCAGGAAAGCGGGCAATTTTGGTAATTATCCCAAAAGTTTACTTTAAAATCTCTTAAAACTTAAAATCTCTTAAAAGTGATATTTCCAAAATACTCTTTTATTAAAAATGTTAATAAAAGGGCTTTAGACGAAATTAAATAATAAGGACTTTCGATAAGGAATGCTATATATAAAGTGTCACTATTAATAAGATATAATATAATTAGGAGCTAAGTACTAATCTAGTACAAAATCTTTTTTTTTGTCCTTATCTTGGTCACTTTTTGAGTAAATTCCACAAATGGTCATGCGCATCTGCGCAACTCCGCAACCTATCTCAGAACATGACACGTGTACATTTTCTGGGGCCCACACCAACTACTATAACTAACAAAAATACTCAACCTTTGTGCTACTCAACCGGCGGCTATTGATCCACGTGCAAAAGTGTACTAAAAAGTACATCGAGAATGAGCAAAAGGTACATATGTTTAGTCAAAAATTTGTACCTCATTTGTACCTCGTACCAACTTTTTTATATTACTTTTTTATAATACTTTTGAGTTTAAGCACCGATCACTTTTTGATACAGAGTTTAAGCAGATACGCATCATATACAAAAAAAAAATAAATAAATAAAAAATAAAAAAATAAACACCGATCACTTCCATTTATCTTTTTGATCACTTCATCCTCTCCGATCACCCTCCTTTCTTCCGATCACTTCATCTTCTCCGATCACCCTCCTTTCTTCCGATCACATTATCTTCTCCGATCAATGAACCTCTATTATCCTGCGGTAACGCACACCTATTATACTCATCTTTCTCCGACAATAAGTAGATCTGATTTGGGGTTACGTCCAATGGCTCCCAGTTTTTACCGTGTTGATGTAAGTTTATTATTATTATTATTATTATTATTATTATTATTATTATTATTATTATTATATGTTAGGTTTCATGTTCAAAATTAGTATTAAAATATCTAAATGCCATATTGTCTGTGTTTGATTAAATATTTATATAAAATATCCAAAAAGCTAGAAAACAAGTTCTAACAAATTGATTTGCACCCTGGAGGAGGGTTGGAACTTTGACCAAAAACACAAGTATGCCCTGGTGTAAAAGAGATTTTGACCCTGCAGGCCTGTTTAAGCTCTCAATTAAGCCACCAAATAAAATCTAAAAATCAAGCTGATTGTGGATTTTTGAAGTTTAAGTGAATGACTTTAAGATGTAAAAAGCTCAAGCTCTGAAAATCACCACAAAATTCTAGAAAATTCTTTGAATATTTGGTTTTCTGCAAATATTACAATCTTGACTTTTTGATTTCTACTTCTAGGTTGACTAAAATGAGTTTTGATTCTGCTTTGATGATGGATTATGACTAGTTAAGCTGTAATTAAGCTAAAATAAGCTTGTATACCTACTTGTGACTTAAAATGAGGCTTAAGCCTATCTAATTCCAACTCATAAAGATTTTAAACTGGATAAGTTGTGATTTTGACTTTTGTGCTAATTACTTCTATAAACCTGCTTGATTTGGTGTCCTATGGGTCTGAGTATGATGAATGAACCAGTTACAACCACTACAACCAACTAAGAAACCTTACACAGTCCAATCCAAACACCCTTTTAAAAACAGACAACTAATGAAAAATTCTAAAAACTGTTTAACTCAGTAACTTTAGGCTTAAATTTGGGCGTGCAAATGAGTTTGAAAAGTGAATTTTCTTTATCCAATGTTATTTCCAATCAGTACTTTACTCTACACATGCAATTGAATTCATCTCAAAAACTGGGTACAAAGTATTTTTGACTTTTAAAATTTGATGCAACTTTAACTAAAATGAAATTTTATTGAATCTATGTGACTTAAAATGTTGTTATAAGCTAAGAATTAACTTTTTTAAGCTAACTTTACTAATAATGCAACTACTTAATGAATATGCAGCCTATATATCTAATAGTGAATGCACAAATTGAGTCCAAAGATGATTTTGACTTTTATTTAAGTTACCACTAAACTAATTGCTGTACCAAACACTATTATTAACTACTATTGAAATAATATTTTTAAGTAACTATGACATTTGATTGACTAAACCACAATACAAGCTGCTATTATGGTAAAATGAATCAAATCAAACTTAGAAAAATAGATACACAATAAGCTAATCTAATGCTTATAAGCTAATCTAAGGCTTCCCAATAAACCCAGATTGACAAGCAACCTAAACAATAAGCCTAATCTACCTGAGAATGACTTTATATGATTTCATTATCATAAGCAACCTAAACAATAAGACTAATAATAAACCCAGATTCAGCAGATCCACAAAATAAACATCGGAAAAAACGGCTACTCACAAATTTATTTGCATAATAATAAACCCATAATCAGCAGATGGGTTTAATTGGAATCCACAAAATAAACCCACGAAAATTACGCACAAAAAAACCCTAAATATAACTTACCAATGGTTTCATTGGAAAAACTGAAAGAATCAAAAAATTATTTTGATGAGTTTGTGGCAATGTGTGTTATTCATTTAAGTTTTCTGAACATGATATCAAATAAGATAAAAATCAAATACAAGAAAATTAAATAAAATCAAAAAAGTATGTTATGTGTACCTTCCCAATAAAGATGACCGGTCATTTCAGCTGTTGGGTTGAGTAGCCGCTGGTTGAGTAGCCGGCGGTTGAGTATTTTTAGTAGTTGGTGTGGGCCCCAGAAAATGTACACGTGGCATGTTTTGAGATAGGTTGCGGAGTTGCGCAGATGCGCATGACCATTTGTGGTATTTACTCAAAAAGTGACCAAGATGGGGACCAAAAAAAAGATTTTGTACTAGATTAGTACTTAGCTCATTATAGATGTTTTCTCATTTATATACTTTTTTCTTTTTGAAAAGTATGCGTACACATGCATATAATTATTAATGGGACAAATTTTGAGGACCTTACAAATTTTGTTGCCCTGTGCGGTCGTTTACCTTCCACACTCTCAAAGCCGGCCCTGATAAATTCCATCCCTAAACTAATAGTTTAACTATTGTTTGATCCTATAACTTTTATCATTTTACGTTTATAGCCAGCCAATAGGCTTCTTTTTCTCGCAATAATTATAAATTAAACTCGTAAGTGTTGCATTATCGGTCACACACAAACCACAAGTTCGCATGTATAATTATTTAGCTAAACGTTCTAACATATTACTTATTTAAGATGTTTTCTCATTTATATACTTTTTTTTTGAAAAGTATGCATACACATGCATATAATTATTAATGGGACAAATTTTGAGGACCTTACAAATTTTGTTGCCCTGTGCGGTCGTTTACCTTGCACACTCTCAAAGCCTCCATCCCTAAACTAATAGTTTAACTATTGTTTGATCCTATAACTTTTATCATTTTACGTTTATAGCCAGCCAATAGGCTTCTTGTTCTCGCAATAATTATAAATTAAACTCGTAAGTGTTGCATTATCGGTCACACACAAACCACAAGTTCGCATGTATAATTATTTGTCAAAGTACATAGTCACTTTACCGGAATATTTATATAGGTAAATTATAACATGTTTATATATCATTTATATTTGTCAACATCTAGTTTAATTACCAAGACATTACTAACACAAATACATGTCACACGCTGCTAATGTAAGAAGGTATAAAACGAACGTACGTTATGGGAGATTGACATTTTGAAAGAGATTGTCATGTGGTTTGGTTGGTGACAAGGTGGGGTATAACAATGAATAATTGAATCAACAACCCTAACTTGTGTTTTAACTTGGACCACATGGATGTCAAGGAAAAGAAATGGAGAAATAGAGAAATGTGGAAGGTGAAACAAAGCCAAACAAAATCTCACTTTAATCTTTTAATTTTATTTATTTTTATTTATTTATTTTCAATTCAATATTTTTTAGTCTGGAACTCTGCATTGGTTCAAAATTATTTTAGAGTAAACTCTTAAACACATCATCATAGTTTGTCAAATTTCATAGTTTACATTTCTGTCAGAAAAGTTCGGACATCTACATTGTTTCGTCAATAAACTTTATACAATCTACATCCCTAAGCATAAACGATGCAAACTTTTATTTTGTAACGGGTATTTATTTTGTAGTTTTCATAAAATGTAACGTGGATTTATTTTGTAAATTCTAGCATGAGGGGTATTTTCACTATGCTTGTAAATTTATATGTAATTTTCATAAAATGATATCTCATACAAACGAAAATCTACAACGAATTCAATAAAAGTTTTTGTATATTGATCCATTAGATAAGACCATGAACAATACTTGAGAGAATTTTACTATGTTTATTAAATCCATTTTAGGCAAATCTACAATGAATTCAAGGGAAGTATTTGTATTTAGATTCATTAAAATAAACCACGAAAAATAATTCGGGAGAATTTTACTATTATTAAATGGTGTATAAGAGTTCTGTTGGTGCTCACACTTATATGAGTTCTGAAAATAAAGTTTCCATATATATATATATATATATATATATATATATATATATATATATATATATATATATATATATATATATATATATATATATATATAGTGAGGATCACGTGCGGATACAATTTTTTAGTGCGGACGTGCGGATGGATCTAGACCGCCCATTCCAGATCTGATCTTGACTTTTTGTAAAAAAGTCAAGATCTGACGCTAATATCATGGTACCAATTGATCATGAAAACGATTTTTTTTTGATTTTTTTCCTTCTCAGCGATCCTTACTCTAGTTGTGTTCTTTTATTTTTTCAGATTTTTCTGAGCACTTTTTTCTTTTTTGATTATGAGTGCTAATGTGATATTAACGATATTATGAGTGGTACCGTGATATTAAGCTTTTTTACATGTAAAAGTAAACCGTGATATTACGATATTAAGAAAAAGTTAAAGTGGTATTAAAAAAAATTAACTTTGATATTATGAAATCATGATAGTTACGGCGATATTAACAATTTTTATTAAGAAAAAGTTTTTACGATATTAAAAAAGTTATTGTGATATTAAATTTTTTATTAATTTTTTTTTTCAAAATCTGATTTTGACTTTTTTACAAAAGTCAAGATCTGATCTTGACTTTGTCAAGATCAGATCTTGACTTTTGTAAAAAAGTCAAAATCAGATTCTGATATCACAATACCTTTAACGATGAAAACGATTTTTTTTTTGAAATTTTTTTCAGCGATTCTTAATTATTTGTTGTCTTCTTTATTTTTTTTAATTTTTTCAGATTTTTTTGAATTTTTTTCAGAAAAAAAGCTAATACGATAGTAACGATCTTAAAAAAAGACGGGATATTTACGATATTGCCACTCCGCCTTTTTCAGATGGTTGACTAGATGGAGGGCTGAGATTCGTCCGTACCATCCTCACTAAAAGACAAAAACGTACCTGATCCTCACCCTATATATATATATATATATATATATATATATATATATATATATATATATATATATATATATATATATATATATGTTGGGAATTCTGTAAAGTAAGAATTCTGCTGCGGTTTTTGCTGAAAAGGATCCTGCTGAAGAGTTGGTTTCTGCTGAAGCAGTGTATCTGCTGAAGACTAGTTTCAGCATTATTAGTTTCTGCGGATATAGTATTTCTGTATTTTATGTAATGTAGTTTGGATATGCATGAGTTTATTTAGGAAGTGATAATGCATATCTTTTAGAAGTTTTTAGAATATACGTTTCTTGAGAAACGGTTTAGGGTTCCTTGTGTATAAAAGGAACACACGGTTTATGTATTGAATAAATTTTAGTGAATACTCTTATTATAATTAAAAAGATCCATAGAGGATCAAGAGTTCTTAGTATTGAGCTTGTGTTTAGTTTCCGCTTTATAAATATAAGTTACAGAGATTGTCTATTAGTGTGTTATTGATTACAGTGACATTACTAACGATTCTAGATTGCTCAAGAAGATCTATCAAGGTCTTTATATAGTTTCAACAAGTGGTATCAGAGCCTCGAGAGAGTCTCTGTCATACTAAGAAACACAAATCTTACACCTTTACAATCCAAACAAATCACCAAACATGCCTGGATCGGATGATGATGTTGATACAACCAAGAACATTAACACCACTTCTCTTCAACAACTCAACCTCTCCAACAGTAATGCTAAGTTTCCATACTTGAAGAATGCTGAAGAATATCATCTGCGGTCCATGAAGATGCAGAACTGGATCACAAACATTGATTGGAATCTGTGGGAGGTTGTCAAATAGGGGAATAGTCTGAAGAAGCATGTTACTGATGCCGATGGAGTTGTTACTATTGTAGGTCCCAAAACTGCTGAAGAGATTCTGGCTGTGCAGAGGGAGAGTAAAGTCAGAACAATTCTGCTCCAAGCTATACCAGATGACCACATGGGTGACTTCCATTTTATGGAGGATGCCAAGGACATTTGGATGGCTATAAAAGCAAGATTTGGAGGGAATGAGGAATCAAGAAGGTTGCAGAAGTCTATGCTGAAGCAAAAGTTCCAAGAATTTCAGATATCTGAAGAAGAGGGAATTCATAAGGGTTATGACAGGTTTCATCGAATATTAAGTCAACTTAATCAGTTAAAGGCTAGACCCGATAATGAGAACTGTAATGCTAAATTTCTGAGATCTCTGCCGCCATCTTGGTTACAAGTTTGTATTGCTCTCAAGACCAAAGGTGGGTTGGACATGATGTCCTTTGATGACCTCTACAATAGGCTTAAATCACTTGAGCCTGATGTTAGAAGTCCCATTCGTCCATCCACTCATTCTGCATTTGTTGGTGCCTCTACAAAACCTGTGCATCAAGCCTCAAGTTCATATTCATCAGGAGCATCTTCTCAAACTCATAATCAATCTGCTCCTAAACCAAAATCTAGTAGTGTGTTGGAGGATATTATTCATTCATTTGTGGCTGAATATGAATATCAGTAGTTTCTTGCTTATGAGGATTTTGAACAGATAGATCCATTGGAAATGGAGGAGATGCACTTGAAATGGGAGCTTGCAATGATCTCAATGAACATTAAGAGGTTTGAAGCCAAGTCTGGAAGGAAGTTTGGTTTTAATGGAAGAGAAACAGCAAGGTTTGATAGAAGGAAGGTTAAATGCTACACTTGTGGTCAAGTGGGACATTTTTCAAGAGAATGCAAGGAGAGAAAGGCTGGAGATGAAGTTAGATATGGCTCTTATCCAGTGGAAGCAGGGAATAACAAGACTGTACCTTCAAAGGCTATGGTGACTCTGGATCACCAAATTGATTGGGCTGACCATGAACCTGCTGGAGAGGAAGCTTCTACTTCTTCACAAGTGAATCTGCTGGCATTCTCACCTTCAGAAGACAAGAAGGAGCAAGTCTCCTTGATGGGAATCTCTTAGGTAACCAACTGTGTGTTTGGGTGTAGTGTAAGATACAATGAGCTTAAACAAGAATTTGATGAATTGAAACCAAAATACAATGAGTGTTATGTTGAGGTAGAGTCTTATAAAATGGCTTTAAAAACTTTAGAGAAACAAAAAGTCTGGTTTCAAAAGAATCAAGTTAAATATGATGGAAAAAATAAGAGTTCTAGAAAGTGATTTAGAGGTTGCTAAGATAGACTTAAAACGTACTGAAAAAGAGAAGTCTGATCTAGAAAAGGAAAAACAAGAGTTACAAGCTAAATTAGATAAAGAGATAGCTGGTCGTATGAAATGGCAGGAAGGGGCATCTAATTTAAGTAAATTAATTGATGGTCGCCAATCTGTTAGGTCTAGAAAGGCATTAGGATATGAGAAATATATAGACCCTGAAGAGTTAACCTATCCTGATATGTCTAGTGTTTTTGACCCTGAACCAGCCTTAGCTTATCAAACACCTGTTAAATATGTTAAGGAAGGGGGAATGAATGCTGTACCTGGACCTATAAGAGGGGAACACATGCCTATAGACTTGTCCATACCTGTTGACTTTGATGGATCACACCATTTATATGGCAAAAAGTCAAATGACTTGCCAGACCCTATTATTAAATCTACTGACTTTGTCACTTGTTGTGACAGTGACAAGTCTTCTGATGAAGGGTCCACCTCATTTGTCAGCTGTGATTCAAGTGAGAAGTCTGACCTGCCCAAGACCACTCCCAAGACCACCCCAAGACCATACCAAAGACATCACCCAAGACTCCCCACAAGCCTTCTAGAGTTGCTGCTGATAACAAGACAGTTTCTACTGAAGACTTGTTTTTAAATTCTTTGCATAATAATACTTTTGGTTTTGTTAAAAACAATTCTGTTTGTCATGGTGATTTGAATACTTTTTCATGTTATGGAAATTCTTTTGGTTTGAATAAATCTTCTAAAAGGAAGAAGTGTTTTGTGTGTGGAAGTAAATATCACCTGATTAAGGATTGTACATATCATGAGCAAAGAATGGGTGCATGTGTTAGTCAAAGAAAATCTAGGCAAATATAGAAGAATGTTAGTGAAATACCCTCTTTTGTTCCACATCAGCAGAAACCCAATTCTGCTGAATCTCATTCTTCATGGAGAAGAACCAGTACTAGACCATATGTTCGACCCACTAGTTCTTTCTTTTATAATGGTTATTGGCCTAATCACTTTGACTCAATGTATAATGGTGGTGGGAAATGGAATACTGCTGTGAAGCCCTCAGCAGGTTGTTCTTGGACAAAGAAGGGACCTAATATGCATTACAGGCCCAAGAACAATGGTGGATCTAAAACATCTACATGGCCTATCACTAATGATCCACAAGGCAGGCTCAAGTCAGCAATGACTTGAGTCTCCAATGTGTACTAATTTTGTATAATTTTGTTGTTGTTGTAGGAACATCCTTTAAAAAGTACTGAAGTTGGTATTGTTGATAGTGGCTGTTCTAGAAGTATGTCAGGGAACAAGGATAAAATGCATGACTTTGAGCCCATAGAAGGAGGAGGCACTGTAACCTTTGGTGGTGGAGATGGCAAAATTACGGGGAAATGAACCATTAAGACACCCTTGTTAGACTTTGAAAATGTTTATTATGTGAAGGAACTGGAGCATTTTAATCTTATCTCTGTATCACAAATTTGTGACACTAAGAATAAGGTTTTCTTCTCTGAAGATGAATGTCTTGTACTTTCCAAGGACTTCAAACTCCCAGAAGACACAACTGTATTGCTGAGAGTTCCTAGAACCTTCAACTTATATACATTCAATCTGAATGATGTCAAGCCAGAAGGTGATCTAACATGTTTGGTAGCCAAAGCTTCCTTGGATGAATCTAATAAATGGCATAGAAGAATGGCACATGTGAACTACAAGACCATCAACAAGTTGTCCAAACTTGGTCTTGTTAAGGGCCTTCCTTCTAAACTCTTCACCAATGAACACAATTGTATTGCTTGCAACAAGGGAAAGCAACACAGAGCCTCTTACAAAGCAGTCAATGCTGTGAGCACCATTTCAGAACCTCTTCAGTTGCTGCACATGGATCTCTTTGGTCCAACTCCCATTAGAAGTATTGATCACAAGTACTTCTGCCTGGTTATCACAGATGATTATAGCAGGTTTTGCTGGGTATTCTTTCTCAAAACTAAAGATGAAACAACTCCAATTCTGAAAGAATTCATTATCTTAGTTGAGAACCAGCTGAATAAAAAGGTTAAAGGAATTAGGTGTGACAATGGTACAGAATTCAAAATTGTTGTCTTTATAGAATTCTGTAAGTCTAAGGGGATTAGAAGGGACTATAGTACTCCAAGAACCCCACAACAAAATGGGGTTGCTAAAAGGAAAAATAGGACCCTCATTAAGGCAACAAGATCAATGCTTGCAGACTCCAAACTACCCACAATGTTTTGGACTGAAGCAGTAAGTACTGCCTGTCATGTCTTGAACAGGGTATCCATCACTAGACTTCATGTCAAGACACCTTATGAACTTCTCACTGGGAAAGTTCCACACATACATTACCTCAAGCCTTTTGGATGCAAAGTGACTATTTTGCATCCAAAAACCCTAATCGTTTCTCTCCCCTAAAGGGCGATTTCCGGCCAACCTCTCCCCATCTTTTCCGATCAGTTTTAACATTCCATTCAAATCGCCTCTCTATTATTTTTATAATATGCAATCGGTTTGATTGGTGTGATTATAGGGGAGGGGTTGTGTCTTGTTTATTATCCAAATCTTGTGAGATCGCTGCTTGTTACTCGTAACCCTAATCGCGTTTTTGTTAAGTCGGTTTTATAATCGATTTATTATCTAGGGTTTAGTTTTATTGATTCGCTCTTATCTCTATCCGATTCCTACTCATACCTGGTTGATCGTTTAGGGTTTATCCCTAACGATTAGTTATTTATTAAATCGGTTTTAGGGTTTGCTTGGTTTGGAAGATCGTCTACTGCTGGATTATTATTATTATACGATCTTGCTTTGGGTGTTTGTGCGATCAAAGCCTTCCTATATCAGCCTTCTCGTTTGGTTTATTAGGGTGCATGAACGAACGTAAACCCTTTATTAGGGTTTCGTTTTTTAAAAAAAGGTTTTGATCTGCTTGGTGGTTGTTGCTGTTGCGCTCTAACGTTTACATCTAGGGTTGATTGTTGGATTTTTTGTCCATTCATGACTTGTATGTCGATCCGTTGATCGTGGTTATCTTATGGTTTGGGACGTTTATTATTGGATGTGGGTTGGGAGAGGGAAGGTGATTCGGTTCGCTGAGTTATGTGATCTGCTTGTGTTGGTTGACGGCTGATCATGTTTGGATGTTAAGTTAAGTAGGGTTCTTATTCAAAAACTCTATGTTTCGATTGGATGTGCTTTAATTCTATACGCGTTCCTTTTTTGGATCGGTTTTTGTGTCTTGCACATTCGATATGCCTATTACTGTGTACACATGCCATTATGGTGTGTTTGTTGATGACGCTTCGATGCTGCTACTATGGGTGTGCATAGGTTCGCTATTTCTGGAAGTTAGGGGTGAGACCCTATTGAATGTTACAAGTCAGATGATTACACAGGTTTGGTTCGTAATGGTGTATCATGTGTATGGGGCTTGTGTTGGTTTTGTTTGTGGTGTTTGTTGCTACTACAAACAGATTTGGTTTTGGAAGTGATGGTATCGGTATGTTAGGGTTTTTTTGACCCTATTATCTGCTCGTGTATGTGATTTGATGCGAGCTTTGGATATTCAATGGTTGGTTTGCTGTTCGTGCTTTCTAGTGGATTGTTGTTTATCTAAGTTCATTGTAACTTTTCAGGTATCTACTGATGCTCGAATTAGTGATGTAAGTTAAGTTTAAGGGTCTTATTCAAAACCTTTCTCTCATCGTTCATGGACATGGCATTGACTTATTTGATCATATGATCGATGGTGATATCTTGATGTAAGTTAGGGTCGTATAGCCCTATATTTGTCTACGACTGATCAAAGTACACTGTGTTTCATTCTTAGCTTGAGTTTCATGCTCTTTTGAAACTTTTAGTAGATGCGGTATTGGATCAAGTTGTAGTGTTGGTTTGGTTCAGTTTGGATCAATGATGATCGGTGTAGTTGTTGGATCAAGTGTGTGGATTGGCGCTCTTCTAGTCTACCATGGATTCGGCTGCATCGTTGAAGGTTATGAACTTCTATGACGACTTCTGAAGATTCAAGTTTATACTTGATGTTTTATTTATAATTTGATAGTCGTTGTAGTTTTTGTTCATAGAGTAGGTGCTTTTAGTTATAAGTGTGGCCTGTCACACTTATATTGTAAGTTATAGGTATGGTCTGTTGCACATGGTGTGCATGTTAGTTTTAAGAATGGTTTGTCATTCTTAGATACGTGTCTTGTAAGTGTCCTAAGGGACTGGGGGCGAGGGAAATCACCCTCGTCATTTTGTACTTCAACGTTTTTGGATAATGAATTTTACCAGGGTGCAGGATTACTCCCCTTTACCCAAAGTGACTATTTTGAATACTGCTGATATACTGGGTAAGTTTGATGGGAAAGCTGATGAGGGGTATATAGTTGGTTATTCAGCTCATAGCAAGGCCTATAGGGTTTATAATATGAATGCTAAAAAGATTGAAGAGACCCTTAATCTAAGATTTCTTGAAGATCAGCCTAATATTCAGGGACAAGGCCATTCTTGGTATTTTGACCTAGACTATTTGACTGACTATTTGGGTTATACTAGGCATGCTTCTAATCCTGATGCAGGTTCCAAAGATCCAAATTCTAACCCTGCAGGTTCCATGGATGATGACTCAGAATGTGAGTCTGAGCCAGAAGAGAATACCATTGTTGTACCATCTTTTCCACCTAACCATTTTGTAGGTAATCACTCTGCTACTGAAGAAGATGATGAGTCACATTATGCAGAGGATCTTGCAAGATTGAAGAAGCAAGAACATGCTGCTACTAAGGAAGCTCAGAAACGCAATGACAAGGTTACACAAGAGACTAAAGCTATCCTACATCAATCAGCACAAGCAGTCAGTGGAAACAAGGATACTGCTGTTGATTCTACTGAAGGCATACCTCTTCCCACTGATAAGATCCCAGATGCTGATTCTGCTGATCCTCACTCTCCCATCTCTAATGAAGTATCAGCAGACTTTGATAAGCCATTTACAAGATTTCCAAGTCCTTCTGATCTTGGGAATTATTAGCCAAAGCCTGGCTTGTTTCACTCAGCTTCTTATGATACTGAGTTTGGGCCTACCGTCACCAACCTTGATGCCAAAATTGATGTTCCACCTACAGCTACAAAAAGGATTCATAATGCTCATCCCCTATCAAAGATTATTGGAGATCCTATAGACCCTGTTAGAACTAGAAGCACTGTCAAGAATACAAAATATGGAGAAGTTGCTTTCATCTCTTATATCTACAATCAAAAGAGGAACAATCACACAGACTTCAAACATTGTCTGTTTGCCTGCTTTCTTTCTCAGATAGAACCAACTAGTGTTCCTCAAGCACTGGCTGATTCAAGTTGGCTTGAGGCAATGCAAGAGGAGATGCTACAATTTAAGAATCAGCAGGTTTGGATTTTGGTTCCTCTTCCTTATGGTAAATATGCCATTGGGACAAAATGGATTCTGAAGAATAAAAGAGATGCACGGGGTATTGTGGTGAAGAACAAAGCAAGACTAGTGGCTCAAGGATTTAGACAAGAGGAAGGCATTGACTATGATGAGGTATTTGCACCAGTGGCCAGAGTTGAAGCTATAAGGATCTTTTTGGCCTATGCCTCTTACATGGGCTTTATGGTTGATCAGATGGATGTTAAAGGTGCTTTCTTGTATGGTGAGATTGAAGAGGAGGTTTATGTGACTCAACCCAAGGGATTTGAAGACCCTGATCATCCTGAGTATGTGTACAAGGTTGTTAAAGCTCTCTATGGACTTCATCAAGCTCCACGAGCTTGGTATGCTAGACTTTCCACATTTCTGCTGAACAATGGTTACAGAAGAGGTGCCATTGACAAGACTCTATTCCTCAAGAAAGATTCAAGGGATATTATTCTTGTGCAAGTGTATGTGGATGATATTATCTTTGGTTCAACCAAAGAAGCATGGTGTAGAGAGTTTGAAGATCTAATGAAGGGTGAATTTCATATGAGTGCCATGGGAGAACTCACTTTCTTTTTGGGTTTACAAGTTTAGCAGAAACCTGATGGCATTTTCATACATCAGGAGAAATATGTAAAAGATATGTTGTCCAAGTTTGCTATGGAGAATGTCAGGACTGCCACTACTCCCTATGAGGCTCCCAAACCAAAGAACAATCTTGCTCCTGATCTCCCTGTGAATGTTCATTTATACAGGTCCATGATTGGTTCTTTGATGTATTTGACTGCCTCAAGACCTGATATCACATTTGCTGTGAGTGCATGTTCAAGACACCAAGTCACTCCACTTACTTCTCACATGAATGCTGTCAAGAAGATTTTTAAGTATCTTAAAGGCCAACCAAACTTAGGTCTTTGGTATCCCAAAGAGTCTCCATTTCAGCTAGCAGCTTATAGTGACAGTGACTATGCTGGTGCCAATTTGCATAGAAGATCCACAACTGGAGGTTGCCAATTCCTTGGAAGAAGACTGATTTCTTGGCAATGCAAGAAATAGACCATTGTTGCCACCTCTACTACTGAAGCAGAGTATGTTGCTGCTGCCAATTGTTGTGGACACGTTCTATGGATTCAGAATCAATTACTGGATTATGGGTATAACTTTATGAATACTACCATTTTCATTGACAATCAAAGTACCATTTGTATTGTTAAAAATCCAGTCTTTCATAATAGAACCAAACATATTGAAATCAGACACCACTTTATAAGGGATGCTTATGAGAAACATTTGGTGAAAGTGGTAAAAATTCACACAGATGAAAATGTGGCAGATTTGTTAACCAAAGCATTTGATGGACCAAGGTTTCAATATTTGGTGGTCCATATTGGAATGCTAAACCCTTAACTGCAAAGTTTAAGGGGAGGCATAAGCCTCAGGGGAGGCATATGCCTCAGGGGAGGATGATGACTGTAAACTTTGTATAATTTGTATAAGTTGTATAATTTCTGAGTTTTAACACTAACCCTCTAACAATTTTTGCAAGTTGTTTGGTGTATTTGCTTGTTTGATGTTTGTTTTGCAGATGTTATGAGAATGTAAGTTTCATGTTAAAGTCACCAAAAGCAGAAGTCAAAGGAATGTGGTCAAAGTGCTGAACATGGTTTCTACTGATTAATTGATAATGCTGAAGGTCTTACACAGTGGATTAATAAAGAAAATCTTTTCATTCATTCAAAGAAACAAGTTACAGCTTACATTCAATGTTACAACTAAGTTACAATGACCATTCCAAAACATTTGGCTAATTAAGTACTACTAGCTTCTATCACTTATTACAAAATACTTGAGGCTATGACAAGTACAATGATGAAGCTGAAGATGAAAATGTAAGAAGAAGAGAAGGAAGACTGTGAAGATGCTCATGAATTAAAGTCAAGAGAATACTCAAGAACTTTGTTCCATGGCAACATTCCTCAATCATCTACTTCAGCTTCTCATTTCCCTTACGTATGATCTCAGCCTTCTTGCTCTGTCTAATATGTTCCTGATGTGGAAGACCAGGTCCTGGAGCAGGAAGATCCAACACCAAATTTTGTGATGTTGGAAGAGATGGATCCCTCTTACTTGATCTTGGTTGGGATCTCTCTGGTGTGGAAGGAGGAAGAAAGGTTGGATCTTCATTTTCTTCCTCTGAAGAGTCTTCATCAGAGGTATAGATGAAGGGAGAGACAAGCTCTCTCTCAGCAGGAATGGGTACATTGCTTGGTTCACCCTTCCTATGAGCATTCCATTGTCTTTCTTGTGCATCCCATCGTTTCTCCAGTGCCCTTTCAAAGTCAGAACCATCAAGCTCCCATGGATATGGTGGTAAATCTTCTTCTGATGATGGAGAAGAGGAATTTGGATATGAGATTTCTGGGTGTGAAGACATGATTTTGGTGGACAATTGGGGTTAATTGAAAAATTAGGGTTTGAAAGATGATCTGGGGTAAATTGATGACTGAGATGTGTTATTTGGGGGTGATTAAATAAGCCAATTTTAGGAGTTACGATAATTAATGCGAGTTGGGTGGCACAGTAAAACCAAGATATTGACCGAAGATATTTTTACTTTTGGTTGATTCTGCTGATGATTGACTATGCTTCAGCAGATTTGACTTTCATTTCTGCTGAAGGGTTAATTCAAAATTGGAAGTTTTTGAACTGTTTGTCAGACTTGGTCAATAAGTTGTTCCGATAATTTTGACCACGATTGGGGAACTTCCAAATTTAACCCACTTTGCATATCTTTTATGAATCAAAATTATTCGCTTATCACTCCAAATAAACCCATTATTCTCTGGATTAATTCATAACCAACTCACACAAGTTCATTCAAATGGCTCAACTTGAATTGAAGGGCGACCATAACAAATATGCTATTCTGAGAAAGGCAAAGGGACATGAAAAATTCGATTTAATGGTGGAATTTCTACAAAGGTCAAAGATTCACTATGCTTTGACACATAGTCCCGATTTGGTGTGTGAATCCTTGGTGAAGCAATTTTGGGCATCTGCTACTAAGAGGTCAGATACAGAGATTGTGGCTGAAATTGATGGTGTAGAATATGTGGTGACAGAAGGGTTGATTAGGACAAAGCTTCAGTTGGATGATGAGAATGGTGTATATCATTCCAACACTGCAGAGATTCTTGCTGGATTAAGAGAAGCTGGATATAAAAGTAATGATACATCCAAGTGGCACAAGAATCACTTTTGTCCTAAGTGGAAGTATTTGGTGCATCTGCTGCTTCAATGTATCAGCAACAAGTGTGGTGGATGGAACCAATTCTCTCTGCAATTGGGTTGTGGTATTGTTTGTCTTTCTAAGGGTCAAACTTATAATTTTTCTAGGTTTATTTTTGATAATATGCTAGAAAATATAGATAAGCAACAACATAAGTTCTTAATGTACCCTAGATTCTTACAAATAATATTAGACATAACCACTGTAGATAAAACCCATGTACCTATTAAAAGTCTAGGTTCTAAGTTGTTTGCCTCAATGAAAACTAATTATACTGGGGAACATCACCCTATGTTGGAAGCCATGTTGCCACAAGGCAATGCCAATGTAGTTGAGGGTGATGATGTTGGTAATGTGTCTGCTCCTAATGCTGCTGATGATGGTAATCCATCATCTTTGTAACACCCCCAATTCATGGATGCAGCGGAATTCAAACTGGGTGTTACTCGACGGCACAATAGTCACAATAATAGAAAACGAACTCCAATTGAGTCGTTTTAAAAGATGTATCATTCAAATTATATAAATATCAGAGATTTCAAAATGAGGTCCCAATTGGTTCCATGTTTACAATGTATAATAAATGAGTTTTGAATGATAATAAAATTTATAGCCCTCTTGAGTATCCGTGTCCTTCCGTGCCATCCTTGATCGTCATGAACCTGAAATACATGCTTGAGAGGTCAACACAAAGGTTGAGTGATATTCATAGAGTTTGTTAAATCGATTGAACACAATATGTTGGTAGTGTGAGTTATAGGCTCACACCAATGTTTGGAAAACAAAACAGGTAGGCTACGTTATTATACGCCCGGAACATGTATTATACACTAAGCTTATGACACCATAACGTTAACGTGTACCAATATCAATCGGCGGTTTTATCCCGGTAGGTATGTTGCTAACATACCTAAATCTCAAATATTATTGCATTTGTTTGAACTTAGTCAATACAAATGGGATTCGTCAATCCCAATAGGCCTATTAATAATATTCGCGCTCACTATTGCTAGTGACTAAATGGTTCATAATAAGGGATCTCGGTTTAGCAAGGATGGTACTTAGTGATAATAAAACAATCAGGTAAGCATACAATTTAAAAACATTGTGCTCGGTTATAAATAGCATGTATTCCCCCCAAGGGTTTGTAAAACAATTAAGTAATCGAAAGTGGGGCTATGAACTCACCTTAAGTAAGATAGCAAGTAATGAATGTAACGGTCGAATCGCGAAGGTTCTATGAGCAACCTATAATAGAATGTCGCGACTTAGGATTGGAGTAAAGAATATAACGGAGTGCCTATATATATCTTGCATTTAGTCCATGATGTGGTATGATGTATATTGTAAGTCTTTGAAAGTAATGATTCATGAAACATGTATGTCTTGTATATCGTTTACTACCGTTCGGGCCGACATAATTCAGAAGTCATGTTAGTAAGCGTTCGAGGAGCCAGGACACTTTAACTCGTAAATCCACAACTCAACTCGACGGCTTACATAATGAACTCCTCACATGAGGCTCCCTACTATTGTAGTAGTTGATGAAATATATAGATATAAGTTTTGATCCGAAAGGTTACATGTCCGATATTTGAATAAACTTAGGAAAGTTTATTAGTACATGAAGATTGTTATTAGGGTATGTTTCATAAGTTTTGAATGACCATTTTCTCTTGGTAATATCTCATGGTTCCCTTTTAAGTGAAGTAGATCCAAATTACTTGTTCAAGTTCTCGTCAACTCTTTGTTTCATGTTTACGCCTATGAAAGTTGGTATGGTCATTTCGTCATGGCCTAGCCATGACCTTTGGTCCTTGTTTCAAGGTCATGAGACACAACCTTGGCTCTAGCCATGGTTGTGGTCTTGATTATAGGTCATAAGACCTCTTGTTCCTTTCTAAGTATAACCATAATCTTGTGACTTTCGCCTAAAAATGGGCTGTTTAGAATTTGAAGAATTTTATCACTCGGAAAGTGTTTTTAGGTCTCGAGCTTCTTTGTTCCTGAACGAAAACGTCGTTCCGGACAACTTTCGTGTTTTAACTTTTTGATGAATCGGACCAGAAGTATGACTTTCAAAACCCAAATTTGATCAGGAAGCTATTTAGGCAGATTTGCC
Organism: Artemisia argyi; assembly: GCA_030686995.1. Lineage (NCBI taxonomy): Eukaryota > Viridiplantae > Streptophyta > Magnoliopsida > Asterales > Asteraceae > Artemisia > Artemisia argyi. Next base: position 92,569,584 of record CM060707.1, on the reverse strand, counting down.
GGAAATCTTTGGTAACTTCAAATGGGCGTAACTTTTGACTCGTATACTCGTTTTGGGTGGTTCAAATTGCTATGGTTTCCTTGTTAAGTCCTCTACTACAATATGTAATGATCCAATATCATATTTTTACCATTTTGATCAGGTCTTACCAAGAAATTCATTAGTTTGCTTGTTATAGTAACTTGTCTTATCAATCAATAACAATAACTTGTTTTGGTCATTTTTATACATCATGGACATAACTACAAGACATAATATAGCAAGAATAACATGTAAATAACATGAACATGATTATTTAACAAGAATCAAGTTAGGGTTTGGCTCACAACTTTTGGCTTTCAAAGATGAAAGGAAGTTAACATGTAAGGATAGGACTTTGATAGACTTGCTTCAACCCACTTCACTTCATGCAATCTTTCTACCCTTGGTATTCTTGAAAGATGGATGATGAAGGTTTAGGTGACTTGAGTGGATTCAAACTCAAGAGAAATCACCAAGTATATGAGGTTATGGAAGTGTTTGATGAATGATAACCTATCTAGGGTTTCTACCTTGAACTAGCACTTGAATCTTGCATGAAACTTGAAGAGAATGAGAAAATGAGATGGTGTGGGTGTGTGTGTGATGAGGGACGGCCAAGGAGGGGAAGGGGGTATTTATATGGCTTGGAGGAGGTTAGAAATGTTGACTAGTCCAACCTTGGAGGCCAAGGTGAACACATGGATGAAATCTAAGGCCTTTAAGCTTGAGATCAAGCCACCTAGTGTGAAACCCCCCCCCCCCTTATGGCGGTTCATGAACTTGGAGAGCAAGAGTTGGCTTTTGGATGATATTATCCAAGATATCTAGTTAGTTTTGACTCCGGGAAATGCCAATCGTAAATGATTAAGCCTCAAAACGTAAAACCGGGTGTCGTAAAATTATGGAACTTGAAAGTATTGATAAACATGTCAATAAGTTCCATAATAAAATATAAAATGAGTGGTAGGTTCCATTTGGGTGGTAAACCCTGCTAAAAACTGGAAACACGGGTCTAAAACGCGTAATACGTAAAACGTACGAATATTGCGTAAAATTGAGAAAAGTAAAATATTACTTTTCGAATAGGTTATAAATGATTTAAAATGACTTATAATGTCTAGACTGGGCTCAGTCTAGTGTCGGTTGGTATTAAATGTCTTTTAGACATCAAACCGTAAGCCTAAAAATCACGAATTGACTTATAACATCAAGGGATGATTTTTGGTCAATGGAGGAGGGAAAGAATATGTTGACTTTTTCTAAGAAGTTGAAAACTCAAATAATCTTAGAAACGCGTTTTGGGGTCTCACGGTTAATCGCCCATACGGTTAAGCGTGCTCATGCGAGAATAGTACAGGCTTGGGTGACCTGCTGGGAAGTTTTTGGTCATGTTTTTCTCAGTCACGATTAATTCTCAAATAAATCATGAGTGTGTCAAACATTTTTCTGATGCGGGGTCACTTAACGCGGTCGAGTTTCGTTGTACGTAGAATTTCTGAATGACGTTTTACCCTAAAACGTGTAATTCCTTAATAACTTTCACGAAAATGAGCTTATGAATGTCAAACTTTTAATTTGTCATGGAAATGATTTATCACTCGAGAATATCAAATAAAATCAACTTTCGGGAAAGTTTCGGGAAAAATGAATAGTAAAAGTGAATAGTGAAATTTTCCGGAAATGGTAATTAACCTGAAAATGCGAATTGTTACAGTCTCTACCCCTTACGGGGAACTTCGTCCCGAAGTTCTGTGTATATCATATGTTGGAGTGGTGTTGATGAAAAGGTGTGGTTACTTATGAGGACTAAGGTCCGGAATTACCAGTGATGTAATTTGATTTGTCATTTCAGTGTATGGTGTAGGATGAGGGTTACTTTTATATAGGAAAGGTATGGTAATAGTCGAATATCAAAGGAAATTGATATAGTAGTCGAATATTAATAGGAATTGATATAGTAGTTGAATATCAAATAGAACTTGATATAGTTGTCAAGTATCAATAGCAATTGATATAAGAATCGAATCATGGAATAAGCGTTGAACATGTGGTTGGACCAAGTCCTGTTTGAATTGTACGGCTGCCCATGCATATGGCTACATGGCTTCACAATAAGTTTGGTATGACTGCCCATGCATATGGCTACATGGCCCCGTAACGAGTTTGTTTGTTATTGCACTATCATTATGAAAACCAAAGTGTAAACCTCGTACTAATGGAAATTGGGATAGTCGTTGCAATCATAGCCTAGTAGGTAATCGGTTGTTGTACCTAGTGTTTATGTCATGGTTTGAAGCGATGTCGGTGAAAGATAGGATTTCTTGTGGCGAATAAAATGTAGGTATCATGCCATACCCGAGCAATGTAATGTAGGTTGACTTCATACTTATGTTATTTCGGATATAATTAAGCCCACTTGTTTATAATTCTTTATTTACATAGAGAGGCATCCCAAACAATGTAACTAAAGGAATATAAACGTATGGTTCGATGATTTATAATTTCTTTATTTAAATGGAAAGGCATCCCAATACATTCAAATAAGGATATTATAAATCATCCTACTCAAGAATTCCCGACACAACATTCATACTTAGCCGGTGAGTTACAAGGTAGTGTATTACGAGATGATACTGGTGTTCCAAAAGTGCAAGATGAATAATCAATCTTGTAAAGCTGATGAGGGTACTTGTGGTGTAACTAAGGATGATTTGAGCTTTAAAAGTGCATCAAAATCTGTTAATGAGCTTGTGGTTCCAACGGTTGTGAAGATAATGTTATGATATGTTGATGAACAAAAGTGTGTAGTGTATGCTTAACATTAATACTCTTAGGTATAGATGTTAAGTTTGCTTTAAAAATCTTAAGAGATTTTAAAAGTTTATGACGGAATGGTATCCTAAACAGGATGGTACTTCCACGGGATGAAGAGAAGAATTGATAACTATCCCAAGTTAGTCGTTCGGATTATCTCATAAATGAAAATTTTCAAGAATGAATTTAGATCATACAAATAAGGTGTTAAGATCTTGCTGAGTGGTAAGGCACTATCGTGTCTCTAGATTGTTTTAATGTATTCTGGTGGTTTATCGTGTTCATGTAGGAAATCAATCTGAACATAACCCTAGTACAACTATTCTCAGTATTTGAAAATTCTAAGTCGAATATAGTTAGTCAGACTATATTCCACTGTCCCTAGGTTAAATATAGGTGACTAGTCTATATTTAGCCAAGGTTCGATAAAATTTTCAAATACCTAAACTAGGTATACTTTTGATATGTCCGTTGCTTTCGGGAAACTGTCCACTAAACAAAGGCAATGTCAAACCCTTCAATTGCAAGTCCCGCCCATACAAGACTTGTAACGTATGTTTTCATATTCCATTGCATAGAAGGTAGTAAGGGTAGATACGTATGGAAAGGAAGTTTTAAGTAGTTCTAAAATAGAACATACTTGGCCAGGATCACGAACTTTTAATAATGAAGGTTTCATAAGAAAACTTTGATGAATGTAGAGAAAGTTCAGCTTTTGTCGATGATGGATTAGTTTGTCCTTTAGAAATCTCATATTTCTTGTTTTGAAATCGATAGATTGTGACGGGTTTTTGATATCATAAGAAATGATATTAATGATGTGATGGAATAATTCTAGAGACCATTTGCACAAAACACAATGTCTCGGAAGTAGGTTAGACCATTGTGCAATTCACAATGTCTGGGAAGTAGGTTAGGCCATTGTGTGACTCAAAACATTTGAGAAATGATTAAGACCATTGTATCATACAATGTCTTGGAAAATGAATGAGACCATTGTATCTCACAATGTCTTGGAAAATGAATGAGACCATTGTATCTCACAATGTCTTGAAAACTGAATGAGACCATTGTATCTCACAATGTCTTGGAAAATGAATGAGACCATTGTATCTCACAATGTCTTGAAAAATGAATGAGACCATTGCACAATGTCTTGAAAACTGAATGAGACCATTGTATCTCACAATGTCTTGAAAACTGAATGAGACCATTGTATCTCACAATGTCTTGGAAAATGAATGAGACCATTGTATCTCACAATGTCTTGGAAAATAGGAAAGACCATTGCAATCAGTTACAATGTCTTGGACATATAATGTTGGAGTAGGAACATGATTGGGAGAATGTAGTTGTGCCGAAATGCCATAGAATAGGCATACGCAGATATGTTTAGATAAAATGATTGAAAATAAACCGAGTTTATATATCAATATACTAATATGTTCATGTAGCATAAAATGCCTAGTGTGTATATATCAATATACTTATATGTGTTCATGTAGCATAAAATGCCTAGTGTGTATATATCAATATACTTATATGTGTTCATGTAGCATAAAATGCTTAGTGTGTATATATCAATATACTTATATGTGTTCATGTAGCATAAAATGCTTAGTGTGTATATATCAATATACTTATATGTGTTCATGTAGCATAAAATGCTTACTAAGTTCATAATCGTCTGGAGGATGGAAGACACGGAGAGTGGAAGGCTATAAAAATGTTTTTGCTTGTAGTTGTAGTTATAGTTTAGGTTTTAATTAGACCCGTTTCTCTATAACCATGGCTCTGATACCAATCTGTAACACCCCCAATTCATGGATGCAGCGAAATTCAAACTGGGTGTTACTCGACGGCACAATAGTCACAATAATAGAAAACGAACTCCAATTGAGTCGTTTTAAAAGATGTATCATTCAAATTATATAAATATCAGAGATTTCAAAATGAGGTCCCAATTGGTTCCATGTTTACAATGTATAATAAATGAGTTTTGAATGATAATAAAATTTATAGCCCTCTTGAGTATCCGTGTCCTTCCGTGCCATCCTTGATCGTCATGAACCTGAAATACATGCTTGAGAGGTCAACACAAAGGTTGAGTGATATTCATAGAGTTTGTTAAATCGATTGAACACAATATGTTGGTAGTGTGAGTTATAGGCTCACACCAATGTTTGGAAAACAAAACAGGTAGGCTACGTTATTATACGCCCGGAACATGTATTATACACTAAGCTTATGACACCATAACGTTAACGTGTACCAATATCAATCGGCGGTTTTATCCCGGTAGGTATGTTGCTAACATACCTAAATCTCAAATATTATTGCATTTGTTTGAACTTAGTCAATACAAATGGGATTCGTCAATCCCAATAGGCCTATTAATAATATTCGCGCTCACTATTGCTAGTGACTAAATGGTTCATAATAAGGGATCTCGGTTTAGCAAGGATGGTACTTAGTGATAATAAAACAATCAGGTAAGCATACAATTTAAAAACATTGTGCTCGGTTATAAATAGCATGTATTCCCCCCAAGGGTTTGTAAAACAATTAAGTAATCGAAAGTGGGGCTATGAACTCACCTTAAGTAAGATAGCAAGTAATGAATGTAACGGTCGAATCGCGAAGGTTCTATGAGCAACCTATAATAGAATGTCGCGACTTAGGATTGGAGTAAAGAATATAACGGAGTGCCTATATATATCTTGCATTTAGTCCATGATGTGGTATGATGTATATTGTAAGTCTTTGAAAGTAATGATTCATGAAACATGTATGTCTTGTATATCGTTTACTACCGTTCGGGCCGACATAATTCAGAAGTCATGTTAGTAAGCGTTCGAGGAGCCAGGACACTTTAACTCGTAAATCCACAACTCAACTCGACGGCTTACATAATGAACTCCTCACATGAGGCTCCCTACTATTGTAGTAGTTGATGAAATATATAGATATAAGTTTTGATCCGAAAGGTTACATGTCCGATATTTGAATAAACTTAGGAAAGTTTATTAGTATATGAAGATTGTTATTAGGGTATGTTTCATAAGTTTTGAATGACCATTTTCTCTTGGTAATATCTCATGGTTCCCTTTTAAGTGAAGTAGATCCAAATTACTTGTTCAAGTTCTCGTCAACTCTTTGTTTCATGTTTACGCCTATGAAAGTTGGTATGGTCATTTCGTCATGGCCTAGCCATGACCTTTGGTCCTTGTTTCAAGGTCATGAGACACAACCTTGGCTCTAGCCATGGTTGTGGTCTTGATTATAGGTCATAAGACCTCTTGTTCCTTTCTAAGTATAACCATAATCTTGTGACTTTCGCCTAAAAATGGGCTGTTTAGAATTTGAAGAATTTTATCACTCGGAAAGTGTTTTTAGGTCTCGAGCTTCTTTGTTCCTGAACGAAAACGTCGTTCCGGACAACTTTCGTGTTTTAACTTTTTGATGAATCGGACCAGAAGTATGACTTTCAAAACCCAAATTTGATCAGGAAGCTATTTAGGCAGATTTGCCGGAAATCTTTGGTAACTTCAAATGGGCGTAACTTTTGACTCGTATACTCGTTTTGGGTGGTTCAAATTGCTATGGTTTCCTTGTTAAGTCCTCTACTACAATATGTAATGATCCAATATCATATTTTTACCATTTTGATCAGGTCTTACCAAGAAATTCATTAGTTTGCTTGTTATAGTAACTTGTCTTATCAATCAATAACAATAACTTGTTTTGGTCATTTTTATACATCATGGACATAACTACAAGACATAATATAGCAAGAATAACATGTAAATAACATGAACATGATTATTTAACAAGAATCAAGTTAGGGTTTGGCTCACAACTTTTGGCTTTCAAAGATGAAAGGAAGTTAACATGTAAGGATAGGACTTTGATAGACTTGCTTCAACCCACTTCACTTCATGCAATCTTTCTACCCTTGGTATTCTTGAAAGATGGATGATGAAGGTTTAGGTGACTTGAGTGGATTCAAACTCAAGAGAAATCACCAAGTATATGAGGTTATGGAAGTGTTTGATGAATGATAACCTATCTAGGGTTTCTACCTTGAACTAGCACTTGAATCTTGCATGAAACTTGAAGAGAATGAGAAAATGAGATGGTGTGGGTGTGTGTGTGATGAGGGACGGCCAAGGAGGGGAAGGGGGTATTTATATGGCTTGGAGGAGGTTAGAAATGTTGACTAGTCCAACCTTGGAGGCCAAGGTGAACACATGGATGAAATCTAAGGCCTTTAAGCTTGAGATCAAGCCACCTAGTGTGAAAACCCTCCCCTTATGGCGGTTCATGAACTTGGAGAGCAAGAGTTGGCTTTTTTTGGGTAAAAGGGTTAACACACCCTGGTAAAATTCATACACCAAAAAGCGTTGAAGTACAAAGGATGAGGGCGTACTCCCCTCATCTCAGTCCCTAAGGACACTTACATACTCTAATATAAGAATGACAAACCATTCTTATAACTTACATAATACAACGTACCACCTACAATGACTATACAAGTGAATAAGAAAATAGGAATAAAAACATGATTCACTAAAAGTAGCACCAGGAACATAGCCATCATAGAACTTCCATCAATCTTCCATGGAGAAACCTCCAACATGCCCACTATGAGTCATCAACTTTGAGAATCAGTCCACAAATGTCACACAACAGTTGGTGAGAGACTCTAAAACCACGGATAGAGCAGCAAGCACAAACTTGCTCCAACAGTGCATGTTTAGATGCAAAACCGATCACTATCAAGTACCAAGCATGATGACCAATACGAATGAAATAGGATTATCAAACCCTAACATCCATCATATACAAACACACGACCCAATATAGAATGAGAATGACAGGTCCATGATTGTATGATTGAGGTTTTGAATAAGAGCCCCCACAACTTAACTTCCATCAATAACATGAAATCTGTCCCAAACAGACCTATCACACTATAGCACAAGCAGTAGTAGAATTTAACAACCCTACCATCCAAACACGATCAAATCTGCCGCAAAATGTGTATAGCAAACAGAAACGACCAGCCAATGTGACTTCCATCTCTCCCAAAACCCACATACCGGTAACAACCCTCTGATCACGAACTCGCAGCCAACAACCAAGCCCTAATAAGGGCTACAATACAGAATAACGAGCAGCCGTAACACCAATAAACCATTAAGAAAATCAAAACCCTAACAAGGGTTTCATAAGCATGATCGCATAGAACAATCCCATCCAAAACGCACCATGTTAAATTAAGCTGGTCCATACAAACCAACTGGCTTCAAAATATGAACATGCCACGCTTAACCAATCTTGAAGATCGTAGAAAATAATACCCAGTAGCTTTAACGATCGAACAAGTACCCACAAATCCCTAAACCGATTGAAAAAACAAAAAAGTAATCGTGAAGGGTTAAACCCTCACAATCACCCAAGTCGTTAAAGGTTATTAATCGTATAGGGGATAAAAACCCAATCAGCAACCGACTAAGGAAAAATAATATAGAAAAAACGAAACCCTAAATTCGGTTGAATAATGAACAACGACCAGAAAACCCTAATAAAAAAAACGAATTGATCGAAACCCTAATACCCCAATAACGATCAGGAATAAAGAGTTCAATATAAGGGTTTCCTGGATAAGAAGTGGATCGATTTATAAAGAAGTAATGAATAGAAACACCCAGCCGCCACCACTAGAGAAAAAAATACACAGCCTAATACGATTGCATACCAAATAATAAGGATTAAATCACTCATTAAGAGATAGAGAGGCGCGTTAGGCTGTAAATTTGATCGGAAAAAGCATAGGTGATGGCGGTAGGAAAATCGCCCACACAAGGAGAGTTGGCTTTTGGATGATATTATCCAAGATATCTAGTTAGTTTTGACTCCGGGAAATGCCAATCGTAAATGATTAAGCCTCAAAACGTAAAACCGGGTGTCGTAAAATTATGGAACTTGAAAGTATTGATAAACATGTCAATAAGTTCCATAATAAAATATAAAATGAGTGGTAGGTTCCATTTGGGTGGTAAACCCTGCTAAAAACTGGAAACACGGGTCTAAAACGCGTAATACGTAAAACGTACGAATATTGCGTAAAATTGAGAAAAGTAAAATATTACTTTTCTAATAGGTTATAAATGATTTAAAATGACTTATAATGTCTAGACTGGGCTCAGTCTAGTGTCGGTTGGTATTAAATGTCTTTTAGACATCAAACCGTAAGCCTAAAAATCACGAATTGACTTATAACATCAAGGGATGATTTTTGGTCAATGGAGGAGGGAAAGAATATGTTGACTTTTTCTAAGAAGTTGAAAACTCAAATAATCTTAGAAACGCGTTTTGGGGTCTCACGGTTAATCGCCCATACGGTTAAGCGTGCTCATGCGAGAATAGTACAGGCTTGGGTGACCTGCTGGGAAGTTTTTGGTCATGTTTTTCTCAGTCACGATTAATTCTCAAATAAATCATGAGTGTGTCAAACATTTTTCTGATGCGGGGTCACTTAACGCGGTCGAGTTTCGTTGTACGTAGAATTTCTGAATGACGTTTTACCCTAAAACGTGTAATTCCTTAATAACTTTCACGAAAATGAGCTTATGAATGTCAAACTTTTAATTTGTCATGGAAATGATTTATCACTCGAGAATATCAAATAAAATCAACTTTCGGGAAAGTTTCGGGAAAAATGAATAGTAAAAGTGAATAGTGAAATTTTCCGGAAATGGTAATTAACCTGAAAATGCGAATTGTTACAATCTTCTGGTGTTGCTGCTGATGGTAATCCTTCAGTGGTAATGGAGGAAGAGAAAGCTACAACTGCTGAACCTTTACCTGATTCTACTGACTTACCACCACCTACCCCTGTACATATGTCACCTAGTCCTACCATTTCACCTGCTCAGGATGCTCCAGTTGAGCACATTCATGAGTTTGAAGATAACTTACAGACTTTTGAACCTGAGCTTACTAGACTACCTTCACCCAGTCCTTTGGGAGAGCAAATTAATGAAGGTTCTCCTAATGTTGTACATGAGTCTGTTTCTCCTGTTGGGTTCAATGAAGCTCCGCATACCACTGATCAAAGCAGGTAGAGCAGAGGACCCTATTACTCTCACATTTGTATATGATTTGTAACACCCCCAAAATACCGCAGCGGAAGACTGTGTCATAGGGGTGCTACTTCATAATACAAAGTACAAGTTATAGAAAACGAACTCTAAATGAGACGTTTTGAAAAGTTACCATTCGATTAATGAATTCAAAGTTACAAACATGAGATTCCAAAGTATGATACATAAATGTATACAAATGTTTTGAATGGTAAATGATAAAAGCGTAAGTCTTCAGAATATGCAGCTTGACTCTAAGTTCCACGCACTAGCTATCACCTTACTAACCTGAGATAAACATGCTAAAGTGTCAACACAATGGTTGGTGAGTTCATAGAGTTTGTCTTAAAACAGTTGAAAAGCCTTAAAGAATGTTCACACAGCAAAGGCATTGAGAATCCACTCAGTTGCAAGTTCCGCCATAAGAGACTTGTAACCTGTGTGTTCACAACCCACTGCTACAATATAGTATGATTAAGACATGTATAATTCATCAAAACAATTAAGCAATTAGTCGTGAGTCTACTCTTCATCTCCGAAGACCACACGTTAATGATGTATCCAACATTCGCAAATGTTAGGATGTATCAATAGCCTCAATGGTCATCCAACAACTTAATGTGGAGCCACCGGAAGTCTCAATGGTCATCCAGCAACTTAATCTGGAGCCACTGGCAGTAACACAATCAAGTATAACGCAGTTAAGTATAGCACAATCATGTATGTACGACAATCAAGTATAATGCAATCAAGTATAAGACAATCAAGTATAAAACAATCAAGTATAAATCAATCAAGTATAAATGTTTTGAGTATTTGTACAAGTAAGCAAGTAGTTGTGCATGTATCCCCCCCAAAGAGTTAAAACAAGTATGAAAAAGTAGGGGCTATGACTCACCTTAAGTCTATGTAATGAGAAATGAAAGTGGTAGTCGAATCGCGAAAGTCTCTAAAAAGCAGCCTATAATAGAACGTTGCGACTTAGGTTTGGAGTAACGTCTAAGAATACGAAGAATTGCCCATATATGTCTTGCATAATGTTCATGATGTATTACTTAGTATATAGTGTAAGTCATTGAATATAAGTGGTTTATGAAACATGTATAGGTTGTATATCTCTTACTACCGTTCGGGCCGACATAATTCAGAAGTCATGGAGTAAACGTTCAAGGAGCCAGGACACTTTAATTCGTAAATCCACAACTCATCTCGACGGCTTACTTAATGAACTCCTCACATGAGGCTCCCTACTATTGTAGTATTTGATAACATATGTATAAGTTTTGATCTTTAAAAGTTATATGGTCTTTAGCCGTGGCTTTGCCGTGACCTTGGTCATTGTTACCATGGTCTTGAGACTCAACCTTGGCTTTAGCCATGGTTGTGGTCTTGGCTTTAGGTCATTAGACCTCTTGGTCTCATCTAATTATAACAATTATATAGTAACTTTGGTCTAAAAATGGGCTGTTAAGAATTTGAAGAAAATTATCACTCAGAAAGCATTTTCAGGGCTCAAGCTTCTTTGTTCCTGAACGAAAACGGCGTTCCGGACAACTTTCGTGTTTTAACTTTTTGATGAATCGGACCAGAAGTGGGACTTTCAAAATGGCAGAATGCAAAACAGTTTGTATAGGCAGTTTCGGCGTTTTGGTTTCGCTAACTTCTTATGGCCGTATCTTTTGACTCGTGTACTCGTTTTGGGTGATTCAAATTGCTATGTTTTCCTTTTAAAGTCCTCTTTAACAGTAAGTATGTGTCAAATATCATAGTTGTACTATTTTGGTCGTGGTTCTCCATAAAAATCACTAGTTTGCTTGTTTACTTGTCATAAGTTAACATATGTATACCAATACTCGTTTTATCCATTTTTAAACATCATGAACACAATAACAAGAACATATATAGCATGAAAGAACCATAATAAGCATGAAAATGATATTGAGCAAGAAAGTGTATAAGGGTTTGCTTACAACTTTTGGCTTTCTAAAGAAAGGAAGTCAAGTATAGAACTAGGACACTAAACCTAAGCTTGTAAACCCTTCACCATAACTCTTGTAACCCTTGCTAGCCTTGATATAGACCTTGTGAAAACCATTAACTTCAGCCCCTAATCACCTTGTGTAGCTCCTAATTCAACCATGGAATCACCAAACAAACTTAAGAACTAGGTAGAGAATACTAAGACCTTGAACTTTGTAGTGTAACTTGTAGTTTGAAGATCAAAGGATCATGGTGCTAGGTATTTATGTTGTGGCATTTTTGGTGATGAAGAATGGAAGGGATTAGCTTGCTATTTATACTATGAATGAGGAGGTTAGGAAGGTGGCTAGGAAAGTGCTTAAACTTGGAGACAAAGTTGTAAATAAGTATTGATCTAATGGCTAAAGTCATGAGATGATGCCACAAGTGTGAATGCCCCCCCTAGTGGCGGTTCATGAACTTGGAGAACAAGGTGTGGACTTTTGATGATATTATCCTAAGTATGTAGCTAGTTTTGACTCCGTAAGTTGCTAACCGTAAGTTTTTAAGTCACGAAACGTAAAACCGGGTATCCTAAAAATATGAAACTTGAAAGTATGGTCAAACATGTCAATATACTCCATAATAAAATATAAAATGAGTGGTAGGTTCTATTGGGTGCTAAAACCCTGCTAAAAACTGGAAACACGGGTCTAAAACGCGTAATTCGCGTAAAACGCTGAACTGAAAAACGTAAAATTCCAAAACTTTTGGAATTGTCCTAAAATGAGAGAAAATCATATTTCTATTGTTTATAATGTTTTATGGACATATCGGGATGCTGGAATGACGTTTAAACCTAAAAGTAAATCTCGGACACGGCTTTGTGATTTTTGCAGAAATGATCCGACGAGCGTGAAATTCTCGGATTATCGTTAAAATAGTTTAACTTACGAGAATATGAAATAAAAATTTCTGAGATGAATAGTAAAAAGTGAATAGTAAAAAGTGAATAGTGAAAAGTGAATAGTAAAAAGTGAATAGTAAAATTTTCGGGAATAAAAGTTAACCTGAAATTGCGAATTGTTATAGTATCTACCCCTTAAGGAGAACTTCGTCCCGAAGTTCAGTTGATGTTAACTACTTATGATGTGTCTAAGAGAATTCGGGATCTCTAATATAGTGGTGTTTACTCTGATTCGTCTAAGGTTCTGGTTAAGGAGTTGTATCGGCTACAATTAAGTCCATTTATTTATAACACATTACTTACATAAAGAAGCGTCCAAATTTATGTAAGTAAGGTCTCATAAACTTACGGTTCGGTGATTTACAATTTCTTTATTTAAATGAAGAGGCGTCCCAATCCATTTAAGTAAGGAGATTCTAAATCATCCTACTTAAGAATTTCCGACACAAAATCCGCCTTCTGAGGCCGATGGTAAGATAATCAAGCCATCAAATCCTTAAAGCTAAGCAATAATATTATTTAACTCAGATCTTGTGTCTCATCAAACAAGAACTGTCACAAGATCAAGTTAAATAATTAGTTATTACTGAGCTCCATGTTTTTAATGACTCGGCTAATCTCTGGGGCTCCTTATAATACTAAAGTCACATCATCTAATAGCGTGGAACTAAACCAACAACTACCAAAAAGCGTATATGTATGTAGTGTGTCTAAGGCAAATAAAGAGGAGAGTCTTAACGTATATAGCAGTTATAGTCTAGGCACTAAATGCAACCTAGTTCTCTATAACCAAGTGGTTTATGAAACATGTATAGGTTGTATGATTCCCTTAGCAGGTACATGAAATTGCGAAAAGTGAAATTGCAAATAAAGAGGAGAGTCTTAACGTATATAGCAGTTTAACTTACGAGAATATGAAATAAAAATTTCTGAGATGAATAGTAAAAAGTGAATAGTGAAAAGTGAATAGTAAAAGTGAATAGTAAAATTTTCGGGAATAAAAGTTAACCTGAAATTGCGAATTGTTACATGATTCCCTTAGCAGGTACATGAAAATGACTGAAGATCTCCAGAAAGAGCTTGCTGAGACCAAGACTACTCTTGGTAATGAAATTAAAAGTTTGAAAAGCAAGGTTCAAGATTTGGAGGCACAGCTAAGTCAGCAGAAGCAAAGTAAAGATGGATTGGATTCTACTGAAGTAGCAAAGGAGGCAAATTTGGATTCTCTTGAGATTCTAGCTGAAGTTGCTAGACAGTCTCATGTTGTTCCTCCTAGAGTTGCTGAAGTACCTCAATCTAAACCAAAGATACTAGTCCACAGAAGAAGAAGTACAAGACAGTATTTGGCAAGGAAAGCTGCTGAAACTTCAAAAGTGACTGGTGGTGATAATGATGTGCTGATGACTGAAGCTGTGGATATACTTCAGGAGAAACAATCATTAAGTAGGGTTGCTGCTGATCAATCTGCTGATAAAGGAAATACATCAGGAGAAGCATACTTTGTAGCAGGGAAAGAATATTTGAATTCTCCTGTTCATCATTCATCTAAGAATCAACAAGTTTCTTCTGATAGAGAGGTTCAAGATGTACATGATGAACCTATGGCAGATGTGAATGTTTCTCATGATGATGTTGCTGCAGATAATGTTCCTCATGATGATTTGGATGAGCTTGTAACAGCTGAAGACAGAGCTGGACAAGGAAAACTATTTCAAGAATGGGAAGATTATAAGAAGAGTGCTAATCTAGTTGAGGAAGTACAAGCCAAGTTTGATGCAGAATTAGATTCAGTCACTCAAAGATATGTTTCTACCTTACCCATTGAAAGACAAAAGGAATTGGATGCAGCTGTTCTAGAGTTTGATGAGTCAGATTGGCAGCAGATTGGACAACTAATGCTTGATAATCCTGATGTAGCTACTGATATTATTGGTAAAAGGGTAGAGGAGAAAGACTATGATTATGAGATTGTTAAAGTGTTAAAGATGAGGAAGAAGGTAGCAGATGAGTTAAAAGCCAAAGCTAAAAGAGATAAACCTATGACTCAAGCACATCAGAGGGATTATATGAGAACATATGTGAGAAGTCAAAGCAGTTCATTATTCAATACTGCTTGGTCCAAATCAAAAGTGTGGGGACTTCCATTTGACAAACTAGTTGAGATTTATAACAAGATCAAGGCTAGGAATGACAAAGCTGGAATGGGTGCTTCCAAGAATATTCCTCTCCTCAATGCTGATGTTGTTTCATCTGTGAATATTCCTATTGCTGATGAACAAGTATCTTTACCTGATACTTCTGCTGGTTTATCACATGTTGCTGCTTCTGTGGATAAAGGTAAAGCCAAAGTGATGACATCAGATGCTCCAACTAGAAAGAGAACTAGGAGACAATTGGAGCAGGAAAGATTAGGTGAAGAGACTGCTAGAAAGTTGATTGAGGAACAAGAAGCTGAACAAGAAGCTGAACAAAAAGCTGAGCTTGCAAGATTTCATGAACTGAAGACACGAGAAGTTGAAATTCAAGCTGCTAGAAACAAACAAATCAGGAAGGCTATGGATGAACAATATGCCTCTGCTGCACTTGAATCTTCTCAAGATTCTACTGATGAACAATTAGATACTCCATCAGTGGAAACTGATGCTGCAGAAGGTGATTCTGCTGAAGCAGCAGTTCATGATGCTATTTATGTTCCTGGAAGAAGAGGCAAGAGAATGGCTAAAGTCAGATCATCACATTCAAAACAAAGTCTAATTAATGTGAATGATTCTGATGCTTCATTTATAAGGGAAGGATCCTCTGATGATTGGCCTGAAGGAACTAGGGATGTTTTGGTTCATTGAGAGTTAAGTAAAGATGGTCAAGTGAATACCATTTACAAATTGAATAAAACTTCCATATCCAAAAAAACGAACAGCCGATTTTCTCTAAATACGATTTTCTCTCTCAACTAGGGGCGATTTCTGCCCTCCCCCCCCCCCCACCCTATCAAATTCGGCCATAATTCTTCCTAGTCGATTGGTTTTTTCTTTAATCTCTATTGGGATTACTGAATTAACAACAAAGAATTGGTTTGTTAGGGTGGAGGGTGGGTTTTCTATCTGTTCTAATCTTTAAATCATCCCTATGCTTATGATCGAAACCCTAAATTTGTTCTATAATGATTTAAACGATTTAAACCGACTTTTGGTTAAATCGTTGATTGGTTAGGGTTTTCTCTATTGGGTTGCCTGATCGCACTTGGGGTCTATTGTTTAAGTCGGTTTGGTTTTTTCAAATCGACTCTATATATTTTTCTTTTGCGATTAGGGTTTTATTATTGCTGGTTGATCGTATGGTTTACATGGGTTTATTTTTTTGCGATCTTCTTGTATGGTGAGCGTAGCATGTTCAAGCTTCTGAATCTATCTATATTAACATGATGCGTTGGTATGGGTTTGTTGTGCTTCATGATTAACGAAACTCTTTTTGGGTTTTGTATATTCTATATTGTTTGTGATCATGGATCTGGTTGTTATCATGGAGGTCAATCTGTTTCAACGGATTGTTTGGTGTTTTTTGTGTTATCATGTTGGTGCTGCCATGGAAGTGGGTTAGAGAGAGATGGAAGTTAAGTTTTAGGGCAACTTATTCAAAAACCCTAGTTTTGATCGTTATGATGGTTCTACATGAACTTTCATCATGTAGTATTGGATGTTAGGGCATTTTCAGCCCTATGATTGTGTGCACAATATGCTATGGTTTGAGAGCTTTCAAGTGATTCATGCTTCATTTTTCTTGGCTGTTCGAATTGGTGGTGTTGTGTACGGATGATTTGGTTTTGGTCGTTAGGTTTTGTTAACCCCTTGTTGCTTTTGTATGGGTCTAATAAAGATTGATCATTCTCGACCTGTTTAGTGGGTTAGCATTTGCCTTGGATTATGCATTGACTTGATCATGGTAATCTTCTTGTGTGTCACTCGGATTTATTGGAAGATTGTTTCAAGCTCGGATATGCTGGAGGTTGGGTCGCTTAGACCAGGTTTATGCTTCAACTCTATTTGCTACGGAAGTCACTCTTATTAGGTTATTAGATTATGCCTTGCATAATACTAATAGAAGACGCAATTGGTTGAAGTTGGAAGTTCGCATGTTTATGATCTGGATCGCTAGGATGACTAAGAAGACTTCAATTTTATTTGAGTTGTGATGTATTGTATTTTTATTGCTAGTCATCATTAGTTGTATTTAGATCTGGTAGTTATAAGAATGGTCTGTCATTCTTATATAGTGGTAGTGGTAGTGGTAGTGTCCTTAGGGACTTCGATGAGAGACTCACTCTCTTCCATTGTACTTAAACGTTTTTTATTAATGTATTTTACCGGGTGCAGGATTACTCCCCTTTACCCAAAAAAAAAAAAAAAAAAAAAAAAAAAAAAAAAAAAAAAAACTTCCATATCCTTTACATTTCTTCAACAGATTCTTCATCTTGTGAATCATCAAGATTTAGTCACTCTATATGAGTTGGTTATTAAGTACTATGCAACTCATACTCCTGAAGGGTCTGGATTGTATTTGTTGGGTGATCTTCAAGTGTTGTTTGATTCTTCTACTCCCAATGGTGCAAGCTATGATATCTGGAAGAACAATCAGAGATGGAAAGTTCA
This sequence comes from Artemisia argyi, assembly GCA_030686995.1. Lineage (NCBI taxonomy): Eukaryota > Viridiplantae > Streptophyta > Magnoliopsida > Asterales > Asteraceae > Artemisia > Artemisia argyi. The sequence goes on along the minus strand of CM060707.1, from coordinate 92,552,029 downwards.
GAGTTGGAAGTTCTATCCTATGCCTTATGTTCATGTGTTGGAAACTACCACTGGTCTTAGGCTTATTATGGATCTTACCAATAGATATCCTTTGAAGGTATCTCTGATGGAGAAAATGTTACAACAGAAGTTGGAGATTCCTCCTGATCCAGCTGGAAATACAAGATTGTTTGCTGAATCGTTGGTGAAGGTTTTCAAACAAAGGATTAAGACTTCCAGAGCAGCATCTGATTAGGGATATCATATTGTATATTTGTTTTATTTTATAAAAAAAAAAAAAAAAAAAAAAAAAAAAAAAAAAAAAACTAACATCTTGTTGTATAGTATTTGTATGCAGGTTTGGTTATCAACTTACCTGATGTTGACTATTCCATCATAAAGTTGGCTAGTCCAAAGGGTACAGCTTTGGTAAAGACACATCAAATCTGTTGATAGCTGTAATGGTTTGCTCAAAACCATATGGTTTTCAACTCACCCATGCTTTGTTGCTGAGTAGTTGAAATGGTTGTCAATTGACCATGGATTTTTCCTATATGGATTCTGAATAATTGACTAGCCCACATGTATATGGCTTGTGGTAAAGGCAGTGGAAAACCATATTTGGTAATCAGTTAACCAAGATGATTTTCATCAAAATAATTGGCTAGTCCTGAGCAAACGGCTACAGGTAAAGACATCTCAAATCCGTTTATAGCTGATGATTTGCTAAAAATCATGTGGTTATCGGTGTACCTTTGAACACTTGGCTACTCCAGTAGTGATGGCTATTGGTAAAGAGACATCAAATCCATTATTTTCAATGATTCACCTCTCACAGGAGTTAATACACCTGGAAGTGATGAGAATAGTATGAAACTGATTTGTTTTGATGTACCTTTGGTCATTTGTTGCTGCAAAGAATGGAGCTTTCAAGTATTTGCTGATCATAGAGATTCTGCTGAAGATGATTCTTTGCTGGTGCTGTCTTATTACAATCCTCTTGGTATATTATTTTGCAGATCTATCAAGAATCTTGAACTTAACCAGGTCAAATTCAAGATTAGGGGAGGATTGTTGGGAATTATGTGAAGTAAGAATTCTGCTGCTGTTTCTGCTGAAAAGGATCCTGCTGAAGAGTTGGTTTCTGCTGAAGCAGTGTATCTGCTGAAGACTAGTTTCAGCATTATTAGTTTATGCGGATATAGTATTTCCGTATTTTATGTAATGTAGTTTGGATATGCATGAGTTTATTTACGAAGTGATAATGCATATCTTTTAGAAGTTTTTAGAATATACGTTTCTTGAGAAACGGTTTAGGGTTCCTTATGTATAAAAGGAACACACGGTTTATGTATTGAATAACTTTTAGTGAATACTCTTATTATAATTAAAAAGATCCATAGAGGATCAAGAGTTCTTAGTATTGAGCTTGTGTTTAGTTTCCGCTTTATAAATATAAGTTACAGAGATTGTCTATTAGTGTGTTATTGATTACAGTGACATTACTAACGATTCTAGAGTGCTCAAGAAGATCTATCAAGGTCTTTATATAGTTTCAACAATATATATATATATATATATATATATATATATATATATATATATATATATATATATATATATATATATATATATATATATATATATATATAAAACAAGATGTACATGACATCACTGAATGTCTAGTAATCATGCATAATGCCTATGTCATTGACACCTTGCAGTTCTAAAGCATCTGATTGGCTGTTGAAAATCCCAGTGCCACGTGGAACCCTAAGTTTCTTGCTTACTTGGCAGAATCGACTTTCATAGGATCGATAATATTGGAGTAATGCATAATTGTTCCTTCAATATAGTTTGGTAAATTAAAAAAAAAAAAAAAAAAAAAAAAAAAAAAAAAAAAAAAAAAAAAAAACTTATACATTGGCACGCTTCTTTTACCAGCAAAAACTTTGATCCGATACTCCCATCTCAACAAACATGTTTTTTTATAATGTTCAACTATCTAATTCTGTTTGATTTGTTCCATGCACAACTGATCATAATGAATTGCTTCATGTTTGGCATGTTTTATCTGTTTTTTTCGTTTTTGTTTAGAATTTAAATTAATTCATATTGTATGACCTAGATACCACGATGCAGTCATTTTTTAAGGTATGCTTTATAAAGTTATGGTTTTTTATTTTAGTTTTTTAAGAATAATGTTTTTATGAGATTACTTTGTTGTGAATGTTTATTGATTATGGTCAGTTAATTTTGGAGATGTTAAAATACTAATTGACACATGTTTTATTTAGTTTCTGATATATTAGGGTTTTTCATTGACGCGTATTGTGTTTTTCAATAGGTTGCGGTAATCAGACTGTGTCACTTTGGTATGCATGGTAATTAATTGTGTCAAGTATGCATAGGTTAGCATACGAATTTAAAAATTTTAATTAGTATGGTGAATATCTGATTTTTGATTGCAGCAGTCTCTCATCTATCTAATTCTGTTTGATTTGTTTCATGCACAACTCATCATAATGAATTGCTTCATGCTTGGTATGTTTGATTTTTTTTAATTGCTAAAGCTCATCTATCTAATTCTGTTTGATTTTTTTCATGCACAAATGATCATAATGAATTGCTTCATGCTTGGCATGTTTGATTTGTTTTTTTTTTTTTGGGTAAAAGGGTTAAAACACCCTGGTAAAATATATTATCCAAAAAAACGTTGAAGTACAAAATGACGAGGGTGATTTCCCTCGCCCACAGTCCCTTAGGACACTTACAAGACTCCTATCTAAGAATGACAATCATTCTTAAAACAAACATGCACAACATGTGCAACTGACCGCCACATACTCTAATATAAGAATGACAAACCATTCTTATAACAAATACATGAACATAAAACTACAACGACTAAAAGATTTACACATAAAAAACATCAAGTAAAAACTTGAATCTTCCCATGTCGTCATAGAATTTCATGACCTTCAACGATGCAGCCGAAACCATGGTAGAATAGACACGCGCCAATCCACACAATAGATCCACCAACTACACCAATCTTCAAAAATCCAATCAGGACCAAACCAACACTACAACTCGATCCGATACCGCATCTACTACTAGTTTCAAATGAAACTGAAGCTAAGAATGAAAATCAATGTATCTTGATCAGTCGTAGACGAACATAGGGCAGACGACCCTAACTTACATCAAATAGAGCACCATCGATCACATGACCAAATAATAACCGGCGGAAATCAATGCCATAACCATGAGCGATGATAAAAGGTTTTGAATAAGACCCTTTAACTTAACTTACATCACTTATTCGAGCAGCAGCAGATTCCATAAACAAGTTAGAAGTAACTTAGATGAATATACTCAATCTACTAGAAACACGAACAGCAAACATACCAAATAGCTCGTACCATAGCCTTACCACCTAGCATCAGACGTACCATATTAACAACATACCACCAAATCATAAAAACCATAGTTCTGATCAGCAAGGTACTTATAATGCATGCACGAGCAAATAGGTCTTTGAGAGCAGGCACACACTGCCATCAAAATCATCAATCACTCCGCAAAACATAAGCAGCAGAAACAGATTAAACCATCAGTAGGGAGATCGAATCCCTACACCTCCAATAACATAACTTCCATCTCTCCCTAAACCCACATACACACTACATCAATCTGATAAACAGAACACGAAGCCAACATTCAAACCCTAATAAGGGCTACCTGAAGAATAACGTGCAGACTGATCACAAACCCAATTGAATATCGAAACCCTAGCCAGGTTTCATAAACATGAACGCGTAGCAGCAAACCAATCGATCAGATCCATTTAAAAAACGAAACCCTAAACAGGAATTCGTGCATGAAATTAAGAATAGATATTTGATCGACCAAACCCAACAAAGATCGTTATAAATATAACCATGAATAACAAACGATCGGCGAATCAAAAACCCTAAACCGATCATAAAGAATAAATCGTTAAGGATAAAATTCACTAAACGATCTACCAAATATAAGAGAAAGAATCGGTTAGGGTTATACATAAAGCGCCATAGAACCACAAAACCCTAACAGAAAATTAGGGTTTCGATTGAAGACGCAGAAACCAAACACGACATATGATAATAACAACCCAAAAAACGATTGCATACAAACAAAACAATCAGAGATCGTTTATGTGTAGAGAGGCGTTTAAGGATTGATGTTGAATAAAAAGATAAGATATGCCGGCTGAATAAATGGAACGATTTGAATGATATAAAGGATAAGAACCGACTTCTATCCCTAACAAATCAGATCAGTCGTTAATTCTATTAACCCAGCTAAGGATTAAAAGAAAAACGTGGAAATTATGGCCGGAAATTGTTAGGGATAGGCTGCCGGAAATCGCCCAAGAGAGAGAGAACTTTTTTAGGGTTGTTTGATTTGTTTTTTGGTTTTGTTTAGAGTTTATATTAATTCGTATTTTATGACCTGGACACCTCAATGCAGTCATTTTTTAAGGTATGCTTTATAAAGCTATGATTTTTTTATTTTTATTTCTTAAGAATAATGTTTTTATGAGATTACTTGGTTGTGAATGTAGTTTTTGGCGCAAGTTTGAACATGTTCGGTAGGGTTGATCCTATAGAACTTTTGTTCAAGTAACCGTGTTAAGGGCTTTGTCTCATAATGAGTAGTTCTTGGTACAAGTTGGAACACGTTCAGATTGCAGTTAAAGAGATTGGAATTGGGTGTTTGGATTATCTTATTTCTACAGGCTTAGTCATTTCTAGAGGTTGCGTATAAAGATTCTAAATTTTTTTTATGTATTGCTTTTTTTGTTTCATTACTAATCTTACATATGTGTGGTAATTAATTGTGTCAAGTTTGAATAGGTTAGCATATGAATTTAAAAATTTTAATCAGTATAGTAAATATTTGATTTTTGATTGCAGCAGTTCTCTCAGCTATCTAAGTCTGTTTGATTTGTTTTATAAAGTTATGGTTTTTTATTTGAATTTCTTAAGAGTAATGTTTTTATGAGATTACTTTGTTGTGAATGTTGATTGATCACGGTCAGTTAATTTTGGAGATTTTAAAGTACTAATTGACATGTGTTTTATTTAGTTTCTGATATATTTGTGTTTTTCATTGATGTGTATTGTGTTTTTCCAATAGGTTGCGGTTGAGTACGGCGGAATAAAAAGCGGTGCGAATCAGACTGTGTTACTTAGGTATGTATGGTAATTAATTGTGTCAAGTTTGCATATGTTAGCATATGGATTTACGGTCATGAATTCATTTTAAAATCCGTGTATCTCACCCCTTGATTCATTGACCAAGCTGACTCTTGTAAGATAGGGGAGCAAAGTGAACGTCAAAATCATCATCACAAAACACAATAATAGTGTACTCAAAAACATGAAATTTCTAATAATAATTGGAAGTAATTGTTGGAATTATAATATCATGACAATCATATAAAATAAATCAAACACATCAAGTGAGCATAGCGGAAGCAATTATAACAAGATCATATAACATGTAATTAATTAATCAAATATAAATAGTAAACATACCTTTGTGATTCTAGCCCGAACAAGAATCAATTGCAATCTTCAAATCAAGAACCCTAATTAGGGTCTATGTGGATTATAAGAATTACCCCTTACCTCTTTTGTAATTCAATCCAAGAATCAAACAATAATGTGTTTGAATCACGTTCTTGTACACACGTACTAATTCAAGAAAAAGTTTATGCAAGTAAATAAAACACAAAACTTATTTTCATCAATAAAATCAAATCCCTTATGGGATTGTTTGATGGATCGACAATGGGACAAAGAGAAGGAGAGAAAAACACCAAGATGTGTGTGTACAAGTTATGAGAAAACAATACATCTTGGGTTTGTATATATACTAATTGAAACTTGGAGCTCAAGGCACAAAGGAGGTGAAGAACCTTCCTTGTTTCCAAGTTTTCCTTAGTATTACTTTCCTAATCTTCTTTAATAGGTCATTAGTCATTTATCATTAAATACTAATTACTATTACTAGTTTTGTGTTTATTAATAATTACTTATAACATTTATAAATAATTATTTCTTTTTCTCTTCATACGTATTGTGTGCAATCCCATGATCTCGAGTTCGATCCTAACATACGACTACTAAAATAATGTCCATAATCTAATAGCTCCCACTTGGACATATTTTAATAGTGTAATCACATCGGTTAGCGTCTTGCAACACGCCGATGCCTCTAGTATGATCTCGAGTAAAGCTCCTGGAAAAACCTTTTAATGATTTCTCATTATTATTATCCTTTTGTTTCTAATACCATGTTAATAAGGATATGGATCAAAGTCATTCCTTAATTAACCATTCTGTTTCTCGTTGTTTGTGATTGATCAAGATTACCAAATCATCTGAACATATTCAGGGAAGATCTTGGGCACGGCCATGCAAACATCTTGACAACCCTACGAGGTGCCCAACAGTATTAAACTCCAAAAATTAATTTGAAAGAACAAATTCTATCTTGACTAAAAGCAAAACCCCAAACTTTGTAACACTTTCGAAAACAACCCTTATGACTACCAGTTACGTATAGCGTTAAGTTGTTCCACAAAAATGTACTACATTCATGACACTTATCTTGCATCTCAAGTCTGAGGATAATATTCCTTAAGTATATTATCTGAAATGGCATGTCTACGCATCAATATACCTTAAGTATATTATACCAACCTTCAGATTTGTCTTGATTTAATAATATTCCCATATTATTAACTGACAACGAACAATTTAGAATAACATTTATTCATGGATTAAACATACAAATATAGGATACAATTTATTATAAATTAAACATACCATGTATTTGAATTTATCATAATAATTGTTTAACATCCCTTATCCAAATACTAAATAGATCAATACATGATAACTCTTGTTGATGAATTATGTCTCAAGCAATGACATTCATACTTGTTGACAAGACATAAATCATCCAACTTTGATTTATCGGAATTTTAAGAATACTTATTTCAAGAATCCAACTATTGAAATTCTTATATGTGCATAGTCGACTATTTTGATAATGCCATATTTCATAAAAATGTGAGACATCCTTAACAACTAATTTATGATAATTAAACTTCCAAACATTTTAAATTTTAAAGTATTCTTATTCTCTTAATGTATAATTCAACTTATACTTTTAGTAAGCAGAACTAGTACATATAGCAAAGAACGAAATCCTTACCATAACTAGTATTGAGTGTCATCTCAATTTCAATAACATCATTGTATGCAACAACAATATGTTATTAAAACTTCCCGTAAACCTTAATATCTATTATGTAATGTTGATGCCTTTCAAACTTTCAAGTTTGTTGGCTATGACAATTTTCACATCAATTGAAAATTGTTCATCTATAGAATTTGGAAGCTGTTCCAGATTTAGGATATAATTCTATAATCAAACATATTCATTTAGAATATTACACAAGTTATCTAATAACTTTTTAATTAGATATTAATATTGCCAAATCATCTTGTAATCAAGCATGATAAAACAAAACATGATGTTCATGAAAATCTTTGAGTCATACTTAGATTTTATTCATGTCATACATATCTATTTAGACTTTCTAAATAATATATCATGTTATATTAGATTCATTTACCGCACATGTTTCAACAATAAACATTCATTCCAAGGTTATATGTCTTATTTTCTAAATCTTTCAAGTAAAGTTTCATTCCAAACTAAAACTTAACTTTTAACTTATATGGAATGTTACTTTTAATATGTTCCACAACATATATGATTTAAGAAATTAAACATAATACTCCCACTAGCTTTTAGGAATACTTAGAAATTATCTTATTTCAATTATAAATCAAAACATGAATTTAATAATTAAACATAAGAGTAATCTTCTAGATGCATGATTTATCCATCCATGGATTATTGCACTTTGTACACTTCCAAAGATTTATTTGAATTCATAAACTCCTTTTGATTACTTATCGTCCTCGCTCAAGTAATCACTCAAGAAAGAGTTTTGATATTCTATTGTCAATTTCATAAATATGACAATCATAATCTTTATATATTTAATGTGTTTAGAAAAGAATATAAAATCACAGTTAATTGCTTAAGTGTGATTAATAATCTTGTTATAAGCATGCATTAAATACTTGCACAATATTGTCCATATGATTTCTATACAAAGATTTAAACTACAAGGGTTACCTAATCTTTGAAGAAACTCAACTTTATTTTCTAGTCTAACTATTAAGATAAACCACATTTCTAAAATTGACTATCTTTATGGACAGCATCTTAATCATTCATATCATGTATACTTTACCCAATTTCATATTTGGTAATGTATCATAATGATTATCAGGTTTACAATAATCCTGTAAATCATAGCCCTCAGCATATTAATCAAATATCTGAGATATATTACTATTCTATGAATGATATTCCATCATCTTGAGATTTAACATTTAAATGTCAAACTTTATTATCATGTTGAGATTTAACATTCAAATGTCAAATTTCATCATGATATTTACTAGTGTATTTTAGAAGATTATGTATCTTGTAATTTTATCTTTTAAAGATCAACACTCCCACTTGCTTTTAGCAATTTAAAGACTATCTTTAAATACTTAGCAAATAAAGCAACAATACAATATTCTCTTTTGGGATATTACAAATACATATTGACAGTTCCTGACTTTACTTTGTTAATAACCTCTTCTCAAGCAGTTAAACAAATTTAGAACTTCAATTTAAGACTTAATGTAATTCATCACATTGCATCATATGATGATGTCTTATTAATCTTCTAGGTTGGAGTTTTGTTAAATATGTCCAAGTCATACTTAACATTCTAACCTTGATAACTTTTGGAAGAAAAGAAGTCATAGTTATCTTTAATCAAACAATATAACAAGAATTTGATTTTCCTAACTGAACATACCATAAACATTTGATATTTTATTAGTATTAATATTGTAAGACAATCTAACAATATTAAAGATAACCATATTCCTTTTGACTTGTCTATTTACCAACTAATTCATTTTAATGGTATAATAATATTCAAGCCAATTACATGCTTTATAACATAAGTACTTTTTACAAAGTCACTTCATGTCCATGTCTTTACAAGAAAACATAAACTGTTATAATCCGACTATACGTTATAAGTAATTTAACAATTTAATAACTTCATGTATATGTCTTAATTAAAAAACACAACAAGATAACGTCTTACTTTATTATAAGTCTTGTAATAATTAAAAGACTTTATGTTTATATCTTTACAATGAAACATAAACATGTTTAACTAAAGTAATTATGAACACCATCTTTTGGTTTCAATAGTAATTTCAAGTTAATTTATTACTTCACAATAATGTAAATAACATTATTTCTTCATTTATTTATGTCATTCCAAGAACACATAAATATTCAGATTGAAGTAGCATTAGATTACTTAATTAATTTATGTCATTCCATGAATTCATAAATCTATAAATTAAAGTAGTCTTGATATCATATTGACACATGTTCTAATAGGTATCTAATTTAGAAACTGCAAATTCTCATAGTTCAATTACATCAGTTGATCTGCTAATATTGAAAATATGAAATTCACCTTGTTGTTGCAATCTAGTTAAGCTCATAACATAAATTGTAACACCAAGTGTTTCTTGAATTAGCCTAGTATAATTCATATCAGAACATTATTCTAATTTAGAAACTGCAAATTCTCATAGTTCAATTACATCAGTTGATCTGCTAGTAATGAAATATGAAATTCACCTTGTTGTTGCAATCTAGATAAGCTCTCACATAACATAAATTGTAACACCAAGTGTTTCTAGAATTAATATTAGAACATTATTCTCTTACCTTGTAGTCAAGAGAATACATTAAATCGTATCTTTATGACTTGTTTCTTGCACACATTAAAGATAACATTTCTCCCACTTGTGCATGGAACAACCTCATATAGTTGATAAACAACATGCCAAGCATTTGTTTATGTGTTCAATATGATTGTGTCATAGATTTTCGCATAACAAGTATATGTAAAACAACAATGTCTAGTAAGGAAACGTACAAGACTATCCTTAAAAGTATGAGTGTCTACACTTGGAAAGTAATTATCTTTAGCTACCAAGATGTCAAAGCTTGTAACTCCCATTGAATTAAAGATCATTACAATAATTTCTTATTCAGTAATAAGTACACAATACTCCCACTGAATTTGACAACATTCTAAATGTTTCATATCTAGTGAAAGAAAAATAGTGTGCTTTTAACTTTCCTACACCTTTAAATGTCCATACGTAACAATTACTTATGCACTAAAGAGTGTATTCTACTACTTAAATGATGGACTATACACCAAATGCTATTAACTTGAAAAATTGGGCATGCAATTTCTTCCTTAACAGGTCTACCATCCTACAATGTATGTAGCACCTTTAAAATAGTCAAAACAACTAGATTGTCTTTAAACATTTTGCAGTAATTAGTCTAGCTTCTAATTATAATAACTCATAAAATGTCATACATAATTTTCTGTTAACCAAATATCATATTTGTTACTAAGAATTTGATCACCAAATGAGAATGATGAAATCCCTAAGAAAAATGTACGCAATTTTCTTAACTATTAAAAAATTTGCTATGAGTTATATTAGAATTTAGACATATCTAATATACCTATTATCCTTTCTCATTCATGAAAAGGAATAGGATTGTGTCTCACTCTTCTTTCATAGAAAGGAGACTTCATTTGTCTTTTAAGTAAATTATTCTTAATCAAACATTTGTTTGAAAACAGAACAAGATCAATTTACCAAAGCCCAAAGTGCGTTTACGGTTTGAACGTTGCATTAATACATTAAAACGAATTACAAATTCAATTTCAGTATTTTCGATAATTAGATCTTTAAGAAAATAAAATACCCATTGGTGAATATTCATATAAACCATAGTATTTTCTTAAAGCTAGGATCCTAATTGACATAGTACCATTACATCAGTTGGTCTGCTTGTAATGATAGTATTCAACAAGTTAATTGTCGAACAATAATTGCCAATATCATATTGCAATTCCTAGATTATTATGGGATTTACTTTCAAAAAACTTTTGCAAAGTAAGCATGTTTCATCCCCATCTAATGCCTTGAGTCCAAGATCTCACTTCCTACTCAATTTAAGTCGTCTAACTTAAAAACTGCAAACCCACAAATCCATCACAACAGTTGATCTGCTAGCAATGAATTTATGAAATTTACCTCTCCATTGCAATCTCGCCAAGTTCTCACATGACGTAAATTACAACTTCAAGTGTTCTTAATTAGATGGCATTCGACTTAATTTTATAAGGGTATTAAATTTTGACGTGATCAAAATAATGTATGAAGAAGCATGCATACAACTTCATAACATTGGTTTTACAAAACATTTTTATTACCAATTTGCTAAGAGTAAAACAACAAAGTTTTGATTGAGGTATCGGGTTCACCAATTAAAGAATTACCAACAATTATCGTCCACTATATCGTACTTTTGCATAAGCCCTAAGGCTTAGTGTTTCGGATAATCATTGTGGAATTGTGGTGAATTCACCCTTAAGATGACAATGCACGTAATATAGTGATATAGGTAAGTCTAGAGTCGGCAACCAAGCAGTTGTAGAGAACCGGTAGGTGCATGAGCTTTAAAAACCCCTCTCTACAAGTACATTGGATGGCAACCTTCGGTCCGCCTTTCGCACACTATGTACAAAAACATCAATCAACCAATCCTTTGAAATTTTACTCTTAAAACCAAAACAATTTCGCCATTTATTTAGTCCATAACAATTAAGTATGTATAAAACATGTAGCCACATGCAAATCTTATTCAATAGTCTTATTAATAATCAAATCTAGGTGTATAACGTATTTATTCAATTAAGGCTTTCTTCTTCTAGGAAAAAGAGCCACATACATCGATAAATCGATTGCGTAAGCCAAAACAAAATAAATACCACATAGCACATAATTGATTACTTATTGGAGTCTTCCCCAGTTCGACATCTATTAATAAATTTACATGTTTCGATATAACTTAACAATTAATTCATATATCCAATTTAAACCATTTAAATTATCACACAATATAAAATCCATGCAAATATGCACTTTTTCATGGATTTAACTTAACAATTAACACATTGCACCAAGATCGTTTACTAAAACGCATAACAAATACATGACATCTTAGGGTTTCTAATCATATTAAAAAAAATAAAAACCAAAACCCTAAAACCCTTTAAGGTCAAATCGACCCAAAAAAAAAATTAGGGTTAGGAATAAAAAAAAAACCCTAAAAACATGTAACTAAACGAATCAAGATCTAATTTTTATGCGTTTCGATAATTAATTACACATTACAACGGCTCTAGATGCCACTGTTGGAATTATAATATCATGACAATCATATAAAATAAATCAAACACATCAAGTGAGCATAGCGGAAGCAATTATAACAAGATCATATAACATGTAATTAATTAATCAAATATAAATAGTAAACATACCTTTGTGATTCTAGCCCGAACAAGAATCAATTGCAATCTTCAAATCAAGAACCCTAATTAGGGTCTATGTGGATTATAAGAATTACCCCTTACCTCTTTTGTAATTCAATCCAAGAATCAAACAATAATGTGTTTGAATCACGTTCTTGTACACACGTACTAATTCAAGAAAAAGTTTATGCAAGTAAATAAAACACAAAACTTATTTTCATCAATAAAATCAAATCCCTTATGGGATTGTTTGATGGATCGACAATGGGACAAAGAGAAGGAGAGAAAAACACCAAGATGTGTGTGTACAAGTTATGAGAAAACAATACATCTTGGGTTTGTATATATACTAATTGAAACTTGGAGCTCAAGGCACAAAGGAGGTGAAGAACCTTCCTTGTTTACAAGTTTTCCTTAGTATTACATTCCTAATCTTCTTTAATAGGTCATTAGTCATTTATCATTAAATACTAATTACTATTACTAGTTTTGTGTTTATTAATAATTACTTATAACATTTATAAATAATTATTTCTTTTTCTCTCCATACGTATTGTGTGCAATCCCGTGATCTCGAGTTCGATCCTAACATACGACTACTAAAATAATGTCCATAATCTAATAGCTCCCACTTGGACATATTTTAATAGTGTAATCACATCGGTTAGCGTCTTGCAACACGCCGATGCCTCTAGTATGATCTCGAGTAAGGCTCCTGGAAAAACCTTTTAATGATTTCTCATTATTATTATCCTTTTGTTTCTATTCCATGTTAATAAGGATATGGATCAAAGTCATTCCTTAATTAACCATTCTGTTTCTCGTTGTTTGTGATTGATCAAGATTACCAAATCATCTGAACATATTCAGGGAAGATCTTGGGCACGGCCATGCAAACATCTTGACAACCCTACGAGGGGCCCAGCAGTATTAAACTCCAAAAATTAATTTGAAAGAACAAATTCTATCTTGACTACAAGCAAAACCCACAAACTTTGTAACACTTTCGAAAACAACCCTTATGACTACCAGTTACGTATAGCGTTAAGTTATTCCACAAAAATGTACTACATTCATGACACTTATCTTGCATCTCAAGTCTGAGGATAACTTCTCATGATTTACTTAATAAAAAAATCCATAAAGTAACATCATGTAGTTGGGATAAGTCCTATATTCGGTATCATTGAATATCAGCTGAAATGGCATGTCTACGCATCAATATACCTTAAGTATATTATACCAACCTTCAGATTTGTCTTGATTTAATAATATTCCCATATTATTAACTGACAACGAACAATTTAGAATAACATTTATTCATGGATTAAACATACAAATAGAGGATACCATTTATTATAAATTAAACATACCATGTATTTAAATTTATCATAATAATTGTTTAACATCCCTTATCCAAATACTAAATAGATCAATGCATGATAACTCTTGTTGATGAATTATGTCTCAAGCAATGACACTCATACTTGTTGACAAGACATAAATCATCCAACTTTGATCTATCGGAATTTTAAGAATACTTATTTCAAGAATCCAACTATTGAAATTCTTATATGTGCATAGTCAACTATTTTGATAATGCCATATTTCATAAAAATGTGAGACATCCTTAACCACCAATTTATGATAATTAAACTTCCAAACATTTTAAATTTTAAAGTATTCTTATTCTCTTAATGTATAATGCAACTTATACTTTTAGTAAGCAGAACTAGTACATATAGCAAAGAACAAAATCCTTACCATAACTAGTATTGAGTGTCATCTCAATTTCAATAACATCATTGTATGCAACAACAATATGTTATTAAAACTTCCCGTAAACCTTAATATCTATTATGTAATGTTTGATGCCTTTCAAACTTTCAAGTTTGTTGGCTATGACAATTTTCACAACAATTGAAAATTGTTCATCTATAGAATTTGGAAGCTGTTCCAGATTTAGGATATAATTCTATAATCAAACATATTCATTTAGAATATTACACAAGTTATCTAATAACTTTTTAATTAGATATTAATATTGCCAAATCATCTTGTAATCAAGCATGATAAAACAAAACATGATGTTCATGAAAATCTTTGAGTCATACTTAGATTTTATTCATGTCATACATATCTATTTAGACTTTCTAAATAATATATCATGTTATATTAGATTCATTTACCGCACATGTTTCAACAATAAACATTCATTCCAAGGTTATATGTCTTATTTCCTAAATCTTTCAAGTAAAGTTTCATTCCAAACTAAAACTTAACTTTTAACTTATATGGAATGTTACTTTTAATATGTTCTACAACATATATGATTTAAGAAATTAAACATAATACTCCCACTAGCTTTTAGTAATACTTAGAAATTATCTTATTTCAATTATAAATCAAAACATGAATTTAATAATTAAACATAAGAGTAATCTTCTAGATGCATGCATGTAACAATTCGCAATTTCAGGTTAACTTTTATTCCCGAAAATTTTACTATTCACTTTTTACTATTCACTTTTACTATTCACTTTTCACTATTCATCTCATAAATTTTTATTTCATATTCTCGTAAGTTAAATTATTTTAACGATAATCCGAGAGTTTGACGCTCGTCGGATCATTTCTGCAAAAATCACAAAGCCGTGTCCGAGATTTACTTTTAGGTTTAAACGTCCTTCCAGCATCCCGATATATCCATAAAACATTATAAACAATAGAAATATGATTTTCTCTCATTTTAGGACAATTCCAAAAGTTTCGGAATTTTACGTTTTTCAGTTCAGCGTTTTACGCGAATTGCGCGTTTTAGACCCGTGTTTCCAATTTTTAGCAGGGTTTTAGCACCCGATAGATCCTACCACTCATTTTATATTTTATTATGGACTATATTGACATGTTTAACAATACTTTCAAGTTTCATATTTTTACGATACCCGATTTTACGTTTTGAGGCTTAATCATTTACGGTTAGCAACTTACGGAGTCAAAACTAGCTACATACTTAGGATAATACCATCAAAAGTCCACACCTTGTTCTCCAAGTTCATGAACCGCCACTAGGGGGGGGGGGCATTCACACTTGTGGTTAAATCTTGACCATTGATTCTTTAGATCATTACTTAATTACAACTTTGTCACCAAGTTTATGTAGTTTCCTAGTAAGCTTCCTAACCTCCTCATTCATAGTATAAATAGCAAGCTAATCTCTTCCATTCTTCATCACCAAAAACGCCACAACATAAATACCTAGCACCATGATCCTTTGATCATCAATATACAAGTTACACTACAAAGTTCAAGGTCTTAGTATTCTCTACCTAGTTCTTAAGTTTGTTTGGTGATTCCATGGTTGAATTAGGAGCTACACAAGGTGATTAGGGGCTGAAGTGAATGGTTTTCACAAGGTTTATATCAAGGCTAGCAAGGGTTACAAGAGTTGTGGTGAAGGGTTTGCAAGCATAGGTTTAGTGTCCTAGTTCCATACTTGACTTCCTTTCTTTAGAAAGCCAAAAGTTGTAAGCAAACCCTAACATACTCCTTGCTTAAATATCATTTTCATGCTTATTATGTTTCATTCATGCTATATATGGTCTTTGTATTGTGTTCATGATGTTTAAAAATGGATAAAACGAGTATTGGTACATATGTTAACTTATGACAAGTAAACAAGCAAACTAGTGATTTTTATGGAAAACCACGACCACAATAGTATAACTTTGATATTTGACACTTACTTACTGTTAAAGAGGACTTAACAAGGAAAACATAGCAATTTGAATCACCCAAAACGAGTACACGAGTCAAAAGTTATGACCGTTTGAAGTTAACGAAACCAAAACGGCAAAACTGCCTAAATAGCATTCTGATCAAATTTTGATTTTGAAAGTCCCACTTCTGGTCCGATTCATCAAAAAGTTAAAACACGAAAGTTGTCCGGAACGACGTTTTCGTTCAGGAACAATGAAGCTCGAGCCCTGAAAACGCTTTCCGAATGATAATTTCTTTAAATTCTTAACAGCCCATTTTTAGACCAAAGTCACTATATAATAGTTATGAATTACTAAGACCAAGAGGTCTAATGACCTAAAGCCAAGACCACAACCATGGCTAAAGCCAAGGTTGAGTCTCAAGACCATGGTAACAATGACCAAGGTCACGGCAAAGCCACGGCTAAAGACCATATAACTTTTAAAGATCAAAACTTATATATATGTTATCAAATACTACAATAGTAGGGAGCCTCATGTGAGGAGTTCATTAAGTAAGCCGTCGAGACGAGTTGTGGATTTACGAATTAAAGTGTCCTGGCTCCTCGAACGTTTACTCCATGACTTCTGAATTATGTCGGCCCGAACGGTAGTAAGAGATATACAACCTATACATGTTTCATAAACCATTTATATTCAAAGACTTACACTATATACTAAGTACTACATCATGAACATTATGCAAGACATATATGGGCAATTCTTCTTATCCTTAGACGTTACTCCAAACCTAAGTCGCAACGTTCTATTATAGGCTGCTCTTAGAGACTTTCGCGATTCGACTACCACTTTCATTTCTCATTACATAAGCTTAAGGTGAGTCATAGCCCCTACTTTTTCATACTTGTTTTAACTCTTTGGGGGGGATACATGCACAACTACTTGCTTACTTGTACAAATACTCAAAACATTTATACTTGATTGTTTTATACTTGATTGTTTTATACTTGATTGTCTTATACTTGATCGCATTATACTTGATGTCATATATACATGATTGCATTATACTTGATTGTGAGACTTCCAGTGGCTTCAGATTATGTTGCTGGATGACCATTGAGACTTCCGGTGGCTCCAAATTAAGTTGTTGGATGACCATTGAGGCTATTGATACATCCTAACATTTGCGAATGTTGGATACATCATAAACGTTAGGTCTTCGGAGATGAAGTGTAGACTCACGACTAATTGCTAAACTGTTTTGATGAACTTATACATGTCTTAATCATACTATATTGTAGCAGTGGGTTGTGAACACACAGGTTACAAGTCTCTTATGGCGGGACTTGTAACTGAGTGGATTCATGATGCCTTTGCTGTGTGAACATTCTTTTAAGGCTTTTCAACTGTTTTAAGATAAACTCTATGAACTCACCAACCATTGTGTTGACACTTTAGCATGTTTATCTCAGGTTAGTAAGACGATAGCTAGTGCGTGGAACTTAGAGTCAAGCTGCATATTCTGAAGACTTACGCTTTTATCATTTACCATTTAAAACATTTTGTATACATTTATGTATCATACTTTGG
Organism: Artemisia argyi; assembly: GCA_030686995.1. NCBI lineage: Eukaryota > Viridiplantae > Streptophyta > Magnoliopsida > Asterales > Asteraceae > Artemisia > Artemisia argyi. Next base: position 92,534,119 of record CM060707.1, on the reverse strand, counting down.
AATCTCATGTTTGTAACTTTGAATTCATTAATCGAATGGTAACTTTTCAAAACGTCTCATTTAGAGTTCGTTTTCTATAACTTGTACTTTGTATTATGAAGTAGCACCCCTGTGACACAGTCTTCCGCTGCGGTATTTTGGGGGTGTTACAATGCATTTATCCATCCATGGATTATTGCACTTTGTACACTTCCAAAGATTTATTTGAATTCATAAACTCCTTTTGATTACTTATCGTCCTCGCTCAAGTAATCACTCAAGAAAGAGTTTTGATATTCTATTGTCAATTTCATAAATATGACAATCATAATCTTTATATATTTAATGTGTTTAGAAAAGAATATAAAATCACGTTTAATTGCTTAAGTGTGATTAATAATCTTGTTATAAGACATGCATTAAATACTTGCACAATATTGTCCATATGATTTCTATACAAAGATTTAAACTACAAGGGTTACCTAATCTTTGAAGAAACTCATCTTTATTTTCTAGTCTAACTATTAAGATAAACCACATTTCTAAAATTGATTATCTTTATGGACAGCATCTTAATTATTCATATCATGTATACTTTACCCAATTTCATATTTGGTAATGTATCATAATGATTATCAGGTTTGCAATAATCCTGTAAATCATAGCCCTCAGCATATTAATCAAATATCTGAGAAATATTACTATTCTATGAATGATATTCCATCATCTTGAGATTTAACATTTAAATGTCAAACTTTATTATCATGTTGAGATTTAACATTCAAATGTCAAATTTCATCATGATATTTACTAGTGTATTTTAGAAGATTATGTATCTTGTAATTTTATCTGTTAAAGATCAACACTCCCACTTGCTTTTAGCAATTTAAAGACTATCTTTAAATACTTAACAAATAAAGCAACAATACAATATTCTCTTTTGGGATATTACAAATACATATTGACAGTTCCTGACTTTACTTTGCTAATAACCTCTTCTCAAGCAGTTAAACAAATTTAGAACTTCAATTTAAGACTTAATGTAATTCATCACATTGCATCATATGATGATGTCTTATTAATCTTCTAGGTTAGAGTTTTGTTAAATATGTCCAAGTCATACTCAACATTCTAACCTTGATAACTTTTGGAAGAAAAGAAGTCATAGTTATCTTTAATCAAACAATATAACAAGAATTTGATTTTCCTAACTGAACATACCATAAACATTTGATATTTTATTAGTATTAATATTGTAAGACAATCTAACAATATTAAAGATAACCATATTCCTTTTGACTTGTCTATTTACCAACTAATTCATTTTAATGGTATAATAATATTCAAGCCAATTACATGCTTTATAACATAAGTACATTTTACAAAGTCACTTCATGTCCATGTCTTTACAAGAAAACATAAACTGTTATAATCCGACTATACGTTATAAGTCATTTAACAATTTAATAACTTCATGTATATGTCTTAATTAAAAAACACAACAAGATAACGTCTTACTTTATTATAAGTCTTGTAATAATTAAAAGACTTTATGTTTATATCTTTACAATGAAACATAAACATGTTTAACTAAAGTAATTATGAACACCATCTTTTGGTTTCAATAGTAATTTCAAGTTAATTTATTACTTCACAATAATGTAAATAACATTATTTCTTCATTTATTTATGTCATTCCAAGAACACATAAATATTCAGATTGAAGTAGCATTAGATTACTTAATTAATTTATGTCATTCCATGAATTCATAAATCTATAAATTAAAGTAGTCTTGATATCATATTGACACATGTTCTAATAGGTATCTAATTTAGAAACTGCAAATTCTCATAGTTCAATTACATCAGTTGATCTGCTAATATTGAAAATATGAAATTCACCTTGTTGTTGCAATCTAGTTAAGCTCATAACATAAATTGTAACACCAAGTGTTTCTTGAATTAGCCTAGTATAATTCATATCAGAACATTATTCTAATTTAGAAACTGCAAATTCTCATAGTTCAATTACATCAGTTGATCTGCTAGTAATGAAATATGAAATTCACCTTGTTGTTGCAATCTAGATAAGCTCTCACATAACATAAATTGTAACACCAAGTGTTTCTAGAATTAATATTAGAACATTATTCTCTTACCTTGTAGTCAAGAGAATACATTAAATCATATCTTTATGACTTGTTTCTTGCACACATTAAAGATAACATTTCTCCCACTTGTGCATGGAACAACCTCATATAGTTGATAAACAACATGCCAAGCATTTGTTTATGTGTTCAATATGATTGTGTCATAGATTTTTGCATAACAAGTTTATGTAAAACAACAATGTCTAGTAAGGAAACGTACAAGACTATTTCTTATTCAGTAATAAGTACACAATACTCCCACTGAATTTGACAACATTCTAAATGTTTCATATCTAGTGAAAGAAAAATATTGTGCTTTTAACTTTCCTACACCTTTAAATGTCCATACGTAACAATTACTTATGCACTAAAGAGTGTATTCTACTACTTAAATGATGGACTATCCACCAAATGCTATTAACTTGAAAAATTGGGCATGCAATTTCTTCCTTAACAGGTCTACCATCCTACAATGTATGTAACATCTTTAAAATAGTCAAAAGAACTAGATTGTCTTTAAACATTTTGCAGTAATTAGTCTAGCTTTTAATTATAATAACTCATAAAATGTCATACATAATTTTCTGTTAACCAAATATCATATTTGTTACTAAGAATTTGATCACCAAATGAGAATGATGAAATCCCTAAGAAAAATGTACGCAATTTTCTTAACTATTAAAAAATTTGCTATGAGTTATATTAGAATTTAGACATATCTAATATACCTATTATCCTTTCTCATTCATGAAAAGGAATAGGATTGTGTCTCACTCTTCTTTCATAGAAAGGAGACTTCATTTGTCTTTTAAGTAAATTATTCTTAATCAAAGATTTGTTTGAAAACAGAACAAGATCAATTTACCAAAGCCCAAAGTGCGTTTACGGTTTGAACGTTGCATTAATACATTAAAACGAATTACAAAAAATTCAATTTCAGTATTTTCGATAATTAGATCTTTAAGAAAATAAAATACCCATTGGTGAATATTCATATAAACCATAGTATTTTCTTAAAGCTAGGATCCTAATTGACATAGAACCATTACATCAGTTGATCTGCTAGTAATGATAGTATTCAACAAGTTAATTGTCGAACAATAATTGCCAATATCATATTGCAATTCCTAGATTATTATGGGATTTACTTTCAAAAAACTTTTGCAAAGTAAGCATGTTTCATCCCCATCTAATGCCTTGAGTCCAAGATCTCACTTCCTACTCAATTTAAGTCGTCTAACTTAAAAACTGCAAACCCACAAATCCATCACATCAGTTGATCTGCTAGCAATGAATTTATGAAATTTACCTCTCCATTGCAATCTCGCCAAGTTCTCACATGACGTAAATTACAACTTCAAGTGTTCTTAATTAGATGGCATTCGACTTAATTTTATAAGGGTATTAAATTTTGACGTGATCAAAATAATGTATGAAGAAGCATGCATACAACTTCATAACATTGGTTTTACAAAACATTTTTATTACCAATTTGCTAAGAGTAAAACAACAAAGTTTTGATTGAGGTATCGGGTTCACCAATTAAAGAATTACCAACAATTATCGTCCACTATATCGTACTTTTGCATAAGCCCTAAGGCTTAGTGTTTCGGATAATCATTGTGGAATTGTGGTGAATTCACCCTTAAGATGACAATGCACGTAATATAGTGATATAGGTAAGTCTAGAGTCGGCAACCAAGCAGTTGTAGAGAACCGGCAGGTGCATGAGCTTTAAAAACCCCTCTCTACAAGTACATTGGATGGCAACCTTCGGTCCGCCTTTCGCACACTATGTACAAAAACATCAATCAACCAATCCTTTGAAATTTTACTCTTAAAACCAAAACAATTTCGCCATTTATTTAGTCCATAACAATTAAGTATGTATAAAACATGTAGCCACATGCAAATCTTATTCAATAGTCTTATTAATAATCAAATCTAGGTGTATAACGTATTTATTCAATTAAGGCTTTCTTCTTCTAGGAAAAAGAGCCACATACATCGATAAATCGATTGCGTAAGCCAAAACAAAATAAATACCACATAGCACATAATTGATTACTTATTGGAGTCTTCCCCAGTTCGACATCTATTAATAAATTTACATGTTTCGATATAACTTAACAATTAATTCATATATCCAATTTAAACCATTTAAATTATCACACAATATAAAATCCATGCAAATATGCACTTTTTCATGGATTTAGCTTAACAATTAACACATTGCACCAAGATCGTTTACTAAAACGCATAACAAATACATGACATCTTAGGGTTTCTAATCATATTAAAAAAAATAAAAACCAAAACCCTAAAACCCTTTAAGGTCAAATCGACCCAAAAAAAATTAGGGTTAGGAATAAAAAAAACCCTAAAAACATGTAACTAAACGAATCAAGATCTAATTTTTATGCGTTTCGATAATTAATTACACATTACAACGGCTCTAGATGCCACTGTTGGAATTATAATATCATGACAATCATATAAAATAAATCAAACACATCAAGTGAGCATAGCGGAAGCAATTATAACAAGATCATATAACATGTAATTAATTAATCAAATATAAATAGTAAACATACCTTTGTGATTCTAGCCCGAACAAGAATCAATTGCAATCTTCAAATCAAGAACCCTAATTAGGGTCTATGTGGATTATAAGAATTACCCCTTACCTCTTTTGTAATTCAATCCAAGAATCAAACAATAATGTGTTTGAATCACGTTCTTGTACACATGTACTAATTCAAGAAAAAGTTTATGCAAGTAAATAAAACACAAAACTTATTTTCATCAATAAAATCAAATCCCTTGTGCGATTATTTGATGGATCGACAATGGGACAAAGAGAAGGAGAGAAAAACACCAAGATGTGTGTGTACAAGTTATGAGAAAACAATACATCTTGGGTTTGTATATATACTAATTGAAACTTGGAGCTCAAGGCACAAAGGAGGTGAAGAACCTTCCTTGTTTCCAAGTTTTCCTTAGTATTACTTTCCTAATCTTCTTTAATAGGTCATTAGTCATTTATCATTAAATACTAATTACTATTACTAGTTTTGTGTTTATTAATAATTACTTATAACATTTATAAATAATTATTTCTTTTTCTCTTCATACGTATTGTGTGCAATCCCGTGATCTCGAGTTCGATCCTAACATACGACTACTAAAATAATGTCCATAATCTAATAGTAATAACTTATTATCTCTTACGAAACAGACATTAAAATCTAAACTTTTGAATGCCTTTGGGATGCAAAAGTACCGAAAAGGAGATATCGTGCACAGAAAATGGATTCACTCAGTCAACCTGCGGGTTGTTGCACACCAAAAAAATCATTCTCGAATAAAAGCGTTAGTATTGGAAGGGAACTGGTATCAATTTGGGCAAGATTGCTGATTTGACTTCTTTAAAAACCTATACATATCTTAGCATAAACGAGTTTGGTACCCGTGCTTTGCTGCGGAATTCTTTTGTTGCCGTTAGCTACTTAACGTGAAGTTAGTTACCTAGGACTGACTTTGCAATTGATGTATAACATGAAGGACCATTTATGTATTTAAGGACTAAATTTGCAATGAACCACTGAGATAAAGGACAAAGTGCGTACAAATTTTTTTTAGAAATGTTAAAGATAACGATCGTTAGTTAACAGCCGTTAAATAACTAACGACCGTTAGTACTAAAAAAAAAGTTACTGTAGCGTCCATTGTAGCAAGCGCTGTAGCTGCTACAGAAAACCTCTTGCCTTTTAGTATATATATATAATTCTTATGTTATTTTCAATCTATATCAGCAAATGATGGAAATAAAAAAACAAGTATGATAGTTTCACATGTTTTTGTAAGTGACACTCCTGGAAATCAACTACAAGGTATTGTTTTTTTTTTTTTTTTTTACTTTTTATATTCGTTAACTAGATTGTTTATCGTTAGTTAAATTTCATAATGTAACAACACACAAATAATATATTTTTTTACTAATAGGATCCAAACTACCTGCCACGACAGGTCATAATAATTTTTCAAGAGACATCCTCCAAACAAGTAGTTTTCCAAACGAACGTGACAAGCAGAGTTTTGGAAATCAATTCAACCATAACAATATATCTAGAGGTATTATAAGAATTTATTTATGCTTTTGTTCAATTACAACTATCATGAGGAGTAATGTATTGTTTAATTTTGGTTAGAAAAAACAATGTCGTTGGCCGAATCACAGAAAATGGCAAAAAGATTGGCATACATCAAATACATTGAAAAGGATCCGAGGGTGCCGTCGCGAGGTAATTATTTAGAATACATGTTGTTTTACATGAGCTATAAATTTAACCATGTGATACCAATTAGCTGCCTACCAGAAACACGTAACAGATTATTTAAGTTAAATAAATTTTAAAAGATATAATTTAGAGTTTAAACCATCTTTCTCACATAAAAAAAATCGCAAAGTTATATTCACAATAAACTATTGCATTATGCGCGGTCAGAGACACTCTGCACCGCTTGCAAAAGCATATGAAAAGAAAAACACAAAAACTCATTCTAAAAGTATGTTTTTAACAAATAATTTGTTCATTGGGTAGTTACATTCTTATTGATATGGTTGTAAAATTCGAAACTCTAAATCCCGTTCACAAGGTATTGTGTTCATATATAGTTTTACATGCCTTGTGCATTGATCTTAATATTTGAAACATCTAAATTTGTGAATCTGTGATAGGTAAACCTGCACAAACTTTATCTTAAAATATCCAAGAAAATTGTTTAAAAGTGATACATTAGACAGGCGATTTAGCCATATGTATATCATGTTTCATTATGTGATAATAGATAAATAATGAATTTGCAAATTCTAAAAGGAGAATTTTGGCAACGATTTTGTGATATATTTTATGTCCTTTTAAATAGTTATAGATGTCCACGGTTCTAAGAGTTTGTTAACCTAGATTATCCCTATATATACAATAAAAAAACCTAACACAATAAACATACAAAACCGTATACACAAAGCTAGCACAAGATGCAACCACAACGACGTTCTTTAAGGTTTTCTAATGTTAATAAAAACAAGAATATGGATTTGCAAGGTAGTTTCGACATCATGTATTTACTATATACAGTTTATGATATTCAAGTTATGATTCATGTTTGTTGATTACTTTTCAGCATCTAAGCAACAAGAACAACCTACAACACAGGGAAACAAAAACATTAAAAGTTATTCAACGGGTATATGTATTATTAAATTTTTGATGCATTTTTTGATATCTTTTTTATTTAGCATATATTTTTTTTACTTTGACATCATTGAAAGGTAAAAGGAAGTAGCTTTCACAAATGGAGACAGACATTATCGAAGATGAGATACCAAAAAGAACGTGTGCAAGGTATTATGGTTTATTTTTCAAATGTAACACCCTAGGCAAATCCCACATCGGCTGTGGCCTGGAGAGATGCTGGGCTCATAAGATAACATTCGCCTTACAATGACACAACGCGTTTTGTGGTCTACTGCGTGTGGGGTTCTTAGGAACTGGCAGTTAAGCGTGCTCATGTGAGGGTAGCATTGGCCTGGGTGACCTGCCTAGAAGTCTTCAAATGAGGCCACAAAAACAAAGCCGTGAGTCTGCGGGCAAAGCGGACAATATTGTGGTTTCCGTAAGGCGGGGTGTTACAAGTGGTATAAGAGCCACAACAGAGCCGTTCGGGATGGTGGGGCAAACCTCATCGGGGACGATGAGTCCCTAAGGGGGGGGGGGGGGTGATTGTAACACCCTAGGCAAATCTCACATCGGCTGTGGCCTGGAGAGATGCTGGGCGCATAAGATAACATTCGTCTTACAATGACACAACGCGTTTTGTGGTTTACTGCGTGTGGAGTTCTTAGGAACTGGCAGTTAAGCGTGCTCATGTGAGGGCAGCACTGACCTGGGTGACCTGCCGGGAAGTCTTCAAATGAGGCCACAAAAACAAAGCCGTGAGCCGGGAAGTCTTCAAATGAGGCCACAAAAACAAAGCCGTGAGCCTGCGGGCAAAGCGGACAATATTGTGGTTTCCGTAAGGCGGGGTGTTACAAGTGGTATAAGGGCCACCCCAGAGTCGTTCGGGATGGTGGGGAAAACCTCATCGAGGACGATGAGTCCCTAAGAGGGGGTGATTGTAACACCCTAGGCAAATCCCACATCAGCTGTGGCCTGGAGAGATGCTGGGCTCATAAGATAACATTCGCCTTACAATGACACAACGCGTTTTGTGGTCTACTGCATGTGAGGTTCTTAGGAACTGGCAGTTAAGCGTGCTTATGTGAGGGTAGCACTGGCCTGGGTGACCTGCCAGGAAGTCTTCAAATGAGGCCACAAAAACAAAGCCGTGAGCCGGGAAGTCTTCAAATGAGGCCACAAAAACAAAGCCGTGAGCCTGCGGGCAAAGCGGACAATATTGTGGTTTCCGTAAGGCGGGGTGTTACAAGTGGTATAAGAGCCACTCCAGAGCCGTTCGGGATGGTGGGGCAAACCTCATCGAGGACGATGAGTCCCTAAGGGGGGTGATTGTAACACCCTAGGCAAATCCCACATCGGCTGTGGCCTGGAGAGATGCTGGGCTCATAAGATAACATTCGCCTTACAATGACACAACGCGTTTTGTGGTCTACTGCGTGTGGGGTTCTTAGGAACTGGCAATTAAGCGTTCTCATGTGAGGGTAGCACTGGCCTGGGTGACCTGCCGGGAAGTCTTCAAATGAGGCCACAAAAACAAAGTCGTGAGCCTGCGGGCAAAGCGGACAATATTGTGGTTTTCGTAAGGCGGGGTGTTACATTCAAATGTTTGACAGTTATGTATTAAATTATTAGTATATTAGTGATTGATGATATTACTCTTTAATATGTTAATATTTTATTTAGATCCATTATATATGGTGTTTATACTATGTTACTTAATTTATAACTTTTAAATCAGCGTCAGGACCAAATAGAAGTTCATCAAAGTCAAAAGAACCCTCATCAAATTCAAAAAGAGACCAAGTGGATGTGAAGTCTTTTCTACCAATACGATATATTAGTCAGCTTAGGAGGCAAATAACCGTCATGGAAGAAGAAATCATAAGCGACGAACAAATGGTAGTGGAATGTAAAGAGGCAAAAGAGATGATAAACAATGTTGAAAAACTAATGGATAATTATAATTATTTATAGTCTATTTAATTTTATACACTGTTGATATTGTATCAGCATCCGTTAATAGTAACAGTTATTGTTACCACCATTTGATGTAATGAATCTTAAAACAATATGTAGGTATCTTTAAAACTTAGAATAATTTTGCATGATTTTTTTTTACGATATAAGATTTGCATTCTGGATACATAACTTTTCAGCTAACTTTTGAACAAAATGTGGCAAGTGATGATGGTGTCTGGAACTCTGACAAGGAACGGAAACTGAGCATGTTGGAAGCCCAGTTAGAAGCAGATAAGTTTGCGAACTACTCTGTGTATGATGACGGTTACGACTCCGGCAATTATGAAACATGGGATCACCCAGATTACAATTAAAGTTTAAGTTTAAGTTTATGTTTATGTGATGTTTTAATTTTATAATGTAATATTCTAATTCTAATAAGTTAATGTAATGTTTATTTTTCCCAAAACTTAAGTTTTTTTCAAAACCAATCAGTAAATAGTTGTATATAGCAAGTTTAAAAGATGATCTTGCACGCTGATACAATCAAGTATTTCAAACTCGGTTCTTGATGTAGAGGTCCGATTTCATTCATAGACTTTTAACATATAGTTAAACAACAGTACATGTTTTCAAACAAATTTATATTAATTCTTATGGTGAGATTAATGAGGTATTGTATATTATAGTTAAACATGTTTCAGTAGTTCATTTTGTTAAAACACCCAAAATTTGAATACAACTTCATTATAACTTTATTATAACTGTTAATGGTTTCATTTAACTTTATTAAAACTTTATTTAGTTTGGAAATACATAATTAATTATCAGATTATAAATTTTACAGTATAATTTGAAAGGATTGTTACAAACAAATGATAATTACAATATGTATTAGAACAGCAAATCTTTACAAATTTTTTAAAAATAAAACAAACCTATTTAAATGCATTGTTCAACTAACTTAAACCATTTTTAGGTAATGGTTAATGTAATTAAAGTAAATTACAGCAACTTCATTTATGTTACAAGGATAAATGTGTACATGTTTAATGGTCAAATTTCAATTTTTAACCTTCCAAATTCCACAATTAATTGCCTGTCGAATTCATAGGCCTATAAAACTTCAATATTTTTACTGCACTTCATCATTCACAGACAAATTCTAAATAGTATACTAATATGAAAATGGATCAAACAGGTTTGTATTTATATAAATGTAGCATCATTTTCTTTCATCCATTTCTAAACCTTTATTTCCTTTATGTTTTACAGCGGCATCATCAAGCAAACCACATCCTGCAGTATGGTGGCTTTCAAAATTAGATGCCTTGAGGAAGAAGAAGTTGAAGGCATGGAAAAAATGAAAAGAAGGAAAGAAAAAAGTACAAAGCAAACAAGCTTAAGGCAACAATAAGAAGAAAGAAGATGGCTAAACTTGAAGAGGAAAATTCTGTCAGCGATGATGATCCTTTAGATCACATTGACTATGACAATCTTCATCTATCTTATGATCAAGAAAAGAATCATAAGGTTAGCTGTTAGATTATTTTATGCTATATATTGTTATGTTTATGTTTTTTTCTTTAATTTTATTAACGAAATGAAAATTTTAATTATTGTAACCCCGGTACTTTTTCTAAACTTATTACTAGCCAAAATATTTATTTTCGTACCTGAGACACATTAAAACTTTTATTTTTGATTATTTGGGTTTGGGAAACGTGAGATATATTGGAAACGAGAACTTTATTCCTTGATTGACTCAGCACAACCTAGAACGCTCGAATTGTATTGCATTTGCCAAATTATTTGAATTATTTTGAGTTTTGGAAAAACTCTTAAGTTTATGCTTGATTTTATTGGAAAAATTATTTCGTGAACAATGGCGCAAGTTTCATAAATTTTTGAGTCCGTTTGCTATGTCGTTCGAGCCCCGGAGCATTTATCGTGAGAAGTTAGATTCGTTGGCAATATTGGCCCTTGGAGTATCACCCTACTCTTTTCCCTATACTTTTAGTTATTACCAAACCTACCCTATACTTATTTATTCATATATATACCCACAACACACCCCTACTACCTCATTTTAATTAATAAAATCACACATACACTCACCAAACTCTCTCTCTCTCTCTCTCTCTTTGTGAAATCCGGTCACCGCACCTCCGCCGTGCACCAGCAGTTTCCGGCCGGCCATCGCCGGAATATTTTCTGGCCACCTCACCTTTTTACACCATCTTTTAGATCGGGACATCCTCGACACCACCGTACCACCCACACCCCTCCAAACACCCCGACGCACCCCTACGCGCTACCACCGCCGCGACAACACCACCACCGTCACTGATGAGTGTGTAAATACTCATCATTTTTACCTATTCTGAGCTGCCAAAACATCTAAAACCATTCATAATTGCATCAAAATAATGAAAATATCACAGGAATGTGTTTTATATGTGTCAGATGCAAATTTATCAAAAACAGATGAAAATTGATCAAAGTTTGCAAAATTGGCAGCTTCAGTCCCTCATCTTTCAAAAGTTGTCAAATCTAGTCCCTGGTTATTCTAAAAACTTGAAGAAGTCACCAAAGGTCCTTTTAAATCACAAAATGACAAATTTAGTCCTTTGGTGCAAAGTTTCACAAAATGTCAAGTTTAGTCCCTAAACTTTGAAAAATTGACAAAAATGGTCCCTGGGATATTAAAACTTTGAGAAAAACAATTTTTGTCCTTGTACTTCTCATATATAGCAGGATTGGTCCTTGGTTGCAAAGTTTGGTGAAATTACAGATTTGGTCCCTAGAGTTTGAAAGTTTGGCAATTTTAGTCCCTGGAAAAGTCAAAAGTAGAAATTGTCATCATGGTCCTTTTAATATTAAAGCTTGGCAGAAAATACCCCATGAAACACTTTGGGAGAATGGCAAAACAGGTCCTTGGGTTTTCTGATATTTACAAAATTGGTCCTTGTTATTAATTATAAACCAAAATGGACCCTTAATATGATAAACCCAATCCAAAACCAAATCCAATCCAAAACAACCAAAGCCTACCCTCCTTATTTCCCAGGCCTATGTGATCCCCAAGCCCACCAGCCCACACCCCCTTTGATATAATACCAGGGTCAAATGTTTGACCCTGAGTCAAACAAGTCAAACAAACACCCCAAGCTTCTCCTTCCCTCCCCCACACCACTTGCCCTACAAATCCATCACCTCACCACTTCCACCGCCCAATCCACTCACATACCCCCATTTGCACCTAACAAAACAACCACAATAAATGCTCCCCCTCCCCTCAAGTTATCAGAGCCAAATTGCAAATATCAAGTTTTGGCGCCAAAACACGTGGCGCTCAATTAGAGGCTTAACAGTGATACAAGGGCTCAGAATTGATGTGGGATTTATTCAGAAGACCATGGGAACCCTAATGGAGGCCTATAAATAGAAGAGAAGTCCAAGAAGAGAAGTGTTAGCTTAATTTTAATAATTTTAGGTCTTATAAGTTATTTTCAAACTTTCCTTGTGTAATTCAGCTTTAAATTAGTGTAATCTCTCTTTTCAGTGTATCTTTAAGGTTTCTTAATAATAAAAATCAAGTTTCAAGTTATAATTTAGATTGTGCAATTTTAAATTAATTTCAAGTTTTCATTTAAGCTGTATTGTAGTTGTTATTGTATTCCATGGACTCTTAGGCTCATATAAGCTCCTAGAAAGCTTAAGTAAGCTTTTTGAAACCATAAAATATTGCTTAGACATTAAAAACTCAAAAACACAAAAAAGTCATAAAAAGTCAAAGTTGCAGGTTTTATTAAAGATTGAGCTGGAGCACAGTAAATCCTGGATGGCTGTGGGTTACAACTCCAAGGGGAGTGTTAGGATTGATCTCATGGTTCTTGGTTCATGGTGATTAGCAGGAATGCATATTGTAAGCCTTTGAAACTCAATTCTTGATTTTTACTGTAGCATTACTTATTTAGTTGTTTAAATAGCTTTTCTGTGTTTATTTAGTGCTAATTAGTGATAATATTGTTTAAAATCAGTACCTTATTAATTGATATTTATAGTTGCTTTGATTTCCTAATTAGACAGTTTAAATAGCATAATTGGTAATCTTGATTGGTTGTTGTTGTTTCCTGTTTCTAGATGATCATTTAAGCTTAATTTATCATAAAAAGTTGTTTTGAACCTGTTTCATAAGCCCTAACACCTAGTCGCTACATAAATAAAAAAACAGACAAACCCTAAGTAGTGTTTGGATTAGTGTGATCCAAGGTGTTGTAGTGTATAATTGTTGTTGTTTCTTGTTTACACAAGTCACTTAGGACAATACTAGCTCAGTATAAGCATAATATCTAGGTCTTATTCAGATAAAAGTCAAAATCACATTAAACTTGGCCTAGATAACCCTCTGTGTTGGATTAAGTGTGGCATATGCCCCAAATTCATTCACTTATGAGTGGTATAGCTTAAATTAGTCTTAGCTTAGCTTAAATAATCAGTATCAATCAGAAAATCAGGATTAAAATTCATCTAAGTCAACTTAAGCTTGATATTCAAGAAGTCAAATTACACCTTTGTTTCAGAAATCCAATTCTTGGAGGAATTTTTGTGATTTTTGTGTTTACTTTGAGACTTTGAGCTTTTCAGAGGTTAAAGATTTCCACCTAGTGTTCAAAAGCCCATAGTCAGCTTATTTTTAGAATTTTTGTGTAAGCTTGTGCAATAGCTTAAACTGACTTGCAGGGCAAGTACATGCCCTGCACCAGGGTAACTGACCCAACTTCAATAGACCATAGCCATTTCACTAGTGGGTCCCACCCCTAGCTTTATAGCTTTTTAGAAACCCCATAAGCCCAGCTATATGTTTCTGAGCTTATTTCACCATTTTGAGCTTATTTGATAGGGCTGCAAGCCCCATCAAGTTTGGTCATTCTCTGAGTATACACTGATCATTCAGTGTTTGACCCAACCTTCATTGCCCCCCCCCCCCCTAGCGTTCATTAATAAGCAATAAGCCCTGCTTATTGGCTTATTGTGAAGCCTACCAGTCCACCTTCATATTCAACCTTTAATTTGGAACCCACTTCACTTCTGTGGACCCCACAGAGGTCCAAAACCATTAGATTTGGCCTGTTCAGGCCTTGAGCCTTCATAAGTGCTTATTTGTGGTATACAGCTTATTCAGTGTGATTCTTTGTTCCATTTAGCTTATTTCTAGTTTACAAACATCTGTGTATATCTTATTTGTCATCTCCTAGCTTTTTCAACTTTGCATAAGTCCTAATAAGCGTAAAAAGCCAACTGTTAAGGAAAGGGGGTGCACACAGCTTATTTTTAAGCTTTTGTAATAGTGTCTTTGTAAAAGTTTCTTATTTTTATCTTATTTTGATCTTTCAAAAAGAAAATCCAACAAAAGCCAAATATAAAATTAGTGATAGCTTCTATTTAATAGATTCTATCTTTTTCATGTTTCTTTTTAGCGTATTAATAAGCAATATGTCATTTTCATAATTTTCTTAATTTCCTGTCACCTTTAAGTACTTGTAATAATTTTCTTAGATTTTTCTCTTTTAGTTTAATAATTATTAGAATTAAAAATATTTTAAATAATTAATTAGGCAATATTAGTAATTAAATAGTTTTCTTAAATTTTAATTAACAACAATAGTTTTTTATATTCTTCTTAGGTTTTATAAATCATTTAAGACTTTTAGAAAATAGATTTTTAAATTCCACTATTCATTTTCTAATTTTCTTATTTAAATTAGTTAAATTAGGTTTAAATAAATAATTAATAAAATAGTCCAAATATAATTTTTAGCAACTTTTTATAATTTTTTAGGATTCCTGTGATGGTTAATTAGTTTTATAAATTTTTCTATAATTTTCTAAGTCATTTAGGTATTATTAGTAATTTAAAATAGTTTAAATAGTTTAATTAATATAATTAGTTTTAAATTAACAGAAAACCCATAAAAAGACAAAAATATTTCTTTTTAATTTTTATACTTTCTTCAAGTTCATTTTAAGGTTTAGAAATTGTTTTTGCAAGTTTTTAGTTTAATTTGTAATCTTTATCATTTTTAGTTTAATTTAAATTAGGTTTAAATTAGATTTTAAATAGTTTTAATTAATTAATTAGTATTTAAATATTAAAATAATCATTTAAATAATTTCATTTTCATTTTTAATTTTCTTTTAATTTTAAGTTTGAAAAAGTTTCACTTGCACCCCCTGTAGTTTGTAATTTGTTAAATCCCACTTTTTCTGTCTGTAACTTGAATCTCAAGTTGTGTATTTGTAATTATATCTGTATATATGTGATTGTTAGTAAACTGTCCAAATTCCAAATATCAGTAGCATAATCAATTCCCAATCATCTTGGCTACTGTCCTCAGTGCCACTCATTCTCAAAAACGTTTTCCAAAGCACCATTGCAATCTCGCTGGGACATAACGACCCGGGGAAACACTATACTATCCACGGAGCATTGGAACTGAGCTGTCTTTGACTTATTGACCTTGGTCAATAATATCTGACCGTTTGGAACCAATCAAAATTTGGCGCCGCTGCCGGGGAGGTTGTTGCGTGTTTTTAAAAATTGTTTTAAGTTTAGTGGTTTTCAAAACCCTCCCTGTACAAATTTCACACATTTGTAAAAAGTTTTTGTAAAAATATCAATCATATCAAAAAAGTTCATTAACACTTTTCCTGAAGTGTTAACAACACCAAAAAAATCAAAAACAACAAAACAAACTGTGAAGTTAAATTACTTCGTTTTCTTTAAGATTACAACCTGAAACAGTTGGTGTAAGGTAAGTTATGACATTAAATTGCGAACTGAAGAGGAATCCATTCTTTCCTCCTGCCAGCCTGCGAGTAATCTTAAAAGAACGATTTCGGTTAACGAATCAGTTCCAAAAATATTTCCCAAAAGTTTTTTGCACACATACCCAAGAGCCCAAAAACAATTTTTCTGTTAATAAATACATAAAATCTTACCACCGCAAACCAAGGCAGAACACCTACCAACTGGGGGTGTGGACATAATAAGTTCCCAAACTTAAGATTAAAACTTTCCTTTATATCCCTGTGAGTGGTGTACCTTTTTCAAAGATGCCATTCACTTGTGATTATTGGATTTAAGTTCACTGTGGTTTTGCCTCGATCTTGTTTTGAAAAATTGTTTTTAGTGCATGCGCACTCGTTCACAAACAAAGCGTAAAAATCAGAAAAACGTACCCGAGCTACGTACTGTTATTGAAGAACCAAAAACCGAAATGGCCGATGGGCCACCACCACCACCCCCTGACCCTCCCAGGGATGAGCCAGCTCCCGATCTCCGAATGATGGAGGAGTTGTGACAGCCTACCATGCATGGGAGGGGCGGACCTATTGCACCACTCACTATTGAGGCTACGGACTTTGGCCTCAAGCACCACATGATCCAACAAGTCCAAAATTCGTGTCAATTTCACGGATTACCGGGTGACGATGCTAACAAGCATCTTGATAAATACCTTACCGTCACCCAAAGCATGAAACAGCATGATGTCACCGATGATGCCCTCCGGCTGCATCTCTTCCCCTATTCTCTCACCCATCATGCCACTGCATGATTTGACCGACTCCCAAAGAATTCTATTCGTACCTTTGATGAAATGGTAACCAAGTTTTTAGCAAAATATTTTCCACCTTCCATGGTTACCAAGTTACGAAATGATATCAGCAACTTCCGGCAGCGTCCTGATGAGTCTCTATTTGAGGCTTGGGAACGTTATAAGCTAGCTATTGATCGGTGCCCTAACCACAATATGTTACAAGTTACCATCATAGACACCTTCTATAATGGTCTGACATTGAGGCACCGGGATATTCTCAATGCTGCTGCTGGTGGGACCTTTATGAAAAGGCGTCCCGAAGAATGCTATGACCTGATTGAGAACATGACTGCCCACCATAACTTTTGGGATTCCTCTGCGGAGAGGGATGAGTCATGTAAATCAGTTATTCCTTCATCATCATCTCCTGAAATAATTGCTCTCACCAAAAAGATGGATGATATCTCTACGGCTGTGTCGAGAATGAACCAAACTATGCAAAATCAGGCTTAAAATCAATAAGTGAAAGCCGTGGCCCGAAGTTGTGAAACTTACGGAGGCCCACATCTGCATTTTGAGTGTCCAGCTACTGCTGGTTTTCCTCAAGAGAACGTTTATGCTGCTCAAGGTTCCTACAACATGGGGGGTAATTCTTACCAACCACAAGGGGACCGTAATCTCTTGAGCTATCGTTCCAACAATTTTCTCGGACCTCCCGGTTTTAACCAAAATCAAAACCGTAACTCGAATCAGAATCGAGGAGATTTTAACCAAGGTCAAAACTCAAATTTCCGAAACCCGAACCAAAATCAAGGTCATTTTAATCAAAACAATTTTCAAAATGGCAATCAAAATCAAGGTTTTCAAGGAAATTTTCAAAGAAATCAAAATCAAGGGAATTACAATCAGGGTAATTTCAATCAGAGAAATAATTTTCAGGGTAACAACAATCAAAACCAAAGGAATTTTCAAAATAACCGTGTTCAAAAATTTCCTAATCAAAATCAAAACGTTGTTCCACCCTCGTCTTCCTTTGATGAAGTGCTAAAACAATTCATGAAAGCACAAGAGGAAACGAATCGGTTACTGATCAGCAAGATCTCTGAGCTTCAGAAGTCTTTAAATGATTGACCCTCGGGCCCGGGTACACTACCGAGCAACACGATCGCTAACCCGAGGGGCGATGTCATAGCGATCACTACCCGAAGTGGGGTATCATACAATGGACCCACGATTCCCTCTACCTCTTCTTCTCCTCCTACTAAGGTAGCGGAACGTGAACCTGAGGTTACCATGGACATGGTACTTCCTACTAATAACGGAGGTACCAACAACGTCCACCCTCAAGTTGTCGCGGTCCCGACTCGAAAGTCAAAAGTTGTATTTGATCCTCCTGAAAGTTCTGATGAAATTCCAAAGAACGATCCTAAGCCTTCAATTCCATATCCTTCACGTATGAATGATCAAAAGAACCGCGATAGAGCTAATCATCAGATGAAAAAATTTTATCAAATTTTCCAAGAGTTACATTTTGATATTAGCTTCGCGGATGCTCTTCTTTTTTTTTGGGTAAAAGGGTTAATTCACCCCGGTAAAATTCATTACACCAAAAAACGTTGAAGTACATAGGATGAGGGTGATATCCCTCACCTCAGTCCCGTAGGACACTTACAGACTCGATATATAAGAATGAAAAACCATTCCTATAACTTACAATAAAATGAACCTACCAATAATGACACAAGTACATAAAACATGATAAAACTACTCAAGAAAACACTTGAGCCTTCTAAATCACTTTTGGGGTTCACCTTAACTTCCATGAAGAATCCAAGAATACACATCCAAGCGATCTTCAACATACAATCTGATGATAAAAAGGTTTTGAATAAGACCTTTCCAACTTAACGTCCATATAGAGTACCAATCAACCCATTACATATGAATTCTGCCCGGATTCTAGGGATCAAAGAATATCTATCAAACATAGTCCTTTCCTCACTTATGAATCATCATATAAGAATTCAGGTCCCATAGAGTAGAAAAACACCATGTACTAACCACATGTAATCACCAACAGCTCAACCCATCATAAAATCAAGTATCATATGAACCATGAAGCAGCTTGAGCCAATATGATCACAACTTAAACCATCGACTAACTTAGGGTTTAAACGAACCCTAACATCCTTCAATCTTAACTTGCATCTCTCTCAACCCACTTGCATCATACGATCATCTTGGACAGAACTAGCAGTTGATAAACAACACACAAATAATCACTTGACATGCAGCAGCAACTCACCATCATAAAACCAGCAATAATTAATACCCTAAACGAGGGTATACTTCCCATTAGAACAAACAATTGAATGTAAAAACCAATAAAGGTTTTTTAAGCGTTAAAGCCAAATCCAACTTGAATCGATTATCAAAGTATAGAACAATAAGCATCACACCAAATCGACCCAAACCAAACCTTCAACCAGATCCAAGATCCCTTCCATGCCAAAATAATCGAAACCCTAAATAGGGTTTCTTAACCATAACGATCAGCATCAAATAACACCAGACCCTAATAAAAATCAATGATCCTAAGAAGGATAATCGATTGCAATAAGACAGTAGGGATAAAACATTCGACCTTAAATATATATAAGTCTAACCGACTTAAGAACAAGAAGAATAATGGTCGATTTCACCAGATCCAATAAACCAAAGTCGGTTTAATCCCTAAGAAACGACTTCACCAGATCCAACTCTTGCAAAGGCGGTTAATCCCTTAAATTCAATAGATCTGATAAAGATTAGGAACGATTTAGGTTAGATAGGGATAAACAAAAAACGATTTCAGAACCCTAACTAAAGCAACGATTGATCCAGTTAAATCGTTTTCTTGAATAAGAACAGATTAGGGTTTCAAATGGAGCAATTTATATGATAGAATAAAGATAAAACCGACTCCCCACCCCTAACAAATCAGATCTACACGTTAGTTCAGTTAATCCTGTGAAAGATTAAAGAAGAAAAACGTATTAGATGGACAGAATTAGGCCGGAATTGTTAGGGAGGGGAGGCAGAAAAATCGCCCACACTAGAGAGAGAGAATTAGGGGAATTTTGTTTGTGCGGATGCTCTTCTTCTCATGCCTAAATTTGCTTCAACAATCAAAAATCTGATAAGCAACAAAGAAAAACTTTGTGAGATGGATAAAACTCCACTTAATGAGCATTGCTCAGCAGTGCTCTTGAAAAAGCTTCCCGAAAAGCTTGGAGATCCCGGGAAATTTCTCATTCGTTGTATTTTCCCGGGGATGGTTGAATGCTTTGCCTTGGCCGATCTTGGTGCAAGCATTAACCTTATGCCTTACACAGTCTGGAAAAGTCTCTCTCTTCCCGCTCTCACTCCTACCTGCATGACTCTCGAGCTTGTAGACCGTACTATATCTCGTCCTCTCGGCATTGCCGAAGATTTTTTGGGTAAAGGGGAGTAATCCTGCACCCTGGTAAAATTTATTATCCAAAAACGTTGAAGTACAAAATGACGAGGGTGAAATCCCTCGCCCCCAGTCCTTTAGGACACTTACAAGACACGTATCTAAGAATGACAAAACATTCTTAAAACTAACATGCACAACATGTGCAACTGACCAAACAAACATGCTAAACAAAAGCAACTTAACAAGCAAACAACACAAAAACAATAGAAATAACTATTTCTTCTTGCGTCCTTGCACCTGGAAATCTTTCGGAGAACCATTCTTGAACTTGGTATAATTTGCAATATCATCATAGTTCTCATAGACTTCATCAACTTCATCAGCTTCTTCAACTTCGTCAGCAAACGTAACCCTCTTCCTAGGAGTCATCACTACATCACTTGTAGTAAACGAGCTAGATGTATCAAAATCAGAATAGGGCACACTTGAAGAAGCACCATCATTGTGAGAACCATGCTCCCACAAACCATCAGTAGTGCTATGCAATGGAACCACATTAACACCACTTAACCCCACGGATTCCACACCCCCAAAAGAAGCATGAGTATCCTCACGTACCATCTGCTCAAGTTGAGTATGACAATCCTCAACAGGAGCAGCCCCAAAATCACTCTTCAATGCATCAATAGATGTACCACTCGAATTAGAATCACCATTAGTAGGCTTAAAAACAGCCCTCACATCAGGTTGTGCTCGGTTCTTCTTCTTGGTAGCCGGTTTTGAAACAGGTTGGTACGAAAGTTTAGGCTTAGTTGAAACCCCCCAAGCCCCTTTCTTACCCTTATCACTAGTATGACCAGCCTTAGTAGAGTGAACCTTGCGCTTGACATCACAATCTTGTTGAGTCGAACCCTTAGTAACCCGCTTACGTCTAAGAGGACACACATCATCATCATGATCGAAACAAACACACTTAGAACACCAAGATGGCCACCATTCATACTCAACATCAAGAACTTCCATGTAATGACCCTTACCCATAGGCAAAGGAATCTCAACCTCAATTGATTCCAAAACATCCAAATCAGCCGATAATTCAATAAGTACCCGTGCATGTGAATAACGTCCCCAAGGATTCTTACACATATCATTAGTACCCGCATCAAACCGTATTATCCGCCCCAACTGTTTTGCAATCAAACTAATACCGGCTTTAGAGTATACAACGGACGGTATATTATGGATACGTACCCAAACCGGTACCTTAGTAATCTTCTCCTTCTCAAGCCTCATATTAGGTACCCATATATGTAAGAATAAAGGCGTTGATCTAATAAACCAAGGACCACCATTAAGAACTTTATTCATACCTTCACTTGAAGAGAACTTGAAAATGAAGAAACCATTCCGCAATATAACATGTTCAAAGCCGAACCTTGCCCAAGCATGCTTGACATAGTCTTCCACAATAGGAAATGCAATTCTTTGCCCAATGAAATAACCGTATAATGAATTAGTAAGTTTAGTGCACATATCATCAACAACGGCCATTGGAATAACCACTCTTGAACCCGACCTAGTAGCCTCATCAACTTCATCAGATTGTGAATCACTAGGTACATTAGGCTCACAAGAACCTCCAATATTA
Source organism: Artemisia argyi (assembly GCA_030686995.1). NCBI lineage: Eukaryota > Viridiplantae > Streptophyta > Magnoliopsida > Asterales > Asteraceae > Artemisia > Artemisia argyi. The sequence continues at coordinate 92,512,100 of CM060707.1, read as the reverse complement.
CACTCATCAGCTAGCCTTTCACCAGAATCCTTAAACGTACCAACCATTGCAGCTCCCAACGAATCAGATGCTACAACATTACTAGACTTAAGAACATCAGATTTAGAACTAGCCAAACGTACCTCTTGTTGTAAAGCAAACTTCGGATCAGAAACAACGGGACCATGATCACGAGGAAGAGCAAAACTTCCCGTTTTTCCTTCCAAACCTGCACTTTTCAAAATAACCTTCAATGGCTTACTTGTATTAGTAAGCATCTTACCATCAATGTTACCAATCCTAGAAGCCAACCCCTTAGCCTTAGAAGGCTTATTAACATTCAAAGAACCAGATTCCATCTCTCAATACCCACTTAAACCTTCAATCGACTTACAGCAAATTAATGCACTTGTATTAACACAAACCCAAACTGAATAAGCACGGGTTACTTGCAAATTGAATGTTCCAAACCCTAAAAGAGTTTAGCTTTGTCGTTCAGCACCAATATCCAAACAGTACGCAATAGAAAGAAAAAACGAAACCCTAATACAAGAATCGTTTATGAATGAAAATCAATGCGTAACAGCAGCAAACTTGCGCACTCAATAAAACGACCAGAAATCTTAAGATCAATATAAATATAAAACACCACCGACCTATGAATATCCCTTGCACCGACCCACGTGAAATCAACAACAAGGAATATTAACAATTCGTTAATGATTAAGATTGAAGCACATGCACCAAACGACAAACAAAAGAATAAATTATCTATGTAGATCCAACTTCTGCCGTTTAAAGACACAATATTGGCTATGAAAAAACGAATAAAATATGCAACCGACCCACGATATCTTGAAAACCAATAAAATAATTATGAGTATAAGAATCGTAGAAGGTGAAATCGTAAAGTGAGGTATTCGTTTTTTCGCCAAACCGTGAGAGAACTTTTAGGGTTTTTTTCCTTTTCTTTCTGGCATTGCCGAAGATGTCTTTGTGAAAGTAGGAAAGTTCCATTTTCCGGCGGATTTCGTGATTGTTGATTTCGATGCTGACCCTAGAGTTCCTCTCATTCTCGGGAGGAGATTCTTAAGAACGGGTCGTGCTCTAATCGATGTATTCGAAGAAGAAATCACTCTACGTGTTGGTGGTGAAGCCATCACATTCAATCTTGATCAGACTTCAAGATACTCCTCCAATTATGACGCTGAAACAGTTAACCGAATTGACATCATCGATGTTGCCTCAGAGGAGTATTCTCAAGAAGTCCTCGATTTCTCAGCAAGTGGCAGTACCACTCTTTCTTCTGAGCCTATCCTATCCGACTCTTCCCCTTCTCTCACTCCATTTAAGGGAAGTGACTTCCTTCTGGAAGAGGTCGAGGCTTTTGTTGCTCAGGATAGTTCAATCCCTCATGAGATTGATGAAAACTATCTTGACTCGGAGGGGGATATTATTCTTCTTGAAAGATTGTTAAATGACGATCCTTCACCCTCTCCGTCTCCAAAACTACTTCATAAAGAGGAAGTCAAAAAGTTGAAATAACTGATTATTTTCCAGAGGTTGAGCTCAAGGACTTACCTCCTCATCTAGAATATGCGTTTCTGGAGGGTGATGATAAATTACCCGTCATTATTGCTAAGGACTTAAAAGATGAGGAAAAGGCTGCACTCCTAAAGGTTCTTAAGTCACACAAGCAAGCAATTGCTTGGAAACTCTCCGACAGTAAGGGCATTAGCCCTGACTTTTGTACACATAAAATCTTAATAGAGGATGACTTTAAGCCAGCAGTGCAACAACAGAGAAGGGTAAATCCCAAAATCCACGAAGTTATCAAACAAGAGGTTCTAAAACTTCTTGATGCGGGATTGATTTACCCTATATCTGACAGTCCTTGGGTTAGCCCAATTCATTGCGTTCCTAAAAAGGGTGGCATAACAGTTGTCACCAATGAGGAAAACGAGTTGATTCCAACTCGTTTGGTCATGGGTTGGCGAGTATGTATTGACTATCGTAAGTTGAATGAAGCCACCCGTAAAGACCATTTTCCTCTCCCTTTTATGGACCAGATGCTCGAAAGACTAGCGGGGAATGAATACTACTGTTTCCTCGATGGTTTCTCGGGTTACTTCCAAATCCCCATTGATCCACAGGATCAAGAGAAAACTACCTTCACATGCCCCTACGGAACCTTTGCTTACAGACGTATGCCTTTCGGCTTATGTAATGCACCAGGCACGTTCCAAAGGTGCATGATGTCTATCTTTTCCGGCATGATCGGGAAAACCATGGAGGTATTTATGGATGACTTTTCAGTCATCGAGGATTCATTCAAGTCTTGTCTCTCCCACTTGGAGCAAATACTTAAACGTTGCAAAGAAACGAATTTAAGTCTCAACTGGGAGAGGAGCCATTTTATGGTTAAAGAGGGCATTGTCCTCGGCCATAAAATTTCAAAAAACGGGATTGAGGTTGACAAAGCCAAAATTGATGTCATTGCTAAATTACCTCATCCCACCACCGTTAAATGTGTCAGGAGCTTTTTGGGTCATGACGGCTTCTATCATAGGTTTATCCAAGATTTCTCTAAAATCGCCCGGCCTATGACCCATCTCCTCGAGACGGATGCTCCTTTCACCTTCTCTCCTGAGTGCATCGAAGCTTTTGAAACATTAAAGTAAAAGCTTACTGAGGCACCGATTCTTGTTGCCCCCGATTGGGACCTACCTTTTGAGCTTATGTGCGATGCTAGTGATTTTGCCATAGGTGCGGTCTTGGGGCAACGAAAAACAAAATACTTTCAGCCTATACACTACGCAAGCAAAACTATGACCGAGGCTCAGAGTCATTACACCACCACTGAAAAAGAACTATTAGTTGTGGTGTACGCCTTTGAAAAATTCCGGCCATACTTAATCCTGACCAAATGCGTAGTGTATACGGATCACTCGGCTTTGAAGTACCTATTTGCAAAGCAAGATGCAAAGCCGAGGCTTCTCCGCTGGGTTCTCCTCCTCCAAGAATTTGATATCATTATCCGTGATAAAAAAGGAGCCGAGAACCTTGCTGCTGATCATCTCTCACGATTAGAAAACCCTCACCAGGATGTGTCCGAGAAACAGGAAATAAATGAAACATTTCCTCTCGAGACACTCAATGCGGTTGCTTTTCGTGGTGACTCTACTACCCCATGGTTAGCCGACTTTGCAAATTACCATGCGGGTAACTTCATCGTGAAGGGGATGACGTCCTAACAGAAAAACAAATTCTTCAAAGATGTTAAACATTACTTCTGGGATGACCCCTATCTCTTCAAAATCTGTGCCGATCAAGTCATCAGGCGATGTGTTTACGGACAGGAAGTCGCTGATATTCTCAAGGCTTGCCATGCTGGACCCACTGGGGGCCACCATAGTCCTAACTACACCGCCAAAAAGGTGTTTGACTCCGGTTTCTATTGGCCCACAATCTATAAGGATGCCCACGAACTAGTCAAAGCTTGTGACGCTTCTCAGCGTCACGGGAATATTTCACAAAAGAACGAAATGCCACAAAATGCCATTCAAGTTTGTGAAATCTTTGACGTCTGGGGCATTGATTTTATGGGGCCATTCCCATCTTCTCGTGAAAACAAATACATTCTTGTGGCTGTTGACTACTTGTCAAAATGGGTTGAGGCAAAAGCCTTACCCACCAACGATGCCCGAGTTGTTGTGAAATTCTTAAAATCCCTCTTTGCTCGTTTTGGAACTCCCCGTGCCATCATTAGTGATCGCGGTACAAACTTTTGCAATGATCAATTTGCAAAAGTCATGCTTAAGTACGGTGTCACTCACCATCTTTCTACCGCATATCACCCACAAACAAGTGGGCAGGTGGAGGTTTCAAACTGTGGTATTAAATGGATTCTGGAGAGGACCGTAGGTGAAAACCGTGCTTCCTGGTTGGACAAACTAGATGATGCACTCTGGGCCTTCCGTACAGCTTACAAAACACCCATCGGGTGTACTCCCTACAAGCTTGTACACGGAAAGGCGTGTCATTTACCGATTGAGCTCGAGCACAAAGCCTACTGGGCCTTGAAACATGCAAACTACGACCTTCATAAAGCGGGTGATCACCGTAAGGTTCAACTCAATGAATTAAACGAACTTCGTGATCAAGCCTACGAGAACTCTTTGATCTACAAAGAAAAGACAAAGAAGATCCACGACTCTAAGATTAAGAACCGCGTTTTCAACATCGGTGACAGAGTCCTTTTCAATTCAAGATTAAAGATTTTCTTGGGGAAATTAAAAACCCGATGGACTGGACCATTCACTGTTTCAAAAGTATATACATACGGGACTGTTGAGTTATCTCAACCCGAAGGTCCCAACTTCAAAGTGAATGGTCATCGTTTGAAACACTATTTTGGAGAGGACATACCATCCATGGTTGTCCCGGATCTCCAAACTTTCCCCATGGACCAATGAATTCGGGGATCGAGTCAAGCTAGTGACTCGGTGAACAAAAATTAGCAAAATATGGGTTTTCACCCATATCTCTGACTTCTTTCTACTTTCTAACACTCTAGTGTGGGGGAGTGGCCGTCCCCCACCTTTTGAAAAGTAAATATGTATATAAGTTTGAGAAAAAAAAATGATGTTTATATGTACATATAAATAAAGTGAAAAATAAAAAGGATATTTCCATAGTTAGTTTCGAATATTAGCTTTTTCCATTCAAAAAATCGGCTTAATAGCCGGGACTTTGAATATTGAGGACAATATTCAATTCTAGTGTGGGGGGGAATTCTTGTGAATTTTATCACAAAATACTTTCTAAGTACCCCTATTTTGGCCCAAATTTTTCAAAAATTTTTCATTTTATTTCAAAATTTTTGTGGTTATCAATCCGCCATGTCTAAATGACAAAAGGATTGGCTAATCCAGGAGCAAACGGCTCTTGGTAAAGATATCTCAAATCCGTTGATGGCTTGCAATTTGCCCAAAATTGTATGGTAAATCAACTCGCCATATCCCAAAAAGTGAATGAGTTGGCTAGCCCGCAAGATTATGGCTTGTTGTAAAGGCTGTGGAAAAACCATAATTGGTATTCAGCTCACCAAGATGTTGACTTAGTCCATCAAGAGTTGGCTAGTCCAATAGCAAACGGCTTTTGGTAAAGACTAATCAAATCCGTTGACAGCTGGTGGTTTGCTCAAAATCACATGGTTATCAGGTGGACCATAGTTCTTACTTGAATCAATAGATCTGGCTACTCCAGAAGTGATGGCTTTTGGTAAAGAGTTTTCAAATCCATTAAGTTTTTCTCAAAAGATTGCTAGGGACTAGCAATGTTTTAGTGTGGGGGATTGATGAGTGTGTAAATACTCATCATTTTTACCTATTCTGAGCTGCCAAAACATCTAAAAACACATAATTGTATCAAAATAATGAAAATATCCCAGGAATGTGTTTTATATGTTTCAGATGCAAATTAATCAAAAACAGATGAAAAATGATCAAAGTTTGCAAAATTGGTAGTTTCAGTCCCTCATCTTTCAAAAGTTGTCAAATCTAGTCCCTGGTTATTCTGAAAACTTGAAGAAGTCACCAAAGGTCCTTTTAAATAACAAAATGACATATTTAGTCCTTTGGTGCAAAGTTTCACAAAATGTTAAGTTTAGTCCCTGAACTTTGAAAATTTGACAAAAATGGTCCCTGGGATATTAAAACTTTGAGAAAAACAAATTTTGTCCTTGTACTTCTCATATATGGAAGGATTGGTCCTTGGTTGCAAAGTTTGGTGAAATTACAGATTTGGTCCCTGGAGTTTGAAAGTTTGGCAATTTTAGTCCTTGGAAAAGTCAAAAGTGGAAATTGTCATCATGGTCCTTGTAATATTAAAGCTTGACAGAAATACCCCATGAAACACTTTGGGAGAATGGGAAAACAGGTCCTTGGATTTTCGGATATTTACAAAATTGGTCCTTGTTATTAATTACAAACCAAACTGGACCCTTAATATAATAAACCCAATCCAAAACAACCAAAGCCCACCCTCCTTATTTCCCAGGGCCATGTGATCCCCAAGCCCACCAGCCCACACCCCCTTTGATATAATACCAGGGTCAAATGTTTAACCCTGAGTCAAACAAGTCAAACAAACACCCCAACCTTCTCCTTCCCTCCCCCACACCACTTGCCCTGCATATCCATCACCTCACCACTTCCACCGCCCAATCCACTCACATACCCCCATTTGCACCTAACAAAACAACCACAATAAATGCTCCCCCTCCCCTCAAGTTATCAGAGCCAAATTGCAAATATCAAGTTTTGGCGCCAAAATACGTGGCGCTCAATTAGAGGCTTAGCAGTGATCCAAGGGCTCAGAATTGATGTGGGATTTATTCAGAAGACCATGGGAACCCTAATGGAGGCCTATAAATAGAAGAGAAGTCCAAGAAGAGAAGTGTTAGCTTAATTTTAATAATTTTAGGTCATATAAGTTATTTTCAAACTTTCCTTGTGTAATTCAGCTTTAAATTAGTGTAATCTCTCTTTTCAGTGTATCTTTAAGGTTTCTTATTAATAAAAATCAAGTTTCAAGTTATAATTTAGATTGTGCAATTTTAAATTAATTTCAAGTTTTCATTTAAGCTGTATTGTAGTTGTTATTGTATTGCATGAACTCTTAGGCTCATATAATCTCCTAGAAAGCTTATGTAAGCTTTTAGAAACCATAAAATATTGCTTAGACATTAAAAACTCAAAAACACAAAAAAGTCAAAGAAAGTCAAAGTTGCAGGTTTTATTAAAGATTGAGCTGGAGCACAGTAAATCCTGGATGGATGTGGGTTAGAACTCCGAGGGGAGTGTTAGGATTGATCTCATGGTTCTTGGTTCATGGTGATTAGGAGGAATGCATATTGTAAGCCTTTGAAACTCAATTCTTGATTTTTACTGTAGCATTGCTTATTTAGTTGTTTAAATAGCTTTTCTGTGTTTATTTAGTGCTAATTAGTGATAATGTTGTTTAAAATCAGTACCTTATTAATTGATATTCATAGTTGCTTTGATTTCCTAATTTGGCAGTTTAAATAGCATAATTGGTAATCTTGATTAATTGTTGTTTCCTGTTTCTAGGTGATCATTTAAGCTTAATTTATCATAAAAAGTTGTTTTGAACCTGTTTCATAAGCCCTAACACCTAGTTGCTTCATAAATCAAAAAACAGACAAACCCTAAGTAATGTTTGGATCAGTGTGATCCAAGGTGTTGTAGTGTATAATTGTTGTTGTTTCTTGTTTACACAAGTCACTTAGGACAATACTAGCTCAGAACAAGCATAATATCTAGGTCTTATTCAGAGAAAAGTCAAAATCACATTAAACTTTGCCTAGATAACCCTCTGTGTTGGATTAAGTGTGGCATATGCCCCAACTCCATTCACGTGTGAGTGGTATAGCTTAAATTAGTCTTAGCTTAGCTTAAATAATCAGTATCAATCAGAAAATCAGGATTAAAATTCATCTAAGTCAACTTAAGCTTGATATTCAAAAAGTCAAATTAGACCCTTGTTTCAGAAATCCAATTCTTGGAGGAATTTTTGTGTTTACTTTGAGACTTTGAGCTTTTCAGAGGTTAAAGATTTCCACCTAGTGTTCAAAAGCCCATAGTCAGCTTATTTTTAGAATTTTTGTGTAAGCTTGTGCAATAGCTTAAACTGACTTGCAGGGCAAGTACATGCCCTGCACCAGGGTAACTGACCGAACTTCAATAGACCATAGCCATTTCACTAGTGGGTCCCACCCCTAGCTTTTTAGCTTTTTAGAAACCCCATAAGCCCAGCTATATGTTTCTGAGCTTATTTCACCATTTTGAGCTTATTTGATAGGGCTGCAAGCCCCATCAAGTTTGGCTATTCTCTGAGTATACACTGATCATTCAATGTTTGACCCAACCTTCATTGCCCCCCTCCCCCAGAGTTAATTAATAAGCAATAAGCCCTGCTTATTAGCTTATTGTGAAGCCTACCAGTCCACCTTCATAGTTCAACCTTTAATTTGGACCCCACTTCACTTCTGTGGACCCCACAGAGGTCCAAAACCATTAGATTTGGCCTGTTCAGGCCTTGAGCCTTCATAAGTGCTTATTTGTGAATTATAGCTTATTCAGTGTACTTCTTTGTTCCATTTAGCTTATTTCTAGTTTACAAACATCTGTGTATATCTTATTTGTCATCTCCTAGCTTTTTCAACTTTGCATAAGTCCTAATAAGCTTAATAAGCCAACTGTTAAGGAAAGGGGGTGCACACAGCTTATTTTTAAGCTTTTGTAAAAGTGTCTTTGTAAAAGTTTCTTATTTTTAACTTATTTTGATCTGTCAAAAAGAAAATCCAACAAAAACCAAATATAAAATTAGTGATAGCTTCTATTTAATAGATTATATCTTTTTCATTTTTCTTTTTAGCTTATTAATAAGCAATCTGTCATTTTCATAATTTTCTTAATTTCCTGTCACCTTTAAGTACTTGTAATAATTTTCTTAGATTTTTCTCTTTTAGTTTAATAATTATTAGAATTAAAAATTGTTTAAATAATTAATTAGGTAATATTAGTAATTAAATAGTTTTCTTAAATTTTAATAAACAATAGTAGTTTTTTATACTTTCTTAGGTTTTATAAATCATTTAAGACTTTTAGAAAATAGATTTTTAAATTCCACTGTTCATTTTCTAATTTTCTTATTTAAATTAGTTAAATTAGGTTTAAATTAATAATTAAGTAAATAATTAGTAAAATAGTCCGAATATAATTTTTAGCAACTTTTTATAATGTTTTAGGATTCCTGTGATGGTTAATTAGTTTTATAAATTTTTCTATTATTTTCTAAGTCATTTAGGTATTATTAGTAATTTAAAATATTTTAAATAGTTTAATTAATATAATTAGTTTTTAATTAATAGAAAACCCATAAAATGACAAAAATATTTCTTTTTAATTTTTATACTTTCTTCAAGTTCATTTTAAGGTTTAAAAATTATTTTTGCAAGTTTTTAGTTTTTTTTTTGGGTAAAAGGGTTTATTCACCCCGGCAAAATTCATTACACCAAAAACGTTGAGGTACAATAGGGTGAGGGTGATGTCCCTCACCTCAATCCCTTAGGATACTTACAGACTCGAATATAAGAATGACACATCATTCTTATAACTTACAATAAAATGAACCTACCAATAATGACACAAGTACATAAAAATTAACAATACTACTCAAGAAAATACTTGAGCCTTCTATATCACTATTGTGGTCCACTTTAACTTCCATGAAGAATCCATGTATGAACATCCAAGCATTCTTCAACATGTAGAAACGATTCCAGCAGCAATAAGCATCAAACCCATCCGCTGAAACATGTAGAAACGATCATAGGGCTGAAAGAACCCTAACCTCCAATGTAATCACCATGAAAAGTGACGACAACTTACACTCATCAGTAATAATTCAATATCAACAGCCTTTGAATATGAATTAAAATAGCTGCAAAAGACCAAATTAACCAATGAATAAACATAGGGTTGTAGAAAACCCTAACAACCATGTTGCGAACAACGAACATGCAAAGTACAAGCCAAGATCACCCCATCTAAACAGCCATAAAGGAACCAATATCAGAATGATCAAAGACACAATGCAACGAACAAAGGGTGGTAAAACCCTAACAAGTAGATCGAATGAGCACGAACAATGACCAGATCCATCCACATGATAAACATGTACGCGTGCAGGATCAAATCACAACCAAACGATCTAAGGAGTTTTTGAATAAGAACCCTAAAACTTAACTTCCAAGTGCAGCATCATGCAAAACATCTACCTATGTAGAACATCACACTCTCCCAAACCCACATAATCATAATAACCTTCATCACAAGAACGACCAGCCCTTCATCAATACCCTAACGAGGGGTATACTTCCAGAATACCAAAACTCTAAAGGAGTTTACTTCCAATCGGAATAATAAAAACCTAAAAAAGGTTTTATAAGCTTTAAGCACAAATCCAAAAACCAATCGACCCTTAAAAGTAAGAGTGTTAAGTCGACCAGTAGAAAACAATATAGGATCGTTAATTATGTAGATAATCACAATTAATACAAAACGATCCAACAAACCCGAAACCCTAACAAGCAATTACAATGAATAACGATTATAAGAAGCCAAGTAATCGTTAGGGTATACATATATAATCCGAACTAAACCCTAACAAGGAGGTCGATTACAAAACCGACTATAATGAAAATCGGTTAGGGTTTAGAAAAAAGAGGCGAAATCAGAAAATAATGAATGAAAAACAAGAAACACCCCTTCCCAGATGATTACTGCCCTTAGATTCGATTGCATATTATTACAAGAACAATAGAGAGGCGGATTAAGGGCAGTTTTATGCGATTGGGAGGTGGGGGAAGGGGAGGCCGGATTTCGCCCCTAGGGGAGAGAGGATTAGGGTTTTTTTGCAAGTTTTTAGTTTAATTTGTAATTTTTATCATTTTTAGTTTAATTTAAATTAGGTTTAAATTAGATTTTAAATAGTTTTAATTAATTAATTAGTATTCAAATATTAAAATAATCATTTAAATAATTTCATTTTCATTTTTAATTTTCTTTTAATTTTACGTTTGAAAAAGTTTTACTTGCACCCCCTGTAGTTTGTAATTAGGTAAATCCCACTTTTTCTGTCTGTAACTTGAATCCCAAGTTGTGTATTTGTAATTATATCTGTATATCTGTGATTTTTAATAAATTGTCCAAATTCTAAATATCAGTCGCATAATCAATTCCCAATCATCTTGGCTACTGTCCTCAGTGTCACTCATTACCATTCGTAGTTGTCAAGGGCTTGACATGCGGATGTACTATTTGTCGTTTTACCGGGTATTGGCAAGTACCTGGCCTTGGGGGCACTTATTATATTATGAAATTCCGCGGTTATTGTTTATGGCAGTACAATGTTACTGTCGATTGGTTTGGTTAACGTCTTGCATGTCATGAGCTTAGTATCATCAACCGTATGTATGCACAGGGATGCCTCTACATATTGGGTGTTACCTTGATTACCCTGGTATTTGCATTTGTTGCTTATATCATATGATTAAAACCTTTGTGCTCAACTTTATTATTTTAAACCTATGGATGACACTCAACCTTTGTGTTGACTTTTAAGCATGTGTTTCTCAGGTACTACTACAAATTAAGTTTTGGAGCTTTATGATCTTGGGCGTGGTGGAGTGGCTGGACGAAGGAAGTTTTCTGTCAAGGCAGCTTATTTCATTTCTACTATCTTGTTTTTCATATCATTCGTAAAACCTTGGTGTGTCTTTAATATTTTCCCCTGCTAAACTTATTTACTTTCCGCTGCTAAACTTTGTATTTCTACTACTACACTTTGTTTTTCCGCTGTTAAACTTTGTCATTTTCTGCTGCAATCTTTATTTTTATTCAGCAGCTATTTTGTTAAAGAGCCTATGTGCTCTAAAATGGTTTGTAAAACAAATGATGTGTTTTGAGGCATTTTTAAACGTCCCGTGTTGTGGTCGTTTGCTATAAAGATGCCTGGTTTCGATTTGCGTAGTGCCCCTAGCATGTCAGCTGCCGTATTTTGAGTTGGGGGTGCTACAATTATTGCAATCCATTGTTGTATATCCTATTCTGTTTGCGGTATTTTATTTTGATTTCAATGTATTATGTTTTTGATCAACTCAGTTATCACCTGTATTTTACATACAATTTCAAAATAAACGCATGAGGAATCACCAGTAATTTTAGTTCCCATAAGTACATTGTCACTACAAAGGTTACATGGAATTTTTGTTACATGGGATATGTATCAATTATAAGAAAATGAAAAAAAAATAAAGAATTTTTAGAAACAAATTCACATGATACTTATGAATTTATTATAATCATTTTAAATTTTTGAAAGTTTTGAACATATATGAATTTGGTTTACCAATTGTTAAACATATTTATCCTAAAAAAAGGTTTGTATTCCTTTGTTTTTTTATTTAAATGGACAAAATAAAATTAGATTTTAACTTATCGAATGCTAATATTTTGTTAACATATATATATGCTATTATATAGTAGTGGATATATATGATATACCGAATTTTGTTACAATTTTAAAAATATTCATTGTATATTATGCATCTTTTCACAAAAAAAAGGTCTTAACAATTCTCTTACCGGACACGAAATTTATTTATAAATTTTAATCTAAACGAATTCTCTCTCTAGGAGAAATCCGGCCGCCTCTTCCCTTCCATTTTCCGGCCAAAAAACAACCCCAATTCATGTCCTCTCTACCTTTGAATGATTGCTATTGTTCTTTTGGTATGCAATACATGTTTTAGGGTTGTTTATTCATGGATGGGGCGGCTGATCAGATGTTCGATTGTTTTATCTTTTAACGATTTCTCCTTCTTGGTTGGGTTATCTAATCGATCTGTGCTTTCTGACCATAAGTCGGTGTTCACAACCGACTATACTTATATATAGATCGATCTATCCTTACTGCATATTGTTTGATCATCACTCAATTCGCTATCCTATTAAGGGTTTCGTTTTTTTCTAGTGTGCAAGTTAGGGTTTCGTTTTATGGGATGGTCGGTTAATGGTTTTTTATCCATAATCGATCTGTATTTTATTCCTATCTATCCCGATTGGTTTACTATTCTACTTCATGGGTTTCTTGTAAGGGATCACAACCTTTATTCCTATGTCGGTTAATATTCTTTATAGGGTCGATCTGGGTTTTCAATACTTATATCAAGAACGAAACCCTGTTATTTTGGTGATTGGTGCTGCTGTGCTTAATGTATATATTTGTGCTATGCAAGTTGGATTTACCAATCCATTCAGCCTTGTTTGATCGTGGAGGTTTCATGCATGTTGATCTGTTGATCATGGTTCTATTTTGGTTTTTATGATCTATGTTGGTAATGGGTAGAGAGAGGGATGGGTATTACTGGTCGTTCAGAGTTAGGGTTATTCTTAATCCTAAGTTGATGTATGTTAGGGTTTCGAAACCCTAGTTTTAATGCTATTTCGTGATACTGCTGCTGGTTACATGACTAAGACTCTTGTGTATCGATTATTCTTATTGCATTCAGTCCTTATGGCTGTTGATTGCATGCTAGGGTTATGTAATCTTCTCCGTTGCTGCTGTTGATCGTGTATGCTGGATGTCAAGTGGGGTTATGGTCCAAGACTTGCTGATCATGCTTATTACATTTGAGGGTCTTGTTATTAACCCTTGTATTAGTCTATGGTGTTTGTTTATGGCAGATTATACTACCATCGGCTTACATTCCTATATTGGTTGCTTTGGGCAGCTTAGTGGTAAGTGAAATCTTGTCATAGTGTTTGGTATGATCACATGCATTTGGTGGGCACTTGATGTTTATTTGTTCATGTTGATGTGATCATGTTGAGATGTAGCATTGTGACTTGATCTTGGGTATCTTCCTATGTTTCTCTCGGATTGTTTTGAAGATTGGTTCAAGATATCATATGCTGGAAGTTCGGGTTGTTTATACCCTGTTTATGTTTCAAATTTAATTTGCCCAAGGATTGCACTCTTATTAGGTTATTAGATTATGCTTTATGCATAATACTAATAGAAGGCGCAAATGTATTTGATATTCAGTTGATTTGGAAGGATAACTATGATCTGGATAACTATGATGACTAAGAAGACTTTGCTTATGATGTATTGTATTTTATCTTTAGTCATTATTTGTACTATTTAGATCTGTAAGTTATAAGAATGGCCTGTCATTCTTATATAGTGGTAGTGGTAGTGTCCTTAGGGACCTCGATGAGAGACTCACTCTCATCCATTGTACTTAAACGTTTTTTTGATTAATGTATTTTACCGGGTGCAGGATGTTCCCCTTTACCCAAAAAAATAAATGTTAATCGATCTTAAAGGCAATTAGACATTTACAACTCTTTTATAATTTCGTGTGACTAAAAATTTTCTCAATGGTTCGGGAGTTTTTTTCACCATCAAAATCGTCAAGTAAATGCCCACGAAGTGTTTCTCCACCCAAAAAACCCTCATCAGAACCCAAAAGAAGGTATTTTCTGCCAATAATATATATTGATCAGCTTAGGCGAACAATTAAAGTGATGAAAAAAGAAATTGCAAGTAACAAACAACAAATATTGGAATGTAAAGAGGCTATTGATCAGCGGATGAGAAAGGTATTAGAGTATCAAGAGAGGATAAACGATGTTAAGAAACAAATTGATGGTCGTGATTGTTTGTAGTTTCTTTCATACGCAGTAGAATTTCCTAATATTTTTTTATAACGTTTAGTATTGGTAGATTTCTGATTACATCCATTGGAGTATCTATTACGTTTGAAACTATTCTTGATTTATTGCTTTGCATCAAATGTATGTGTTAAATGGTCACATTGTTTATCAAGTTGATTCATATGTGAAAAATTATATCTATTTAATTAAATGTTTAACACATCTGTTAACCATAAATAACAAAGATGATATAATTTTAAAAATAAAATGATATTTACTATTTGTATTTAGAAAATATTTATAATGTTTATTTAACAAAAAATTAAATTCTTATTTAATGCATATGCATAAATAGATTAATAGGAACTATGAATTTGGAATCAAATCAACTTTCCAATTAAATCCAAATGTTTGAAATTTACAAATCTTTTAAAAAATTTAGAATGTATCTTCAGACGTAAAAGATGTATGACAGAGTTTATGAAATATAAACAGATATCTCCTAATTATCTAAAAGCGTGGGAATTAATTTTAATAAAATCAACACACGCCTCCTAACTACATTTTTGGAACCGTTGCAACTTTTAATGCCCTACAAAACATAAACCTCTATAAATACAAACCATTTATAAACGAATTGTATCATATTCTCAATATACATTATAGATTAGTCTCTAAATCCTATGGCATCATCATCTTCAACATCTGCTTCAAAGGCAGCAAAACGATCAAAGGATACTTCTCCCACCCCCCCATGCCAGAAAAATATAAAAAATTTGATATACCACAGGATATTTGGGAAAAATGTCGTGATGGAAATTATTGAACTGAGAAACTCTTGGTGGAGTCTTACAACAAGCGTAGGAAGTTCTTGGAAGAGATGAACAAGAAAGATCAACAAGTCATACTGGAATATCACCAAAGAATTGAAGAATGAACAAAAAAATTTGAAGAAATAACATGAAAGATTGTTGATGTCTATGAAAGCATTGAGAAAAGTTTATATACTTCTTAATGTTTTGTAAATGTATTATCATATTTAACAATATGATATGTTGTTGATGTTAATCGATATGAATAGTTAAATTTATCTTTATTTGTTAAAGTATATATTAACGCACACAAGATGAAGATGAAAATGAAGATCAAGAGATTTATTCTTATGACGATTTATTTCAAAAATTATGTTTAAAAAATAGATGAAATCTCTAACTAAAATAAAACTATAAAAATAAAATTATCGGTTTCCATTATATACACATCTCTAAAATCTATAAATAGAGTGAAAATTAAATTTAAAACAATAAATATATATATATATATATATATATATATATATATATATATATATATATATATATATATATATATATATATATATATATATATATATATATATATATATATATATTAAGATTTTTATTTAAAGCATAGTATACAATATATAAACTCTAAAAATATGTTAAAAATATAAACACAATCTTTAATCATAACAAAATCATAAAAATAAAATAAACGATTTCCACTATATCTTCATCTTCGAGTTTTATAAATAAAGCCATATGGCAACTTATTGAACATGTAATTTTAATAGTTGATAACGAGAAAACAAACAATGGCGGGTAGAAGATCACACGGGGTACGTTCTTTAAAATTAACTATGTTTTATTGATTGCCATATTGCTTAAAATAAATTTTCTTACTAAAATTTTAGCAAGGGAGGCAGAAAAAAGAACATGATCTTCCATAATGTTTGGATAAATAAGGATTCACCAATCATTATTATATCAGATGACGATGAGGTACAAAAGTTACCTTAGCTTTTTATCTAAATTATATATGAAACACAAATCTGATTATGTTTAGCATGTTTTTAGCCTATACATGATGCTTAATTGAAAAATATCATACGAATTGTTCATATATCAAATAATGAAGAGGTATCCTTGATAACATGTTTGAGCAGCTTTCTTATTCCCTTAATACATCCTTATTTATAAGTCATTAACACTTGAAAATTGATATAAGTTCTACGAGTATGCTTATGTCACTGTTTTATCTACTTAATAAATTTGATTATCTTAAATTAGATTAGTTGTTTGGATTGCATTGAGGTCCATTTACTTAGCCATTCCTTTCCATATTAACTTATTAAACTCTTTTATTTTTTCATGTCAATGTGTGCAATTTTTTAGTTTTGCGTTCTAATTACGTAAAAGTACTTTTAAAAAAATCATAATTTTATGAACTCTTTTAGTTGTTTTTACCATCTATTAAGTTTAATTTTTTAATCATAATTTATTTAAAAGTCTTACGCTTTTTGCTAACATAAACATGTATATTATTCAAAATAACGTGTTGATAACTTTTATAATTTGATTCACAGATGTTTGCTGATGAAGAGCCCATATAATTTAAACGATTAAAAATAAACAAAAACTTTACTGCATCAAAACAACAGAAATATATGCTATGTGATGAAGACACGGATGACGAACACGACAAAACTAAAACGGTAATTGAAGATGTTAAAGATGATATTTGTGTAAACATAAATGATCTAGATGAACCTTGATATCCTTTAGATACTTATAAACCCAAATATACTATGCTTGATGAAGATATCAATGAAGATTCATCTACAGGTTGGTTGTTGAAAAATAAATTTATAAACGTTCCTATTTTCAAGTTGTTTTAAAAGTGTTCTAAATTCCATTTTATTTTTTTTTATAAAAATTTGTGCAGGTGATTACAAATACACTGTAATTGATGAAGAAAGTGATAAAGAACTTTTAAACAAACACAACCAAATTGACGATGACATGTGGGATGATATGGTATATATTGATGGTAACGTGAAGAGAAAACACATTCTTGATGACTATATTGATGAAGAAAATTTTGAAGTCCATTCTGACACGTATAGTATCAGATCTGTATCAAGCACCGATGACTTTTAATAAAGAATACAAATATTATGGGAGGCTTATTTTTCATATTTTTTATTATTTTTTAGAACATATATTTTTTTTCATCAAGAACCTTTAGTATTATGTGTTTTAGATTCGTATTTTGATTGATTAAGTCCGAATATAAGAACCTTTAGTATTATGTGTTTTATATTCATGTTTTGGTTGATTAAGTCCGTATATTATTTTTCACGTTCAAAAACATTTATATCAAGCTTACACGTCTTTCAAAACTTTAAAAGCTAAAAATTTTTCTTGAGATTCAAACTATTTTGTTTGTAAAAGTGATGTAAAGTAATATGTATTTAATATTTAAAACTTATTATCTCTAAAATAACAAATACTAAAACATTAAAATCTTACATAATTATCATACTAGAAGAGTTTTTATTTGAACACTTAATATGAAAATACGAACCACTGAAAATTTATGACAAAAGAAGAGTGTTTGGTTCATCATAATCAATCAGCACATGTCAAATATTGGAACAATCACTGGAAACTCGGGATCAACTGTCTCTTTCGGATCTGTCATCATGTCGACTAACTGAAACCTTAGCATTTTGTCTTTCCTGAAGCGACACTGTCTGTTGACGTGCTTCCATTTGTCACGTGCAACCATGACAAACATGGTTAGTCCTCATCTTTACAGCTCGCTTTTTTCTGTGCCTTATGATGCTCAAGTCAACAGTAAACTCCATTCCATAATGCCGAACAATTGCATTGTCGTGAGTAAACAGTTCATTCTTTTCAACAAATTTGGCGGGTACTTCTGTCATAAAAGAAAAAATCACAACGATTATTATTTATTAAAGTCAACTAACACACATTCACAAGCAGTTGTAGCTACTTACAAGAATGTTCTTCTCAAAAACGTGGGCAAGCATTGGTGTATGAAAACATTCTCCTTCATCCCTCTGCTCGTCATGTCCTTCCCAGTCACAGATGTGAAACATCCTTTTATCTGTTTTGGAATGTTTCAAACAAACATATTATGATTATATAGTGTACATTGTATAAAATTTTCAAATAGTAGAGTTCCATACCTTTGTCCATACGTGATCGACAGGTGGGAAAATCTTCATTCACTGGTGGCCTTTTAATGGTCTCAAGAGTAATAAGCGGGTACGGTGAAATAAATTGACAATGTTGAAAATAAACTTAACAACGGCGAAAACACTAATAGCAAACAATGTCATGGTGATTCATGTTGAACAAAAGTTTCGGGGACTTTTGTAATTGATGATACCAATATTGATTCATCACAATTTGAAGAGGCACAGATTTCCGATGAAAACCAAGGTACAACAATATCTTCCAATGTATATATTTTACAATCATATTTTGTATTTTTTACATGTTGTGATAATATTTAATGTTATCCTTTTTTCAAAATCAGATCATTTTGATCCATCAACTATTATTGATTAGCTAGCATTACATGTTCGAGGCAAGGAAGAACAACTAAGACACCTAGACGGATTGAAAACAAAGGTCGATAAGGAAAGTGATTTAATCACCCAACTACGTGCAATGGGTGACGGTATAGATGAGGAAGACGTGGTTGACCTAAGTTTCTTTGACGACCAATAAAAATCTCTATCAATTTTGCTTTTAGGACTGTTTGCCCGTTTTCTTTTTTTTTTTTCTTTTTTTTTTTTTTTTTTTTTTTTTTTTTTTTTTTTTTTTTTAATTTTTTGGCATTGTTTCGCATACTCAACGACTACATTTACATAAACATATGTTGTTTTTTGATTCTATACAATACTATGGTAACTGTGTTTTGAATAATGGATGTTAGATCAATACATATGTTTTGTTTACTCTG
Source organism: Artemisia argyi (assembly GCA_030686995.1). Classification (NCBI taxonomy): domain Eukaryota; kingdom Viridiplantae; phylum Streptophyta; class Magnoliopsida; order Asterales; family Asteraceae; genus Artemisia; species Artemisia argyi. The sequence goes on along the minus strand of CM060707.1, from coordinate 92,493,015 downwards.
TTTTTGTTGTTCACATCCAAAACCTCAATAGATACCGCAATATTCAAACTCCGTAAAGAAACTAGCATTTGTCAACAAAGTTATTAGCGGCCTATATAAGAAGGACTTTTAAGCATTAATTAGATAGACAAGTGCCAACTTACATCAAGCAACCATGTTTTTTCATACCAACACCTTAGTGCATTATGGACACCTAATCATACCTACTTAAACATTAGAGTGTAATTCTAAGTTAAACTTACCTAAACATGATTAATCACAGAGCTTGACAAGCATTGACGTTTGTTCTGACAAAACACAAAAGAAAGCATAGAGGTAAATTTTTTAAGACATGTCCAGGAATGACCAACAACCTCTATTACTTAGCAGGTTAGCAAATGTGGAATATTGGGAAATGAAAATTTCTGGCCGGCTGGCACATCCAAGTCTTCCCCATTGGACATATATCTGAACCTTATGACCTTGGTGTATGGGAAATACCCTACCTCTGCTACCTGCTTTCACAGCCCATGCATATTAACATGATTGGACCTGGTTGGATCATCCCTGTGAGGCTCTATATGAATTACCATTTCCTGTCTGTAATGCTCGAGAATGATAAGTGCCTTATTGTACATGTGCATCGGATGTTTGTCGAGGAAAAAAGCAGGTATGGCCTACAATAATTGAAAGTGTAATCACTATTAAGCAATTTTTTTATCAATCAATAATTATGTATACAAAAAACAATGAATTCTCACCAAACTGTTGTAGCACTGGATCTGAGGATAGTTTTTGCAGAAAAATTTGTTGTTTTCTCCAAAATGATCCCTATGAGATGGCCAGTAACAGATATGCTTCATTCTATAGTCCTCTACAAATCACAAGTAATTATTTTATGTGTAAACATTCTTGCATATAAATACATGCCTAATAAGCTTTAATAAGCTTTAGTTTTGTGTACAAGTACACTACCAAACAATAATAAAAAAAATACTAAAATACTTACTCTCTTCATGCCACTCCAATGGTAGTTGCACCCTCCTCAAAGTAGCTGTCCCTTTGAAAATAAAATCCGTTATCATGCTTCCGTCATCTTCAAATGCATCGACCCACAACGTGTGTTCCCTGTCCTTTGTAAATACAACTGTCGTTCCAGGATCCAAACCAATATCGTCCACCAAAGTACTCTAGGCATCACCAAACAATCGATTTTTGTAAGAGCCCACATCTCCTAAAATGGCAGCACGCCTCACATGACAATGGTAGTCCTCTCCGTCTGCTTCGATGGTGACCTCGTCAAGCTCTCCAAAACCCGGTAGTATTTCAGCAGGTAATGACTGCATCGCAATATATAAGATCAAAATTTTAAAAGATTTTATTGTAAAAATATCACTAACAGGATTTGTTTACTTTATGAATAGCAAATTTCAAGTACTTCACTATTGAATACCTAAGGCAAACGAGGTTCCGGCAAAACAACCGTCTTGAACCTTGAAAAACTAGATCTGTTTCCTTCATAGCCTCCGACTTCATGCCCATTTGCCAAGTACCCCGGTCACACAGAAACAATCTTCGCCTTCTTCTACAAAATGCAGCAATTCTACCTCTTCATTCAAGCTTCGATTGCAAAAGGCTGTCCATTTTGGCCCGGTCAAATACCACAAGCCGCATCAAGGCCTGACTAACTCCACTTTGAAACGATAACCATCTGCGGATATGATGTATATTTCAGAATTACCATTGTATGCTTAATCATTGTTGTTAGCATTAGAAGTGTTGATCATTTATGATATCAAAGTGAGATCTCAATGATCGTCCCTTAGGGGGAGATTGTTAGGATTAAAAGTGACGATCATTATTGAGTCAAATAGTTAGTTAAATATATTCATGTAATAGTTAGTAAAATGCTAGTTCATTAAGTTTAATTAAAAGCCTTAATGGCTTGGCCCAAAAGAAGGCCCATGAGAAAGCCCATGGTGGCTTATGTAAAAGTATAAATACCCCTCCTAAGCTTATTAGGAAGGTGGGAGTTCATGCTAAATTGTTAGGATTAAAAGTGACGATCATTATTGAGCCAAATAGTTAGTTAAATATATTCATGTAATAGTTAGTTAAATATATTCATGTAATAGTTCAACATAATCAAAGGTGATAAATATTTATGGTTTAGAAATAAGGTTCGATGAGGCATTTGAATACTACGTTAGAGTCCAATTTCATCATTTCCGAGAAGAACTCATCCAAAACCTGAATCAACTTGAAAAGCTACTTAATGAAGAAGAACTTCATACGCGTAACTGCAAAGAATCTCTTAAAGTCATCCAAACTCAGTTTCAAAGAATATTTAACCATTGGATAATGAACCAGTCAGAGTTTATCGATGCGTTTTATAAAAGATTTTGGGTAAGCTATTCTACCTTCAGAACTCAATGCATAAATCAAATGGATGAACTCGAAAAGATACTTGATGCTGAGGAAGCGGAGTTAAATGAAATTGAGAAGCTGAAACGGGAAAGAGAGAAGATTGAAAGAGAGATGCAGTTTAAGGAAACAGAGGTGATTGTAAAAGAGACAAAGCAAGATTTTCACACAGAAGAGGAAACGGTCAATGCAGGTGATGCATCAGATGATAGTTTGGTTTTCACGGAAAGTGATTCATCTTCAGAACAGCAGGTTGAAAGCAGCAGTCCTAGCTATGATTCAGATACTGATGGTACACAAAGGAATGAAGCTGTTTGGGACACCGAAGTTGATCATATTAGACCTTCATCATACACAGAGATATTGGCTACGGTACAACATTCACATGCTCATGATAATGTTGATATATTTGAGAATATGTTTGTTCATGATCAGACACATCCTGCGCATCCTGAGTCTATTAGTGACACTTATGTGGTGGAACAAAATGATAGTAATATCACTTTTGATACTCCAGATATGGATCCTAATAGAGGTGAGCCTGCCCAGGATGGATCTTCTTATGAACAAGATCATGCCTTATTTGCTTCATTAATCAATAATTTCAAACATGAACTTGAAAAGTGCAAAGAGGACAATCGTAAAGCTAAGCAAACGAATGTCTTATTGACAAAAGAGCTTGAGAGATTTAAAGAAATGGAAAAAGGTTTTCAAAATGTAACAAAAAGAAAAACTGAACTCGAATTTGAAAACTCAAACCCTAAATCTCAAGCTCAAAAGTTTGAAATGTATGGAGAGTCTGTCAAACCACTTCTAAAAAGAAATGAAGAACTTGAAGTTGGTTATAGAGAAGCTGTTCTTCGTGAAAAACGTTCCATTCAAAATCTGGATGCTCAAATGGTTGTTAACAACATAAAGGTTCAAGCGCTTTTAAAAGAGAACAATGATTTAAAAAGTGAAAATTCAAAGCTTCAGAAAACCACATCAAATTTTGAGATTGTAAACACAAAACTTGAGAATGAAAACCAAGAGTTTTTGAAACGAACAAACGATCTTGAAAACAAACTTCGAAAAATGGGACAGACTTCTCAGACTATCAACATGCTGCCTACTAAAGATGAGGAGGTTGAGAAACAAACATCTGGGATTGGTTTTGTGAATAATGCTAATGTGGAAAATGAAAAACCTTAATTTTTAAACAAAGTGCAAAAGTTGACACCTATTTTGTATAACGCTAATGATATGGGAAAAGAATTGTTAGATGATCTTTTGTTTGAGTCTCAGGATATTTTAAAATCTGAAGAGGAAAAATGTTTGAAAGTAAAACAAACAAAAAACCCACTCTCGTACCACGGCTTTGTGTATGGTTGTACACAATTGACAGATATTCCAAAAGAACCTTTCAAAAGGAAAGAAACGAATGTGAAAAGATTTTTCAAAGAAGCTCAACTTGCTACTTATGATGCTAAGTTATGGCAAAATAGAGCAAGGAAACAATTTTGTAATCTTAAACATCACATTGAGCATACATTGAAAGTTATTGGTGCTAAGCAACAATACAACATTAATGGTTTCTCTAATCTACTTTCATCAGATTTACGTCTAAAAATTGAAGTCAAAAAGATTTTACAAGATGAGATTGAACCTCATGTGAAAAATCTCAACTTAAGTTTTGAGTACTTTGAAAAACATCTTGTCACTGAAATGAGAGAAGATTTAAAGTACGTTCATTCTCTTGAAGACAAATTTGATGAAAAATGCTTAATGCTTGACATTCAAAAGGAATTTTTCACAAATCAAATAGAGTCTTTCAAATCAAAATCTGTTTGCCATGAGAAAGTGAATGAGAATTTTGAACAAACATCTTTCTTGAAATCTGAAAATCTTTGTCTCAAAAAGAAAATCACCGAGCTTTCAAAAGAAGCAGCTGATGTCAAAGAAGAACTGTAAAAAAGAACTGCTCAGTTTGAGAAACATCTTGCAAAACTCGAAGCACAAAGTATCTCTTTCCAACCCAAGCTGCAAGAGAAGAATGAGAAAATGGCTTCTGAAAACTCTTTGACATCAGTGCTTAAAGAAAAAGAAAAAATATTTGAAGAAAATTGTGATGATACCAATATCAAGTTTTATTTTGACGAACTTGATACAAAAAATCTTGAATTGGAACATGCTGTGGCATCATTACAAAAAGGAAATGAGCATTTGAAATAGACTTACAAAAACTTGTTTGATTCAATCAAGCGGTCAAGAGTTCAGAATCAAACTTCAAACAAATCTGACTCTCAGATCACACAAAATCATCTTTTTGAAAAAGAAAAATCTGTGCTTCAAAAGAAAATTGTTGAATTGGAAAAAACGATTGCACAACAAACCAAGGATTTTGGTGATGCCAAAAATGATTTTTCAATCGAAACAGACAAATATGAAAAATATTTTGCACATCTTGAAAATCAAAATGCTTCTTTGCAAGAAAAACTGGCATCATCAGATCATCTTTCTCTTCAAAAAGAATACAATGATTTGAGAACGTCATACAATGCCTTAAAAGCAAAGTTTGATGTTCTTAACCGGTCAAAAGGAAAATCTCAAGTTTCAAACGAGTCTACACCACAAGTAAGTGTTTCAGAAAAGCTTTACACGGGTGAATCTTCAAAACCATTTTCAAAAAGGGTTTCTCAATTTACCACCTATTCTTTGCAAAAGGGAAGGAAGTTTTCAAAGAGATCAAATCTTTCTGAAACATTTACTCCTCAAAAGGTTTCAAATGGAAGTGCTTATAAAGAAAAGAATCAAGGTTTTCAAACTCCATACTCTCGTTTTACTCTGGTAAAGCCAGTGTGGAAACCAAAGCAAAGCCGTTCAAAACATTTGAAATATTCATACTCAGAAATGCTTCCGCTACAACAAAAGAATGGCTATGCTTTGAAAAATCCCAATTCTGGAAGGTTTCCATTCATCTCAAAAACGAATTTTCGAAATGAAACGCCGAGTTTCAACAATGGATGGAGAACTTCTTATTCAAGTTTTAAAACTCCAAGAGAGACACCGAGTTTCTCAAACAACTTTCAAAAGCAAAAGAGTTTTAAATCACCGTTGATTCCACGAGCTTTATTTCAAAATGAAACACCGGTTTTCAGTCCTCGTTGGAATTCAACTTCTTTGTCTCGGATTGACACAACTTTCAAATGGATTTTAAAATATGGTAAACCCATTGGCGCCGTGCTTAAATGGGTTCCAAAAGTTGTTGTCTAATCCAAAAACATAATGACTTCTTAGTATTTAAGCTAAGGACTCGTTCTTCAAAGAAAGGAAAGTGCTTAATCATTCAAAGGTTTTAAATATCTTTTGAGCACTTATCCTAAAAACATTATGGCTTATGCACACATAACAGTGTATAACCCGTGATTTTCAAAGAAAGGACCCTGTTGTACATTTATGTGCGACAATCCTGAAAGACAAGAAGACTTCTCTCCTAAAAGCTTATCAAAGTCTTCTTAATTTTTTTGAGAAAAATGTTGAAAAATGTTTCAAAAGGTTTTCAAAACTTTTTAGCTCAAGATATTACTCCCTCAAATCCTTAAAAGTTTTATTAAATCAAAATGTTCTATTTTTGAGGGGGAGCAATATAAAGTTGTTCCAAAAAGATCATGCTTAAAGGAAACAAATACGGAATTAACAAACATCCGTTTCTCCCATAAGCTATCCAAAAGGCAAAGGTTTTAATCAATTGGTATAAAAAATACCATGGTGTGACATTTCAAAATTTTCATGTCATTAATTTTAATATTTTGTTATTTAACTATTCTATTTTTTTAAATAATTAACTTCGTCGGAAGTTATCTGCGTACGTCATGACACGTTCAATTAATTTAACCACAACTAGACTATGTCCATTTTACACTTTCTATGCACCATTGTTTCCTTACAATCCTATTTTAAATATCAATTTTCAATTTTTCCATTTATACGTAAACCTTGCACCTTTTAATTTTTACGCGATTTAAATTTACGTTTTATGGTTTTAACAACATGGACCAACCTTAGACTATGATAATTTTACATATTTTATGCATTTTAACCAATTTTCATATTTACAAGTGAGTTTTATACTTGTCCTTTCATTTTTATAGTTTACGTGACTTTTATCAAGAACCGGTGTCACCAAACGCGTTTTCAACTCACAGTTTTAGTTTTAACAATGTTTAAATCTTCCGATGAACTCACCACTCATCTAAATTACTAAAATAGGTTATAATATCAAGTTTTAAATATATTTGAAAGTTTTATAAATTATTAATACCCGGTACTACGTTACGTGTCTTGAAAACCCTCCGTTTTAAACTACTAGGGATCAAAACTACTTCTACAACACACTTAAGCTCTAATTAAATCACAATAACCCACTCACTCCCTCCCCCCTCCTATTTGGCAGGTTTTTGTGTCACCAAGACACTAAGTGTCTTGGTAAATATTGTATACACATTACACATGTATTCAACTCACAACTAACCTTATATAAACCCACAAATCTTAGCATAGAGCATATCACCTTAGTTTTCATCTAAAAATATGCATTTTACCTCTAAAATTCGTGGCTTCTCAATATTTAAGTCACCATTTTTAGTTGATTTTGCTAGTCCAAGAGTTGGTGCAAGAATGAAGGTTCAGGTGTCTTAGTTGTTTTTGGTCATTTTTCTTCTTCAAGTCTTCATTATCAAGGGTTTTGTTCGTGATTTTTCTAAGGGTTCAAGAGTGAAAGGGCTGTGATTTTTTAAGTTTTACAAAGGGTTTTGGTGGAGAAAAATTTGGGTTGACATGGGTAAAGAAATGGTGCAAGTGTTGAAAGGGTTAAACTAGCTCTAGTATTCTTGTTGTTGTAATCTTTCTTGTTCATCACTTTTGTAAGGAAACTCTCCATCTCACTTTTCATTTTCTTTTTATATTCACTACTGTAAAAGTTATATATCTTGATGTATTTGTATATTATATAAGCTATGTTGCTTGGTTAGGCTTGGTACATAAGTTTAATCACTAAAAATCCTAAAGGACTAGACATGCAAACTGTGAATCTGATTCAGGGGTAAAAACAGAATAAACTGATTTAATCATTAACCATTGGACCTAAACTTAAAATATGTAGTTATAGCCCTATGTCTTGTGGTCATTTTGACGGGTATTTCATCAAATAACTCATTACGATGATTAAACTAGAATTATTTTTGTGAAACATGTCACATTCTGAGTAACAGATTTGAAACGTGTATAAGTCATTTTTTTTGTGAATAACCCACTGTTACTCAAAACATAAAAGTTTTAGATAACATCTTAACTTAAACTTGGCCGAAAGCGGGGAATTAATCGGGATAGTAAAACTCTATATATCGCACTTTTCGCGGGACAGTTGTAAATTTGAAAACTGATGGACTGAGTAGTATGGATAAATAAATAGTTTTACTAATGTAATCAAATTTTTGACTTAGTGGGACCCACAAAGTTTGTTAGTACAGACAAATACCATTCCGGGGATATAAAGAACGTAAATTTTTGACTTACGGTTTACAAGTAACGGAATTTCTAAGATGAGCAAGTTATAAAAATTTCCATCAGCATTGGAATAAAAAGTATAAAAATGTTTACATTTTATAAAACTTTTGGACTTTAAATATATTTTAAACCACCTCCTATATTTTGAACTCTTAGGCTTAATTTGAACCTTTTTGATTAAAAATGGGATCCTTGGACTAAATTTGAACCTTAGACTCATCATTGGACCTTCATAACATATTTTGGACTTAGAAACAAATATAAATTTTTTTTTGGGTAAAAGGGTTAATTCACCCCGGTAAAATTCATTACACCAAAAAACGTTGAAGTACATAGGATGAGGGTGATATCCCTCACCTCAGTCCCGTAGGACACTTACAGACTCGATATATAAGAATGAAAAACCATTCCTATAACTTACAATAAAATGAACCTACCAATAATGACACAAGTACATAAAACATGATAAAACTACTCAAGAAAACACTTGAGCCTTCTAAATCACTTTTGGGGTTCACCTTAACTTCCATGAAGAATCCAAGAATACACATCCAAGCGATCTTCAACATACAATCTGATGATAAAAAGGTTTTGAATAAGACCTTTCCAACTTAACGTCCATATAGAGTACCAATCAACCCATTACATATGAATTCTGCCCGGATTCTAGGGATCAAAGAATATCTATCAAACATAGTCCTTTCCTCACTTATGAATCATCATATAAGAATTCAGGTCCCATAGAGTAGAAAAACACCATGTACTAACCACATGTAATCACCAACAGCTCAACCCATCATAAAATCAAGTATCATATGAACCATGAAGCAACTTGAGCCAATATGATCACAACTTAAACCATCGACTAACTTAGGGTTTAAACGAACCCTAACATCCTTCAATCTTAACTTGCATCTCTCTCAACCCACTTGCATCATACGAACATCTTGGACAGAACTAGCAGTTGATAAACAACACACAAATAATCACTTGACATGCAGCAGCAACTCACCATCATAAAACCAGCAATAATTAATACCCTAAACGAGGGTATACTTCCCATTAGAACAAACAATTGAATGTAAAAACCAATAAAGGTTTTTTAAGCGTTAAAGCCAAATCCAACTTGAATCGATTATCAAAGTATAGAACAATAAGCATCACACCAAATCGACCCAAACCAAACCTTCAACCAGATCCAAGATCCCTTCCATGCCAAAATAATCGAAACCCTAAATAGGGTTTCTTAACCATAACGATCAGCATCAAATAACACCAGACCCTAATAAAAATCAATGATCCTAAGAAGGATAATCGATTGCAATAAGACAGTAGGGATAAAACATTCGACCTTAAATATATATAAGTCTAACCGACTTAAGAACAAGAAGAATAATGGTCGATTTCACCAGATCCAATAAACCAAAGTCGGTTTAATCCCTAAGAAACGACTTCACCAGATCCAACTCTTGCAAAGGCGGTTAATCCCTTAAATTCAATAGATCTGATAAAGATTAGGAACGATTCAGGTTAGATAGGGATAAACAAAAAACGATTTCAGAACCCTAACTAAAGCAACGATTGATCCAGTTAAATCGTTTTCTTGAATAAGAACAGATTAGGGTTTCAAATGGAGCAATTTATATGATAGAATAAAGATAAAACCGACTCCCCACCCCTAACAAATCAGATCTACACGTTAGTTCAGTTAATCCTGTGAAAGATTAAAGAAGAAAAACGTATTAGATGGACAGAATTAGGCCGGAATTGTTAGGGAGGGGAGGCAGAAAAATCGCCCACACTAGAGAGAGAGAATTAGGGGAATTTTGTTTTTCTTTTTGACTTTTCCTTGAAAACAAATATAAATTTGACACTTGAATTTTATAAAGAATATAAATTCATGTTTATAAATAACTCTTTAGCGTCAAACTAAAACTTGTTATATATGTATTTAGTATATGTGTACCAAGCACAATTAAGATCATAATTTATATAACATATAGCCATATGGCATAAATATTTATTTTCAAAAACTAAGACAAGCCTGTATATGTTTAGGTTCTTCGTAGAGCTTCGCGGCTATCTTTCTTCGCTTGCTTGATTGTGATTATTCCTCTTTGTTCACGGTGAGTTTATAGCCTCGCCTTTACTTATTTAAGCGTTTTATAAACCTCGCGAGGGGGATACATGCTAGTTTTATAAACTGAATACAAGTAGTTTTTGCTATGCTGGACCCGATTACATGATTATAGTCACTTGAGTAATTCTTGCCAATTAAGTCCCCATCATGAACCGTTAATTCCGTAGGGAAACGTTAGTATTATGAATATGCATATTAGGCTTGGCGGGCTTGGCCGGGTGAGTAGCGCTCATACATCAACGGTCACATAATATTGAGAGGTTGTGGTAAATGGCAAATCTTACCCTTTTCGGGGCACTATTAAACTAGGTCAAGGTTCGGTTTCATGAGCTCTATACTATAATCTTATTTTCCGACTTGTATTTGTTACATGTCAACTTAATTATGGGCGTATAACAACGTAGCCCATCGTATTTTAAACTGATTTATCTTGTATTCAACTGATTACTTATCAAACTCTATGAATTCACTCAACCTTTGTGTTGACTTTTAGTGTGTTTTATCTCAGGTTCGTAAGTGACTTTCGGCTTGGATGGGCGGCGCAAGAAATGGATATCTACTTGATGGCTCATGTTTAATAAAATTTCTCATTCGATAATGTTTCAAACTTTTAAACTTATGTAACTTTGGATTATGTTAAAAACTTTTGGGACCTTTGTTAACTCTGATAAATTATCGAATGTGAAGTTTTAAAAACGACTTTATTTTAAAGTTGTTTACTATACTTGTACAAAGTGACTAGTATATAACATTCCATGTCCCTTTCCGCTGCGATCCTAATATGGGGGTGTTATAGAATGGTACCAGAGCATAAATTATAGTGAACTAGGTCTTTTTGTTTTTAAAAACCTAGACTATAATCATTTATTTTTTTCAAAATCATGAGCTTCCATCATCTTGTTCGATATCCATGCGCGCCTACTCCTAAGCTTCCTATTTCTCCCTCGTATATATATCTTAATCATACTATATTAGGGATAATTATAGGAGTACTATAATTATTTCTTAACTCATCCGATAATCAGCGAAAGTATCATTCTTATATATATAACCTTTTGAGCACTAAACTTCCTTTTTGTGTTTTATGTTATTCATGTGCATTGTGAATTTCCATCTGAAAATTTATACACATCTTCGAGTGCACCGTTACTATACGTATACATATAGTGAATATTACTATATGTACTTAAGATAATTTTTTTTTCTTTTCTTTCTCGACTATCTTGCTTGATCCTGAAACATCGATATATTTCTATATAAAGTTCTCACATGAATACTAAACTCTTCTAACCATTGTGAGTTACACGATGGTCTCTCTTAGACATTGTATGCGATTACAATGGTCTCTTTTATTTATCAGACATTGTATGCGATTACAATGGTCTCTCTTGTTTATCAAACATTGTATGTGATTACAATGGTTTCTAAACTCTTTCATAACCGTATGTTATATCATTTCATATGATAGCGAAACATGTTACAGTTTATCAATTTCTATTGGTTGTCTTACTCCCCGTGAACTCATATTTTCTGAGCATTTCTTGCTTATTTTCTTAAGCACCGCTATTGATACTATTTATCTAAAGACTATTTATATATACCCGATTTTCTCTCGACTACTTACATCTATTTACCATAGTGTTACTTCTTATTTTTATAAAGGTATTTATTATAAACTTTTTATCCGATTCTTTACACTCAGCCTCCAAAGCATTATCTCAAACCCTACCTCTCCTAATTATAAATGTTTCACCAAATTACTAAACAATTAAATACATATTTATTCATTTTGATGATCCCCTAAAACCTTCTCATACATTGTGGATGACACAGTGGTCTCATTTATTTTCTCAAAAATCGTGAGTAATGCTATGATCTTTAAAAATCTTTTCATGACCTTACACAATGGTATTTTATCTGAAACCCGTCACATTCTATTTATTTACCTTAGAAATTCACTACCATTTTATAAACAACTCCTTTATTGTCATATCAACTATCTTTCATTATATTACTAATGGATTTACTATTCCCCAAAGAATTATCCCATTATTACCTTATAAACTAATAACCTTATTCACTACTATTTTATAAACTGCTCTAACTAGTTCAAAATTAACTTTTTGTCACCTCTTTACAAATCATTTGGTCAATTACCTTGTAAAACTATTTTACTACTATCTTCTAAACCATTTTCACTACAATATTAATACACTCCTTGCCACTCTCTTACAAACTACTTTACCACCATCTTATAAACTTATCCACTGATGTACTACTATTAAATAAACTGTTTGGACTAGTTTTGAATAAACTATTTTGTTATCATGTTAGAAATCGTTCTGTCATTTACCTTTTACCAGAATTTTCACCACCTTATAAACGATTTTGTTATTATCTTACGAATTACTCGACCTTGTCTTATTAACTAAAACCATTGATTTATTATTGCCTCATGAATTATTCTGTTATTATTTTATTGTTCGTCATTCTCTTCTAAATCTTATAAACTTATTTATCATCTACAAAAGTAGAAGTTTAGCAACTTTCTCTACATTCATCAAGTTCTCTTTTGAAACCTTCATTGTTAATGGTCCGTGTTTCTGGCCCAATGTAGATGGATTTAGAACTGCTTAAAACTTCCTTTTCCGCGCGCATGTTCCTTATTCGCTTGTGTTACACCCTCATACTACTTACTTATGATTGATTCTTACATATGTACAAACTTATATCACTCTTGGTATATAAGATACGTATGCAAACTCCATACTTGTCCAAAAATGGACATATCACGAGTATAACTAAGTTAAGTATTTGAAAATTTTATCGAACCTCGATTAAATATAGTCTAGTCACCTATATTTAACCTTGGGACAGTGGAACATAGTCTGACTACCTATGTTCGACTTAGATTTTTCAAATACTAGGATTAGTTATATATGGGTTATGTCTAATTGATCTTCTACTTGATCTTCGAGAATCACAAAATTTTTATGTGAGTATAACAATTCAGCGGTATTCATACGATCGAGCAAAACAACTAAACAAATCCTCAATCTCTCTTTATCACGTATAGTCAACCTTACTCTGCACCGTATTTCTGGACGATGAGAATAGAACCGCGTTGTTAGTTATCCTATACTTTATTCCTTACGAGTATCATCATCTTTTCACAAGTAAACCGTCTAGAGATAAAGCGAGTTGAGCTCCGGGACGGCGCTCTCTTAAGGGGTACGTACTGTGACATTTCAAAATTTTCATGTCATCAATTTTAATATTTTATTATTTAACTATTCTATTTTTTTAAATAATTAACTTCGTCGGAAGTTATCTGCGTACGTCATGACACGTTCAATTAATTTAACCACAACTAGACTATGTCCATTTTACACTTTCTATGCACCATTGTTTCCTTACAATCCTATTTTAAATGTCAATTTTCAATTTTTCCATTTATACGTAAACCTTGCACCTTTTAATTTTTACGCGATTTAAATTTACGTTTTATGGTTTTAACAACATGGACCAACCTTAGACTATGATAATTTTACATATTTTATGCATTTTAACTAATTTTCATATTTACAAGTGAGTTTTATACTTGTCCTTTCATTTTTATAGTTTACGTGACTTTTATCAAGAACCGGTGTCACCAAACGCGTTTTCAACTCACGGTTTTAGTTTTAACAATGTTTAAATCTTCCGATGAACTCACCACTCATCTAAATTACTAAAATAGGTTATAATATCAAGTTTTAAATATATTTAAAAGTTTTATAAATTATTACTACCCGGTACTACGTTACGTGTCTTGAAAACCCTCCGTTTTAAACTACTGGGGATCAAAACTACTTCTACAACACACTTAAGCTCAAATTAAATCACAATAACCCACTCACTCCCCCCCCTCCTATTTGGCAGGTTTTTGGGTCACCAAGACACTAAGTGTCTTGGTAAATATTGTATACACATTACACATGTATTCAACTCACAACTAACCTTATATAAACCCACAAATCTTAGCATAGATCATATCACCTTAGTTTTCATCTAAAAATATGCATTTTACCTCTAAAATTCGTGGCTTCTCAATATTTAAGTCACCATTTTTAGTTGATTTTGCTAGTCCAAGAGTTGGTGCAAGAATGAAGGTTCAAGTGTCCTAGTTGTTTTTGGTCATTTTTCTTCTTCAAGTCTTCATTATCAAGGGTTTTGTAGGTGATTTTTCTAAGGGTTCAAGAGTTAAAGGGCTGTGATTTTTTAAGTTTTACAAAGGGTTTTGGTGGAGAAAAATTTGGGTTGACATGGGTAAAGAAATGGTGCAAGTGTTGAATGGGTTAAACTAGCTCTAGTATTCTTGTTGTTGTAATCTTTCTTGTTCATCACTTTTGTAAGGAAACTCTCCATCTCACTTTTCATTTTCTTTTTATATTCACTACTGTAAAAGTTATATATCTTGATGTATTTGTATATTATATAAGTTATGTTGCTTGGTTAGGCTTGGTACATAAGTTTAATCACTAAAAACCCTAAAGGACTAGACATGCAAACTGTGAATCTGATTCAGGGGTAAAAATGGAATAAACTGATTTAATCAGTAAACATTGGACCTAAAATAAAAATATGTAGTTATAGCCCTATGTCTTGTGGTCATTTTGACGGGTATTTCATCGAATAACTCATTACGATGATTAAACTAGAATTATTTTTGTGAAACATGTCACATTCTGAGTAACAGATTTGAAACGTATATAAGTCATTTTTTTGTGAATAACCCACTGTTACTCAAAACATAAAAGTTTTAGATAACATCTTAACTTAAACGTGGCCGAAAGCGGGGAATTAATCGGGTTTGTAAAACTCTATATATCGCACTTTTCGCGGGACAGTTGTAAATTTGAAAACTGATGGACTAAGTAGTATGGATAAATAAATAGTTTTACTAATGTAATCAAATTTTTGACTTAGTGGGACCCACAAAATTTGTTAGTACAGACAAATACCATTCCGGGGATATAAAGAACGTAAATTTTTGACTTACGGTTTACAAGTAACGGAATTTCTAAGATGAGCAAGTTATAAAAATTTCCATCAGCATTGGAATAAAAAGTATAAAAATGTTTACATTTTATAAAACTTTTGGACTTTAAATATATTTTGAACCACCTCCTATATTTTGAACTCTTAGGCTTAATTTGAACCTTTTTGATTAAAAATGGGATCCTTGGAGTAAATTTGAACCTTAGACTCATCATTGGACCTTCATAACATATTTTGGACTTAGAAACAAATATAAATTTGACACTTGAATTTTATAAAGAATATAAATTCATGTTTATAAATAACTCTTTAGCATCAAACTAAAACTTGTTATATATGTATTTAGTATATGTGTACCAAGCACAATTAAGATCATAATTTAGATAACATATAGCCATATGGCATAAATATTTATTTTCAAAAACTAAGACAAGCCTATATATGTTTAGGTTCTTCGTAGAGCTTCGCGGCTATCTTTCTTCGCTTGCTTGATTGTGATTATTCCTCTTTGTTCACGGTGAGTTTATAGCCTCGCCTTTACTTATTTAAGCGTTTTATAAACCTCGCGTGGGGGATACATGCTAGTTTTATAAACTGAATACAAAGTAGTTTTTGGTATGCTGGACCCGATTACATGATTATAGTCACTTGAGTAATTCTTGCCAATTAAGTCCCCATCATGAACCGTTAATTCCGTAGGGAAACGCTAGTATTATGAATATGCATATTAGGCTTGGCGGGCTTGGCCGGGTGAGTAGCGCTCATACATCAACGGTCACATAATATTGAGAGGTTGTGGTAAATGGCAAATCTTACCTTTTTCGGGGCACTATTAAACTAGGTCAAGGTTCGGTTTCATGAGCTCTATACTATAATCTTATTTTCCGACTTGTATTTGTTACAGGTCAACTTAATTATGGGCGTATAACAACGTAGCCCATCGTATTTTAAACTGATTTATCTTGTATTCAACAGATTACTTATCAAACTCTATGAATTCACTCAACCTTTGTGTTGACTTTTAGCATGTTTTATCTCAGGTTCGTAAGTGACTTTCGGCTTGGATGGGCGGCGCAAGAAATGGATATCTACTTGATGGCTCATGTTTAATAAAATTTCTCATTCGATAATGTTTCAAACTTTTAAACTTATGTAACTTTGGATTATGTTAAAAACTTTTGGGACCTTTGTTAACTCTGATAAATTATCGAATGTGAAGTTTTAAAAACGACTTTATTTTAAAGTTGCTTACTATACTTGTACAAAGTGACTAGTATATAACATTCCATGTCCCTTTCCGCTGCGATCCTAATATGGGGGTGTTATACATGGATATGTTATTTTTGAGGGGGAGAAGACGTGAGTAAAATGTGATCAATATGTTTAAGATTGTGGTTGAATCTCATGCGAGCTTGACTCAGAAATGACCCAAGAATTGACGAAACAACAAAAGTTAGTAATCGAAAAGACTTTTCCTCGACGGGTAATAACATAAAGTTAGTTACTAGAGCTTGTTGTCACCTAAAAGCTGACAATGGAACTCTTTAACTAGCCACGTAAGCGTGTCTCGAAAAGGATTTGTCTAAGTAGAAATGTACCGTTTCGAGAAACTTTCTGTGAACTTGACCAGGCCGGGTAATAACTTCAAGCTAGTCTAACTAGTGATGTAAGCGTGTCTCGAATCGATCATGTTCATTGAAAGTGGATCAATTCAAAAAGTGCTAACTCCTCACGCATGTGCAAATTTCTTAAAAATCCATGAGCACATGTGAAGGGGGAGTCCTTCAAAAGAAACAAAAACTCTCAAAGTGTCAACAAAAATGTGTTTATATTCATAAACACTTTGAGAGATTTTCTTAAATGGTTTCATGGCAATTATAGGATAGTCATGGAGTTATAAGGTGACTAAGGTTAGGAAAAACCGTCCTATGATCCGCCAGAGCCGGAGGGATCTACCCAAGGACAATTCCAATAGATTAGAATTAGAAGTCCTCAGGTATGATTGAAAAAAAGGAGAAAATGAGAAAGGAGAAAGAAGGGGTCGAAGAATTAAAAAGAAAAGTTATGAAAAGGGTGAAAAGAAATAGCCCTCCATATGGTCAACCTTAGGGCAGACACCGGGTTCAACTCATATGCTACTGGTTGTTACTAAGGTGACACCGGTATTGAAGATAAAGACGTCATGGACCCAGTGACGCACTGCACTTAACCTTCTAGCCACTCGAGTATCTCTTAAAAGAGCTTGTTTCATTCTCACGGGGAACCGATGTAATCTATCAACTTATCTCTTAGAGATGGTTGATATTGAAGCAGGAGACCCATCCCTAGTCTCCGCATAGGAAACCAAATTATGCACTTATCGAGTCTAGAGCCATGAGATACATTAAAAGATCTCTTAGGATACACTTCCTATGAATACACTTGTGTTCGCCAAAAAGAGACACAAGTTGTAAGAGTCTTCATGAGATCTATGGATCTTGCCTTATCTTTCATGATGGTTACTATGTTCCAAAACGGTCTACAGTTGTGGGGTGATCTCCAATAACTCACCTGAATCATTGATGTACTTCGGTAGATCTAGTAAGCCCTTTCAGGGGTATCTGATTCAGGAACGGCCTTGGTAAGGGTTAGAAGGAGTCTTCACACTATGCTGTTGACGATCTCAAATTCCGAACCTGTAAGTACCAGTTGATTTATTGCTAACTGTTTTATGTAGGTACTCATAAATGTTCCTTGGAGAAAGACCGATACCATCACTCAAAAATCCACATGCTCATACCCTGCAAAGCTCTCTTCAAAGATCAAAGCAAAGCAAAGTTCAGAACGTTTCTAAGTCAAAGTCAAAGAATCTTCAAACTAAAGAAACAAAGATTAAAGTCAAAGAGAAGAGAACTTCACAAAGATTCAAAGTCAAACAAAGTATGAGCATGTTGGAAAAGACGTAAAGACAACATAGTAAAGATGTTGATCAAAGGCAAGAAAGATCACAAAGCATGATTGGAACAAAGGAACTAGCAAAACTATTACACAAGGACTCAAAGTTCAAGAGAACAAGCTTCAAAGATCAAAGATCAAAGTCACAAAAGAGTGATCTCAATGATCACCCTTAGGGGGAGATTGTTAGCATTAGAAGTGTTGATCATTTATGAAATCAAAGTGAGATCTCAATGATCGTCCCTTAGGGGGAGATTGTTAGGATTAAAAGTGACGATCATTGTTGAGTCAAATAGTTAGTTAAATATATTCATGTAATAGTTAGTAAAATGCTAGTTCATTAAGTTTAAGTAAAAGCCTTAATGGCTTGGCCCAAAAGAAGGCCCATGAGAAAGCCCATGGTGGCTTATGTAAAAGTATAAATACCCCTCCTAAGCTCGTTAGGAAGGGTGGGAGTTCATGCTAATCAAAGGTTTATTTTCACATAGTGCTCTCCACCTCTCTCTCTACTTTCTCTCTCTAGCTCTCCATCTCTCTCAAACATAATATTCAAAGGTGATAAAGATAGATCTACGGTCCTACAATTGTACACATCCGGTAAAACCTACATTAAAACGTGCAAATATACTTCAGTTGTTGTATACAACACCCTTCGGCATGACAAAAATACGATTTTAATATCGATATTTCAGCTACCTGAAATTCACCAAAATGTTCTCGATCTTGCTCAGTAGTAAATTCGACAGGCATCTTTGACTGCACACAAATACAAAGTTATTAAAAAGGGAAAATTACAAAAATGGCCCATTGCCCTGCGGTTTAGGCTATAGCCCGTTTTTGAAAAATTCTCGTTTTAGCCCAGGTTGCCCTGGGCAACTTTCGTATAGCCAAGCGAAAGATGACAAGTGTCCTCAAGTTGCCCAAAATACAAAAAAGTTGCCCAAAATACAAAAAAATTGCCCCGACGTGGCACTCTGTAGTTGGATATACGAAAGTTGCCCAGGACAACCCGGGCTAAAACGGGAATTTTTCAAAAAATGGCTAAATATGCCTAGACCCAGGGCAACCGGGCTATTTTACTAATTATCCCTATTAAAAATGTATTGTATTACTTGATACCAACAACGAGATTCACTTAATTCCTAATCAGCTTTTTAACCTTTTACCTTGAGCACTTTACATTGAATATACAAAAACAACAGGAGACCTTTTTACGGATTATCTCATATGTTTGACGCATAAATAAGGATGTGTTCAAGTCTGTAAATTGGTATACACATTCTCAACAAATTTATAAATTTCAGCAAGAGTTTCATATAAAGCACAAAATATTACTAATAACTAGTTAAAATAACTTGAATTTATGTTTTTTGGCTAACCTGGGCTGTTCCACATAATCATAACAAATTATAATGAAAAATACATTAGGAAACATAATACAAAAATAACACCATTGTTTGCCATCTATAATCAGTTATTAAAATCAACATCGTTAAGCCATGACTCTGCACTTTGAGATACTAACACAAGCAAGAACCCGTCTATGATCAAGCTATCTGATATTGACCAAGGTATTAACAACATAAACCACGACCTTTTAACAACGCAACTTTACTCTTAAGCCTTAACTCTGCACTTTAGGATGCTAACACAAACAAGAACAAGTAGTTGATCAAGTTAACTAAAATTGAGCAAGTTTTTAACAACGTAAACCCGAGCTTTTAACAACACAACTTTACTCTTTTGATAACAGATGATGCGTGGAATTACGCCCTCGCAAAAGGTTTTACCTCTCAAAGGATCTTGAGAAGCTTGTAATCCCCACCAGGCAATGTACCTGTTTGTTGTAGTATAGTATAGTGACAAGTACCTGGGGATTGATCGTTCAACTCAAAGAATAGTGTTCGCTAGGGTTAAAACTCACTAAAACTAGGCCTAGAGATGAGGGATGATTCTTTTTGTATTTTTATATTTTAAGGAAAGCAAGTAAAATCTCGGTTTTTGGAAGGAGTGGGCGGAATTAGTTGCTAATCAACTAACCCAATTAACTAAAGATGTAATCAAAATAAAATAAACTAAACTTAAACTAATTTATGGTTTAAAAAATAATGAGAGAAAATTGTGTTTACTTAGATTTCACTACTCCTTAGCTATCTTTTACAGGTTGATTAGTTTGTTACAATTGCATGGATGACGGGTTATATTCCTTAATACCATTTGTAGGGTCGTGTACGATCTTCCCTAACTCTATAAGCTTCTACCTCTTCCTATGTCGAGCCGACTACTAGCTCCTAACATGGCCTCATTAGTAGTTACCTACGCATTAAATACAACCAATATATCGTAGAACACCTTCGATCATGTTTCTTAAGACGTTCAAGCAAGTTACCAATTAGAAGTCTGCCAGTTTTCTTAAGCCTAACATCGAATTCATTCATCCACAACAATTATAAACAAAAAACCAACCCATAATCAATATCTAAGTTTCATTACATCTAAGCAAACACAAAGAAAACCTAGCCTAGCATGTTAAAGAGAAGACAAGCGTAAGATATAATCAAACAACACATAGACATATTGAATGATTTGGTAAAGGACCTATCTTCAATTAAGCATGGAAGAAACAAAGGGTTGAAACCCTTAAAAGTTGCACACAATGAATGAAAACTAGAAAACTATATATAGATTTTGTCTCCTGAAGGCGTCAAGGGTAATGTGTGACGCCGTCAACTCGCCACCAAAATAAACTCGTATTACCTAGATCCACTTCTGACGCCGTCACTCTTTATGGGTTCTGGGCTGTCACTCTTTGCATTTACTCTTGATGGCCTTGACAACTTAATACGTGACGCCGTCACGACCCCTTCACAAAACATTCTGGTGCGCACGTGTAATTTATTTATCCACCCCTTTGTCAACCCATGATGCCGTCACTAGCACCATGTGGCGCCGTCAAGTGCAATTTGCAGCATGATTTTGAGACTTTGTCGTTTTCTTCAGTTTTTCACTCAAAAAACTTCCAAAATGCTTCCTTTTGTAAAATTCCTCTCAAAAGTACTTAAAATGACAAAAGGAACGATTTAGGGCAATATTTGATCAAATAATCTCGACTTTGGCCTTAAATAACCCCCCAAAAGCAGTACACTTTTCGCTTCATCAAATACCCTTACACTTGAGATTTGCTTATCCTCAAGCAAATGCGCTTTTATTCTAATCAAAATACAAGTTAGGGGTCATTTAACACTAATATAAAAGTAATTGCAACAAACAATCGTTCCACTTCAACCAAAAAAAAAGCAAGGAATTATACACTAGCACCTCACAAATAGTGTTTAGATACTCATATCTCTCGGGTGTAATAAAGTACATATCACAATACGGAAATGGAAAACATCTCTCACTACCTGTCATAGCAAATAGATTACCATAGGCTTGGGAAAGGATCAAACCTCCACCACTTGGCGTAAGCACCTAGGATAAACTATCAAAGAGGTCTTTTAAAGGGTTATAACGTGAGGTGTAGGGATAGGACAACCACGGTTTTGTTGGATAAAGGCAATATTTACTGGTGGCGAGTTAATCATCTCGGTCAATTACATGTACAATGTGGCGTTGCTAAGCCAAGACTTAACTCGACTTAAGCTAATCATAACTAATCAAAAACATCAAACAAACATAAAAGGAAACGGGATGATAGTCCGTATTTTTTTTTCTTTTTCTTTTTCTTGATTTTTTTCGATTCTTTTTTTATTTTTTATTTATTTATTTTTTTTGCATACACTCTTACCCTACCATCCAAAATAATACATCATAGGGATTTGTATTCCCCTTACACTTGAACTTTTACATACTTTACAATTAACAATTCTAATGACTCGAATTAAGATAATCAAAATACTTGGAGTACTTTTTAAGATTACGCACATATGGGGTAATATATGATGTTCTTCCCCAATACTCCATAACAATAGTACTTTACCCATGAGTCCCAATCATCCCAAAACAATATGTACAAGATATGACTCGACTTAGCAACCATGTAATCAATTAGACAATTAACTAAGGGTTTGAAAAAATAACAATAATGCACTAATGATGAGTGCATACAAGGAAGGCTAAGGCGATTTAGGTTTACATTTGGGGTGGGTTGTAAACAAATTCTTCCTTTAAGTAAAATGCTTAAAGTTAGAAACGACAAGATAGGCTCGAAGGGGTGTACTATAGGTATCGTGTACTAAAAATGAGTACATCGGAAAGGTGTGGGAAAAATTAATTGACTTTACTAGTCAAGTAATTATGATTTTATTGGTCAAGTAATTGTGATACAGGTTTAAACACAAGGGTGATCCAAATGCCTCTTATCATGTAGTAAATCCTAACTACACGAATGTATCACTAACGCAAGTTCTAGAACCTAAGTACTACCGGTACACTCATAAGCTCTAAGGCTTCTCCTAACAAGTCTAGGGGCGAACCTCACCTAGTAGAAGGCTGGTACGAGTCTTTGACCCCTCAACTAACGGATGCTAACTAGTGCACTTCTTGGATCACTGGCGCGTTACTTGCATAACGGATGGTCACCAAGTCATACACTACCGCTGGCGCGTTAGCCAATTAATCTAATACTCGGAGGGTTACTACCTTTTTTGATAAAATTTTTAAGTGGTACGGTTTTTTGTGCTAGTCATACAATCTCTAATAATGAGACGCTTATTAAGACTAAAGTGTCATTCCTAAATGTTGTAAAATTTTTTAAATTTGGCGCTAAAATTACACTAACAAGTATTTCTATCGGTTTTATTACACATCTACCATCAAACTAACAAAAATCAAGTGTAACTGCATTCTCTAAGGTATCATCATTTACCCTCCCCTTACACTTAAGCTGAACATTGTCCCCAATGTTCATTTAAAGGATGTAAAAGCAAATAAGGTAAAGGATGAAAACAAATACTCCCCTGATTCATTCGATGTGGATAAATTGTTAACATGGTTAAATCCTCCTCCAAGAAAATGAACTTTGAAAGCTTCCCTTCCGAAATATAAATCATCTTCGTGTCCAATATAACCTGTTAAACGTGAGAAAACAAACACAAAAACCCAAAGCATCAAACCGAACAAAGAAAACTCATAACTAGATGTAATTCTAGACTTAGACATAAAAACAAAACAATTAATGATATAATGCTTGTGGAATGAATATTTGCAGATTTCCTGGAGTTTATAAAACTAAAGATTTAACAAAAACTTTTACGACTCCGACAGATAAACAAAAGTTACAAAATTTCCAGAATTTTACACATGACGCTGTCAGGTGTTAATCCTGACGCCGTCAGAAGTGACCTGGAGAAATTCTTTGGTTAGTTTCCAGAAAATTTCTGCAAAAACTTATGCCTTAACTCCTGGAAATCCCGCAAAATAATCATTATGACTCGATACAAGCATTTGACTCAAACAAATACTAATATGCATGTTCATTTAATATTGTTGTGATTCTTGTTCAATCTCGTTCTTATAAACAAATTTAGATTTCCCTTACACTTATCTTTTGCAAAATACCTTTATATGTAGTTAAGACGAAGTTAAAAACAAAATAAAGCATTTTCACAATTTACTTTGAAACATGAGCCACAAACAATAAAACATGCATACGGAAACAAATAAAATCAAACAAACAAACAATCAAACAAATAAATAAAATAAAAACATCAAACAATTTAAAAAAATGGGTTGGGTTGCCTCCCAAGAAGCGCTTGTTTTTGTTCGAGTCATGAGCCTGACTCTACCCTTATTTAACAGAAATAGGGTAGGTTTTTCCTACACTTAGGATTAAGTGCGGGTGGAAGTAGCGATACACACCCTTAGGGTGGAAATATGCCACGTGAGGTGAAGGGGGTGAGTGAATGGCTTCCTTCATCCTAAAACTACCCGATAATATTGGTTGATGGGTGGGTCGGTTCCTCTTTTGTCTCCTAGATGTAAATCTAAGGATGGAAAGGTGTGTAAAGATTGAGTTTCCGGTTCATCAACACTAGGAAATTCCCTAGAACTAAGAATAAGGTTATCACTACCAGTATTCAAACCAATATCCTCTATTGGTGCTTGGTCCAAGGTATCTACCACAATTGGGGTTCCTATAGTCTCTTCTACTTCTTCCGGGTAAGTCACGGGTGGTGTGTATGCCTCAAATGATTGTAGAACTTGTGGGGTACTTAGTGGGCTTGGGTTTTCTACTATCTCTTCCATCACATCAATATCAACTATGTGTTCATCTTGTATTATGGTAGTGCCTAACCATGACATGCAACTAGGTGGCCCAACTCTAACCTCATGTGTGTCGTATGTTTTGGTGAAATCTATCCCGCTCATGTAACTAGGTAGTTCAACACTAACCATCTCATAATCTTGGCTTGATTCTAAGTTCATGTTCTTAGAAACTAGGTCATCTTGCTCATACGAATCCACCAATTCGTTGAACTTATGGGTCATGGTTAGGAAGTTTTTCTCAAAATTCACCCAACTGGGTCTCACAAAAAGGAATTGATCCTTATAATGATCGTCTAATAGAAATCACACATGCATAGAATTCATCAAACCCATCTAACTTTACCCCCAACTCATCTTGGATGCCACTAAGATCACACAAAAATTCATCGGAATGATACGAAGCAAATTTATTAGTGAAATATATAACAGTGATCTAAATGGGATTTCGTCCGTCATAGTGACAATTGAAAATGGTTTTACAAACAAAGGGCACAAAGAAAAAGATAGACTACAAAAAAAGCTAATAAAAGAAAATAAAAATCTCATTTGATATGAATCTAATGGATAGACCTAATTAAAATAAAATTCAACCTAAACAACAACTATTTCCCCGGCAGCGGCGCCAAAAACTTGATGCGTAGAATTGCACCCTCGCAAAAGGTTTTACCTCTCAAAGGATCTTGAGAAGCTTGCAATCTCCACCAGGCAGTGTACCTATTCATTGTAGTATAGTATAGTGACAAGTACCAAGAGATTGATCGTTCAACTCAAAGAATTGTCTTTGCTAGGGTTAAAACTCACTAAAACTAGGTCTAGAGATGAGGGATGATTCTTTTTGTATTTTTATATTTTAAGGAAAGCAAGTAAAATCTCGGTTTTTGGAAGGAGTGGGCGGAATTAGTTGCTAATCAACTAACCCAATTAACTAATGATGTAATCAAAATAAAATAAACTAAACTTAAACTAATTTATGGTGTAAACAATTATGAGAGAAAATTGTGTTTACTTAGATTTCCCTACTCCTTAGCTATCTGATACATGGGAATTGCGCCCTCACAATAGGTTTTACCTCTCAAGGGATCTTGAGAAGCTTACAACCCCCACCAGGCAGTGTACCTGATCGTTGTAGTATAGTATAGTGACAAGTACCGGGGGATTGATCGTTCAACTCAGGAATAGTGTCACTTGGGTTAGAAAGCCTACTAAACTAGGTCTAGAGGTGAGGGATGATTCTTTTTGTATTTTTATATTTTATAGAAAGCAAGTAAATTCTCGGGTTTTGAAGGAGTGGGCGGAGTTAGTTGCTAGCCAACTAACCCAATTAACTACAGATGCAATCAAAATAAAATAAAAGAAATGAAAATTAAACTATTTTACTAATGTGGTGGAAACAATAATAAGAGAAGTTGTGTTTACTTAGATTTCATTACTCCCTAGATATCTTTTACAGGTTGATTAGCTTGTTACAATTGCATGGATGACGGGTTATATTCGTTAATACTAGTCGTAGGGCCGTGTACAATATTCCCTAACTCTATAAGATCCTACTTCACTACTATGTCAAGCCGTTAGAAGCTCCTAACATGGGATCATTAGAATTCTCTTATGGATTAAATACAACCAAAAATCATAATGCACCTCCGATAATGTTTTTTAAGACGTTCAAGCAAGTTACCAATGGAAGTCTGCTAGTTTTCTTAAGCCTAACATCGAATACAATCGTCCGTAACAATTATAAATAAACTATCAACCCATAATCAACATCTAGGTTTCACTACATCCAAGCAAACACAATAAAAACCTAGCCTAGCATGTTAAAGAGAAGACAAGCGTAAGAAATAATCACACAACACATAGACATATTGAATGATTCTAATAAGTACTTATCTTCAATTGAACATGGAAGAATCAAGGGGTTGAAACCCTTGAAAAAGCTGTAAAATTCGTCTTAGGGTTTATGCCCTAATATCCCACACAAAGTTCCACACTAATGAATGAAAATTAGAAAACTATATATAGATTTTACACCTTGACGGCGTCATGTTATAGCTTGACGCCGTGAACTCGCCGCCATGATGGAATTCGTATTGCCTAGATCCAATCGTGACGGCGTCATGTAGGAAAGAGCTCAGGCCCGTCACGTGTAATTGGACCCTAACGGCCTAGGTGACGCCGTCAGGCCAATATGCCTAAAAAGATTCTGGATCATCACGTGTATTTTCCACTTCCACCTCTTTTGCCACTCTTGACGCCGTCACTTGTAGAACCTTGACACCGTCAAGTACTGTTCCAGCAAGGAATTTTGAGACTTAGCCGTTTTCTTCACCTTTTATGCTCCAAAAACGTCTAAAATGCTTCCTTTTCTAGATTTCTCTCCAAAAGTACCTAAAATGACAAAAGGAACGATTTAGGACAATAATTGATCAAATAATCTCGAATTCGGGCTTAAATGACCCCTTAAAAGCAGTACACTTTTCGCCTCATCAAATACCCTTACACTTGAGATTTGCTTGTCCTCAAGCAAATGCGCTTTTATTTTAATCAAAATACAGGTTAGAGTCATTTAACACTAATATAAAAGTAATTACAAAAAATAATCATTCCACTAAAAACCAAAAACAAGCAAGGAGGTCATACACTAGCACCTCACAAATAGTGTTGAGATACTCACATTTATCGGGTGTAATAAAGTATATATATCATAATATGGAAATGGAAAACATCTCTCACTACCTGTTATAGCAAATAGATTACCATAGGCTTGGGAAAGGATCAAACCTCCACCACTTGGCTGACGTGCGTTTTATTAGTAAAAGTTTTAAAATTTATAAACACGATTTATCCGATTATTATTTAGCACATACGAGCAAGTATACTCGTCCGATGTAGTAAAGGTGGGTAAGTCGAGATCGTCCCAAAGGATTTGATAGTTTTAGTAATAAGAAAAACATTAGTTAAATAAGGGTTGTCAATCCAAATTTATGTAAATATCAACTAAAAAGAAACACAATAAGAACTAAGCATATACCTGTGTATAATTCCTAGATTGGTAATTAGGAGTATCATGTCAATTTAAGTATAAAGTTTGGTGTAAAACTTGTTATGATGCACAACTAAAAATGAGTAGTTATACAATCTATGATGTATGTCATGTCTTAACTACCACTAAGAGTTCAATCAACTAAATGACTCCTTTCGGACATATCAAATGAGTATGACAATTCTATAATCACATGGTTGTTTGAAAATCAATTCTTTTCTTATGAATTCCTACGAATCCTTTCGGTCCTTTTTCGTGATGAAATCTTCTCAAATCCATTTTAACAAGTAAATAAGATGGGTGTCAAGCATCCTATTCCATACTAATTCGTGCACTAATGTTTTGGAATAAAAAACAAGTTGAAATTCCTTTCGGACCTATTTTTCCAAAGATTGTTTTTACCAACAAATTAAGCAAGATTAGATGTTACTTCAACAAACTCATAAAATAGATATGTTATAATGCATCACCTTTTTCATAAAAGAATACTCCTTAACCAATTACATCATACACACAAGTATATCACAAATTACTCCATAACAATCATATTAAAATACAAGTAAATAAGAAAACTTTCATTAAACTCAAAGTAACAATTGTTCATTATAAGTATCAAGGTGTACCTAGCTTGAGAATTACAATGAATAAACTTGTGGAACTATAGCAACCACACTCCTCCAACTGTTCACTAACGTAAGTAAACAACTCCAAACTTGAACCAATGCTTGAGACTCGAACTCAACACTTTCTGGACGTTTTCACAACACTTAGTAAACTTTCAGGCAATATAAGATGAACTAACAATATTTGGTGTAATACTTAGTTAGATATTTGGTGGTACATGTAATCTAGACCCTAAGTAGTCATTATATAGCATAATGACACTTATTCTCCAAGTAAAAACGATCCTCTAGAGTTATTAAGCAGAAATGATCAGCCACACATGATTATGGGGAGTAAATACATCCATAAATGCAAAACTTGTAACATCAGTCATCTCCATCCGATCGGTTTCTCTCCATCCGATCGGATGACACTCTTTTGGCACATTCCAACCGAATCGGATGCGGGTTATATCCGATCGGTTGGACACTGTCTGGAAATTGTTCATTTGTCTTTTCTTTGTCGTTTTACGTTGCATGTATTGTCTTTCTTCGTGGCATGGCTTTATCCATTAGAACTTGATATTTCCTTGATTAATATGTGTAGAAGACTTGTCTTTATGACATTCTTTTGTCCATGCGTCGTTTCTTTCTTTCTTGATCTTCTTGAAACTCTCCAAATGTGCATGATCACTTCATTTCTTCATCTTTTAATCAGTTTTACCTGCTTTTGGCTATATTTGCATGCATAAACACTTTTCCACGATTAAGTAGCAAATATATACAAATAGGACCAATTTCCATGCGTAAAACAAAAAATAACGCGACTAAAAACATGTTAATTTTAAGCGTTATCAAATCCCCCACACTTGAGCTTTGCTCGCCCTCGAGCAAGTTTTAATCAAAAGAAAATTGATTTCAGTGGCATTAGTGCAAATATCTTATTTGATCTCAATCAAATAAATAAAGAACTTGATAACAATTCTACGCACCTCACGAAGATAATTTGAAATTCACTCATCACTCAATATGTGTCATGATTAATAGATCACTCATTGCTCAGTCATGATTTATGTTTCTTACCATAGGCTTGTACAAGTATCAAAACAATGAAATAATTCATCAAAGAGGTCTTTTATTCGGGTTGTAACGTTTAGGCTAAGGGTAAATAAAACCTTCGTGTAATTATCTTATTTAATAATTACACTAAGTCAAAAAGGTAAGGATAAGGCATGGGAATATTTATGAAATTTGTTTTAAAGAAAAATAAAATCAAAGTCTAAGTCCCATTGTTGCTAATCACAAACAAACCACAAATCCTATAAATGATAATAGTTACAATCTTTCTCCTCTTCGAACTTTCACATGTTGATACATTGATTTGCCATAACAATATTCTTCATACTTAGCACATTGACTAACAACATATCACATAACTTTCTTTCTTCATCTCCATACATAATATAGCACATATGCTATAATTGTCACCTTATAGTTGCGATGACTTTTTTTATTTTTTTATTTTTTTTTATTTTTTTTAATATTTATATCACATCTCCCCCACACTTCGCATAAGCATACACCACAAAAAATACAAATAAGAAGTATGCATCCTTCGTTTTTTTTGGAATGTCACACACATGATTGGTGAAGTGTGGCTAACTAATAATCATCAAAAAACAATCCAACATACCAAGCAACTAGCAACCCACCGTTTAGACTTTGACAAGGGTAAGGCTAAGGTTTAAAGTGTAAAATATTTTTGTATTTTTCTGGATGTAACAAAATGAAAAGGATGGCTTAAAGGGTTTAACTAGGGGTATCTAGCGCTAAAGATAAACGCTAACAAATGGGTTCCAAATACGAGGATAACTAACCGATATGGTTAGCAAAAATTTGTTTTGTAAACGGATGGCCATTTGGTTTGATTCCTAAGGTTGCCTCTATCATATGAATATATCCTTATCATTCGAAAATGATTTAACCGTAATGCATAACAAGTACAAGTTCTAGAATTAACACAACCACCGGCACACTCATGATGAAATATATAAATAGCATAAGAAACACTATTCACATAAAAAAAACGAATCCTCACAATTTATAGTAATAAGGGTATAAAGTTGTGCTAGCAAATGTTATCAATTCCGAGACGAGTTTCTCTTTAAACTTAATTTATTCTCTAAAAATATCATTATTATTTGCCATTGAATCAACCTTATTTTTAACTAAAATATGAAGGGCGAACTACTTCTAGTTACTAAACTTCACGACTCTAAAAAACGCGAAAAATTAAAAATTATGCAATTTTTTTCTATTTTCTTCCCTCCCCCACACTTAAGTTTTGCATTGTCCTCAATGTAATAAAAAGAATAACTTCAAAGTAATGGAAATGGAAAAAAATTAGAAAATACCGGAGTTAAATACGCAAAATGCATATTTGATCATAATAAGCAAATGAGTTTATCGACTCCAAACGTTGATCAACTATATGCTTCCGTAACAAAACCCCTGCAAGAAAACTGCAAAATATACGAAACAGCCAAACAAACACAAACAAAAGTATCTAAACGAAATAAGTAGAAAATTAAGTTACGTTATAAAACCTAAAAGAAATAGTTAAAGGTAGTGGAAATAGAAATAATTCGACACATAATTGTTTTTAAACCAAACCATAAACCATATGATGATCACTCGTCATCATCAGTAACTCACGTCGGAACGAATAAACTCGTCCTCGCTCTCCTCTTCATCCTCATCCATGTCTTCATCATCGTCCTCGTCCACCACTCGTCGCTTCTTCTTTCCAACTCTTGATGACGAACCTCCAAGATCGTAACTCGATCCTCCAGGATTAAAACTTGATCCACCCACATTGACACCTGAACTACCATACTCGGGAAGTCTACCGTATGGAGGATATGGCTCGGGAAATGGTGAATAACCAGGATAAGGATAGGGGTATGGTCCAGGATATGGAGAATATGGTAACGGGTATGGTGGAACATTTGGTGGGTTGTAGGGAGGTACCTCATAATTGGCATCTTGTGCCAAGTGTTGGATCATTGGCATGGAATAATCAAAGTTGTAATTATTCCTCATTATCATTGAATCTTTCCAAACTTCCCTACACTCAATATCATTCAACTCTCGGTTCCAATCACCCCATCCTGAATCAAAACCACTTTGAGTATTCCCCGGAAAACTTCCCATTTGAGGTTGTGATGGTGCTTCCGCATAAGCTCCTGATTGCGCCCCCACACTTGGTTCGGTCCAAGGTCCCAAAGTCTTATTATTCCTATCTAATGCTTTTCCAAAACTAAAAGCATCCCATATCTCACTCTCCATCCTCACTCGACACTTCCTCAACTCATTCTCATTATAGTACCCAAGATTCTTAGCCAAAACGGTCACATAATGACCTCAACAAACATCACTTTGTTTCTTAATCCCCGGTGCTCTCTTAGAAAGATATTCGGCAATAATCCACGCCACATTCCCATTCTTATCTTCCTCCAATAACTTCATCACCCATAGGTCCGGTTGACTACACTTGTCTTGACTACCGCTCTTATGCAACAATCCCCAAGAAATCAACTTTTGTAACACCTTCATCAACGGATTCCTTATCCTAGAAGAATTCCTCCTAAGACAAGTTGGATCACCAATTCTATTCCAATAAGCATCAACACCCGTGTATTGATCATTATCTCTAGCCAAACTCACAAAATGTGGTCCAAACAACCTATGGTTAACCTCACTTTCCTCATACAAACCTAGGGCAACTACAAAATTTGGCAAAGATAAAGCATGTTCGCGCCCACACAATCTAAACCAAATACAAACATCCCCAAGAACATCATTCACCTTCCTATCAAAGTAAAATGTAGAAAAGAACTCCAAACACCATTCCTTGTAAACATCCTCACGTATACTAAAAGCTCTTTCCTAAGAATAATCTTCAAACCTATCCCCATCACCGGGATACACATAAACCATAGTCATCATGCTCCTCAATTGATCCTCACATTCATACTCCGCAAGCAAATCCCAATCAATCAATCTAGGCTTAGCAATCTTTCTCTCTTGAAGTTTTGAAAGACGTTCCCTATACGCATTCTTCTCATCTTTGTTTTGCACATGAGAAAACTTGACATTATTATTAGACTCCGGTTTCAAACTAAAAGTGATCATCTTCCTCTCGTTCCTTTTCAAATACTTGTTAACAAGCACCTGCTTGTTAACAAGTATTTGAAAAGGAACGAGAGGAAGATGTTCTTTGACTACGACTCAATCTTGCAACATTTCCCTGAAAGAAAACTCAAATTATGTTATTCTAAAAGTATAAAAACTAATACCAATCAATTTAGAAACTAGAAAACGCGATTTCAAAAATGTTAAAAAATTTTCCATAGCATCCATCCGATCGGATGGAGCTTTTGGCATACTCCAATCCGTTCGGTTGCAACTCACAACCGATTCGGCTGGAGTTCCTGTTTACATTATTCATCCTCAATCCATTCTAAACGTTTCCCAATCAATCCGAACTTCTTTCTAACTTGAAATCTACCATTTTTGAGTGCTTCTAACATCTAAACTCTCCTATCAACGATTCGTAACATTTCCATGTATCAACCTAATGATCCAATGAAACTCAAGAACACCATCTACTAAAATCTTCCAATTAGTGCTCTAATTAACAATGCAATACCTAACATCACTAATTATCAAGCATGTAACTCCTGGGATTCATCAATTGCAAATAAATTAGCTCCAAAGATTCTACCCAATTCAATCCGAAAATTCAATCAATCAATTCTTACTCAAAACTTAATCAATTGATCTAATTCTTTTTGCTATACATTCTTCTATCATCTAATCACTTATCCCCAAAATATTACATCTTAATTCGAACTAATTCATAAATACCCAATTCGTGACCTAATTTCAATCATCTGAATTAAAACATAATTGAATGAAATTAATGATATAACTTACTTGACTTGATGCCATTGATGATCAATTATCACTCCTGCAACTCTTAAACAACTTCTTATGGTCGAATTTATGACCCCAATTTGTGGTGGATTGTGTGTGTGTGATTTTCTTGGGTTTTTGAAAATTTTAGTTTATATATTCAATTCCATCCGATCAGTTGTGAATACATCCGTTCGGTTTTGTATGAAATTGATTTTTTCAAGGTTTTTCTACTACTAAACTTGGTACAAGCACTAGTAGTTCTTGTCTCTTCAAAAACTTATCTTTTTGTATGTTTATATTCCAAACACACTTTGTCTACCAAAAATTTGGTCATCATTTCTACTTCTAAACTTAAGACTAAAACATAACTTAACCTCTAAAAAAAACTTGATAAATAGATAGATAGATAGATAGTCTTATTCATACATGAAATGCATAAAACCTAAAAACATAAAATAAATTGCATGAATTAAAAATACAAAACAAACAAATAGCACAAGATGTGCTTTATTCTTGTGATCATTCTTCTTCATCCATAGAAATATTCATTCCTAAGAATGTCTTCTCCACGATACTTGTTTGACAACTTCCAAGTAGTCTTTTGAGTTTTGAAACTTCGTGCAAAATTCCTTCCGCTAGGACATGTGATATCAAATTTGCAATGCCAATCACCATCTCCTTCTTCTCTTTTGTAAATGCTAGGACCATCGGATCCCCATTCCAAGTTCTTCAATTGGACCGATAAAGATCCAAGAAAATCTGTCAATTTGTTAAACACAAAAATGTTTTTAAATGGGTTAAAGAAAGCCTTCATTGCTAGAGCCCTTTCCATTTCATCCTCAATATCAAAGAAACTAGGTGTGCATGGGCCAAACTTAGGCCTACCATCTTCATCTCTTCCTACCTCAAAGCAACCAAGGTAATCCTCCTCTTGGTCCTCATCATTATCATCCCCATTACTACCCCCTCTAGGCTTTGGATAGTAAGTGTTCTTAAGAATTCCATCGTCAATTGTCATGGTACCTCTTCCCATATCTATTATCGCTCCACATGTTCTTAAGAATGGTCTACCTAACAACAAAGGTAGTTCCTTATCAACCGCTACATCCAATACAAGAAAATCCGCCAAGAAAGCTTGGTAACCAATTTGAACTCTCACATTCCTTACCTCCCCCATTGCTTTTGCCTTAGAATTATCCGCCATAGTGAGTTTAGAATTTTTAGGTTGAGGGTCTCTTAATCCTAACTTTTGATACAATAGATAA
This sequence comes from Artemisia argyi, assembly GCA_030686995.1. Classification (NCBI taxonomy): domain Eukaryota; kingdom Viridiplantae; phylum Streptophyta; class Magnoliopsida; order Asterales; family Asteraceae; genus Artemisia; species Artemisia argyi. The sequence goes on along the minus strand of CM060707.1, from coordinate 92,458,800 downwards.
GGCATAATACTCACACTCGAGCCCGTATCGGCTAATGCATATAAAGGAGTTGTCCCATTAATTTTAAACAAAATTTCCGGGATCATTCATTTTCTTTGGGAGCCCATTATCAATTATCCTTCTCTCCTCTACTTCATCAAAACTATTATCTTCCAACTTCGACTTTGCTAACATAACCCCATCTAATTTCTTCCTATAATCCATGTAGTTTCTTAACACTTCAATGACCGGTTTGTTTTCCATCAATTCACTAATTTTTGCTTCAAGATTCTCCAAGATAGCTTGTTTTTGCTCTTTGGTTAAGGGTTTGCTACTTTTTGCTGAATTTGGTGGAGTTTTGGATGATGATGATGATGATTTGTTTTCTTTTTCTTTTTCTTTTTGGGTGGAGGGTTGGGTTAATTTGTTCAATGGTGTTTTGTTTCGGTTAGCCTTGCCCATCTTACAAATTTCATCCCTTCCTTCCTTTATCTTTTCCATACCTTCACAAACATCAACAAGCATTTCATTCACACTTTTTCCTTCTTCCAAATCACTTATGTTAATTTGTAACTCCCCAAGTGCAAAATCCAATGTACACTTGGTAGTCACAAGTAAATCTCTACCAAAGATAACTTCCGGTTCATCGGTATTAGTATATTCCACAACCACAAAATTAAATTTGAAAATGTGACCATGAATGTTCACTCTAACTCCTTTCACTTCCTTCCTTCCATAATCTCCATAGTCAAGCCTAACAAAACCAAGCTTGTCAAGTACTTCTTCCGAAATGTAATTGTCTCCATATTCCATATTCAATTTCGCATCCCACGCTTTAACACCTTCCACCGGACAAGGTGTAGAATACCTCATGTGTGGAGCATCAAATTCCTTAAGTGGTGCTCTTGTGAAAACAACAACTTTCCTTCTCCTTCTTTGGGTAACACATTTCATGTGGCAAGTAAGACACATTGTCACCAACAACCTCTTCTCCTTCTAAATCTAACTTAGCCTTTTCCAACATGCTTTCCAACTTTTCCAAGGAATCACCGGAATCCTTGAACATATCCTCCAAATCTTTCAAGTACGCCGAAATCTGACTTAAACTCTCCATTTCAACTTTAGCAATTACTAACTATAACATAACCATCAACAAAAACATCCAAATCATTAGTATGAGAGTTAGTTGTAATCAAATGACTCTTAATATGAAATAAGAATAAGTAAATTAACAAACTAAAACACTTAGAATTGAAAATAAACTAGAAAATAAAAATGTTAAAAATTTTACCAAGACTTCCATCCGTTCGGATGGACATCCATCCGATCGGATGGAACAAATTACCACCTCCAACTGATCGGTTGGAACCCGCAACCGATTCGGCTGGAGTTTTCTGAAACTAAAAAAAAATTATATTTTAATTATATAAAAAGACTTATACTTAATAAAGTAGTGATGAGAATATTAAGGACATTAAAAAAAACATTAACTAAGGTATTCTTTAAACTTCTAAAACATTAACTATAATTAAAACTACTAAAAACATTAAAATTACTCATAATGACATCTTTTAACTAATAGTAACTAACATTAATCATATAATTATTAAAACTAATTAACTAAAAACAGAAAAATGAACATTAAATAAGAAAAAACAGAATCCTAAAAATTTACTGTGGCCACCAACCGATCGGATGGACATCCATCCGAATCGGTTGGCTAAAAACCAACTTTTTTTTTTTTTTTTTTTTTTTTTTTACTTTTACTCTAAAAACTTGAAAATTCACAAATTACAAATAATTTTATTACTAAAAACTAAGAAATTAATCAAATCCCCGGTAGCGGCGCCAAAAACTTGATGTGCGTTTTATTAGTACAAGTTTTAAAATTTATAAACATGATTTATCCGATTATTATTTAGCACATACGGGCAAGTATACTCGTCCGATGTAGTAAAGGTGGGTAAGTCGAGATCGTCCCAAAGGATTTGATAGTTTTAGTAATAAGAAAAACGTTTGTTAAATAAGGGTTGTCAATCCAAATTTATGTAAATATCAATTAAAAAGAAACTCAATAAGAACTAAGCATTTACTTGTGTATAATTCCTTGATTGGTAATTAGGAGTATCATGTCAATTTAAGTATAAAGTTTGGTGTAAAACTTGTTATGATGCGCAACTAAAAATGAGTAGTTATACAATCTGTGATGCAGGTCATGTCTTAACTACCACTAAGAATTCTATCACCTAAATGACTCCTTTCGGACATATCAAATGAGTATGACAATTCTATAATCACATGGTTGTTTTGAAAATCAATTCTTTTCTTATGAATTCCTACGAATCCTTTCGGTCCTTTTTCGTGATGAAATCTTCTCAAATCCATTTTAACAAGTAAATAAGATGGGTGTCAAGCATCCTATTCCATACTAATTCGTGCACTAATGTTTTGGAATAAAAAACAAGTTGAAATTCCTTTCGGACCTATTTTCCCAAAGATTGTTTTTACCAACAAATTAAGCAAGATTAGATGTTACTTCAACAAACTCATAAAATAGATATGTTTTCATGCATCACCTTTTTCATAAAAGAATACTCCTTAACCAATCACATCATACACACAAGTATATCACAAATTACTCCATAACAATCATATTAAAACACAAGTAAATAAGAAAACTTTCATTAAACTCAAAGTAACAATTGTTCATTATAAGTATCAAGGTGTACCTAGCTTGAGAATTACAATGAATAAACTTGTGGAACTATAGCAACCACACTCCTCCAATTGTTCACTAACGTAAGTAAACAACTCCAAACTCGAACCAATGCTTGAGACTCGAACTCAACACTTTCTGGACGTTTTCACAACACTTAGTAAACTTTCAGGCAATATAAGATGAACTAACAATATTTGGTGTAATACTTAGTTAGATATTTGATGGTACATGTAATCTAGACCCTAAGCAGTCATTATATAGCATAATAACACTTATTCTCCAAGTAAAAACGTTCCTCTAGAGTTATTAAGCAGAAATGATCAGCCACACATGATTATGGGGAGTAAATACGTCCATAAATGCAAAACTTGTAGCATCAGTCATCTCCATCCGATCGGTTTCTCTCTATCCGATCGGATGGCACTCTTTTGGCACATTCCAACCGAATCGGATGTGGGTTGCATCCGATCGGTTGGACACTGTCTGGAAATTATTCATTTGTCTTTTCTTTGCCGTTTTATGTTGCATGTATTGTCTTTCTTCGTGGCATGGCTTTATCCATTAGAACTTGATATTTCCTTGATAAATATGTGTAGAAGACTTGTCTTTATCACATCTTTTTCTCTATGCGTCATTTCTTTCTTTCTTCATCTCCTTGAAACTCTCCAAATGTGCATGATCACTTCATTTCTTCATCTTTTAATCATTTTTACCTGCTTTTGGCTACATTTGCATGCATAAACACTTTTCCACGATTAAGTAGGAAATATATACAAATATGACCAATTTCCATGCGTAAAACAAACAATAACGCGCCTAAAAACATGTTAATTTTAAGCGTTATCATTGGCGTAAGCACCTAGGATAAACTATCAAAGAGGTCTTTTAAAGGATTATAACGTTATGTGTAGGGATATGGAAAACACGGTTTTGTTGGATAATGGCAATATTTGCTGGTGGCGAGTTAATCATCTTGGTTAATTACATGTACAATATGGCGTTCCTAAGCCAAGACTCGACTCAACTTAAGCTAATAAATCAAAAATGACATAAACATAAAATAAACATAGAATGAAACGGGATGGTAGTCCGTATGTTTTTCTCTTTTCTTTTTCTAATTTTTTTTTTATTTTTTTTTTATTTTATTTTTTTGCATACACTCTTACCCTACCATCCAAAATAATAATAGGGAATGTACATTCCCCTTACACTTGAATTTTTACATAATTTTCAATAAACTATTCTAATGACTCGAATCAAGATAATCAAAACACTTGGAGTACTTTTTAAGATTAATGCACATATGGGGGTAATGTAAGATGTTCTTCCCCATTACTCCATAACACAAGTACTTTACCCATGAGTCCCAATCGTCCCAAAACAATATGTAAGAAATATGACTCGACTTAGCAACCATGTAATCAATTAGATAATTAACTAACGGTTTAAACAAAAAACAATAATGCACTAAAGATGAGTGCATACACGGAAGGCTAAGGTGATTTGGTTGCACATTTGGGTGGGTTGTAACCAATTCTTCCTTTAAGTAAAATGCTTAAAGTTATAAACGAAAAGAGTACAATGCTAAGGTGTGGGAAAAATTAATTTACTTTACTAGTCAAGTAATATGACTTAAATGGTCAAGTAATTATGATACGGGTTTAACACAAGGGTGATCCTAATGCCTATGATCATGTAGTAAATCCTACTACACGAATGTAGTCTCACTAGCGGTCTCGGGATGCATCACTAACACAAGTTCTAGAATCTAAATGCTACCGGTACACTAATAAGCACTAATAATGAATGCTTTTCTTATCAAATCTAAAGGCGAACCTCACATATTTGGGTGGAAATTTTTTCTGAATGGTACGGTTTTGTGCCAGTCATACAACTCCTATCCATGAGATGCTTGTTAAGGCTAAAGTTTCACTCCTAAATGTTGTAAAAAAATTTAAATTTGGCTCTAAAATTACACTAACAAGTATTTCTATTAGTTTTATTACACAGCTACCATCAAACAAATAAACTCAAGTGCATTAGTATCCTATAAGGTATCATCATTTACCCTCCCCTTACACTTAGGATGAACATTGTCCCCAGTGTTTAATTAAAGAATGTAAAAGTAAAATAGGTAAAAGAATGAAAACAAATACTCCCCTAATTCGTTCGGTGTAGATAGTGTGTTAACAAGGTTAGATCTTCCTCCAAGAAAATGAACGTTCAAAGCTTCCCTTTCATAAATATAAATCATCTTCGTATCATATATAACCTGTTAAACCTGAGAAAACAATCAAGGCAACCTCGCGTAAAATCGGCGGCAATATATATACTAACAAATCCTAGAAAACAATTTAAGATATAATGCTTGTGGAATGAATGTTTGCAGATATCCTGGTGTTTACAAAACTAAAGAATCTACAAAAACTTTTAAGACTCCGTTAGAAAAACAAAACTCGCAAAATTTCCAGAATTTTACACGTGACGTCGTCAGGTGTTAAACCCTGACGCTGTCAGAAGTGACCTGCAGAAATCTTTATGTTAAGTTTCCGGAAAATTTTTGGAAAAACTTATGTCCTGTTTCCTGGAAAATCCTGCAAAACATCATTATGACTCGATACAAGCATTTGACTCTAACAATTACTAATATACATGTTCATTTAATATTGTGGCGAATCAAGATCATTTTCGTTCTTAGAAACAAATTTGCGGTTTCCCCTTACACTTAGCTTTTGCAAAATACCTTTATATGAAGTTAAGACGAAGTTAAACAACAAAATAAAGCATTTTCACAATTTTAGTTAGAAACATGATCTACCAACAATAAAAATAAAACATGCATACAGAAACAAATAACATCAAACAAATAAAAACACACAAAACATGGGTTGCCTCCCAAGAAGCGCTTTTCTTTATTTACGAGTCTTGTAGCTAGACTCAAGGTCATGGGCAATTACGTGACCTCATCATTGGTCTCATTCTCTAGGTCATCTCCAATCTTAGTTTTGTATTCCGGACCCGATTGTAAATGTTCTTCATAGAGACCAACCACCTTTTTCTCAATTGCTCCTATAATCCTATTGGCAAATTCCCTATCAACTTTATTTTTTGGCCCTAGAGTTAAGCAATCCTTATAGAAAAGGCTCTTCTTCTCCCATACACAGTCCATGCCCTTTTTCTTATCCTCTTCATTGATGTCCTCAAATGCACCAATGTTATCCATATCAAATCGAGGCACAAAACGAAATTCCTTCATTCTATTAGGCATCCCATATGTGATCCTATCTGTTTCACTAGTAAATCGGATCATCCCTTCTATCTCATCATATTCTAACTTGGATTCTTCAAAAAATGGCTTACCAAATACAACATGGGATAAGCGACAATCAATAACACTAACTAGGTCTTCAACAACCATAAAGTCAATGATATAAGTAAAGTTCCCAACAAAGACATGTAGACCTTTAATTCTCCCGTCAAAGTTACAAACTCCACCGGGGTATTTGGGATCTTTTCTAGGTCCAAGTCTTGTTTTCACTATTACATTATAAACACTTAAGGAAATAATGTTGATTCGGGATTCAAAATCAATGTAAGCATTGTCAATGTGCTTATACCCTATCATACATGGTATCTTAACATTCTTAGGATCGCCTCTCTTTATCTTAGGGTCAACTCTAGTAAAAGGAGGTCGAGGATTATCATTAAGATTATTATAGTACACAGTCTCCTCCTTAGTGGGATATAGATTGAAATAGTCATCCGGTATCGGATCTATCTCCCCTTCCTCAAGTTCCACAACAACATCCTAAAAATCATTAGATCCTAGGTCCTTATTTGAATACAAGGCGGTTGCTAGGTCACTAAATGCATGATCGAGGTCAAGATTAATTAACCTATTAAGCTCCCTAAGTTCTCTAATCTCATTCTCAATTTGTTCACGCAACAAAGCCACTTCACTAGGGGAAAGTGGTCGATTCGCGTTTTCCATAATGGCCAATGGAATAGTTAATGAATTTAATTTACTAACAAAGGCATAAAGAAAAAGATAGACTAAAGAAAACCTAAAAATAAAAATAAAAATCTTACTAGAAAGGAATCTAGCAAGTAGACCTAATAAAAAGAAATCCTAACCTAGACAATAACTATTCCCTGGGCTGCGGCGCCAAAAACTTGATACGTGGGAATTGCGCCCTCGCAACAGGTTTCACCTCTCAAGGGATCTTGAGAAGCTTACAACCCCCACCAGGCAGTGTACCTGATCGTTGTAGTATAGTATAGTGACAAGTACCGGGGGATTGATCGTTCAACTCAGGAATAGTGTCGCTGGGATTAGAAAGCCTACTAAACTAGGTCTAGAGGTGAGGGATGATTCTTTTTGTATATTTATATTTTATAGAAAGCAAGTAAAATCTAAGGTTTTGAAGGAGTGGGCGGAATTAGTTGCTAGCCAACTAACCCAATTAACTACAGATGCAATCAAAATAAAATAAAAGAAATGAAAATTAAACTATTTTACTAATGTGGTGGAAACAATAATAAGAGAAGTTGTGTTTACTTAGATTTCATTACTCCCTAGATATCTTTTACAGGTTGATTAGCTTGTTACAATTGCATGGATGACGGGTTATATTCCTTAGTACTAGTCGTAGGGCCGTGTACAATATTCCCTAACTCTATAAGATCCTACTTCACTCCTATGTCAAGCCGTTAGAAGCTCCTGACATGGGATCATTAGAATGATCTTATGCATTAAATACAACCAAAAATCGTAATGCACCTCCGATAATGTTTTTTAAGACGTTCAAGCAAGTTACCAATGGAAGTCTGCCAGTTTTCTTAAGCCTAACATCGAATACAATCATCCGTAACAATTATAAATAAACTATCAACCCATAATCAACATCTAGGTTTCACTAAGTCCAAGCAAACACAATAAAAACCTAGCCTAGCATGTTAAAGAGAAGACAAGCGTAAGATATAATCACACAACACATAGACATAGGTCTAGAGATGAGGGATGATTCTTTTTGTATTTTTATATTTTAAGGAAAGCAAGTAAAATCTCGATTTTTGGAAGGAGTGGGCGGAATTAGTTGCTAATCAACTAACCCAATTAACTAAAGATGCAATCAAAATAAAATAAACTAAACTTAAACTAATTTATGGTGTAAACAATATTGAGAAAAAATTGTATTTACTTAGATTTCCCTACTCCTTAGCTATCTGATACATGGGAATTGCGCCCTCGCAATAGGTTTTACCTCTCAAGGGATCTTGAGAAGCTTACAACCCCCACCAGGCAATGTACCTGATCGTTGTAGTATAGTATAGTGACAAGTATCGGGGGATTGATTGTTCAACTCAGGAATAGTGTCACTAGGATTAGAAAGCCTACTAAACTAGGTCTAGAGGTGAGGGATGATTCTTTTTGTATTTTTATATTTTATAGAAAGCAAGTAAATTCTCGGGTTTTGAAGGAGTGGGCGGAATCAAAATAAAATAAAAGAAATGAAAATTAAACTATTTTACTAATGTGGTGGAAACAATAATAAGAGAAGTTGTGTTTACTTAGATTTCATTACTCCCTAGATATCTTTTACAGGTTGATTAGCTTGTTACAATTGCATGGATGACGGGTTATATTCCTTAATACTAGTCGTAGGGCCGTGTACAATATTCCCTAACTCTATAAGATCCTACTTCACTCCTATGTCGAGCCGTTAGAAGCTCCTAACATGGGATCATTAGAATTCTCTTATGCATTAAATACAACCAAAAATCATAGTACACCTCCGATCATGTTTTTTAAGACGTTCAAGCAAGTTACCAATGGAAGTCTGCCAGTTTTCTTAAGCTTAACATCGAATACAATTACCCGTAATAATTATAAACAAACAATCAACCCATAATCAACATCTAGGTTTCACTACATCCAAGCAAACACAATAAAAACCTAGCCTTGCATGTTAAAGAGAAGACAAGCGTAAGATATAATCACAGAACACCATGACGGCCTAGGTGACGCCGTCAGGCCAATATGGCTAAAAATATTCTGGATCGTCACGTGTATTTTCCACTTCCACCTCTTTTGCCACTCTTGACGCCGTCACTTGTAGAACCTTGACGCCATCAGGTACTGTTCTGGCAAGGAATTTTGAGACTTAGCCATTTTCTTCACTATTATTCTCCCAAAACGTCCAAAATGCTTCCTTTTCCAGATTTCTCTCCAAAAGAACCTAAAATGACAAAAGGAACGATTTAGGGCAATAATTGATCAAATAATCTCGAATTCGGGCTTAAATGACCCCTTAAAAGCGGTACACTTTTCGCCTCATCACTATCTTTTACAGGTTGATTAGTTTGTTACAATTGCATGGATGACAGGTTATATTCCTTAATACCATTCGTAGGGCCATGTACGATCTTCCCTAACTCTATAAGCTTCTACCTCTTCCTTTGTCGAGCCGACTACTAGCTTCTAACATGGCCTCATTAGTAGTTACCTACGCATTAAATAAAACCAATATATCGTAGTATACCTTCGATCTTGTTTCTTAAAACGTTCAAGCAAGTTACCAATTAGAAGTCTGCTAGTTTTCTTAAGCCCAATATCGAATTCATTCATCCAGAACAATTATAAACAAACAACCAACCCATAATCAATATCTAAGTTTCGTTAGATCTAAGCAAACACAAAGAAAACCTAGCCTAGCATGTTAAAGAGAAGACAAGCGTAAGATACAATCAAACAAAACATAGACATATTGAATGATTTGGTACAGGAATTATCTTCAATTAAGCATGAAAGAAACAAATGGTTGAAACCCTTAAAAAAGCTGTAAAATTCGTCTAAGGTTTACTCCCTTCAAAGTTGCACACAATGAATGAAAACTATATATAGATTTTGTCTCCTGACGGCGTCAAGAGTAATGTGTGACGTCGTCAACTCGCCGCCAAAATAAACTCGTATTGCCTTGATCCACTTTTGACGCCATTGCTCTTTATGGGTTCTGGGCCGTCACTCTTTGCATTTACTCTTGATGGCCATGAAAACTTAATACATGACGCCGTCACGACCGCTTCACAAAACATTCTGGCACATCACGTGTAATTGATTTATCCACCCCTTTGTCAACACATGACGCCGTCACTAGCACCATGTGACGCCGTCAAGTGCAATTTCCAGCATGATTTTGAGACTTTGTCATTTTTTTCACTTTTTCGCTCCAAAAACGTCCAAAATGCTTCCTTTTGTTAAATTCCTCTCAAAAGTACCTAAAATGACAAAAGGAACGATTTAGGGCAATATTTGATCAAATAATCTCGACTTTGGCATTAAATGACCCCCCCAAAGCGGTACACTTTTCGCTTCATCAACATACCATTGTTTAATTTAACAACTATAACCAATGATTAAAATCAAAATCAACCCTACACTTATGATAACATACCACGGTTTTATTTTACCAACTATAACCAATTGTTAAAATCAAAATCATTAAGCCCTAACTGTGCACTTTAGCAAACTAACACAAACAACAACCAGCCTTTGATCAACTTATCTAATGTTGCTTGTGGCCTTTTCATCATCATTAAGAAATGCTAACAGGCTTATAGATAAAATATTAAAAAACCTTTCAACAACACAGACTACAAGCTTTAAACAACAGGAACCTACTTTTATGATAACCAATAATCATAGCCTAATTAAACGCAAATTAAATCAAAGAATATCAAGAAACCATAGTAATAAACCATCTTAAAACATAAACTTCCTAAAAACGGTACATGCAACATCATCTTAATCTTAATAACAACAATGCAGGCAATCTTTTATCGGATTATAAATAACAACACTAAGGTTTCGCTCGGTATCAGCATAAAATTGTAGATCCACCTAGAATAACATGATAAAAAAATCACGAATTTTATAAGGACCGTACTTCTTATGTCACCTCTTTAAAAAGTTGATATTAATTTGATTAGAAGGATAAACAATGATCAAATATTATTAAAGCAAATGTAAAAGGATTTGATGAAGAAAAGTCAGATCATTAAATGAGACCAACTAGAAGAATAATAGCGATTGAGTAGAGTGATTACCATTTTTTTTCTTTGGCTTGTGTTATTAACGAAGACACAGATATAAATGTGTATCGGAAAGGAAAAAAACTTAGATTTTGTAGGGCCAAAAGAACAGAACAAAAGGCATTTTATTAAGTAAGATTTTGTAGGTCCAACATCAAAGTATTAGTTACATCTTTATATTTTATGTTAAATAAATAATAAAAACCATGATATATTATTCACTTATGACATAGTATGTTGTTTACCTATTGTAACATGATTAACTAAAGTTACTAACATTAAGCAATAAGTATCAAAATAATGCAAGTGTAAGTAAGCTAACATTCTTAAAACATGCCAACTACGAGAGTATTATTCACGCCACAACTACCTTAATGAAGTTACTAACATTTGGTAGTAAGTTGTTCTATGTAGCAATGTAAATTAAAGGAATGCCAGTTGAAATTTGTAGGACCTTAGATATATCAACTTTAATACCAATATAAGAACTAGATGAAGTAAAGATGGTGACTTGATGAATAAGGTGTGGCGTTAATATGAGAGAAATAGAGTATAAAGATGAAGAGAACTTTTATTAAAAAACACACACAATACACACACAAGCACACACCTCAAATGAGCCTTTGAGGTGTTTAAATAGTTCTTAACATGAGATGCCCTATGGGCTTTCTATGGGCTTGGGCTTGGGCTTGGACTTGGTTACATGATTAAATAACAATAGAACATAACATATTAGCTTGCCAAGTCCAAGGCCCAATGACTAAACAATTATTAAACTTAACAAACGACACAAAGTTACAATATGAGAATGACCATCACTTCTATATATATATTTTTAATGCTAACAATCTCCCCCTAAGGGGTGGTCATTCGAATGATGCTCCACGTGAGTGGGTCTTTCGTGTTCTTTGTCTTTAACTTTGTGTGTCGTTGTAGAATAGTCTTTAGTCTTGGTTCCTTCATGCTTTGTGATCTTTGATAACTGAATTTTCATCGTTCGTTGTTCTTTTATGATGTGGAGTTATCTGCCATTCGTCACTTCTGCGTCTGTGGTGGTTGTTTGCCATTCCAACATGCTCATACATCTTTGGACTTTGATATTCATATGCACGTAGTTCCCTTTCTTTCACTTTGATCTTTAGTCTGTATACTTTGTAGATTCTTCTTTTTGGCGTAGAATCTTTCTTTGAACTTTGTGTTGTAAAGATCTTTGAGGGAGCTTTCTTTAACTTCCAGATGTATGTATGAGCATGTGGAATCTGTTGCCATGGAGATGAAGTGTCCCTGCATATAAACAGTTAGCAATAAAACATCCGGTACTTACAGATAAGAATTAGAGATCGTCAACAACATAGTGTGAAGACTCCTTCTAACCCTTACCAAGGCCGTTCCCATGTCAGATACTCTCGAGAGAGCTTACAAGACCTACTAAGTAGCTCAATGACTGGGTGAGTCGCTGGGGATTACTCCACGACTGTAGACCATTTGAAACCACCGCGAACACTAAGCGTAACCCATAAAGAATTACCGAAGTGACCTGCTGTTAGGGCTGCTTGATGTTGACCCTGGCAGGAATTTCCATTCAATCATTGAGAAACACTTGTGTGAATTCACTCATAAATGTTCTGGAAGATTGCTAAGATCTGTGTAGGACTCTTAAGTTTACATCTGGCGTCCTTAATGATGAACAACCAGTGTAGAAATATCATGTGTTCCTATGAGATCTTTTGATGAATCTCGGGGCTCTAGACTCAATAAGTGTACATTAGGTTTCCTATGCGGAGATTAGGGAGAGGTCTCCTGCTTCAATATCAACCATCTCTAAGAGACAGGTCGATAGATTACACCGGTTCCCCGTGAGAATGACACAAGCTCTTTTAAGAGAACTTGAGTGGTTAAGAAGGTTTAGTGCAGTGTGTCACTGGGTCCATGACGTCTTTGTCTTCAATACCGGTGTCACCTTAGTAACAACCAGTAGCATATGAGTTGAACCCGGTGTCTGCCCTAAGGTTGAACATTTGGAGGGCTATATCTTTTCACCCTTTATCATAACTTTTCCTTTTAATTCTTCAACCCCTTCTTTCTCCTTTCTCATTTTCTCCTTTTTTTTTCTTTTTTTTCTTTTTTTTTTCTTCAATCATACCTAAGGACTTCTAATTCTAATCTATTGGATTTGTCCTTGGGTAGATCCCTCCGGCTCTGGCGGATCATAGGACGGTTTTCCCTAACCTTAGTCACCTTATAACTCCATGACTATCCTATTGTTGATCACATGCCAAAAAACCTTTTTGTGAAAAATCTCTCAAAGTGTTTATGATAATAAAACACATTGTTGTTACCACTTCGAGAGTTTTGCAATTTTGAAGGACTCCCCCTTCACATGTGCTCATGAATTTTTTAAGAAATTTGCACATGCGTGAGGAGTTTGCACTTTTTGAATTGATCCACTTTCAGTGAACATGACCGATTCGAGACACGCTTACATCACTAGTTAGACTAGCTTGAAGTTATTACCCGTCCTGGTCAAGTCCAAAGAAAGTCTCTCGATATGGTACATTCTACTCAGACAAGTCCTATTCGAGACACGCTTACATCACTAGTTAGACTAGCTTGAAATTATTACCCGTCCAGGACAAGTCTTTTCGATTACTGACATTTTAAGCCTCGTCAATTCATTGGTACTTACTGAGTCGAGCTCTTTCGAGATTCAGTCACAAACTTTAAACATCTTTGATCACATTTTAATCATGTCTTCTCCCCCTCAAAAATAGCATATTGTGATATTTTTGATATCAACTGAGTAAAAAGCTTTTTGGAGAGATAGACAGATTTGATTTTGCATGAAATCGGAACATTTTGTTTTTGAACTCCCCCTTAATGATAGCACATTTTAAAATCAATTAAGGGTTTAGAGGGAGTTATCTTGAGCACTAGTTTTGAGAGATTTTGAGAAATCTTTTGAACAATCTTGAAAAAGTGCTGAAGAATTCTTTTTGAAAACGAGTTTTTGTTTGAAGTCTTTTTCGTTTGTTTAGACTCGAACTTTTTGAAAAAGATTTCGTCTTTGAAAAACACGAGTCCTTGATTTGAAATAATCAGAAGTCATCGTTTAAGTCCGGGTTTCGTACTGAAGTATACGAAAGCCATAGTGAAGAAATTTTTGAGAAACGACATGTTTTAGAAAAACTTTAAAAAGAACTCTCGTTCAAGCATCTGTACATGTCCGTATCATTTTTGAATGACATTTCTAGAAACGTACAGAATATTGATTTATACGAGAGACATGTCGTGAGAAGAATATTTTTGGATTTCTTGATTTTATATTGTTTTTGTATATTTTTGAAAATTTTATATTTTTGTATTTTGTTTTTGTTGGTTTTTCAAATTTTGTATTTTGTTTATTTTCAAAGATATTTACAGCGAAGCGATTTTGAAAACATTTTTCAAGAAGATTAGAGAAGACGTTCTAGCTCCTCAGGAGTTAGGCTTCGCATGCCAATTCGTCGAACTAAATAGTCAAACCGTTCTTTTGGAAGGGCTTTAGTAAATAGATCGGCGAGTTGGTAATCAGTCTTAACGAAAAATAATTCAACAGTACCCTCTTCCACGTGTTCTTTGATGAAATGGTAGCGGACTTTGATATGCTTCATCTTAGAGTGATGTACGGGATTGCACGAGATGGCTATGGCACTTTTTGAGTCACAATACATAGGTATTCTGTCAAAAGTAAAGCCATAATCTGTGAGCTGTGTCTTCATCCAAAGAACTTGGGCACAACACGCAGATAGAGACACATACTCGGCTTCGGCGGTTGATAGCGCAGTACAATCCTGTTTCTTTGACGACCAACTTACTAGCTTTTCACCCAAAAATTGTGCTCCACCTGATGTACTCTTTGCTGTAACTTGATCACCAGCATGGTCTGCATCTGAAAATGCTGTTAGATTAAACCCCGAATCATGTGGCTGTGAGCCTTAGCTCACATTTTGGAAACATTCAAGACACAACACAAGCACACGAGCATGATACCATTTAGTTTTTCATGTTTTTATTTATCAAAAACCTTAAAACATCAAAACCCATTTGTATTGAACCCGAAAATCAATAAACCTCAAGAGTTGAATTAGTGGTGAGTCAACCCACGCGTAAAAACATGTTTCTTACCTTGTAGACGCTCGATCTATAAGTTTTTAAGGTGATTGGTGGTGTTGGAGGTGGGTGTACGCGGCGGAGGTAATAAAAACGAGGTGATGGGTTTGTTTTGGGGCGCGTGTGGTATGGTAGGTGGTAGAGGGATTGATGAGGGTCACGAGGATGGTGGCGGTGTCGAGTGGTGATCGGCGGTGGTAGTGTTGGGGTCTTGGCAACCGGCGGCTAGAGAGAAGAGAGGGGGAGAGTTGAGGTTGAATATGAAAATGATAAGGGTAGGTTTAGGATTTATTAGTTATATTTTAGTTAAATTTCAAATAAGTCCTTGTGTAGTGTTTTATTTATCGATCGGGCTCAGTACAAGGACTTACAGTGTTATTCTAAAAATCGCTCCCGGGTTTACTTTCGTGAAAAATGTTAAATGCCACTGAAAATATTTTAACACCTCACCGATGGTTTTAGAAATGTTTTTCCATAAACTTTGATAACAAGTACGTTTATAAAATAAAACGTGACCTTTACTTAATTATTGTTGATGAAACTAGTTCGAGGCTAGCAGAACGTGTCTCTACCACTCTCGGGTTCTTTCAAGTAAACTTGTTGTTTATAGTTTGTAAATTCCAACTAGTTGAGTTAAGAAGAATGCGTTTATAAAATAAACGAGACCCTTGATTGTTTATTTCGCGTTTCATTATGATTTCAAGTATCTGATTCAAAAAATAAAAAACCCTAATCCTCTGGAGAAAAATGGCGACTCCCTCCCTTCCAAAAAATTCTGAATGATTCTCTATTCCTTCTTGATTCTAATGCTTAATAACACTGCTACTACTGTGGAGTAATCTTAGTATTATATCCCTTTAGTCGTTTTTTTATTTTGCTGCCATTTTAAGAGTTTAGGGTTTCGTTTTTTCTTTCATAAGGGATTCGTTTTTTCTTGTAATTATCCTTGCTGCAATTCTGATTATTACCTTATCCGTTTCAATTATGAGGGTCGGTTAGTAGTTATGATGGTATTGAAACCCTTTTAGGGTTTCGTTTTATTAATTGTGGGTGCTGATCGATTTTTGGTAGTGGTTTTTTTAGGGTTTTTTCCGGTTCATTACTGTTAGGGTTTTCTTGTTACTGTTTGATCGTTATTAGGGATTCGTTTGGTGTTTTGATTTCTGATTATCGATTTTGTTATTGTTGCTGGTTATGGATTCGCAAAACATATCTAATAAAGCCTCAATCTCTCCTAATTCGAATCTAGTCTCTAATGCACCTATTTTAAAGTCGATATTGAGAAATAAGGGTGTTGCTAGTGTTATTAAGCCGCATGTTTCAGCTGCTGAGTTATTATCATCCGTTGGGCAACATGAGGGATTAGAGGAGGATTTGTTGAGGAGTGATATTGATTCTAAGCTTAAGAGTGTTGATGGTCCGATTTTGAGTAGGGATGGTAAGGTTTTAAAACCTTATCGTGTGGTTAAATTCGCTGATCAAGATGATGTGATGTCTACGGATTAGAATATGGAATTTGGGAATGACAAGGGTTCTAGTGAAACAACTAAGGCTGCTATGGGTGGTGCAACTCAGATTTCTAGTGCTAAACATGTTACGAGTGCTACTCAAGTGACCAGTACGAAGGATTCAAGTCAACATGCTGTTGAGAATGCTAATACTGGTGATAATGGTAAGCCTTCTTGTGCTGTTGGTTCACAACAAGCTCCTAAACTATCATATGCTTCTATGTTTCAAACTAAAAACACGTTCAAATCTGTTAACATATGTGAATTACGTAATGAGGAACGTGTGGAAGGAGCTCATGTTACAATTCCTTTAAAAGAGATTAATGATGTTTCGGCTAGGTTTGTTCACACTCTTTACGGGTATTTTATTGGGAAACGACTTGCTTTCTCTATTGTGGAGAATTATGTTAAGAATACATGGGCTAAATTTGGATTAGAACGTGCCATGTTGAATAATGGTTTCTTTTTATTTCAATTTTCCACTAAGGATGGAATGGATAAAGTGTTAGAGACTGATCCGTGGTTGATTCATTCTATTCCTATCTTCTTGAACATTTGGACACCTAATACTACGCTTGCTAAGGAAGAGGTTACTTCAGCCCCCTTATGGGTGAAGTTACATAAGGTTCCAATTGTTGCTTATACGGAGGTTGGATTGAGCTTGATTACGACGCAAATTGGTAAACCTATCATGTTGGATTCGTATACTAGTACTATGTGTGTTAAGTCTTGGGGTCGGAATTCATATGCTCGAGCTCTTATTGAAGTGTCTTCTATTAACAAGTTAATGGATCATGTGGTTGTGGCAATTCCGTTTCCTAATGGTTTAGGTCACTCACTGGAACGTATTGAAATTGAATATGAATGGCAGCCTCCTAGGTGTGAAGTGTGCAAAATTTTTGATCATGATGATTCGGCTTGTCACAAGAAGGTTAAGCAAACTAATGTGAAGACTGCTGTTGATGATCAGGGTTTTGTAGAAGTTACTAAGCGTAAGGGTAAGGGTAAGGTACCAACTCATGAAAAGGTTATTGATGGAGTTCGTTTTGCGAAACCCAAGGTTACTTTTAATTACCGTTGGCAGCCGGTTTCTAAAACTAAAGGTGGGTCTGATGGAGCGTCGTCTTCTAAGGGTAATAGTACTAATAAGGAACCTACTGTTCCTAAGGAATGTGTGGAGAATGGTGCTTCATCTTCAAAGGCTCAAGTTACAAATAATGATAAGAATGTGGAAGATGGTCTTAATTCATTGGATAATCAAGTTAATAGTGATGTTCCAGCCTCTTCTAAGTATATTCATGATGATTTAAGTGATATTATCACTAAGAATTCGTTTGGAGCTTTAAGTGGTGATGTGACCAGTTCTGAATTCGGGTTCGAGGAGGATACATCTTATGAGAATAAAGGGGTTCATGTTGTGGATAGTGATACGGATAATGAGGTTGATGAGCATATTGAATGTGGTAATCGTAACACGGTCACGAGTAATCAAAAGGAAGCAAGCACTTCCTCTAGTGATGTTCCTCATGTATAGTATCGCTTCTTGGAATATAAGGGGAACGAACCAATCCCCTAAACAAAATGAGGTTCGAAAAGTTATTTGTGAGAATAAACTTTCTGTTCGTGCTATTCTTGAATCTCATGTAGCTTGTTCTCGGTTGGAAGGGCTTTGTAAGAAGGTTTTTAGGAATTGGAATTGGACTTCTAATGGTCATTTGTGTTCTAAAGGTTCTCGCATTGTTTTGGGCTGGAATCAAGAGGATGTTGATTTAACCGTGGTTACTATGGATGATCAAGTTATACACACTTGTATTCGGTTTAAAATTGATAAGAAAGAGTTGTTTTGTTCGTTTATATATGCTCATAACCGTTATACTCATAGGCGTCCTCTTTGGCAGAATTTAATGGTTCATAAGCAATATGTTAGGAACCGTGCTTGGTGTCTTCTTGGTGATTTTAATTCTGCTCTTAACTTAGAAGATAAAGTGGAGGGTTCTTCTGTGATTGATATTGCTATGAGGGAGTTTAAGGAGTGTGTTGAGGACATTGAAGTTTTTGACGTCAATCGTTCCGGGTTGCAATTCACGTGGAACCAGAAACCTAGAGGGGTGGATGGTACTCTTAAGAAGATTGATCGTATTATGGCTAATCTTGAATGCACGGATGGTTTCGTTGGTGCTCATGCCATTTTTCAGCCGTATCGTATTTCAGACCATTCTCCAGCTATCCTCACTATTCCTACTTCTCATAAGTTTAAACCAAGGCCTTTTAAGTTTTTTAATATCCTGGTTACTAATTCTCAGTTTAAAGAGCAGGTGAAGGAGTGTTGGAGCGTGGCTAAAAGTGGTTTTTATATGTACCAAGTTGTGAGCAATCTTAAATTGCTGAAAAAGCCGCTTCGTAAAATGCTATTTAATGAAGGGAATATCCATGAGAAAGTCATTAGACTTCGTCATGAGTTAGATACTGTTCAACGTGCTTTAGATGCGGATCCTTTTAATATTTCTGTTCGAGAAGAGGAGGCTTGTTATCTTAATGCTTATAATGATGCTATTTTATTAGAGGAACAGTTTCTGAAACAAAAAGCTAAGGTTGAATGGCTCCGGGTTGGGGATTCTAACTCGGCTTATTTTCATAAAGTGGTGAAGAGCCGGAAAGCTAGAAGTCGAATCGATGTGATCAGCAATAGTGATGGGGTTCGGTTTGATGGAGAGGAGGTTCCTAATGCTTTCGTTAGTTGATAACCATAATCCCCCCAACAATTAAGAACGACCTCATGTATGCATAAGAGAAGGGGCCAAATTCCACACTCGAATGAGATCAATCACATTCACCGTCTTCTTAAACCTGCATGTGAGAAGCTTCAACCGAATCGTGGATTTGATTAATTCAACAAGTTGAGCTTCTGATCTAGATTGCTTCCTAAAAAGCCGGCCGTTTCTTTCGTGCCATATAAAATACGTCGTGGCAGCAAATAATAGCTTAGAAACAACACTCCGAACAGACCTTGACTTTGCCGACGCAATAAGAGTAGTAACAATAGCATCCAGCGAAGAAGGAAGTGAGATAAAGCCAGCAAACCTCTTTAACGAGTTCCATACCTGTTTAGAGTATGTACACGCAAAGAAAAGGTGATCATGAGAATCAGCTTGCGTCTTACAAAGAGGACACAACAAAGGATCCTCATCTGAAGTATGATGCCTTAACATATCTTGAGTCCGTAACCGCCTCTTCATAACTAACCATAAATGAAACGCATGTCTCGGAATCCGATGAGAAAACCACACCAGATTATACCAATCAACATTGATATCACGAGGCCTAATACACTCCCAAACCAAAGAAACCGAAAACGGATGAAACATCCCATCATTAGTACGCCACACAAGAGAATCAGCTTTTTGATCGACCAACTGAGGAACTGATATAGAATCAAGAACGGGATAACGAACCATCCAATCATCAGGCCAAGCCCACCCATTAGAATAAGTGATCTCCCGCACAGTAGAATTAGAATTAAAACCCGCACGATGGATATCACGAGAAGAAACAATACTAGAAATAGGACTTAGCAAACACCAAGAATCAAACCATGCTGAGGCCTTAGCTCCATCCCCTAATTTATACCAAATAAAATTTCGAACAAGAGGCCTAAGCTGAAGAATTTTACGCCAACTCCATGTCATATTACCACGACATGGGATATCCCAGAAATGACACCCCCTAAGCTTATAAGAATGAATCCATCGCACCCAAAGGGACTCCTTTCCAGTAACAATACTCCAAATATGGGTTGTGATAAGCGCACTATTAAACGTATCCAACCTCCTAATCCCAAGCCCTCCTTCCTGCTTAGGAAGACAAACCACCTCCCATGCAACTTTAGATTTAGCCTTATGCCCCTCGCCCTTACCCCACAAAAAACCCCTCATAAGCTGTTCAAGATCATTAATAATACGAGAAGGAAGGATAAAAACCGAGGCCCAGTAAATATGCATAGAAGATAACACAGACTGAATAAGCTGAAGCCTACCAGCAAAAGAGAGGGATTTATTCTTCCAATCATTGATACGATTAGACAACCTTTCTACCAACTCCTTACAGTCTCTAAAAATCAGCCTAGTCGTGACCAAAGGAACACCCAAATATTTAACTGGGAGAGTACCCTCAACAAACGGAATCACCTGTAAAATGGCAAGCTTGACATGGTTACGAACATTACAAAAATAAGCCGTGCTCTTAGGCAAACTCGGGGTAAGACCAGAAACTAGCTTAAATTCGTCCAAAGCCTCCATAATAACTCTAGCCGATTCAACATCACCATGAGCAAAAAGAAATAGATCATCAACAAAGCAATGATTAATGATATTAAGGTTAGAGCAATGATGATGAAATGTAAAAAGCTCAGAAGTGCGAACCCGCTTCCTTATAATAAGAGTGAGAACCTCCATGACAAGGGTAAAAAGATAAGGCGACAACGGATCACCTTGCCGAAGGCCTCTCTTTCCCTTAAAATAACCATGGTTTTTTCCTTATTGGATTCCAAAGAATTGGCTAGCCCACAAGTATATGGATTGTGGTAAAGGCAGTGGAAGTCCATATTTGGTTCTCAGTTCACCAAAGGTGATTTATGCACCTAAAGAATTGGCTAGTCCTGAGCAAACGGCTACAGGTAAAGACGTATCAAATCCGTTTATAGTTTCTGGTTTGCTAATAAATCAGATGGTTATCAAGTGTACCATAGCTTTTGAGCTGAAACACTTGGCTAGTCCTGAGCAAACGGCTACAGGTAAAGACAACTCAAATCCGTTTATAGTTTCTGATTTGCTAATAAATCAGATGGTTATCAGGTGTACCATAGTTCTCGAACTAAAACATTTGGCTACTCCAGTAGTGATGGCTATTGGTAAAGAGACATCAAATCCATTATTTTCTATGATTCACTTTTCTCAGGAGGTAACACACCTGGAAGTGATGAGAATAGTTTGTAACGTTTATGATTTGATGTACATGGAGTCAATTGTTGCTGCTACGAAATGGTGCTCTTATAGCTGGTGCAATTTATGGATTTTGGCTTTTTGGTGTGTTGATGCTGCTGGATGGAAGTGGGACGCCCTTCGGATTCAAGAATCTTCTTGGTTTTATTCATAGATAGGTGTTTGTAATGTTTTTAGGTTTGTTGTGTTTATGGTATGTCATAAGCACTAGTTTGTTCAAGCGTTTGTTTGAGGTTAATGTGGCATTTCAGTCACATTCCATTTATACTTAATGTTTTTTTGGTTAATATTTTTGCCGGGGTAATTCCCCTTTACCCAAAAAAAATAATGCTTTCGTTAGTCATTATGCTTCTTTTCTTGGTCAAGAGGGGTGTACGGTTCCATTTGATAATCATGATCTTTTTATGTCTACTCTTGATCCTATTGTTGCTGAGGATATGGTTCGGGATGTTTCCACGCAAGAAGTTAAAGATGCTTTATTCTCTATGGGGGATGACAAATCTCCTGGTCCGGATGGGTACACTGCGGCTTTTTTTAAAGGGGCTTGGGATATTGTGTCATCGGATGTTACTAAGGCGGTTCAGGAATTCTTCACGAATGGTAAGCTTTTGAAGGAAGCGAACCACACTATTATTGCGCTTCTTCCTAAGGTCACTTCTCCATCTCGGATTAATGATTTTAGGCCTATTTCTTGCTGCAATGTGTTATTTAAATGTATTAGCAAGATTATTGCTAACTGTATCAAGAATAGTTTAACATCCTTAGTGAGTTTGAACCAATCAGCTTTTGTTCCAGGTAGGAGGATCTCGGATAATATTCTTCTTACTCAAGAGCTTATGCATAATTATCATGTTGATCGGGGTCCGGCTAGATGTGCTTTTAAAGTTGATATTCAGAAGGCCTATGATACGATTGATTGGAACTTCTTACGGAAAATTCTAATTGGGTTTGGGTTTCATAACCGTATGATTTATTGGATTATGGAATGTGTGACATCGACTTCATTTTCTATTAGTGTTAACGGTTCTTTGCATGGATATTTTAAGGGTAAGTGGGGTCTTCGGCAAGGTGATCCATTGTCGCCTTATCTATTTACTCTTGTTATGGAGGTTCTTACTCTTATCTTACGGAGGCGGGTTCGCAATTCAGAGCTATTTACATTTCATCATCATTGCTCTAACTTAATATCATTAATTTGTGCTTTGCTGATGATCTTTTTCTTTTTGCTCATGGTGATGTTGAATTGGCTAGAGTTATTATGGAGGCGTTGGACGAGTTTAAACATGTTTCTGGCTTTACTCCAAGTTTGCCTAAGAGCACTGCATATTTTTGTAATGTTCGTAACCATGTCAAAGCTTGCTATTTTACAGGTGATTCCGTTTGTTGAAGGGAGCCTTCCTGTTAAGTATTTGGGCGTTCCTTTGGTTACTACTAGGCTGATTTTTAGAGATTGCAAGGAGTTGGTTGAGAAGTTGTCTAATCGTATTAAGGATTGGAAGAATAAATCTCTATCTTTTGCCGGTAGGCTTCAACTTATTCAGTCTATGCTGTCTTCTATGCATATTTATTGGGCTTCGGTGTTTATCCTTCCTTCACGCATTATTCTTGATCTAGAACAGCTTATGAGGGGTTTTTTGTGGGGTAATGGTGATGGGCATAAGGGTAAATCTAAAGTTGCATGGGAGGTTGTTTGTCTTCCTAAACAAGAAGGTGGGCTTGGGATTCGGAGGTTTGATACTTTTAATAATGCGTTGATTACTACACATATTTGGAGTATTGTAACTGGTAAGGAGTCCCTTTGGGTTAGATGGATTCATGCTTATAAGCTTAGGGGGCGTAATTTTTGGGATATGCCTTGTCGTGGTAATATGACATGGAGTTGGCGTAAAATTCTTCAGCTTAGACCCCTTGTTCGCCATTTTATATGGTATAAATTAGGTGATGGTTCCAAGGTTTCAGCATGGTTTGATTCCTGGTGTTTGCTTAGTCCTATTTCTCGTATTATTTCTAATCGTGATATTCACCGGGCTGGTTTTAATACTAATACTACTGTTCGGGAGATCATTACTTCTAATGGGTGGGCTTGGCCGAATGATTGGATGGTTCGTTACCCCGTTATTGGTTCTCTTTCTGTTCCTCAGTTGGTGGATAATATGGATGATTCGTTATGGTGGCGTTCTAGTGATGGGGTGTTTAGACCGTTTTCGGTTTATTTGGTTTGGGATTGCATTAGGTCTCGGGATATTAATGTTGATTGGTATCACCTGGTATGGTTTTCTCATCGGATTCCGAGACATGCATTTCATTTGTGGTTAGTTATGAAAAGGCGGTTACGGACTCAAGATTTGATTAGGCATCATGAGGCTTCTAATGCGACCCGTTGTTATGTCCTCTTTGTAAGATGCAACCTGATTCTCATGACCATCTTTTCTTTGCGTGTTCGTATTCTATGCAGGTCTGGAGCTCGTTAAGTTGTATGCTGGTTTTAGCTCGTTGCCTTCGTCGTTGGATGATATTGTTCATTCTCTTATTGTGTCGGCTAAATCAAGGTCTGTTCGGAGCGTTGTTTCTAAGCTTTTATTTGCTGCCACGTCTTATTTTATATGGCAAGAAAGGAACAGCCGGATTTTCAAGAAGCAAATTAGATCAGAAGCTCAAGTTGTTGATTTAATCAAGTCCACGGTTCGGTTGAAGCTTCTCACATGCAGGTTTAAGAAGACGGCGAATGTGGTTAATCTCGTTCGTGTGTGGAAGTTGCCCCCTTCTCTTATGCATCATTGATGTCGTGTTTTTCTATTGAGTTTGGGTCGTTGCTTATTGATGTGTTCTCTTTGGAATTTGCTTGGGGCATGTTGGATTCTTCGTTGGAGATTCAAGTGAGAGCTGTACTCTTTTTTCCCTACTCCAAGGTTTTTCCCACGGGTTGTTTCTTGGAGAGGTTTTTAAGGAGGCAGTCTCATTTGATTCATCAATCTCCTTCGAAGCAGCGTGGGGATAAGTGTGGTGATTCATGTTTCATTCGTTGGAGGTTTCCTATTGGAGTTCTAGTTATTGTATGTTTCTAGTTTTTTCGCTTTGTGGCATGTCACAAGCGTTTAGTTGGTAGTGGTTGTTCAAGCGATTGCTTGAGGTTAATGTGGTACTTCTGCCACATTCCATTGTTCTTATACTGTTTTTGTGATTAATATATTTTGCCAGGGTGAATCCCTTTTACCCATTATGATTTCAAGTGCCAGAGTCAAGTAGTGCCTAGTTTGCCACAAAAATAATTCAACACGTAGTATTCCTCATAATTAGTTCTCAAAAATGACTCACACTCAATGAAATTTCAAAAATCATTTGCAAACGTTTAATATTGTTTAAGTTTTAAAGTAATGCGGTAATTTAAAATAGCTCCCTAGATTGCCGGTTGTCACAGCCTCCAGCCTCATATGAAACCCGTCCCGGGTTTCACTTAGAATTGTTCAATGAGGATTCAAAGAGTTGAGGATACTTCTTCTGGAACTCGCCTTCTCGTTCCCAGGTGAATTCCGGTCCATGTCAGGAATTCCAATGAACTTTAATGATAGGAATGCGACTATGCTTCAGTCATTTAATCTCATGATTCGTGATTTCAATCGGTTCCTCAATGAAGTTTAGGCTCTCATCTATACGAATCTCTTTCACAGGTATGATTAAAGTCTCATCAAAAAGCATTTCTTCAGGTTACTTACATGAAAGACATCGTGCACATTGCTTAGCTCCCGTGGCAGCTCAAGTCTGTACGCTACAGGTCCGACTCTATCCAAGATTGGAACTGGCCTAATGTAGCAAGGATTTAGCTTCCCACGTCTGCCGAAACGTATCACTCCCTTCCAAGGGGAAACCTTCAACATGACATGGTCCCCCATTTGAAACTCAAGAGGTTTACGCCTCTTATCGGCATAACTCTTTTGTCTATCACGTGCAGCTTGCAAACGATCTCGAATTTGAACAACCTTATAGGTAGTTTCTAGAAAAAGTTCAGGACCTGTAAGTTGGTTGTCACCAACTTCATCCCAACAAATAGGAGAACGGCATTTTCGGCCATACAATGCCTCGAAAGGCGCGGCCTTAATGTCCGTATGATAGCTATCGTTGTATGAAAATTCGGCCAAAAGCAAATACTTCTCCCAGCCTTTGCTAAAGTCGATCGCGCACGCACAAAGCATATCTTCCAACGTTTGAATGGTCCTCTCGCTCTAACCATCAGTTTGAGGGTGGTAAGCAGTGCTCATGTCGAGTTTTGTTCCAATGGCATTCTGGAGCGACTGCTAAAAATTCGATGTAAAACGACTGTCATGATCTGAGATAATCGATATTGGCACTCCGTGACGAGATACAATCTCCTTCATGTAGAGTCGAGCAAGTTTGTCAATACTATCATTTTCGCTGATAGCAAGGAAGTGAGCAGACTTAGTTAGTTGATCCACAAATACCCAGATAGCATCACACCCGCTAGTTGTTCATGGTAATTTGGTGATAAAGTCCATCTTGATCCGCTCCCATTTCTAGATCGGAAGTTCAGGCTGAATCGGTAATCCTGAGGCTTTATGATGTTCGGCTTTGACTTTCGCACAGGTTAGACATTTGCTGACGTAAAGGGCTATGTCGGCTTTCATATAAGGCCACCAGTACAGCTTATTCAAATCTTGATACATTTTGTCTGAACTGGGCTGAATTGAGTATTTTGATTTATGTGACTCATGAATAATCAACTCACGAATTCCTCCATGGAGTGGTATCTAACTTCTGTCTCCAAAGCATAATGTTCCATCGGAAAGCTTTACGAAGCCTTTCTTGTTTTCCACCATTCCATAGATGTTCTCAACAGGTCGGTTTCCTTCCTTTAATTCTTCGGCTTGTGCTTCTAGTATTTGAGACTGTAGCGGCGAACTAATCATCATTCCCAAAGATCTAACCCGTAACGGTGGTATTCTCTCCTTCCGACTAAGGGCATCGGCTACAATTTTTGCCTTACCAGGATGGTAACGAATCTCACAATCGTAATCACTAAGCAACTCTAACCAGTGTCGCTGTCTCATGTTTAGCTCCTTCAGGTGTAAGATATGTTGCAAACTCTTATGATCAGTATACACCACACACTCTGTGCCGTACAAATAGTGTCTCTAAATTCTAAGTGCACACACTACGGCACATAACTCTAGATCATGGGTGGTATAGTTTTTCTCATGCTTCTTGAGCTGTCCAGAGGCATACGTTATCACCTTCTCCCGTTACATCAAGACAACTTCCAAACCCTTGTGCGAAGCGTCGCAACATACAACGAAATCTTCACTGCCTTTGGGTAGGGCTAAAGTAGGTGCGCTACACAACTTCTCCTTTAGCAGTTGAAATGCTTCCTCCTCTTTTTCTCCCTATTCGAACTTGGCATTCTTCTGAGTCAACTTAGTTAGCGACTTGGCTATTTTGGAGAATCCCTCGATGAACCTCCTATAATAGCCTGCTAGACCTAAGAATTGATGAACCTCTTATAGGGTTTGAGGGGCTGTCCATTCCTTGATGGCCTCAATCTTTGTTGGATCCACGTGAACCCCTTGACTATCAATCACGTGACCCAGAAATTGAACGGTTGGAATCCAAAATTCACACTTAGAAAACTTTGCGTATAATTTCTCCTGTCTAGCAACTCCAAGATGAGTCTTAAGTGTTCTTCATGCTCCTCCTTACTCTTTGAGTAGATTAGGATGTCGTCTATGAATACTATCACAAACTTATCTAAATAGGGTTTACATACTCGGTTCATAAGGTCCATGAAGACTGCTAGTGCATTGGTTAAACTAGTCTGACTCTTATGATTAAATGCTCGATCCTTGGAGCTAATCAAAGAGATCGTCGATCCTAGGTAGAGGGTATCTATTTTTCACCATCAGCTTATTCAACTGTGCATTGGTTAAACTAGTCTGACTTTTATGATTAAATGCTCGATCCTTGGAGCTAATCAAAGAGATCGTCGATCCTGGGTAGAGGGTATCTATTCTTCACCGTCAGCTTATTCAACTCTCGATAGTCAATGCACATACGAAAAGATCCGTCCTTCTTTTTCACAAACAAGACTGGAGCTCCCTATGGTGATGAACTTGGTCATATGAATCCCTTCTCCGACAATTCTGTCAACTGCTTCGACAATTCTTCCAGTTCCGAAGGAGCGAGTCGATATGGTGCTCAGGCTACGAGTGCAGCGCCATGCATCAACTCAATCTGGAATTCTACTTGTCTAGCAGGTGGGATTACCGATAAGTCATCTGGGAACACATCCGGAAAGTCTCGAACGATGGGTACGTCTTCCAATCGTTTCTCTTGTTTCTCCTTCTCCTTCTCCTTGGAGATTTGCCCTAGGAAAAGGTAACATCCTTTTTCTATTAGCTTCTGTGCCTTAGTACAATAGATGATATTCAACCAAGAGGAACCTCTGCGGTCGCTTCGATCTCCTTGTATGCTCAGGATCTCATTACCATAAGGCACACAAACGATCTTCTCATCGCAAATAATGTTAGCACGGTACTTAGACAACCAATCCATGCCAATGATGACGTCGAAACTACCTAGTGTGACTGGCAAGAAATCTATGTTGAAAGGATGGCTCGAGAAATTTAACGTACAACTACGAACGATAGTGCTTATCCTTTCAATATCTCCAGTGGCTAACTATACATCGTAACCCATTCCTAAGGGTGTTGTGGGAATTTCTAGTAAGGGCATAAATGTAGTGGATACGAAACTCCTATCGGCACCAGTATCAAACAGTATAGAAGCATAGTGATTATTGAGGAGGAATGAGTCCTCCTAAACCAACCAGTCAACCGGGTGCAGTCAATAGGCTCACCTAGGAGGGAGTGCAAGTATTAAATCCGTGGAAATACAGGGAAATCCCCTGGTCGTTAAGTCCCAACGAGATTGAAATTGTAATTGTAAACGCTTTCGGGAATGAATGGTACTGAGGACATTAACCAAAGATGATGTGGGTTTGATTACACTACTGATTGCTTAAACTTAAGATAATTAAACAGTATTAACAATTACAAAATCAGAGATATAATTAAACGTAAACAAATTAAAAATCAGAAATGTTTACAGACAGAGAAAAATGTGAGTTTTAAGCTAAAATAAACTACAAGGGGTGAAAATGAAAATTTTACAAACTTAATATTAAAAGAAAATTTAATTAAAAAGAAAAATATTTTTTTGATTATTTTATTATTATTTTTTTTATTAATTAAAAACTAATTTAAACTATTTAATAATTAATAAAAACTAATTTAAAACTACTTATTAATTACTAATAATACCTAAATGACTTAGAAAATTATGGAAATTTTTTATAAAACTAATTAACCATCGCAGGAATCCTAAAAAATTATAAAAAGTTTCTAAAAATTATATTTAAGCTAATTTACTAATTAATTACTTAATTATTAATTAAAAACTATTTAACTAAATTAATTAAGAATCTATTTTCTAAAAATACTTAATGATTTATAAAACCTAGAAAAAATATAAAAAAGTACTATTGTTAAATAAAAATTAATAAAACTATTTAATATACTGATATTACTTAATTATTATTTAAACTAATATTAAATATAATAAATACTAAATGAAAAGAGAAAAATCTGAAAAAATTACTAAAAATACTACAAGTGAACAGGAACTTATGAAAATTATAAAAATGAAAAATGCTTTTTGAAAAAGCAGAGCAATAAGCCAATTGACTTAAATAGAAGCTATCAGTATTTTTATTTTTGTCTTTTTTTGGACTTTCTTTTACAAAACTAATTTACTACTAAAATGAAGCAACTTTTACAAAAGCACTTTGGTTTGATCTTAAAAATAAGCAATATGGGGACCAAGGTGCTTGACAGGTTGTATGTTTAGCTAGGACTTTGATTGACTAGAATAAGCTACAATAAGATGCCACAAAACAAAAATAAGCAAACTACTAATAATATTATATAGAAATAAGCACTAGGGAACCAAATAAGCACACTCAATAACCCTCAATGATCAAATAAGCACTAGGCTTATTTGACAGGTCACAAAGGGCAAAAGAGGTTAAATGCAGGCCTCTGTAAGGGTCACTAGGGGGTTCATGAGTCCAAATTTAAGGGTGAACCTTCAAAATGGACTGGAGGGTTTTCAAAAGAGACAATAAGCATTTCCTAAAGGTCAGTAATAAGCCTACCATAAGCACTTGAAATAAGGTCAAATTGCTGAGGTATTAGTGTGCAGGGTTAAAAAGGCCTACTTGCAGGGTGTATGGGGTCCACACAAGATATCAGAGACCCAAATAAAAACTTGATTTGCAAAGATAAGCTCTAAGGCTTTCAAATAAGCAAAAAATCAAGCCTTAACTCTAAAAAATAAGCAAGATATGCTTGTTTGAAAATAAGCCAAAAACCTGAGTCTCAGAATTACTTAGTGAGTTGAACAAACTACAAGCCTTGATTGCTATGTCTAAATAAGTTCAAAAGTACCAAATAAGCACTAATTCAGCTAAATGGCTTATTAGGGTTTCCAAAAAGCCAATAAGCTAAGGGAAGGGCCCACCAATGAACTAGATATGGACTATTGAAGTTGGTGGTTGTATACTGAGTACTCAGTACACAAGGGCAAAATAAGCAAACTTAATGAAAACTGAGATCCAATTTTTTTTTTGATCAAAAACATAATTACAAGTGTATTCCCGGGAAAAAACCCTAAAAAAGTTCTCTCGTTTTTGGCGACTCTTGGCGAAAAACGAATCCCTCACAAAACGATTATCTGGCTTCGATTCTTAATCTTTAATTATTTGATTATCCTCTTTTGGGTGTTATTGATTATTGTATTAATTATCGTGGGTCGGTGTACCTTTTGATTCGTTTTTTGCCAAGAGTTGCTAGCGATTCTCACCTCCCTATTCTATTTGATTCTTAATTTATTATTTGCTTTTAGATCATGGGTCGGTGTCCTTAATTCCTTATATCTTTGAATCGCTGCATGTGATTATTTGCATTCCGATCCTGCTCTTTTGAATTTAATATTAATCTTGGGTCGGTTGTAAGTTTTGTTGTCGTTTTCTGCATGGTTATGTTATTCTCTATTTGCTACCGTATAATCCCTTTATATATTCATTGAATTCCTGATCGTGGGTCGGTGGTTCTTGGTATTATATTGGATCGATTGTTGGTGGTACATATTATTCGATTGCAAGTGGTTGAATCGAACCTTATTATTCCTTCACAACTTGAGTCGGTTTTTAATCGATTTTTTTCCTATATAAGGTCGATTCCTTTTTGCTGCACATTGTTTTCATTCCATTCGATTCCCTGTATTAGGGTTTCGTTTTATTCTATGTGCTTTGGTCTGCTGGTCTTTAATTCTAACACTATACTCGCTAAGGGTTTGGTGATTTATATGGTTGCAAGTAACCCGTCCTAGGCTTTTGGATTATACGCGTGCATCTATTATTTGGTGCTGCAAGTATTGTGGATTTGGGTGCATCTTTCTTGGTGTTGTAAGTCATTCGTGGTTCAAGTGGGGTATAGAGAGAGAAGGAAGTGCTGCTGGTTGCTGCTGATTTATCTTGAAGGTTAAGTTTTTTTTAGAGTTCTTATTCAAAAATTCTAAGGATAGATTGGATGTGGCTGGATTACATTTGCTCTTGCTGCTGTTCGAGCTTATTTGTTGGTTGCACATTCGATCTAATGATGCTGCATGGTTCCCTTGTTCTTGCTGATTTGATTATCAAGGTGTCCTTTTTATGGGATATTGAGTTTGGCTGCTTGGAAGGGGATCGTGACATGTAGGTTAAGTTTCAAGGGTATCTTATTCAAAAATCCTTGACTCGATCAATAGGAATCCTTTTCTATGGATCGTTTATGGGTGGTTCGATTTTCATATTATGGTTCTATTTTATGCATGGGATCGTAGCTGCTCTTTTTTTTTTTATGGATGTTAGGGTTTGGACCCTATTGCATGTACAAGTCCTCTTAATCCTCAAGCTTGGTTCAGATTGCGTATGCTTTGGCTTGTTGTTGGTGGGGTCTTGTTGATTGGTTGGTGAGTGCATTGGTTTTGCCTATATCCTATATTGATGATCCAATGCTGCATCATTGAAGGTTATGGACTTCTACGACAACGTGTGATGATTCATGAACTTAATTTTATTTGTAATCTTATAGTCGTTGTAGTTTTTTGTTCATATAGTAGTTGCTTTGTTTAGCATGTTCGTTTGGTTAGATGCACATGTTGTGCAGGTTTGTTTTAAGAATGGTTTGTCATTCTTAGATAGGTGTCTTTGTAAGCTAAGGGACTGAGATGAGGGGTGTACGCCCTCATCCTTTGTACTTCAACGCTTTTTGGTTAATGTATTTTGCCGGGTGGAATGCCCTTTACCCAAAAAAACAGATCCAATTTTTTTTGCAAATATAAAAAGGTAAGCGGAAGAGCTTTTAAAAAACCTAAGAATCAAGTCCTAATGTTTTGATTTGCACCCTGGAGGGGGGTTTGAAGTTTGACCAAAAATCAAAGTGTACCCTGGTGCAAAAGGATAGCTTGCCCTGCAGGTCTAAATAAGACCTTGTATAAGCTAGACAAAAATTCACAAAAATAAGCTAGCTATGGGATTTGAAAGATAAGATGGAGCACTTCAATTTGTGAAAAGCTCAGAGCTTAAAACTAGACACAAAATTCAGGAAAAATCCTTGAATTTTTGGATTTTTGACAAAGCTATGGGTTTTGACTTTTGGATTTGAAGCTTAGCTTGACTAATATGAACTTTGGACTTAATTTATGGACTGATTATGATTATTTAAGCTGTATTAAGACTAAAATAAGCTAGGACATGCACTTGTGAGCTAAAATGAGGCTTATGCCACTTTTAATCCAACACAGAAGGTTTTTAGGCCAAATTCTTGTGTGATTTTGACTTTTAGGTTATTGTCCACTAAAATTATGATTGTCTTGGTCTGTTTATGTGATAAATTAGATGTATGAACTAGCTTCAACCACTGAGACCAACTAAATCTCACTACATAGTTAAATCCAAGCAACCTTTAAAAAACAGATTTGAAGTGAAACTAGATTGAAATGGAACCAAAACTCAATCTAACAATTAGAGATTATCTAATAAGCTATAATTATGCAGAATAAGCAATAATAAAGCACAAACAAGCACTAATGATAAGAAACTCATATTTAAATAAATTTGCTTACAATTTTGCAACTCCAAGCCAATTATCCAAGAACAAGGACCACAGTAACTTTCCTATTGGTTTTCCATAAAACCTCTAACCCAGGGCCATCCACAATCTACCCTGCTCCAGCTTGATCACCATCTTCATTGGTATTTTTGATTTTTTCTTTATTTTTTCTTATTTTTTTGTATTTTTGATTTTTTAATTCTACACTGATTTTTATGGTTTCTAAAATCTTTCAGAAGCTTTCTAGGAGCTTATGTGAGCTTATGAGTCCAGAACAACAACTATAAATAGCAACAGATTACAAAAGAGATTTTGATATAAATTTGCATAAACTGATTTAGCAAAAGAGACCTTAATTCATTGATTCAGAAAGATTTAATGGTACACTGAGATTACTTAAATTACAATTTAAAAGCTAAACGTACACTAGAATTTGAAAAACTATAAATACGATACTAAATTTTACATAAAAACTACATACTAAGTCTCCTGTGCTCCTCTTCCTTTTATAGATGAACATTAGGGTTCTTCTGAGCTTCCTTGTGCTTTCCCACCTCAATTTAGACCATTGGATGGCCTGTGGATGATCCTAGCCATTTAAATCATTTTGACGCCAATTTAAAATACTCCCAATTGGACTGTTTGCGTGTACAGTGGGGAAAGCATTTATTGTGGCTTGTTTTGTTAGGTGAAGGTGGTGGAGTGGCCGGTAGGAAGTGATAGGCAAGTGGGAGTGGTTTTGGAGGGGAGAGTGGTTTTGAAGGGGGTAGGGGATGCACAGGGTATGGTTTGACTTTTGTTTGACCGGGGATAATATTAAAGGGGGTGTTAGGCTTGTGTATTGGGCTTGGTAAGGACTAGATCAGGCTTGTGGTTTGGATTAGAAATAAATAGGTCCGTTTGGTTTTTATTAGTAACAAGGACCAACTTTGTAATTTCTGAAACTTTGAGGGGGTGAATTTTGCAAGCTTCCAAAGTATTTCATGGGGTATAATTTGCCAAGTATGAATAGTGTGAGGACCACAAATGAGATTTTCCAAAATTACACCTTCATGGACTAAATCTGCCAACTTGTGAAACTTCAGGGACCATTCTTGCAATTTCTCCAAAATTTCCATCCAAGGACCACATTTGCCATAGATGAATAGCACAAGGACCAAAATTGATTTTTTCAAAGTTTTAAATCCCAGGGACCATTTTTGACAACTTTGCAAAGTATAGGGACCAAACTTGACAACTTTTGAAACTTCTCACCAAAGGACTAAACATGATAACTTGTGATTTCAAAAGGACCTTTGGCGACTTTTCTTCCAAAATAAGAGCATAGGGACTAATCTTGACAAGTTTTGAAAGTTGAGGGACTGAAACTGCCAATTATGCAAAACTTTGTTCGTTTTTCATTTGTTTTTAATCATTTTGCATCTGAAACATATAAAACACAATTCTGGGATATTTTCTGTATTTTGATGCATATTTGAATGTTTTTGGATGTTTTTGACACTTCAGATACGACAAAAATGATGAGTACTTACACAGTCATCAAGGAACGTACTAGTGACAACGTTCGGGTCCTCCTTGATCTCCTTTCCAATGACATACACTCTGCCCTGAGCTGCTCCCATGTCTACCTGCTGACTCCCAGTGCCTTGCTTTCCTTTGTTCCCTTCTGTTCCTCGATTTCCCTGATTATGCCCGTTACCTCCCGAACCGCAGTTGCCATTGTTTCCTCCATTCCCGGTATTTCCCCTTAACCATGGCTCTCGGCACTCAGTTTTGTAGTGTCCCTTCTTTCCACAACCGAAACATGTGACATTTGCCTTCCAGTCAGATCCCTTATTCGTTTGTACTACCGCAAGTGGGCGGAACTTACAATCTCTAGCTATATGACCTACCTTCGAGCAATTCCTACACACCACAGCACACCGACCATGGTGATGTTGTGGCAATGATCACACAATGATTTGCTTCCCTCATAACCCTTCTTCTCTCCATTGCCAATAGCATACACCTTAGCAGTCTCTTGTCGCTTGTTAGAGCTGTTATCGTCTTTCGCATCATCGTTCCTTTTCCTCTTATCGTTTCTCCCTTTGTTTGTCCATTCCAACATAATAGAATCCATCAAGCACTGAGCTATGGTGATGGCCTCATGGAGATTCGTTGGGTTAGTGGCGATCACATCATTCCTAGTGGATAGAGGTAAACCATCAGTGCATTGCTCGATCTTGAGTGCCTTAGTACGAGCGACTTCGGGACATAGTAATGACAACTCTTGGAAGCGGCGATTGTAAGTTGTCATGTCAGTACCCTTCACCTTATGGTTCCAAAACTCAATCTCGAGCTTCTTAACCTCGTTCCTTGGGCAGTAAGTCTTAACCAGTAGAGCCTTGAACTGATCCCAAGTCATAGCATAAGCCACATCACTCCCAACAAATTTGTGGTAGTTATTCCACCATGTGAAAGCCTCATCCTTCAGGGTATACATGGCGTATTTCACCTTAGCATTCTCATCACAGTTACTGACAGTAAACACAGATTCAGTCTTCTCCATCCACCTCATCAAATACACTACCCTTTCGGTTCCAATTTGATGTGTCCATAGAACCTAAACTCCTTGTTGGTACAACCACGAGTTCGGTTAGGTGGAGGGGTTCCAACAGATGTGTTAGAGTGATTTGACTCAGCTAGCAGCTCAGCAACACGCTGATTCATGAGTTGATTGATCATAGCTTGATCCACAATAGGAGTGTTCGGTGGAGCGTGACCATTGTCACCTTGTTCATTGATGTCAGGGTTTTCAGCAGTGTGGAGATTGGTATCCTGGTGGTCAGTGTCCTGAGGTCCAGTGTTTCGAGTCAACCGTTGACCTCGACGACCGGTGTTGATCACTGCAGGCCCTGTTCGGGTAGTCCTGAGTGGGTTTCACCTAGGATCCATTGATCTGATTCATAATATAAGAATTCCATGAGTTTCCAACGAAATACATCATTATTTCAGAGCGATAACAAGAAGGTCAACAACCATACGAATACCAATCACAATAATCAAGAATGCACTCAAGTTCGTATCAATATATCACAAGCTCTAAGCAAAAAATCAAAGGATGCACTTCTTTTAACCATAATCGCAGATACATAGTTTTCGAAGTACAATAGACAGGAAGAGATAGATAATCATCACAGACGGTTCTAATAACAAGGGTAGAAGAATATAGCTAACATAGTTCAAGATAACTAGTATCCCTAACTGAGGACTCCTCAGTTTAGAGATAGCACAACACCATGAACCTAACTGTATCTAGCCACGATCTCTACGGGCACCACTCACTGACCTCTGAAGGCTCTGGATCTCCTTCCATACTGAAGCCATCTCAACACGATGAGCATCACGATCACTCTTTAGTTCAAAGACCTATCTCTCCAGCTCACGGACCTTGAGCCAAAGGGCTCGGTCGGCATAACGAGCTGCCAGGAAGTCTCTCTGAAGAACTCCCACCTAATCAACAAGTTCTGTCAGGTCATCTCTCAAGGACATGTGCCTACCAATCAAAGCCCATATATCCCCCTCAGTTCCTGAAATCTAGCCGCGGACACTCCCTCAAGTCGATCTACTAATAGACTAATCTTGCGTCCCTGAGTAACCAATCGCTCCTAGATCCGCCCCGTCTCACCGTAGTTAGTGGACTCTAAAGCCACTTCAGATGGAACATCTGATCCATGCGAGAAAAGAGGCGGAGCTAACTCAAACGGCTGCCTTGGGGAGTCAGGCTCAAGCAGGTGTAGAGGGGAGTCGAGTCCAACTGAGTGTGCCGAATGTGCAGGGCTCTGGTTCAGCTGTAAAGCCACCTCTGGCACACCCTCCTCCTCCTCCTCCTCTGGAGGGTCTATATAACACCCCCAAAATATCGCAGTGGAAGATAGTGTTACTAGAGTGTTGCTTCATAGCACAAAATACAAGTTATAGAAAACGTACTCTAAATGAGACGTTTTGAAAAATTTCCATTCGATAAATAATATCAGTTATTACAGGAGGTCCCAAAGAAAAATATTACATAATTGTTTCACAAAAGTTTTATCGAATGGTAAATATAATGCATCCCCGACTTCAAAACATGCCATGCGACTTAGTGCTCCAATCCAACGTTATATCTTACGAGACCTGAGAATAAACATGCTAAAAGTATCAACACAAAGGTTGAGTGAGTTCATATGTTTTAGTAAAAGTAACAATAGTGTGGACCACAAGATTTCAGCAACAATTGTAATTCAAATAGTCATGTATTCCTATTGCACTAAGCTCATGAAACCGAAACCTTGACAGTTAGTTATGTATCACCCCAACCAGGTGCTTTGCCCTACACCTGTACGACATCAAATGAAATGCGTCCGTTTCTTGTTGGAGCGACCAACACGGATGGGGGAGTTTACCCCCAATAGATCTATTCACAGCATTCACGCTTACTCTCATAAGAGTAATTAACGGTTCATGATTGTGGGGATTTTATGGCAAATAAGGCAACTTAGGCAATCAACAAATGTTTAATGTACTTGTGTCCATATGTAAACAACAATGATTTTAAGTATAAATGAGCATGTATTCTCCCCCAAAGAAATTCAAAACAAGTAAAAGTGGGACCATGAACTCACCGAAATGATAAGTGGTGGATTATGACGATATCAAGTATATCGAGAAGTCGCGAGCTTTAACGACAACCTAAAAATATAATAAGTGCGTCTTAGATATTTATATGCAACGAGATCGTACAAAATAAATTTTTTTATAAAAGTATTTGTATATTTTTGACATTGTACACATTGTTGTAAGTTTACAAAAATGTGAAAGATTAGTTTTTATAAAAAGAAATAGTGACAAGCCCTATTAATACATTATCTTAGGGTCGGATTTACCTATTCCGTAAGTCACGACATCAATGTTTAATTAAATCGGTAATGAGTCTACTTTTCAAACAGTGGGTCTTACCACTTTAGTTTTTATATAAGAGGACAAAATAATATTATTTGTCAAGTTTCAGTTTTTATAATTGTAGTTATTCCGTCTTAGTGACTACATTATGTATAAACCATAAATCATTATGTATTATCTTTTACATTCTTGTAAAATATCTACATATATTAATCATTTTTAGTTGTCTTAAAGTCAAAATTTTACTCTTAACATAAGTCAAATTAAAAATATTTACTTATATTTCAATGCAGAAACCTTGGCTGCACATTCAGTCCCGCCAAAACGATCACAAGTTGAGCGCTACAACTTATTTTGACGCGGGGCTTTCACTAAACTTTAAGTTTAGGTCTTAACTAC
Source organism: Artemisia argyi (assembly GCA_030686995.1). NCBI lineage: Eukaryota > Viridiplantae > Streptophyta > Magnoliopsida > Asterales > Asteraceae > Artemisia > Artemisia argyi. Next base: position 92,420,819 of record CM060707.1, on the reverse strand, counting down.
AACTCACAAAAAGGCCAGGTTCCAAAAATGATCAGAACCAAGAGTATTTACCAAATGAAATCTGGTGTGCAGATTCTAACACCTTTCACCATTTTTACTCTTATTCACTCATCGGGATGACTTACGGAGTCCACCACCCAGCGAAACGACCGTAAGACATATGTCTACAATCCTATCTAATTGTATACAGTCCATAACTCACTGAGTTTCGTCAGTAACTCATTCTTCGGTACTGTTGTAAATTTTTTTTGGGTAAAAGGGCTTTACCCTGGTAAATTGCATTAACCTAAAAAAAAAAAAAAAACGTTTAAGTACAACGGATGAGAGTGAATCTCTCATCTCGGCCCGTTACATGGGCAACTTACAAGCACCTAACAGCAACAACCAAACAAAAGACATAAGAAAGACATACCAATCCTATGACCTACCAAACCAAAAACATTACTTTCTACCACGACCTAGGAGATTAATATCATACATGTCACAAAATTCAGCCAAGTGTCCTGGTAGATCATAAACTTGAGCAGCGTAATCATCAGACATAAAATCTTCAAGATCATCGCCGCCACCTCCTGAAGCAAGATAACTAGAAGTCACCGGCTCCAAAACCTCATCATCATCACTATCCGAACAAACCACAGCCCCTACCTTAGTGAATGGATTAGATAACTTAGTAGCAGCAATCGGAGGAGTAGAAGAAGAACTAGGCTTATTACTACCACATGAATGAGATCCAACCTTGTCCGCTACCTTATTACTACCACTTGAACGTTCCAAATCAGCCTCACCACTAGAAATACCACTTGATGCACCACTCGAATGAGATCCTACCTTTTCCGCTACCGTATTACTAACACTAGGACGTTCAAAATCAGCCTCACCACTAGGGATACCATTTGATGCACTAGGAACATCATTCACATCAGAATCTTGCGCATCAAGAACCCCAAACGCGTTAGACGTAGGCACAGACGACCCGCTTGAATTAGCCACTTTAGAAGAAGCAGCATCTTGAGTCTTATTCTTTGCAACATAAACTTTCTTTTTAGGAGCTAGTGTAGGCCCCTTACTCATATTAATACCACTTGACAACTTCTTACCTCTACCTTTAGCTTTCCGATTCTGAACTTCCTTGAAACCATCATCGGTCTCTTCTAACGAAGTAGTGGGAGCAACATCAGCATCATTAGTACGGGCAGGCTCCTTGACACTCTTTGGACAACCATTGCGATCATGCCCAAACACATTACACCTTGAACAGTGAGGAGGCTTCCATTCATACTCAACCTTGATGCATGCAGAAATAATACCACTATCATCCTTCTTAGGTATAGCCATAGTAACCTCATGCTTAAATTCAGATTCGGAAGATATTTCCACTAACGCACGAGCATAGCTAATACGGCCCCAAGAATCAAAACACATTGAGCTTGTAAACGCGTCCAACATAATCGGTTTACCAACCTGAGTAGCAATCAAGCTCAAGCCATCTTCAGAATAAGCAAGCAATGGCACATTGTGCAATTTGATCCACACGGGTAGTTTAGTAACCTCACTCTTAGTCAGCGACACATCAGGAGTCCATTTGGTAAGAATCAAAGGTGAACTACGAATAATCCAAGGACCCCGTTGCATCACGTTATCAACACCCTCTTTAGAATCAAATTTAAAGAGGAAAACCCCATCATCATTTTTCATAACTTTCTTCAAACCAAACTTACCCCACGTATTAGTGACATAGTTTTGAACCAACGGAAAGGCAATATTCTTGCCAACAAAGAAACCAACAAGAGTATTGTCATAACGGTTCAAAACACCCTCCATTGCAGCCTTTGGAAGAAAAGTATCATGGTTCTCAATGCGCACCTCATTAACCAAAGACCAAAAATTAACCTTCCTAGTTACCCTTTCCGGATTCACCACATTAGCAAAAGAAGTAGGACCACTCATATTAGCACTTGGGTTAGATCCGGCAACATTAGAACTATCACCCACATTATTAGAACCGGCAACATTAGAACCAGCAAGATTAGAACTATCACCACTAGCCTTTAAAACCTCCTCCACATTAGTACCATACTTCTGAGTTTTCATAACCTCACTAAAACTAGAAATAGATGTAGTAGTACTTTTCACATTAGTGCCACTCGAACCACCCGGACAGTTCAAAGACGAAGACGCCATATTAGCAATATCCCTATCAAGTTTATTCATAGCATCGTCAAAATGCTTATTCGCGTTAGCAATTAATTGCTCCACATTAGGCTGTGGAGAAGCATTAGGCTGTTCCGTAGCGCTCGGCTGATCCGAAGCATTCAAATCATCCATAACATTTTCCTTATTCACAAAATCAGCCACCTTTACCCCAATACTCCCATTCGAATCAGTAGCATCAAGTGAAACCGGCTTCACTTGTTCAATAGTCGAATTAGGAGTATGTGTATCCATCACATCAGATTGGACGAAAGTACCATCAACATCAATTGGAACCGACTCCTCTTGATGTGTTGCAACAACCCTAACAGCATTCCTAGGCTGAGTAACACCGGCGTCCTCACCCTCATCACCTTTCAATCGTTTCATACGAGCATCTAACTCTCCAACATCAACACTAGGAATGTTAGCAGCCTTCTTAGCAATTTTAGGACTCAAAAAACCCCTATTCATCTCTCAACAACCAGCAGGAAACCAAACAAATGGACAATATTCGAACAGCAAGAAGCATACAAACCAAATAAAGAAGATAAAACCCTAATCTAATCGATTAGGGTTTTTAGCGAGTGAATTCAAAAAAATCAACCTCCCATCATCATGAACGTCGATCAGTAAAGAATAAGGATAAATAGATCACGATCAACAATAAATATACTCCAAACAAACCGACTACAAAAGAAGTCGGTATATAAAAAACCAACGATACCCAAAGAACCCTAAAATAGCGATCCAACAAAACCGACAGCAAACTAATACAATTCACTCCAAATCTGGATTAGAATCAATAAACACGAATGTAAATCAATCACTAGAACAGATTAGAGCAAAAAACAGGGTCGATTTGATGGAGGATTAGATGATGCGATCGATTTAGGGGTGTTAGGGTTTTAGTCGCTTTTTTTGTATGGGACTGTTGTAAATTTCAGATTCACAAAAACTACTTAGGGCTTGTCCTAGCTTATTTTCAAGTTACAAACCTCATGTACAATGTCAAATACATATATAATCATGCAAATATCATAAAAATAAATATAGTACAGAGTTATTTACAACCATATTGAAAATAAAACATGAAAATAAACTCAAGTCTTACAAGGATTTGGTTGGAAAAACACAAGTATCACAACTACAAATCAATCCTAATCACCTCTAATCTTCAACACATCTCTTGGACCTTTTCACAACTTGATTCTAAATCTTGTAATAAGCCTTTTAACAGCCTCTAAATTCTTGTATAACTTCAAATCTAACCACGAAATCACCAACGCAATACTTAGAGTTTGTAGAGTTCACTTAGGCCTTTACTTTTGTAGCATAACTTGCTACTTAAAAATTAACTAATGATGGTGGTGATGAATTTATGTTGTACGGCAAGGAGATAGAGACCAAGATATACGAATATTCTTTTTCTTACAAATGAAGTTATATATGGATTAGTTCATATGTAAACTTAATTATGAAGCAATTTGTGAAAGTCTAGTACATGTGTAACCTTTTAAGACTATACTCGGTCTTGTAGTATTTTGGTTGCACGCCACCTCAAGGAATGAGCTGGTGAGGTGCTTACAATTTTGATAAGTATTATCTTACAGGGTATAGTTTGGTCTCGGTAATTACTAATGTTAAACCCTTAAGAAACGAAACTCAAAACTGGACAGCATAAAAATATAAAGCTTATAAAAATGTGAAAACTTATCAATATACTCCATATTAGTATATTAGATGAGTGATAAGTTTAATGGAGTGCGTAAATGTTGTTAAAATCTAGAGCCATAGGTTTAAGTACACATAAAACGTAAAACGTAAAACGTAAAACGTATAAAGTTTACATAAAAATGACAAAATAGCAATAGCACATATAAAATATGACTATTAGAAAAATTAAATGCCTAAAACACGTAGACTAATCATAGTCTAGTGTTGGTTACGAGTTAAGCGTACACGATTAAATTTACGTAATAACTTATAAAAAGTAATATTAGTTAGTATTAAATAGTTAAAATATTAGCCTGAAATATACGAGTTGCTACAGTCTGCATCCTTATCCTCGTACTCCTCCTTATCGTCATCGTTGGAGTAGGAGTCCATAAGTCTACATCTCTGAGCAGGTGAACCATGCGGTGGTAACGTAGGGGATCTAGGTCATCGCTGGGATGATGAAAGTGGGGATGACAGAAGAGAGCAAGCTGAAATAGGCATGGGTAGTGATGGTGATCGCACAGAAATGCGAGCAGTGGTACGATAAGTAAGGCGAGGTGCCTGAGCTTGTGTCAGCACCTTGTGCAAGGTGAGCTGTCATGAAGAACTGGGACGATCAGCTGATGATGTTGGTATCGGTGAAGTAGGCGAAGCATGTAGCCCTGGACTGGCCGATGATTAAGCAAGAGTTGAGTGTCGAATGATCATATAGGGATCGTCCTAAGTTGGAGTCATCAGAGTCTGTACTAGTCGAGAGGCAGCAACAAGAATCTCCTCCGACACATCAAAAGCTAGTGAAGGCATAGTACAACAATGGCGGAGGGTAGGTATAAGCATTTCAAAACGACCAAACCATGTTTTCAAGCAATTTATCCAATCACAACATGTTCACACATAATATTAATGCCATACTAGTCAAAACCAAGTATACTGCATTACACAAAACATGTCTAAAACGTAGTTCTCATAATCATGATATCTCGTTCAAGCATATAACCAAACTTCACATAAGCTCAAGCATAATAATCACGTCATTATCAAGTAATAAAATCATCATATCATCAAGTTCTCACATCAATACGAAATCAAGTTCTTGCCAATATGTAATCTCAACTTAATTCAAGAGGCTTCGGCTTGGCAGGCTGCCGTATGTCGGTCGTGGATCGATTTTATCAACAAGTGGTTATAGTTTAGGTTTTAGATAAGTACCTAGTTCTCTATAACCTTGGATCTAATACCAATCCGTAACACCCCCAAAATTTGATACAACGGAAGACTTACAAGCTTTCGGGGTGCTACGGGGATTAGTATGCATCACAAGTATAGATAACCAAGATAACAATATCCATTTCAAAACAAGTAGTTCATCAAGTTATAAAGTTTACATTTATTTCAAAATCATGAAAATAAGGCCCAAACAAAGCATAAGATAGGTTTACACAAGATAATATCAAAGTTCGGGTTGATCCTGCAACCACTGCCATTTGCCAAGCCTCCAAAACTAGCGTTCCAATCCAACATCTTAATTACCTGAGAAAACATGCTAAAAGTCAGCTAACGCTGGTGAGGTCATAGGTTTAAATCACGAGTTTAACAGTGGACTTGATAAAGTTATTTGCTATGTGGGACTAAGGGCAGATCGATTCGATAACTTCCAACACAATTCCGAATACGATAATCATCTTTTCATCATAACGAGATCTCTTGTAGGGCCCTAGTGACTCTAGAGAGGTACTTGTCACAGCAAGGCATAATCCATTGCTACCCTGGTCTAGGTCAGAAGCATATATCTATTCTTAGCTAGGCATCACGGCTATAGGAATGGATTGCTACCCTAGACTAAGTCAACATCTACCGTGAATCTAACCCTAACTAGCCAACACACAATAGCAATTCAAAAAGTAGTTGCAGGTCCAAAAAATAGTTGCATGTTTCTCACCCAAAGTTTAAATAAAACATAGTTACGAGTAAAAGTGGGGCTGTAAACTCACCTCAATCCAGCAAAAGCACAAGAATCAACAAAAGCAAAGTAGAATATCAGCTATCACGTAATGGCAACTACTGACTCAGCACAACCTATTCAGATAAACTCTTTCTTAATATAGTTTTCAAACGTTAAACGTATCCCAGAAGTTCCCCGAATATTCTCTGTTTTACTTTACAAAATCTCCATTTGAAAACTGTTTTTTTTTTTTTTTTTTTTTTTTTTTTTTTTTTTTTTTTTTTTTTTTTTTTTTTTTTTGGTAAAGGGGAGTAATCATGCACCTTCGTAAAATATATTAACCAAAAAACATTTAAGTACAACGGATGAGAGTGAGTCCCTCATCTAAGTCCCTTAGGACACTTAAACCATTCTTATAACATACATATCCAAATACATCTAGTAATGACTAAAAATAAAAATACAATAAATCGTAACACAAGTAAACGCTTGAGTCTTTTTAGTCATCGTAGCGATCCAGAACTTGAACATAGGGTGCATAAAACCCCAACATCCAATAACCAAAGAACCTTGAGCTCGTCTTTATACCATTCCAGAAAACCCATGAAGATAACAATGCAACAAGGTTTCACAAACACCAATACGGCACCAAACATGAACCATAACAAGAATAAGCCGCATCATAACCAAAGTCAAATTCAATTCCACCAACCCAACACAACACGTACAAGCCATGTAGAGCAAAGTAGATCGAATTTGACACCAATCGTAGGGTTACCGTGATCGCGTGTGGGAACATAGAAAGAAATTACTCATCATTAAACCCCATCAACCATAATGATCCAATGCAACCCCACATCAACCTTAGTCCCGAAACTTGAGACATAGATGAACACCATGACACGATGCTGTAAACCATTTGTGCTAAATGCACATAGGATATGAATGCAAACCAAATTAGACAATCTGCCGAAACATAAGGTTTTCAACCCTAACTTCCAATAGAGATCGATAGCGTTTTTAAATAAGAACCCTACAAAACTTAAGTTCCAATCACGATCCGCAGCATCACCGAAACAAGCAGCACATGAAGGGATACACAAAATAAATATTAACAACTCCACTACAAAGTGTCATGCGCTCAACAGTGCAACTCCAACAAAAAAACTATGGCTTGATTAAAACACCATCGTATACTAGTAGCAGCAATGAAATCATCCCATCCAATATGATCACGTTAAAACAGCCATGCAATCAGATCATAATGTAACACTAATAGGGTGTACAAAACCCTAACTTCCAGCAGTAAAAAGAAAAGAAAAAAAAATGCAGACATGTACAATAGCAACAACAACATATACCTTAAGAAAAGTCACCCAAACACCAGGTCCTAAAGCATACCAACAACATATCATCCTCAAGTAACATGCGATCAACATGCAACCCATACACACCATCACGATCATCGTTAGAATTCAAAAGCAACAACGTAAAGACCATAATGAACCGACATAGTGTTTCCCAAACCATTCTCTCAAAAACCCACTTACAAAATGAATCAGCAGTAGCACATGTAGCGATGTGACAAACCCTAACTTAGGGTTAACATACCATCAGGACGTAGCCACCAACAACAGAGAAAGTACGAAACCCTACAAAGGGTTTCGATATAGCAATCAAAGAATCAATCAACCAGATGTGACAATCAATAAAAACGAAACCCTAAAAATTAGGGTTTCGTTGAACCATGAACCTCCAGATTGCCACCAACACAGTAAGAACCACGTAGCCACACACCAGACAACATCCTATAGCGGAAGTCGTTGATTGAAAATCATGGTAAACCCCTAAACATATTGAGGATTAAACCAATGTGCAGCAGACGCCATAAATAATCAAGCATACACAGAAAACTGTAACACTCCGTAAAATCCCATGTCATTTATTAATACTAATTACCAAACCTATTCTAATCAAAGCCATTTTTGCGGGCTAATTTATTTTTTTTATAAGACACCATTTGCTTGACACCTGAAACACTTTGGTCACCGTATGTTTATCACCTGGTATCACCATTAGTCACTGTTGGATGCCACCCAATGAGGTTAACACCGGTAACTCCCACTTGCGACACGACACCTTGTAATGACACCGATATATATATTTTTATATATATTAACTATTATGAATTATTATTATTATACTATATATATATATATATATATATATATATATATATATATATATATATATATATATACGTATGAGCAACACCATTAATATTTTCAAGTCTTGCAGGAACTGACACCGACACTGAAAATAAAGTTATGAACGTATTAGTGACCAACACCTCGTTATCATTTTGGGCCCGTGATTTCCTAAAGCCCACTATATTATCATTCCTTTTCTACTTAGGCCGCGTATCACATAAGCCCAAGAAACGTTTCTTTCTTTTGTCACTATTGGGCCGAGCGACACATTAAGCCCAAAAGCATGTTTCTTTCTTTGTTTTGTTTGGGCCGAACACCTCAAGGCTTATGGTTTATTTTGTTTCCTTGGGCCAAGGACTCACACGAGCCTAGCTCGTCCAAATTTTGATACAAGGCTCGACACCACCACACTTTGTTCTAGTGACACTTTATGTTTCCTTGGATCCTAACTTGACAGCCATACATTATGTACACAAGCTCAAACACCTTAACAATCCTACTAGTACATCTATTTCTTTTGTTTTCTCCCTTTGGTTCCCCCACAACTCGACACAAAGCCACCCTTTGTTTTCTTCTTGCGTGAGAGATTAACCAAAAATAGACACCAAGCCACCCTATGTGAACCTACTTCACTAGTTTAATCAACATACTATAACATTACACCCTAAATACTTAATATCCAAAAGACCTTGTGTCTCATTAACCACAAGCACCAACTTTCTAACTTAAACTAATCACCTAAGTACATTCACATGCCTCCCTAAATCTACCTTCACCTAGTACTAAACAAATCAAATAAACCATCATAGCCTCTCAAGACTACAACTCGCCATGACAACTCCTAACCTTGAACCATGCTTGTCTTGAGTCGATTGACACCTCCAAGGACACAATCACATGTATGTCTTACTAACTACCTCATTTCACCTATAAATAACCACATTAAATTCACCCTTGCACACACTCTCGCCACTCACAAAAACTACAAGCAAAATTCTCCTTGTCTCACCATATTCAAAGAACGAGAAGGTATCACTCAAGGATCGGGTTAAGGGATTATCTATTTGGGTTAACAAGTATTGAACGTGGGTTAAAATTTTGTAAGGTTTGCTCTTTGATCATGTACCTCCACTCCACCACTCCTACGATTCAAACTCTCCACTACCTTATTAGGTGTTATCGCAAGTCGGAGGTTATTCATTGCTAGTCGTAGCAATACACACCATCACCTTTGAGCACCGTTGAGATTCTCACACACCCGTCAGGTGAGTTCATGGTCTTACATTTTAATTATTTCTAAACCCCGTGGGGAGATACATGCTATAAACCGAACACAAGTATTTTTTTCAGTATGCTATTACTATCTGATATTGCCTAAGTTGACACCCGTACTACAAAGTCCCTCATATCACGAACCTTAATCACTTGCGAGTGAGCATGAATATAGCTAATAGATCTATTGGAATGGCAGCCCATCTCTGTCAAAGTGATCATTTGGCAGGAGGTATGCTATATTCGAAGTATCATGGAAACCTAGTACATTTCCATCACCGAGGGCCCCTTTGTTATCTACATCCCCCGTGATGTAGGTGATTTTTATCTTTATGATATTTCGATACGATGTCAAGGCTTGAGCTTCATGAGGCTTAGGAGCAATATGACACTAGTTTAGTCAAGACCGATCTATCTTGGCTTGTTTATTTCAAAATACTTGACTTGTGTTCACACTATTGCAAATTTAAACTACTATGGATTCACTCAACTGTTGTGTTGACTTTTTAGCATGTTTATCTCAGGAAACTAGCGGCATGATGGCACGGAGCTGACAAAAAGGGCACACAGGACCTCCCTTTTTTCTCAATAATTATATCATTCTTTTCAAACTCATCACTTCTTTTGTGAAACAATTAACATTTGGAAAAATGTTTGTAACTCTGAATACTTTGAGTTTTCATGGAATGATATTAACTACCTTTTGAATTGTTTTCTATAAGTATGATTGTGTTCTAAACTATAATAACCCCGATTAGACTTTCGCTGCTTACCAAATTTTTGGGGTGTTACAGATTGGCATCAGAGCCATGGTTATAGAGAACCAAATGATTTTTCAAAACATTGGACTATAACCACACCAGATTTCTAAACAAACTATTTATCACCGAAGTGCCCTCCGTGCCAGCGCTTGCCAACATCATGTTTTAAGGTTTGATTTTTTAGCACCCATTGCACTAAGTTCACTATGACACCATGATCACTGTGCATGTAGCATTATGTAGATTAAATGACTTTTATTACTATTATTTTTGGGATTACAGTACTATGTCGCCCCCGGTTATTATCTTGTCTGACAGCAATGACGTCATGCCGGCATCATCCTCCTTCCCTACCATTGACCTATCTGACTATGACACCCACGACACCCGAGACACCCATGACTCTCCTGATACCCATGACACCCTACCAGTATCACCTGTCATTCCATCTACTGTTCCGTATGGGAACACATCTGCAGAGACTGAGCCCTTCGAGGAGGGTGAGGTTGCTTCGACACCCGTTGATTCTTTTGCTGTGCAACCACTTTTCCGTCCTTTCCGTAGACCTATGACACACGATCAGTACCTGTATGATCAGTATCTCATGTCTCAGCAGTTTCTTGCGGCTGATGACCATCCTACACCACCTGCTAGTCACCATTCCGGTTCAGATGCTGATGACGAGTCTTCAGACTTAGATACTTCTGACACTGCTGCATCTATCCCACCACCATCCCCACCTGCACTGACTCGTCGATGCAAACGAGTGATGACCCTTGAGCCTTTTGAGCCTGAGCCTTTTGGAGAGTTGTTCCGATACCATGATGATAGCTTCACCCGCAAGTACACGGCTCGGAAACGAGTCTGTTCCTTGCCTACTTCTATAGTTCCACAACCTGTACCTGTATCTGTTCCATCACCCACACCTGCACTTCCATCTATGCATGTGTCTGTGCCTGTGCTGACACTTGTGTTATCACCAGCACCTTCACCATCTCTGTCACCATCACCTGTATCACCACTACCTGAGCCACACCCTTACATGCTGCCTACTTACACCGCACCCCACTCTTTTGAGGTTTTACCACCCATGCCACCACATATGGTCTTCTACTCCCAGACTACTACTGTACCAACCCCATCACCTGCTTCATCACCTATTCCATCACCGTCATCTGTTCCTACTGAGACCACTACTTCACCTAGCATTCATAGGATGGTTGATGCCCACCGATGGTCGTTCCTGTTAGAGTGCATTCGAAGCTGGAGGTTTATTAAGGGATCACCTAGGACTGCTGAGCTTGGAGAGAGCTCCTCAGCTGTGTTACCGGTCACTGGGGAGCTGATACACCATACCATCCCTTTACTGGTTGCTAGATTGGTTAGACATGAGGATCGCCTTGATGAGCTATTGAGTGTTATAGAGGATATATCCTTGGAGAGGATTGAAATCATGCAGGAGGAGGTCGAGAACCTCGTTGTACATAGGGCAGCTCTAGAGACAGTGTTTGAGATGATCGGTGCTAAGATCGAGGAGGCACAGGCTACCATTAATGAGTTCGGTCATAGACTCGGCGTGCAGAGACACGAGATGGAGGATCTGAGAGAGATTGCGGTCATCACACAACAGATGTTGGAGCACCAGACCCAGGAGCTGGCAGCATCTAGTACTACTATCCACACTCCGTCAGTCACGCTTGCGGAGGTCCAGGCCAGAGAGAGATCCAGAGACCTAGAGATGTTGGAGATGATCAGGATCATTAGAGAGCTAGAGAGGAGATCAGGAGGCGCACTTAGAGCTTCATAGATCTATGACGTATCATTACATTCAGAGACATCTTAACTTGCCATGTGCGGCATTAATAATGTTGTATCTTGTTGTTTTGTAACAATGAATTCAAATTATTAAAATTTGTGTTGGTTATGATTGTACTGTACTGATATTGATTTATGATATTTTGGTTGTTTGATCTTATGTTATGCTCCCATATTGAGATTCATTATAATTTCCATGTGTGTTGTTACATGTCGTGATGGTTATTTATGGATGATATGGTTTATGTTGATGTATGTATTCATGGTGTGATTATGATGTATTTTGTGATGATCTCGACTATTATGAGCCTGGTTATGTTATTTCTCTTCTTATTGATCGATGTTTAGGATTATTACTTATACACTTATGATTTTATAGAGATATGGCCCTTAGAAAAACCGCAACTACCACCGCATCATCCGCTATGACTCAAGCTGCTTTCAAGAAATTGGTTGCCAACAATGTTGCTGCAGCTTTGGAAGAGCAAGCTGCCACAATGGCGCGATCAAGTAGCAACAACCGACCTACTGCAGAAAGCGAGTCCTCTGCGACTCAGAAGTATACCTATAAGGACTTCATAGCTTGTAAGCCATCTCATTTCAAGGGTACTGAAGGAGTAACAGAACTTGCTCTATGGTTTGAGCGAACTGAAACTGTGTTTGTGAGGAGCGTTTGTGCCGCTGAAAACAGAGTCTCGTTTGCTACTGGAACATTGCTAGAAGACGCGTTGTCTTGATGGAACGCAACTGCTTAGAAGAGAGGCGTGGAGGAAGCCTATCAGATCACCTGGGCTGACTTTAAGGAAAAGATGTTGAAGAAGTTTTGTCCAAGAGGGGAAATCAAGAAACTAGAAGATGAGTTTCACCGGTTGGTCGTGAAAGGGAATGATCTCAGGGCTTATGACAGGAGATTTCAGGAGCTTGCCACACTTTGCCCTTCAAAGGTTCCCGATTTGGAAAAGTTGTTGGAAAGATACATTGAGGTAATGCCTAAGAGCATTGAGGGAAACGTCACCTCGTCAAGCCTCAATCTTTGGAAGAAGCAATGACTGTTAGGATCGTATTTTATTTATAGAAAGTGTCGGTCATTAGTATTATGTAATAGTTTGCTTTAGAATATTATTATGATGAAGTTTTACTAATGTTTTCATGATTTTATAAAGTCTAAGGGCTAGTTATGTAATAATATCAAAGATATGTGAAGCCCTAGACAACCACTATAAATACTCTTGTAATCCTCATGGAAGAGGTTGGTGCTCTTAGTAATAACATTGTCTCATTATTTCACACACTAGGAGTTCTACCCACTCTCTCTCTCTCTACTTACTTTCTCTCTCTAGAATAACGCAAGATTCATAAGTGTTTAAGGTTGTTCTATGGTCATACAATTGGTTTCAATGGCTTAGGGATAATATAGGTTGTTTTAGGTTAGATTTGGTGGAAAAAACGAGGTTTGAAGGCTTATTATTGGATCAGGTTACTGTTCATCAGGCATTTTACCGAGTTTGGAACAGGTTTTATCGAGTTAGGTTTTATCAAGTTAGGTTTTATAGAGTTACTGTTCATTGAGTTAGGTTTTACCAAGTTTGATATACTTTGTATCGAGTTAAACATTTTGGCGAGTAAGCCATTTTAGCGAGTTTGCTAAATCACCTTATCGTTTATTGAGTAAGGATTTCACTTGGGTTTTACTAAACGAAACGCTGCCGAAATTTCATTAGGTTATCGAGTTCGAGATAGTATCGAGTTAGAGACAGTATCGAGTTAGAGCTGTTTCGAGTTAGACAAGATTTACCGAGTAACAATCTTATCGAGTTTGCAAGTAGTTACCGAGTAAGGTTCACAGTTTATCGAGTTAGAAATAATAGTAACTGTATCGAGTAAGATCTTCAAGTTGTACCGAGTTAGGAGCTTTACCGAGTTAGTAAAAAAAAAGGATACTAAGAACATCTTTTTGATGGGAAAATTTGAGTAAAATTTATTTTCTAGGGGAGACTAAACGTTCAATTTTTGACCCAAAATTCAAATTTTTAGGCCAAAAAATTTGGCGTCAAAATTTTTAAAACTCAAATTTTTCTGGTAACCTTAGAATTGCATTTCATAGCGATTTTCAAATTTTGGGAGATAAAATTTTCAAATTCAATTTTTGGAGGGAAAATTCAAAATCACTTAAATCAACCGTGAACGAATTTTCAACTTCACCACAACCATCTAATTTACAACAACAACCTTTGTTATCTTTCAAAAGATCCTAAGAACAACTTTTCACTTAGAAGTCAATCCATGGAAACAAAACAAATTATTCATTCTGCCGGTGCCGAAAACCGACCTCCCATGCTGTTAAAGGGTGGATACTCACAATGGGCTAGTCGTATCATGCGCTATCTTAAAAGCAAACCAAATAGAAAACTTCTCATCAAATCCATTGTAGAAGGACCTTTCAAACCAAGACAAGTACTAGACCCTGGTGATCCAAATGGAACCCCCCCCCCCCCCCCCCCACAGTACAACCATTCTAAAGAGATCAGAATGAGACTGAGTACACTGAGGAAGACAGACAACAGATTGTAGCTGATGATCAGGCATTTCATCTCGTGGTTCTTGGTTTACCTGAAACTACTTATGCTACTGTTGATAGTGATGTAAGTACTCATGCAGTCTGGGAAAGAGTCAAGAAGTTAATGTATGGGACAGACATCAGGAAACAGGAAATGGAAACACAATTTCTTAAGGAACTTCGTAAGTTTACTTCACTTCCTGGTGAGTCCATAGAGTCGTACTACCACAGGTTTTGTAAGATCATGAATGATTTGTCGAGACACAACCTCAGTCAGACAAATATTGCGAACAACACCAATTTTCTGAATGAGTTACAACCAGAATAGGGAAGATACGTCACTATTGTTTATTAGACAAAGAATTTGCATGAAGTGACTTATGATCAGTTGTACGACTTCTTGAAGCAAAATCAAGATGAAGCTAATGAAGTAAGGGCTGAATTACTTGCTAAAAAGCATGATCCTCTATCATTAATGGCTAATACACCAACACCTTTACCAGTGAACACACAACAACAACCATCATCATCTTCCACTCACAACTACATGTAACCATCATAAATTCAACAATCAACACCTGTCTACCAACAACAATTCTACCCACAACAATATGTTATTCCACAACAACAATACCCACAATTCCAAGAACCAGAATTCACTGACAATGATGAAGCAACTGCAGCCTTGACACAAGCATTTGCTTTTTTGACAAAGGCATTCCAAGGACGCTATTCTACACCAACTAACAATAACCAAAGGATTTCATTGAACACTCGCAACAAGCAGATTGCTCAGCCGAGTTTCAATATGAGCAATGGAGGCCAAATGGTTGGAGTTATAGGAAATCAGAAAGGATATGCTACTGGATTTCACATGGGTAATCAGAATATGCAGAATCAGTTGGGTCAGTATGCAGGGAATCAGTATGGTCAGTATGCAGGGAATTAGATGGGTTAGTTTATTGGAAATCAGACGGGTCAAAATGTTGGCAATCAGGCAATAGGTAATCAGATTAGGAATGTTGCAGCTCCAGTTGTTGGGAATTATGGAAATGTGAATCAGGGAAATCCGGTCAAGTGTTTCAACTGCCAAGGTGTAGGTCATATGGCAAGGAACTGTCCTACTAAGCCAAACAAGAAAGATCCAGAGTATTTGTAGAAAGCATTGTTGTTGGCACAGAAAGAAAAGGTAGGGTTTCAGTTGAATGCAGAGGAACATGATTTTATGGCTCTTATTGATGACATGGAAGACAGAGAGGATATCGATGCGAATTGCATATTCATGGCAAATCTTCAGGAAGCTAAGTATGACACGGATTCTGACATACTTCCTGTTTATGACACCAATGCACAATCTGAGGTATCAAACTTCAACACATGTCATAATAATGATATATTTCATGTCTCCTTATAAGGAACAACATTCTGAGAAGCTAGCACCCACTTATGATACATACCTGGACACGCCAAGTAGTAGCAATACTCCTTCAGCAACTCTAGATGTGAATTATAATGGAGGCTTCGTTTCACAACATGCTAAGAATAATGAGGACACACGTGCTTTATTTGAATCATTATTGAACAATTGTGGTATTGAAATCGAGAAAGTTAAAAAGGTCAATCGCGAAGTTAAGGCCGCGAATGAGAAATTGACCACTGAGCTTGAGAGATACAAGGAAAATTCAAAAAGTTTTCAAATTGACAAAAATCGCGAGTCAGAATTTGAAATTGGTTATAAGAAGTTACTTGTTAAAGATAGAGAATTGCAAAACAAATTTGATACTCTTGAAATTAGTTCAGCCAAAACCATTAATTCTTTGAAACAAGAAATTTCTGAGTTAACAAACCAACTTTCAAAACAAAAATCAGCTTATACCAATCTTGATAAAGAAAGGGACGAGTTGATAAAGGACTTTGCAAAGAAAGAAGATAAACTTTTGTATGAAATCATAGAGTCAGAACATATGATCAAAAAATTAGAAGACTTAGTGGTTAAATTGGGTCAGTCAAGTCAAACAATGCATCTGATCTCTAATCAAACTAATCCGATTTACCATACGAAACATAATGTGGCTCTTGGTAACAAAACAACTTGCAATCGCAAGAAAGCTCAGGAAGAACAAAATGTTTTGTATAATGGTAATGTTATTTACACCAAACATGATCCTCCCGTCGTTCGGGATTCTGTGCAAACGATGGAACTTGTCGAAGAGAGCATTACTAAAATGAAACAAAAGGATTTGAAACCCATTGATTAGAACAAATTGAACAAACTTTATGGAATTACTTTTGTTCCACAAAAAGAACCATCAATGTTTTCCATAAAACGACCATTCTCAAAAATAGTTTCTAAAAAGGTAGTTGCTTCCAAATCGCTTTCAAACATGGAACAGATGTCCTCAAACAACACTTTTAACAAAAGTGTTGCATGGGGATATTGTAACAACCCGTAATTTTCCACGTCTACATTTATTTCCAAACTTCGGCAATTTACTACTCACAAGTTCCTATTCATCATTTACTATTCACCGATCACTATTCATCATTTTACTATTCCTCGTTTTTGAAGTTAATTTGAGACTTTGAGATGATATTCAAAAATTTTACTATTCACAAAACACTATTCATGATTATCGTTCATCCGTATATTAGGTCATGCACGGATATGCATTATTTTAATTTACGTATGTTCAAATATTTAATAAACGTTACCACTCAGTTTTTACTACTAACATATACCCGATACTCCCATCTATGATCCTAACATATTTTCATACTCATTATAATGATATAAAAATTATATTATTAATTTACCCGGTGTTTCGAGACCTGTTGCTATATTTTCTGGTATACGCTGAAAACTACGTCGAATCACGATATCTCGACACGACAATTATTTTAACACCCGATTCTCATCAGGAATGTAATTTCCTAATTTTTACAACGTCGTCACATTTTATTTGGTACCGTTAAACTTTATTTCTAGCAAACTCGGTACTCGGTATCCCCTAAAACTAATAAGATCTAACAAAAATCTATAAAATCTACCAATCCTACCAAATCTCTTACACAACCAACCCCCTTTTTTTCCCCAAATTTCAGCCGACCAAACAAACCCCCTTTACTTGCTTTGACAAAAAAATAATAAACGCAATGTACTTATTAGCTTTATATAATAAAAGTTAAGATATTTTAGTTATATAAAACAAGTAAACTAGCACATTTTTACACATACAAAGACATAAAAACTCTCCACCATCTTTGTGGTTTGGCCAAGATTCAAAGAAGAAGAAGAACATCATAAATTTCCAAGATCTAGTGATTTCCAAGTTATACTAGTAATCTATTTTAAGGTTTTGAAATAAAAACCTATAGATTAATTAAGTTTCTAGCTCTAAAACTCTTCACCACTTCAAGTAAGTTACTAACAATTTTTCCTAATCTTTTAAACATCTACATGATATATTTTTATGATCTCGTAACAAAAACATGCAAATATACTATGATCCATACCACTTATACTTGATTTTATTACTTATTATGACTTTAAATTATCCTATTAATATTCTTATGAACCCTATCATTTTTGGTGAAGATTAGAAACCCATGACACCCTAAGAAGGTGTATGGTAGGTTTAGAATATGTAACCTCCCGTAATTTTCCCATACGATTAGTAAATATCAATAATTGAATAAAGGATATTACGTGAATTAAATATCATTTTTACGAGGAACAATTTTTTTTTTTGCATGACTTATTATGTGAATCACTACGACATTTATGATTGATCATTTGCCTAGAAACGATGCTTACACACAACCTTGATAGTTTATTAATATCGCGAATAATATAATATATTTAAAACGTTTATATTTTATAAATATACGTTTCATATAATTACCGTACAATATTTATATATTTCCGGAGCCTACGAAAATTCCCGAGATTGCTCACTAATATTTTTGGACCTCGACGCGATACTTTGAACAAGCTCACCAAGCTCCGCATCCCAAGCACACCTCTAACTATTATATTTATAAATCACAAGCACATGTTTGCTTTAGCTCAGTTGATTATAACTTTTACACACGACATATCCCTTTTATTTCACAACTCTAGTTTCCATGCTTCTAAGAACCATGAAAGACAATTGTTATCAACTTTTAAATATAATTGCTATACTAGAATATGGATCAAGTTAAGGTACCTTACACAATCTCAAATTAACACAAATAGTAATAACACTTCGTATAAATTCTAATAAACCACCAACTTTCTGTAACAAAACCACCAGGAAAAGTGTAAAGTACGAAAGTTGTCCAAAATAATGTTTTACGTCTAGACTCGCGAGATTTTAAACCAGAAACGCAATTCCAAGCTGTTATCTTTAAAATACGACCTGGACTCAAACTTGGGTACTACTACATGTGCAAAACTCTTACACCACCTTCCTCACATTGCTACTCCCTCAAATGAAGCCAATGGAAACCATGTTACATTCTTACAAGTTTACTTACACACTCTACCTCCCACCTCTAACTCTCCCCAATCCAAGAGTAGCCACATATTTGACATACTAACATATTCTTTCTTTTTACTATCCATCGAGAAGAAAGAAAAGAAAGAAGCAAGGCACATGGATACTAAATAGGCGAACTTTCCTCTCCATATTATACGTACACAATCACTCTCATATTTCCCAAACTATAAACGAAACACATCAAACCTTTCACTGAAACCCCAATTACAACCAAACGGACCCTTAATTATTTTTGTTTTCTGCTGGGCCAAAACACAATCAGAAGCCCACCAGGCCAAGCCCAGCGTGGGTTATTTTTTTTCTTTGTTTTTCTTTTTGGTTCCCAGTCGACACAGCCAAACAAACACCCTCGGTATTCATTTTCTCGACACACAACACCAATATATTATTACACAACTCGAATCATGAACCAGCTAGCATTCAAGAATGACCAACCTCGTTCAATATCTCAACCCCTTAGTCACTCGAAATCAAGCAAAGTTAAACAACCCAAACCCAATGGCCAAAATCCGTAAAAACGTGTCACAACATCCCTTAGCACCTCCCATGCTCACCAATGCTCACAAAGCCATGTCTATACATCTTACAATATGTCAGGAATAAGCAAATATCGTATGACACATTCTTTGTCATGTTAAAACTCGATTGGTTGGTTTTGGAGGAAACATGCATTCAATCTTATATCAAACTCAAACACTTATAACCTCCTGCTCGTTTTCACACTCAAGACTTCCTTTAAAACCTCCCATGCGATCTCAGTTGATAGCACACACATAAAACACCAAAAGTCTAATTTCATGAAGTTTTAGTATCAAATTGGGATGAACGGTTTGTCAAGCGTACGAGGAGTTCGAAGTAAGTTCAAGTACCATCATTTCTCATTCCTTGATCCTTGGTGAGTTGAGAATTGAACCACATTCCCCTCTTGCCCCAGCTCGACCTCTACGTCCAATTTTACCCCACCCTTTTGAGGTGAGGTGAGAACACTTGAACCATTTTACTATTTTTCATTTCGTTATATTTAAATTTTGCACGTTTACTTTGATCATTTATCTCGTAAAATATAAACGTGACACATATAATTTATTCGACATACAAGGAGTTTAATATACTAGCAATCAAGTGGTATAAAGTTTTTGATCTAAAAATAACGTATACTTAACAAACATAACACGTTTAGAAGTCACAAAGTCGTTTTGAAAGTTATTAAAAAGACTTGGAATATTTTTCATAAACTTGAACTATTTTCAGGAATGGCTCTAGGCCTTATACTTTGACCTCGTATTTTATTATCTAGACGAACAACACCATTATTTTTTAGCTCTAACTAATTTTCCATGTTACAAACAATCAGGAGATGTAAAATATATGACCTTATAAGGTTGTTTAAACACATTTCAAAAGCCATTGTGTTAGTACAAAACTGTTTTTCAAAAACCTTTATAAATTAACAAATGGGCTTATAAGCCCATTTAGCTGTTTTTAAGCTCATATGATAAGCTGGTCCTATAAGCTCTACTCTAACATTTTTATAACATAAAAATAAACCCAAGACCAGGTCCAACCCTTTCGTAAGCCCAACGGATCTAAAAATATTAACGGGCCAAGTTTAATGGCTCGCTAAGCCCTTTTTTTTGGGTAAAGGGGAGTAATCCTGCACCCTGGTAAAATATATAAACCAACCAAAACGTTTAAGTACAATGGATATGGGTGAAGTCCCATATCTAAGCCCGTTACATAGGCGAAACAACATACATGACACTACCATTTCTTACTAATAAGAAAAAGACCACTACCACACATATAAACGTGACACACCACGCTTATAACAAACATTGAACACAAACTACAACGACTTGGAAAAATTAGATTTTGAACAAATAAGCTATTGAAATAAGCTAATCTAAATGTTCTGAGCTTATTTAGAAAATAAAAATGTTAAACTTTTAATTTGGTGAAATTTGGACTAAATTTGCAAATTTTATTAACCGAGGGACTAAAAGCGTAAATCTTGGAAACTTAGGGTAGAAACTGTCAAATCTGAATTTTTGAGTTATAAATTGTAATTATTAAAATTTAGAAGTAATAAATGTAAATATATATAACTTTGGACTAACGGTGTAAAGTTTATATCGTTAAGGTTAAAAAGGTAACATTTGTAAAATTTGAAGGGATTTTCTGTTATATTATTTTATAAAAAAAATATTAATATTTTATATATAAATACACATGTTTAGTATAAAACTCTTATAAATTTAACTTATATATATACGATATAAATATTCGCGTAACTATAATTAATTTTAACGATATATATATAACGATACGTTTATTTCTTTTCTTTTAAAACTATCATAAAACATCGTCTACATACTTCGACTTATTCTTGATGATTTTCCATCGCACATCGATCATCGATCATTACACTCACAAGTTATATGTATATATAACTTTGTTCTTGAACTTCAAGCATTTAAACGAACACGAGTTTTAATCACAACTGAATGACTAATATTCGCGATATAAACTAGATTTAGACTATCAACTAAAACATACCATATCTTTTAGGTTATGTGTGAAGCCGTTGCCTTGCATCATTGAGATTATGTTACTACCACTACTACTGTACTACTAAGGTGAGTCATAGCCCCTACTCTTACTTGTTTTACAATGGTTTATAAACATTTTTGGGGGAGATACATGCTTAACTACTGTTTTTACTTTTGCAAGTATTCATTAACTAAATACATGACTGTATTTCATATAAACTTTACTAGTTTACACATTTTTATATCTCATAAGAAAATACCTGTTATAGACATGATTACAAGTGATTTTTCAATGGTATGCTATATTTGATCTCTATTGCCTAAGTACCGATTACCAAAAGTCCCTCGTTCATGCACCTTAATCACCCAAAGGGTGAGTGTAAGTAGTTGTGAATAGATCTATTAGGGATTGACAATCCCCATTTGGTCGCTAGAGGAAAGCCACCAAATGCACGCTATTTGATTTCATAGGTTACTGGTAAATACCTATCCTGAGGGCCACTGTTTTACATCATTATTATGGATAATTCTAATGCCTGTTAATCGTTGAGTGTCATGAGTTTAGAGCAATAGAACGGTAGTACTGTATTCATGATACAATATCACAACGACTGATGTTTGGGGTGTACAATGCTGTAGCCCACTATTTTATTAAACTATGAGATTGTGCTCACTATATAGCAGGAAAACTATTAATAATTGGCAAACGAACAAACTATTTTGGTGTTGACCCGGTTAGGTCAAACAAACTACTATTTTGGTGTTGACCCAGTGAAGGGCAAACCAACGGACTATTTTTGAATTAATAAGGAAATCACTCATTTTCTGATTTTGATAATCAACTGTTATTATAACATCTATGGAATCATAAACTCTTTGATTTTGGAAATCGATATTCGAAACTATAAACTCTATGAACTCACCAACCTTTGTGTTGACACTTTTAGCATGTGTTTATCTCAGGTAACTAAACAAGAAGGAACTTGAACGCACGGAGTGGGCTTGTAACCCGGCATGGGCTTAAATAAATGTTTTGACACATTTCAAATAAACTTGTTGTTTAAACTATGAAACATCTTGTTGTCTCGAATATTTGGTATTTTAAATGAATTAAACTTTTAAGCGTCACTTTTGTGTCGTTTTCTATGATTGTGACAAAGATCCTCGAAGTAACACCCAAAAAGTCTTCCGCTGACATTTTTAAGTCTTCCGCTGACGTGATGATTTTGGGGGTGTTACAGATTGGCATCAGAGCTACAGTTATAGAGAACCAAGTGTTTTGAACATTGGACTATAACTACACTTTTAAAACGGACCACTTTTACAAAATACCACCTTATGCCCTCCGTGCCTACGTGTTTCCAATATCTGGTAGAGACGTTACTTTTACACGATTTCTTATATATGTTAACATGTTATAATTATGCTAATGACTTATATTTACTAATCGGGATTATTACAAATACCATGTCTTCATATTCCCACCCTATTGTCTTGTCATCGGATTTATAGGCTTCCTCTTCGACATCATCTGATCCAATTCACCGAAATAGGAAAATTCGACAACTTCAGCCGTATGAAGCAAATTCTTCTTATATCACTACCAGCTCTTGTCATACCACCACCGGAAATCAGTTATGCCACCACCACTTACACCACCTGTGCTATCACCATCACCACCTACTATCTTCTACCAATAGATCCATGAACTTCTTACTAGAGCAGTACTATAGGCAATTTTGAATGCACATCTTTTGTTTGGCATTTCGTGACATATAAGCATATCTTCACTAAAAAGTCATTAAGACTGTTCTTACCCATACCATGAACCAGAGCGAGTCCAATCCATCTTCCTTCCCTGAATAGACTGTGTCCCCTACATTCACTTCGTCCTCTGCTATTGCGCAAAGATTTTGTTTCCCCATTTAGTGAGTCATGAAAACACTACCTTATGTTTAGACATATTAATTCCAGTAAAAAGCCAAATAGAGAGTTTTTGCGTATGCCAGCTTTAAGAGTAAAGGAAAAGCTTGAAAAGCATACTTGCTTTAAGAACGGAAAGAGGTTCCTTCAGTGGTTCAACCTTACATCCACATAGGAGTTATTTGCGTAGAAAACCCCCAAATAGTCCTCTTAGTATCGAAACCTTCTTTTGACAACTTGTCAAGAAACGTGAATAAACTGAAAAACTTTAGACCTCCCAGCATAACAAAAGTTGAAGTTCAGCAACCTTCTTTACGTCTATCACTTTTATCCGAAACCCTCATTGTTAAATATCTGTTACAGACAAACTTTTTGTCTAAATGGGTAAGTTATCCCACAGATTTTCACGGGACAATGAATGTGAACAATAATTATTTTCCAAACACAATAGAATAACAATCTTCATTCAGAATGAAATTGCTTCTCAAGCCAAGACAACGCCACTAGTTAGAGTTACTCAACAATTATGACTATGAGATACGTTATCACCCAAGAAAAGCTAATGTAGTAGCAGATACGTTAAGCTAGAAAGAACGATTAAAAACCACTCAGGATTAGATCATTAGGAATGACTACTTATTCACCCTTTCATCACACTATACCCTTGTTGGCAGACAGACTTGTCCGACATGAGGATCGAATCGAAACTATTACCGACACCCTCAACGACTTTCTTCGTGAACACGTAGAGACTCTTACAGATGAGTGATGCGTGGGAATTGCAACAGGCTTTACCTCTCGAGGGATCTCGAGAAGCTTACAACCCCCACCAGGCAGTGTACCTGATCGTTGTAGTATAGTATAGTGACAAGTACCGGGGGATTGATCGTTCAGCTTAGGAATAGTGTCGCTAGGATTAGAAAGCCTAAATTACTAGTTCTAAAGGTGAGGGATGATTATTTTTGTATTTTTATATTTTTATGAAAGCAAGTAAAATCTCGGGTTTTGAAAGAGTGGGCGGAATTAGTTGCTATTCAACTAACCCAAAACTAAGATGCAATCAAAATAAAATACTAAAATTGAAATTAAACTAATTTATACTAAGGTTGTGAGCAGCAATTGGAGAAAATGTGTTTACTTAGACTTCACTACTCCCTAGATATCTTTTACATGTTTTTTTTTTTTTTTTTTTTTTTTTTTTTTTTTTTTTTTTTTGGTAAAGGGGTTAACCCCGGTAAATATATAACCAAAAAATCGTTAAGTACAAATGGAATGTGGCTGAAGTACCACATTAACCTCAAGCAAAAGCTTGATGAACAAGAGTTTATGACAGGCCATAAACATCACAAACCTAGCTATATTACAAAGCACCTAACTAGGTATAAAAACAAGAAAAATCTTGAATCAAGCGAACGTCCCGCATCCATCCATAAGCACGAAGGGAGCAAGGCGACCCAGGCAGTTTGCCTCCTTAAAAACCCTTTCCAAGAAAAACCCATAGGGAAAAACCTTGGAGTAGGGAAAAAGAGTACAACCCTTACCTGGCACTCCCTTCGTGAAAATAACAAGCACTTGGAATCTTCCATTTATCCAGCATTAGACGAGACCGAGTGGTTAACTTCTTGAACTTGAAGGTAACTAGCTTCAACCGAAGGGTAGGGACAATAGCTTGGACCACCTCATCAACAGTAGACTTCTTTTTATTAAAAAGCCTAGAATTACGTTCCATCCAAATGAAGTATGATGTAGCCGCAAGCACTAACCGAGAAAGAATACTAACAACAGAACGCCCTTTAGCAATAGGAATAATAAACTCAATAACATCAGCCAGCAAAGGCGAGATAGCATCCATGCCAGCTAAGGATCGAACCTGTAACCAAACCTGCAAAGAAAATGGACACTCAAAAAACAAGTGAGTGTGAGAATCCGGTACAGTATCACAAAGAGGGCATCGAAGGAGACTTAAATCAACATTAGGCCCAACATCAGATTCCCGCAGCCTATCTTGAGTTTTCAACTTCTGCCTAATAACAAGCCATAAATGCACCGCATGCCTAGGAATACAGTGAGGAAACCACGGAATCAAAACCCAATCGACTTGAACAGCTCTTGCACGAATGGATTCCCAAGCTAAAGCAACCGAAAAAGGCCTAACATTACCATCCAAATCCCTCCATAATAAAACATCATCAGCATCATCCACAAGATTAGGAATAGGGAGATTAGCTAAATTCGGAAATCTAGAATACCAATCAGCAGGCCATCTCCAAGAACCATTAACAATAACATCATAAACAGAGTCCGATAAAGTGAGACCAGCCCGACTAATGTCTCTAGGGGTGAGAATATTGCGAAGAGGGCTAATCTCACTCCACATGTCAAACCAAACAGAAGTAGACCTACCATTTTTGATCATATGCCAAATAAACGGACGTACCTTCGGTCTAATAGCAAGCAGCTTACGCCAACCCCAACTAACATCTCCCAAGCAAGGAACATCCCAAAAACTCCTTCCACGAAGTTTGTAAGAATGAATCCATTGGACCCATAAAGACTCTTTGTTAGTTAAAATACTCCAAATATGCGTAGTCATAAGAGCAATATTAAAATCTGCCATTCTACGAATACCAAGACCACCTTCACTCTTAGGCATACAAACAGAATCCCACGCCACTTTAGCCTTACCCTTTTTCATTTCCCCTTGACACAATAAGAAACCCCTCATGAGCTGCTCCAAATCATGAATAATACGAGCAGAAAGAATGAAAACAGAAGCCCAATAAATATGCATCGAAGACAACACGGATCTGATCAATTGCAGCCTACCTGCCAACGAAAGAAACTTATTACGCCAATCATTCACTCGCCCTTCTAATTTCTCCACAAGAACCTTGCAATCCCTATAAAGAAGCCGAGATGAAATGAGAGGAACACCCAAATATCTAACCGGAAGAGAACCTTCTGCAAATGGCATAGACTGAAGAATCATTGCTTTCAAGCCACTAGGAACATTACAGAAAAAAGCAGTACTCTTGGGAATACTCGGAACAAGACCCGAAACATTCTTGAAATCCTCCAAAGCTTGCATAATAACATTAACCGAATCAGGGTGGCCTCTAGAGAATAAGAAAAGATCATCTGCAAAACAAAGGTTAATAATACGCTGCTGCTCACATAAATGATGAAACTGAAACTCCGCCGTATTAGCAACCTTTTTCTGTAGAATAAGGGTTAAAACCTCCATAACCAAAGTAAACAAGTAAGGAGATAACGGGTCACCTTGCCTAAGACCTCGCTTACCTTGGAACCAGCCATGAAGATCCACATTAACACATATGGAATACGATGTAGTAGAGACACAAACCATAATCCAATCGACCATTTTAGGATGGAACCCAAAACCAATCAGAATTGACCTAAGAAACGCCCAATCAACCGTATCATACGCCTTTTGAATATCAACTTTAAAAGCACATCTAGGCGGACCTCTCCCTCTATGATAATTCCTCATCAGTTCTTGTGTAAGCAAAATATTATCAGAAATACGCCGCCCAGGAACAAACGCAGACTGGTTAATACTAACAAGATGACCAAGGCTATCTTTAACACGATTAGCGATTATTTTACTAATGCATTTAAACAACACATTGCAACAAGTGATAGGCCTATAATCAGTAATCTTAGACGGGGTAGACACTTTAGGGATCAGAGATATAATCGTGTGATTTATTTCCTTAAGAAGCTTACCATTTGAGAAGAAATCCCGAATAGCACTCATAACATCAGGCCCCACAACAGACCATGCTTTCTTAAAGAAAGCAGCAGTGTACCCATCCGGACCAGGAGCTTTATCGTCCCCCATCGAGAAAATGGCTTCCCGAATTTCAGAATCCGTAATATCTCTCACCATAAAATCAGCCATTTGCGGATTAAGAACATTCGAGAATAAAGTATGATCATCAAGAGGAGAACAGTCCCCTTCAATACCCAGAAACTGCTCATAATGAGAAACAAACGCCCCAGCAACAGCATTACCTTCATACAAAACATTAGCCGCATCCCGAACCACATCAATTCGATTACGAGCACTTTTACTCTTAACAACATTATGAAAATAAGCCGTATTAGAATCACCTTCTTGAAGCCATTGAACTTTAGATTTTTGCTTTAAAAACCGTTCCTCATCTAAAATTGCCTCCTTGAAAGCAAGAAGGTAATGAGCAAGATCATCACGAAGGGCTGAATTAAACGGGTCTTTATCAATAGCAGTTTGGACCTCATCTAACTCCTTACGAAGGGTATTAACCCTATCATGAAGATTCCCTTGATTATACAAGAGCTTACGAAATGAAGATTTCAGCCCCTTCAAACGTTTAACAACACGATACATAGCACATCCATTCACACCAAGATTCCACCCCAAAGTAACAGTATCAATAAAACCCTTTTTATGCACCAAGAAATTAGAGAACTTGAAAGGTTTAGGTTTGAGCTTAGCCACTTGAGGAATACGAAGAACACAAGGAGAATGATCAGAAATACGGTAGGGTTGGAAAATAGCAAACGAACCCGGGAACTCATCACCAAACTTTAAATTACCCATTATTCTATCAATCTTCTTTAACGTACCATTAGAGCCTCTTGGTTTTTGATTCCATGTAAAATGCAGCCCCGTACTATTAACATCCGAAACCTCCATATTCAAGACACATTCTTTGAATTCACGCATAGCAATATCAGGAGCATAACCACCACACGAATGATCCTCCAAATTAAGGGCAGCATTAAAGTCGCCCAATAATACCCAGGGTCTACTACGCATGAATTTAGCATGGCTATCAAGGTTACTCCAAAGCGCTCTCCGATTAACATAATAATTATCTGCATAAACAAAAGAACAAAAAACGGTTTTGTTTTCATTACGAACATTAACCTGCACATGCATAACTTGGTTAGTAGAAGCCATAACCATAACATCAACAATATCATCATTCCAGAGCAGAATGATACGAGAACCCTTAGTACAAAGATTCCCATTAGATGTCCATTTCCACTTACGACAAACCTTACGACAAGTATCGAACACACCCGACGCATCCACATGAGACTCCAAAATAGCACACACACTAAGATTATTCTCATTAACAACCTGATGAACCTCTTTTTGTTTAGGGGCACGGTTCAGACCCCTTATATTCCATGAAGCAATACTAAACATCGGGCACATTGAGAACGGAAGTGCTTGCCCCCGATTGATCAAATAAATTACCAGATTCATCAAAAACATTAACAACCTCCTCCTCATCAAGCTTAGTATCCTCCTGACCACCCTCATCCATAGCCAAAGCATCAAAGGGATTAGAAGTGGAAATATTAGCATTCGGTTTAGAGGAACTTACCTTGGTAGTTTGGTTGTTTGTTGTAACATTCTCATTATGAGACGGGCTAATACTCTCCTTGGACTGAAAAGTACTACTAGATGAGGCGACATCCACCTTTTCAAGAGGAGGACCAGAAGTACTAGCTGCACCTGCTGATGGTTGAGGTGGAGTTGCAACAGCTTTAGGTCTATAATACATATTCTTACCCACAGGGAACCCCTTAGCCACATTATTATCCTTAACCATACCCTTCTTTTTATTTTTCTTTTTTCCCACCAGTTGAAAACCATCATCATCATTAGATTTCTCCACAACTGGTGTAGGCATAACTTTCTTAGGACAACAATCTGTAGAATGGCCAAATATCAAACAAATATCGCACCTAGGAGGTTTCCATTCATACTCTACCCGGATTATTTCAGACGTGAATCCAAGACTGTCCACAAGAGGGACACCAACTGTAATTGACTCCTTAAGATCAGCATGAGAATCAATCTCAATTAAACATCTAGCAAAGCTGCTTCTTCCCCGGGAATCAATACACATAGCACTAGTATAAGAATCAAGCATTATTGGAGTACCTAAGTGCGTAGCAATAATACTAATACCATCTTCCGAAAACACCTGCAATGGAACATCATTAAGCTTAACCCATACTGGAATACGTGTTAATTCCTCTTTCTTTAAGCTTGTATTCATAGTCCACTTTTTAAGAATAATAGGGCTATTTTTAATCATCCATGGACCCCCTTCTAAAATAGCATCCAAACCAGCCTGGGAATCAAACTTAAAGAAGAAAAAACCATTATCATTCATCATAACTCGTTTTAAACCATGCTTTGCCCAATTGTTACGAGCAAAATATTCCACCACGGGAAAAGCAATACGTTTCCCAATAAAATAACCATAAAGGGTAAACTCAAATTTCGAACTAATATTTTGAACGACCTTACGGGGAATAGAGATATCGACCCCCTTAAACACATTATCCACCTTAACCATACGAAAATTAGGTTTCACTTTAGTAGTAGCATTATTCGTACCAGTAGTCACACCAACATAAGATTTAGGTACTGAATTCACATCAACAGAATGCATAATAGGATTGGAATCATTAGAAATACCCATGATCTTAGTTTTAGCTTGTGTCGCATCATTAACAAGAGTAAATCTGCCCGCCATATTAGATACTCCAACACCATCACCCTTAGGTAAGTTAGCATCAACGGTTGTATCTTTAGAAGTAGTAGTAATAGGAGGAAAAAAACCAATCCCCACGTTAGGCATACAAGATGTGTTAGACATAAAATAAGAACCAAATACCTCATCCGTGTATCCATCCTCACATGTAGCACCAGTATCCATGCTGCTAACCGTAGCAGCAACATTATCAACTTCACCCCTAGCATCCATAGCGTTGACATTAGATCCACTAACAGCCATATCGTTTGTACCCTGGTTTATCGAATCCAATTTAGGGTTTGTGAGAACCCTAAAAGCTTGTCGTGGCTGTTTCCCATCAGATATACGAGAATCCTTCTTCAATTTAGCCATTCTAGCTTCAAAACTATCAACATCAACCTCAACAAAGCCACCTTTCTCCATAATGAAAACAAAAAGAAAATCAAAACAAAAAACCCTAACAGCGAAACCCTAAAAACGATTACAAAAAAACAAAAGATCAACGTCGATCTTCAAACCGTGTACCTCAAACAAGTCGAGGCATATTAATAAAGCACCAAGGATCCTAACCGACTTCCATGATTGAATCAGAATGAATAAATTCGGTTAAGAAATAATCGAAACACCAAAAAGCGATTGAATGAAAACCCTAAAAAAAAACCGAAACCCTAATAAAACCAGGTCTGAATCCAAATAAAAACAATGTTATAGGACTGAATTAATCAAGTTAACCGTCCAAAACACAATCGTTATGAGGAGTAGGACAAGATTTAGAAGCTTAGAGATCGATTAAGTGAGGTAGGAGAGAAATCAGAAAAATCGCCCATAGTAAGATCGTAGTTAGGGTTTTTTTTTTTACCTTTTCATCTATCTTTTACATGTTAATTACTTGTTATAATTGCATGGATGACGGATCGTATTCCTTAATACCATTCATGGGGTGGCATATATAACTCCCCAATTCTATGAGCTCTTATCTCCTCCTACACCATGACCCAGCACAACTATAGGGATTGTAAACAGTGGCTCATACATTAAATACAACCAATAAAGACCTAGTACGCCTCGGTTCATGTTTCTTAAGACGTTCAAGCATGTTACCATTTGGAGATCTGCCAGTTTTCTTAAGCCTAACATATAAAATCATTCATCCAAGAACAAGAATAAACAAGTAATCAACACATAATCAATATCTAGGTTTCATTAGATCTAAGCAAACACAAAGGAGATCTAGCCTAGCATAATTGAATTGAGATAAGAACAAGATATAGACAACCAACACATAGACATATTGATTGAATTAGAAGAACACTTATCTCAATTACAATGCAAGGTATCAAGGGTTTGGAACCCTTGAAAAACCTGTAAAAGTTGCACCAAATTCGTCTTTAGGGTTTCTCCAAAACTTCTCTCCTTTTTAATGTAAAAACTAGAAAACTATATATAGGAAAACTGGGCTGACGGCGTCAAGACTACCATGTGACGCCGTCACCTCGCTGCCAAATACTTCCTCGGACGGCCTTGATCTACTTATGACGGCCTGTGTGACGCCGTCACCAACCACGGTATTTTATTCTTGGGACTTTGACGCCGTCAGGATGACTTTTGACGCCGTCATCAACTACGGTATTTTATTCTTGATGTCTGACGCCGTCAGGGTGTAACTCTTGACGCCGTCACCCAGTGTTTCCAGCATGGAAAATTGATACTTTGCTGTTTTCTTCACTTTTATGCTCCAAAAACGTCCAAAATGGCTTCTTTTCCAGAATTCACTCTCCAAGTACCTAAAATCACAAAAGGAACGATTTAGGGCAATATTTGATCAAATAAAGTCGGATTCGGGCTTAAATGACCCCCTAAAAACGGATCATTTTTCGCCTCATCATATACCCTTACACTTGAGATTTGCTTGTCCTCAAGCAAATGAGCTTTTATTCTACTCAAAAGACAAGTTAGGGGTCATTTAACACTAATATAAAAGTAATTACAACAAATAATCGTTCCACTAAAGACCAATAGATAAGCACGGAGATCATACACAAGCACCTCACAAATAGTGTTTAGATACTCACATCTCTCGGGTGTAATAAAGTAATATAACATTATGGAAATGGAAGATATCTCTCACTACCTGTCATAGCAAAATAGATTACCATAGGCTTGGGAAAGGATCAAACCTCCACCACATGGCGTAAGCACCTAGGATAAACTATCAAAGAGGTCTTTTAAAGGGTTGTAACGTTAGGTATAGGGATATGAATTACACGGTTTTGTTGGATAAATGAAGTTTTACTGGTGGCGAGTTAACAATCTTGGTTAATTACATGTACAAGATGGCGTTGCTAAGCCAAGACTAGACTCGACTTAAGCTAATAAATGAAAAATAACAAAAACATAAAATAAACATAAAATGAAACGGGATGGTAGTCCGTATGTTTTTTCTCTTTTTCCTTTTTTCTATTTTTTTCTTTTCTTTTTCTTGATTTTTTCGATTTTTTTTTTTTTTTTTTTTTTTTTTTTTTTTTTTTTTTTGCATACACTCTTACCCTACCATCCGAAATAATACATCATAGGGGATGAGAATTC
The DNA here is from genome assembly GCA_030686995.1 of Artemisia argyi. Classification (NCBI taxonomy): domain Eukaryota; kingdom Viridiplantae; phylum Streptophyta; class Magnoliopsida; order Asterales; family Asteraceae; genus Artemisia; species Artemisia argyi. The sequence continues at coordinate 92,388,188 of CM060707.1, read as the reverse complement.
CCCTTACACTTGAATCTTTACATACTTTACATTAAACTAAACTAATGACTCGAATTAAGAAAATTAAAACACTTGGAGCACTTTTAAGATTAACGTACATATGGGGGTAATAATTGATGTTCTTCCCCATTACTCCATAAATAAGTACTTACCCATGAGTCCCAATCGTCCCAAAACAATATGTACAAGGATATGACTCGACTTAGCAACCATGTAATCAATTAGAAAGTTAACTTAGGGTTTAACAAATAACAATAATGCACTAAAAATGAGCGCATACACGGAAGGCTAAGGCGATTTAGGTGTACATTTAAGTGGGGTGTAACAAATTCTTCCTTTAAGTAAGATGCTTAAAGTTAGGAACGAAAAGATAGGCTCGGAGGGGTGTACTAGGGGTTTCGTGTACTAAAAATGAGTACAACGCTAAGGGTGTGGGAAAAATTAGTTGACTTAACTAGCCAAGTAATATGACTTAAATGGTCAAGTAATCATGATACGGGTTTAACACAAGGGTGATCCTAATGCCTCTTATCATGTAGTAAATCCTACCACACGAATGTAGTCTCACTAGCGGTCTCGGGATGCATCACTAACGCAAGTTCTAGAATCTAAATGCTACCGGTACACTCATAAGCACTAATAGTAAATGCTTTTCCTATCAAATCTAAAGGCGAACCTCACATTTTTTGGTGGAAAATTTTTCTGAATATATGGTTATGTGCTAGTCATACAATCTCCTATCCATGAGACGCTTGCTATGGCTAAAGTTTCACTCCTAAATGTTGTAAAAATTTTTAAATTTGGCGCTAAAATTGCACTAACAAGTATTTCTCATAGTTTTATTACACATCTACCATTAAACAAAACAAACTCAAGCGAGAGTGCATATGTAAGGTATCATCTTTTTACCCTCCCCTTACACTTAAGATGAACATTGTCCCCAATGTTCAAGTAAAGAATGTAAAAGTGAAAAAGTAAAGAGAATGAAATCAAATACTCCCCTGATTCGCTCGGTATGGATTTTAGGTTGACCAGGTTAGATCTTCTTCCAAGAAAACGAACAATCAAAGCTTCCCTTCCAGAATATAAATCATCTCCTTGTCAAACATAACCTGTAAATCCTGACACAATAGACAAGACAACCTCGCGTAAAATCGGCGGCATCCTATATAAGTTACTAAATCCTAGAAAACAAAGTAAGATATAATGCTTGTGGAATGAAGTTTGCAGATTTCCTGGAGTTATAAAACTTAATAATTCACAAAAACCATAAGACTCCGTTAGAAAAACAAAACTGGTAAAATTTCCAGATTTTTTACTCCTGACGCCGTCAAGAGTAAACTCTGACGCCGTCAGAATGGACCTGCAGAAATTCTCATGTTAAGTTTTCGGAAAATTTCTGGAAAAACTTGGTCCTACTTCCTGGAAAATCCTGCAAAACTTCATTATGACTCAATACAAGCATTTGACTCTAACAAATACGAATATACATGCTCATTTATTATTGTGGAGAATCATGATCGGTTTGTTTCTTAAAAACATATTTGGGGTTTCCCCTTACACTTATCTTTTGCAAAAATACTTTTAGGTTGGAGTTAAGACTAGGCCAAACAACATAGTAAAGTATTTCCACATTTTAATTGAGAAACATGATCAACCAACAAAAAAAATAAAACATGCATACGGAAACAAATAACAATCAAACAAATAAAATCACACAAAACATGGGTTGCCTCCCAAGAAGCGCTTTTCTTTATTTACGAGTCTTGTAGCTAGACTCAAAGTCATGGGTTACTACGTGATCTCATCATTGGTTCCACTCTCTAGGTCGTCTTCTAAACCAGTTTTGTATTCCGGACCTAGTTGCAAGCACTCTTTGTAGAAACCAAGCATTCTATTTCTAACATACTCTACTCCCCTACGTCTATCCTCCTCATTCCTATAATAAGCCGCTTGCTTGCGTTCCTTTTCGAAATTAGAGAGGAAGCGGTATTGCTCAATCTTGTAGGGCATTTGATAAGCAACCTCATCATTCTCTTTCTTGAATCTAACTATCCCTAAAGTCGGATCATAACTCATCCTAGTGGCCTCAAGCAATGGTTTCCCAAATATTATTTGACTTAGGCAAGCATCTATCACCGGACGAGTGTCTTCCACTATCATAAAATCAATCTCATAGGTAAGATTCCCTATAATCACATGTAATCCCTTAACTCTCCCTACAAAATTACTTATCCAATTTTTACCGGGCATCATCCTATAATTGAGTTGCTTCTTCATCACCCAATTGTAATAAGTCCTAGTCATGATGTTCACGGGTGATCTAGGGTCTATGTAAGCTTTCCATACATGCATGTGCCCGATATTGCATGGGATGTTAATGTTAGAGGGGTCTCCCATTTTGATAAGGGGGTCGCCAAAGATATATGTTTTCTCGGGACTATCGAATAAATCCTTATGGTATTCCCGTTCTTCCTTGGTTGGCAACTTATCAAAGTATTCCTCTATAGGTTCTACCTCCTCTAGTTCCTCGTCCTTATTAACCTCAACTTCCCTACTCTCATCCTTACTATCGGCTTTTATTCTGACTTCATCCTTATCACTCTCCTCTATCTCCTTATCTATTGGTTTAATGGTGACAACATTGACAAAGTGGACATGTTTGGATGATGAGGGGTCCTTAATTTGGATTCCACTATTCGTGTCCCTAGTGTCCTTCCTAGGTGTGATTAATGCTTGGTTGTTGAGGGCTTTCAACAAGTTGTCAATCTTGTTGGTCATCTCCGTTTGTTGTTGGTTGAATTCGGTTTCAAACCTAGCTATGCGGGCTTCTTGAGATGCCATGAATTTTGACATCAATCCTTCAAGATTGTTGGTACTACCATAGTTGTTAGAAGGATTGTTGTTGAAAGTACGGTTGGATGGTGGACCGTTTGGTTGGTAACGATTAGGTGGGTTGGATGAATTGGGTTGATTTTGTTTCCACCTAAGGTTTGGGTGATTTTTCCATGAGGGGTTGTATGAATCACCGTATATGTTTGGCTCGAGTTTGAAAGTGTACCACTTATCTCCCGCTTCGTCGGTACGCGTGGATGCGTAGTCCGCAAAAGCTGTTCCGGGGAGTTCCACACAATCACGAGTGTCATGGGGACCACTACATAATTCGCATGAAGAAGTGATTTTGTTCACTTGGCTTGAAGGCTTAGGAGCATCGTAGGATTTCATGAGAAACTTGACTTGGTCCTCAAGTTCCATGATCCTACGGTCGGGAGTGCTAGAATTGCTCGAAGGCAAAGATATTGCCTTGACCGTTTTGTTCAAGTCACGGGGATCATTCCAACTTTCGTTGTCATAGAGAGCAAGATCTTCTATGAGTTCCCATGATTGTTCCGCACTAAGATCACGTAGCTTACCACCGGCCGATTGGTCAATGGTTCGCCTCGTGGAGATGTCGATATGGTCATAAAAAATTTGGAATTGGAGCCAAAGATCTATGCCATGATGAGGGACTTTTTGGAGTACGTCCTTGAAACGAGTCCATGCTTCATAAAGAGATTCATTTTGACGTTGTTGGAACATCAAGATGTCATTTCTAAGCTTAGTAGTTCTCCCCGGTGGGAAAAATTGAGCAAGGAAACGAGTGGTGAGATCATCCCATGTGGTGATGGATCCTGCGGGTAAACGCTCAAGCCATTGACTAGCTTGATCCCGTAGAGAGAATTGGAATAGGCGTAAGCGGGTAGTCTCTCTAGTTTCAACACCTAGGTCTATGGAATCTACGATTTTGAGAAAGTCCTTAAGATGTTGGTTTGGATCTTCGGAACGAAGTCCATGGAATGCACATCCGCTTTGCACCAACCGGATGGTGTCGGATCGTAAGGGGGTCACATTGGCTCCGGTGAGCTCAATGGTGTTTCGGTAGCCTTGATGGCTAGGTCGGGAGTACTCTCCTAAGGTTCGGGGGCCTAAGGGGTTCTAGTGGTGGGTTTTGTTGTGGTGGGATGATGGGTTCAAAGATGTTACCACCTTCCATGATGTCGGATAGTAAAGAGTTACGAACAAAGGCACGAAGAAATAAGATAGACTAAAGAAGACCTAAAAATCAAAATAAAATCTTACTAGAAAGGAATCTAGCAAGTAGACCTAATAAAAAGAAATCCTAACCTAGACAATAACTATTCCCCCGGCAGCGGCGCCAAAAACTTGATGCGTGGGAATCGCAACAGGCTTTACCTCTCGAGGGATCTCGAGAAGCTTACAACCCCCACCAGGCAGTGTACCTGATCGTTGTAGTATAGTATAGTGACAAGTACCGGGGGATTGATCGTTCAGCTTAGGAATAGTGTCGCTAGGATTAGAAAGCCTAAATTACTAGTTCTAAAGGTGAGGGATGATTATTTTTGTACTTTTATATTTTTATGAAAGCAAGTAAAATCTCGGGTTTTGAAAGAGTGGGCGAAATTAATTGCTATTCAACTAACCCAAAACTAAGATGCAATCAAAATAAAATACTAAAATTGAAATTAAACTAATTTAGACTAAGGTTGTGAGCAGTAATTGGAGAAAATGTGTTTACTTAGACTTCACTACTCCCTAGATATCTTTTACATGTTAATTACTTGTTATAATTGCATGGATGACGGATCGTATTCCTTAATACCATTCATGGGGTGGCATACATAACTCCCCAATTCTATGAGCTCTTATCTCCTCCTACACCATGACCCAGCACAACTATAGGGATTGTAAACAGTGGCTCATGCATTAAATACAACCAATAAAGACCTAGTACGCCTCGGTTCATGTTTCTTAAGACGTTCAAGCATGTTAACATTTGGAGATCTGCCAGTTTTCTTAAGCCTAACATATAAAATCATTCATCCAAGAACAAGAATAAACAAGTAATCAACACATAATCAATATCTAGGTTTCATTAGATCTAAGCAAACACAAAGGAGATCTAGCCTAGCATAATTGAATTGAGATAAGAACAAGATATAGACAACCAACACATAGACATATTGATTGAATTAGAAGAACACTTATCTCAATTACAATGCAAGGTATCAAGGGTTTGGAACCCTTGAAAAACCTGTAAAAGTTGCACCAAATTCGTCTTTAGGGTTTCTCCAAAACTTCTCTCCTTTTTAATGTAAAAACTAGAAAACTATATATAGGAAAACTGGGCTGACGGCGTCAAGACTACCATGTGACGCCGTCACCTCGCCGCCAAATACTTCCTCGGACGGCCTTGATCTACTTATGACGGCCTGTGTGACGCCGTCACCAACCACGGTATTTTATTCTTGGGACTTTGACGCCGTCAGGATGACTTTTGACGCCGTCATCAACTACGGTATTTTATTCTTGATGTCTGACGCCGTCAGGGTGTAACTCTTGACGCCGTCACCTAGTGTTTCCAGCATGGAAAATTGATACTTTGCCGTTTTCTTCACTTTTATGCTCCAAAAACGTCCAAAATGGCTTCTTTTCCAGAATTCACTCTCCAAGTACCTAAAATCACAAAAGGAACGATTTAGGGCAATATTTGATCAAATAAAGTCGGATTCGGGCTTAAATGACCCCCTAAAAACGGATCATTTTTCGCCTCATCAATGAGATTGAGAACTTCGTAATTGGCAAATTAGCTATGAAGGCTGTATTTGAACAGATGGATACTCAGTTTTGGGAATCAATGGAGTTTATAGGAGCATTGTCTGGAGCCAACACTTCAACAGAAATAATGATGAGAGCCCTGGACCGTGAAATTGAGAGGATTGACATGGAGAATGTGTATCTTAGGCAAGCCTTACAAGAATCCCTAGCTAGGGAAAGAGCAAGAGACCAAACCATCGAAACTATAACCACTGCCATTCAAAAACTCCAAAACCTTAGGAAAAACCATGAATCTGAGACTTATCAGTTTAACAAACCAATGTGCTATTAATAAGGAATCTTGTTATATGATGTTTTGATAACATTCAAACAAGTATTAATAAATGTTGTAATGACATCGATTTATGTTTGTCCTTCCGACATGATGTGACACATCTTAATTTAAATTTCTCATTGACTAAGTTGTTATGACTATAACCTATTCTTGGTTGTATTAGAGGTATTTTAACTTAACAAGGTCAGTATGAAATTCTAAACCTACGTCTTTCTTCCCTCGATGATAGCAACATGGCTAGAACTAGAAGAACAACCACAACGCCAACAAACCCCAAAGTTATGACCCCAGCAGCGATACATCAAGCAATTGCTGATGGTGTCAATACCTTCTTAACCGAACAAGCCCGCCAAAGAGATACTGTCACACAAATGGCTGGAAAAGCGACACCCACACCTCGTCACTACACCTATAAGGACTTTATAGCAATGCCAACCCACATACTTCAAAGGTACCGAAGAGATATCCAAATTAGCCCAATGGTTTGAGCGATGTGAAACGGTCTTCCAAAGAAGTAGATGCTCAGAAAACAACAAAGTTAGCTTCGCAACGGGAACTCTAATACAAGATGCCCTATCTTGGTGGAATGCTATGGTTCATACTCTAGGAGCAACGACAACATATCAACTCTCATGGACTGAATTCAAGACCAAGATATTAAAGAAGTATTGTCCTCGTTCGGAATTGAGGAAGCTTGAGGATGAGTTCTATGTGTTGGTAGTAAAGGGAATCAATCTGAGAACTTACAACCGAAGGTTTCAGGAACTTAAGATACTATGCCCATCGATGGTGCCTGACCTTGAGAAAACCTTGGAGAAGTACGTCCAAGGACCCCCTAGGAGCATTGAAGGAGATGTCACCTCATCAAACCCGCCATCCCTGGAAGCAGCAATGAAACTTGCTCAGAGGCTATTGGACCAAGAGGTCAAATGCAATGAGCTCAAGAGGAAACTCGATAATAAAAGAATCACCCATCACCACGACAACAACCATCATGGCAACACCAGCAATCACTGCAACAACAACAACAACAACAACAATTCTCAACAACGCAGCAGGCTGATGAAGTTTAGAATTTAACCGCCCGAATTTCCTTAAGCACTTGGTTGTACTAAGTGATGACACCTTTAAGTGTTCGTCTTTCTCACAACTTAGGTCTACTTTCTGTTCAATAAGCGACTCGCTGTGATATTTCCTCATCCATTGTACTATTTAGTTTTCCCTAAATTCCATATTATCCACTCCTTTTACTCTAGCTATCATTTCATTTATGGCATGGCCAAAATCCATTTCAACACCAAACAGACGAACTATTATAGTATTAACTAAGTTGGGGCAATCACTCACACTTTGATTTAGGAAATCAACCGTTTAACTTATAAACTCTACGAACCAACAACTAGACCGGACATCATACGGGTCGATTGGTCCAAGCATTGCATTATTACTCGTAAATTATACATTGCCTGATCACCTATGTCTAATTTAGGAAGAATCATGCAATGAAGGGAACAATGGTCTCTGAGGTGTAAGTAAGTTATACTTGAGATATAGGATTTCTAAGGAACACGAAGAACACGATTCGCACCAAGTACCCACATCTTTTCCCTAGACACCCTTGGCAACTATCTTAGACTAGAATTCCGGGACGGAATTCCCTGTAAGAGGTAGGTAATGTAACCTCCCGTAATTTTCCCATACGATTAGTAAATATCAATAATTGAATAAAGAATATTACGTGAATTAAATACCATTTTTACGAGGAACAATTTTATTTATTTATTTTTTTGCATGACTTATTATGTGAATCACTACGACATTTATGATTGATCATTTGCCTAGGAACGATGCTTACACACAACCTTGATAGTTTATTAATATTGCGAATAATATAATATATTTAAAACGTTTATATTTTATAAATATACGTTTCATATAATTACCGTACAATATTTATATATTTCCGGAGCCTACGAAAATTCCCGAGATTGCTCACTAATATTTTTGGACCTCGACGCGATAGAACAAGCTCACCAAGCTCCGCATCCCAAGCACACCTCTAACTATTATATTTATAAATCACAAGTACATGTTTGCTTTAGCTCAGTTGATTATAACTTTTACACACGACATATCCCTTTTATTTCACAACTCTAGTTTCCATGCTTCTAAGAACCATGAAAGACAATTGTTATCAACTTTTAAATATAATTGCTATACTAGAATATGGATCAAGTTAATGCACCTTACACAATCTAAAATTAACACAAATAGTAATAACACTTCGTATAAATTCTAATAAACCACCAACTTTCTATAACGAATTTAAATCCTAAATTTAAGACCCTTCTGGTTCGAACCAGTAAAAGTGTAAAACACGAAAGTTGTCCGAAATAATGTTTTACGTCTAGACTCGCGAGATTTTAAACCAAAAACGTAATTCCAAGCTGTTATCTTTAAAATACGACCTGGACTCAAACTTGGGTACTACTACATGTGCAAAACTCTTACACCACCTTCCTCACATTGCTACTCCCTCAAATGAAGCCTATGGAAACCATGTTACATTCTTACAAGTTTACTTACACACTCTACCTCCCACCTCTAACTCTCCCCAATCCAAGAGTAGCCACATATTTGACATACTTACACACTCAATGTCATACTAGATCCTTGCACATTTCATCATTGAATTCCATTCTTATATATAAACTCACATGCAAATCATTCACTAACACATTCAAACGCAACATATTCTTTCTTTTTACTATCCATCGAGAAGAAAGAAAAGAAATAAGCAAGGCACATGGATACTAAATAGGCGAACTTTCCTCTCCCTATTATACGTACACAATCACAATCATATTTCCCAAACTATAAACGAAACACATCAAACCTTTCACTTAAATCCCAATTACCACCAAACGGACCCTTAATTATTTTTGTTTTCTGCTGGGGCGAAACACAATCAGAAGCCCACCAGGCCAAGCCCAGCGTGGGTTATTTTTTTTCTTTGTTTTTCTTTTTTGTTCCCAGTCGACACAGCCAAACAAACACCCTCGGTATTTATTTTCTCGACACACAACACCAATATATTATTACACAACTCGAATCATTAACCTGCTAGCATTCAAGAATGACCAACCTCGTTCAATATCTCAACCCCTTAGTCACTCGAAATCAAGCAAAGTTAAACAACCCAAACCGAATGGCCAAAATCCGTAAAAACGTGTCACAACATCCCATAGCACCCTCTAACTATTATTTCCGGCCAAATCTCAATCCAAATCGTCCTATCTATCCTTCCTAGGGTATGCAATACGATCTTGGGTTAGATATACATATTAGAGTGGTTGGCAGATTCGTTTTTCATTATCTTCTATCGGATTTCTCCTTGTTTTTTCATTGGCAACTTTGAAAACCCTAACAATTCTTTGCTTATTAATTCGTTATCTTTAAAGTCGACCATTGATGTGGCTGGTTTTGTGGATTTGAATCTGTTTTAGGGTTTCGAAGTGGGTGCATATATGTTATATTTTGTAACCGCCATTAGGGTTTTAGGAATGGATCTGTTCATGGTTTATTTAAGTCGCTTTTGAATTCTTATTTATAGATCGATCTCCTTTGTGTGAAGGCGTCTGCTGCAGATTGGTATAATCTTTTAGGGTTTTATCGTGTTTCATTCAACGATTTCCTATATAGGATGTCGTCTGGTGTGTGGCTACGTGGTTATTGATGTGGTGTTGGCGACATGATTTCATGGTTCGACGAAACTTTTGTGGTTTCGATTTTATTAATTGTCACACCTGCTGGATTGATTCTTTGAATGCTATATCGAAACCCTTTTAGGGTTTTTTTTCTTCTTTGTTTGTTGGTGGCTATGACCTGTTTCGTTCATGGTGTAAGTACCCTCGTTAGGGTTGTACATGGTTTAATAAGGGAGAGATGGCTATCTGGTGATTGGGATTTCTTGCTGTTGATTATGATGGTAGACAAGTTAGTGAGGGTACCTTGTTCAAAAACCCTTGTTTCGGTTTGAAGACCTGCTGATCATTCAAGTTACATTAATTGGTCTTGTTATTGTTGTTGCTGATTGTTGATATAGGGATCATGCAGGTTCATCGTTCATAATCGTGTTGCCACTCTTATTTTATGTTGTGATCGATGCTACAGATTTCTATGGAAGTATATGTTTTTCCTTTAGTGATCACACGGTTATGAAGGGCTGGTGTATATTTGATGTTTATGATTTCAGTCTTTGTGTGATCATGGGAGGTGTCGTGGCATTGTGACTTGATCATTGGTTGTCTTCAAGTATTTCACTCGGATTGTTTGGAAGATTGGTTCAAGTTTGCTATGCTGGAAGTTCTACGATTACTAAGAAGACTCAAGTGTTTACTTGAATTATGATCTATTTTTATTCTTAGCAATTGTTAGATGTGTTTGGTTATGTAATTTATAAGAATGGCATGTAATTCTTATATAGTGGTTATGGTAGTGTCCTAAGGGACTAAGATGAGGGACACACCCTCATCCATTGTACTTCTACGTTTTTTTGGTTAATATATTTTACCAGTGTGCAGGATTACTCCCCTTTACCCAAAAAAAAAAAAAAAAACATCCCATAGCACCTCCCATGCTCACCAATGCTTACAAAGCCATGTCTATACATCTTACAATATGTCAGGAATAAGCAAAGATCGTATGACACGTTCTTTGTCATGTTAAAACTCGATTGGTTGGTTTTGGAGGCAACATGCATTCAATCTTATCTCAAACTCAAACACTTATAACCTCCTGCTCGTTTTCACACTCAAGACTTCCTTTAAAACCTCCCATGCAATCTCAGTTGATAACACACACATAAAACACCAAAAGTCTAATTTCATGAAGTTTTAGTATCAAATTGGGACGAACGGTTTGTCAAGCGTACGAGGAGTTCGAAGTAAGTTAAAGTACCATCATTTCTCATTCCTTGATCCTTGGTGAGTTGAGAATCGAACCACATTCCCCTCTTGCCCCAGCTCGACCTCTACATCCAATTTTACCCCACCCTTTTGAGGTGAGGTGAGAACACTTGAACCATTTTACTATTTTTCATTTCGTTATATTTGATTTTTGCACGTTTACTTTGATCATTTATCTCGTAAAATATAAACATGACACATATAATTTATTCGACATACAAGGAGTTTAATATACTAGCAATCAAGTGGTATAAAGTTTTTGATCTAAAAATAACGTATACTTAACAAACATAACACGTTTAGAAGTCACAAAGTCGTTTTGAAAGTTATTAAAAAGACTCGGAATATTTTTCAAAAACTTGAACTATTTTCAGGAATGGCTCTAGGCCTTATACTTTGACCTCGTATTTTATTATCTAGACGAACAACACCATTATTTTTGAGCTCTAACTAATTTTCCATGTTACAAACAATCAGGAGATGTAAAATATATGACCTTATAAGCTTGTTTAAACACATTTCAAAAGCCATTGTGTTAGTACAAAACTGTTTTTCAAAAACCTTTATAAATTAACAAATGGGATTATAAGTCCATTTAGCTGTTTTTAAGCTCATATGATAAGCTGGTCCTATAAGCTCTACTCTAACATTTTTATAACATAAAAATAAACCCAAGGCCAGGTCCAACCCTTTCGTAAGCCCAACGGATCTAAAAATATTAACGGGCCAAGTTTAATGGCTCGCTAAGCCCATTTAATTGGAAAAATTGGATTTTAAACAAATAAGCTATTGAAATAAGCTAATCTGAATGTTCTGAGCTTATTTAGAAAATAAAAATGTTAAACTTTTAATTTGGTGAAATTTGGACTAAATTTGCAAATTTTATTAATCGAGGGACTAAAAGCATAAATCTTGGAAACTTAGGGTAGAAACTGTCAAATCTGAATTTTTGAGTTATAAATTGTAATTATTAAAATTTAGAAGTAATAAATGTAAATATATATTACTTTGGACTAACGGTGTAAAGTTTATATCGTTAATGTCAAAAAGGTAACATTTGTAAAACTTGAAGGGATTTTCTGTAATATTATTTTATAAAAATAATATTAATATTTTATATATAAATACACATGTTTAGTATAAAACTCTTATAAATTTAACTTATATATATACGATATAAATATTCGCGTAACTATAATTAATTTTAACGATATATATATAACGATACGTTTATTTCTTTTCTTTTAAAACTAACATCATAAAACATCGTCTACATACTTCGACTTATTCTTGATGATTTTCCATCGCACATCGATCATCGATCATTACACTCACAAGTTATATGTATATATAACTTTGTTCTTGAACTTCAAGCATTTAAACGAACACGAGTTTTAATCACAACTGAATGACTAATATTCGCGATAAAAACTAGATTTAGACTATCAACTAAAACATACCATATCTTTTAGGTTGTGTGTGAAGCCGTTGCCTTGCATCGTTGAGATTATGTTACTACCACTACTACTGTACTACTAAGGTGAGTCATAGCCCCTACTCTTACTTGTTTTACAATGGTTTATAAACGTTTTTGGGGGAGATACATGCTTAACTACTGTTTTTACTTTTACAAGTATTCATTAACTAAATACATGACTGTATTTCATATAAACTTTACTAGTTTACACATTTTTATATCTCATAAGGAAATACCTGCTATAGACATGATTACAAGTGATTTTTCAATGGTATGCTATATTTGATCTCTATTGCCTAAGTACCGATTACCAAAAGTCCCTCGTTCATGCACCTTAATCACCCAAAGGGTGAGCGTAAGTAGTTGTGAATAGATCTATTAGGGATTGACAATCCCCATTTGGTCGCTAGAGGAAAGCCACCAAATGCACGCTATTTGATTTCATAGGTTACTGGTAAATACCTATCCCGAGGGCCACTATTTTACATCATTATTATGGATAATTCTGATGCCTGTTAATCGTTGAGTGTCATGAGCTTAGAGCAATAGAACGGTAGTACTGTATTCATGATACAGTATCACAACGACTAATGTTTGGGGTGTACAATGCTGTAGCCTACTGTTTTATTAAACTATGAGATTGTGCTCACTATATAGCAGGAAAACTATTAATAATTGCCAAACGAACAAACTATTTTGGTGTTGACCCGGTTAGGTCAAACAAACTACTATTTTGGTGTTGACCCGGTGAAGGGCAAACCAACAGACTATTTTTGAATTAATAAGGAAATCACTCATTTTCTGATTTTGATAATCAACTGTTATTATAACTTCTATGGAATCATAAACTCTTTGATTTTGGAAATCGATATTCGAAACTATAAACTCTATGAACTCACCAACCTTTGTGTTGACACTTTTAGCATGTGTTTATCTCAGGTAACTAAACAAGAAGGAACTTGAAGGCACGGAGTGGGCTTGTAACCCGGCATGGGCTTAAATAAATGGTTTGACACATTTCAAATAAACTTGTTGTTTAAACTATGAAACATCTTGATGTCTCGAATATTTGGTATTTTAAATGAATTAAACTTTTAAGCGTCACTTTTGTGTCGTTTTCTATGATTGTGACAAAGATCCTCTAAGTAACACCCAAAAGTCTTCCACTGATATTTTTAAGTCTTCCGCTGACGTGATGATTTTGGGGGTGTTACAGAATAGCTTTGGTGTTGATTGGAAGGGATTAGTACAAATTTGAACTAGAAAAATCACTTTTGATAATATATAATTAAGGTCTGTCCATTTTTGTAAAACGAGGAAAGATTAGGGGTTCATCAGTAACTTTGAACCAAATATTCAGAAAATAATTTCAAAAACGAAACTGTGGCCGCTTGAATGGGTAAAAATCGACTTACGACGAGGAAGTTATGATTTTTTCTAAGTTTAACGACGAAAAACTATTTTGTGAAAATAATACGTGCTGTATGCCGAGATTCGACGGACAAAACGAGGCGTTAGACGTAACCTAGAGGAGCCGACCTACTGAAAAGGTGTTTGTATATGTTAATACGAAATCTTGGATATAAAGAACGTAGAAAACGAGCTTATAATGACCAAGATATACGCGTTTGAAACCCGACAAACTATATGTACTTTCAACAGCTTTATATGAAAATATACTCTAAGTGTTAAAAACTATAATTTTCAAGTAACAACAATGAAGAGCCGTATTTCTTACCCATCGAGGCGCGTATGATCAAAAGTTATATAACACGACAATTAGATATCATTGCAAGGTTTTCAAAAACGCCGAGTTCAAACTCTAACACTTAATGCACAATATTTCACGACTAGTTTTGCGAGGCTATTTGAGACATATTTTTTTTCCAAGTTAAGAAAAATATTAAACTACGACAAAACTACTATATTTATCGATAGAACACCAAACGGGGATCGTGGAGTACCATTTCAACGTACTTACATGAAAAGTAGTTTATAACTTAACGAGACGTCAAAAATGTATTTTTTGACGATAAACATTATTTTCAAAACTAAAGAGTGGTATCGATAACATACGTACTTTCATGTATAGCATTGATTCATTGCTTACCTTAGATCATATCATTCATATTAGGTTGCGGCTAGAGTTCGCACCTTATTTCAATTCATACATTTTGTCATCATATCTGTTGGGAATAGACTTTATTATTTCAAGTGTCGGTCATTGAATTTTGTTATAGGTTGCATTATTTAGTTAATACGTTAGTTATTTTTTATGTTTTATTAAGTTTTATGCTTAGTTTATAGGTTTGGATAAAGTATAAGGGCTAAGGTTGTAATATTGTCAAAGTATGGTGAAGCCCTAATCCTTACCTATAAATAGTCTTGTAACACCTCATTTCAGGTGGTTGGTTCACTAGTAATATCATTAGTCTCTTATTATCATATTAGGTGTTCCTTCCACTCTCTCTCTACACTTACTTTCTCTCTCTAGAAATCTTAGTGGTTATGTTGTAAAATGGTGACCTAACAAGTGGTATCATTCACCAAGGGATAATATAGGTTGATTTAGGTTAGATTTGGTAGAAAAACTTGGTTTTAAAAGTGATTTTTGAGAAATACGGTTACTGTTCATCTTAAATATTCAAAGTTATAGAGTTAGGAAATTTTCAAGTTTGCGAGTTTGAAACGGTTTCTATAGAGTTAGGAAATTTCCAAGTTATAGAGTTAGGATTCTTCAAAGTTAGCGAGTTAGGAGAGTTCAAAAGTTAGCGAGTTAGGTATCTTCACAAGTTTGTGAGTTAGGTAATTTTCATAATTGGCGAGTTAGCCTTTTGCCTTATCGTCCATCGAGTAAGGTTATTTGTGGTAACTTACTAGGGGAAACTCTGCTTAAATTTTCACAAAATTATCGAGTTTGAAAATACTTAAAACATACCGAGTTTGCTTAACTTTCATGACATACTGAGTTTGGATTTTTTCTCAAAGACATACTGAGTTTGGACTATTTTCTAAAACATACCGAGTTTGGACTATTTTCTATAACATACCGAGTTTTGGAATTTTTCTAAAAAACATACCGAGTTTGGATTTTTCTAAAGACATTCCGAGTTTGAACTTTTCTAGGACTTACCGAGTTTGGACTTTTCTAAGGACATACCGAGTTAGAGTAAGAACATACCGAGTTAGAGCAAGACTTACCGAGTTTGACAAGTATCAATCTTACCGAGTTAAGACAAGCTTTAATACATACCGAGTTTCACTTTCTATAATACATACCGAGTTAGAATTTCTGTAAAACATACCGAGTTAGACATCCTTCAAATCTTACCGAGTTAGCAATCTTATCGAGTTAGAACAGATAGTCTACCAAGTTAGAAGCCAATATTTCTTTCAAGTTTGCTAGAAATACCTAAAACTAAAACCTTTATTTATCCTTAAAGATCCATTTTTTACATAATCACATCATCTCATCTTATCAAAATTTCTCCTTCTTATCTTTCTCTTCTTATTTCAAAAAAAAAATTAAATTTTTTACAGGAAACTATACGTTCAATTTTTACGCGAAATTCAAATTTTGGTTTAACGGTGAAAATTTTGGCCGAAAATTCAAAAATTTTGGCCAAAATTCAAAAAAATTTCGGTGAAATTTGGCGGCAATTTTTTTTTTGAAACTCAATTTTTTTCTTGCAACCCTTAAATTGCTTTTCAGAGTGATTTTTCTACTTTTGAGAGTAAAAATTTTTTCAAATTATTTTTTGGATGGAAAATTCGAAATCACTATATCGACCTTGAGTGTGACATTTTGTTTGATTATTTCGATTACATCGCAACAATCAAGGGAGAGAGCAATGTCATCTACAACGTCTCAATCACCTTCTTCCAACTACCTTCCTCACCAATATTCTCATCAGCAACAGTACCTTCTTCCAACTACTTTCCTCACCAAGATTCTCATCAACAATAGTATCATCAACAACAAAGTCACAACTCCCTCATTCGCCATGTTCTGCTCTTTGGCAATGAATCAAGGCCTCCAATGTTGCTACCAGGAACATATACTGATTGGAAATAGAGATTTTTACAATGGCTCACAGATCGTCCTGCTGCAGATCTCATGCTTAAATCCATTCAAGATGGTCCATACATAATGATATTTCTTGCTGACTTAATAGGGATTATCAGAATACAAACTGATGAAGATTTGAATGCAACTGAACTTGCTTAGTACGATGCTGACCAACAGGCTGTATGGTTCATAACAATGGCACCTCCCAACTCAATTTACATGTATATGGACTTTCAAGCTAGTGCTTATGAAATGTGGAAATATTTTGAAGCTATGCATCATACAGAAGAACTTCATCACATCAGAATGAAGCAAATTCTTGAATCTTGTTTAAGCATGAATCCACTGAAGACCATTCTCCCTGCTCCACCATCTCCAGCTGTTGACCATGGATCCTTAATTTATACTCCAAATGGTCTCTTCTTCATTCTTCCAAATGCACCTGAGCATATCTTCATTCCACAGTATCATCATGCAACACTAAATGATCACATGCAATCTCTTCTGCAAAATCTAGTGAAGCTTGGACAAATATCTACTAAGAAAGGCAAAGGCGCAATGACTTTAACTTATGAATGCTTTAACACAATGGAAGATGCTGATGATGAAGAAGATCTTATCGGACCAAGCATGACATTTTTGGCATATACGGAAAATATTGTAGATGTGGAAGATCAAGATTATGATTCAACTCCACTCTTTGATGCTAATTTTGAATACGATGCCATACTTAGTCAAATAGAAGTTGAAGAGGATTTGGAATCCAATACAACAGATTTAGGAGCTGATACAGCAGATGTGATGTTAATGGCAGACATGCAGGAACTCCAGTTGAATGATTCAGGCCCATATGTAAGCAGTGACACAATTGATGACGATGATAAAGAAGCTATTCTGAATCAAGGACTCGAACTTATTGCTCGTGCTTACAGCAGATACTCCAACGAGATAAACAACCGTCTTTGTTCTTCTTCTAACACAAGGAATCAAGCCGTTGTGCAAGGTGAAAGAGTTAATACACAAGGAAGGAATGCTGTAAGGACTGTTGGGAATACTGCAGATGTCGATAATACAAGCTTTCAGGATAAAGTTGCGAAAAGAGCCATCCGTTCAAAGGAAGATTGTTTAGCATATTTTCATTCAGTTAAGGTTCAATACACAATTCTCTCAAAAACAAGGTTTCCTTCGTGGACTACCATTACTGTATTCTTCGAAACTGAGACGGACGTTCTAACCTTCCAAAGGAGACTCCGAGACAACATAGTTCAACTCGAAAAGCAAATTGAACAGGGAAGCGACTGCATGGTAGGATTTATGGCGCTCAAGACTCTGTTCAAAGGGTTCATGACCATCGATTTTAAAGTGTTCAAAACTTCTCGAGACTATGAATCTCAATGTAGATTATGGAGAGAGAACATCACTAGTATGGAGGTTGAAGCTTTTAGAGATCAGTTTGTTTCGCAAATGAGCTATCTTGAAAGGGTGCTTTATGAGAGATCACTTCATTTGAAGGATATGCTAAAGGAGAGTAAACTCAAAGTAATGAAGATGCAGATTCAAGAAGAGCAAATTCATAAAGTTGATGCATTGGAAGCTAATTTGGGTGTCATGGAAAGCAATGGGACAGAATCAGAAGAGCAAGATGACAACAGCAGACTGGGGAATGATACACATGTTGATTCTGCTGATATCAGACCCACTTATGACTTAGAGCCCAACTTTGACAAAGGACAGATGGATGAGGAAGATGTCATACCCATCTATGACACATAACCTAACTTTGACAAAGAGCAAATGGTTGAGGTACAATCTACTGTTGATCATATTATGCCTGCAAATGAGAAACGACAATCTGAGCAACCTAGCTTCAGTAATGAAGGAGAGGTTGACCAGAATGTTGTTCAATGTCTAGACAAACATTCTGAGTCTGAGTCCTTACCTGATAATCTAATGACTGAAACATCAAACCAAACTCTTGAGTCTGAAAACATTCTTCTCAAAAAGACCATTGCCCAGTTTCATAAAGATTTTTCAAAACTGGAGGCACATTGCATCTCGCTTGAACTTAAATTGCAAAACGAATCTCTAACTTCGGGCAACAATGGTAAATTTTTGAATGAACTAAGTAAACGTGTGGATACATTAGTTAAAGAAAATGAGCTTTTAAAAGGTCAAATTCAAGCAAAGGTGTTTGCACATGCTGCATTGCAAAACAAATTAAGAAGACTGACTGGCAAGAGTGTGGATACTAAGTTTGCAAAACCATCAATCTTGGGGAAACCGCCTTCTCAAACAAACAAAAAACAATCAGTGGTTAGACAACCAACTGCATTTAAATCTGAACGACCTAAATTTTCAAAACCTCGGTTGCCTCCCAAGTTGTTGAGAAAAAAAATTTGACAAAACCAGTCACTCCACATTCTTGGCCAAAGGGAAATGCATCTGTGTCCGCTAAATCTCAACACGTGATTATACCTGGCTCATCTAGGATTAGTTCAAAAACAGTGTCTAATACGAGCATTAAAAGTAAAGATTCTTATGGAAAATATGACATGTACAAGAACTATGATCTAGAAAAGGCTAGGAAAAAGGCGCTACTTCAAAAGGATGGAATTCTAGGTTCAAAACCTCATGTAATGCCTTCCACTGTAGTTCAAAATACTGCTAGTAGTAGCAAACCAATACCTAGGAGTTCTCAACAACCTAATAGGAATTGGATAGCATCTAAGAGTAGTTGCGTATATAATCATTGTAACACCCCCAAAATCATCACGTCAGCGGAAGACTTAAAAATGTCAGCGGAAGACTTTTTGGGTGTTACTTCGAGGATCTTTGTTACAATCATAGAAAACGACACAAAATTGATGCTTAAAAGTTTAATTCATTTAAAATACCAAATATTCGAGACATCAAGATGTTTCATAGTTTAAACAACAAGTTTATTTGAAATGTGTCAAAACATTTATTTAAGCCCATGTCGGGTTACAAGCCCACTCCGTGCCTTCAAGTTCCTTCTTGTTTAGTTACCTGAGATAAACACATGCTAAAAGTGTCAACACAAAGGTTGGTGAGTTCATAGAGTTTATAGTTTGGAATATCGATTTCCAAAATCAAAGAGTTTATGATTCCATAGAAGTTATAATAACAGTTGATTATCAAAATCAGAAAATGAGTGATTTCCTTATTAATTCAAAAATAGTCCGTTGGTTTGCCCTTCACCGGGTCAACACCAAAATAGTAGTTTGTTTGACCTAACCGGGTCAACACCAAAATAGTTTGTTCGTTTGCCAATTATTAATAGTTTTCCTGCTATATAGTGAGCACAATCTCATAGTTTAATAAAACAGCGGGCTACAGCATTGTACACCCCAAACATCAGTCGTTGTGATACTGTATCATGAATACAGTACTACCATTCTATTGCTCTAAGCTCATGATACTCAACGATTAACAGGCATCAGAATTATCCATAATAATGATGTAAAACAGTGGCCCTCAGGATAGGTATTTACCAGTAACCTATGAAATCAAATAGCGTGCATTTGGTGGCTTTCCTCTAGCGACCAAATGGGGATTGTCAATCCCTAATAGATCTATTCACAACTACTTACGCTCACCCTTTGGGTGATTAAGGTGCATGAACGAGGGACTTTTGGTAATCGGTACTTAGGCAATAGAGATCAAATATAGCATACCATTGAAAAATCACTTGTAATCATGTCTATAGCAGGTATTTCCTTATGAGGTATAAAAATGTGTAAACTAGTAAAGTTTATATGAAATACAGTCATTTATTTAGTTAATGAATACTTGTAAAAGTAAAAACAGTAGTTAAGCATGTATCTCCCCCAAAAACGTTTATAAACCATTGTAAAACAAGTAAGAGTAGGGGCTATGACTCACCTTAGTAGTAAAGTAGTAGTGGTAGTAACATAATCTCAACGATGCAAGGCAACGGCTTCACACACAACCTAAAAGATATGGTATGTTTTAGTTGATAGTCTAAATCTAGTTTTTTATCGCGAATATTAGTCATTCAGTTGTGATTAAAACTCGTGTTCGTTTAAATGCTTGAAGTTCAAGAACAAAGTTATATATACATGTAACTTGTGAGTGTAATGATCGATGATCGATGTGCGATGGAAAATCATCAAGAATAAGTCGAAGTATGTAGACGATGTTTTATGATGTTAGTTTTAAAAGAAAAGAAATAAACGTTATATATATATCGTTAAAATTAATTATAGTTACGCGAATATTTATATCGTATATATATAAGTTAAATTTATAAGAGTTTTATACTAAACATGTGTATTTATATATAAAATATTAATATTATTTTTATAAAATAATATTACAGAAAATCCCTTCAAGTTTTACAAATGTTACCTTTTTAACCTTAACGATATAAACTTTACACCGTTAGTCCAAAGTTATATATATTTACATTTATTACTTCTAATTTTAATAATTACAATTTATAACTCAAAAATTCAGATTTGACAGTTTCTACCCTAAGTTTCCAAGATTTACGCTTTTAGTCCCTCGGTTAATAAAATTTGCAAATTTAGTCCAAATTTCACCAAATTAAAAGTTTAACATTTTTATTTTCTAAATAAGCTCAGAACATTCTGATTAGCTTATTTCAATAGCTTATTTGTTCAAAATCCAATTTTTCCAATTAAATGGGCTTAGCGAGCCATTAAACTTGGCCCGTTAATATTTTTAGATCCGTTGGGCTTACAAAAGGGTTGGACCTGGTCTTGGGTTTATTTTTATGTTATAAAAATGTTAGAGTAGAGCTTATAGGACCAGCTTATCATATGAGCTTAAAAACAGCTAAATGGGCTTATAAGCCCATTTGTTAATTTATAAAGGTTTTTGAAAAACAGTTTTGTACTAACACAATGGCTTTTGAAATGCGTTTAAACAAGCTTATAAGGTCATATATTTTACATCTCCTGATTGTTTGTACCATGGAAAATTAGTTAGAGCTCAAAAATAATGGTGTTGTTCGTCTAGATAATAAAATATGAGGTCAAAGTATAAGGCCTAGAGCCATTCCTGAAAATAGTTCAAGTTTATGAAAAATATTCCAAGTCTTTTTAATAACTTTCAAAACGACTTTGTGACTTCTAAACGTGTTATGTTTTTTTTTTTTTTTTTTTTTTTTTTGGGTAAAGGGGAATAATCCTGTACCCCGGTAAATAACATTAACCAAAAACATTTAAGTACACTGGATATGGGTGAAATCCCATATCTAAGCCCGTTACATAGGCATAAACATTTCTTTGTAACAAGAAAAAGACCACTACCACATAAACAAAACATGACTACAATAAAACCAACTACTACCTAGTCCGACCCTGGAGCTTGAAATCTTCATAATATGCAGCCAAGTGTCTTGGTATTTCGTGTAGCTGATCCGTAAAGTCATCATACTTATAGTACTCTTCCTGGTCCTGTCCACCACCCGTTGATGATATTGTACCCATGGGCATATCAAATAAATTCACAGACTCATCATACGGATTAAGAACCTCATCCACCTCACTATCAGAATCAATTACATCACCAACCTTAGAGAAAGGGTTACTTCTTTTAGTAGTAGAATTAACAAGGGATAAGGAGGAACTAGACAGACCAGCCTCCTTACCCTTATCCAAAAGCAAACTTCCAGGCACATGTAATGAAATATCATTAATGGAGGAGACATAAGTAGTATCCGCCATTACACATCCATCATTAACATCCTTAGGCACATCATCCTTAGGAAATCAAACACCTTCTCATTCTCCATACTTTGATCAATAAAACTCCTCAAGTCATCCAATTTAATATCATCTTTGAAGTACTTTCCATCAGTATTGGAGCTGTTGGAAACATCATTAGGCACAATTGGAGTAGCATGTGGCAATTCAGTATCATTAGGCTTATCACAAACCAACTCCAGTCCCTCCATAGTGCTAAGAGGAGAATTAACCTTCGGTATGGACGTAGTAGTCTGGTTGTTATTACTAGGCTTAGAAACGGGTCGATATATCAATTTAGGCTTACTAGACACCCGCACCTTTTTAACACCCTTAGATTTACTCTTTGAAGCCCCACCACCATCATCCACACGTGATGTCCGTTTAACTTCCTTCTCTTTCCTATGGCACTCCTTATCAACATGATCGAAAACTTTGCACATAGAGCAACGGGGCGGCGTATATTCAAACTCGATATCAATAGTAACAAATCGATGCTCTTTAGTCTTTGCAATAGGGATTGCCACAACAAGAGATTTGACAAATTCATTCACCGCTGAAATCTCAACCAACACTCTAGCGTATGAATTCATACCCCATGATTTGAGACACATATTACTAGTGTGCTCATCTAGCATAAGAATACGTCCAAGTTTAGCCGTGATCAAGTCAAGACCAACCTTCGAATATGCTACAATGGGGACATTAAACAGTTTAACCCATACTGGGACCTTCTTTACCTCATCTCTTATCAAATCAGAATTAGGATTCCAAACTTTAAGTATTAACGGGACTGACCTAATTCTCCAAGAACCAAAATTCAAAACATTATCCATACCTTCCTTGGTCGAGAATTGAAAAATAAAGAATCCCTTATGTATCATGACATGCATAAATCCAAATTTTCTCCAAACATTACGAACAAAATTCTGCACAACCGGGAACGCAGGCCTTTGTCTAACAAAATAACCATATAGAGAATTTTTAAGTTGTGCACTAATCGAGTCCACTTCTTCCCGCGGTATAACCACATCAGCCAAGGAAAGATCAACCCCACCTTCAAGTGTACTATTATCGATATGAGTCTGATTTCCCTTAGTAATAGAACCCACACAAATAGGTGGAGTAGTAGATTCATCCATCGTGGTACCAGCAGCTACATTAATAGTTTCCATGATCATTGAAGCAGACTTTGAACCACCAAACATTTAATCAGCCGTAGTATTAACTCCAGGACCAGCAGCTGCAACAACCGATTCATACACTTTATTGTTGTCCATAGCAACAGCCGATTCATCAACTGAATCATACACACAACGATACGACACCTTAACAGCAGCATCATCATCAACGACACCACTAGATGGTGCCATATCCTCAGCCAAGCTATTAGATACCACTTTGTCATTCACACAACGATATGGCTTCAACGGTTTCCCATCTTTACCCAAAAGTTTACCATTAATGCTCTTAACTCTTTTAGCCAAATCACTCAACACCGAACCAGTATTATCAGAATTCCTCATTGTATCCTTGTTCGACTTGTTGAGAAAACCTTGTTCCATCTCTCTCGTAAACCCACAGTCAATAAAAACCCAAGTCAAATCCACACAGCAATACAAGCCCTAAAAAGATAGGGTTTCTTCCCAACAGAATCCTAAAACCCTAGATCAGAATCTTGAAAGCACTAAAAAACGAAACCCTAATGGATCTCGTCTAGTCTTTAACGTTTAAGAGCACACCAAATCAGTAAACCAACTGATATTACAATAGATACCACCAACTCACAACGAATTAAATATAAATATTAGATGGCGGCACACATGCAACTTCAGATCATGCAACTCACGAAGAATGAGATATAAATATTAACTCTAACACAACCGACCCACTAAGGAGAATATTGTGAAAAGAATTAAATAGACAATTCAGATCATGCACGTATAGAACAAACACAAAACGGAACAAAAGCAACTATATGTGAATTAGAGACCACCGACCCACGTTAGAATTTACCAATTAATAATAACCGACCCACTAGGTGAATCAACATATATAATTAAAAGGTATCTGATCGATTAATGAAAACGTAGGAGGGAGTTGCTTATTGTCGTCGAGAATATGTTTGTTAAGTATACGTTATTTTTAGATCAAAAACTTTATACCACTTGATTGCTAGTATATTAAACTCCTTGTATGTCGAATAAATTATATGTGTCACGTTTATATTTTACGAGATAAATGATCAAAGTAAACGTGCAAAAATCAAATATAACGAAATGAAAAATAGTAAAATGGTTCAAGTGTTCTCACCTCACCTCAAAAGGGTGGGGTAAAATTGGACGTAGAGGTCGAGCTGGGGCAAGAGGGGAATGTGGGTCGATTCTCAACTCACCAAGGATCAAGGAATGAGAAATGATGGTACTTGAACTTACTTCGAACTCCTCGTACGCTTGACAAACCGTTCATCCCGATTTGATACTAAAACTTCATGAAATTAGACTTTTGGTGTTTTATGTGTGTGTTATCAACTGAGATCGCATGGGAGGTTTTAAAGGAAGTCTTGAGTGTGAAAACGAGCAGGAGGTTATAAGTGTTTGAGTTTGAGATAAGATTGAATGCATGTTGCCTCCAAAACCAACCAATCGAGTTTTAACATGACAAAGAATGTGTCATACGATCTTTGCTTATTCCTGACATATTGTAAGATGTATAGACATGGCTTTGTGAGCATTGGTAAGCATGGGAGGTGCTAAGGGATGTTGTGACACGTTTTTACGGATTTTGGCCATTCGGTTTGGGTTGTTTAACTTTGCTTGATTTCAAGTGACTAAGGGGCTGAGATATTGAACGAGGTTGGTCATTCTTGAATGCTAGCTGGTTCATGATTCGAGCTGTGTAATAATATATTGGTGTTGTGTGTCGAGAAAATGAATACCGAGGGTGTTTGTTTGGCTGTGTCGACTGGGAACCAAAAAGAAAAACAAAGAAAAAAAATAACCCACGCTGGGCTTGGCCTGGTGGGCTTCTGATTATGTTTCGGCCCAGCAGAAAACAAAAATAATTTAGGGTCTGTTTGGTGGTAATTGGGGTTTAAGTGAAAGGTTTGATGTGTTTCGTTTATAGTTTGGGAAATATGAGAGTGATTGTGTACGTATAATATGGAGAGGAAAGTTCGCCTATTTAGTATCCATGTGCCTTGCTTCTTTCTTTTCTTTCTTCTCGATGGATAGTAGAAAGAAAGAATATGTTGCGTTTGAATGTGTTAGTGAATGATTTGCATGTGAGTTTATATATAAGAATGGAATTCAATGATGAAATGTGCAAGGATCTAGTATGACATTGAGTGTGTAAGTATGTCAAATATGTGGCTACTCTTGGATTGGGGAGAGTTAGAGGTGGGAGGTAGAGTGTGTAAGTAAACTTGTAAGAATGTAACACGGTTTCCATAGGCTTCATTTGAGGGAGTAGCAATGTGAGGAAGGTGGTGTAAGAGTTTTGCACATGTAGTAGTACCCAAGTTTGAGTCCAGGTCGTATTTTAAAGATAACAGCTTGGAATTGCGTTTTTGGTTTAAAATCTCGCGAGTCTAGATGTAAAACATTATTTCGGACAACTTTCGTGTTTTACACTTTTCCTGGTTTGGACCAGAAAGGCCTTAAATTTAGGATTTAAATTCGTTACAGAAAGTTGGTGGTTTATTAGAATTTATACGAAGTGTTATTACTATTTGTGTTAATTTGAGATTGTGTAAGGTGCCTTAACTTGATCCATATTCTAGTATAGCAATTATATTTAAAAGTTGATAACAATTGTCTTTCATGGTTCTTAGAAGCATGGAAACTAGAGTTGTGAAATAAAAGGGAGATGTCGTGTGTAAAAGTTATAATCAACTAGCTAAAGCAAACATGTACTTATGATTTATAAATATAATAGTTAGAGGTGTGCTTGGGATGCGGAGCTTGGTGAGCTTGTTCAAAGTATCGCGTCGAGGTCCAAAAATATTAGTGAGCAATCTCGGGAATTTTCGTAGGCTCCGGAAATATATAAATATTGTACGGTAATTATATGAAACGTATATTTATAAAATATAAACGTTTTAAATATATTATATTATTCGCGATATTAATAAACTATCAAGGTTGTGTGTAAGCATCATTCCTAGGCAAATGATCAATCATAAACGTCGTAGTGATTCACATAATAAGTCATGCAAAAAAAAATTGTTCCTCGTAAAAATGGTATTTAATTCACGTAATATCCTTTATTCAATTATTGATATTTACTAATCGTATGGGAAAATTACGGGAGGTTACATTACCTACCTCTTACAAGGAATTCCGTCCCGGAATTCTAGTCTAAGATAGTTGCCAAGGGTGTCTAGGGAAAAGATGTGGGTACTTGGTGTTCTTCGTGTTCCTTAGAAATCCTATATCTCAAGTATAACTTACTTACACCTCAGAGACCATTGTTCCCTTCATTGCATGATTCTTCCTAAATTAGACATAGGTGATCAGGCTATGTATAATTTACGAGTAATAATGCAATGCTTGGACCAATCGACCCGTATGATGTCCGGTCTAGTTGTTGGTTCGTAGAGTTTATAAGTTAAACGGTTGATTTCCTAAATCAAAGTATGAGTGATTGCCCCAACTTAGTTAATACTATAATAGTTCGTCTGTTTGGTGTTGAAATGGATTTTGGCCATGCCACAAATGAAATGATAGCTAGAGTAAAAGGAGTGGATAATATGGAATTTAGGGAGAACTAAATAGTACAATGGATGAGGAAATATCATAGCGAGTCGCTTATTGAACAGAAAGTAGACCTAAGTTGTGAGAAAGACGAACACTTAAAGGTGTCATCACTTAGTACAACCAAGTGCTTAAGGAAATTCGGACAGTTAAATTCTAAACTTCATCAGCCTGCTGCATTGTTGAGAATTGTTGTTGTTGTTGTTGCGGTGATTGCTGGTGTTGCCATGATGGTTGTTGTCGTGGTGATGGGTGATTCTTTTATTATCGTGTTTCCTCTTGAGCTCATTGCATTTGACCTCTTGGTCCAATAGCCTCTGAGCAAGTTTCATTGCTGCTTCCAGGGATGGCGGGTTTGATGAGGTGACATCTCCTTCAATGCTCCTAGGGGGTCCTTCGACGTACTTCTCCAAGGTTTTCTCAAGGTCAGGCACCATCGATGGGCATAGTATCTTAAGTTCCTGAAACCTTCGGTTGTAAGTTCTCAGATTGATTCCCTTTACTACCAACACATAGAACTCATCCTCAAGCTTCCTCAATTCCGAACGAGGACAATACTTCTTTAATATCTTGGTCTTGAATTCAGTCCATGAGAGTTGATATGTTGTCGTTGCTCCTAGAGTCTGAACCATAGCATTCCACCAAGATAGGGCATCTTGTATTAGAGTTCCCGTTGCGAAGCTAACTTTGTTGTTTTCTGAGCATCTACTTCTTTGGAAGACTGTTTCACATCGCTCAAACCATTGGGCTAATTTGGATATCTCTTCGGTACCTTTGAAGTATGTGGGTTGGCATGCTATAAAGTCCTTATAGGTGTAGTAACGAGGTGTGGGTGTCGCTTTTCCAGCCATTTGTGTGCCAGTATCTCTTTAGCGGGCTTGTTCGGTTAAGAAGGTATTGACACCATCAGCAATTGCTTGATGTATCGCTGCTGGGGTCATAACTTCGGGGTTTGTTGGCGTTGTGGTTGTTCTTCTAGTTCTAGCCATGTTGCTATCATCAACGGAAGAAAGACGTAGGTTTAGAATTTCGTGCTGACCTTGTTAAGTTAGAATACCTCTAATACAACCAAGAATAGGTTATAGTCATAACAACTTAGTCAATGAGAAATTTAAATTAAGATGTGCCACATCATGTCGGAAGGACAAACATAAATCGATGTCATTACAACATTTATTAATACTTGTTTGAATGTTTTCAAAACATCATATAACAAGATTCCTTATTAATAGCACATTGGTTTGTTAAACTGACAAGTCTCAGATTCATGGTTTTTCCTAAGGTTTTGTCCATACGGTTTTGGAGTTTTTGAATGGCAGTGGTTATAGTTTCGATGGTTTGGTCTCTTGCTCTTTCCCTAGCTAGGGATTCTTGTAAGGCTTGCCTAAGATACACATTCTCCATGTCAATCCTCTCAATTTCACGGTCCAGGGCTCTCATCATTATTTCTGTTGAAGTGTTGGCTCCAGACAATGCTCCTATAAACTCCATTGATTCCCAAAACTGAGTATCCATCTGTTCAAATACAGCCTTCATAGCTAATTTGCCAATTACGAAGTTCTCAATCTCATCTGTAAGAGTCTCTACGTGTTCACGAAGAAAGTCGTTGAGGGTGTCGGTAATAGTTTTGATTCGATCCTCATGTCGGACAAGTCTGTCTGCCAACAAGGGTATAGTGTGATGAAAGGGTGAATAAGTAGTCATTCCTAATGATCTAATCCTGAGTGGTTTTTAATCGTTCTTTCTAGCTTAACGTATCTGCTACTACATTAGCTTTTCTTGGGTGATAACGTATCTCATAGTCATAATTGTTGAGTAACTCTAACTAGTGGCGTTGTCTTGACTTGAGAAGCAATTTCATTCTGAATGAAGATTGTTATTCTATTGTGTTTGGAAAATAATTATTGTTCACATTCATTGTCCCGTGAAAATCTGTGGGATAACTTACCCATTTAGACAAAAAGTTTGTCTGTAACAGATATTTTTTTTTTGGGTAAAGGGGAGTAATCCTGCACCCTGGTAAAATATATTAACCAAAAAGACGTAGAAGTACAATGGATGAGGGTGTGTCCCTCATCTTAGTCCCTTAGGACACTACCATAACCACTATATAAGAATTACATGCCATTCTTATAAATTACATAACCAAACACATCTAACAATTGCTAAGAATAAAAATAGATCATAATTCAAGTAAACACTTGAGTCTTCTTAGTAATCGTAGAACTTCCAGCATAGCAAACTTGAACCAATCTTCCAAACAATCCGAGTGAAATACTTGAAGACAACCAATGATCAAGTCACAATGCCACGACACCTCCCATGATCACACAAAGACTGAAATCATAAACATCAAATATACACCAGCCCTTCATAACCATGTGATCACTAAAGGAAAAACATATACTTCCATAGAAATCTGTAGCATCGATCACAACATAAAATAAGAGTGGCAACATGATTATGAACGATGAACCTGCATGATCCCTATACTCAACAATCAGCAACAACAATAACAAGACCAATTAATGTAACTTGAATGATCAGCAGGTCTTGAAACCGAAACAAGGGTTTTTGAACAAGGTACCCTCACTAACTTGTCTACCATCATAATCAACAGCAAGAAATCCCAATCACCAGATAGCCATCTCTCCCTTATTAAACCATGTACACCATACAAAGGAACCATGGATAATCATGAAATCCATTAAACAAAACCAACCGGTTTGACTTCCATCAACGAAACCCTAACGAGGGTACTTACACCACGAACGAAACAGGTCATAGCCACCAACAAAAAAAGAAGAAAAAAACCCTAAAAGGGTTTCGATATAGCATTTAAAGAATCAATCCAGCAGGTGTGACAATTAATAAAATCGAAACCACAAAAAGGTTTCGTCGAACCATGAAATCATGTCGCCAACACCACATCAATAACCACGTAGCCACACACCAGACGACATCCTATATAGGAAATCGTTGAATGAAACACGGTAAAACCCTAAAAGATTATACCAATGTGCAGCAGACGCCCTAAAAGTCTCTCTCCAATTGGCGATCTTCTGCCCTCCTAAACCTAATTCGTTTTCACCAATTATTGCCCTTAATCCTTAATTGTTTGTAACGATCTGAGTATTATTGTGTTAATCCTTTGGGGTTATCATCAATTTCATTCTAATCGCTGCCTAAATCATCCTCAAAGGGTTAATAATTGGTGATGTGCTGCTAGGGTTTTAAATCGCTGGGTTATATTCCTTCTTTCAAATCGTTCATATAATTCGTATTTTAAAGGGTTTGTAACCGACTTTATTAATCCCTTAACATTACAAATCAATTCTGGTGGTTATCCCCTCTATTAATTCGTTTTGTTAGGGATTACTTAATATAAGTTCCCTAATTCGATTTTGTGATTATATCTTTATTTGAAAAATCGATTTTTAGGGTTTTCCTAATGTAAGATCCCTAAATCGAACCTGCTGGTGCTATTCTATTTAAGTCGGTTTTATATTGGCTTAATCTATATTCGGTGCTTCTTTTGGTTCATGTAAGTGATTCAAGGCTGCTTAGGGTTTCGGTTTGGATCTATCTATCTTTTTGATTTCCATTGAGTCGATTTGGTTGACTTATACATATTTGGATAGATTATTGCTGCTGCTGCGTTTTGGGTGTTCATTCTTATCGAATCCTTTTATTAGGGTTTCGAATTTTTGTTTTCTTGGCGTATTGGCTTGAGGTGCTTTACTTAACAGATTTCTCGGTTAGGGTTTTCTTTTCATATTCTGATTGAAAGTACCCTTATTAGGGTTTGGAATTGAAAGTGCATCACTTGTGTTGGTGTTTTTAGTCCTTCGTGGTACAAGTGTAAAGGGTTGTTGCTGTTTGTTCTAAGTGATACAAGTGGGTTAAAGAGAGGATGGAATCTGGTTCTCTGAATGTTAATAAGCCTTCTAAGGCTATGGGGTTGGCCAATAGGATTGGTAACATTGATGGTAAGATTCTTAACAATTCTAGTAGGCCATTGAAGTCGTTATTGAAAAGTGCAGGTTTGGAAGGGAAAACGGGGAGTTTTGTGCTACCTAAAGATCATGGCCCCATTGTTTCTTCTCCGGATGCTGCTTTACTACAAGGGGTACGTTTGGTTAGTTCTAAGTCTGATAGTCCTATGTTTACTAAGGCTGTAGCATCTGATGTGGGGGCTGCATTTGTTGGTACGTCAAAGGATATTACTGAAAGGCTAGCTGATGGGGGTAATATTGGAGGTTCTTTTGGGCCTAATGTAACTAGTGATTCAAAATCTGGTGGAGTTGATGAAGCTACTAGGTCGGGTTCAAGAGTTGTTATTCCTTTGGCCGTTGTGGATGATATGTGTACTAAACTTACTAATTCGTTATACGGTTATTTCATCGGTCAAAGAATTGCATTTCCTATTGTGGAAGATTATGTCAAGCATGCTTGGGGAAGGTTCGGCTTTGAACATGTTATACTGCGGAATGGTTTCTTCATTTTCAAGCTCTCGTCACTTGAAGGTATGAATAAAGTTCTTAATGGCGGTCCTTGGTTTATTAGATCAATGCCTTTATTCTTACATATTTGGGTGCCTAATATGAGGCTTGAGAAGGAGAAGATTACTAAGGTACCGGTTTGGGTACGCATCCATGATATACCATCCGTCGTATACTCTAAAGCTGGTATAAGTTTGATTGCAAAACAGTTGGGCCGGATCATTCGGTTTGATACGGGTACTAATGATATGTGTAAGAACCCTTGGGGACGTTATTCATATGCTCGGGTACTTATTGAGTTATCGGCTGATTTAGATGTTTTGGAATCAATTGAGGTTGAAATTCCTTTACCTAAGGGTAAGGGTCATTACATGGAAGTTCTTGAAGTTGAGTATGAATGGTGGCCATCTTGGTGTTCTAAGTGTGTTTGTTTCAATCATGATGATCATGTATGTCCTCTTAGGCGTAAGCGGGTTACTAAGGATTCGACTCAACAAGATAGTGAGGTAAAGGGTAAGGCTGGTCAAACTAATGACAAGGGTAAGAAAGGGGTTATGGGGGTTTCTACGAAGCCAAATCTTATATACCAACCTGTTTCTAAACCGGCTACCAAGAAGAAGAATCGGGGTTTACAACATAAGGAGGGGGCTGTTATTAAGTCTTCTAATGTTGATTCTAATTCGAGTGGTACATCTAATGATGCTTTGAAGTGTGATCTAGGGGCTGCTGCAGTTGTGGAGGGTGGACGTTCACAACTTGAGCAACCGGTATATGCGGATACTGATGGTTTACGGGAACATGGTTCCCATAATGATGGTGCTTCTACAAGTGTGGACTATACTGCTTTTGATTCGTCTAACTCGTTTACTACACATGATGTAGTGAAGAGTCCTATGAAAAGGGTTACATTTGCTGAAGAAGTTGAAGTTGAGTTAATTGATGATGAAGTCTATGAGAACTATGATGATATTGCATATTATTCCAAATCCAAGAACGGTTCTCCAAGAGATTTCCAGGTGCAAGGACGCAAGAGGAAATAGTTATCTCATTTCTATGATTTTTGTGTTTTTTGCTTTTTAGTTGCTTTGTTTAGCATGTTGGTTTGGTTAGATGCACATGTTGTGCATGTTGTTTTACTGCTTAGCAGTTGTGTTTATCAAGCGCCTGTGCTTGAGGTTAATGTGGTATTTCAGCCACATTCCATTGTACTTCAACGTTTTTTTGGATAATATATTTTACCAGGTCGTTGAC
Organism: Artemisia argyi; assembly: GCA_030686995.1. Classification (NCBI taxonomy): domain Eukaryota; kingdom Viridiplantae; phylum Streptophyta; class Magnoliopsida; order Asterales; family Asteraceae; genus Artemisia; species Artemisia argyi. Next base: position 92,355,468 of record CM060707.1, on the reverse strand, counting down.
CTTTTACCCAAAAAATGTGCAGCAGACGCCTTCACACAAAGGAGATCGATCTATAAATAAGAATTCAAAACCGACTTAAATAAACCATGAACAGATCCATTCCTAAAACCCTAATGGCGGTTATAAAATATAACATATATGCACCCACTTCGAAACCCTAAAACAGATTCGAATCCACAAAACCAGCCACATCAATGGTCGACTTTAAAGATAACGAATTAATAAGCAAAGAATTGTTAGGGTTTTCAAAGTTGCCAATGAAAAAACAAGGAGAAATCCGATAGAAGATAATGAAAAACGAATCTACCAACCACTCTAATATGTATATCTAACCCAAGATCGTATTGCATACCCTAGGAAGGTTTCGATACTAAGAGGACTATTTGGGGGTTTTCTACGCAAATAACTCCTATGTGGATGTAAGGTTGAACCGCTGAAGGAACCTCTTTCCGTTCTTAAAGCAAGTATGCTTTTCAAGCTTTTCCTTTACTCTTAAAGCAGGCATACGCAAAAACTCTCTATTTGGCTTTTTACTGGAATTAATATGTCTAAACATAAGGTAGTGTTTTCATGACTCACTAAATGGGGAAACAAAATCTTTGCGCAGTAGCGGAGGACGAAGTGAATGTAGGGGACACAGTCTATTCAGGGAAGGAAGATGGATTGGACTCGCTCTGGTTCATGGTATGGGTAAGAACAGTCCTAATGACTTTTTAGTGAAGATATGCTTATATGTCACGAAATGCCGAACAAAAGATGTGCATTCAAAATTGCCTATAGTACTGCTCTAGTAAGAAGTTCATGGATCTATTGATAGAAGATAGTAGGTGGTGATGGTGATAGCACAGGTGGTGTAAGTGGTGGTGGCACAACTGATTTCCGGTGGTGGTATGACAAGAGCTGGTAGTGATATAAGAAGAATTTGCTTCATACGGCTAAAGTTGTCGAATTTTCCTATTTCGGTGAATTGGATCAGATGATGTCGAAGGGGAAGCCTATAAATCCGATGACAAGACAATAGGGTGGGAATATGAAGACATGGTATTTGTAATAATCCCGATTAGTAAATATAAGTCATTAGCATAATTATAACATGTTAACATATATAAGAAATCGTGTAAAAGTAACGTCTCTACCAGATATTGGAAACACGTAGGCACGAAGGGCATAAGGTGGTATTTTGTAAAACTGGTCCGTTTTAAAAGTATAGTTATAGTCCAATGTTCAAAACACTTGGTTCTCTATAACTGTAGCTCTGATGCCAATCTGTAACACCCCCAAAATCATCACGTCAGCGGAAGACTTAAAAATGTCAGCGGAAGACTTTTTGGGTGTTACTTCGAAGATCTTTGTCACAATCATAGAAAACGACACAAAAGTGACGCTTAAAAGTTTAATTCATTTAAAATACCAAATATTCGAGACATCAAGATGTTTCATAGTTTAAACAACAAGTTTATTTGAAATGTGTCAAAACATTTATTTAAGCCCATGCCGGGTTACAAGCCCACTCTGTGCCTTCAAGTTCCTTCTTGTTTAGTTACCTGAGATAAACACATGCTAAAAGTGTCAACACAAAGGTTGGTGAGTTCATAGAGTTTATAGTTTCGAATATCGATTTCCAAAATCAAAGAATTTATGATTCCATAGAAGTTATAATAACAGTTGATTATCAAAATCAGAAAATGAGTGATTTCCTTATTAATTCAAAAATAGTTCGTTGGTTTGCCCTTCACCGGGTCAACACCAAAATAGTAGTTTGTTTGACCTAACCGGGTCAACACCAAAATAGTTTGTTCATTTGCCAATTATTAATAGTTTTCCTGCTATATAGTGAGCACAATCTCATAGTTTAATAAAACAGTAGGCTACAGCATTCTACACCCCAAACATCAGTCGTTGTGATACTGTATCATGAATACAGTACTACCGTTCTATTGCTCTAAGCTCATGACACTCAACGATTAACAGGCATCAGAATTATCCATAATAATGATGTAAAACAGTGGCCCTCAGGATAGGTATTTACCAGTAACCTATGAAATCAAATAGCGTGCATTTGGTGGCTTTCCTCTAGCGACCAAATGGGGATTGTCAATCCCTAATAGATCTATTCACAACTACTTACGCTCACCCTTTGGGTGATTAAGGTGCATGAATGAGGGACTTTTGGTAATCGGTACTTAGGCAATAGAGATCAAATATAGCATACCATTGAAAAATCACTTGTAATCATGTCTATAGCAGGTATTTCCTTATTAGATATAAAAATGTGTAAACTAGTAAAGTTTATATGAAATACAGTCATGTATTTTTTTTTTGGGTAAAAGGGTTAATACACCCTGGTAAAATTTATTATCCAAAAAAACGTTGAAGTACAAAATGACGAGAGTGATTTCCCTCGCCCCCAGTCCCTTAGGACACTTACAAGACACCTATCTAAGAATGACATACCATTCTTAAAACAAACATGCACAACATGTGCAACTGACCGCCAAATACTCTAATATAAGAATGACAAACCATTCTTATAACGAATACATGAACAGAAAACTACAACGACCATAAGATTTACAAATAAAAACATCAAGTAAAAACTTGAATCTTCCCATGTCGTTGAATACTTGTAAAAGTAAAAACAGTAGTTAAGCATGTATCTCCCCCAAAAACGTTTATAAACCATTGTAAAACAAGTAAGAGTAGGGGCTATGACTCACCTTAGTAGTACAGTAGTAGTTGATAGTCTAAATATAAAACTAGATTTAGACTATGATTTCCGGTGGTGGTATGACAAGAGCTGGTAGTGATATAAGAAGAATTTGCTTCATACGGCTAAAGTTGTCGAATTTTCCTATTTCGGTGAATTGGATCAGATGATGTCGAAGGGGAAGCCTATAAATCCGATGACATGACAATAGGGTGGGAATATGAAGACATGGTATTTGTAATAATCTCAACGATGCAAGGCAACGGCTTCACACACAACCTAAAAGATATTGTATGTTTTAGTTGATAGTCTAAATCTAGTTTTTATCGTGAATATTAGTCATTCAGTTGTGATTAAAACTCGTGTTCGTTTAAATGCTTGAAGTTCAAGAACAAAGTTATATATACATATAACTTGTGAGTGTAATGATCGATGATCGATGTGCGATGGAAAATCATCAAGAATAAGTCGAAGTATGTAGACGATGTTTTATGATGTTAGTTTTAAAAGAAAAGAAATAAACGTATCGGTATATATATATATCGTTAAAATTAATTATAGTTACGCGAATATTTATATCGTATATATATAAGTTAAATTTATAAGAGTTTTATACTAAACATGTGTATTTATATATAAAATATTAATATTATTTTTATAAAATAATATTACAGAAAATCCCTTCAAGTTTTACAAATGTTACCCTTTTAACCTTAACGATATAAACTTTACACCGTTAGTCCAAAGTTATATATATTTACACTTATTACTTCTAAATATTAATAATTACAATTTATAACTCAAAAATTCATATTTGACAGTTTCTACCCTAAGTTTTCAAGATTTACGCTTTTAGTCCCTCGGTTAATAAAATTTGCAAATTTAGTCCAAGTTTCACCAAATTAAAAGTTTAACATTTTTATTTTCTAAATAAGCTCAGAACATTCAGATTAGCTTATTTTTTATTTTTTTTTGGGTAAAGGGGAATTACCCCGGCAAATATATTAACCAAAAAAACGTTAAGTACAAATGGAATGTGACTGAAATGCCACATTAACCTCAAACAAACGCTTGAACAAACTAGTGCTTATGACATACCATAAACACAACAACCTAAAAACATTACAAACGCCTATCTATGAATAAAACCAAGAAGATTCTTGAATCCGAATGGCGTCCCACTTCCATCCAGCAGCATCAACACACCAAAAAGCCAAAATCCATAAATTGCACCAGCTATAAGAGCACCATTTCGTAGCAGCAACAATTGACTCCATGTACATCAAATCATAAACGTTACAAACTATTCTCATCACTTCCAGGTGTGTTACCTCCTGAGAAAAGTGAATCATAGAAAATAATGGATTTGATGTCTCTTTACCAATAGCCATCACTACTGGAGTAGCCAAATGTTTTAGTTCGAGAACTATGGTACACCTGATAACCATCTGATTTATTAGCAAATCAGAAACTATAAACGGATTTGAGTTATCTTTACCTATAGCCGTTTGCTCAGGACTAGCCAAGTGTTTCAGCTCAAAAGCTATGGTACACTTGATAACCATCTGATTTATTAGCAAACCAGAAACTATAAACGGATTTGATACGTCTTTACCTGTAGCCGTTTGCTCAGGACTAGCCAATTCTTTTGGTGCATAAATCACCTTTGGTGAACTGAGAACCAAATATGAACTTCCACTGCCTTTACCACAATCCATATACTTGTGGGCTAGCCAATTCTTTGGAATCCAATAAGGAAAAAACCATGGTGAATTGATAACCATAATCCCCCCAACAATTAAGAACGACCTCATGTATGCATAAGAGAAGGGGCCAAATTCCACACTCGAATGAGATCAATCACATTCACCGTCTTCTTAAAACTGCATGTGAGAAGCTTCAACCGAATCGTGGATTTGATTAATTCAACAAGTTGAGCTTCTGATCTAGATTGCTTCCTAAAAAGCCGGCCGTTTCTTTCGTGCCATATAAAATACGTCGTGGCAGCAAATAATAGCTTAGAAACAACACTCCGAACAGACCTTGACTTTGCCGACTCAATAAGAGTAGTAACAATAGCATCCAGCGAAGAAGGAAGTGATATAAAGCCAGCAAACCTCTTTAACGAGTTCCATACCTGTTTAGAGTATGTACACGCAAAGAAAAGGTGATCATGAGAATCAGCTTGCGTCTTACAAAGAGGACACAACAAAGGATCCTCATCTGAAGTATGACGCCTTAACATATCTTGAGTCCGTAACCGCCTCTTCATAACTAACCATAAATGAAACGCATGTCTCGGAATCCGATGAGAAAACCACACCAGATTATACCAATCAACATTGATATCACGATGCCTAATACACTCCCAAACCAAAGAAACCGAAAACGGATGAAACATCCCATCATTAGTACGCCACACAAGAGAATCAGCTTTATGATCGACCAACTGAGGAACTGATATAGAATCAAGAACGGGATAACGAACCATCCAATCATCAGGCCAAGCCCACCCATTAGAATAAGTGATCTCCCGCACAGTAGAATTAGAATTAAAACCCGCACGATGGATATCACGAGAAGAAACAATACTAGAAATAGGACTTAGCAAACACCAAGAATCAAACCATGCTGAGGCCTTAGCTCCATCCCCTAATTTATACCAAATAAAATTTCGAACAAGAGGCCTAAGCTGAAGAATTTTACGCCAACTCCATGTCATATTACCACGACATGGGATATCCCAGAAATGACGCCCCCTAAGCTTATAAGAATGAATCCATCGCACCCAAAGGGACTCCTTTCCAGTAACAATACTCCAAATATGGGTTGTGATAAGCGCACTATTAAACGTATCCAACCTCCTAATCCCAAGCCCTCCTTCCTGCTTAGGAAGACAAACCACCTCCCATGCAACTTTAGATTTAGCCTTATGCCCCTCGCCCTTACCCCACAAAAAACCCCTCATAAGCTGTTCAAGATCATGAATAATACGAGAAGGAAGGATAAAAACCGAGGCCCAGTAAATATGCATAGAAGATAACACAGACTGAATAAGCTGAAGCCTACCAGCAAAAGAGAGGGATTTATTCTTCCAATCATTGATACGATTAGACAACCTTTCTACCAACTCCTTACAGTCTCTAAAAATCAGCCTAGTCGTGACCAAAGGAACACCCAAATATTTAACTGGGAGAGTACCCTCAACAAACGGAATCACCTGTAAAATGGCAAGCTTGACATGGTTACGAACATTACAAAAATAAGCCGTGCTCTTAGGCAAACTCGGGGTAAGACCAGAAACTAGCTTAAATTCGTCCAAAGCCTCCATAATAACTCTAGCCGATTCAACATCACCATGAGCAAAAAGAAATAGATCATCAGCAAAGCAAAGATTAATGATATTAAGGTTAGAGCAATGATGATGAAATGTAAAAAGCTCAGAAGTGCGAACCCGCTTCCTTATAATAAGAGTGAGAACCTCCATGACAAGGGTAAAAAGATAAGGCGACAACGGATCACCTTGCCGAAGGCCTCTCTTTCCCTTAAAATAACCATGTAGATTACCATTAACACTAATGGAGAAAGAAGTCGATGTCACACATTCCATAATCCAACCAATCATACGGGTATGGAATCCAAAGCCAATCGAAATTTGCCTCAAAAAGCTCCAATCAACTGTATCATAGGCCTTTTGAATATCCACTTTAAAGGCACATCTAGACGGCCCCCGATTAACATGATAATTATGCATAAGTTCCTGAGTGAGTAATATATTATCCGAAATCCTCCTACCCGGGACAAAAGCTGATTGGTTCAAGCTAACTAAAGATGTTAAACTATTCTTGATGCGGTTGGCAATAATCTTGCTAATACATTTAAATAACACATTGCAGCAAGAAATAGGCCTAAAGTCATTAATCCGAGATGGAGAAGTAACCTTAGGAAGAAGATCAATAATAGTATGGTTCACTTCCTTCAAAAGCTTACCACTATTAAAGAATTCCTGAACCGCTTTAGTAACATCCGAAGACACAATATCCCACGCTCCCTTGAAGAAAGCCGCCAAATAACCATCCGGACCAGGAGATTTATCATCTCCCATAGAAAATAAAGCATCCTTAACTTCTTGCATAGAAACATCCCGAACCATCTCGTCAGCAACTATAGGATCAAGAGAAGCCATAAAGAGATCATTATTATCAAGTGGAACCGGATACCCCTCTTGACCAAGGAAAGAAGCATAATGACTCACAAAAGCATTAGGAACCATCTCTCCATCAAACCGAACCCCATCACTATTGCTGATCACATCAATTCGACTTCTAGCTTTTCGGCTCTTCACCACCTTATGAAAGTAAGCTGAATTAGAATCCCCAACTCGGAGCCATTCAACCTTTGCTTTTTGCTTAAGAAACTGCTCCTCTAACAAAATGGCATCATTATAAGCATTAAGATAGCATGCCTCTTCTTCCCGAATAGAAATATTAAAGGGATCTACATCAAGAGCACGTTGAACAGTATCTAACTCATGACGAAGTCTAATGACTTTCTCATGAATATTCCCTTCATTAAAGAGCATCTTACGGAGGGGCTTCTTCAACAACTTAAGTTTACTCACAACTTGGTACATGTAATAACCACTTTTAGACACATTCCAACACTCCTTAACTTGCGCTTTAAACCGGGAATTCTGAACCAGAATATTATAAAACTTAAACGGTCTCGGTTTAAACTTTTGAGATGTAGGAATAGTTAGTATAGCCGGGGAGTGGTCAGAAATTCGATAAGGCTGAAATATGGCATGGACACCCACAAAACCATCAATGCATTCAAGATTAGCCATAATACGATCAATCTTTTTTAGAGTACCATCCTCCCCTCTTGGTTTTTGATTCCAAGTAAATTGCAAACCTGAACGATTAACATCCAAAACCTCAATCTCATCAACACATTCCTTGAAATCCCTCATAGCAATATCAATAATATTGCTGAATTGAAGTCACCTAGAAGGCACCAAGGACGGTTACAAACATATTGCTTATGCAAACTCAGATTACGCCAAAGAGGACGCCTATGAGTATAACGGTTATGAGCATAAATGAAGGAGCAAAACAGCTCCTTTTTATCTATTTTAAACCGAATACACACGTGAATAACTTGATCTTCCATAGCCACCATGGTTAAATCAACATCCTCCTGGTTCCACCCTAAAACAATACGAGACCCTTTTGAACACAAATGTCCATTAGAGGTCCAATCCCAATTCCGAAACACCTTCTTACAAAGCCCCTCTAACCGAGAACTAGCAACATGAGATTCAAGAATGGCACAAACAGAAAGTTTATTCTCGCTAATAATTTGACGAACCTCATTTTGTTTAGGGGATTGGTTCATTCCCCTTATATTCCAAGAAGCTATGCTATACATGAGGAACATCAGCAGAGGAAATGCTTGCTTCCTTTTGTTCATCATTAGTACTCCTCTTCTTGTCATACATAAGCATATATTCATCAATCTCTTCTCCATCACTATCCAAAACAGTCGAAACATTACCAACATTTTCCCCACTTTCAAACATATCATCACTAAGAGCTCCAAAAGAATTGTTAGTAAGCAAATCACTTAGATCATCATGAATAAACGTTTTAGGGGTATAACCATCACTCTTATCTCGAATATCCAATGGGTCTTGACCAGCTTTCATATTGGGAACCCGAAACTCCTTATTCGTGACATTATCCTTTGAAGATGAAGCACCATTGTCCCCCACCTTCTTAGGACCAGTAGAATCATTATTAGTACCATTACCCTTTGAAGAAGAGATTCCATCAGTCCCCTTTTTAGGCTGCCAACGATAGTTAAAAGTGACTCTAGATTTTGCAATTCGAACGCCATCAATAACCTTATCATGAGTTGGCACCTTACCCTTACCTTTACGCTTAGTTGCTTCAATAAATCCCTCGTCATCCACATTAGACTTCACACTAGCTTGTTTAACATTCTTTGGGCATGCAGCATCATTATGGTCAAAAATTTTGCAACAATCACATCGAGGAGGTTTCCACTCATATTCAATATCAATGCGCACCAACGAGTGACCTGAACCATTAGGATACGGAATAGCAACAACCACATGATCCATTAGCTCGTTAAGAGAAGACACCTCAACAAGAGCACGAGCATACGGATTCCGTCCCCAAGACTTCTCACACATGGAACTAGTATAAGAATCCAACATGATAGGTTTACCTATTTGCGTCGTAACCAAACTTAATCCAACCTCCGTATAAGCCACAATAGGCACATTATATAATTTCAGCCACACGGGAGCTGAAGTTACCTCTTCCTTAGCAAGTGTAGTATTAGGAGTCCAAATGTTAAAGAAGATAGGAATTGAACGAATCAACCACGGACCAGATTCTAACACTTGATCCATACCATCCTTAGTGGAAAATTGAAATAAAAAGAACCCATTATTCAACATAACACGTTCTAAACCATACTTAGCCCATGTATTTTTAACATAATTCTCCACAATAGGGAAAGCAACCCGTTTGCCAATGAAATAGCCATAAAGAGTGTTAGCAAATCGATCCGACACATCTTTAATCTCTTTTAAAGGAATTGTAACATGAGCACCTTCCACACGCTCGTCATTCCGAAGTTCACATATGTTAACAGATTTAAAAGTATTCTTAGTCTTGAACATCGAAGCATAAGAAAGTTTAGGAGCTGATTGAGAACCAACCCCACTAGAAAAGTTACCTTCATCTTGACTGTTTCCCGTCATGACAGTTGCATGCAAAGGCTGTTGTGGAGACGAATTTACATGCATTCGAGAATCATGATTTGACGTAGTTCCATGACCAGCCAATGTAGACCTACCATCAACTTTTGTAACCTCAGCAGCTACACCACTCGTTAACGAACCCTTTTCCATATCCCCAATTTGTCCAACTGATGAAACTCCCACATGGGAGCTGTTCACGTTACCTTCATTGGACTTTCCCATATTCAAACTCGAATTATCACTTTCCACACTTGTTTCAATTGTACCAGTACTAGCAAGAGGAACCGTATCCTTTAAATCCGTTTTATCATTAGCACCAACCATAGAAGTCGTGCCTTTCGTCAAATCATTCGCACCAACAGCTTTACTTAATTCAGGAAACGCATCAGATCCCTTACCAGCAACATTCCGCATTGGTTTCTTAAGAATCGACTTCAAAGGTTTCTTAGGCAAATTAGACTCCATTATGAAAACTAACCAGCGAAAACCAAGAAGAACTAAACAGCAACAAAACAAACCCTAAATAGAACCGAACAGTAAAAAACCCTAAAAACTGACTTCAATATGATTACACGCAATAGGAACCAAGAAACCCACGTTAGGATTAAAAACAACCCTAACCGACTATCATGAAGAATACCCTAATCGACTTTCATGGTTGCTTAAGAGAGAAGAAACAGAAAGTCGATTTATAAATAAAGCAAACCCTAACCGACCAAGACTAATAAATCGATTAGGATTATAATACCCTAAATCGACTATATAGAGAAAAACAAGCAGATCGACTAGAAATAACAAAGAAACTAATGAATTCCAAACAAGAGCAAGATCAAATCCCTAACACCTTAAAGCTGCCGCAAAATAAAAAATTAACTAGAAGGACATAATACACAGATTATTCCACAATAGTCAAAGTGTTATTAAGCATAAGAATCAAGAGTGAAAAAGAAATCGATCAGAATTGAAAGGGATGGTGGAATTCGCCATTTTCTCCAGAGGGGTTTTTTTTAAGAGTATTAATGTTAATAATCCTAGAAATTTAGATTAGCTTATTTCAATAGCTTATTTGTTCAAAATCCAATTTTTCCAATTAAATGAGCTTAGCGAGCCATTAAACTTGGCCCGTTAATATTTTTAGATCCGTTGGGCTTACGAAAGGGTTGGACCTGGTCTTGGGTTTATTTTTATGTTATAAAAATGTTAGAGTAGAGCTTATAGGACCAGCTTATCATATGAGCTTAAAAACAGCTAAATGGGCTTTTAAGCCCATTTGTTAATTTATAAAGGTTTTTGAAAAACAGTTTTGTACTAACACAATGGCTTTTGAAATGTGTTTAAACAAGCTTATAAGGTCATATATTTTACATCTCCTGATTGTTTGTAACATGGAAAATTAGTTAGAGCTCAAAAATAATGGTGTTGTTCGTCTAGATAATAAAATACGAGGTCAAAGTATAAGGCCTAGAGCCATTCCTGAAAATAATTCAAGTTTATGAAAAATATTCCAAGTCTTTTTAATAACTTTCAAAACGACTTTGCGACTTCTAAACGTGTTATGTTTGTTAAGTATACGTTATTTTTAGATCAAAAACTTTATACCACTTGATTGCTAGTATATTAAACTCCTTGTATGTCGAATAAATTATATGTGTCACGTTTATATTTTACGAGATAAATGATCAAAGTAAACGTGCAAAAATCAAATATAACGAAATGAAAAATAGTAAAATGGTTCAAGTGTTCTCACCTCACCTCAAAAGGGTGGGGTAAAATTGGACGTAGAGGTCGAGCTGGGGCAAGAGGGGAATGTGGTTCGATTCTCAACTCACCAAGGATCAAGGAATGAGAAATGATGTTACTTGAACTTACTTCGAACTCCTCGTACGCTTGACAAACCATTCATCCCAATTTGATACTAAAACTTCATGAAATTAGACTTTTGGTGTTTTATGTGTGTGTTATCAACTGAGATCGCATGGGAGGTTTTAAAGGAAGTATTGAGTGTGAAAACGAGCAGGAGGTTATAAGTGTTTGAGTTTGAGATAAGATTGAATGCATGTTGCCTCCAAAACCAACCAATCGAGTTTTAACATGACAAAGAATGTGTCATAAGATCTTTGCTTATTCCTGACATATTGTAAGATGTATAGACATGGCTTTGTGAGCATTGGTAAGCATGGGAGGTGCTAAGGGATGTTGTGACACGTTTTTACGGATTTTGGCCATTCGGTTTGGGTTGTTTAACTTTGCTTGATTTCGAGTGACTAAGGGGTTGAGATATTGAACGAGGTTGGTCATTCTTGAATGCTAGCTGGTTCATGATTCGAGTTGTGTAATAATATATTGATGTTGTGTGTGTCGAGAAAACGAATACCGAGGGTGTTTGTTTGGCTGTGTCGACTGGGAACCAAAAAGAAAAACAAAGAAAAAAAATAACCCACGCTGGCCTTGGCCTGGTGGGCTTCTGATTGTGTTTCGGCCCAGCAGAAAACAAAAAATAATTAAGGGTCCGTTTGGTGGTAATTGGGGTTTAAGTGAAAGGTTTGATGTATTTCGTTTATAGTTTGGGAAATATGAGAGTGATTGTGTACGTATAATATGGAGAGGAAAGTTCGCCTATTTAGTATCCATGTGCCTTGCTTCTTTCTTTTCTTTCTTCTCGATGGATAGTAAAAAGAAAGAATATGTTGCGTTTGAATGTGTTAGTGAATGATTTGCATGTGAGTTTATATATAAGAATGGAATTCAATGATGAAATGTGCAAGGATCTAGTATGACATTGAGTGTGTAAGTATGTCAAATATATGGCTACTCTTGGATTGGGGAGAGTTAGAGGTGGGAGGTAGAGTGTGTAAGTAAACTTGTAAGAATGTAACATGGTTTCCATAGGCTTCATTTGAGGGAGTAGCAATGTGAGGAAGGTGGTGTAAGAGTTTTGCACATGTAGTAGTACCCAAGTTTGAGTCCAGGTCGTATTTTAAAGATAACAGCTTGGAATTGCGTTTTTGGTTTAAAATCTCACGAGTCTAGACGTAAAACATTATTTCGGACAACTTTCGTGTTTTACACTTTTCCTGGTTCGGACCAGAAGGGCCTTAAATTTAGGATTTAAATTCGTTACAGAAAGTTGGTGGTTTATTAGAATTTATACGAAGTGTTATTACTATTTGTGTTAATTTGAGATTGTGTAAGGTGCCTTAACTTGATTCATATTCTAGTATAGCAATTATATTTAAAAGTTGATAACAATTGTCTTTCATGGTTCTTAGAAGCATGGAAACTAGAGTTGTGAAATAAAAGGGATATGTCGTATGTAAAAGTTATAATCAACTGAGCTAAAGCAAACATGTACTTGTGATTTATAAATATAATAGTTAGAGGTGTGCTTGGGATGCGGAGCTTGGTGAGCTTGTTCAAAGTATCGCGTCGAGGTCCAAAAATATTAGTGAGCAATCTCGGGAATTTTCGTAGGCTCCGGAAATATATAAATATTGTACGGTAATTATATGAAACGTATATTTATAAAATATAAACGTTTTAAATATATTATATTATTCGCGATATTAATAAACTATCAAGGTTGTGTGTAAGCATCGTTCCTAGGCAAATGATCAATCATCAATGTCGTAGTGATTCACATAATAAGTCATGCAAAAAAAAAATGTTCCTCGTAAAAATGGTATTTAATTCACGTAATATCATTTATTCAATTATTGATATTTACTAATCGTATGGGAAAATTACGGGAGGTTACAATCATGATGTCTGTGCTTTAAAATATCTTCAAAAAGGAAATTCACTAGAAAAGGCTCAATCGACTAAGACAAATAAACTCGTTGAACCAAAAGTCATAAGTCAGAAACCTAAGAAGTGGATCAATATAGGACGTAGGTTTTCTCAACCAAGTGATGCTCCCACTGCATCTAAAAAGAAAGCATCTCCTAGATCCCACTACATCTACCTCTGAGACAAGAATGAAAACCATTGGAATTGTGTGTTCGAGTGTCAAGAAGTTAGTTGACACTACATCTTTATGCTTCTAACACTTGGAACCCAGTTATACTTGGGGCTCCATGTTCTCTGTTTTGTCTCTTCTTTCTTTCTCTACAGATTAAACAGCGATGGCTTCGAAACAACTCAGTTTCGGACCCGAGCTTAATGACGATGGCTTCGGAACAACTCAGTTTTGGACCCGAGCTTAATGCAATGGCTTCTAAGCACAATAGCTTAGGACCCGCATCCAACCGTCTAAAATTTCCGGATTCTTCGGCTGAACCCTTGTCACTCTCTCGTAAAGAAGTGGAAACCTTGTTTGCTCCATTGTTTGATGATTCGATTGAAAACCATCCTTCTGAGGTCTCACCAATTTCCGCTGCACACCTTGATCATAATCAAGTACCTCAACAAACAACAACAACTGTTGGGAGAGACGGCCCTTCAATTGCATCTCCAACAACTGCAGAACAAACCGGGTCCAACTCACGACAATCAGCTGAAGAATCCATACCTAAATCTGTTCCACAAACCGCAGTGCATGATCCAGAGGCGTTCTTTAACCAGTTTGCACCGGCTCAACTCATTCCTGACATTGTTGAGTCATCTACACGTAATTTGGATCCTGCTAACATGCGAGATAATTATCAACTTCACCCTTCGACACATCATAGGACTTAAATGGATTTGAAAAACAAGCTGGACGCAGAAGGCACAGTGATTCGCAACAAATCTTGTTTAGTTACAAAGGGATACAGTCAATGAAGCAGGATTGTACATCACTGTCATCAAGAAAAGCTTATTATGTAGCCATGTCTGCTTTCTATGCTCAAGTCATTTGGGTGAGAACTTAGCTCACGGACTACGGCTATGTATTTGACTAGATCTCAATGTACTGCGACTCAAAGTGTGCTTTTACAATCTCATGCAACACCATTCATCATTCCAAAGGCCAACAAATTGCTCTCCGCTACCATTTCATCTAAGAGCATGTCGAGAAGGGTACAAAAGAATTAGTGTTTGTGGGTACTGAATACCAGTTGGCGGACTTGTGTACAAAGGCATTACCTCCATCAAGGTTTGTTGATTTAGTTCACCATAATTGTATGCGATGTTTGACTCCAGATAATTTGCAAAATTTTCTTAAAAACCAAGTGAGTCAAACATCTAACTCTTTTCTTGAAATATTTAAGAAACTTCTTTCTTTGTGTAAAAACTTCGAATCTTCAAAACTATGTTCCTCCATTTAAACAAATTTTGCTTTACATTGTCAAAATGGAACATGTTTTGAGGGGGAGAAACCTTTCACAAAATCATAAAGCAAGTGTGAAGACCAAAGCCAAGTCATCCAAAACCTTCCAAATTTTCAAAATCTAGAATGCTTTGGTTTCTATAAAAGAATGTCTTTGATTTAAACATACCAAATACCGGAAGTTTTCCATCCATCACAAAATCAAAACTTCAAAAAGAACCCATGAGGTTCAACTTTCGATGGAAATCTTTTTCAGATTTTTTAAAACTCAAAAGAGAGACTCCGAGTCTCAAACAACTTTCAACAGTAAAAGAGTTTTGAATTTCAAGCATTCTTTGTTGTATAATACTTGATTATGTTTTCTAAAACCTTGAGCAGAATCATCTCTCGAATTTTTCAAAAAGTATTTCTTTAATACGATTCTAAATTCTGCTCAAGAAGACTAGCTCTCGAATAATGTTCATTATTTGAGGGGGAGTGTTTTATTTAATAGAAAACTAATTTTGTATGAAAACAACGACTTGTACACTCATTTTAGTGTACAACTCGGGTTTCAGAGAAAGGAGAGTGCCTTGCTAAACCATTCATTAAAACCAAACGTGCACTTTTCCTTGAAAACCAAAAGAAGATCTCATGCTAAACTTTACTAAAACTTCTTAATCTTGAGCAAAATTTATTCAAAATTTTTCAAAAGTTTTTTCAAAACTTTTCAAAATTTTGCTCAAGATTTTTCAAATCTTTACTCCCCAATTCGCTTCAAAAGTTTAAAATTCACAAAAAATAATAATAATAAAAATATATATATATATATATATATATATATATATATATATATATATATATATATGCGAATTTTGAGGGGGAGTATTTCCAAAACAAAATGTTCTGTTAAAATTATGCTTAATGGCTTGTGCACACATAACAGTGTACAACCCGCACTTGTAATGAAAGGACCCTGAGGTACGCATCAGTGCCTCAATCCTTATATAAGGAGCGAAGGCTTCTTACTTTTGAGTAGAATTAATCAAACATTTTCTGATTTTCATAATTTTGCTCAAAAGAAAAGTATTTCACCTCAATGAGTATTCACTTGTTGAGGGGGAGCACTTGAAAAATTCATCGTTTGAAAACCAAAAGTTCTTGTTGATATCTCCCCATAAGACTCAAAAAGCATATTTTAATTAAAAGTTTATCAAAAACAACATCTCATATGCTATTTTTGAGGGGGAGAAAAGTGAAAGTGATTAAAATATGAAAGTTAAATGTTGCTTAAATGTCAAATCTCATGCGAGCTAGACTCAGATTCACCCAGGAATTGACGAAACATAAAAGTTAGTAAATTCGAAAAGACTTTTCCTCGACGGGTAATAACATCAAGTTAGTTACTAGAGCTAGTTGTCACCTAAAAGCTGACAATGGAACTCTTTTACTAGCCACGTAAGCGTGTCTCGAAAAGGATTTGTCTTAGTAGAAATGTACCATTTCGAGAAACTTTTTTGTGGACTTGAGCAGGCCGGGTAATAACTTTAAGCTAGTCTAACTAGTGATGTAAGCGTGTCTCGAATCGGTCTTGTTCACTGAAAGTGGATCAATTCTAAAAGTGCTTGCTCCTCCCGCATGTGCAAATTTATTTAATACTTGTGAACACATGTGAAGGGGGAGCCCTTCAAAAGTTAACACAAAACTCTCAAAGTGTTAAACAAAACGTTTAATAATCACAAACACTTTGAGAGATTTTCAAAGGTTTCTTGGCTATTGTTGGATAATCATGGAGTTATAAGGTGACTAAGATAGGAAAACCGTCCTATGATCCGCCAGAGCCGGAGGGATCTACCCAAGGACATCACCAATAGTTAGAATTAGAAGTCCTTAGGTATGATACAAAAAAAAAAAAAAAAAAAAAAAAAAAAAAAAAAGAGAAAAGAATGAAAGGGGAAAGAAGGAGTTGAAGAATTAAAAAGAAAAGTAAAGAAAAGGGCGAAAAGAAATAGCCCTCCATATGTTCAACCTTAGGGCAGACACCGGGTTCAATTCATATGCTACTGGTTGTTGCTAAGGCAACACCGGTATTGAAGATAAAGTCGTCATGGACCCAGTGACGCAATGCACTAAACCTTCTTAACCACTCAAGTTCTCTTAAAAGAACTTGTTTCATTATCACGGGGAACCAGTGTAATCTATCGACTTATCTCTTAGAGATAGTTGATATTGAAGCAGGAGACCCCTCCTTAGTCTCCATATAGGAAACCTAAGTGAGCACTTATCGAGTCAAGAGCAATGAGATACATCAAAGATCTCTTAGGAACACTTAGTATTTCTACAACTGGTGATCTACATCAATGGGCACCGTCTGTAAATTATCGAGTCCTTCACAGATCTTAGCAATCTGCCGAGAACGTTTATGAGAGAATTACAAATGTATTTCTCAATGATTGAATGGAAATTCCTGCCAGGGTCTACATCAAACAACCCTGATAGCAGGTCACTTCGGTAACCCCACAAGGGTTACGCTTAGTGTTCGCGGTGGTTCCATAGCGGTCTACAGTCGTGGAGTGATCCCCAGCGACTCACCCAGTCATTGAGCTACTTAGTAGGTCTCGTAAGCTCCTTCGGGAGTATCTGACACGGGAACGGCCTTGATAAGGATTAGAAGGAGTCTTCACACTATGCTGTTGACGAGCTCTAATTCCTTATCTATAAGTGCCGGTTGATTATTGCTAACTGTTTATCTGCAGGTACATCACCTCCATAATGGTAGATTCTAGCATGCTCATACATACATCTTGAAGCAAATGAAAGCTCCCCCAAAGATCTTAGCACCACAAAGTTCAAAGAAAGATTCTAAGCAAAAAAAGAAGAATCTACAAAGTATTAAGACTAAGGATCATAGTGTATTCAAAGGAACTTCATGCTTTCAAAAGTCAAAGTCCTAAGATGTATGAGCATGTTGGAATGGCGGACAACCACCATAGACACAGAAGTGACGATCGGCAGACAACTTCATAACATGATCACCATCACATCAACTAAGAACGAAGTACAAAGAACGATGAAAGATTTTGCTAACTATTTTTGAGGACGTCAACTACAAAGTCAAAGTATAAAAGATGACGACGTCGAGCAACCTTTGATGACCAACACTTAGGGGGAGATTGTTGGGAATAGACTTTATTATTTCAAATGTCGGTCATTGAATTTTGTTATTGGTTGCATTATTTAGTTAATACGTTAGTTATTTTATATGTTTTATTAAGTTTTATGCTTAGTTTATAGGTTTGGATAAAGTATAAGGGCTAAGGTTGTAATATTGTCAAAGTATGGTAAAGCCCTAATCCTTACCTATAAATAGTCTTGTAACACCTCATTTGAGGTGGTTGGTTCACTAGTAATATCATTAGCCTCTTATTATCATATTAGGTGTTCTTTCCTCTCTCTCTCTCTACTTACTTTCTCTCTCTAGAAATCTTAGTGGTTATGTTGTAAAATGGTGACCTAACAATATCGCTTATAACAGGT
Organism: Artemisia argyi; assembly: GCA_030686995.1. Taxonomy (NCBI): domain Eukaryota; kingdom Viridiplantae; phylum Streptophyta; class Magnoliopsida; order Asterales; family Asteraceae; genus Artemisia; species Artemisia argyi. Next base: position 92,337,207 of record CM060707.1, on the reverse strand, counting down.
GAGTATTCACGAACCCCTTTTTCTAACTATTTTAATCGTTTTGGGGTGGATGCATGTATTATTAATTGAACTCTTGAAACATTGTTTTGAACCCTTTGACTATTATGAACTCTTTTAACTTGTTTTGACCATATAACTTGTTTGAACTCTTGAACTTGACTTAAACTTTTGAACTTAATGTACCGTACGTACTATGACCTAAAGTCTACCCTGTCTACGGAGCAACAATATACAATCTCCCCTGTCTACGGAGTAGCTTTGAATTAATAATATATAATAGTTTGTGAATGATTTACTGTTCGTACATCCGCAATTGTTAGTCTTCGACTGGTTTTCCGTTCGCACTCCAGTTTATACGTACCGTTCGTACGGCTTCCTTGTATGGAGCAGTAGGTAGTATGGATAGCGCTATTAGACGTCGGCCTGTGGAAAACTAGAAGGGGGGGTTGAATAGTTTTCCCCTCTTTTTCGTTTATAAAAACTTTATTTCAAAATGTTGATTCGAATTTATTCAATTGTTTGTTTGAAAAACCTTCAATTAGAGTTTAGTATGAAAACAACATATCATCAATATGATCAATTATATATATGAGCTTTTGGATTAGTTTTCCAAACTTAGTTTTATGAATGGAGCTTTGGTTGATCTTTATGTTAATACGTTTTCCTTTTAAAATCTTAAAACGTTTTGTATCAAATTATCTATCAAGTTAAACTCAATATAAGAAGTGTGAATAATAATCTATTAGACCATATCATATAATTATACACACAATCACAATGTTAACTTGTAACTATAACACAATTAATCATCATGACAATATAAGCAACTATCAACACATATTTGCAAGCATAGATATAAAGCGATAAGTGTAAGAGTAAATGTAAAGAGATACGAGAAAGAAAATGCAAACCGGACACGATGATTTATAGTGGTTCGGCTACAAGGACACCTTCCTTGCCCTACTCCACTCCCCGAGTGACATACTCGAGAGTTTTCTTCACTACTCAACAAGCTCCCTTTTGGCGGAGAAAACCTTACACAACTTTTGCTTACACCAATTAACGACACTAAGCTAAATGTCGAGTTCTAATAGTAGCTAGAACCAATCTCACAACTTAAATCACTACACAACTTCTACACGACTTCACGACTTCTTCATGGCTTCACGACTTCACGACTTCTTCACTACTTCACGACTTCTTCTATACTCCACTACACATTCACACATCTACTTCTTCACAGCTATATGACTTCTCCGCACTACTACTTCTTCCCACTACTTCTTACTCACTTATAAACTCACTACTAAGTAAGATCATCTTGATCTACTTATTACATATACATAACTCACAACTTCACATAAACACTAACTAGATCCTAATACATATTTGGTTTTTTTTTTTTTTTTTTTTTTTGGGTAAAAGGGTTTATTCACCCCGGTAAAATGCATTACACCAAAAAACGTTGAGGTACAATAGGATGAGGGTGATGTCCCTCACCTCAGTCCCTTAGGACACTTACAGACTCGAATATAAGAATGACAAACCATTCTTATAACTTACAATAAAATGAACCTACCAATAATGACAAAAGTAAATAAAAATTACAATATTACTCAAGAAAACACTTGAGCCTTCAATATCACTATGGCGGTCCACCTTAACTTCCATGAAGAATCCTCCAACTTGCCCAACAACCTTCATGCCATGATCCCCTTCCAAAGCCAAAACGTAAATATCCCATGAAAAGGACACCACGATAAACAAAACAGCAAGAACAAGGGCACCATGCAACAATCCAAGGGTAAAAAAACCCAAACAAGCACTACAACTCGATCCAATACCTCATCTACTACAAGTTTCAATGTGATGAAACTCAAGCTAAGAATGAAATCCAATGTATATCAGTCATAGACAAAAATAGGGTTGGCAAACCCTAACTTACAACAATGTTCGCAAACGTTTTTTGAATAAGAAACGAATAAAACTTAACTTCCAATAGCGAACAGCAGCAGCACTTCCATCTCTCTCACAAACCCACTTGAACCACGAAGGACTTACAAACACTAACATCATCATGAACATGCAGTCGCAAAACAATCCCAAAGATGAGATAACATGCAGCGTGAATTCCACAAATCCAAACGCACTTGTATACTCCAAAACCCTAAACGGGTTACATGCAATTTGAATAAAAACTAAACCCTAAACGAGTAAAGCTTTGAGTTAAGCACCAGCAGCAAACCAAAACGTAATAACACCAAACCAATGGCTTGGATTTTGCAATTAAAGAACAACCTCCACATGAACATAATCGACCAAATAATAAACCCATAAGGGTTTCGGTATGCAATAAGATCGAATATATACACCCCAATAACCAGATCGCATCATAAGAGTATATAAATTAGATCATAACCGACCTAATACCATGAACATGTAGCGATCAGCCCCACCAAAGATATAACAATCAAGCGTAGGAACCCAACCACGATCCTTATATAAGAAAATTAAAACCGACTAAAACAGCCGACTTTAAGTATCAAGTATAAAGGGATAATAAGGATACCAATAATCGATCCTGAACAATTGTAATAATGATTTGATAGTTACAGGAATCGACCATAGAACATAAAACTAGGGACGAATTGGAAACCCTAAAAAAATACGTTTAATCCCAAAGTCGACTTAGAACAGATTAAAGGTAATGATTTTGAGTAATAGGTGTAAAACACGAATGTTAAACACGAATCAAGAGCAAAAAACAATACAGAAAATCATGTTCAAGAGGGCGATTATGGGAAAACGATTAAGGGGTGTGAGGGTTTCGCAATTCGCCCCTAGTGAGAGAGAAATTTAGGGTTATTATTTGGTTTTATGATAGGGAGAATTCTTCTCTTGCACTTTGAGTGGTAAAGGATTGGATCACTTGAAACAAAGACTTATAATCTTATGATCAAAGGATTTAGAAGGATGTTTTGAAGGGATTGGGACTGAAAATTTTCGTGCAAAAGGTGAAGAAAAATTGCAGAAATGAACCAGTATTTATAGGCAAGAATTTCTGACAATTGGAGCGTGCCGGTCCCCTTAATAATTAAGGGGGCCGCCCTACTGAAACGGTCAGAAATCTTTGTCTTTTGTGGTGAAAGTTTATTTGGTGAAAAACTAACTGATTTTGGTTAAAAATTTGAATTCATATATTTGTTATGAATTAAACATTTTCCTTTAATTACCAAAATTGTTTTACAAAAATATATAACATGTTTATATCATTTTATAAACTTTGTAATGTTTAAATAAAATCCCTTTGATCATAAAATGTATTAGACATTTGTTTGTACATAACTTAAGTGATTGTTGAAGCATACTCGAGACGTTGAGATGTCGAGGCTTGTTGACGAATAAATGCAAAGATGAATTGTGATCACAAGTAACTTAAGCACTTTACGGTATATGTTATAACTTACATCTTTGTCATCATCAAAACATGAAGAGAATGTTTAGATTAAATATCATACTATTCATGCCAACAATCTCCCCCTTTTTGATGATGACAAACTATGTAAACTATAACTCATAGTAAAATGTATAAGTTACTTGTTTACACTTCTTCTCTCCCTTTTGTCGAAGCAAAAAGGTGGACTCTTAGACAAGACTTCTACTACGCTTGAACCCTTGAGAAAGAATGTAAAAGGCGAGCTTGCATCATCGTAAGTGAAGCCTTGATCCTATCAACCTTAATGCTCCCCCTTGGTGTATGCTCCCCCTTGGTGTATGCTCAAAACTTGTTTTGGCTACCAAAGAATCGAGCGATGAAGTAATCCTTCAAAACAAAGTTAGTAGACAAGTGCAACTATATATAATGATGATGATAGATACATGCATGATACTAATAGGGGAACAATATATGGACGTAATAGGTATATGCACTAAAAATATGACACATGCAATTATTGTTTTAAAAACAACAACCTAACTCCAAAAAAAAAATTACCATGACCAAAGCTTAAGACATGATAATGATTAGAACCTAATGCAAAGATTCTACCGACATATTTTGGCGAAAGATGCCAAAATATATATATATTCTAAAAGGGTTAAAGAAAAAAAATGAAGATGAGAATGATACGTTCTTTTAAAGACGTAGAAAAATGAAGAAGGATGAGCGTGAATGAAAAAGGGAAGGTAATGACAAAAGGTTGACAAATATGGTTTAGATTAATATATCGTTTGACAAGGGTGGATGATTGGGAATCATGGGATTTTCAGGTGTTTTGTTGGTTGACGACCGAAGATGGATATGTGAATGAGGTGGTGATGGCTCAACAACACTTGAAGCTTGGATATCTTCTTTGTGTTCTTCACTTGCTAGGAAGTGGAAAAGATGTATTTCATAAAGAAATTCACTTGACTTTTAGGGATTTAAGTTTTGGTGGTGATGACGTACTTAGTAGAATGTAGGGAGTTTAGAGGTGTAGATTTAGGAGCGGAAGAGGTTAATTGAGAGTTTGGATGATGTTCAAGTGAGGATTTTGGATGAGAACTAGCGAGAAGATACTCAATCCAAGTGAAGTGTTCCTTCAATGAAATGGTTTGTTTTTGGGGAAAGATGCAACAAGGAAAATTGTTGACATGTTTTGCAACTTGTTTCAAGGGGTGATGAAGGAGAGCTAGAGGGAAGTTATTCCAAGTTGCATTAAGCAAGGTGTAAGGCAAGAAGAGCATTAAGCTCATAGGCTTCCATGAGTTCTTCAATGAACTTCAAGTGTTTGGAGAAAGGTGATGATGGTGGATTGTGGTTTTAATTTGGGATAGATGATTGGACATGCAACATAGAAATAGCATGTGAGTTATAGGGTGTGGTGGTGACACTCTTGGTGGTGGAGGCATGTTAGAGCTTGGGTAATCATGAAAGCATGATATGGATGGAAGATAGGCTTCATGAGTGGATGGAGTTTTTGTTGAATGAGCATCAAGTGAAGCATTGGTGATGAGGTTCGGATTGTTGTTTTGGGATTGTGCATGCTCATCATGAGAAGAAGCATTCGTTGAACCAAGCATGGATGTTTGGCTTTGTTTGTGAGATGGTTTATTTGTATGAGCATAAGATTTAGGTATTGGTTGATTTGGAACAACATCACTTGAGCTTTTACAAGAGTCAATTTTTATCATCCAAATGGGTTTTACGGAGATCTTAGCAACTCTTGAGAGTTTAGATCTTGGGTTGTTGAGGGATGATATGTTTGGTTGGATGATCATTAAGGATGAAGGAGATGTATTTATAGTGTAGGAAAGATGTGGTTTAGGAAGGTAAATTTTGAGGGCATGGAAATGGTGGATGACTCGAGATTGGTAGTATAAAGGACGATTCGGTTTTTCATTTCACATGGGTGGTTTGAGGATGTACTGAAGAAGGGTTATGAGGTTTGAGTGTAAGGTAGAAGAATATATGTGAGTGAGTGTGTTTTCCCTTCCCATTAAATTCTTGCTCATCCGGACATAGAGTTAAGCATGTAAATGCATACAATCAAATCACATATGAGCAAATAAACATCTAGAAACAACATATATGCGATATGCCATAAATCTAGGAATTAAAGAATCTAATGAGAAGCAAAGTTCACAAAAGTAAACTAGCGTTAGGTATATATAGGAAGAGCAATTTAATCAAGTTGGAGAGTGAGTATGAGACTATTACTAGTGGTGCTCAATTCAGGCTAAACACGACCATTTTTACGGGTTACACACACCCAATTTCTCACATAGAAGCAATTCAACCGTTAGGTTAAATTGAATTTCTAGTCAATAGATTCTTCAGTAGTCATTCTCTTTTTAGAAGAAATTGAGTTCCTAAATTTACCTATCGAAGAGTACCAAATATGAAGTTTGCTTGATTCACTAATACTTGGCTTAATGTGACTCAAACATCATGTTTTTATGAAGGTAAATCTAGATGATATATTTTATTCACGATCCCAATAGAGACGTGTTGAATGTTTAGAAAAGAGTAAACAAAAAGTTTTAATATTTTCTTCATGATTTACCGGTTGTTCGGTTTTGATGGCATATTACTTGATTTAATAACTGTGCTAGACTTAAGAGTGCACTTTAGCCTTTCTTGTGAAATGAATCTCATTAAGATTATTTATCTTAAATGAGTTTGTGATTCTCAAATGATATCAAAACTAGACATTAATATATTTTTAAACAAATATTATTTTCTATGATTTTTACCAATGTTATATATCATACTTTAACAAGTATTTGAAAAAAATAAATTTTACTTGTTTATGGATTGTGAAAAGTTATTTTTCAATTCTAATAACTTATATTATTTCAAAAAGGAAAGTGTAGTGCATTATCTTGTAACACAACCATTCATGCTACAAAGAAAATGAAATACATAGAATATATAGTGTGTATTATTCTTAAATATGTATTTTATCTTGAACTGATGATTTTAAGTAGTGTGAGCAAAGTTTACATGTGTTGTTAGTTTGCTTGCTTTTTTTTTTTTTTTTTTTTTTTTTTTTTTTGGATATGACACATTTATCCATTGCATTGCAATGTAAATTGCTTGAATATTTCAGATGAAACATCCAAGTCGTCAATCCTACTTCATTGTATATTTTATGAATGTGTTTAAAATGTTATTCTAATATTTGGAACACAATTATTGGACAAGTAGATTCAATATGACATTATCAACACAAGTGTGAGTTATGATCCAATGCATACTCTTTTCACCTATAAAGGATGTAACTATTTTCATATCAATCTAGTGTGATTGAGTATGTAGATTCAAGACTATATCTTTTGTTGTAATTTGATATAATCTTGAAGCTAAACAAATAGCAATCCAATTTCTTGTCCACACTAAAAAATGTGTCAATTAGATTTGATAAATATATCAACCATGATTTGAATAACGAATTGATATAATATCAAGATCTTTCTTTACCCTCACGAACACTCATTTGAAATAAATAAACATTGTTCCATTAACCTAAGATTATTTATTAGTGAATGATTGAAAGTTGACTTATTATTTCATGATTGTTATATGTTTTGTTTTTGTGAAAGACTCTTCATTTTTACTTATTATGAACACACTTAGATTTTAAAAATACTTTTTCTTTTATATAACTATTAATGTTTTACAATGATTCAATTTCTCTTATTAAATAACTTAAGGTAAAACAAGTTAATTTGTTGAAAATATTTAAGCGTTTGTTGAAAATATATTAGATTGTTTGAAATATTTAGGTAACTAGATTTAAATTCATTTACAAGATGTTTAAGTAACATTAAGCCATCTATACCTATATGCAATGCAAGACTAATTATGCAAACTTAACGCAAGAAATTTAGCATAAGATCTAGTTAAGCAAAAACGGACAACTAGCTACGAACTAATAGAGTACATGACACATATGCTAAGATATTCAAATAGCTAAATTACAAATAGCAACGATTATCTATCTATTAACAAAATAAAATCACAAATGAGTTCACATAGCACATAAAACACTTGTCGTCGTTTTGTGTATTATATATACCAATGTTTACTTAGCTCGATTTTATTTGAAAATAAAATAGTTTCTTAACCATTTTAAAACTTAATTAAGATCAATAATATGAAAGCATAAATACTTAATTTTTCAAAGATATACCGACTAGGAATGCCCGACTCGAAGGAAAAGGTAAAATACAAGTTTTACGTTAAAACAAGACTCAAATTTTTGACCTCCGTGTAGTATTTTAACTTTCTGACATATTTAAGTTTGTAATGATTACTTGTAAGTATTTTTAAATGAAAATAGACTCAATTACCTTTAAAATGCCGGGTGGCACGACGTCTACGGAGTTACGGTTATTTTTATATGATTTTTCAAAGTTTCTGAAAAAAACTGCGAACAAACAGGCGGACCCCGTAAATATTTAAGGGGGCCGCCCAGAAAATTAAGGGGGCCGCCCATCTGGTACTCAAAATTACATTTTTTTGCAAAAAATTGTTTTCTGACTTTGTGAAAAGGTGTGTAACTTTCTAATTTTAATAACGAACATATAACACTTGTTCTAATCATAATCTTATCTCGAGCTAGTATAATTAGTGTATATAATATCAAAACTAATACAAGTTAATCAACCAAACATTTTTCATATTTAATCCTCCTTAATAGGTAATTTGATACATGGATCGTACTCAATTTTTAAAACAATTTGTTTTGAAAATTAGAGCGACGTGGCTCTGGTACCAATTATGGAAAACTAGAAGGGGGGGGGGGGTTGAATAGTTTTCCCCTCTTTTTCGTTTATAAAAAGTTTATTTCAAAATGTTGATTCGAATTTATTCAATTGTTTGTTTGAAAAACCTTCAATTAGAGTTTAGTATGAAAACAACATATAATCAATATGATCAATTATATATATGAGCTTTTGGATTAGTTTTCCAAACTTAGTTTTATGAATGGAGCTTTGGTTGATCTTTATGTGAATACGTTTACCTTTTAAAATCTTAAAATGTTTTGTATCAAATTATCTATCAAGTTAAACTCAATATAAGAAGTGTGAATAATAATCTATTAGACCATATCATATAATTATACACACAATCACAATGTTAACTTGTAACTATAACACAATTAATCATCATGACAATATAAGCAACTATCAACACATATTTGCAAGCATAGATATAAAGTGATAAGTGTAAGAATAAATGCAAAGAGATACGAGAAAGAAAATGCAAACCGGACACGATGATTTATAGTGGTTCAGCTACAAGGACACCTTCCTTGCCCTACTCCACTCCCCGAGACACCTACTCGAGAGGTTTCTTCACTACTTAACAAGCTCCCTTTTGGCGGAGAAAACCTTACACAACTTTTGCTTACACCAATTAATGACACTAAGATAAATGTCGAGTTCTAATAGTAGCTAGAACCAATCTCACAACTTCAATCACTACACAACTTCTACACGACTTCACGACTTCTTCATGGCTTCACGACTTCTTCACTACTTCACAACTTCTTCACCACTTCACAACTTCTTCTATACTCCACACATCTACTTCTTTACAGCTACATGACTTCTCCGCACTACTACTTCTTCCCACTACTTCTTACTCACTTATAAACTCACTACTAAGTAAGATCATCTTGATCTACTTATTACATATACATAACTCACAACTTCACATAAACACTAACTAGATCCTAATACATCTTTGGTTTTATGATAGGGAGAATGCTTCTCTTGCACTTTGAGTGGTAAAGGATTGGATCACTTGAAACAAATAATTATAATCTTATGATCAAAGGATTTAGAAGGATGTTTTGAAGGGATTGGGACTGAAAATTTTCGTGCAAAAGGTGAAGAAAAATTGAAGAAATGAACTAGTATTTATAGGCAAGAATTTCTGACAATTGGAGCTTGTCAGTCCCCTTTAATTGTATGGCCGGTCCCCTTAATAATCAAGGGGGCCGCCCTGCTGAAACGGTCAGAAATCTTTGTCTTTTCTGGTGAAAATTTATTTGGTGAAAAACTAACTGATTTTGGTTAAAAATTTGAATTCATATATTTGTTATGAATTAAACATTTTCCTTTAATTACCAAAATTGTTTTTAAAAAATATATAACATGTTTATATCATTTTATAAACTTTGTAATGTTTAAATAAAATCCCTTTGATCATAAAATGTATTAGACATTTGTTTGTACATACCTTAAGTGATTGTTGAAGCATACTCGAGAAGTTGAGATGTCGAGGCTTGTTGACGTATGAATGCAAAGATGAATTGTGATCACAAGTAACTTAAGCACTTTACGTTATATGTTGTAACTTACATCTTTTTCATCATCAAAACATAAAGAGAATGTTTAGATTAAATATCGTAATATTCATGCCAGCACGGCCAACCTCTCGTTCCCTTGTCTACGGAACGCATATTATTTATTTTATGAGCCTTGCCACATACTTTATTATATACTATGTGCCCTTATTGTGAACTATATTGACCACGTGTACATGACTACTAGACATACAACTTTCTATGCAATGGTTTGTTAATACATAGGTTACAAGTCTTGTATGGGCGGGACTTGCAACTGACTGGATTGACAACGCCTTTGCCTTGTGGACTATTCTCAAAGACTAAAAACTTATACTCTCTCTTAAAGGTTTTCATATTATATAAAACATGTGTATTCACCAACTATTTTCATAGTTGACCCGTTTTCTCTTATGCATTTCAGGTGATCGTCAGTAAGCTTTTCTTCAAGGTCTTTGCATAATGAAGTTTTCACATGTCACTACTGATCATTATGTACTAAAATGCTATCTTTTGGAAACCAAACTTTATATTTTAAATTGCCAATGTCGGCTATAACAATATTGTAATGATATACTTTTGCTTTAATGTAAATTATGGTATTGTTCTATATCTCTTTTGTGATGATTATTGATTATGTTGCACCTCGTGTTTCCGCTATGGCGGGGTGTGACAGATTGGTATCAGAGCCTAAGGTTATAGAGAATGCCGGTTTTCTAAAAATAAAAATCGCAAATATAACCAAAACAACGTTTTTCTCAAACACCAAAAATCATACGAGTCGACTAGTCCTAGCATTGCATCATTAATCCTCTAGTATGCATAGCCTAATCACCTATGTATAATTCAGGAAGAATCATGCGATGAAGGGAGTAGTAGTCTAAGATCATGTTTAGTCGGGTCTAAAGCGTCTGGTCACCTGAAATTGCATTGGTCGGGTGGGTATGCATAACTTGTTTATATGTTCACATTTGTGTTACCGTACCTTATATATGCATTTATGTATATGCTTTCTCTTTGCTACCTTACACCTCGTTAGATTAAGCATGCCTTTGTTTCTGTCATTTTACGATCTCTATGTCACGACTGTCATTGTACCGTACATCATCCGTCATCGTTCGTGTATCGCTCACTCAACCAACTGTTTTTGGTCTATCGTAGAGCCATGGCCGCAATGAACACTCGCTCAGGACGTAATAACAATAAGGTCCGAATGACAATGTTGCTGGGTTAGCAAACCTCCTCACTAAGATTGTGGCACACATTGATGCTGGACAATGGAGCAGGTACGTCGAACAACGGTCAGGGATGCAGCTATAAGACTTTCATGACATGCAAGTCAATCAAATTTTATGGCACTGAGGGTGCCATTGGACTGCTATCATGGTTTGAGAATGTTGAGTCGAAACTTAGTATCACAAAATGTGCTGAAGGGGATAAGGTTGAGTTCTCTGCGGGTCTGCTCCAGGGTCGAGCATTGACTTGGTGGAACAACCAGCTACAGACCAGAGGAAGAGAAGCTGCAAATGGATTATCTTGGGAGGCATTCAAGAAATTACTAACTGACGAGTACTGCAGAAAAGATGAAGTGAAGAAGCTGGAAGCAGAATTTTGGAACCACTTGATGGTAGGAGTAGAAGTCGACAAGTACACAGCCAATTTCCACGATCTGACTAGGATGGTTCCTCACATGGTCTCCACTGTGGAAAAGCTGATAGATCGATATATTTGGGGATTGATCCCTGAAATCAGGAGGGATGTCACTTCATCGAACCCAACCACTCTACAAGCCGCTGTGGGCATGGCATACCGCTTGACAAATGATGTGATCAGGTCTGGTGAACTAACGAAAGGAAACGACGGAGGACGAAAGAGACAGGAAGATCGACAAAGAAGTCGTGACAAGGATCAACTGGACAAAATGCAGCGGGTAGTTGGAAACTATGGAGCAACAACTTAGGAGCGCAGAGGATATGTAGGCTCACATCCTAAATGTACCCGATGTAACCTCCACCACTCAGGAGACTGCCCAAGGTGCATCAACTGCAAACAGACATGTCATCTTGGTCGGAATTGCCGAAATGGGAATGGAAACCAAGGACAAAGATTAGCCTGTTACGAGTGTGGAAGCCTGGATCACCTTCAGAATACCTGTCCAAAGTTGAAAAGAACTCCTAACCAAGGAGGTAATCGTCCAAACCTACGAATGGCAGTTGAAGGCCCTCAAGATCAGAACATTGATATCCCCCCCCCCCCCCCCCCCCCCCCGCACGTGGTAGAGGTTACTTCCTAGGGATCATTTAAGACCACAGAACCAGGACAACATGCCGGGTACATTCTTTTGAACAACCTCCTTACTTCCCTACCCCTTTATCGTGAGTGCATGACTTATTTCCATTTCTTACCAAGTTCACGAAATTGATATAATCTGAGACCTAACCACATCGACCCTAGTTATATTTTTATTAGTTGATATGATTGGTGTAAACAATTGTAAAATCGAGCAAAGCTCTCAAAAGACATTTTTCTAGGATGTTGAATCCTATCTTCCGGACAGATTGATTACTAGCGACAGTTCTTGTCTGATGAGTTGTGTGATTAAATTAGAAGCAACTAACTAAAGGTCTTTTGAGGGCTACGCTCGAGATTGGGAAAGTTTGCCTCATCAAATTTGACCGCGATTACATACGTCTATAGATTGAACGAACTGAATCTCGAGGAAGAGATTCCTTTTAAGGCTGGTAAACTGTAACAACCCGTACTTTTTCACGTCCACATTTATTTCCAAACTTTGACAATTTACTATTCACAAGTTACTATTCACTGATCACTATTCATCATTTTACTATTCCTCGTTTTTGAAGTTAATTTGAGACATTGAGATGATATTCAAAAATTTTACTATTCACAAAACACTATTCATTATTATCGTTCAACCGTATATTAGGTCATGCATGGATATGCATTATTTTAATTTACGTATGTTCAAATATTTAATAAACGTTACCACTCAGTTTTTACTACTAACATATACCCGATACTCCCGTCTATGATCCTAACATATTTTCATACTCATTATAATGACATAAAAATTATATTATTAATTTACTCGGTGTTTCGAGACCTGTTGCTATATTTTCCGGTATATGCTGAAAACTACGTCGAATCACGATATCTCAACACGACAATTATTTTAACACCCGATTCTCATCAGGAATGTAATTTCATAATTATTACAACGTCGTCACATTTTATTTGGTATCGTTAAACTTTATTTCTAGCAAACTCGGTACCCGATACCTCCTAAAATTAATAATATCTAACAAAAATCTATAAAATCTACCAATCCTACCAAATCTCTTACACAACCAACCCCCTTTTTTTCCCAAATTTCAGCCGACCAAACAAACCCCCTTTACTTGCTTTGACAAAAATTTAATAAATGCAATGTACTTATTAGTTTTATATAATAAAAGTTAAGATATTTTAGTTATATAAAACAAGTAAACTAGCACAATTTTACACATACAAAGACATAAAAACTCTCCACCATCTTTGTGGTTCGGCCAAGATTCAAAGAAGAAGAAGAACATCATAAATTTCCAAGATCTAGTGATTTCCAAGTTATACTAGTAATCTATTTTAAGGTTTTGAAATAAAAACCTATAGATTAATTAAGTTTCTAGCTCTAAAACTCTTCACCACTTCAAGTAAGTTACTAACTTTTTCCTACTCTTTTAAACATCTACTTGATATATTTTTATGATCTAGTAACAAAAACATGCAAATATACTATGATCCATACCACTTATACTTGATTTTATTACTTATTATGAATTTAAATTATCCTATTAATATTCTTATGGACCTATCATTTTTGGTCAAGATTAGGAACCCATGACACCCTAAGAAGGTGTATGGTAGGTTTAGAATAGCTTTGGTGTTGATTGGAAGGGATTAGTACAAGATTTGAACTAGAAAAATCACTTTTGACAATATATAATTAAGGTCTGTCCATTTTTGTAAAACGTGGAAATATTAGGGGTTCATCAGTACCTTTGGAGCAAATATTCAGAAAATACTTTCAAAAACGAAACCGTGGCCGCTTGAACGGGTAAAAACCGACTTACGACGAGGAAGTTATCATTTTTCTAAGTTTAACGACGAAAAACTATTTTCTGAAAATAATACATGTTGTATGTCGAGATTCGACGGACAAAACGAGGCGTTAGACGTAACCTAGAGGAGCCGACCTACTAAGAAGGTGTTAGTACATGTTAATACGAAATCGTGGATATAAAGAACGTAGAAAACGAGCTTATAATGACCAAGATATACGCGTTTGAAACCCGACAAACTATATATACTTTTGACAGCTTTATATGAAAATATACTCTAAGTGTTAAAAACTATATTTTTCAAGTAACAACAATGAAGAGCCGTATTTCTTACCCATCGAGGCGCGTATGATCAAAAGTTCTATAACACGACAATTAGATATCATTGCAAGGTTTTCAAAAACGCCGAGTTCAAACACTAACACTTAATGCACAATATTTCACGACTAGTTTTGCGAGGCTATTTGAGACATATTTTTTTCCAAGTTAAAAAAAATATTAAACTACGACGAAAACACTATATTACCGATAGAACACCAAACGAGGATCGTGGAGTACCGTTTCAACGTACTTACCTGAAAAGTAGTTTATAACTTAACGAGACGTCAAAAATTTATTTTTCGACGATAAACATTATTTTCAAAACTAAAGAGTGGTATCGATAACATACGTACTTGCGTGTATAGTATTGATTCATTGCTTACCTTAGATCATATCATTCATATTAGGTTGCGGCTAGAGTTCGCGCCTTATTTCATTTCATACATTTTGTCATCATATCGCTTGTAACAGGTGAGTATTCACGAACCCCTTTTTCTAACTATTTTAATCGTTTTGGGGTGGATACATGAATTATTAATTGAACTCTCAAAACATTGTTTTGAACCCTTTGACTATTATGAACACTTTTAACTTGTTTTGACCTTATAACTTGTTTGAACTCTTGAACTTGAATTAAACTTTTGAACTTAATGTACCATACGTACTATGACCTAAAGTCTCCCCTGTCTACGGAGCAACAATATAAAATACCCCCTGTCTACGGAGTAGCTTTGACTTAATAATATATAATAGTTTGTGAATGATGTACTGTTCGTACCTCCGCAATTGTTAGTCTCCGACTGGTTTGCCGTTCGCACTCCAGTTTATACATACCGTTCGTACGGCTTCCTTGTGTGGAGCAGTAGGTAGTATGGATAGCGCTATTAGAGGTCGGCCAACCTTTCGTTCCCCTGTCTACGGAACGCATATTATTTATTTTAGGAGCATTGCCACATACTTTATTATATACTATGTAAAACCCAAAATTTTAAAACATGTAAAATGACCAAAATGCCCCTATAACCAAAAACTTAAAAAAAACACTTAAATATAGCACCAAATAATTCCCCAAACACTTGGAAATGAGTAAACAATGAGCAATATTATTTTTGTTGGAACATTTGAAATATTTGAACTTATAAAAAAATGTTATGCCATGCCTAAAATAAATATAAGGTCCAAAATGAATTAAAAAGTTGTACAAAATATTTAAATAAAGGGATATGCTTAATCTATTTATGGATAGAATCATTTTCTGATTTTTTTCTCTCTTTTTATTAGCCCCAAATCTGGCCATAATTTCCCCCCTCTCCTATATAATTTATTTGTTACCTATTTTCATTTTATAAACTTAAAAAAACCTAATTTCACCCCAAAATGAAATTTTGGTGGCTAGATCTGATTTTTGTCCTGTGTTATTATGTATGTATAACATAATAAAATATGGTTACACTTATTTGAAGCCTATGGTAATTATTTTGATTTATTTTTTATTAATCTGGTCGAAATATATAAATAAATGGGGTGAATGAATTAGGGTTAGGGTTTTGGGTGATGTTTAGTGATAAAAAATGTTGTAATGATTCTATAATGATGATGGTAATGATTGGGAAAAAATCAAGGTTGATGGTTTTGATTTATTTGTTTAGCCGATTTATGTTATTAAAAGTAAAGGGTGGATTTTGTAATTTTATAAACTTATGAGATATTTTTGTAACTTGTATTGGACCAGGGGTAAATTGTATAAGTTATAATATGGGGGTGTTATGTGTTAAATTTGAAACAAGAAGGTTTAAAAGGTAATCTAATTATAAATAGATTTGATTTGGAAATTATTAAAAGCAGAGGGGTTATTTTGTAAATTATAAAAATGGAAGGATCATTCGTATAAATATCATATGAAGGGTAAAATGTGTTAATTCTTATAATTAAGGGTTAAATGTGCTAATATGGAATTATTATGGATATATTTGTAAACTTGAGGGTTTGATATTGTTAACTTATGTGTAATTTGTATAAAATATGAAAACATGTAATATTTACACATTAGACCTTTAACTATGCCATATTTGCATTTGAAACCCTAAAATATGGAAAGTGATCTATTTAAACCCTAAAATCATTATGACTTATTAAAATGAACCCTAATTCCATAATAATGTTTAATAAATGACTTAACTTGCATTTCGATCTTAAATCTTTTTAATTATGGAAACTTACTAAATAAGGAAACTTGCTAAAAATGGAAAGTTACTTAAAATGAAAAGATAGCCTAATAAGGAGTAATCTGATTTGAAATAAACTGGTAAATAATTCTTGGCTTCTAATTCTTCTAGATTCTGTGAAGAAGGAGTGATTCCTATTTCTATTTGATCCTTTCTCTTATCTACTTTGTCATCTGGTTGAGGTACAGATATTCTAACCTTTCAGTAAGGTTTCTTATGACTCATGATCCGTTCCATTGCCACTATTATGATTTCTGATATTTATACGCCTGATATCCTTGGTTCATTTGATAGTATGATTTCGTATGAAAACCCTTTTAAAAATATAACCTGATGACTTTTGGGAAAAACTGTTTTTGAAATGATTTATGTTAATACGATACGATGCCAGTTTTATATGAAGGGTTTATGACATTTATGAAATGTATTTTTAAAGGAATACTTTTACGATAAAAAGGTTTTAAATAATTTTCTAAAGTCCTTAATCTGTTTTATTCTCTAGGATTTCTCATGACTTTCTTTAACATCTTTTGATTATTTAACTTCAAATTTGGAACCTTTGCTATGAACCCTTTTGCTATTATGAACCTTTGACTTGAACCTCATGATATGAACCTTTGATTTTGAACTTTGACTTGAACCATTTCTATGATCCCTTTGTATGATCCATATTTGATCGATCCGTTTCTGTTATGATTTGCTTTGATATTTGTTGTATGCTATATTCCATTTCCTATAGCATTTCCTAGTTCTATGCCCATTATATGTTTTGCCTTTATGTGTTAGAATTATTAGCCAGTCATGGGAAGTCCATGGCCTTGCCACTGATGCACCAGTGGTATTGACACTATCTGTGGAGGTGGGTTTTTGTCCACAGCGTTCCCTATTATGCTATAGCACCATGGCCATTATTATTATTGTGTGTATGCTTAGCCTAGAGCTTGATATATGTATATTTGTTATGCAGGGGGCGTATGGATGCATCCTAGGTACTTTGTTTTGTTTTGAATTTGGTGAATGGGTATGTGTGTGCGATACACTCCATTTCACATTTGGTACATTGAGCTAGCTACTCTATGTACAATTTGATATATGATTGTTGGGCATTTCTGTTACTTCTACCATATATGTGATCCTTGTTGTTCTAACTTCTTTATTGTTATTGACTTATGCTTTCCTTAGTTCATTTGCTTACACTTATGATTCGTTCCATTTTCCTTTGATTCCCTTTGATCATATTCTGTTGATTCTATCATATGTTCCATATTCTTTGATATTCATATCAACAGGTTTGCTTTGATTCATTTCGGATTCACTTTCGTTTCCCTTTTATTATTAGCTTTTGTTTGTTTATATCTGTTCACTGGGCTTTTTAAGCTCAACCGCATTTCTTTTCCTGCGGCCATTTAGAAAGAAGCTGGGTTTGAGGGAAGAGTGCTTAGGAGCTTTTAGTGGACTACACGGTTGATAGCTCCCCATGGATTAGAGATGGACTTAGAGATTCCTCTTTTGGTTCTTAGATTGTAATTAGTTTGGAAGCTGTTATGCTTAGTTTTAGCACCTTATCATTTATTCGATTTGCTTTGTAACCCTTGTATTGTTTAGTATATTCCGCTTGCTTATGTTCTGATTTGACCCCATAATGTTACACTTTAGCCTTTTGGGGTTGGGGTGTTACATACTATGTGCCCTTATTGTGAACTATATTGACCACGTGTACATGACTACTAGACATACAACTTTTTATGGAATGGGTTGTGAATACACAGGTTACAAGTCTTGTATGGGCGGGACTTGCAACTGAGTGGATTGACAATGCCTTTTGCCTTGTGGACTATTCTCAAAGACTAAAAACTTATACTCTCTCTTAAAGGTTTTCATATTATATAAAACGTGTGTATTCACCAACTATTTTCATAGTTGACCCGTTTTCTCTCATGCATTTCAGGTGATCGTCAGTAAGCTTTTCTTCAAGGTCTTTGCATAATGAAGTTTTAACAATGTTGTAATGATATACTTTTCCTTTAATGTGAATTATGGTATTGTTCTATATCTCTTTTGTGATGATTATTGATTATGTTGCACCTCGTGTTTCCGCTTTGGCGGGGTGTGACAGATATCTTGATGATCTTAAAACCAGACTTGCGCAACTTAAAACGACTTTAGAATCTAAAACGAGACTAAATGAGATCAATTGGAATTCCACGGTTCATTTACAACTTAAAAAGATCTTGAAAGTGAATTTGCTCCTCAAATTAATAACATCCATACTCGTGTAATTCATTTTGAACAAGCATTTTTGAAAGAAACAGCTGACTTCGTCAAGGATCACAAATCTTTGATAAAGAAGGCTAATGAATCTTTTGAGCAAATCAATGTTTTGGAAAACTTAAATGATTCTCTCTTCGAAGCAGTTCTATCTACTGATATTATGTCCATCATTTTATAAGCATATTTTGTTCAAGACGACGAACGACTGAGAGCTGAGACCTCCGAAATTGTTTCCAAATATGAAAATGCTCTTATAAAGCTTGAAAAAGAAAATGTGTCATGTTTTAAATAACTTGATCGAAAAAGGGAAGAATGCAAGTATGACAAACTGTCGTATTAGCGTGCCTTCAAGAACATGACAGTTCAAAATGATCTTTTGAGGGCTTAGCTTGAAAATCAAAAAGGGAAGGGTGAGGAAACTAAGTTTGCAAAACCATTGACTTCAGAGAAACCAAATGTTTCAAACACGGTTCAAAAACCAAAAATGTCAATTTCACGGTTTGCTTCAAAAGTCAATGAGAAAAAGGATTTGCCAAAACCAGTCACTCCAACACCCTTGCCCAAGCAAAGTGAAAATGAAAAGATTGTTGATAAAGGAAAAGCGGTTGTCAAAACATCAAAAGTGATAGCACCTGGCCTTTATAGGATTAGTCCCACTATTGAGTCTACTTCCACATCTAAAACATATGGAACAAACGACAAGAGCATAAAAGATAATCCTAAAGAGTCTAGGAATGCTACATCAACTTCTCAAGACAACAATATAAATCCTAATGCGTGTCCCTTACCTTCTACTGGATTAGAAAGCACCTCTAGGAGCATCAAACTAAAGCCTAGGAGCAATACAAGGAACAATAGAGTCTCGCCTGCCTCTACGAGTAGTAGCAAGAATAAATTTGAAGAAGTAGAAGAACACCCTGGAAATTTATCGCTTTGTAATAAGAAACATGTTTCATCTGAATGTAATGTCGAGAGTACTGGTTTGAATGCATGTAATGACTCTGTTTGTTTGATATGTAAGAAATGTTTAATTAATTATGTTCATGATGAATGTGTTTCTAAGAATGTGAATGTTACGCCTGAACAGAAGAACGTTCCAAAAGGAACTAGTGCTAGATCTAGATCTATTGAAAGATTAGTTGCAGGCTTTAGGTCTACCACTAGTAGCCGAATGCCTAGGAACTATCTTAAGTATTGTGTATGGAAACCAACGGGTAGAGAATTCATTCTCCAGGATGGAAAATTGAAAGTTGTTCAAATTGAACATGTAGAAACATTCTATGAGTGTGATATGGATTTTACCCCTAACCTAATGGAACCAAATTCAAAACGGTTTCCAAATACAAAATCTTCTGTTCTTCGCAGGTTATCGAAATATGTCTTTGGATCGTCGACTTGGGTTGCTCCAAGCACATGACCAAAAATTTAAAGCTGCTGATCAATTTCGTCTGGAAATTCATGGGAACTGTACGCTTTGGAAATGATCATGTAGCAGCTATTCTGGGCTTTGGAGATCTTCAGTTTGGGAATTTTTTAATCACTCGAGTTTACTATGTCGAAGGGTTGTGACACAATTTGTTTTCTGTTGGGCAGTTTTGTGATGCAGATTTTGAAGTTGTATTTAGGAGAAACACGGTTTTTGTTAGAAGTTTGGTTGGTGATGATCCTTTAACTGGTAATCGTTGCACAAACTTGTATGCTATCGACATCAACTAAACGGCTTCTACATCACCAATTTGTCTTATGACAAGGGCAACAGAAACAAAGTCCTGGCTGTGGCATAGAAGATTATCCCATCTCAATTTCGACACCATCAACAAGTTAGCGAAAGACAACATCGTCACCGGATTTCCTAAGTTCAAATACACCAAGGAACACCTATGTCCATCATGCGAACAAGGAAAAAGTAAAAGAGCATCATATAAATCCAAAACCGTACCTAGTTCGGAAGCAAGGTTACATATGTTACACATGGACTTATGTGGCCCATTGAGAGTTGAAAGCATTAATGGGAAGAAGTATATTCTTGTTATTGTTGATGATTATTCAAGATATACTTGGGTAAAGTTTTTGAGATCAAAAGACGAAGCACCAAGCATCATCATCACCTTTCTAAAGCGTATTCAAGTTCTACTTTAAGCTCAAGTAAGGATTGTAAGAACAGACAATGGCACAGAATTCACAAATCAGGAGTTAAGAACATATTTTGAAGATGTGGGTATCACTCACCAAACATCAGTTGTTAGAACTCCACAGCAGAATGGGGTAGTTGAAAGAAGAAACCAAACACTTGTGGAAGCTGCTCGCACAATGCTGATGTATTCTAGTGCACCACTATTCTTATGGGCTGATGCTGTTGCCACTGCTTGTTTTACTCAAAACCGATCCCTAATCCATCCAAGATTCAATAAAACACCATATGAGCTTGTGTACAATCGGAAACCGGATATCTCTTATCTTCACGTGTTTGGCGCTTTGTGTTATCCGACGAACGACAGAGAAGATCTAGGAAAGTTAAAAGCTAAGGGTGATATTGGAATCTTCATTGGATATTCAGAAAACTCGAGGGCATTCAGGGTGTATAATGTAAGAACGAAAAGGATAATGGAGACGATGAATGTGAAGTTTGACGAGATTTCACAGATGGCTTCTGAGAGACTCGCTCTAGAACCCACACTTAATCTGATGGCTTCTAATCAAAACAGATTAGGACCCGCACCAAACCCGCAGACTTCTGGACAAATTAGTTCAGGACTCGTACCTCAAGAAGCTCAATCAACAAACACCGAAAAACCTTCAGAACAAGAACTGGAAAATTTCTTCGAGTTAATGTTTGATGAATATTATGGTGGAACTTCGACAAATGCATCTCAACAACATTCCGCTGCACCCGCTCAAAACCATCAACCACCACCACCATCACAAGATGCATCTACAACAATCGAAGCTGAAGCACCAACTCCCTCAGCATCATCAACATCTACTCAAGCAACTGCAGTCATTGAAATTGTTCTACCAAGAGTTGATGAGCAACAACAAAACACAAATTTTCAAGAAGAACCAACAAATAATTCAAACGATGTTGCGTTAGAAGAAGAAGAAGTATTTGAAAACCCGTTTGCAACAAACTATGCTGAATTTTCTTCAAGGTTACAAGAACCGTCTAATACACATAGGTTTAACCCAAGGTACCCTTCTACACTCTAATGGACAAAAGACAATCCAATTGAACACGTTATTGGTAAACCTTCAAGGCCAGTTTAGACAAGAAGACAACTTGCCACATATCCTGAAATGTGTATCTACATTTGCTCTATATGCCTCAAAGAACCAAAGAACATTCAAGAAGAAATGGCAGAATACCCATGGATCGAAGCGATGCAGGAGGAAATTCTTCAATACCAGTTACATGATAGTTGGGAACTTGTTGAACGACCACTTGATAAACGTTTTCTTGATCTCAAGTGGTTGTGGAAGAACAAAATGGATGAGGAAATGACTGTAATTCGCAACAAAGCTCGTCTCGTGGCTAAAGGATATCCATAAGAAGAAGGGATACATTTCGAAGAATCATTCGCGCCTGTAGCTAGACTTAAAGCAGTCCAGATTTTCTTAGCCTATGCCGCTCACAAAAACATCACAGTGTATCAGATGGACATTAAGACAGCTTTCTTGAATGGAACTCTGAAAGAAGAGGTGTATGTGAGTCAACCAGAAGGATTCATCGACAAAGATCATCCAGACTACGTCTACAAGCTTAAGAAAACCATTTATGGTTTAAAACAAGCTCCGAGAGCGTGGTATGACGAACTATCATCTTTCTTGCTCAAAAACAATTTCACCAAAGGAACGGTTGATGACACCTTGTTTACCAAAAAATTCAAATATGACATTTTGATCGTTCAAATTTACGTGGACGACATTATTTTTGGATCAACCAATCCTAGCCATTCAAAACATTTTGAAAATCTCATGAAAAGAAAATTTGAAATGTCCATGATGGGGGAACTAAAATTCTTTCTTGGTTTACAAAAACATCAATCCCCTCATGGTATTTTTATCAATCAAGCTAAATATAAAATAGAGATTTTGAAAAAACATGGAATGGAAAACTGTGATTCTGTTGGTACACCAATGGTCACTTCACCAAAAATAGGTGCTGATTTGTTTGGGAAACCCATTGATCCGAAGAAATATCGGAGCATGATCGGTTCTCTCATGTACCTAACTGCTAGTCGACCCGATATTCAATTTGCTGTTTGTTTATTAGCACGGTTTCAGGCAAAGCCTACCGAACTTCACCTCAAAGAGGTTAAACGCATCTTTAGGTACCTACAAAGCACCATTAACATGGGACTTTGGTATTCGAAGGATTCAGAGTTTAAACTAATAGCATTTTCAGATGCCGACCATGCCGGTGATCAAGTTAAAGCAAAGAGTATATCAGGTGGAGCATAATTTTTAGGTGAAAAGCTAGTAAGCTGGTCGTCAAAGAAACAGGATTGTACTGTACTATCAACCACCGAAGCCAAGTATGTGTCTCTATCTGCGTGTTGTGCCCAAGTTCTTTGGATGCGGACACAGCTCACAGAATATGGCTTCATTTTGACAGAATACCTATGTATTGTGACTCAAAAAGTGCCATAGCCATCTCGTGCAATCCCGTACAACACTCAAAGACTAAGCATATCAAAGTTCGCTACCATTTCATCAAAGAGCACGTAGAAGAGGATACTGTTGAATTATTTTTCGTTAAGACTGAATACCAACTCGCCGATCTCTTTACTAAAGCCCTTCCAAAAGAACGGTTTGACGATTTAGTTCGACGAATTGGCATGCGAAGCCTAACTCCTGAGGTACTAGAACGTCTTATCGAATCTTCTTGAAAAATGTTTTCAAAATCGCTTCGCTGTAAATATTTTTGAAAAAACAAAATACAAAATTTGAAAAACCAACAAAAACAAAATACAAAAATAGAAAATTAAAAAAAAAATACAAAAACAATATAAAATCAAAAAATCCAAAAATATTCTTCTCACGACATGTCTTTCGTATAAATCAATATTCTGTACGTTTCTAGAAATGTCATTCAACAATCATACGGATATGTACAGATGCTTGAACGGGAGTTCTTTAAAATGTTTTTCTAAAACATGTCGTTTCTCAAATGTTTCTTCACTATGGCTTTTGTACACTTCCGTATGAAACCCGAACTTAAATGATAACTTCTGATTATTTTCAAATCAAGGACTCGTACGTTGAACGACGAAATCTTTTTCAAAAAGTTCGAGTCTAAACAAAAGAAAAAGACTTCAAACAAAAACTCGTTTTCAAAATAGAATTCATAAGCACTTTTTCAAGATTGTTCAAAAGATTTCTCAAAATCTCTCAAAATTAGTGCTCAAGATAACTCCCTCCAAACCCTTAATTGATTTTAAAATGAGCTATCATTAAGGGGGAGTACAAAAACAAAAATGTTCCGAATTCATGCAAAATGAATTCTGTCGATCTCTCCAAAAAGCTTTTTCTGAATCAGTTGATATCAAAAATATCACGATATACTATTTTTGAAGGGGAGAAGACATGATTAAAATGTGATCAAAGATGTTTAAAGTTTGTGACTGAATCTCAAAAGAGCTCGACTGAGAAAGTACCAATGAATTGACGAAGCTTAAAATGTCAGTAATTGAAACGACTTGTCCTGGACAGGTAATAATTTCAAGCTAGTCTAACTAGTGATGTAAGCGTGTCTCGAATAGGACTTGTCTGAGTAGAATGTACCGTATCGAGAGACTTTCTTTGGACTTGACCAGGATGGGTAATAACTTCAAGCTAGTCTTACTAGTGATGTAAGCGTGTCTCGAATCGGTCATATTCACTGAAAGTGGATCAATTCATAAAGTGCAAACTCCTCCCGCATGTGCAAATTTCTTAAAAATTACATGAGCACATGTGAAAGGGGAGTCCTTTAAAAGAAACCAAAACTCTCATAGTGTCAACAAATATGTTTCATAATCATAAACACTTTGAGAGATTTTCAAATGAATGGTTTTATGGCAACAATAGGATAGTCATGAAGATATAAGGTGACTAAGGTTAGGAAAAACCGTCCTATGATCCGCCAGAGCCGGAGGGATCTACCCAAGGACAAATCTAATAGATTAGAATTAGAAGTCCTTAAGTATGATTGAAAAAAAGGAGAAAATGAGAAAGGAGAAAGAAGGGGTTGAAGAATTAAAAAGAAAAGTTATGAAAAAGGGTGAAAAGAAATAGCCCTCCATATGTTCAACCTTAGGGCAGACACCGAGTTCAATTCGTATGCTACTAGTTGTTGCTAAGGTGACACCGGTATTGAAGATAAAAACGTCATGGACCCAGTGACGCACTGCACTTAACCTTCTAGCCACTCAAGTTCTCTTAAAAGAGCTTGTTTCATTCTCACGGGGAATCGGTGTAATCTATCGACTTGTCTTTTAGAGATGGTTGATATTGAAACAGGAGACCTCTCCCTAATCTCCGCATAGGAAACCAAATGTGCACTTATCGAGTCTAGAGCCCCGAGATTCATCAAAAGATTTCATATGAACACATCATATTTCTACACTGGTTGTTCATCATTAAGGACGCCAGATGTAAACTTAAGAGTCCTACGCAGATCTTAGCAATATGCCAAGAATGTTTATGAGATGATTTACTTATGTATTTTCTCAATGATTGAACAGAAATTCCTGCCAGGATCAACATCAAGCAGCCCTGACAGCAGGTCACTTCGGTAATTCTTTATGCGTTACGCTTAGTGTTCGCGGTTGTTTCAAACGGTCTACAATCATGGAGTGATCCACAGCGACTCACCCATTCGTTGAGCTACATAGTAGGTCTCGTAAGCTCCCTCAGGAGTATCCGAAATGGGAACGGCCATGGTAAGGGTTAGAAGGAGTCTTCAGAATATGCTGTTGATGATCTCTAATTCCTTATCTGTAAGTACCAGTTGATTTATTGCTAACTGTTTACCTGCAGCTATACATCATCTCCATGGTGATGGATTCCACATGCTCATACATGCATCACAAAGTCAAAGGAAAGTTCTCATAAAGATCAAAGGATAGCAATAGTCAAAGAAAGATTCTACGCCAAAAAGAAGAATCTACAAAGTAAAGTGACAAAGATCAAAGTTAAAGAACGGGAAAAAAATGTATGTATGACAAAGACTAAAGATGTATGAGCATGTTGGAAAGGCGCATATCCACCAAAGACAAAGAAGTGACAAAAGGCAGATGACATCATTGGATCACTACATCTACACTGGATGAAGCATGATGAACTAGGAACTATGATTCATCTCATGATTCTTAAAGACGTCAAGAGTTATGAATGTTAAATTTTAAAGACAAAGATGATGATGTCGCGCAACCTTCAATGACCAACACTTAGGGGGGAGATTGTTAGGATCGTATTTTATTTTTAGAAAGTGTTGGTCATTAATATTATGTAATAGGTTGCTTTAGAATATTATTATGATGAAGTTTTACTAATGTTTTCATGATATTATAAAGTCTAAGGGCTAGTTATGTAATAATGTCAAAGATATGTGAAGCCCTAGACAACCACTATAAATACTTGTAATTCTCATGGAAGAGGTTGGTGCTCTTAGTAATAACATTGTCTCATTATTTCACACACTAGGAGTTCTACCCACTCTCTCTCTCTCTACTTACTTTCTCTCTCTAGAATAACGCAAGATTCATAAGTGTTTAAGGTTGTTCTATGGTCCTACAATGACTATTGCCCAAAGACTGCTAGACCGAGAGATTAAGCGTAACTCTGCTCAGGGAAACAATGATTACAAAAGAAAGTTTGATGATCGGAAGACAAACAACAACAACAACAACAACAACAACAACAACAACAACAACAATAACAACAACAACAACAACAACAACAACAACAACAACAACAACCACCGTAACCCCAACCGTAACTATCACCAGGAAAGAAACACTCACCACAACCAACAAAACCGACGACAGGAAGCTGCCAGAGCTTATGTCGCCGCACCAGTCAAGAATGCTGGGTATGCTGGACCTGCCCCGTTCTGCAACAAGTGTAAGTTGCACCACACTGGACTCTGTTATGCTAAGTGTGGAAAATGTTTAAGGACCGGTCATAAGACACAAGATTGCAAGGCTACAGGAGCTAACTTGCAACCCGTGGCTGTGGTATGCCATGCTTGTAGAGAGAAAGGACACTACAGGCGTCAGTGCCCAAACAAGGACAACAATGCACAAGGAAGAGTGTACGTGCTGGGAGAAGGAAACACTCGGCAAGATCCGAACGTAGTCATGGGTACGTTCCTTCTTAACAACCGCCTCATTAAAGTTTTATTTGATTCCAGAGCCGATAAAAGTTTTGTATCTATTTCTATTGCATCTCTACTTAATATTACACCAACCAAACTAGACACCACATACTAAATTGAACTTGCCGATGGAAAGCTAGTAAGCACTAACACCATACTCCGGGGTTGCACCCTACACCTATTGAAGACTCCTTTCGTCATAGACCTTATGCCCATTAGACTTGGTAGTTTCGATGTCGTTATAGGAATGGATTGGCTATCCAAGAACCGTGCTAAAATCATCTGTGACGAGAAAGTCGTTCACATCCCTCTTCAAGACAAAACCTTAATTGTTCGTGGTGAGCGAAGTAAAACACATCTAAGCATTGTTTCTTGCGTCAAAGTAGTGAAGTACATCGAACGCGGATGTCAAGCCTTTTTGGCTTAAGTCACCGAGAAAAAGTCAGAGGAGAAGCGACTTGAGGATGTGCCAGTAGTCAAGGACTTTCCTGAGGTATTTCCAGAGGACTTGCCTGGCCTTCTGCCAACACATCAAGTGGAATTTCAAATTGACCTGGTGCCAGGAGCAGAACCCGTAGGATGAGCACCCTATAGGCTAGCAGCGTCTGAAATGAAGGAGTTATATGAGCAATTGCAGGAATTGTCAAATAAATGATTTATTCGCCCAAGTTCGTCACCATGGGGAGCACCAGTGTTGTTTGTAAAGAGGAAGGATGGAACCTTCCGGATGTGTATCAATTATTATGAGTTGAACAAGCTTATGGTGAAGAATCGATATCCGTTACCAAGGATTGACGATCTGTTTGATCAACTGCAAGGATCGAGTGTTTACTCGAAGATTGATTTAATGTCGGGTTATCACCAATAGAGAGTTAGGGAAGAAGATCCCTAAGACAACTTTCAGGATGAGATACGGCCACTACGAATTCCAAGTAATGTCGTTCGGTCTAACAAATGCACCCGCTGTATTTATGGATTTAATGAACCGAGTGTGCAAACCATATTTGGACAAGTTTGTGATTGTATTCATCGATGACATCCTTATTTATTCACGTAGTAAGGAAGAGCACGCAGAAGACTTAAGGACTATACTAACACTGCTCAGTGAAGAGAAATTATAGGCCAAATTCTCCAAGTGTGATTTTTGGATCGAGAAGGTACAATTTCTTGGGCATGTTATTGACAGTAAGGGTATTCATGTTGATCCCGCCAAGATCGAAGCTGTTAACAATTGGGCAACCCCTATGAGTCCTACCAAGATACGCCAATTTTTAGGTCTTACCGGATACTATCGGAGATTTAGTGAAGGCTTTTAAAGGATTTCTAAGCCTTTGACTGAGTTAACATAGAAGAAGAAGTTTGACTGGGGAGAAGAGCAAGAATCGACATTTTAGTTTTTGAAGCAGAAGCTTTGTGAAGCACCAATATTAGCATTACCCGAAGGAAGTGAGGATTTCGTGGTATATTGCGATGCATCAATCCAAGGTCTGGGTGCCGTATTGATGCAGAGACTTAAAGTAATTGCTTACGCTTCTAGACAACTTAAACCTCACGAGGAAAACTACACCACTCATGATCTCACTAGGAGCGGTAGTATTCTCTCTTAAGATATGGAGACACTACCTATATGGAACCAAGTGTACGGTCTTCACCGATTACAAAAGTCTTCAGCACATTTTAGATCAAAAGGAGTTGAACATGAGGCAACGCCGATGGCTAGAGTTACTAAGTGATTATGATTGTGAAATTCGTTATCACCCTGGGAAGGCAAATGTTGTAGCAGATGCCTTGAGTCGAAAGGAACGACTTAGACCCCTTAGAGTCAGATCGTTGGGAATGACAATCAGATCACCACTTCCGTCTCAAATTCTTGAAGTTCAATCTGAGGCCCTTAAAGAAGAGCATAGACCGCACGAGAAGATTTACGGCATGCCAGAGAGCATGAATGGATTTGTAAAGAAACCAGATGGAAGACTGTGTTTCAAGGACAAAAGTTGGATTCCATTGTATGGAGGAATACGAGACCTCATCATGCATGAGTCTCATAAATCCAAATATTCCATTCATCATGGTTCAGACAAAATGTAACATGACCTTAAGAAGTTGTATTGGTGGGCAAACATGAAAGCTGACATTGCAGAGTATGTCGTAAATGTTTGACCTGCTCAAGAGTAAAGGCTGAGCATCAAAGGCCATCCGGTCTTTTGATTCAACCAGAACTACCAATGTGGAAATGGGAGAGAATTACAATGGACTTCGTTACGAAATTACCCAAGACATCAGGTGGATTTGACACTATTTGGGTCATTGTCGAACGTCTCACGAAGGCAGCACATTACTTGCCAATCAAAGAGACTGATGATATGGATATTCTTGCACGTTTATACTTGAAGGAGATAGTTTCACGGCATGGAGTGCCGATTTCTATTATCTCAGACCGAGACAGCCGTTTCACGTCTAACTTTTGGCAATCTTTACAGAAAGCATTGGGAACTAAGTTAGATATGAGTACCGCTTACCATCCACAGACCGATGGTCAAAGTGAAAGGACTATTCAGACAATAGAAGGCATGCTTCGGGCATGTGTGATCGATTTTGGAAAAGGCTGGGATAAGCACCTACCGTTAGCAGGATTCTCATATAACAACAGTTATCACGCCAGTATCAAGGCCGCACCATTTGAAGCACTTTATGGAAGAAAGTGTCGATCACCAGTTTGTTAGGCTGAGATTGGAGATGTACAATTCTCAGGTCCCGAGTTGATTCTTAAAACCACTGAGAAAATAGTAAAGATTAGACAACGGTTGTAACACCCCCAAAATACCGCAGCGGAAGACTGTGTCATAAGGGTGCTACTTCATAATACAAAGTACAAGGTATAGAAAACGAACTCTAAATGAGACGTTTTGAAAAGTTACCATTCGATTAATGAATTCAAAGTTACAAACATGAGATTCCAAAGTATGATACATAAATGTATACAATATGTTTTGAATGGTAATTGATAAAAGCGTAAGTCTTCAGAATATGCAGCTTGACTCTAAGTTCCACGCACTAGCTATCGCCTTACTAACCTGAGATAAACATGCTAAAGTGTCAACACAATGGTTGGTGAGTTCATAGAGTTTGTCTTAAAATAGTTGAAAAGCCTTAAAAGAATGTTCACACAGCAAAGGCATCGTGAATCCACTCAGTTGCAGGTCCCGCCATAAGAGACTTGCAACCTGTGTGTTCACAACCCACTGCTACAATATAGTATGATAAAGACATGTATAAGTTCATCAAGACAATTAAGCAATTAGTCGTGAGTCTACACTTCATCTCCGAAGACCTCACGTTTATGATGTATCCAACATTCGCAAATGTTAGGATGTATCAATAGCCTCAATGGTCATCCAAGGTCTTAATTTGGAGCCACCGGAAGTCTCAATGGTCATCCAGCAACTTAATCTGGAGCCACTGGCAGTAACACAATCAAGTATAACGCAGTTAAGTATAACACAATCATGTATGTATGAAATCAAGTATAATGCGATCAAGTATAAGACAATCAAGTATAGAACAATCAAGTATAATGCGATCAAGTATTTGTACAAGTAAGCAAGTAGTTGTGCATGTATCCCCCCCAAAGAGTTCAAACAAGTATGAAAAAGTAGGGGCTATGACTCACCTTAAGCTTATGTAATGAGAAATGAAAGTGGTAGTCGAATCGCGAAAGTCTCTAAGAGCAGCCTATAATAGAACGTTGCGACTTAGGTTTGGAGTAACGTCTAAGAATACGACGAATTTCCAATATATGTCTTGCATAATGTTCATGATGTAGTACTTAGTATATAGTGTAAGTCGTTGAATATAAGTGGTCTATGAAACATGTATAAGTTGTATATCTCTTACTACCGTTCGGGCCGACATAATTCAGAAGTCATGGAGTAAACGTTCGAGGAGCCAGGACACTTTAACTCGTAAATCCACAACTCGTCTCGACGGCTTACTCAATGAACTCCTCACATGAGGCTCCCTACTATTGTAGTATTTGATAACATATGTATAAGTTTGTGATCTTTAATAGTTATATGGTCTTTAGCCGTGGCTTTGCCATGACCTTGGTCATTGTTACCATGGTCTTGAGACTCAACCTTGGCTTTAGCCATGGTTGTGGTCTTGGCTTTAGGTCATTAGACCTCTTGGTCTCATCTAATTATAATGATTATATAGTAACTTTGGTCTAAAAATGGGCTGTTAAGAATTTGAAGAAATTTATCACTCAGAAAGCGTTTTCAGGGCTCGAGCTTCTTTGTTCCTGAACGAAAACGTCGTTCCGGACAACTTTCGTGTTTTAACTTTTTGATGAATCGGACCAGAAGTGGGACTTTCAAATTGGCAGAATGCAAACAGGAGGTTATGGGCAGTTTCGGCGTTTTGGTGTCGCTAACTTCTTATGGTCATAACTTTTGACTCGTGTACTCGTTTTGGGTGATTCAAATTGCTATGTTTTCCTTTTGAGGTCCTCTTTAACAGTAAGTAAATGTCAAATATCATAGTTATACTATTTTGGTCGTGGTTCTTCATAAAAATCACTAGTTTGCTTGTTTACTTGTCATAAGTTAACATATGTATACCAATACTCGTTTTATCCATTTTTAAACATCATGAACACAATACAAAGACCATATATAGCATGAAAGAAACATAATAAGCATGAAATGATATTGAGCAAGAAAGTGTATAAGGGTTTGCTTACAACTTTTGGCTTTCTAAAGAAAGGAAGTCAAGTATAGAACTAGGACACTAAACCTAAGCTTGTAAACCCTTCACCATAACTCTTGTAACCCTTGCTAGCCTTGATCTAACCCTTGATAAAACCCATTAACTTCAGCCCCTAATCACCTTGTGTAGCTCCTAATTCAACCATGGAATCACCAAACAAACTTGAGAACTAGGTAGAGAATACTAAGACATTGAACTTTGTAGTGTAACTTGTATATTGAAGATCAAAGGATCATGGTGCTATGATATAAGGGTTGTGGCATTTTTGTGGTGAAGAAAGGAAGAAGAATGAGCTTGTATTTATACTATGAATGAGGAGGTTAGGAAGGTGGCTAGGAAGGTGCTTAAACTTGGAGACAAAGTTGTAATTAAGAATGATCTAATGGCTAAAGTCATGAGATGATGCCACAAGTGTGAATGCCCCCCCCTAGTGGCGGTTTGAAGAACTTGGAGAACAAGGTGTGGACTTTTGATGGTATTATCCTAAGTATGTAGCTAGTTTTGACTCCGTAAATCGCTAACCGTAAATGATTAAGCCTCAAAACGTAAAACCGGGTATCCTAAAAATATGAAACTTATAAATATGGTTAAACATGTCAATATAGTCCATAATAAAATATAAAATGAGTGGTAGGTTCTATCGGGTGCTAAAACCCTGCTAAAAACTGGAAACACGGGTCTAAAACGCGTAATACGTAAAACGTACGAAAGTTGCGTAAAATTGAGAAAAGTAAAATGTAACTTTTCTAATAAGATAATAATGACTTATAATGTCTAGGCTGGGCTCAGTCTAGTGTCGGTTGGTGTTAAATGTCTTTTAGACCTAAAACCGCAAGCCTAAAAATCAAGGAATGACTTATAAAATCAAAGAATGATTTTTGGTCAAAGGAGGAGGGAAAAATATGTTGACTTTTTCTAATAAGTTGAAAACTCAAATTGTCTTAGAAACGCGTTTTGTGGTCTAACGGTTAATCGCCCATACGGTTAAGCGTGCTCATGCGAGAGTAGTACAGGCTTGGGTGACCTGCCGGGAATAGTAATTAATCTGAAAATGCGAATTGTTACAGTCTCTACCCCTTCAGGAAACTTCGTCCCGAAGTTTAGTTGATGTTAACTACTTATGGTGTGTCTAAGAGAATTCGGGATCTCTAATATAGTGGTGTTTACTCTGATTCGTCTAAGATTCTGGTTAAGGAGTTGTATCGGATGTGAATAAGCCCACTTATTTATAACACATTACTTACATAAAGAAGCGTCCAAATTTATGCAAGTAAGGTCTCATAAACTTATGGTTCGGTGATTTACAATTTCTTTATTTAACTGAAGAGGCGTCCCAATCCATTTAAATAAGGAGATTCTAAATCATCCTACTTAAGAATTTCCGACACAAAATCCGCCTTCTGAGGCCGATAGTAAGATAATCAAGTCATCAAATCCCTAAAGCTAAGCAATAATATTATTTAACTCAAATCTTGTGTCTCATCAAAGAAGAACTGTCACAAGATCAAGTTAACTAATTAGTTATTACTGAGCTCCATGTTTTTAATGACTCGACGAATCTCTGGGGCTCCTTATAATACTAAAGTCACATCATCTAACAGCGTGGAACTAAGCAAACGTCTAACCAAAAAGCATATGTGTATGTATTGTGTGTAAGGCAAATAAAGAGGAAGGTCCCAACGTATATAGCAGTTATAGTCTAGGCACTAAATGCAACCTAGTTCTCTATAACCAAGGCTCTGGTACCAATCTGTAACACCCCCAAAATACCGCAGCGGAAGACTGTGTCATAAGGGTGCTACTTCATAATACAAAGTACAAGGTATAGAAAACGAACTCTAAATGAGACGTTTTGTAAAGTTACCATTCGATTAATGAATTCAAAGTTACAAACATGAGATTCCAAAGTATGATACATAAATGTATACAATATGTTTTGAATGGTAATTGATAAAAGCGTAAGTCTTCAGAATATGCAGCTTGACTCTAAGTTCCACGCACTAGCTATCGCCTTACTAACCTGAGATAAACATGCTAAAGTGTCAACACAATGGTTGGTGAGTTCATAGAGTTTGTCTTAAAATAGTTGAAAAGCCTTAAAAGAATGTTCACACAGCAAAGGCATCGTGAATCCACTCAGTTGCAGGTCCAGCCATAAGAGACTTGCAACCTGTGTGTTCACAACCCACTGCTACAATATAGTATGATAAAGACATGTATAAGTTCATCAAGACAATTAAGCAATTAGTCGTGAGTCTACACTTCATCTCCGAAGACCTCACGTTTATGATGTATCCAACATTCGCAAATGTTAGGATGTATCAATAGCCTCAATGGTCATCCAAGGTCTTAATTTGGAGCCACCGGAAGTCTCAATGGTCATCCAGCAACTTAATCTGGAGCCACTGGCAGTAACACAATCAAGTATAACACAATCATGTATGTATGAAATCAAGTATAATGCGATCAAGTATAAGACAATCAAGTATAGAACAATCAAGTATAATGCGATCAAGTATTTGTACAAGTAAGCAAGTAGTTGTGCATGTATCCCCCCCAAAGAGTTCAAACAAGTATGAAAAAGTAGGGGCTATGACTCACCTTAAGCTTATGTAATGAGAAATGAAAGTGGTAGTCGAATCGCGAAAGTCTCTAAGAGCAGCCTATAATAGAACGTTGCGACTTAGGTTTGGAGTAACGTCTAAGAATACGACGAATTTCCAATATATGTCTTGCATAATGTTCATGATGTAGTACTTAGTATATAGTGTAAGTCGTTGAATATAAGTGGTCTATGAAACATGTATAAGTTGTATATCTCTTACTACCGTTCGGGCCGACATAATTCAGAAGTCATGGAGTAAACGTTCGAGGAGCCAGGACACTTTAACTCGTAAATCCACAACTCGTCTCGACGGCTTACTCAATGAACTCCTCACATGAGGCTCCCTACTATTGTAGTATTTGATAACATATGTATAAGTTTGTGATCTTTAATAGTTATATGGTCTTTAGCCGTGGCTTTGCCGTGACCTTGGTCATTGTTACCATGGTCTTGAGACTCAACCTTGGCTTTAGCCATGGTTGTGGTCTTGGCTTTAGGTCATTAGACCTCTTGGTCTCATCTAATTATAATGATTATATAGTAACTTTGGTCTAAAAATGGGCTGTTAAGAATTTGAAGAAATTTATCACTCAGAAAGCGTTTTCAGGGCTCGAGCTTCTTTGTTCCTGAACGAAAACGTCGTTCCGGACAACTTTCGTGTTTTAACTTTTTGATGAATCGGACCAGAAGTGGGACTTTCAAATTGGCAGAATGCAAACAGGAGGTTATGGGCAGTTTCGGCGTTTTGGTGTCGCTAACTTCTTATGGTCATAACTTTTGACTCGTGTACTCGTTTTGGGTGATTCAAATTGCTATGTTTTCCTTTTGAGGTCCTCTTTAACAGTAAGTAAATGTCAAATATCATAGTTATACTATTTTGGTCGTGGTTCTTCATAAAAATCACTAGTTTGCTTGTTTACTTGTCATAAGTTAACATATGTATACCAATACTCGTTTTATCCATTTTTAAACATCATGAACACAATACAAAGACCATATATAGCATGAAAGAAACATAATAAGCATGAAATGATATTGAGCAAGAAAGTGTATAAGGGTTTGCTTACAACTTTTGGCTTTCTAAAGAAAGGAAGTCAAGTATAGAACTAGGACACTAAACCTAAGCTTGTAAACCCTTCACCATAACTCTTGTAACCCTTGCTAGCCTTGATCTAACCCTTGATAAAACCCATTAACTTCAGCCCCTAATCACCTTGTGTAGCTCCTAATTCAACCATGGAATCACCAAACAAACTTGAGAACTAGGTAGAGAATACTAAGACATTGAACTTTGTAGTGTAACTTGTATATTGAAGATCAAAGGATCATGGTGCTATGATATAAGGGTTGTGGCGTTTTTGTGGTGAAGAAAGGAAGAAGAATGAGCTTGTATTTATACTATGAATGAGGAGGTTAGGAAGGTGGCTAGGAAGGTGCTTAAACTTGGAGACAAAGTTGTAATTAAGAATGATCTAATGGCTAAAGTCATGAGATGATGCCACAAGTGTGAATGCCCCCCCTAGTGGCGGTTTGAAGAACTTGGAGAACAAGGTGTGGACTTTTGATGGTATTATCCTAAGTATGTAGCTAGTTTTGACTCCGTAAATCGCTAACCGTAAATGATTAAGCCTCAAAACGTAAAACCGGGTATCTTAAAAATATGAAACTTATAAATATGGTTAAACATGTCAATATAGTCCATAATAAAATATAAAATGAGTGGTAGGTTCTATCGGGTGCTAAAACCCTGCTAAAAACTGGAAACACGGGTCTAAAACGCGTAATACGTAAAACGTACGAAAGTTGCGTAAAATTGAGAAAAGTAAAATGTAACTTTTCTAATAAGATAATAATGACTTATAATGTCTAGGCTGGGCTCAGTCTAGTGTCGGTTGGTGTTAAATGTCTTTTAGACCTAAAACCGCAAGCCTAAAAATCAAGGAATGACTTATAAAATCAAAGAATGATTTTTGGTCAAAGGAGGAGGGAAAAATATGTTGACTTTTTCTAATAAGTTGAAAACTCAAATTGTCTTAGAAACGCGTTTTGTGGTCTAACGGTTAATCGCCCATACGGTTAAGCGTGCTCATGCGAGAGTAGTACAGGCTTGGGTGACCTGCCGGGAATAGTAATTAATCTGAAAATGCGAATTGTTACAACGGTTGCAAGCCGCCAGAGATCGGCAAAAGAGCTATACCGATGTAAGAAGGAAACCAATGGAGTTTCAAGTTGGAGACAGGGTCATGCTAAAGGTATCACCTTGGAAAGGGATGATAAGGTTTGGAAAATGTGGAAAGTTAAACCCAAGATACGTTGGACCCTTCGAGATCATTGAAAGGATCGGTCCTATGGCATACAAACTTGAACTCCCTAAAGAGCTCAGTAGAGTACATAACAACTTCCACGTGTCAAATTTGAAAAAGTGTTTATCGGATGAAACTCTCGTAATTCCGTTGAAAGAAATCAAAATCGATGATAAATTAAACTTTGTTGAGGAACTCGTCGAGATTATGGATCGGGAGGTCAAACGACTTAAGCATAGTCGCATTCCCATTGTTAAGGTCAGATGGAACTTTAATAGAGGGCCCGAGTTCACTTGGGAGCGCGAGGACTAAATTCGTGCCAAATATCCACATCTACTCGAAAAATCAACCCCGAGCACCGATTCAACTCTGGATTCTGGGACGAATCCAATCTAATGGGTAGGTACTGTAATACTCCGTAAAATCCCATGTCATTTATTAATGCTAATTACCAAACCTATTCTAATCAAAGCCATACTTCCGGGCTATTTTTTTATAAGACACCGTTTGCTTGACACCTGAAACACTTTGGTCACCGTATGTTTATCACCTTGTATCACCATTAGTCACTCTTGGATGCCACCCAATGAGGTTAACACCAGTAACTCCCACTTGCGACACGACACCTTGTAATGACACCGATATATATATATATATATACATATATATATATATATATATATATATATATATATATATATATATATATATATATATATATATATACGTATGAGAATCACCGTTAATATTTTCAAGTCTTGCACGAACTGACACCGACACTGAAAATAAAGTTACGAACGTATTAATCACCAACACCTCGTTATCATTTTGGGCCCGTGATTTCCTAAAGCCCACTATATTATCCTTCCTTTTCTATTTAGGCCGCGTATCACATAAGCCCAAGAACCGTTTCTTTCTTTTGTCACTGTTGGGCCGAGCGACACATTAAGCCCAAAAGCATGTTTCTTTCTTTGTTTTTTTTAGGCCGAACACCTCAAGGCTTATGGTTTATTTTTTTGCCTTGGGCCAAGGACTCACACGAGCCTAGCTTGTCCAAATTTTGATAGAAGGCTCGACACCATCGCACTTGTTATGTCAGTAATATTACAAAACCTTACAAGATATACCAAGCCATCTAGTCAAAATTTTTCTACTGTTTTCCTCTTCATTCACACGACATCACCAACACCTTACTCTCCTTGTTTTATGGATCTTGGTCACCTTGATATTTTGTTTCAACTTTACATCTCTTTTTCCTTATATGCTACTACTACAACTTCATTTTCTTTTATTTCAATACTAAAACAAACACACAAACTCTTTTTATTTCTTTCTTGGGGTTACGACAGCAGCTAGGACAAAGAGGGGCAAGAAAAGCTTGGTATTTGGTTCACATGGCTAGATTACTTAGTGTTCATAACAAGGGTATATCAAGGGTGTTTTCCATTAAGTATTTTTATTTATGTTCTTGGCTTTCTTTCTACTCGATCCACAAACACCCCACTGTAAGGATTTCAAATCATTAATCTTGTGTTTTTCTTGTTTTACCCAAGTGCCAAATATGATATGTTATATACAACTTTTCAAGTATTTTTCTACTTATAATGAGTTTTTGATTATCCTATAATTATTCCTATGAACTCCACTAATTTTGGTGAAGATTAGGACCCCATGACACCCTAAGAAGGTGTATGGTAGGTTTCGATTGGTTTTGCAGTGATTGGAATTGTTTTGGTATAATTTGGAAACTAGGAAAAATGGTTTTTGACGAAATATAAAAAGGTTCTGTCCGTTTTTGAAAGTTTCAAAAAACTCAATGGACCATGACTAATTTTGGATTTCATATTTATAAAATACTTTCAAAAATGAAACCGTGGCCTTTTGAACGGATAAAAACGGACTTACGACGAGAAAGTTATGATTTTTCCAAGTTGAACGACGAAAAACTATTTTCTGAAAATAACACATGCTCTTAGCCGAGATTCGACGGACAAAATGAGGCATTAAACGTAACCTAGAGGAGCCGACCGACTGAAAATATGTTAGTACATGTTAATACGAAACTTTGGATATAAAGAACGTGAAAAACGGGCTTATAACGACCAAAATATACGCGTTTGAATCCC
The DNA here is from genome assembly GCA_030686995.1 of Artemisia argyi. Classification (NCBI taxonomy): domain Eukaryota; kingdom Viridiplantae; phylum Streptophyta; class Magnoliopsida; order Asterales; family Asteraceae; genus Artemisia; species Artemisia argyi. The sequence goes on along the minus strand of CM060707.1, from coordinate 92,298,279 downwards.
GATAAATCATATATATTTTGACAGCACTAATAGAAATATTTTCTAAGTGTAAAAACTAGTATTTTTACGAGACATAACATTGATAGCCGATTTTCTATCTAGTCAAGACACGTATGACCAAAAGTTAAATGGCACGACATTTAGATATGGTTACAAGGTTTTCAAAAACATCGAGTTTCACCACTAACACTTAACGTACAATATTTCGCGACTAGTTTTGCGAGGCTATTTTGGTCATATTTTCAAGGTATGAAAAGCGTCATTTTACGAAGAAAACATTATATTTATCGATAAAACACCAAACGAGGATCGTGGAGTACCGTTTCAACCTATTTACATGAAAAGTGGTTATTAATGTAATGAGACGTCAAAAATGTATTTTTCGACGATAAACATTATTTTCATATTTCACGAGTGGTATCGATGACATACGTATTTGCATGTGTAGCATCATTTCATTGCTTACCTTAGAACCTATCATTCATATTAGGCTGCGGTTAGAGATCGTACCTCATTTCAGTGTATCCACTTTTGTCATCGTAGCTATTGCACCAGGTGAGTCATAGCCCCTACTCTTTTAATTGTTTTGTAAACTCTTTGGGGGAGAATACATGCTCGTTTTACTTAAACGCATTACTCGCTTTACATGGTTGATTACTCAAATATTTTCAGCTTTATCTAAATACTTGTTTGATTATCCGAGTACAATACTATTCACTTGTTACCTACTTGCTATTTACTCATGGACATGAGTGCATAAATTTAAACTATATACAGATTGCCTGTGTTAAGAACCGGTAGCTACATTTCATAAGTATGTTTGATTACCTACATTTCAGAGGTATGTGTGATTACCTACATTTCATAGGTATGTTTGACTACCTACATTTCATAGGTATGTGTGATTACCTACATTTCTTAGGTATGTGTGATTACCTACATTTCATAGGTATGTTTGATTACCTACATTTCATAGGTATGTGTGATTACCTATATTACATGGGAGCGTAACCTCCTGCATATAGCTAGAAAACCTTTTTGGTGCCTTGAACTTAGTGCAATCAATATTCTTTTCTAAACTGGTGCTATGAAACTTTGTTCGATAAACTATTAATGCGTTTTGCTTATGGCCAGATTCATTTATATGGCGACATCGCCATGGCTACATTATCACTCTTACCTTTATATAGCGACATTGCTAAACTTAACTTTGAATCTTGGTCCACATATTACTTTTGTTTACACAAACCAAATCATATTTGGTAGTGGGTTTTAAACACACAGGTTGCAAGTCTTGTATGGGCGGGACTTGGAACTGAGTGGATTTACGATGCCTTTGCTAGGAAATCTTCATTCAAATGTTTTACATTACATACTTTTTCACTAAACTCTATGAACTCACCAACCTTGTGTTGACGCTTTAGCATGTATTTGCAGGTATTAAGCAATGGCACGCTACTGGAGGTTTAGGCAGGGTATGGCATGGTCATAGAAGACTCTGATATTCATATGGGGACCGTTTTAAACTATTTTAAGGGCCTAATTCCGCACTACCTTTAACAATGTAAATTCAACACTTTTGTTAAACGATTTTATTCTAAATGATTGAAGTGAAAACCATTTTTTTGCACTTGTGTTGTGATACCAATTGAGTTGCACCCCAATGACATGTAAGCTTTCGCTGGACCCGATTCAAGGGGTGTGACACATTAACCACAAGCACCAACTTTCTAACTTAAACTAATCACCTAAGTACATTCACATGCCTCCCTAAATCTACCTTGACCTAGTACTAAACAAATCAAATAAACCATCATAGCCTCTCAAGACTACAACTCGCATGACAACTCCTAACCTTGAACCATGCTTGTCTTGAGTTGATTGACACCTCCAAGGACATAATTACATGTATGTATTACTAACTACCATATTTCCCCTATAAATAACCACATTAAATGCACCCTTTCACACACTCTCGCCACTCACAAAAACTACAAGCAAAATTCTCCTTGTCTCACCATATTCAAAGAACGAGAAGGTATCACTCAAGGACCGGGTTAAGGGATTAGCTATTTGGGTTAACAAGTTGTGAATGTGGGTTAAAGTTTTGTAAGGTTTGCTCTTTGATCATGTACCTCCATTCCACCACTCCTACGATTCAAACTCTCCACCACCTTATTAGGTGTCGTCGTAAGTCAGAGGTTATTCATTGCTAGTCGTAGCAATACACCATCACCTTTGAGCACCGTTGAGATTCTCATACACACGTCAGGTGAGTTCATGGTCCCACATTTTAATTATTTCTAAACCTCGTGGGGAGATACATGCTATAAACCGAACACAAGTATTTTTTTCAGTATACTATTACTATCAGATATTGCCTAAGTTGACACCCGTACTATAAAGTCCCTCATATCACGAACCTTAATCACTTGCGAGTGAACGCGAATATAGCTAATAGATCTATTGGAACGGCAGCCCATCTCTGTCAAAGTGATCTTTTGGCAGGAGGTGTGCTATATTCGAAGTACCATGGAAACCTAGTACATTTCCATCACCGAGGGCCCCTTTGTTATCTACATCCCCTGTGATTTAGGTGATTTTTATCTTTATGATATTTCAATACGATGTTAAGGCTTGAGCTTCGTGAGGCTTAGGAGCAATATGACACTAGTTTAGTCAAGACCGATCTATCTTGGCTTGTTTATTTCAAAATACTTGACTTGTGTTCACACTATTACAAATTTAAATTACTATGGATTCACTCAACCGTTGTGTTGACTTTTTAGCATGTTTACCTCAGGAAACTAGCAGCATGATGGCACGGAGCTGGCAAAAAGGGCACACATGACCTCCCTTTTTCTCAATAATTATATCATTCTTTTCAAACTCATCACTTCTTTTGTGAAACAATTAACATTTGGAAAAATGTTTGTAACTCTGAATACTTTGAGTTTTCATGGAATGATATTAACTACCTTTTGAATTGTTTTCGATAAGTATGACTGTGTTCTAAACTGTAATGACCCTGATTAGACTTCCGCTGCTTACCAAATTTTTGGGGTGTTACATAAACCTTAATAAAGATCAGTAAAATCTAACGTAGATATCCAAAAATCAATTGTGCAAGCTTAACACCCTAGTTTTCTCTATCCCTTGTGGAGATTTTCGGCTGCCACCCTCCTAACTATTCCGGCCAAAATTAATCCCTAATCCGTCCTCTCTAATCTTCTTTGAAGGTTATGCAATACGATTAGGTGATTAACAGTCTTTTGAGGGTGGTTGGTATTGATTTTCACTCTTTATTTATTTGGATCTCTCCCTATCTTGGTGATTGTTAAACCCTAATAATCGGTTTTCATCTTTGGTGAATCGTTATTTTTAGGGTTGTTTAATCACCATGTGTTTGTTATCGTACCCTTTAACACCTGATTCATATGTCGGTTCTTTTAGATCGACTATACATTAAAAGGGTCGATATCCTTGCTTGTACTCTAAACCCTAATCGTTTCTACTTGGTTTTAACCGAATCATTCTTTAGGGTTTTTAGGGTTTCGTTTTTTTTGTTGGATCTGTGCGTTATTGTTCAAGTCGGTTTTGGATCGATTTGGTTATTTATCACGATCCTATGGTTTCTTCTATAAGTCGGCTGTGATAATTATTCTATATCTTTTGTCGACTTAGGGTTTGGGGGTGCTGCTTGATGCGTTATCATGTTTATGAAACCTGCTTAGGGTTTCGACATTCTATTGGGTTTGTGATGATTATCGGCACGTTATTTTTCATGGTAGCCCTTCTAAGGGTTTGAATGTTGGTGGTGCGTTCTGTATAGATGAAGGTATTTGAACATGGGTTAAGGGAGAGGTCTACGTGATGGTATCGGTATGTTTTTTTTGGGTAAAAGGGGTTCACCCTGGCAAAATATATTAATACAACAAAACGTTTTAAGTACAATGGAATGTGGCTGACATGCCACATTATCCTCAAGCTACGCTTGAACAACCACTACAAACTAAATGCTTGTGCTAATGACAGACCAAAAGCACAACAAACCTAGCTATACAAAGTAACTAGGAATAAAACCAAGAAGAAATTTGAATCCCATGAACGTCCAGCTTCCATCCAGCAATAGCAGAAAACCAAGAATCGAAAATCCGATAATAGAACCATCTTGCATCGCACCATAACTTAACAGCAACAAAAGACCAATAGAACATCAAAACATATTCGTTACATACTATTCTCATCACTTTCAGGAGAATTAACTCCTGAGAGAGGTGAATCATCGAAACTAAAGGATTTGATGTCTCTTTACCAATAGCAATCACTACTGGAGTAGCCAAATGTTTAAGTCCGAAAACTATGGTACACCTGATAACCATCTGATTTATTAGCAAATCAGCAACTATTAACGGATTTGAGTTGTCTTTACCTGTAGCCGTTTGCTCAGGACTAGCCAAGAGATTAAGTTCAAAAACTATGGTACTCTTGATAACCATCTGATTTATTAGCAAACCAGAAACTATAAACGGATTTGAGTTGTCTTTACCTGTTGGTATCGGTATGTTAGGGTTTATTTAGCCCTATTTTCTGCTCGTGCATGCATTGTATGGTCCTTGCTGTTCAGAACTATGGTCTTGCTGACTTGGTGGCATATTGTTAATATGGTACGTCTGATGCTAGGTGGTAATGTTTTGGTACGAGCTTTGGTTGTTCAATGGGTTGTTTGCTGTTCGTGTTTTCTAGTGGATTGATCTTTATCTAAGTTCATTGTAACTTTTATTGTATCTGCTGCTGCTCGAATTTGTGATGTAAGTTAAGTTTAAGGGTCTTATTCAAAACCTTTTTATCATCGTTCATGGACATGGCATTGATTTATTTAATCATGTGATCGATGATGCTCTCTTTGATGTAAGTTAGGGTTGGCTAGCCCTATTTTCGTCTACAACTGATCAAGATTCATTGTTTTTCATTCTTAGCTTGAGTTTCCTTTGAAACTTGTAGTAGATGTGGTATTGGATCGAGTTGTAGTGTTGGTTTGGTCCTGGTTGGATCAATGAAGATCGGTGTAGTTGGTGGATCTATTGTGTGGAGTGGCGCCTGTCTATTCTACCATGGTTTCGGCTGCATCGTTGTAGGTCATGAACTTCTATGACGACATGGGAAGATTCAAGTTGTTACTTGATGTTTTTATTTTTAAATCTTATAGTCGTTGTAGTTTTATGTTCATGTATTTGTTATAAGAGTGGTTTTCTCTTATAGGTAAGTTATAAGAATGGTTTGTCATTCTTATATTAGAGTCTGTAAGTGTCCTAAGGGACTGAGATGAGGGGTGTACGCCCTCATCCTTTGTACTTCAACGCTTTTGGTGTAATGTATTTTGCCAGGGTGTGTTATCCTTTTTACCCAAAAAAAACGTAGATATCCAAAAGAATATATACGCTTGTGAAGCAAGATAATAACCCATCAGCGTTTGAATAGATAATCAAATCAATGAAACCCTAGGAAGAAACGATACACCAGTAAAGGCAATCAATTTAAAAAATGATATTAGGGTTTCGGAAAATCAAAAACCCACCAGCCGCCACCTCTATGATATGAAACTCAATCCACAAATCGTATTGCATACCCAGGAAGGGCAGAGAAGACGATTGTGTTTGGTTTATGGCCTGATGTGAGAAGAAGTTGCGGCTTGAATACCTAGAGAGAGAGAAAACCGAATTAGTGTTTTCTAAGTTTTTTTTGGGTAAAAGGGTTAAATCACCCCGGTAAAATTCATTACACCAAAAAAAGTTGAAGTACATAGGATGAGGGTGATATCCCTCACCTCAGTCCCTTAGGACACTTACAGACTCAATATATAAGAATGAAACACCATTCCTATAACTTACAATAAAATGAACCTACCAATAATGACACAAGTACATAAAACATGATAACACTTCTCAAGAAGACACTTGAGCCTTCTAATTCACTTTGGTGGTTCACCTTAACTTCCATGAAGAATCCAAGAATAAACATCCAAGCGATCTTCAACATACCATCTGATGATAAGAAGGTTTTGAACAAGACCCTTCCAACTTAACTTCCACATTGAGTACCCATCAACCCTTTACATATGAATTCTGTCCGGCTTCTAGGGATCAAGAAGTACCCCTCAACCATAGTCCTTTTCTCACTCATTAATCATCGTAAATGAATACAGGCCCCATAGAGTAGAAAAAACCATGCACTAACCACATGTAACCACAAACAGCTCAACCCTTCATAAAATCAAGCATGACACGTTCCTTAAAGCAATCTTGAGCCAATCTGATCACAACTTGAAGGATATACCAATCATAGGGCTTAGTGAACCCTAACCTCCAATCCTAATCTTATAACAGACCAATCAAAACATGTGTATTACATTAGCACCAAGTCTGAATGAAATACGACCAAAGAACAGCCAATAAGGTGTAACACACCCTAACTTCCAAGCAACACCATTAAACACCATTCGTAATATAGACCTCATCCAAACAATAAGAAAAATATTAAACCAGGTCTGAATCACGAATACATATACTAGGGTTTTTAAAAAAACCCTAACTTCCACTTCAATAATCAACATCAATCCCAAATCCGTAATAAGAAGTATCATCAGCATTGATTTAAGGACGATGACTAGGGTTTTGGAACAAGGATCCCTAAACTTGCCTTCTTCAAGACGTACACCTCTCTCATAACCCACGAACCTAGAAACTTGCATCAACGTCGAACTTGCACTAACTCTAATAGACTTCCAGCAAAACCATTCGCACATGAAAACCTTCACACAGGTTACTTGCAAGGTGATAGAACCAAACCCAAACAGGTTTAGATATGCGTTAAGCTTGTAGATGCACCCTTAATAGAAGATAACCTAACCCTAAACAGGATTAGATATGATGATGAGCTTCAAAGACAACCAACCCCAGGGATAAATAGATATAGCAATAAAGAATCCAGAATCGAACCATAAATAAGTAGTATATGCAAAGTCGGTTCAAACAATCCCTACAATCGCGAATTAGGGATAAGCAAAACCGATTAAGGATAAGAGTGATAAGGTCGGTTTAAAACAGATCCCTAAAAACGATTTAGGGATTAAGATAAGAAGAACGATTCCAAACCCTTTGAATAATACCAACATATCCAAAAAACCTTTGCAACAACAATGGATTTAGGATTAGAGGATAAGATTAAAGAAAAGAGGGATTGGAATTCGTTTGCAACAAAAAACCCTAACGAGAACGATTCATAAAAACTGCCAAAGTATTTGAAATCTACACATGAATCTGCTCAAGAAACTGATTAACAACAAGGTTGATCAATAACTATTACAAGATTAATGCAAGAAAACAATTAAATTAGCATGTGGTTACATGTGGTTAGTACATGGTGTTTTTCTACTCTATGGGACCTGAATTCTTATATGATGATTCATAAGTGAGGAAAGGACTATGTTTTATAGATACTCTTTGATCCCTAGAATCCGGGCAGAATTCATATGTAATGGGTTGATTGGTACTCTATATGGACGTTAAGTTGGAAAGGTCTTATTCAAAACCTTTTTATCATCAAATTGTATGTTGAAGATCGCTTGGATGTGTATTCTTGGATTCTTCATGGAAGTTAAGGTGAACCGCATAAGTGATTTAGAAGGCTCAAGTGTTTTCTTGACTAGTTTTATCATGTTTTATGTATTTGTGTCATTATTGGTAGGTTCATTTTATTGTAAGTTATAGGAATGGTATTTCATTCTTATATATCGAGTCTGTAAGTGTCCTAAGGGACTGAGGTGAGGGATAGCACCCTCATCCTATGTACTTCAATGTTTTTTGGTGTAATGAATTTTACCAGGGTGAATTAACCTTTTTACCCAAAAAAGAGAAGCCATACCAATCCCAGCCAACTCCCCATGAGCAGAAACATCCACTTTCTTAGTCAAAACATCCACCTGATCAACGAAAGTAACCACACGTTTGGTATTCAAAAGCTTATAATCTTTACCCAACATCTGGCCATCCACATTCTTAATCTTAGCAGCAATACCAAACACCAACGAAACATCCTCACCACCCTCATGCTGCTCAACAGATGGTACTTTAGTAACATGCGTCGTTATAACCCTAGCAGCACCTTTATTCTTCAAAATCGACTTTAAGATAGGCGCATTAGCAATTAGATTGGAATTAGGGCGTACTGAGGATTTAGTAGACTTGTTAGATGAATCCATACCAAATACGAGGCAAAATAATAAACAAATAGCAGAAACGAAACCCTAAATTATCAACAGTAACGAAACAGAAAAAAACCCTAAAAAAATCACAACCCAAATCGACTCACCAGGACTAAGTTCAACGAAACCCTAAATAGGGATTAAATACCCATCACATCACCTAACCGACACTCACAATAATCCAGATAAAGATAGATCGCAACCAAAGAAAAGAACAAGTAATGGAAATTAACGAAACCCTAAAATCAAAAATGAAACCCTAACACTTAAAGAAACAGCAACCAATTAATAAACCTACTCTAGGGCAAGAATCCGCAGATAAACCACAAGAGTATGAGTGTTAAAAGGTATAAGAATCAATAAGAAGAAAAGAATTTGTTTGAAAAAAGAATAGGAGCAGGTTTCGCCATTTTCCTCCAGAGCAATTGTACCTAAAGGCTCACTTGTTGAGAGCAATTGTACCTTACTTTATGGGAGCCGTTGTCCCTAAAGTCTTGATCACTTGATGAGAGCTATTGCCCTTTACATGATGATAGCCGTTATCCCTAATGCTTACACACTTGATAGGAGCAATTGTCACTTAAATTATGAGATCCGTTGTCCCTAAAGGCTAACTTTATGAGGGCGATTTGTCCCTTACATGATAAGAGCCGTTGTCCCTAAAGGCTTCACTTGTTGAGAGCGTTGAGAGAAATTGTACCTTACTTTATGGGAGCCGTTATCCCTAAACGCTTGATCACTTGATGAGAGCTATTGCCCTTTACATGATGATAGCCGTTGTCCCTAATGCTTGCACACTTGATAGAAGCAATTGTCACTTAAATGATGAGATCCATTGACCCTAAAGGCTAACTTTATGAGGGCGATTTGTCCCTTACATGATAAGAGCCGTTGTCCCTAAAGGCTCACTTGTTGAGAGCAATTGTACCTTATTTAAGGGAGCCGTTGTCCATAAACGCTTGCTCACTTGATGAGAGCAATTGCCCTAAGGCTAACTTTATAAGGGCAATTTGTCCCTTCCATGATAAGAGCCGTTGTTCCTAATGCTTCCACACTTGATAATAGGAATTGTCACTTACATGACGAGATCCGTTGTCTCTAAAGGCTAAGTTTAAAAGGGCAATTTGTCCCTTCCATGATAAGAGCCGTTGTCCCTAAAGGCTCACTTGTTGAGAGCAATTGTACCTTATTTTATGGAAGCCGTTGTCCCTAATTCTTCCACACTTTATATGAGCAATTGTCACTTACATGATGAGATCCATTGTGTCTAAAGGCTACCTTTATGTGTGTCGTTGTCTCTAAAGGCTACCTTTATAAGGGCAATTTGTCCCTTACATGATAAGAACCGTTGTTGAGAGCAATTATACCTTACTTTATGGGAGCCGTTGTCCCTAAATGCTTGCTCACTTGATAAGAGTAATTGTCACTTATATGATGAGATCCGTTCTCCCTAAAGGCTAACTTTATGAGGGCAATTTGTCCCTTACATGATAAGAGTCATTGTCCCTAAAGGCTCACTTGTTGAGAGCAATTGTACCTAACTTTATGGGAGCCGTTGTCCCTAAAAGCTTGCTCACTTGTTGAGTTCAATTGCCCTCTACATTATGATAGCCGTTGTCCCTAATACCTGCACACTTGATAAGAGCAATTGTTACTTGCATGATGAGATCCGTTGTCCCTAAAGGCTAACTTTATAAGGGCAATTTGTCCCTTACATGATAATTGCCATTGTCCCTAAAGGCTCACTTGTTGAGAGCAAATGTACCTTTCTTTATAGGAGCCGTTGTCCCTAAATGCTTGCTCACTTGATAAGAGCAATTGCCCTTTATATGATGATAGTCGTTGTCCCTAATGTTTCCACACTTGATATGAGCAATTCTCACTTACATGATGAGATCCGTTTTCTCTAAAGGCTACCTTTATAAGGGAAATTTGTCCCTTCCATGATAAGAGCCATTGTCACTAAAGGCTCACTTGTTGAGAGCAATTGTACCTTACTTTATGGGAGCCGTTATCCCTAAACGCTTGATCACTTGATGAGAGCTATTGCCCTTTACAAGATGATAGCCGTTGTCCCTAATGCTTGCACACTTGATAGGAGCAATTGTCACTTAAATGATGAGATCTGTTGTCCCTAAAGGCTAACTTTATGAGGGCGATTTGTCCCTTACATGATAAGAGCCGTTGTCTCTAAAGGCTCACTTGTTGAGAGCAATTGTACCTTACTTTATGGGAGCCGTTGTCCCTAAAAGCTTGCTCACTTGGTGAGAGCAATTGCCCTTTACATGATGATAGACGTTGTCTCTAATGCTTGGACACTTGATAGGAGCAATTGCAAATTACATGATGAGATCCGTTGTCTCTAAAGGCTACCTTTATAAGGATAATTTTTCCATTACATGATAAGAGCCGTTGTCCCTAAAGGCTCACTTGTTGAGAACAATTGAACCTTACTTTGTGGGAGCCATTATTCCTAAATGCTAGCTCACTTGATGAGAGCAATTGCTCTTTACATGATGATAGACGTTGTCCCTAATGCTTACACACTTGATAAGATCTATTGTCACTTGCAAGATGAGATCCGTTAACCCTAAAGGCTAACTTTATGAGGGGAATTTGTCCCTTACATGATAAGAGCAGTTGTCCCTAAAGGCTCACTTGTTGAGAGCAATTGTACCTTATTTTATGGGAGCTGTTGTCCCTAAACGCTTGCTCACTTGATGAGAGCAATTGACCTTTACATGATGATAGCCGTTGTCCCTAACGCTTTCACACTTGATAAGAGGAATTGTCACTTACATGTGAGGGACAAATTGCCCTCATAAAGTTAGCCTTTAGGGACAACGGATCTCATCATGTAAGTGACAATTGCTCTTATAGAGTGTGTAAGCATTAGGGACAATGGCTATCATCTAGTAAAGGGCAATTGCTCTCATCAAGTGAGCGAGTGTTTAGGGACAACGGATCCTATAACGTAAGATTCAATTGCTATCAATAAGTGACACTTTAGGGACAACGGCTCTTATTATTATGTAAGGGACAAATTGCCCTCATAAAGTTAGCCTTTAGGGACAACGGATCTCATCATGTAAGTGACAATTGCACTAATCAATTGTGCTAGCATTACGGACTGCGGCTATCATCATGTAAAGGGCAATTGCTCTCATCAAGTGAGCAAGCGTTTATGGAAAGCGGATCCCATAAACTAAGGTACAATTGCTCTCAACAAGTGAGCCTTTAGGGACAACGGCTCTTATTATGTAAGGGACAAATTGCCCTCATAAAGTTAGCCTTTAGGGACAACGGATCTCATCATGTAAGTGACAATTGCTCTTATCGAGTGTGAAAGCATTTGGGACAATGGCTATCATCATGTAAAGGGCAATTGCTCTCATCAAGTGAGGAAGCGTTTAAGGATAACGGATCCCATAAACTAAGGTACAATTGCTCTCAACAAGTAAGCCTTTAGGGAGAACGGTTCTTATTATGTAAGGGACAAATTGCCCTCATAAAGTTAGCCTTTAGGGACAATTGAGCCTTTAGGGAGAACGGTTCTTATTATGTAAGGAACAAATTGCCCTCATAAAGTTAGCCTTTAGGGACAATGGATCTTATCATGTAAGTGACAATTGCTTTTATCGAGTGTGTAAGCATTAGGGACAATGGCTATCATCATGTAAATGGCAGTTGCTCTCATCAAGTGAGGAAGCTTAAGGACAACGAATCCCATAAACTAAGGTAAAATTGCTCTAAACAAGTGAGTCTTTAGGGACAACGGCTGTTATTATGTGAGGGATAAATTGCCCTCATAAAGTTAGCCTTTAGGGACAACGGATCTCATCATGTAAGTGACAATTGCTCTTATCGAGTGTGTAAGCATTAGGGACAACGACTATCCTGATGTAGAGGGCAATTCCTCTCATTAAGTGAGGAAGTGTTAAGGGACAATGGATTCCATAAAGTAAGGTACAATTGCTCTCAACAAGCGAGCCTTTAGGGACAACGGCTCTGATTATGTAAGGGAAAAATTGCCCTCATAAAGTTAGCCTTTAGGGACAACGGATCTCATCATGTAAGTGACAATTGCTCTTATCGAGTGTGTAAGCATTAGGGACAATGGCTATCATCAAGTAAAGGGCAATTGCTCTCATCAAGTGAGCAAGTGTTTAGGGACAACGGATTCCATAAAGTAAGGTTCAATTGCTATCAACAAGTGACACTTTAGGGACAACGGCTCTTATTATGTAAGGGACAAATTTCCCTCAAAAAGTTAGCCGTTAGGGACAACGGATCTCATCATGTAAGTGACAATTGCTCTAATCAATTGTACAAACCTTACGGATTGCGGCTATCATCATGTAAAGGGCAATTGCTCTCATCAAGTGAGCAAGCGTTTATGGAAATTAGATCCCATAAACTAAGGTACAATTGCTCTCAACAAGTGAGCCTTTAGGGACAACGGCTCTTATTATATAAGGGACAAATTGCCCTCATAAAGTTAGCCTTTAGGGACAACGGATCTCATCATGTAATTGACAATTGCTCTTATCGAGTGTGTAAGCATTTGAGACAATGGCTATCATCATGAAAAGGGCAATTGCTCTCATCAAGTGAGGAAGCATTTAAGGATAACGGATCTCATAAACTAAGGAACAATTGCTCTGAACAAGTGAGCCTTTAGGGAGAACGGTTCTTATTATGTAAGGAACAAATCACCCTCATAAAGTTAGCCTAAGGACAGCGGATCTCATCATGTAAGTGAAAATTGCTCTTATCTCGTGTGTGTGCATTAGGGACAATGGCTATCACCATGTAAATGGCAATTGCTCTCGTCAAGTGAGGAAGCGTTTAAGGACAACGGATCCCATAAACTAAGGTAGAATTGCTCTCAACAAGTGAGTCTTTAGGGACAATGACTCTTATTATGTGAGCGACAAATTGCCCTCATAAAGTTAGCCGTTAAGGACATCGGATCTCATCATGTAATTGACAATTGCTCTTATCGAGTGTGCAAGCATTAGGGACAACGATTATCCTGATGTAGAGGGCAAGTGCTCTCATTAAGTGAGGAAGAGTTACGGGACAATGGATTCCATAAAGTAAGGTACAATTGCTCTCAACAAGTAAGCCTTTAAGGACAACGACTCTTATTATGTAAGGGAAAAATTTCCCTCATAAAGTTAGCCTTTAGGGACAACGGATCTCATCATGTAAGTGACAATTGCTCTTATCGAGTGTGTAAGCATTAGGGACAATGGCTATCATCATGTAAAGGGCAATTGCTCTCATCAAGTGTGCAAGTGTTTAGGGACAATGGATCCCATAAAGTAAGGTACAATTGCTCTCAACAAGTGACACTTTAGTGACAACGGCTCTTATTTTGTAAGGGACAAATTGCCCTCATAAAGTTAGCCTTTTGGGACAACGGATCTCATCATGTAAGTGACAATTGCTCTTATCAATTGTGTAAGCATTAGGGACGGCGGCTATCATCATGTAAAGGGCAATTGCTCTCATCAAATGAGCAAGCGGTTAGGGAAAACGGATCCCATAAACTAAGGTACAATTGCTCTCAACAAGTGGGCCTTTAGGGACAACGACTCTGATTATGTAAGGGACAAATTGCCCTCATAAAGTTATCCATTAGGGACAGCGGATCTCATCATGTAAGTGACAATTGCTCTTATCGAGTGTGTAAGCATTAGGGACAATGGCTATCATCATGTAAATGGCAATTGCTCTCATCAAGTGAGGAAGCGTTTAAGGACGACGGATCACATAAACTAAGGTACAATTGCTCACAACAAGTGATTCTTTAGGGACAACGGCTCTTATTATGTGAGGGACAAATTGCCATCATAAAGTTAGCCTTTAGGGACAACGGATCTCATCATTTAAGTGACAATTGCTCTTATCGCGTGTGAAAGCATTAGGGACAACGACTATCCTCATGTAGAGGGCAATTGCTCTCATTAAGTAAGGAAGTGTTAAGGGACAATGGATTCCATAAAGTAAGGTACAAAATCTCTCAACAAGTGAGCCTTTAGGGACAACGGCTCTTATTATGTAAGGGAAAAATTGCCCTCATAAAGTTAGCCTTTAGGGACAACGGATCTCATCATGTAAGTGACAATTGCTCTTATCAAGTGTGTAAGCATTAGGGACAATGGCTATCATCATGTAAAGGGCAATTGTTCTTATCAAGTGAGCAAGTGTTTAGGGACAACTAAAAATCTCTCCCACTAGGGGCGAAATCCGGCCACCCCTCCCCTATCCTTAACATCCAAAAACTGCCATGAATTCCGCCTCTCTATTATTCTTATGAATGATATGCAATCGGTTTTAGGGTAGTTTTCTTCTGGGTAGGGGTGTGCCATCGATTTTCAATCCTTTTACTCTGATTTCGTTGCCTATTACTAAACCCTAATCGACTTTCTTGTAGTCGGTTTATTAATCGACTCTTTTCTTAAGGGTTTAGTGTTTTGATTATTTATTTACTTGGCGATCTAAACCCTAACTATTCTTTTTATCTAATCGTTCCTTTTTTTTTTTTTTTTTTTTTTTTTTTTTTTTTTTTTTTTTGGGTAAAGGGGAGTAATCCTGCACCCTGGTAAAATTCATTATCCAAAAACGTTGAATTACAAAATGACGAGGGTGATTTCCCTCGCCCCCAGTCCCTTAGGACACTTACAAGACACGTATCTAAGAATGACTAACCATTCTTAAAACTAACATGCACAACATGTGCAACTGACCAAACAAACATGCTAAACAAAAGCAACTTACAATAAAATGAACCAACCAATAATGACAAAAGTACATAAAAACATGAATAATACTCAAGAAAAGACTTGAGCCTTCTAAATCACTATGGCGTCCATCTTAACTTCCATGAAGAATCCACGTGTAACATCCATGCGATCTTCAACCAACAAAACCCTCGAAACATTATGGCAGCATCCTTGTAACATAAACCACGGACTGAAACACAAACAAGAATACCCATAAACAACCAATAGGGTTTAAAAACCCTAGCATAACATATCGCAGCTAATATCCATCTTCAATTGACATGCAAGAACTGATCCAGCTGAATAGAAGCGCCAATAATAGGGTTACGACCCTAACTTCCATTAACAAACATACACGAAAACAGGTGTGTGAAACGATCCAATTGCTGGGATTAAAAACCTAGCATAATCATACATTGATCAACAGCATCCCCATAACACAAACCCAGAATTCGAACCAATAATAGGAACTAAATCCTAACATAACCATAAACGATCCACAACATGATATGCAATAGCAATAGGATCAATCAGACCAATAATAGGGTTTTTGAATAAGATCCCTACAAACTTAACTTCCATCTCTCCAAAACCCACGTTCATGTACAAAACCTCTTGATAAGAACCTTAAACGATCAGTTACAGCCATCATACGAAGAACATATGAACAAACAAAAGGAGTAACATCATAAAATCAATACCCTGAAAAGAGTATACTTCCAGCAGCAATAATGAAACAAAACCCTAACAAAGATTAGGGTTCCATTCAGCCTTAAAGCACCCAAACCCATCGAATGTAAAAACCAAATAGGTTTTATAATCGTTAAGGACATATCCAACCAACAATCCACAATACACCAGCAAGAATATCGAACAAAAATAATCCCATGTAAACTACGATCGAACCAAACTGGTGAAACCCTAAACCCGATTATAAACAGTTAAAAGTAATCGTTTAGGGTTAATCCACAAACGATCACCCAATAATGAGAAAGAATAATAATCGTTAAGGATTAATAAAAACGAACCAATGAAACTAAACCCTAAGTACAGATTCGATTAAAAACCGGCTAAGGAAACAATGATAGAGTTTAGATCACAAGCCATAAGATCGACCCTTATAAAAGTATAATCGATTTTGGAGAACCGACATATGAATCAGAGAATAAAGGGTACGATTACAAACACTTGGTGGTTTAAAAACCCTAACAGCGATTCCCAAGAACTGAAAACCGATTGAATAAGGGTTAAGAAAACTCCAAGGTAAGGAGAAATCCGACAAATAAGAGTGAAAATCAATACCAACCACCCTCCATAGAATATTAACAACCTAATCGTATTGCATAACCTTCAAAGAAGATTAGAGAGGACGAGTTAGGGTTAAAATTTGGCCGGAAAATTAAGGAGGGTGGCGGCCGGAAATCTCCACAAGGGAGAGAGAATTTTAGGGTTTTTTCCTTGCTTACATGCATCTAATCGTTCCTTGTTTTAAGGAGTCGATTCTTTTTTTAGGGTTTCGCTGTTGACGGTTGGATCGATCCCTATCTATTCATTATTTTAATTCGATTCCCTTTAACTCTTCTTTTCTAAGAAGTTTTTAGAGTATCATTTTTTCTCATTAGGGTTCTGATTCATTGGTTGACCTTGGGATCTGATGTGCTTTGATTTTCTAAACCCTAACTTTGGTTGGGTTTCTTAGTTTTGGATCTCATTGGTGATGGGGTGATGGCTGGTGCTTCAACGTTTTAATGGATCCCTTCTTTAGGGTTTCGTTTTAATTTTTATTATTGTCCGTGCTTATGTAAGTTTACCTGCTGAGTATACCCTTGTTCAGGGTATTGATTTACTGCTGGTTTGTTCCATATGGATGCTGCTATTATGTACGTGGGTTATGGGAGATAGGATGTTACATTGGAAGTTAGGGTTTTGATAACCTTATGCGTTATATGATTATTTAAGACATATTTGTACTGGTTTATCTTTGTCTTTGTGATCGGATTGATGGAAGTTGGATGGGTAAGTCAAGTTTTGATTGGTTCTTGTTCAAATACCACCTACTGGTTGTTAAACCCTATGATCTATACACGTTTATGGAATTATTGGATATTAGGGTTCTGATGACCTGTGTTCGATGGCTATGGTTGGTCGTTTCTGCATGCTCCTGCTGATGGGTCCATGATTTGATGCTTGTTGCTGTTGTGATCATTTATGGCATGTAGAAGTGGGGAAGTTAGGGGTTCTTGTACACCCTATGCATTGTGTTGATTGGATCGGCTGCATGTTGCTGGATTATTTGTTCTATATGTTGCGGCATGGTCTATCTCATAATTTGTGAAACTTTGAGCCTCGTTTTGCTCCAGGATTTTCTTTCGCATTGGTTTGGAGATGGTTCAAGGTTTCTTTGGTTTGCTATGCAAGTTCAGGTTCTATGTTGATTCAGACTATGTTTGGTGCTTTTCTTGATCACATGGAATTGATTGATGTTCTACGATGACTATGTTCTTGGTGTTACCGTAGTGAATCATGTGTTAATTCCTATTTTTTTATTCACTTGTATAGTCATTGTAGGTAGTAAGTTTCATTATGTAAGTTATAAGAATGGCGTGTCATTCTTATAGGTGAGTCTGTAAGTGTCCTAAGGGACTGAGATGAGGGAGTCACCCTCATCCTTTGTACTTCAATGTTTTTTGGTGTAATATATTTTGCCAGGGTAAAACATCCCTTTTACCCCAAAAAAAAGTGTTTAGGGACAACGGATCCCATAATTTATTTTTATTTTTTTAAAAGGGATTTTTCACTCTGGTAAAATTCATTACACCAAAAACATTGAAGTACAAAAGATGAGGGTGAATTCCCTCATCTCAGTCCCTTATGACACTTACATAACCACTATATAAGAATGACAGGCCATTCTAACTTACATATAAAACTAACCTCCTACAATGACTAAAATTAAATAAATACAATATAGCGTAAACAAGTAAACACTTGATTCTTCTTATTCATCATATCTATCCGGAACATGTTCCACGAAGAAACCTCCACAACCAGGTTTCCACGCCTTCCAAGTGGTACTCCATACCATGAATAAAACACAACATGCAATACCACACTTGCAAAGTAGATAAACAAACTAACACAAGTGATCCCAGTGTAGTTCGTATCATAAAAACTCCAAGACGCTCAAATAGGCTGGAAATCTTATACATGAATCACCACTACTAATGAAGACCCAATATAATACGATACCAGGCCCACACACATGCAGATTACACAACACATCAACTTACATGCCATCCAGCACTTCCAAATGCGATCATAGGGTATATAAAGACCTAAATAACCAATACCATCGTATTAAAGACCAAATAGATACGAACACAGCCCCACACCACCAGGTCTAAGAATAATACGAATCAAATAACCGACGATTAGGATTAACTAACCCAAACCACCAGTAGCAACGATCACAAATTAACTGAACAATAAAACGAAACCAAACGGATCTTTGAACGTAGGACTAGGATTTTTGAACAAGCATACCCTGAAACTTGACTTACATAAAACCTCCATTATATCCCAGCAAACTTCCAAACGCAGTCGCATAGGGCAAATAAAGAACCAACTGAATAATAGGCCATAAGCATATCATGTGTCACCCATACTCACCCATACAAGCGTACCAACAACTACATCATCGTGTACCCAACAACATCAATATCTTTTTTTTGGGTAAAGGGGAGTAATCCTGCACCCGGTAAAATACATTAATCAAAAACGTTTAAGTACAATGGAAGAGAGTGAGTCTCTCATCGAAGTCCCTAAGGACACTACCACAACCACTATATAAGAATGACAGACCATTCTTATAACTACCAGATCTAAATACAACTAATGATGACTAGCAATAAAAATACAATACATTAATCAACAACATCAATATCACTCCAGTGATGGTACACAATAGCAGATGTAAACATAACAAGAGTGAAGAATAACAGCCACATGCACTTACGTGTTAGTAATCATAACGAAAACATAAGCAACCCCAAACTGACCACCAACACGACTTCCAACAATCAGCGAATCGATAAGAACTAGGATTTAGTAAACCCTAACTTACATGACCACCACAGTCACGATCCACACAACAAATCTAAATAGTAGAATCAAGGATCCATAATGACCAAACAATAGGGTTTATGAAACCCTAACATCCAAGTCGATCGACATACAAAACCATCACTCTCTCTCTTATACCCACGTACAAACCACATAACATCCATTCTGGAACTTACCGGTAACAAACCCTAAAAAGGGAACTTGCAAGATAACGACCAACAGATCATGCGCACTCAAAAAGAAAACGAAACCCTAGAAGGGAGCGTTTCGCATGTAAAGCACAACACACTCAATAAAACACGGTTCTATTATGGTAGTAGTAATGAAAATAAATAAATGGGGTACCACTAACCACCGACCCATGATCATATGTAGAAAATTAAAAGTCAATAGAACCAATAGGCGATCATAAAAATCTTATGCGATTGAGATAAAAACCAAACTAGTTCAGTGATAAAACTATCTAGCCCACCGACCCACGATGAATACTTAAATAATTAAGAAAACATTGTTAAATCAGTAGAGAAAGATAGTAATCATGATCGACCAATAAGGATTGTTAAGGATGAATCACCACAAGAGATTTGTAAAGATATCAAAAAGAGAAAAAACCAGCCGCCATCTTCATATATAACAAAACACAACTCATAACACACGTATTGCATACAAGAACATGTAGAGAGGACGCGTATAGATTGGTTTATGGCCGGAAGATGAAGGGAGGATGGCAGCCGGATTTCTCCATGGGAGAGAGAAAATTAGGGTTTTTGGGGATCTCATAAAGTAAGGTATAATTGCTATCAACAAGTGACACTTTAGGGACAACGGCTCTTATTATGTAAGGGACAAATTACCCTCATAAAGTTAGCCTTTAGGGACAACGCATCTCATCATGTAAGTGACAATTGCTCTAATGAATTGTGCAAGCATTACGGACTGCGGCTATCATCATGTAAAGGGCAATTGCTCTCATCAAGTGAGCAAGCGTTTATGGAAATTGGATCCCATAAACTAAGGTACAATTGCTCTCAACAAGTGAGCCTTGATGGACAACGGTTCTTATTATGTAAGGGACAAATTGCCCTCATAAAGTTAGCCTTTAGGGACAACAGATCTCACCATGTAAGTGACAATTGCTCTTATCGAGTGTGTAAGCATTTGAGACAACGGCTATCATCATGTAAAGGGCAATCGCTCTCATCAAGTGAGGAAGCATTTAAGGACTACGGATCCCATAAACTAAGGTACAATTGCTCTCAACAAGTGAGCCTTTAGGGAGAACGGTTCTTATTATGTAAAGAATAAATTGCCCTCATAAAGTTAGCCTTTAGGGACAACGGATCTCATCATATAAGTGACAATTGCTCTTATCGAGTGTGTAAGCACTAGGGACAATGGCTATCATCATGTAAATGGCAATTGCTCTCATCAAGTGAGGAAGCGTTTAAGGACAATGGATCCCATAAACTAAGGTACAATTGCTTTCAACAAGTGAGTCTTTAGGGACAACGGATCTTATTATGTAAGGGACAAATTGCCCTCATAAAGTTTGCCTTTAGGGACAACGGATCTTATCATGTAAGTGACAATTGCTATTATCGTGTGTGCAAGCATTAGGGACAACGACTATCCTGATATAGAGGGTAATTGCAATCATTAAGGGAGGAAGTGTTAAGGGACAATGGATTCCATAAAGTAAGGTACAATTGCTCCCAACAAGTGAGCCTTTAGGGACAATGGCTCTTATTATGTTAGGGAAAAATTGCCCTCATAAAGTTAGCCTTTAGGGACAACGGATCTCATCATGTAAGTGACAATTGCTCTTATCGAGTGTGTAAGCATTAGGGACAATGGCTATCATCATGTAAATGGCAATTACTCTCATCAAGTGAGGAAGCGTTTAAGGACAACGGATCCCATAAACTAAGGTACAATTGCTCTCAACAAGTGAGTCTTTAGGGATAACGACTCTTATTATATGAGGGACAAATTGCCCTCATAAAGTTAGCCTTTAGGGACAACGGATCTCATCATGTAAGTGACAATTGCTCTTGCCGCGTGTGCAAGCATTAGGGACAACGACTATCTTCATGTAAAGGGAAATTGCTCTCATTAAGAAAGGAAGTGGTAAGGGACAATGGATTCCATAAAGTAAGGTACAATTGCTCTCAACAAGTGAGCCTTTGGGGACAGCGGCTCTTATTATGTAAGGGAAAAATTTCCCTCATATAGTTAGGCTTTAGGGACAACGGATCTCATCATGTAAGTGACAATTGCTCTTATCGAGTGTGTAAGCATTAGGGACAATGGCTATCATCAAGTAAAGGGCAATTGCTCTCTTCAAGTGAGCAAGTGTTTAGGGACAACAGATCCCATAAAGTAAGGTACAATTGCTATCAACAAGTGACACTTTAGGGACAACGGCTCTTATTATGTAAGGGACAAATTATTATTTTTTTGGGTAAAGGGGAGTAATCTTGCACCCGGTAAAATACATTAATAAAAAATGGTTTGATAAATGGCACACTAATGGCCCGCTGTGTAAGGTTATTACTCATAGTTTCCTTACTGAGCATGGGTTGAATACTAATGATAAGGTTGCCGATTGGATTGACAGTAATGGATGGAAATGGCCCAATGATTGGAATAGTCTTTTTGGTGATGTTTTAAATGTGCCTGTTCCCGTTTTATTTGATGAATTTGAGGACAAGGTTTTATGGAAATGGACAAGGTTTTATGGATCAATAAGGATAATAAGGATGTTGAATTTAGTGTCAAACAAGCTTGGAAAGCGTTAAGGATTGATAGCCCTAAAGTTATCTGGAATAAACATGTTTGGTTCACCCAATGTATTCCTAGACACGCTTTCGTGCTTTGGATGGCTATGCGGGGGAGACTTAAAACTTCGGATCGAATATCTAGATGGTTTAACATTTCTAGTACCTTATGCCCTTTATGTAATACCGTTGATGAATCCCATGCTCACTTATTCTTTTCTTGTGATTTTTCTAAGGCTGTTTGGGGTAACCTTAAACTTTTGTGTAAGCTTGAAGATATTTCTTTCACTTGGGCTGAAGTTGTTTCTGGAATTTCCAATAGAACTGCTAATAATTCTATTTGGAGTGTGATTCAGCGTTTAGCTTTTGGGGCTGTTGTTATTATATTTGGCAAGAGCGTAATTTCAGGTTGTTTCAAAAGAATTTTAGAAGTGAGGAGGCTATTTTTAAGATTATCGTTGATACTGTTAGGCACAAGCTGTTAAGTCTTAAGATTAAACATTCTGTGGAATCTGTGAAGGCTGCGCATATTTGGAAAATCCCGTTGAGGAGTTATAGCTGCTGTGACAATGGTATTAATGGTGTTACATGACTCTTTGGCGACTGTGGGTTTGCACAAATTCTTATTGAATTTGGGGCTTTGGGTTGGTAATGTTTCTGCTAATCAGTATTCAAACGGTGATTTTGTGATGGTTTGTAATTTCTTTTATTTTGATAGATCTTTTTATACTTGTGATTGTTGGGATTGTTGGCTTCTTTTGGGTACTGGTTTCTGGAATTGTAATCATGTTTTTGATCCCGGTATTTGTGGTTTTAGCAAGTTATTATGCACTTCAGATGAGAGGATAGCTTCCTGCGCTGGTCATTATTTTGTTGTTTGGAGTTATGGATGGCTATGCACTACAGGAACCGATCCTTTATTCTGCGCTGATAATTTGTATTGGATGTTTCGGTCTCAAATGAGTTTAATGAGTAATGAGACTGTGTTGGTGATCAATATCAGGTTTATTCCTAATCTGTTCAGTATTTGGAGGCTTATTGGGTACAATTTCATTGCTGGTATTGTTATCTTTGTGGTTTTATTTGTTAATGGGTGGGGGTATGAGGTGGTTTATGTTAGCAGGTGTTGTGCTTCATTTCTTTTTATCATTTGGTACTCTAATATGAACATACCTTGTACTCTTTTTCCTTGCTCAAAGTTTTCCCACAGGGTTTTTATTTGGCAAGGTTTTTTAACGAGACAAGGTTATTGGATGATTGATGTCTTGATGATTCATCCTTTTCCTGATCTGAGGTTCATGCTGATCTGGATGCTTTCTTTTGACCATGTTATCTGGTGTTGTTATGCTGAGATTCTGCAGTTGGAGATTATATTTGTTGTTTTGAGTTATGTTACACTGTTACTGTATCAGCTTCTTTCCTGTTATTAAGACTTCAGTATTTATGCTTGCTATGACTGCTTGTGAATGGTGATGTTTGGAGCTCTTTTGGTTGATTCCTTTTGAGTACCCCATGTATTTAGAGTTCTCAAGTGGTCCTAGTTTCTAAGCTGTCTATATACTTAGTTTTGATGTTCAGGGGTTGCTTTTGGTTTATGCAGTGTTGGTTGTTTTTTAGTTCTCTTTGTTATCTTAGCATTGTTGGTTATCAGTTTGTACTTGTCCATTCTGTTTTGTTTTTCTGTTTCTAGGCAAGATATGCTTGGGTTAGGGGTTGTCCTTTCCTGGTCTATCTTGTGCTATCCTATGTACATAAATCTTATTTTATTTAATATATTTTACCTTTAAAAAAAAAAAAAAAACGTTGAAGTATAGCTAAGTATCCTTAGAAGAGCGTTGGATGAGTTTGCTATGTGCTCTGGTCTTTTCCCTAGTATAGCTAAGAGTGTTGCTTTCTTTGGGAGTGTGCCTGATACGGTTAGGGATAATATTTTGCTTGTTATGCCTTTTAGAACTGGTACTCTGCCATTGAAATACTTGGGTATCTCTCTGTCTGGTAAGAGAATTGTGAATGAGGATTGTAGAAGCTTGATTCAGAAGGTTAAGAATCGTAGTAATGATTGGAGAAACAAAACTCTATCTTTATCTGTCACACCCCCAAAATCGGGTCCAGCGGAAGCATACATGTGGCTGGGGTGTAACTCAATTGATATCACAACACTAGTTCAAAAATGGTTTGCACTTGAATCATTTATAATAAAATTTGTTTAACCAAAAGTATGAATTTACATCATTAAAAGTAATGCGGAAGTAGGCCCTTAAAAGTAGTTTAAAAACGGTCCCCAAATGAATAATCAGAGTCTTCTATGACCATGCCATGCCCTGCCAAAACCTCCAGTAGCGTGCCATTTGTTATAACCTGAAAATACATGCTAAAGTGTCAACACAAGGTTGGTGAGTTCATAGAGTTTGTTTAACAAATAAAGTTTATAGAAAGTGTTCACACAGCAAAGGCATCGTAAATCCACTCAGTTGCAAGTCCCGCCATAAGAGACTTGTAACCTGTGTGTTCACAACCCACTGCTACAAAATAATATGATTAAGATATGTATAAGTTCATAACGACAGTTAAGCAATTAGTAGTGAGTCTACACTTCATCTCCGAAGACCTCACATAAGTATGTTGCTCACAAGGAAGGTAGTGGCATTGGTTATACTTCATCTCCGAAACCCAATGCATGTGTTATCCCAAAGAGACTTACAAGTTTAAGTATAACGCCATCAAGTATAATGAAATCAAGTATAATGTAATCAAGTATAATGTTATCAAGTATAAATGTTATGTGAATCTGTACAAGCAAGTAGTAGCATGTATCTCCCCCAAAGAGTTGATAGAACAATTAAAAGAGTAGGGGCTATGACTCACCTGATGCAACAGCTACGATGACAAAAGTGTATACACAGAAATGAGGTTCGATCTCTAACCGCAACCTAAGATGAATGATGAACGATCTACTTTAGATCATGAAATGATGTTATGAATGTCCATGCACATGTTTCCTATACCACTCTACTCTTTGAAAAATACTTGTTGTTATCAAAAATATACAGTTTCCAAAACTTAGGAAAATATGGCTATTAGAAAAATAAAACTAGTTGCAATATATACACTTATATATATATATCGTATGTATCAATGTTCGTGTTGAAATCCTCGGTTTGAAATCCTTGAAATAACGCCTTGTAGTGATGAAAATATACTTGTAATCACTAATACTTCATTAGTTGTGAATTTGGGTACTTGGTTAATATTTCTAGAAAATCTAGAATTTAGTACGTAGTGTTATTATTAGTAAAAGCTGTCAAAATGAAATGAGTTTTGCCGATATTCAAACGTGAATATCTTTGTCGTTATAAGCCCGTTTTACTTGTTCTTTATATCCACGGTTACGTCTTAGTATGTAGTAATATATTTTGGAAAGCTAGACTCCTCCGGGTTACGTCTAAAGTCTCTTTTTGTCCGATGAAAAACGTCCAACAGCAACTATTTTTCAGAAAAATACTTTTCGTCAACAAACTTGCAAAAATCATAACTTCTTCGTTATAAACTCTTTTTAATCCGTTCTTTCGCCTACGGATTCGTTTTTGAAAGTATTTTTTAAAAATTTTGCCAAAGTTTACTTTAAATTTCCTGAGTTTCCTGGGTTTACCATTTTGGGACAGTAGGTGTATATACTTGTTCTAAATCCATTTTTCATGTTCAAAACTAGTTTCTAACATCACCAAATCTCTTGCAAACGCCACAAAGCTAGTCTAATCTTACCATACACCTTCTTAGGGTGCCATGGGTTCCTAATCACTAGTAATCAAGTTAATTTAACAAAGGAACACCTAAATCACAATCTAGGGTTTGTATGTTCAAAAAGTTAACAAAAATAAAGTGGTATAGCTAGTTTGTGCATGAAATCAAGCATGAATACCATGAGATACATATGTTAATTAGATGAAAACATGAAAATAAATTTGATAACTCACTTTGAAATAATAGGTGGTGAGATGATGAGAAACCTTGGATTACTTGTGTTTTTGTGTTATGATTCTTGATTAGGATGATGAAATGAACAACTTTGATGCTTTAACTTTTGGAAAATCATGGATTGATCATGGAGTTGGGTTGAGGTCGTGGTTATGGAGATGGAAATGATGAAGATGAGCCTTTTGATTCATAAATTTATAAGTGTTTATGTTTAGGAGGTTTGTATAGATATTTATGTAAAGTTTATAGTATAATAAGATTTCATAAGTCAATATGTAGTAAAGAAAGCACATGGTGTCTAGGAGGGGGCATGAGGCCGGTTTTCAATGTTAAAAAGAGTAGCAAAGTCGGTTTTGATCACTTAGAAGATTTAGTGTATTATTAGTTGTAGTTTGGTGTAAGTATTAGTTATAATCGGGTACCGGGTTTGATAGAAATAAATGTTAACAATGTTAACCGGGACTTAATTGAGTCATAAAAATGTTAGAAATATGTTGGGTACAATTACTGAGTGATCGGGTGATTATTGTTTAGTTTTCACGAAAACCGTCGTTATATTCATAAGCGTACGTTATAAATAAAATAAATTTCCAAAATACTGGGTAACTGAATGTTATAACTTTTATGATGTTAAAATGGATATAAAAATATGTCGGGACCATTGTGGGAATGTTTAGATATATTCGTCATGTATAAACCGGGTGTTAACGTTTACTATAAATACTTATACGTAAAACGTTAAATGTATCAAATATATAAATTTGAAAATCCTGAGAGTGGTATAACATGAAAATGCTGTTATGATGATATGCAAACTGTCTCTAGTCCGTATGCAGTGTCCTTAACACTAATGAAATGAATTCGCACCTAAACCAATCCGGTTACGCGAATTTGAATACCCGTAAACTAAATTTACGATGAAATGTGTAATGCAAGTGAATAGTGAAAACTTTTCCGGCAATGAATAGTGTTTAGTGAATAGTAAAATTTCTGAATGCTTCTCGGAATGTTAAACTGACACAAAAAATGATGAATAGTAAATTGATGAATAGTGTTTTGATGAATAGTGATTGATGAATAGTGTTTTTCCAAAGTTCGGGAAATGACCTGAAATGGTGAGTTGTGACAGTCTTCCCCTCTAAAAGGAACTTCGTCCCGAAGTTCAGTTTATGTTAATCAGTTAAGTGTGTGTTTAAGAAAATATGTCAAAGCTTATGTATGTGGGTTTCCTATCCACCTAGGTACGTTCTCGTGGTCAGACTTGATGAGGCAAACCTTCCCAATCCCGAGCATAGTCCTCAAAAGACCTCCTTTAGGTAACCGATTTTCACTTAATCCCACAACCCAATCAAACAAGAACAGTCATGAGATTAGGCTAAATCGGTTTGAGTGATGACTTTAACTTTTAGCTTGATTTTCGCAACCCAATCAAACAAGAACAGTCACTAGAACCAAGCTAAAAATTAAGGTCTGGATTCAACATCCTTAAAAAAGGTCTTTTGAAAGATTGGCTCGACTTTGGAATTGCTTACACACAATCCAGACAAAATATCATTATAATTATTCTCAGTGTTGCAAAATTCATTTCTGAGTCGGATATAGGTGGTCAGCCTATGTCCTACTATCCCGGGTTGAATATAAATGACCAGTCTATATTCCACCGAGGTTCCATGAATTTTGAAATACCCAGCTCAGTTATACTAATACTATGTCCTTCACAAATACTAAGGTGTTCAAAAAGACTGAGGCAGGTGACCAAACATAAGGTCAAATGATGAAACTATGCAAGGAAAAACATAATGCGGTGATATATATGATACGTGAACATGCTTATATGAAAGACAAGTATAGTAATCAACTAGAATAAGTGAATATAATATATCAGATAATGAGTCACAAATCTCATCACCTAAGTCAGCAACTAACCACAAATGAGGCTTCAGCTTGGCAGGCAGGCACATGATGGTCATAGGGTTAAGTTTTCGTAAAAGTAGCTATAGTCTAGGTTTTAAAAACACTTAGTTCGCTATAGCCAAAGCTCTGGTACCAATCTGTCACACCCCCAAAATAGGGTCCAGTGGAAGCATACATGTGGCTGGGGTGTAACTCAATTGATATCACAACACTAGTTCAAAAATGGTTTGCACTTGAATCATTTATAATAAAATTTGTTTAACCAAAAGTATGAATTTACATCATTAAAAGTAATGCGGAAGTAGGCCCTTAAAAGTAGTTTAAAAACGGTCCCCAAATGAATAATCAGAGTCTTCTATGACCATGCCATGCCCTGCCAAAACCTCCAGTAGCGTGCCATTTGTTATAACCTGAAAATACATGCTAAAGTGTCAACACAAGGTTGGTGAGTTCATAGAGTTTGTTTAACAAATAAAGTTTATAGAAAGTGTTCACACAGCAAAGGCATCGTAAATCCACTCAGTTGCAAGTCCCGCCATAAGAGACTTGTAACCTGTGTGTTCACAACCCACTGCTACAAAATAATATGATTAAGATATGTATAAGTTCATAACGACAGTTAAGCAATTAGTAGTGAGTCTACACTTCATCTCCGAAGACCTCACATAAGTATGTTGCTCACAAGGAAGGTAGTGGCATTGGTTATACTTCATCTCCGAAACCCAATGCATGTGTTATCCCAAAGAGACTTACAAGTTTAAGTATAACGCCATCAAGTATAATGAAATCAAGTATAATGCAATCAAGTATAATGTTATCAAGTATAAATGTTATGTGAATCTGTACAAGTAAGCAAGTAGTAGCATGTATCTCCCCCAAAGAGTTGATAGAACAATTAAAAGAGTAGGGGCTATGACTCACCTGATGCAACAGCTACGATGACAAAAGTGTATACACAGAAATGAGGTTCGATCTCTAACCGCAACCTAAGATGAATGATGAACGATCTACTTTAGATCATGAAATGATGTTATGAATGTCCATGCACATGTTTCCTATACCACTCTACTCTTTGAAAAATACTTGTTGTTAACAAAAATATACAGTTTCCAAAACTTAGGAAAATATGGCTATTAGAAAAATAAAACTAGTTGCAATATATACACTTATATATATATTTATCGTATGTATCAATGTTCGTGTTGAAATCCTCGGTTTGAAATCCTTGAAATAACGCCTTGTAGTGATGAAAATATACTTGTAATCACTAATACTTCATTAGTTATGAATTTGGGTACTTGGTTAATATTTCTAGAAAATCTAGAATTTAGTACGTAGTGTTATTATTAGTAAAAGCTGTCAAAATGAAATGAGTTTTGCCGATATTCAAACGTGAATATCTTTGTCGTTATAAGCCCGTTTTACTTGTTCTTTATATCCACGGTTACGTCTTAGTATGTAGTAATATATTTTGGAAAGCTAGACTCCTCCGGGTTACGTCTAAAGTCTCTTTTTGTCCGATGAAAAACGTCCAACAGCAACTATTTTTCAGAAAAATACTTTTCGTCAACAAACTTGCAAAAATCATAACTTCTTCGTTATAAACTCTTTTTAATCCGTTCTTTCGCCTACGGATTCGTTTTTGAAAGTATTTTCTAAAAATTTTGCCAAAGTTTACTTTAAATTTCCTGAGTTTCCTGGGTTTACCATTTTGGGACAGTAGGTGTATATACTTGTTCTAAATCCATTTTTCATGTTCAAAACTAGTTTCTAACATCACCAAATCTCTTGCAAACGCCACAAAGCTAGTCTAATCTTACCATACACCTTCTTAGGGTGCCATGGGTTCCTAATCACTAGTAATCAAGTTAATTTAACAAAGGAACACCTAAATCACAATCTAGGGTTTGTATGTTCAAAAAGTTAACAAAAATAAAGTGGTATAGCTAGTTTGTGCATGAAATCAAGCATGAATACCATGAGATACATATGTTAATTAGATGAAAACATGAAAATAAATTTGATAACTCACTTTGAAATAATAGGTGGTGAGATGATGAGAAACCTTGGATTACTTGTGTTTTTGTGTTATGATTCTTGATTAGGATGATGAAATGAACAACTTTGATGCTTTAACTTTTGGAAAATCATGGATTGATCATGGAGTTGGGTTGAGGTCGTGGTTATGGAGATGGAAATGATGAAGATGAGCCTTTTGATTCATAAATTTATAAGTGTTTATGTTTAGGAGGTTTGTATAGATATTTATGTAAAGTTTATAGTATAATAAGATTTCATAAGTCAATATGTAGTAAAGAAAGCACATGGTGTCTAGGAGGGGGCATGAGGCCGGTTTTCAATGTTAAAAAGAGTAGCAAAGTCGGTTTTGATCACTTAGAAGATTTAGTGTATTATTAGTTGTAGTTTGGTGTAAGTATTAGTTATAATCGGGTACCGGGTTTGATAGAAATAAATGTTAACAATGTTAACCGGGACTTAATTGAGTCATAAAAATGTTAGAAATATGTTGGGTACAATTACTGAGTGATCGGGTGATTATTGTTTAGTTTTCACGAAAACCGTCATTATATTCATAAGCGTACGTTATAAATAAAATAAATTTCCAAAATACTGGGTAACTGAATGTTATAACTTTTATGATGTTAAAATGGATATAAAAATATGTCGGGACCATTGTGGGAATGTTTAGATATATTCGTCATGTATAAACCGGGTGTTAACGTTTACTATAAATACTTATACGTAAAATGTTAAATGTATCAAATATATAAATTTGAAAATCCTGAGAGTGGTATAACATGAAAATGCTGTTATGATGATATGCAGACTGTCTCTAGTCCGTATGCAGTGTCCTTAACACTAATGAAATGAATTCGCACCTAAACCAATCCGGTTACGCGAATTTGAATACCCGTAAACTAAATTTACGATGAAATGTGTAATGCAAGTGAATAGTGAAAACTTTTCCGGCAATGAATAGTGTTTAGTGAATAGTAAAATTTCTGAATGCTTCTCGGAATGTCAAACTGACACCAAAAATGATGAATAGTAAATTGATGAATAGTGTTTTGATGAATAGTGATTGATGAATAGTGTTTTTCCAAAGTTCGGGAAATGACCTGAAATGACCTGAAATGGTGAGTTGTGACATTTGCGGGTAGACTTCAGTTAATCTCATCTGTTCTTACTTCGCTTCATGTTTATTGGGCTTCGATGTTTCTTCTTCCTAATCATGTCTGTGATAGTATTGATAAACTGTGTAAAAAGTTTTTATGGTCTGGTGGGGGTGAGGGTAGTGGTATTGCTAGTGTATCATGGAAAGATATTTGTAAGCCTAAGAATCAGGGGGGGCTTGGTCTTAAACCTCTCAGACTTATGAATGAGGCTTTAATTGCTAAGCACCTTTGGAACGTTATTAGTAAAAAAGACTCGCTGTGGGTTAGATGGGTTCATGCTTATAGGATCAAAGACAGAAATATTTGGTTTGATATTAAGCCTGAACATGGTGCTTCAGGTTGGAATCATATTCTTGGTCTTAGGGATAAAATTCGAGCATTTGTGGTTTACAGATTGGGTAATGGTAAAAAATGTTCTATGTGGTTTGATAAATGGCACACTAATGGCCCGCTGTGTAAGGTTATCACTCATAGTTTCCTTACTGAGCATGGGTTGAATACTAATGATAAGGTTGCCGATTGGATTGACAGTAATGGATGGAAATGGCCCAATGAATGGAATAGTCTTTTTGGTGATGTTTTAAATGTGCCTGTTCCCGTTTTATTTGCTGAATTTGAGGACAAGGTTTTATGGATTAATAAGGATAATAAGGATGTTGAATTTAGTGTTAAAGAAGGTTGGAAAGCGTTAAGGATTGATAGCCCTAAAGTTATCTCGAATAAGCATGTTTGGTTCACTCAATGTATTCCTAAACACGCTTTCGTGCTTTGGATGGCTATGCGGGGGAGACTTAAAACTTCGGATCGAATATCTAGATGGTTTAACATTTCTAGTACCTTATGCCCTTTATGTAATGCCGTTGATGAATCCCATGCTCACTTATTCTTTTCTTGTGATTTTTCTAAGGCTGTTTGGGGTAACCTTAAACTTTTGTGTAAGCTTGAAGATACTTCTTTCACTTGGGTTGAAGTTGTTTCTGGAATTTCCAATAAAACTGCTAATAATTCTATTTGGAGTGTGATTCAGCGTTTAGCTTTTGGGGCTGTGGTATATTATATTTGGCAAGAGCGTAATTTCAGGTTATTTCAAAAGAATTTTAGAAGTGAGGAGACTATTTTTAAGATTATCGTTGATACTGTTAGGCACAAGCTGTTAAGTCTTAAGATTAAACATTCTGTGGAATCTGTGAAGGCTGCGCATATTTAGAAAATCCCGTTGAGGAGTTATAGTTGCTGTGACAATGGTATTAATGGTGTTACATGACTCTTTGGCGACTGTGGGTTTGCACAAATTCTTATTGAATTTGGGGTTTTGGGTTGGTAGTGTTTTTGCTAATCAGTATTCTAACGGTGATTTTATGATGGTTTGTAATTTCAACAGATCTTGTAATTGTTGGGTTTGTTGGTGTTTCTTGGGTACTGGTTTATGGAAATGTAACTATGTTTTTGATCCGGGTGTTTGTGATTTTTGCAAGTTATTATGCACTACAGATGAGAGGATAGCTTCCTGCGCTGGTCATCAGTTTGTAGTATGGAGGTATGGATGGCTATGCACTACAGGAACCGATTCTTTTGTCTGCGCTGATAACTTGTATTGGTTGACACTGTCTCAAATGAGTTTAATGAGTAATGAGACTGAGTTTGTGATTGCTATCAAGTTTATTACTAATCTGTTCAGTATTTGGAGGTATAATGGGTACAATTTTATTGCTGTTTGTTTATATTATGTGGTTCTCTTTGTCAATTGGTGGGGGTATGAGGTGGTTTGTGTTAGTAGGAGTTGGGCTTTTTATGATTGGATCTTTTGGTATTCTAACGTGAACTTTCCTTGTACTCTTTTTCCTTGTTCAAAGTTTTCCCACAGGGTTTTTATTTGGCAAGGTTTTTTAATGAGACAAGGTTCTTGGATGATTGAAGACTTGATGTTTCATCCTTTTCCTGATCTGAAGTTAATGATTATGCTGATCTGGATGCTTCTTTTGACCATGTTATCTGGTGTTGCTATGCTGAGATTCTGCAGTTGGAGATTATATTTGTGGATTTGAGTTATGTTACACTGGTACTGCATCAAGCTTCTTTCCTGTTATTAAGACTTCAGTATTTATGCTTACTATGACTGCTTGTGAATGGTGATGTTTGGAGCTCTTTTGGTTGATTCCTTTTGAGTACCCCATGTATTCAGAGTTCTCAAGTCGTCCTAGTTCTAAGCTGTCTTATACTGAGTTTTGATGTTCAGGGGTTGCTTTTGGTTTTTGCAGTTTTGGTTGATTTTTTGTTAGCTTTGTTATCTTAGCATTGTTGGTTATCAGTTTGTTCTTGTTCATTCGGTTTTGTATTTCTGTTTCTAGGCAAGATATGCTTGGTTTAGGGGTTGTCTTTTCCTGGTCTATCTTGTGCTATCCTATGTACATAACTCTTATTTTATTTAATATATTTTACCTTTTTGTAAAAAAAAAAAAAAAAAAAAAAAAAAAAAAAAAAAAAAAACGTTGAAGTACAAATAGTGGTGTTAAGGATACGGTAATGACAGATAGCGTGTATGAAAAGAATAGTAGGTCCTTTCGTGAGGCTGTATCAAATAGTTATGGTGGGAATGGGAATAATAAGTTGCATTATGTTCCTCCGTCTATTATTGGTGATAATAGGAAAGTTGCTAAGATGGATCCGATTTTGGAAGAAGGGTGTAAGAGGTGGGGTAATACAGTGGTTGGTTTTTTTGTTGGGTTTCGTATGAATTATGCTGATTTGGTTTATCATTTGAAACGTATGTGGAGGTTGTATCAATTGGATAATGTTATTATGAACCAGAATGGAATGTGTTTTTTTGACTTTAAGTCTAATGATGGGATGGAGTTGGTTATTGAGAAAGGCCCTTGGTTAGTGAATAATAGGCCTTTGTTTGTGAAAAAATGGGAACCGGGGCTGTGCATGTCTAGACCTGAGGTTAAGAAGGTTTCGGTTTGGGCTAAAATTCATGACATTCCCTTGGAAGCTTGGAATGTTGAGGGTATCAGTAGGATTGTTAGCCAAATTGGTAGCCCAATTATTATGGACCGGATGACTACTTCCATTTGTGAAAATCCTTATGGCAGGGCTACGTTTGCTAGGGTGTTAGTTGAGATTGATTCTGAGAAGCCGTTTGTTAACTTTGTTGAATTGCGGTTTGAGAAGTTGGGTAAGGTTTTGAAGCTGAGGGTTGAGCATGATTGGGTTCCGCCAAGATGTGAGGAGTGCAAGGTGTTTGGACATTATTTGAGTGACTGTATTAATAAAGTGAATGTGGCTAGGAAAGTGAATAAGGATGGTGAGAATGTGAAACCTAATGATGTGAAGAGTAGTGATAATAATAATAGTTCGGGTAATGTTAATGTGGATGAGGGCTGGACTGTTGCTGGTTTTAGAAGGAATAGGGGTGTTGGTAATAATGGGCGACAAGGGAATATTGGTGGTCATCAGGTTAGAAGAGGTACTTTTGTTAACATGGCAAGTGGTAATAAGACTAGTAAGGTAAATACGAGGAATATGGGTGATAAGCAAGCTAGTAATAAGACAGAATCAGTGAAAAGTGGTAATGTAGGTAAGGTTGATGAGAGTGTTGTTGTGAATGATAATGGGAAGCCTATTGACAAAGGTAAAGATAAAGTTGATGTGGGTAGTGGTGGCAGTAATAGTAATCAAAATTACACTTCAGTTGGTAACAAAAAGAATGTGCAGAAGAAGAATTCGGGTAACAATCCAGGGAACAAAAATGGTAATATCAGCAAGAATGGAGATGGTCATAAGTTGAATGATGGTTTAGGATCTAAGAATGTTAGTACCAGTAATAGGTTTGATGTTTTGGGTAGTGATCAGATTAGTGATAATTCAGATGGTTGGAATGCTGTGAAGGTTGCAGTGGAAAAGGCGTGTGGTTCTGGTATTCCTATTTTAGAAAGTGTTGTTAAGAGTTGGAATGAAGACATGGTTAAATACTATACGGAAAAGTGGAATAATAGAATCATGAGGAATGGATCTCATGAACAACAATTAGAATTTAGAATCAAAAATTTGTCTGATCGTATTGTGTTACTTAATCAGAATATCAATTCAAATGCTAAACGTAATGCTGATTTGATGATGCAGAAGACTGTCTTGACTACACATGATAGTAGTGATGTTTCATTCAGTCAATGTTATGATGATGCTTATCGTGTGGAGTTAGCCAAAGTTGGAAGTTTGCAAAAGGAGCGTGATTTGTTGAAGGTTGATATGTTCATTTTATCTAAAAAGCCGCTTGATAAGGAATGTAAAGATACTTGGACTGATGAGATGTTGGAATACTACTCGAGTAGATGTGAGGATATTAGAAGTGATAGGATTAATGGTCATTTATCTGATATGGATGGATCTCATTCTTTGGATGAAGTAGAGGAGGTTACGACTGGTTCAGCTTCCTTTATGACATAGAATGAAGTCTTTAATGATGTGGATACGTCTATGGTTCAAGAGTGTGGTGCGCCTGCACCATTTGATTCTAATATTCAATGAGTTGTAAAATTGGTGCATGGAATGTCCGGGGTCTGTCTCAGACTACTAGACAAGATGAAGTTATATCGCTTATTAGAGAAGAGGGTTTGTGTATGTGTGCTGTGGTTGAGACTCATCTTAGGAAGAAGTCGGTCAAGGGTGTGGGTGATAGTTTATTTCGTAATTGGTCATGGGCATCTAATGTAGATGATTGCAGAAGTGTTTGCAGAATGATGGTTGGATGGGATAACAATGTTCTTGATGCCAACCTTATTTCCCATTCTAAACAAGTTATGCATTTTGAAATCATTTATATTCAAGATCACAGGAAGCAATTTATTTCTTTCATTTATGCTAAAAACAAAGGTGTTGAAAGACGGGTGTTATGGAAGAATTTAGCTCATCATAGTATTCTTGTAAAGGATAATCCGTGGGTGCTGCTGGGTGATTTCAACGTTGCCTTAAATATTAGTGATTGTTCTGATGTCACAGCAGCAAAAGATATTGATATGGAAGATTTTCGGAATTGTGTTGAGTCGTTGGAGCTTGAGGATATTGCTTCAAAAGGTATGTTCTACACTTGGATTCAAAAGCGTATTGACCCTGATTCTGGTATTCTTAAGAAGTTAGATAGAGCGTTGGGTAATGTCAGCTTTATATCCTGTTATGATAGCTGTTTTGCTGAACTTTTACCATACCTTTCGTCGGATCATTGTCCAGTTGTTTTAAACTATCCTTTGGCTAAACCTGTTAAGCCTAGACCATTCCGGTTCGCTAATTTTTTGGCTGATAAGGATTCTTTTATTCCTACGGTTAGAGATAATTGGGGTATTGAGGTTTTTGGTTTCCGTATGTTTGTTTTGGCTAAGCGTCTGAAAAATATGAAAAGACATTTGAGGAACATGAACAGGGTAAATGGGAATGTGTTTAATAAGGTTATAATGTTGAGAGCTGAGCTTAAGAGAGTGCAGAAATGTTTAGATAAAGAGCCCGATAATAGCAGCCTTAGATATGAAGAGTATGTCTTTTGTAATGCATATCAGGAAGCGGTTAGGGATGAGGCGAATCTTCTTAGGCAGAAAACTAAGATTCAATGGTTGAAGGATGGGGACCATAATACGTCGTACTTTCACAATATTCTTAAGAGCAGGGTGAACAAGGGTAGGATTCAAGTTGTGTGTGATGAGCAGGGGAATAAGTTTTATGGTGATGATGTTCCGGGGTGCTTTGTTAACCATTTTCAAAATTTTTTGGGGGTGGAAGATGATGTTATTCCGTTAGATGATTGTGAGGAACTTTTTGCTAAAAAACTTGATTCTTCTATTGCGTTAAACATGGTTAGACCAGTTTCTGATATAGAAATCAAAGAAGCGATGTTTAGTATTGATGATGACAAAGCGGCTGGCCCGGATGGTTTTACTTCTAAGTTCTTTAAAGCGGCTTGGAGCATTGTTAGTGTTGATGTCTGTGTTGCGGTTAAAGAGTTTTTCAGTTCGGGTAAACTTCTTGGTGAGTTTAATGCTAATGTTATCTCGCTTATTCCTAAGTTGCAAGTTCCTTTGAAGGTATCTGATTATCGTCCTATTGCTTGTGGTAATGTCATCTACAAGTGCATCAGTAAAGTCATTACGAATAGACTTAAAGAAGGTCTTTGTAGTCTGATTGATTGTAACCAGAGTGCATTTATCCCGGGTAGGCAGATCAGTGACAACATTTTGCTTGCTCAGGAGTTTGTTAAGAGATATAATTGGACACGTGATGTTAGCAAATGCTCGTTCAAAGTGGACATTCAGAAGGCATACGATACGGTCAATTGGGACTTTTTGAAGAAGTGTCTTGTTCATTTCGGCTTCCACAGCTCCATGATTCATTGGATTATGGTATGTTTAACTTCTGCTTCTTTTTCTTTATGTGTTAATGGTGAATTGCATGGATTTTTCAAAAGTAAACGGGGTCTTAGGCAGGGTGACCCGATCTCGCCTTATTTGTTCACTATCGTTATGGAAGCATTTAATATGATGGTTAAGAGACAGATTAGAAGGGATAGTCGATTTAGGTTTCATTGGGGTTGTGAGAAATTTCAATTAACCCACTTATGTTTTGCGGACGACCTGCTTTTATTATGTCATGGTGATTTAATCTCTGCTAGTATTCTTAGAAGAGCGTTGGATGAGTTTGCTATGTGCTCTGGTATTTTCCCTAGTATAGCTAAGAGTGTTGCTTTCTTTGGGAGTATGCCTGATATGGTTAGGGATAATATTTTGCTTGTCATGCCGTTTAGAATTGGTGTTCTGCCATTAAAATACTTGGGTATCCCTCTGTCCGGTAAGAGAATTGTGAATGAGGATTGTAGAAGCTTGATCCAGAAGGTTAAGAATCGTATTAATGATTGGAGAAACAAAACTCTATCTTTTGCGGGTAGACTTCAGTTAATCTCATCTGTTCTTACTTCGCTTCATGTTTATTGGGCTTCGATGTTTCTTCTTCCTAATCATGTCTGTGATAGTATTGATAAACTGTGTAAAAAGTTTTTATGGTCTGGTGGGGGTGAGGGTAGTGGTATTGCTAGTGTATCATGGAAAGATATTTGTAAGCCTAAAAATCAGGGGGGGCTTGGTCTTAAACCTCTCAGACTTATGAATGAGGCTTTAATCGCTAAGCACCTTTGGAACGTTATTAGTAAAAAAGACTCGTTGTGGGTTAGATGGGTTCATGCTTATAGGATCAAAGACAGAAATATTTGGTTTGATATTAAGCCTGAACATGGTGCTTCAGGTTGGAATCATATTCTTAATCTTAGGGATAAAATTCGAGCATTTGTGGTTTACAGATTGGGTAATGGTAAAAAATGTTCTATGTGGTTTGATAAATGGCACACTAATGGCCCGCTGTGTAAGGTTATTACTCATAGTTTCCTTACTGAGCATGGGTTGAATACTAATGATAAGGTTGCCGATTGGATTGACAGTAATGGATGGAAATGGCCCAATGAATGGAAGTCTTTTTGGTGATGTTTTAAATGTGCCTGTTCCCGTTTTATTTGATGAATTTGAGGACAAGGTTTTATGGATCAATAAGGATAATAAGGATGTTGAATTTAGTGTCAAAGAAGCTTGGAAAGCGTTAAGGATTGATAGTCCTAAAGTTATGTGGTATAAGCACGTTTGGTTCTCCCAATGTATTCCCAGACATGCGTTTGTGCTTTGGATGGCTATGCGGGGTAGACTTAAAACTTCGGATCGTATTTCTAGATGGTTCAACATTTCTAGTACTGTTTGCCCTTTATGTAATGTCGTTGATGAATCTTATGCCTACTTGTTCTTTTCTTGCAAATTTTCTAAGGCTGTTTGGGATAATTTAAAACTTTTGTGTAAGCTGGATGATATTTCTTATACGTGGGCTGAAGTTGTTTCTGGAATCTCTATTAGAACTGCTAATAATTCTATATGGAGTGTGATTCAGCGTTTAGTGTTTGGGGTTGCGGTCTATTACATATGGCAAGAGCGGAATTTTAGGTTATTTCAAAAGAATTTTAGAAGTGAGGAGACTATTTTCAAGATTATTGTTGATATTATTAGACATAAGCTGTTAAGTCTTAAGATTAAGCTTTCGGTAGAATCTATGAAGGCTGCGACTATTTGGAAAATCCCGTTGAGGAGTTATAACTGCTGTGACAATGGTATTAATGGTGTTACATGACTTTTTGGTGACTGTGGATTTGCACAAATTCTTATTGAATTTGGGGCTTTGGGTTGTTAATGTTTCTGCTAATCAGTATTCTAACAATGGTTATGTGATGGTTTGTAATTTCAACAGATCTTGTAATTGTTGGGTTTGTTGGTGTTTCTTGGGTACTGGTTTATGGAAATGTAACTATGTTTTTGGGTAAAGGGGAATAATCCTGTACCCCGGTAAATTGCATAAACCAAAAAAATCATTTAAGTACAATGGATATGGGTGAAGTCCCATATCTAAGCCCGTTACATAGGCATTAACATTTCTTTGTTACAAGAAAAAGACCACTACCACATAAACAAAACAAAACTACAATAAAACCAACTACTACCTAGTACGTCCTTGGAGCTTGAAATCTTCATAATATGCAGCCAAGTGTCTTGGTAATTCGTGTAGCTGAGCCGTATAGTCATCATATTCATAATAATCTTCCTGGTCTTGACCACCACCCGTTGATGATAATGTACCCATAGGCATATCAAATAAATTCACAGACTCATCATACGAATTCAGAACCTCATCCACCTCACTGTCAGAATCAATTACATCGCCAACCTTAGAGAACGGGTTACTTCTTTTAGTTGCAGAATTAACAAGGGATAAGGAAGAACTAGACGGACCAGCCTCCTTACCCTTATCCATAAGTAAACTTCCAGGCGGCTCATGTAATAAAATATCATTAATGGAGGAAACATAAGAAGTATCCGCCATTACACTTCCATCATTAATATCCTTAGGCACCTCATCCTTAGGAATATCAATCACTTTCTCAGCCTCCATGCGTTCATCAATAAAACTCTTCAATTCAGCCAAGTTAATATCATCTTTGAAGTACTTTCCATCAATATTAGAACTGTTGGAACCATCATTAAGCACCTTATGAATAGCATGTGGCTGTTCAGCATCAATTGGCTTATCAAAAACCAAATTCACACCCTCCTCAGAGATAAGAGGGGACGGATCCTTCAGTATGGACGTAGTAGCCTGGTTGTGATTACTAGGTTTAGAAACGAGTCGATATATCAATTTAGGCTTACCAGACACCCGCACCTTGTTAACACCCTTAGATTTACTCTTTGCAGCCCCACCACCAGCATCCACACGTAATGTCCGTTTAACTTCCTTCTCTTTATTATGGCACTCCTTATCAACATGGTCAAAAATTTTACATATAGAACACCGAGACGGTTTATATTCAAATTCAATATCAATTCTTACCATACGATGCTCATTTGTCTTTGATATAGGAATTGCCACAACAAGAGATTCCACATAATCATTATCAGCCGAAATCTCAACTAAAACTCTAGCATACGAATTCATACCCCACGAATTGAGGCACATATTACTTGTGTGCTCATCATACATAATGATTTGTCCAAGTTTAGCCGCGATCAGATTCAGCCCCACCTTAGTATATGCCACCACTGGCACGTTATACATTTTAACCCAAACATGAACCTTCCTAATGTCATGTTTAATCAATACAGAATTAGGGTTCCAAATGTGGAGAATGAGTGGAATAGACCTAATTCGCCAAGAACCATGATTAAGAACATTTTCCATACCTTCCCTACTTGAGAATTGAAACATAAAGAACCCTTGATGAATCATGACATGCATTAACCCGAATTTCTTCCAAACATTACGCACAAAATTTTGGACAACAGGAAACGCAGGTCTTTGTCCAACAAAATAGCCATAAAGTGAATTATTAAAACGTGAGCAAACCGTTTCCACCTCTTCATGCGGTATTACAACATCAGCCAAAGCTAAATCAACCTTAGCATCATGATTAGAAACCTTATCAACCCTCGTAATACCAGCAGCAACATGGCTACTTTCATCAATCAAAACAGAAGTAGATGTAGAGCATCCCACCTCACAACCGTCCATCTTGGTCTCAATAACATTAACATCGACATTAGCAGCTGCAAACATGTGGTTATTAGCCTCATAATCCTTGTTATCAATTGCAGCAGTAACATCATTAAATCCAATAGTTGGTTCATTAATATTAACACCACGATATGGCAACCTAGGTTTACAATCTCTCCCCGAACTAATACCATCAGATTTTTTAAACCGTTTAGCCAAATCACTCAACACCGAACTACCACCAATCATCTTTGAAGCCCTAGTCAAATTGTTGAGAAAACCTTTCTCCATCTCTCTCAAAACCCACTTCCAATCAATAATCAAAATAAGAACCACGACACAAAGACAATCCCTATGAATAAGGGTTTTGTACCACACGATCTTCCAAACTGAGATGAATAATACGTTAAAGCACACAACAAACCCAATCACTCAAAAACCCTAGAATGGGTTACGAGCAAACAGAACAGTACCAAACCCTAATCGAGTCTGGATAGACGTTAAACACCAGAACCAACAATCTATTACACAATAATTAACGAATCCCTAAAGAGGAAATCGTATATAGCATGAATGATTAAATAATGCATAATAGAAGAGTAATCGATCCTTATATATGAAAAGATAAACCGACCTTAACCTCAGCAAATAAGGAATCAAAAAAACCCAATGGCGGCAAAGAATATAGAATGAATCACATGCACCAAACGACAAAACAAAGAGTGAATTAATATGTAGGACTAACTTTTGTCGAATAGAATAAATCTTGGCATTGAAAAAACGAATCTAACATGCAACCGACCCACGATAATCTTGAAACCAATAAATTAATTATTAGTTTAAGAATCGTAGCAGGTGATATCGTAACGTGAGGGATTCGTTTAATCGCCAAAGTCGCCAAACCGTGAGAGAGCTTTCAGGGTTTTTCTATTTGCTGAGATTATGTAACTATGTTTTTGATCCGGGTGTTTGTGATTTTTGCAAGTTATTATGCACTACAGATGAGAGGATAGCTTCCTGCGCTGGTCATCAGTTTGTAGTATGGAG
Source organism: Artemisia argyi (assembly GCA_030686995.1). NCBI lineage: Eukaryota > Viridiplantae > Streptophyta > Magnoliopsida > Asterales > Asteraceae > Artemisia > Artemisia argyi. Next base: position 92,256,074 of record CM060707.1, on the reverse strand, counting down.
GTATGGATGGCTATGCACTACAGGAACCGATTCTTTTGTCTGCGCTGATAACTTGTATTGGTTGACACGGTCTCAAATGAGTTTAATGAGTAATGAGACTGAGTTTGTGATTGCTATCATGTTTATTACTAATCTGTTCAGTATGAGGTGGTTTGTGTTAGTAGGAGTTGGGCTTTTTTTGTTTGGATCTTTTGGTACTCTAACGTGAACTTTCCTTGTACTCTTTTTCCTTGTTCAAAGTTTTCCCACAGGGTTTTTATTTGGCAAGGTTTTTTAATGAGACAAGGTTCTTGGATGATTGAAGACTTGATGTTTCATCCTTTTCCTGATCTGAAGTTAATGCTTATGCTGATATGGATGCTTCGTTTGACCATGTTATCTGGTGTTGCTATGCTGAGATTCTGTAGTTGGAGATTATATTTGTGGATTTAAGTTATGTTACACTGGTACTGCATCAAGCTTCTTTCCTGTTATTAAGACTTCAGTATTTATGCTTGCTATGACTGCTTGTGAATGGTGATGTTTGGAGCTCTTTTGGTTGATTCCTTTTGAGTACCCCATGTATTCAGAGTTCTCAAGTGGTCCTAGTTCTAAGCTGTCTTATACTGAGTTTTGATGTTCAGGGGTTGCTTTTGGTTTATGCAGTTTTGGTTGATTTTTTGTTAGCTTTGTTATCTTAGCATTGTTGGTTATCAGTTTGTTCTTGTTCATTTGGTTTTGTATTTCTGTTTCTAGGCAAGATATGCTTGGTTTAGGGGTTGTCCTTTCCTGGTCAATCTTGTGCTATCCTATGTACATAACTCTTATTTTATTTAATATATTTTACCTTTTTGTAAAAAAAAAAACGTTGAAGTACAAAATGACGAGGGTGATTTCCCTCGCCCCCAGTCCCTTAGGACACTTACAAGACACGTATCTAAGAATGACTAACCATTCTTAAAACTAACATGCACAACATGTGCAACTGACCAAACAAACATGCTAAACAAAAGCAACTTAACAAGCAAAAATCACAAAAACAATAGAAATAAACATAACTATTTCTTCTTGCGTCCTTGCACCTGGAAATCTTTCAGAGAACCATTCTTGAACTTAGAATAATTAGCAATATCATCATAGTTCTCATAGACTTCATCAACTTCATTAGCTTCATCAGCAAACGTAACCCTCTTCCTAGAAGTCGTCACTACATCACTTGTAGTAAACGAGCTAGACGTATCAAAATCAGAATAGGCCACACTTGTAGAAGCACCATCATTGTGAGAACGATGCTCCCACAAACCATCAGTAGTGCTATGCAATGGAACCACATTAACACCACTTAACCCCATGGATTCCACACCCCCAAAAGAAGCATGAGCATCCACACGTTCCATCTACTCATGTTGTGTATGTCCATCCTCAACAGGAGCAGCCCCAAAATCACTCTTCAATGCATCATTAGATGTACCACTCAAATTAGAATCACCATTAGTAGGCTTAATAACAGCCCTCTCATCAGGTTGTGTACCTCGATTCTTCTTCTTGGTAGCCGGTTTAGAAACAGGTTGGTACGAAATTTTTGGCTTAGTTGAAACCCCCCAAGCCCCTTTCTTACCCTTATCACTAGTATGACCAGCCTTAGTAGAGTGAACCTTGCACTTAACATCAAAATCTTGTGGAGTCGAATCCTTAGGAACCCGCTTACGTCTAAGAGGACACACATCATCATCATGATTAAAACAAACACAATTAGAACACCAAGATGGCCACCATTACCCCTTGCCGCCTCCTCTTCAACCTTTTTCAGGCCAAATAACCACCTCTAAAACCGCCTCTCTACATCTAAACAATTTCCGATTCGTTTAGTTTGTATGCAATCGATTTTAGGGATGTGTTACATCAAAGAGGAGGCTGGATTCGCTGGCTCAAACTAAACCCTAATCGCTTTTCTCTTTAGTCGGTTTGTAATCGACTCTTTCATTAGGGTTTGGTTTTTATTGATTATCTATTTAACCCTAAACGATTCTTGCATATATTTGGTTGATCGATTGAGGTTTTTATCCTTAACGATTAATTTTGTTCAATCGTTTTTAGGGTTCTTTAGTCGGTTGTGGTTCTGGTCGTTAATGCTATTCTTATTATTCGACCTGTGGATTGTTTGGTGCTGCTGCTATATCCTTTGAAGCTTATCGAGACCTTTTAGGGTTTGGTAATATTGTAAAGCAACATCAAGTATTGGATCTGGTGCTTATAGTTATACTGAACTCGCTTAGGGTTTGGTTACAATTCTGGTTGATGGCTTTGGTTTGGGTCGATTTGGGGTGCTGATTATTGTTATATTCTCTGATGATCGATTCATGTTGGTTTTGGCTTTAACGCTTAAAAAACCTTATTGGTTTTTACATTCAATTTGTTTGTTCTTATAGGAAGTATACCCTCGTTTAGGGTATTGACTAATGCTGGTTTTATGATGGTGAGTTGCTGTTGCATGTCACGTGATTATGTGTGTTGTTTATCAACTTCTAGTTCTGTTCAAGATGTTCGTATGATGCAAGTGGGTTGAGAGAGGTGCAAGTCATGATTGTCGGATGTTAGGGTTCGTGTAAACCCTAATTTGTCAATGGCTCAATGTGATCATATTGGCTCAAGTTGCTTCATGGTACGTGTGATACTTCATTTTATGATGGGTTGAGCTGTTCATGATTACATGTGGTTTGTACATGGTGTTTTTCTACTCTATGGGACCTGAACTCTTATATGATGATCCATAAGTGAGGAAAGGACTATGTTTGATGGATACTATCTAATCCCAAGAATCTGGGCAGAATTCATATGTAATGGGTTGATTGGTACTCTATTTGGAAGTTAAGTTGGAAAGGTCTTATTCAAAACCTTTTTATCATCAGATTGTATGTTGAAGATTGCTTGGAAGTGTATTCTTGGATTCTTCATGGAAAGTTAAGGTGAACCACAAGAGTGAATTAGAAGGCTCAAGTGTTTTCTTGAGTAGTTTTATCATGTTTTATGTACTTGTGTCATTATTGGTCGGTTCATTTTATTGTAAGTTATAGGAATGGTGTTTCATTCTTATATATCGAGTCTGTAAGTGTCCTAAGGGACTGAGGTGAGGGATATCACCCTCATCCTATGTACTTCAACGTTTTTTGGTGTAATGAATTTTGCCAGGGTGAATTAACCCTTTTACCCAAAAAAAAAAGATGGCCACCATTCATACTCAACATCAAGAACTTCCATGTAATGCCCCTTACCCTTAGGCAAAGGAATCTCAATCTCAATTGATTCCAAAACATCCAAATCAGCCGATAATTCAATAAGTACCCGTGCATATGAATAACGACCCCAAGGATTCTTACACATATCATTAGTACCCGCATCAAACCGTATTATCCGCCCCAACTGTTTTGCAATCAAACTAATACCGGCTTTAGAGTATACAACGGACGGTATATTATGGATACGTACACAAACTCTTATCATGGAAGAGACAAATTGCCCTTATAAAGGTAGCCTTTAGAGACAACGGATCTCATCATGTAAGTGACAATTGCTCTTATCAAGTGTGGAAGCATTAGGGACAACGGCTATCATCATGTAAAGGGCATTTGCTATCATCAAGTGAGCAAGCGTTTAGGGACAACGGCTCCTAAAAAATCAGGAACAATTGCTCTTAACAAGTGAGCCTTTAGGGACATAGGCTCTTATCATGGAAGAGACAAATTGCCCTTATAAAGGTAGCCTTTAGAGACAACGGATCTCATCATGTAAGTGACAATTGCTCTTATCAAGTGTGGAAGCATTAGGGACAACGACTATCATCATGTAATGGGCAATTACTCTCATCAAGTGAGCAAGCGTTTAGGGACAACGGCACCCATAAAGTAAGGTAGAATTGCTCTCAACAAATGAGCCTTTAGGGACAACGGCACTTATCGTGTAAGGGACAAATCACCTTCATAAACTTAGACTTTAGGGACAACGAATTTCATCATGCAAGTGACAATTGCTCTTGTCAAGTGTGCAAGCATTAGGGACAACTGCTATCATCATGTAAAGGACAATTGCTCTCTTCAAGTGAGCAAGCGTTTAGGGACAACGGCTCCCGTAAAGTCAGGTACAATTGCTCTCAACAAGTGAGCCTTTAAGGACAACGGCTCTTATCATGGAAGAGACACATTGCCCTTATAAAGGTAGCCTTTAGAGACAACGAATCTCATCATGTAAGTGACAATTGCTCTTATCAAGTGTGGAAGCATTAGGGACAACGACTATCATCATGTAAAGGGCAATTGCTCTCATCAAGTGAGCAAGCGTTTAGGGACAACGGTTCGCATAAAGTCAGGTACAATTGCTCTCAACAAGTGAGCCATTAGGGACAATGACTCTTATCATGGAAGAGACACATTGCCCTTATAAAGGTAGCCTTTAGAGACAACGAATCTCATCATGTAAGTGACAATTGCTCTTATCAAGTGTGCAAGCATTAGGGACAATGGCTATCATCATGTAAAGGGCAATTGCTCTCATCAACTAAGCAAGCGTTTAGGGACAACGGCTCCCGTAAAGTCAGGTACAATTGCACTCAACAAGTGAGCCTTTAAGGACAACGGCTCTTATCATGGAAGAGACAAATTGTCCTTATAAAGATAGCCTTTAGAGACAACGGATCTCATCATGTAAGTGACAATTGATCTTATCAAGTGTGGAAGCATTAGGGACAACGGCTATCACCATGTAATGGGCAATTACTCTCATCAAGTGAGCAAGCGTTTAGCGACAACGGCTCCCATAAAGTAAGATAGAATTGCTCTCAACAAATGAGCCTTTAGGGACAACGGCACTTATCATGTAAGGGACAAATCGCCCTCATAAACTTAGACTTTAGGGACAACGGATTTCATCATGCAAGTGACAATTGCTCTTGTCAAGTGTGCAAGCATTAGGGACAACTGCTATCATCATGTAAAGGACAATTGCTCTCATCAAGTGAGCAAGCGTTTAGGGACAACGACTCCCATAATTGCTCTCAACAAGTGAGTCTTTAGGGACAACGGCTCCCGTAATTGCTCTCAACAAGTGAGCCTTTAGGGACAACGGCTCTTATCATGGAAGAGACAAATTTTACTTATAAAGGTAGCCTTTAGAGACAACGGATCTCACCATGTAAGTGACAATTGCTCTTATCAAGTGTGCAAGCATTAGGGACAACGGCTATCATCATGTAAAGGGCAATTGCTCTCATCAAGTGAGCAAGCGTGTAGGGACAACGGCTCCCATAAAGTCAGGTACAATTGCTCTCAACAAGTGAGCCTTTAAGGACAACGGCTCTTATCATGGAATAGACAAATTGCCCTTATAAAGGTAGCCTTTAGAGACAACGGATCTCATCATGTAAGTGACAATTGCTCTTATCAAGTGTGGAAGCATTAGGGACAACGGCTATCATCATGTAAAGGGCATTTGCTCTCATCAAGTGAGCAAGAGTTTAGGGACAACGGCTCCTATAAAGTCAGGAACAATTGCTCTCAATAAGTGTGCCTTTAGGGACATAGGCTCTTATCATGGAAGAGACAAATTGCCCTTATAAAGGTAGCCTTTAGAGACAACGGATCTCATCATGTAAGTGACAACTTCTCTTATCATGTGTGGAAGCATTAGGGACAACGGCTATCATCATGTAATGGGCAATTACTCTCATCAAGTGAGCAAGCGTTTAGGGACAACGGCACCCATAAAGTAAGGTAGAATTGCTCTCAACAAATGAGCCTTTAGGGACAACGGCACTTATCATGTAAGGGACAAATCGCCCTCATAAACTTAGACTTTAGGGACAACGGATTTCATCATGCAAGTGACAATTGCTCTTGTCAAGTGTGCAAGCATTAGGGACAACTGCTACCATCATGTAAAGGACAATTGCTCTCATCAAGTGAGCAAGCGTTTAGGGACAACGGCTCCCATAAAGTCAGGTACACTTGCTCTCAACAAGTGAGCCTTTAAGGACAACGGGTCTTATCATGGAAGAGACACATTGCCCTTATAAAGGTAGCCTTTAGAGACAACGGATCTCATCATGTAAGTGACAATTGCTCTTATCATGTGTGCAAGCATTAGGGACAACATCTATCATCATATAAAGGACAATTGCTCTCATCAAGTGAGCAACCGTTTAGGGACAACGGCTACCATAAAGTAAGGTATAATTGCTCTCAACAAGTGAGTCTTTAGGGACAACGACTTGTATCATATAAGTGACAAATTGCCCTCATAAAGTTAGCCTTTAGGGACAACGGATCTCATCATGTAAGTGACAATTGCTCTTATCAAGTGTGCAAGCATTAGGGACAACGGCTATCATCATGTAAAGGGCAATTGCTCTTATCAAGTGAGCAAGCGTTTAGGGACAACGGCTCCCATAAAGTCAGGTACAATTGCTCTCAATAAGTGAGCCTTTAGGGACAACAGCTCTTATCATGGAAGAGACAAATTGCCCTTATAAAGGTTGCTTTTAGAGACAACGGATCTCATCATGTAAGTGACAATTGCTCTTATCAAGTGTGCAAGCATTAGGGACAACGGCTATCATCATGTAAAGGGCAATTGCTCTCATCAAGTGAGCAAGCGTTTAGGGACAACGGCTCCCATAAAGTCAGGTACAATTGTTCTCAACAAATGAGCCTTTAAGGACAACGGCTCTTATCATGGAAGAAATACATTGCCCATATAAAGGTAGCCTTTAGAGACAACGGATCTCATCAAGTAAATGACAATTGCTCTTATCAAGTGTGAAGCATTAGGGACAACGGCTATCATCATGTAAAGGGCATTTGCCCTCATCAAGTGAGCAAGCGTTTAGGGACAATGGCTCCCATAAAGTCAGGAACAATTGCACTCAACAAGTGAGCCTTTAGGTACAACGGCTCTTATCATGTAAGAGACAAATTGCACTTATAAAGGTAGCCTTTAGAAACAACGGATCTCATCATGTAAGTGACAATTGCTCTTATCATGTGTGCAAGCATTAGGGACAACGGCTATCATCATATAAAGAACAATTGCTCTCATCAAGTGAGCAAACGTTTAGGGACAACGGCTACCATAAAGTAAGGTACAATTGCTCTTAACAAGTGAGTCTTTAGGGACAACGGCTCGTATCATATAAGGGACAAATTTCCCTCATAAAGTTAGCCTTTAGGGACAACGGGTCTCATCATGTAAGTGACAATTTATCTTATCAAGTATGCAAGCATTAGGGACAACGGCTATCATCATGTAAAGGGCAATTGCTCTCATCAAGTGAGCAAGCGTTTAGGGACAACGGCTCGCATAAAGTCAGGTACAATTGCTCTCAACAAGTGAGCCTTTAGGGACAACGGCTGTTATCATGGAAGAGACAAATTACCCTTATAAAGGTTGCGTTTAGAGATAACGAATCTCATCATGCAAGTGACAATTGCTCTTATCAAATTTGCAAGCATTAGGGACAACGGCTATCATCATGTAAAGGGCAATTGCTCTCATCAAGTGAGCAAGCATGTAGGGACAATGGCTCCCATAATGTCAGGTACAATTGCTCTCAACAAGTGAGCCTTTAGGGACAACGGCTGTTATCATGGAAGAGACAAATTACCCTTATAAAGGTTGCGTTTAGAGATAACGGATCTCATCATGCAAGTGACAATTGCTCTTATCAAATTTGCAAGCATTAGGGACAACGGCTATCATCATGTAAAGGGCAATTGCTCTCATCAAGTGAGCAAGCGTGTAGGGACAATGGCTCCCATAAAGTCAGGTACAATTGCTCTCAACAAGTGAGCCTTTAAGGACAACGGCTCGTATCATGGAGGAGACAAATTGCCCTTATAAAGGTAGCCTTTAGAGACAACGGATCTCATCATGTAAGTGACAATTGCTCTTATCAAGTGTGGAAGCATTAGGGACAACGGCTATCATCATGTAAAGGGCATTTGCTATCATCAAGTGAGCAAGCGTTTAGGGACAACGGCTCCTATAAAGTCAGGAACAATTGCTCTTAACAAGTGAGCCTTTAGGGACATAGGCTCTTATCATGGAAGAGACAAATTGCCCTTATAAAGGTAGCCTTTAGAGACAACGGATCTCATCAAGTAAGTGACAATTGCTCTTATCAAGTGTGGAAGCATTAGGGACAACGGCTATCATCATGTAATGGGCAATTACTCTAATCAAGTGAGCAAGCGTTTAGGGACAACGGCTCCCATAAAGTAAGGTAGAATTGCTCTCAACAATTAAGCCTTTAGGGACAACGGCACTTATCATGTAAGGGACAAATCGCCCTCATAAACTTAGACTTTAGGGACAACGAATTTCATCATGCAAGTGACAATTGCTCTTGTCAAGTGTGCAAGCATTAGGGACAACTGCTATCATCATGTAAAGGACAATTTCTCTCGTCAAGTGAGCAAGCGTTTAGGGACAATGGCTCCCATAAAGTCAGGTACAATTGCTCTCAACATGTGAACCTTTAAGGACAACGGCTCTTATCGTGGAAGAGACACATTACCCTTATAAAGGTAGCCTTTAGAGACAACGGATCTCATCAAGTAAGTGACAATTGCTCTTATCAAGTGTGCAAGCATTAGGGACAACGGCTATCATCATGTAAAGGGCAATTGCTCTCATCAAGTGAGCAAGCGTTTAGGGACAACGGCTCCTATAAAGTCAGGAACAATTGCTCTCAACAAGTGAGCCTTTAGGGACATAGGCTCTTATCATGGAAGAGACAAATTGCCCTTATAAAGGTAGCCTTTTGAGACAACGGATCTCATCATGTAAGTGACAATTGCTCGTATCAATTGTGGAAGCATTAGGGACAACGGCTATCATCATGTAATGGGCAATTACTCTCATCAAGTGAGCAAGCGTTTAGGGACAACGGCTCTCATAAAGTAAGGTAGAATTGCTCTCAAAAAATGAGCCTTTAGGGACAACGCACTTATCATGTTAGGGATAAATCGTCCTCATGACCCGTAAATAATCAGGATAACCAAAAAACCCTAATCCTCTCTCCCCTAGGGGCGAAATCCGGCCTCCCCTTCCCCCACCTCCCAATCGCATAAAACTGCTCTTAATCCGCCTCTTTATTGTTCTTGTAATAATATGCAATCGGATCTAAGGGCAGTAATCATCTGGGAAGGGGAGTTTCTTGTTTTTCATTCATTATTTTCTGATTTCGCCTCTTTTTCTAAACCCTAACCGATTTTCATTATAGTCGGTTTTGTAATCGACCTCCTTGTTAGGGTTTAGTTCGGATTATATATGTATACCCTAACGATTACTTGGCTTCTTTTAATCGTTATTCATTGTAATTGCTTGTTAGGGTTTCGGGTTTGTTGGATCGTTTTGTATTAATTGTGATTATCTACATAAGTAACGATCCTATATTGTTATTCTACTGGTCGACTTAATACTTTTAAGGGTCGATTGGTTTTTGGATTTGTGCTTAAAGCTTATAAAACCTTTTTTAGGTTTTTATTATTCCGATTGGAAGTAAACTCCTTTTGAGTTTTGGTATTCTGGAAGTATACCCCTCGTTTGTGTATTGATGAAGGGCTGGTCGTTCTTGTGATGAAGGTTATTATGATTATGTGGGTTTGGGAGAGTGTGATGTTCTACGTAGGTAGATGTTTTTCGTGATGCTGCACTTGGAAGTTAAGTTTTAGGGTTCTTATTCAAAAACTCCTTAGATCGTTTGGTTGTGATTTGATCCTGCACGCGTACATGTTTATCATGTTGATGGATCTGGTCATTGTTCGTGCTCATTCGATCTACTTGTTAGGGTTTTACCACCCTTGGTTCGTTGCATTGTATCTTTGATCATTCTGATATTGGTTCCTTTATGGCTGTTTTGATGGGGTGATCTTGGCTTGTACTTTGCTTGTTCGTTGTACACAACATGGTTGTTAGGGTTTTCTACAACCCTATGTTTATTCATTGGTTAATTTGGTCTTTTGCAGCTATTTTAATTCATATTCAAAGGCTGCTGATATTGAATTATTACTGATGAGTGTAAGTTGTCGTCACTTTTCATGGTGATTACATTGGAGGTTAGGGTTCTTTCAGCCCTAATGATCGTTTCTACATGTTTCAGCGGATGTGTTTTTTGATTTTGATGCTTATTGCTGCTGGAATCGTTTCTACATGTTGAAGAATGCTTGGATGTTCATACATGGATTCTTCATGGAAGTTAAAGTGGACCACAATAGTGATATAGAAGGCTCAAGTATTTTCTTGAGTAGTATTGTTAATTGTTATGTACTTGTGTCATTATTGGTAGGTTCATTTTATTGTAAGTTATAAGAATGCTGTGTCATTCTTATATTCGAGTCTGTAAGTATCCTAAGGGATTGAGGTGAGGGACATCACCCTCACCCTATTGTACCTCAACGTTTTTGGTGTAATGAATTTGGCCGGGGTGAATAAACCCTTTTACCCAAAAAAAGACAAATCGTCCTCATAAACTTAGACTTTAGGGACAACGAATTTCATCATGCAAGTGACAATTACTCTTGTCAAGTGTGCAAGCATTAGGGACAACTGCTATCATCATGTAAAGGGCAATTGCTCTCATCAAGTGAGCAAGTGTTTAGGGACAACGACTCCCAAATAGTCAGGTACAATTGCTCTCAACAAGTGAGCCTTTAACGACAACGGGTCTTATCATGGAAGAGACACATTGCTCTTATAAAGGTAGCCTTTAGAGACAACGGATCTCATCAAGTAAGTGACAATTGCTCTTATCAAGTGTGCAAGCAATAGGGACAACGGCTATCATCATGTAAAGGGCAATTGCTCTCATCAAGTGAGCAAGCGTTTAGGGACAATGGCTCCCATAAAGTCAGGTACAATTGCTCTCAACAAGTGAGCCTTTAAGGACAACGGCTCCTATCATGGAAGAGACAAATTGCCCTTATAAAGGTAGCCTTTAGAGACAACGGATCTCATCATGTAAGTGACAATTGCTCTTATCAAGTGTGGAAGCAATAGGGACAACGACTATCATCATGTAAAGGACATTTGCTCTCATCAAGTGAGAAAGCGTTTAGGGACAACGGCTCCTATAAAGTCAGGAACAATTGCTCTCAACAAGTGAGCCTTTAGGGACACAGGCTCTTATCATGGAAGAGACAAATTGCCCTTATAAAGGTAGCCTTTAGAGACAACAGATCTAATCATGTAAGTGACAATTGCTCTTATCAAGTGTGGAAGCATTAGGGACAACGGCTATCATCATGTAATGGGCAATTACTCTCATCAAGTGAGCAAGAGTTTAGGGACAACGGCTCCCATAAAGTAAGGTAGAATTGCTCTCAACAAATGAGCCTTTAGGGACAACGCACTTATCATGTAAGGGACAAATCGCCCTCATAAACTTAGACTTTAGGGACAACGGATTTCATCATGCAAGTGACAATTGCTCTTATCATGTGTGCAAGCATTAGGGACAACGGCTATCATCATATAAAGGATAATTGCTCTCATCAAGTGAGCAAGCGTTTAGGGACAACGGCTACCATAAAGTAAGGTATAATTGCTCTCAACAAGTGAGTCTTTAGGGACAACGGCTCGTATCATATAATGGACAAATTGCCCTCATAAAGTTAGCCATTAGGGACAACGGGTCTCATCATGTAGTGACAATTGCTCTTATCAAGTGTGCAAGCATTAGGGACAACGGCTATCATCATGTAAAGGGCAATTGCTCTCATCAAGTGAGCATGCATTTAGGGACAACGGCTCCCATAAAGTCAGGTACAATTGCTCTCAACAAGTGAGCCTTTAGGGACAACGGCTCTTATCATGGAAGAGACAAATTGCCCTTATAAAGGTTGCCTTTAGGGACAATGGATCTCATCATGTAAGTGACAATTGCTCTTATCAAGTGTGGAAGCATTAGGGACAACGGCTATCATCATGTAATGGGCAATTACTCTCATCAAGTGAGCAAGCGTTTAGAGACAACGGCTCCCATAAAGTAAGGTAGAATTGCTCTCAAAAAATGAGCCTTTAAGGAAAATGGCTCTTATCATGGAAGATATAAATTGCCCATATAAAGGTAGCCTTTAGAGACAACGGATCTCATCATGTAAGTGACAATTGCTCTTATCAAGTGTGAAGCATTAGGGACAACGGCTATCATCATGTAAAGGGCATTTGCCCTCATCAAGTGAGCAAGCGTTTAGGGACAATGGCTCCCATAAAGTCAGGAACAATTGCACTCAACAAGTGAGCCTTTGGGGACAACGGCTATTATCATGGAAGAGACAAATTTCCCTTATAAAGTTAGCCTTTAGAGACAACGGATCAAATCATGTAAGTGACAATTGCTCTTATCAAGTGTGCAAGCATTAGGGACAACGGCTACCATCATGTAATGGGCAATTGCTCTCATCAAGTGAGCAAGCGTTTAGGGACAACGGCTCCCATAAAGTCAGCTACAATTGCTCTCAACAAGTGAGCCTTTAGGGACAATGACTCTTATCTAGGAATAGAAAATTTACACTTATAAAGGTAGCCTTTAGAAACAACGGATCTCACCATGTAAGTGACAATTACTCTTATCCAGTGTGGAAGCATTAGGGACAACGGCTATCATCATGTAATGGGCAATTACTCTCATCAAGTGAGCAAGCGTTTAGGGACAACGGCTCCCATAAAGTATAAGGTAGAATTGCTCACAACAAATGAGCCTTTAAGGACAACGACTCTTATCATGGAAGAGATAAATTGCCCATATAAAGGTAGCCTTTAGAGACAACGGATCTCATCATGTAAGTGACAATTGCTCTTATCAAGTGTGCAAGCATTAGGGACAACGGCTATCATCATGTAAAGGGCAATTGCTCTCATCAAGTGAGCAAGCATTTAGGGACAACGGCTCCCATAAAGTCAGGTACCATTGCTCTCAACAAGTGAGCCTTTAGGGACAACGGCTCTTATCATGGAAGAGACAAATTGCCCTTATAAAGGTTGCCTTTAGGGACAATGGATCTCATCATGTAATTGACAATTGCTCTTATCAAGTATGGAAGCATTAGGGACAACGGCTATCATCATGTAATGGGCAATTACTCTCATCAAGTGAGCAAGCGTTTAGGGACAACGGCTCCCATAAAGTAAGGTAGAATTGCACTCAAAAAGTGAGCCTTTAGGGACAACGGCTCTTATCATGGAAGAGACAAATTTCCCTTATAAAGGTAGCCTTTAGAGACAACGGATCTCATCATGTAAGTGACAATTGCTCTTATCAAGTGTGCAAGCATTAGGGACAACGGCTATCATCATGTAAAGGGCAATTGCTCTCATCAAGTGAGCAAGCGTTTAGGGACAACGACTCTTATCATGGAAGAGACAAATTTCCCTTATAAAGGTAGCCTTTAGAGACAACGGATCTCATCATGTAAGTGACAATTGCTCTTATCAAGTGTGCAAGCATTAGGGACAACGGCTATCATCATGTAAAGGGCAATTGCTCTCATCAAGTGAGCAAGCGTTTAGGGACAACGGCTCCCATAAAGTCAGCTACAATTGCTCTCAACAAGTGAGCCTTTAGGGACAACGACTCTTATCAAGGAATAGAAAATTTTCACTTATAAAGGTAGCCTTTAGAAACAACGGATCTCACCATGTAAGTTACAATTACTCTTATCAAGTGTGGAAGCATTAGGGACAACGGCTATCATCATGTAATGGGCAATTACTCTCATCAAGTGAGCAAGCGTTTAGGGACAACGGATCCCATAAAGTATAAGGTAGAATTGCTCACAACAAATGAGCCTTTAAGGACAACGACTCTTATCATGGAAGAGATAAATTGCCCATATAAAGGTAGCCTTTAGAGACAACGGATCTCATCATGTAAGTGACAATTGCTCTTATCAAGTGTGCAAGCATTAGGGACAACGGCTATCATCATGTAAAGGGCAATTGCTCTCATCAAGTGAGCAAGCATTTAGGGACAACGGCTCCCATAAAGTCAAGTACAATTGCTCTCAACAAGTGAGCCTTTAGGGACAACGGCTCTTATCATGGAAGAGACAAATTGCCCATATAAAGGTTGCCTTTAGGGACAATGGATCTCATCATGTAAGTGACAATTGCTCTTATCAAGTGTGGAAGCATTAGGGACAACGGCTATCATCATGTAACGGGCAATTACTCTCATCAAGTGAGCAAGCATTTAGGGACAACGGCTCCCATAAAGTAAGGTAGAATTGCTCTCAACAAATGAGCCTTTAAGGACAACGGCTCTTATCATGGAAGAGATAAATTGCCCATATAAAGGTAGCCTTTAGAGACAACGGATCTCATCATGTAAGTGACAATTGCTCATATCAAGTGTGAAGCATTAGGGACAACGGCTATCATCATGTAAAGGGCATTTGCCCTCATCAAGTGAGCAAGCGTTTAGGGACAATGGCTCCCATAAAGTCAGGAACAATTGCACTCAACAAGTGAGCCTTTAGGGACAACGACTCTTATCATGGAAGAGACAAATTTACCTTATAAAGGTAGCCTTTAGAGACAACGGATCTCAACATGTAAGTGACAATTGCTCTTATCAAGTGTGCAAGCATTACGGACAACGGCTATCATCATGTAAAGGGCAATTGCTCTCATCAAGTGAGCAAGCGTTTAGGGACAACGGCTCCCATAAAGTCAGCTACAATTGCTCTCAACAAGTGAGCCTTTAGGGACAACGACTCTTATCAAGGAATAGAAAATTTTCACTTATAAAGGTAGCATTTAGAAACAACGGATCTCACCATGTAAGTGACAATTACTCTCATCAAGTGTGGAAGCATTTAGGGACAACGGCTCCCATAAAGTCAGGTACAATTGCTCTCAACAAGTGAGCCTTTAGGGACAACGGCTCTTATCATGGAAGAGACAAATTGCCCTTATAAAGTGTGGAAGCATTAGGGACAACAGCTATCGTCATGTAATGTGCAATTACTCTCATCAAGTTAGCAAGCGTTTAGGGACAACGGCTCCCATAAAGTAAGTTAGAATTGCTCTCAACAAATGAGCCTTTAAGGACAACGGCTCTTATCATGGAAGAGATAAATTGCCCATATAAAGGTAGCCTTTAGAGACAACGGATCTCATCATGTAAGTGACAATTGCTCTTATCAAGTGTGAAGCATTAGGGACAACAACTATCATCATGTAAAGGGCATTTGCCCTCATCAAGTGAGCAAGCGTTTAGGGACAATGTGGCTCCCATAAAGTCTGGAACAATTGCACTCAACAAGTGAGCCTTTAGGGACAACGGCTCTTATCATGGAAGAGACAAATTTTCCTTATAAAGGTAGCCTTTAGAGACAACGGATCACATCATGTAAGTGACAATTGCTCTTATCAAGTGTGCAAGCATTAGGGACAACGGCTATTATCATATAAAGGGCAATTGCTCTCATCAAGTGAGCAAGCGTTTAGGGACAACGGCTCCCATAAAGTCAGCTACAATTGCCCTCAACAAGTGAGCCTTTAGGGACAACGACTCTTATCAAGGAATAGAAAATTTTCACTTATAAAGGTAGCCTTTAGAAACAACGGATCTCACCATGTAAGTGACAATTACTCTTATCAAGTGTGGAAGCATTAGGGACAACGGCTATCATCATGTAACGGGCAATTACTCTCATCAAGTGAGCAAGCGTTTAGGGACAACGGCTCCCATAAAGTATAAGGAGGAATTGCTCACAACAAATGAGCCTTTAAGGACAACGACTCTTATCATGGAAGAGATAAATTGCCCATATAAAGGTAGCCTTTAGAGACAACGGATCTCATCATTTAAGTGACAATTGCTCTTATCAAGTGTGCAAGCATTAGGGACAACGGCTATCATCATGTAAAGGGCAATTGCTCTCATCAAGTGAGCAAGCGTTTAGGGACAACGGCTCCCATAAAGTCAGGTACAATTGCTCTCAACAAGTGAGCCTTTAGGGACAACGACTCTTATCAAGGAATAGACAAATTGCACTTATAAATGTAGCCTTTAGAGACAACGGATCTCACCATGTAAGTGACAATTGCTCTTATCAAGTGTGCAAGCATTAGGGACAACGACTATCATCATGTAAAGGGCAATTGCTCTCATCAACTGAGCAAGCGTTTAGGGACAACGGCTCCCATAAAGTAAGGTAGAATTTCTCTCAACAAATGAGCCTTTAAGGACAACTGCTCTTATCATGGAAGAGATAAATTGCCCATATAAAGGTAGCCTTTAGAGACAAGGATCTCATCATGTAAGTGAAAATTTCTCTTATCATGTGTGCAAGCATTAGGGACAACGACTATCATCATATAAAGAACAATTGCTCTCATCAAGTGAGCAAGCGTTTAGGGACAACGGCTACCATAAAGTAAGGTACAATTGCTCTCAACAAGTGAGTGTTTAGGGACAACGGCTCGTATCATATAAGGGACAAATTTCCCTCATAAAGTTATCCTTTAAGGACAACGGGTCTCATCATGTAAGTGACAATTGTTCTTATCAAGTATGCAAGCATTAGGGACAACGGCTATCATCATGTAAAGGGCAATTGCTCTCATCAAGTGAGCAAGCGTTTAGGGACAACGGCTCCCATAAAGTCAGGTACAATTGCTCTCAACAAGTGAGCCTTTAGGGACAACGGCTCTTGTCATGGAAGAGACAAATTGCCCTTATAAAGGTTGCCTTTAGAGACAACGGATCTCATCATGTAAGTGACAATTGCTCTTATCAAGTATGCAAGCATTAGGGACAACGGCTATCATCATGTAAAGGGCATTTGCTATCCTCAAGTGAGCAAGCGTTTAGGGACAACGACTCTTATAAAGTCAGGAACAATTTCTCTTAACAAGTGAGCCTTTAGGGACATAGGCTCTTATCAGGGAAGAGACAAATTGCCCTTATAAAGGCAGCCTTTAGAGACAACGGATCTCATCATGTAAGTGACAATTACTCTTATCACTGGAAGCATTAGTGACAACGGCTATCATCATGTAATGGGCAAGTACTCTCATCAAGTGAGCAAGCGTTTAGGGACAACGGCTCCCATAAAGTAAGGTAGAATTGCTCTCAACAAATGAGCCTTTAGGGACAACGGCACTTATCATGTAAGGCACAAATCACCCTCATAAACTTAGACTTTAGGGACAACGAATTTTATCATGCAAGTGACAATTGCTCTTGTCAAGTGTGCAAGCATTAGGGATAACTGCTATCATCATGTAAAGGGCAATTGCTCTCATCAACAGAGCAAGCGTTTAGGGACAACGGCTCCCGTAAAGTCAGGTACAATTGTTCTCAACAAGTGAGCCTTTAAGGACAATGGCTCTTATCATGGAAGAGACAAATTGCTCTCAACAAGTGCCCTTATAAAGGTCGCCTTTAGAGACAACGGATCTCATCATGTAAGTGACAATTGCTCTTATCAAGTGTGGAAGCATTAGGGACAACGGCTATCATCATGTAATAGGCAATTACTCTCATCAAGTGAGCAAGCGTTTAGGGACAACGGCTCCCATAAAGTAACGTAGAATTGCTCTCAACAAATGAGCCTTTAAGGACAACGGCTCTTATCATGGAAGAGATAAAGTGCCCATATAAAGGTAGCCTTTAGAGACAACGGATCTCATCATGTAAGTGACAATTGCTCTTATCATGTGTGCAAGCATTAGGGACAATGACTATCATCATATAAAGAACAATTGCTCTCATCAAGTGAGCAAGCGTTTAGGGACAATGGCTACCATAAAGTAAGGTACAATTGCTCTCAACAAGTGAGTCTTTAGGGACAACGGCTCGTATCATATAAGGGACAAATTTCCCTCATAAAGTTAGCCTTTAGGGACAACGGGTCTCATCATGTAAGTGACAATTGCTCTTATCAAGTATGCAAGCATTAGGGACAACGGCTATCATCATGTAAAGGGCAATTGCTCTCATCAAGTGAGCAAGCGTTTAGGGACAACGGCTCCCATAAAGTCAGGTACAATTGCTCTCAACAAGTGAGCCTTTAAGGACAACGGCTCTTATCATGGAAGAGACAAATTACCCGTATGAAGGTAGCCTTTAGAGACAACGGATCTCATCATGTAAGTGACAATTGCTCTTATCAAGTGTGGAAGCATTAGGGACAACGGCTATCATCATGTAAAAGGCAATTGCTCTCATCAAGTGAGCAAGCGTTTAGGGACAACGGCTCCCATAAAGTCAGGTACAATTGCTCTCAACAAGTGAGCCTTTAAGGACAACGGCTCTTATCATGGAAGAGACAAATTACCCTTATGAAGGTAGCCTTTAGAGACAACGGATCTCATCATGTAAGTGACAATTGCTCTTATCAAGTGTGCAAGCATTAGGGACAACGACTATCATCATGTAAAAGGCAATTGCTCTCATCAAGTGAGCAAGCGTTTAGGGACAACGGCTCCCATAAAGTCAGGTACAATTGCTCTCAACAAGTGAGCCTTTAAGGACAACGGCTCTTATCATGGAAGAGACAAATTACCCTTATGAAGGTAGCCTTTAGAGACAACGGATCTCATCATGTAAGTAACAATTGCTCTTATCAAGTGTGGAAGCATTAGGGACAACGGCTATCATCATGTAATGGGCAATTACTCTCATCAAGTGAGCAAGCGTTTAGGGATAACGGCTCCCATAAAGTAAGGTAGAATTGCTCTCAACAAATGAGCCTTTAGGGACAACGGCACTTATCATGTAAGGGACAAATCACCCTCATAAACTTAGACTTTAGGGACAACGAATTTTATCATGCAAGTGACAATTGCTCTTGTCAAGTGTGCAAGCATTAGGGACAACTGCTATCATCATGTAAAGGACAATTGCTCTCATCAAGTGAGCAAGCGTTTAGGGACAATGGCTCCCATAAAGTCAGGTACAATTGCTCTCAACAAGTGAGCCTTTAAGGACAATGGCTTTTATCATGGAAGAGATAAATTGCCCATATAAAGGTAGCCTTTAGAGACAACGGATCTCATCATGTAAGTGACAATTGCTCTTATCAAGTGTGAAGCATTAGGGACAACGGCTATCATCATGTAAAGGGCATTTGCCCTCATCTAGTGAGTAAGCGTTTAGGGACAACGGCTCCCATAAAGTCAGGAACAATTGAACTCAACAAGTGAGCCATTAGGTACAACGGCTCTTATCATGGAAGAGACAAATTGCCCTTATAAAGGTTGCCTTTAGAGACAACGGATCTCATCATGTAAGTGACAATTGCTCTTATCAAGTGTGCAAGCATTAGGGACAATGACTATCATCATGTAAAGGGCAATTGCTCTCATCAAGTGAGCAAGCGTTTAGGGACAACGACTCCCGTAAAGTCAGGTACAATTGCTCTCAACAAGTGAGCCTTTAAGGACAACGGCTCTTATCATGGAAGAGACAAATTGCCCTTATAAAGGTAGCCTTTAGAGACAACGGATCTCATCATTTAAGTGACAATTGCTCTTATCAAGTGTGGAAACATTAGGGACAACGGCTATCATCATGTAATGGGCAATTACTCTCATCAAGTGAGCAAGCGTTTAGTGACAACGACTCCCATAAAGTAAGGTAGAATTGCTCTCAACAAATGAGCCTTTAGGGACAACGACACTTATCATGTAAGGGACAAATCGCACTCATAAACTTAGACTTTAGGGACAACGGATTTCATCATGCAAGTGACAATTGCTCTTGTTAAGTGTGCAAGCATTAGGGACAACTGCTATCATCATGTAAAGGACAATTGCTCTCATCAAGTGAGCAAGCGTTTAGGGACAACGACTCCCATAATTGCTCTCAACAAGTGAGTCTTTTTGGACAACGGCTCCCGTAATTGCTCTCAGCAAGTGAGCCTTTAGGGACAACGGCTCTTATCATGGAAGAGACAAATTGTACTTATAAAGGTAGCCTTTAGAGACAACGGATCTCACCATGTAAGTGATAATTGCTCCTATCAAGTGTGCAAGCGTTAGGGACAACGGCTATCATCATGTAAAGGGCAATTGCTCTCATCAAGTGAGCAAGCGTGTAGGGACAACGGCTCCCATAAAGTGAGGTACAATTGCTCTCAACAATGAGCCTTTAAGGACAAAGGCTCTTATCATGGAAGAGATAAATTGCCCTTATAAAGCTAGCCTTTAGAGACAACGGATCTCATCATGTAAGTGACAATTGCTCTTATACAGTGTGGAAGCATTAGGGACAACGACTATCATCATGTAAAGGGCAATTGCTCTCATCAACTGAGCAAGAGTTTAGGGACAACGGCTCCCGTAAAGTCAGGTACAATTGCTCTAAACAAGTGAGCCTTTAAGGACAACGGCTCTTATCATGGAAGAGACAAATTGCCCTTATAAAGGTAGCCTTTAGAGACAACGGATCTCATCATGTAAGTGACAATTGCTCTTATCAAGTGTGCAAGCATTAGGGACAACGGCTATCATCATGTAAAGGGCAATTGCTCTCATCAAGTGAGCAAGCGTTTAGGGACAACGGCTCCCATAAAGTCAGGTACAATTGCTCTAAACAAGTGAGCCTTTAAGGACAACGGCTCTTATCATGGAAGAGACAAATTACCCTTATGAAGGTAGCCTTTAGAGACAACGGATCTCATCATGTAAGTGACAATTGCTCTTATCAAGTGTGGAAGCATTAGGGACAACGGCTATCATCATGTAAAAGGCAATTGCTCTCATCAAGTGAGCAAGCGTTTAGGGACAACGGCTCCCATAAAGTCAGGTACAATTGCTCTCAACAAGTGAGCCTTTAAGGACAACGGCTCTTATCATGGAAGAGACAAATTACCCTTATGAAGGTAGCCTTTAGAGACAACGGATCTCATCATGTAAGTGACAATTGCTCTTATCAAGTGTGGAAGCATTAGGGACAACGGCTATCATCATGTAAAAGGCAATTGCTCTCATCAAGTGAGCAAGCGTTTAGGGACAACGGCTCCCATAAAGTCAGGTACAATTGCTCTCAACAAGTGAGCCTTTAAGGACAACGGCTCTTATCATGGAAGAGACAAATTACCCTTATGAAGGTAGCCTTTAGAGACAACGGATCTCATCATGTAAGTGACAATTGCTCTTATCAAGTGTGCAAGCATTAGGGACAACGACTATCATCATGTAAAAGGCAATTGCTCTCATCAAGTGAGCAAGCGTTTAGGGACAACGGCTCCCATAAAGTCAGGTACAATTGCTCTCAACAAGTGAGCCTTTAAGGACAACGGCTCTTATCATGGAAGAGACAAATTACCCTTATGAAGGTAGCCTTTAGAGACAACGGATCTCATCATGTAAGTAACAATTGCTCTTATCAAGTGTGGAAGCATTAGGGACAACGGCTATCATCATGTAATGGGCAATTACTCTCATCAAGTGAGCAAGCGTTTAGGGATAACGGCTCCCATAAAGTAAGGTAGAATTGCTCTCAACAAATGAGCCTTTAGGGACAACGGCACTTATCATGTAAGGGACAAATCACCCTCATAAACTTAGACTTTAGGGACAACGAATTTTATCATGCAAGTGACAATTGCTCTTGTCAAGTGTGCAAGCATTAGGGACAACTGCTATCATCATGTAAAGGACAATTGCTCTCATCAAGTGAGCAAGCGTTTAGGGACAATGGCTCCCATAAAGTCAGGTACAATTGCTCTCAACAAGTGAGCCTTTAAGGACAATGGCTTTTATCATGGAAGAGATAAATTGCCCATATAAAGGTAGCCTTTAGAGACAACGGATCTCATCATGTAAGTGACAATTGCTCTTATCAAGTGTGAAGCATTAGGGACAACGGCTATCATCATGTAAAGGGCATTTGCCCTCATCTAGTGAGTAAGCGTTTAGGGACAACGGCTCCCATAAAGTCAGGAACAATTGAACTCAACAAGTGAGCCATTAGGTACAACGGCTCTTATCATGGAAGAGACAAATTGCCCTTATAAAGGTTGCCTTTAGAGACAACGGATCTCATCATGTAAGTGACAATTGCTCTTATCAAGTGTGCAAGCATTAGGGACAATGACTATCATCATGTAAAGGGCAATTGCTCTCATCAAGTGAGCAAGCGTTTAGGGACAACGACTCCCGTAAAGTCAGGTACAATTGCTCTCAACAAGTGAGCCTTTAAGGACAACGGCTCTTATCATGGAAGAGACAAATTGCCCTTATAAAGGTAGCCTTTAGAGACAACGGATCTCATCATTTAAGTGACAATTGCTCTTATCAAGTGTGGAAACATTAGGGACAACGGCTATCATCATGTAATGGGCAATTACTCTCATCAAGTGAGCAAGCGTTTAGTGACAACGACTCCCATAAAGTAAGGTAGAATTGCTCTCAACAAATGAGCCTTTAGGGACAACGACACTTATCATGTAAGGGACAAATCGCACTCATAAACTTAGACTTTAGGGACAACGGATTTCATCATGCAAGTGACAATTGCTCTTGTTAAGTGTGCAAGCATTAGGGACAACTGCTATCATCATGTAAAGGACAATTGCTCTCATCAAGTGAGCAAGCGTTTAGGGACAACGACTCCCATAATTGCTCTCAACAAGTGAGTCTTTTTGGACAACGGCTCCCGTAATTGCTCTCAGCAAGTGAGCCTTTAGGGACAACGGCTCTTATCATGGAAGAGACAAATTGTACTTATAAAGGTAGCCTTTAGAGACAACGGATCTCACCATGTAAGTGATAATTGCTCCTATCAAGTGTGCAAGCGTTAGGGACAACGGCTATCATCATGTAAAGGGCAATTGCTCTCATCAAGTGAGCAAGCGTGTAGGGACAACGGCTCCCATAAAGTGAGGTACAATTGCTCTCAACAATGAGCCTTTAAGGACAAAGGCTCTTATCATGGAAGAGATAAATTGCCCTTATAAAGCTAGCCTTTAGAGACAACGGATCTCATCATGTAAGTGACAATTGCTCTTATACAGTGTGGAAGCATTAGGGACAACGACTATCATCATGTAAAGGGCAATTGCTCTCATCAACTGAGCAAGAGTTTAGGGACAACGGCTCCCGTAAAGTCAGGTACAATTGCTCTAAACAAGTGAGCCTTTAAGGACAACGGCTCTTATCATGGAAGAGACAAATTGCCCTTATAAAGGTAGCCTTTAGAGACAACGGATCTCATCATGTAAGTGACAATTGCTCTTATCAAGTGTGCAAGCATTAGGGACAACGGCTATCATCATGTAAAGGGCAATTGCTCTCATCAAGTGAGCAAGCGTTTAGGGACAACGGCTCCCATAAAGTCAGGTACAATTGCTCTAAACAAGTGAGCCTTTAAGGACAACGGCTCTTATCATGGAAGAGACAAATTACCCTTATGAAGGTAGCCTTTAGAGACAACGGATCTCATCATGCAAGTGACAATTGCTCTTATCAAGTGTGGAAGCATTAGGGACAACGGCTATCATCATGTAAAAGGCAATTGCTCTCATCAAGTGAGCAAGCGTTTAGGGACAACGGCTCCCATAAAGTCAGGTACAATTGCTCTCAACAAGTGAGCCTTTAAGGACAACGGCTCTTATCATGGAAGAGACAAATTACCCTTATGAAGGTAGCCTTTAGAGACAACGGATCTCATCATGTAAGTGACAATTGCTCTTATCAAGTGTGCAAGCATTAGGGACAACGGCTATCATCATGTAAAAGGCAATTGCTCTCATCAAGTGAGCAAGCGTTTAGGGACAACGGCTCCCATAAAGTCAGGTACAATTGCTCTCAACAAGTGAGCCTTTAAGGACAACGGCTCTTATCATGGAAGAGACAAATTACCCTTATGAAGGTAGCCTTTAGAGACAACGGATCTCATCATGTAAGTGACAATTGCTCTTATCAAGTGTGGAAGCATTAGGGACAACGGCTATCATCATGTAATGGGCAATTACTCTCATCAAGTGAGCAAGCGTTTAGGAATAACGGCTCCCATAAAGTAAGGTAGAATTGCTCTCAACAAATGAGCCTTTAGGGACAACGGCACTTATCATGTAAGGGACAAATCACCCTCATAAACTTAGACTTTAGGGACAACGAATTTTATCATGCAAGTGACAATTGCTCTTGTCAAGTGTGCAAGCATTAGGGACAACTGCTATCATCATGTAAAGGACAATTGCTCTCATCAAGTGAGCAAGCGTTTAGGGACAATGGCTCCCATAAAGTCAGGTACAATTGATCTCAACAAGTGAGCCTTTAAGGACA
Organism: Artemisia argyi; assembly: GCA_030686995.1. Lineage (NCBI taxonomy): Eukaryota > Viridiplantae > Streptophyta > Magnoliopsida > Asterales > Asteraceae > Artemisia > Artemisia argyi. The sequence goes on along the minus strand of CM060707.1, from coordinate 92,231,804 downwards.
ATGGCTCTTATCATGGAAGAGATAAATTGCCCATATAAAGGTAGCCTTTAGAGACAACGGATCTCATCATTTAAGTGACAATTGCTCTTATCAAGTGTGAAGCATTAGGGACAACGGCTATCATCATGTAAAGGGCATTTGCCCTCATCTAGTGAGTAAGCGTTTAGGAACAACGGCTCCCATAAAGTCAGGAACAATTGAACTCAACAAGTGAGCCATTAGGTACAACGGCTCTTATCATGGAAGAGACAAATTGCCCTTATAAAGGTTGCCTTTAGAGACAACGGATCTCATCATGTAAGTGACAATTGCTCTTATCAAGTGTGCAAGCATTAGGGACAATGACTATCATCATGTAAAGGGCAATTGCTCTCATCAAGTGAGCAAGCGTTTAGGGACAACGACTCTCGTAAAGTCAGGTACAATTGCTCTCAACAAGTGAGCCTTTAAGGACAACGGCTCTTATCATGGAAGAGACAAATTGCCCTTATAAAGGTAGCCTTTAGAGACAACGGATCTCATCATTTAAGTGACAATTGCTCTTATCAAGTGTGGAAACATTAGGGACAACGGCTATCATCATGTAATGGGCAATTACTCTCATCAAGTGAGCAAGCGTTTAGTGACAACGACTCCCATAAAGTAAGGTAGAATTGCTCTCAACAAATGAGCCTTTAGGGACAACGACACTTATCATGTAAGGGACAAATCGCACTCATAAACTTAGACTTTAGGGACAACGGATTTCATCATGCAAGTGACAATTGCTCTTGTTAAGTGTGCAAGCATTAGGGACAACTGCTATCATCATGTAAAGGACAATTGCTCTCATCAAGTGAGCAAGCGTTTAGGGACAACGACTCCCATAATTGCTCTCAACAAGTGAGTCTTTTTGGACAACGGCTCCCGTAATTGCTCTCAGCAAGTGAGCCTTTAGGGACAACGGCTCTTATCATGGAAGAGACAAATTGTACTTATAAAGGTAGCCTTTAGAGACAACGGATCTCACCATGTAAGTGATAATTGCTCCTATCAAGTGTGCAAGCGTTAGGGACAACGGCTATCATCATGTAAAGGGCAATTGCTCTCATCAAGTGAGCAAGCGTGTAGGGACAACGGCTCCCATAAAGTGAGGTACAATTGCTCTCAACAATGAGCCTTTAAGGACAAAGGCTCTTATCATGGAAGAGATAAATTGCCCTTATAAAGCTAGCCTTTAGAGACAACGGATCTCATCATGTAAGTGACAATTGCTCTTATACAGTGTGGAAGCATTAGGGACAACGACTATCATCATGTAAAGGGCAATTGCTCTCATCAACTGAGCAAGAGTTTAGGGACAACGGCTCCCGTAAAGTCAGGTACAATTGCTCTAAACAAGTGAGCCTTTAAGGACAACGGCTCTTATCATGGAAGAGACAAATTGCCCTTATAAAGGTAGCCTTTAGAGACAACGGATCTCATCATGTAAGTGACAATTGCTCTTATCAAGTGTGGAAGCATTAGGGACAACGGCTATCATCATGTAAAGGGCAATTGCTCTCATCAAGTGAGCAAGCGTTTAGGGACAACGGCTCCCATAAAGTCAGGTACAATTGCTCTCAACAAGTGAGCCTTTAAGGACAACGGCTCTTATCATGGAAGAGACAAATTACCCTTATGAAGGTAGCCTTTAGAGACAACGGATCTCATCATGTAAGTGACAATTGCTCTTATCAAGTGTGCAAGCATTAGGGACAACGGCTATCATCATGTAAAAGGCAATTGCTCTCATCAAGTGAGCAAGCGTTTAGGGACAACGGCTCCCATAAAGTCAGGTACAATTGCTCTCAACAAGTGAGCCTTTAAGGACAACGGCTCTTATCATGGAAGAGACAAATTACCCTTATGAAGGTAGCCTTTAGAGACAACGGATCTCATCATGTAAGTGACAATTGCTCTTATCAAGTGTGGAAGCATTAGGGACAACGGCTATCATCATGTAATGGGCAATTACTCTCATCAAGTGAGCAAGCGTTTAGGAATAACGGCTCCCATAAAGTAAGGTAGAATTGCTCTCAACAAATGAGCCTTTAGGGACAACGGCACTTATCATGTAAGGGACAAATCACCCTCATAAACTTAGACTTTAGGGACAACGAATTTTATCATGCAAGTGACAATTGCTCTTGTCAAGTGTGCAAGCATTAGGGACAACTGCTATCATCATGTAAAGGACAATTGCTCTCATCAAGTGAGCAAGCGTTTAGGGACAATGGCTCCCATAAAGTCAGGTACAATTGATCTCAACAAGTGAGCCTTTAAGGACAATGGCTCTTATCATGGAAGAGATAAATTGCCCATATAAAGGTAGCCTTTAGAGACAACGGATCTCATCATTTAAGTGACAATTGCTCTTATCAAGTGTGAAGCATTAGGGACAACGGCTATCATCATGTAAAGGGCATTTGCCCTCATCTAGTGAGTAAGCGTTTAGGAACAACGGCTCCCATAAAGTCAGGAACAATTGAACTCAACAAGTGAGCCATTAGGTACAACGGCTCTTATCATGGAAGAGACAAATTGCCCTTATAAAGGTTGCCTTTAGAGACAACGGATCTCATCATGTAAGTAACAATTGCTCTTATCAAGTGTGCAAGCATTAGGGACAATGACTATCATCATGTAAAGGGCAATTGCTCTCATCAAGTGAGCAAGCGTTTAGGGACAACGACTCCCGTAAAGTCAGGTACAATTGCTCTCAACAAGTGAGCCTTTAAGGACAACGGCTCTTATCATGGAAGAGACAAATTGCCCTTATAAAGGTAGCCTTTAGAGACAACGGATCTCATCATTTAAGTGACAATTGCTCTTATCAAGTGTGGAAACATTAGGGACAACGGCTATCATCATGTAATGGGCAATTACTCTCATCAAGTGAGCAAGCGTTTAGTGACAACGACTCCCATAAAGTAAGGTAGAATTGCTCTCAACAAATGAGCCTTTAGGGACAACGACACTTATCATGTAAGGGACAAATCGCACTCATAAACTTAGACTTTAGGGACAACGGATTTCATCATGCAAGTGACAATTGCTCTTGTTAAGTGTGCAAGCATTAGGGACAACTGCTATCATCATGTAAAGGACAATTGCTCTCATCAAGTGAGCAAGCGTTTAGGGACAACGACTCCCATAATTGCTCTCAACAAGTGAGTCTTTTTGGACAACGGCTCCCGTAATTGCTCTCAGCAAGTGAGCCTTTAGGGACAACGGCTCTTATCATGGAAGAGACAAATTGTACTTATAAAGGTAGCCTTTAGAGACAACGGATCTCACCATGTAAGTGATAATTGCTCTTATCAAGTGTGCAAGCGTTAGGGACAACGGCTATCATCATGTAAAGGGCAATTGCTCTCATCAAGTGAGCAAGCGTGTAGGGACAACGGCTCCCATAAAGTGAGGTACAATTGCTCTCAACAATGAGCCTTTAAGGACAAAGGCTCTTATCATGGAAGTGATAAATTGCCCTTATAAAGCTAGCCTTTAGAGACAACGGATCTCATCATGTAAGTGACAATTGCTCTTATACAGTGTGGAAGCATTAGGGACAACGACTATCATCATGTAAAGGGCAATTGCTCTCATCAACTGAGCAAGAGTTTAGGGACAACGGCTCCCGTAAAGTCAGGTACAATTGCTCTAAACAAGTGAGCCTTTAAGGACAACGGCTCTTATCATGGAAGAGACAAATTGCCCTTATAAAGGTAGCCTTTAGAGACAACGGATCTCATCATGTAAGTGACAATTGCTCTTATCAAGTGTGCAAGCATTAGGGACAACGGCTATCATCATGTAAAGGGCAATTGCTCTCATCAAGTGAGCAAGCGTTTAGGGACAACGGCTCCCATAAAGTCAGGTACAATTGCTCTAAACAAGTGAGCCTCTAAGGACAACGGCTCTTATCATGGAAGAGACAAATTACCCTTATGAAGGTAGCCTTTAGAGACAACGGATCTCATCATGTAAGTGACAATTGCTCTTATCAAGTGTGGAAGCATTAGGGACAACGGCTATCATCATGTAAAAGGCAATTGCTCTCATCAAGTGAGCAAGCGTTTAGGGACAACGGCTCCCATAAAGTCAGGTACAATTGCTCTCAACAAGTGAGCCTTTAAGGACAACGGCTCTTATCATGGAAGAGACAAATTACCCTTATGAAGGTAGCCTTTAGAGACAACGGATCACATCATGTAAGTGACAATTGCTCTTATCAAGTGTGCAAGCATTAGGGACAACGGCTATCATCATGTAAAAGGCAATTGCTCTCATCAAGTGAGCAAGCGTTTAGGGACAACGGCTCCCATAAAGTCAGGTACAATTGCTCTCAACAAGTGAGCCTTTAAGGACAACGGCTCTTATCATGGAAGAGACAAATAACCCTTATGAAGGTAGCCTTTAGAGACAACGGATCTCATCATGTAAGTGACAATTGCTCTTATCAAGTGTGGAAGCATTAGGGACAACGGCTATCATCATGTAATGGGCAATTACTCTCATCAAGTGAGCAAGCGTTTAGGAATAACGGCTCCCATAAAGTAAGGTAGAATTGCTCTCAACAAATGAGCCTTTAGGGACAACGGCACTTATCATGTAAGGGACAAATCACCCTCATAAACTTAGACTTTAGGGACAACGAATTTTATCATGCAAGTGACAATTGCTCTTGTCAAGTGTGCAAGCATTAGGGACAACTGCTATCATCATGTAAAGGACAATTGCTCTCATCAAGTGAGCAAGCGTTTAGGGACAATGGCTCCCATAAAGTCAGGTACAATTGATCTCAACAAGTGAGCCTTTAAGGACAATGGCTCTTATCATGGAAGAGATAAATTGCCCATATAAAGGTAGCCTTTAGAGACAACGGATCTCATCATTTAAGTGACAATTGCTCTTATCAAGTGTGAAGCATTAGGGACAACGGCTATCATCATGTAAAGGGCATTTGCCCTCATCTAGTGAGTAAGCGTTTAGGAACAACGGCTCCCATAAAGTCAGGAACAATTGAACTCAACAAGTGAGCCATTAGGTACAACGGCTCTTATCATGGAAGAGACAAATTGCCCTTATAAAGGTTGCCTTTAGAGACAACGGATCTCATCATGTAAGTGACAATTGCTCTTATCAAGTGTGCAAGCATTAGGGACAATGACTATCATCATGTAAAGGGCAATGGCTCTCATCAAGTGAGCAAGCGTTTAGGGACAACGACTCCCGTAAAGTCAGGTACAATTGCTCTCAACAAGTGAGCCTTTAAGGACAACGGCTCTTATCATGGAAGAGACAAATTGCCCTTATAAAGCTAGCCTTTAGAGACAACGGATCTCATCATTTAAGTGACAATTGCTCTTATCAAGTGTGGAAACTTTAGGGACAACGGCTATCATCATGTAATGGGCAATTACTCTCATCAAGTGAGCAAGCGTTTAGTGACAACGGCTCCCATAAAGTAAGGTAGAATTGCTCTCAACAAATGAGCCTTTAGGGACAACGACACTTATCATGTAAGGGACAAATCGCACTCATAAACTTAGACTTTAGGGACAACGGATTTCATCATGCAAGTGACAATTGCTCTTGGTAAGTGTGCAAGCATTAGGGACAACTGCTATCATCATGTAAAGGACAATTGCTCTCATCAAGTGAGCAAGCGTTTAGGGACAACGACTCCCATAATTGCTCTCAACAAGTGAGTCTTTTTGGACAACGGCTCCCGTAATTGCTCTCAACAAGTGAGCCTTTAGGGACAACGGCTCTTATCATGGAAGAGACAAATTGTACTTATAAAGGTAGCCTTTAGAGACAACGGATCTCACCATGTAAGTGATAATTGCTCTTATCAAGTGTGCAAGTGTTAGGGACAACGGCTATCATCATGTAAAGGGCAATTGCTCTCATCAAGTGAGCAAGCGTGTAGGGACAACGGCTCCCATAAAGTGAGGTACAATTGCTCTCAACAATGAGCCTTTAAGGACAAAGGCTCTTATCATGGAAGAGATAAATAGCCCTTATAAAGCTAGCCTTTAGAGACAACGGATCTCCTCATGTAAGTGACAATTGCTCTTATACAGTGTGGAAGCATTAGGGACAACGACTATCATCATGTAAAGGGCAATTGCTCTCATCAACTGAGCAAGAGTTTAGGGACAACGGCTCCCGTAAAGTCAGGTACAATTGCTCTAAACAAGTGAGCCTTTAAGGACAACGGCTCTTATCATGGAAGAGACAAATTGCCCTTATAAAGGTAGCCTTTAGAGACAACGGATCTCATCATGTAAGTGACAATTGCTCTTATCAAGTGTGGAAGCATTAGGGACAACGGCTATCATCATGTAATGGGCAATTACTCTCATCAAGTGAGCAAGCATTTAGGGACAACGGCTCCCATAAAGTAAGGTAGAATTGCTCTCAACAAGTGAGCCTTTAAGGACAACGGCTCTTATCATGGAAGAGATAAATTGCCCATATAAAGGTAGCCTTTAGAGACAACGGATCTCATCATGTAAGTGACAATTGCTCTTATCATGTGTGCAAGCATTAGGGACAACGACTATCATCATATAAAGAACAATTGCTCTCATCAAGTGAGCAAGCGTTTAGGGATAACGGCTACCATAAAGTAAGGTACAATTGCTCTCAACAAGTGAGTCTTTAGGGACAACGGCTTGTATCATATAAGGGACAAATTTCCCTCATAAAGTTAGCTTTTAGGGACAATGGCTATCATCATGTAAAGGGCAATTGCTCTTATCAAGTGAGCAAGCGTTTAGGGACAATGGCACCCATAAAGTCAGGTACAATTGCTCTCAACAAGTGAGTCTTTAGGGACAACGGCTCTTGTCATGGAAGAGACAAATTGCCCTTATAAAGGTTGCCTTTAGAAACAACGGATCTCGTCATGTAAGTGACAATTGCTCTTATCAAGTGTGCAAGCATTAGGGACAAAGGCTATCATCATGTAAAGGGTAATTGCTCTCATTAAGTGAGCAAGCGTGTAGGGACAATGGCTCCCATAAAGTGAGGTACAATTGCTCTCAACAATGAGCCTTTAAGGACAAAGGCTCTTATCATGGAAGTGATAAATTGCCCTTATAAAGCTAGCCTTTAGAGACAACGGATCTCATCATGTAAGTGACAATTGCTCTTATACAGTGTGGAAGCATTAGGGACAACGACTATCATCATGTAAAGGGCAATTGCTCTCATCAACTGAGCAAGAGTTTAGGGACAACGGCTCCCGTAAAGTCAGGTACAATTGCTCTAAACAAGTGAGCCTTTAAGGACAACGGCTCTTATCATGGAAGAGACAAATTGCCCTTATAAAGGTAGCCTTTAGAGACAACGGATCTCATCATGTAAGTGACAATTGCTCTTATCAAGTGTGCAAGCATTAGGGACAACGGCTATCATCATGTAAAGGGCAATTGCTCTCATCAAGTGAGCAAGCGTTTAGGGACAACGGCTCCCATAAAGTCAGGTACAATTGCTCTAAACAAGTGAGCCTCTAAGGACAACGGCTCTTATCATGGAAGAGACAAATTACCCTTATGAAGGTAGCCTTTAGAGACAACGGATCTCATCATGTAAGTGACAATTGCTCTTATCAAGTGTGGAAGCATTAGGGACAACGGCTATCATCATGTAAAAGGCAATTGCTCTCATCAAGTGAGCAAGCGTTTAGGGACAACGGCTCCCATAAAGTCAGGTACAATTGCTCTCAACAAGTGAGCCTTTAAGGACAACGGCTCTTATCATGGAAGAGACAAATAACCCTTATGAAGGTAGCCTTTAGAGACAACGGATCTCATCATGTAAGTGACAATTGCTCTTATCAAGTGTGGAAGCATTAGGGACAACGGCTATCATCATGTAATGGGCAATTACTCTCATCAAGTGAGCAAGCGTTTAGGAATAACGGCTCCCATAAAGTAAGGTAGAATTGCTCTCAACAAATGAGCCTTTAGGGACAACGGCACTTATCATGTAAGGGACAAATCACCCTCATAAACTTAGACTTTAGGGACAACGAATTTTATCATGCAAGTGACAATTGCTCTTGTCAAGTGTGCAAGCATTAGGGACAACTGCTATCATCATGTAAAGGATAATTGCTCTCATCAAGTGAGCAAGCGTTTAGGGACAATGGCTCCCATAAAGTCAGGTACAATTGATCTCAACAAGTGAGCCTTTAAGGACAATGGCTCTTATCATGGAAGAGATAAATTGCCCATATAAAGGTAGCCTTTAGAGACAACGGATCTCATCATTTAAGTGACAATTGCTCTTATCAAGTGTGAAGCATTAGGGACAACGGCTATCATCATGTAAAGGGCATTTGCCCTCATCTAGTGAGTAAGCGTTTAGGAACAACGGCTCCCATAAAGTCAGGAACAATTGAACTCAACAAGTGAGCCATTAGGTACAACGGCTCTTATCATGGAAGAGACAAATTGCCCTTATAAAGGTTGCCTTTAGAGACAACGGATCTCATCATGTAAGTGACAATTGCTCTTATCAAGTGTGCAAGCATTAGGGACAATGACTATCATCATGTAAAGGGCAATGGCTCTCATCAAGTGAGCAAGCGTTTAGGGACAACGACTCCCGTAAAGTCAGGTACAATTGCTCTCAACAAGTGAGCCTTTAAGGACAACGGCTCTTATCATGGAAGAGACAAATTGCCCTTATAAAGGTAGCCTTTAGAGACAACGGATCTCATCATTTAAGTGACAATTGCTCTTATCAAGTGTGGAAACTTTAGGGACAACGGCTATCATCATGTAATGGGCAATTACTCTCATCAAGTGAGCAAGCGTTTAGTGACAACGGCTCCCATAAAGTAAGGTAGAATTGCTCTCAACAAATGAGCCTTTAGGGACAACGACACTTATCATGTAAGGGACAAATCGCACTCATAAACTTAGACTTTAGGGACAACGGATTTCATCATGCAAGTGACAATTGCTCTTGGTAAGTGTGCAAGCATTAGGGACAACTGCTATCATCATGTAAAGGACAATTGCTCTCATCAAGTGAGCAAGCGTTTAGGGACAACGACTCCCATAATTGCTCTCAACAAGTGAGTCTTTTTGGACAACGGCTCCCGTAATTGCTCTCAACAAGTGAGCCTTTAGGGACAACGGCTCTTATCATGGAAGAGACAAATTGTACTTATAAAGGTAGCCTTTAGAGACAACGGATCTCACCATGTAAGTGATAATTGCTCTTATCAAGTGTGCAAGTGTTAGGGACAACGGCTATCATCATGTAAAGGGCAATTGCTCTCATCAAGTGAGCAAGCGTGTAGGGACAACGGCTCCCATAAAGTGAGGTACAATTGCTCTCAACAATGAGCCTTTAAGGACAAAGGCTCTTATCATGGAAGAGATAAATAGCCCTTATAAAGCTAGCCTTTAGAGACAACGGATCTCCTCATGTAAGTGACAATTGCTCTTATACAGTGTGGAAGCATTAGGGACAACGACTATCATCATGTAAAGGGCAATTGCTCTCATCAACTGAGCAAGAGTTTAGGGACAACGGCTCCCGTAAAGTCAGGTACAATTGCTCTAAACAAGTGAGCCTTTAAGGACAACGGCTCTTATCATGGAAGAGACAAATTGCCCTTATAAAGGTAGCCTTTAGAGACAACGGATCTCATCATGTAAGTGACAATTGCTCTTATCAAGTGTGGAAGCATTAGGGACAACGGCTATCATCATGTAATGGGCAATTACTCTCATCAAGTGAGCAAGCATTTAGGGACAACGGCTCCCATAAAGTAAGGTAGAATTGCTCTCAACAAGTGAGCCTTTAAGGACAACGGCTCTTATCATGGAAGAGATAAATTGCCCATATAAAGGTAGCCTTTAGAGACAACGGATCTCATCATGTAAGTGACAATTGCTCTTATCATGTGTGCAAGCATTAGGGACAACGACTATCATCATATAAAGAACAATTGCTCTCATCAAGTGAGCAAGCGTTTAGGGATAACGGCTACCATAAAGTAAGGTACAATTGCTCTCAACAAGTGAGTCTTTAGGGACAACGGCTTGTATCATATAAGGGACAAATTTCCCTCATAAAGTTAGCCTTTAGGGACAATGGCTATCATCATGTAAAGGGCAATTGCTCTTATCAAGTGAGCAAGCGTTTAGGGACAATGGCACCCATAAAGTCAGGTACAATTGCTCTCAACAAGTGAGTCTTTAGGGACAACGGCTCTTGTCATGGAAGAGACAAATTGCCCTTATAAAGGTTGCCTTTAGAAACAACGGATCTCGTCATGTAAGTGACAATTGCTCTTATCAAGTGTGCAAGCATTAGGGACAAAGGCTATCATCATGTAAAGGGTAATTGCTCTCATTAAGTGAGCAAGCGTGTAGGGACAATGGCTCCCATAAAGTCAGGTACAATTGCTCTCAACAAGTGAGTCTTTAAGGACAACGGCTCTTATCATGGAAGAGACAAATTGACTTATAAAGGTAGCCTTTAGAGACAACGGATCTCATCATGTAAGTGACAATTGCTCTTATCAAGTGTGGAAGCATTAGGGACAACGGCTATCATCATGTAAAGGGCATTTGCTATCATCAAGTGAGCAAGCGTTTAGGGACAACGACTCCTATAAAGTCAGGAACAATTTCTCTTAACAAGTGAGCCTTTAGGGACATAGGCTCTTATCAGGGAAGAGACAAATTGCCCTTATAAAGGTAGCCTTTAGAGACAACGGATCTCATCATGTAAGTGACAATTGCTCTTATCAAGTGTGCAAGCATTAGGGACAACGGCTATTATCATGTAAAGGGCAATTGCTCTTATCAAGTGAGCAAGCGTTTAGGGACAACGGCTCCCATAAAGTCAGGTACAATTGCTCTCAACAAGTGAGCCTTTAAAGACAACGGCTCTTATCATGGAAGAGACAAATTACCCTTATGAAGGTAGCCTTTAGAGACAACGGATCTCATCATGTAAGTGACAATTGCTCTTATCAAGTGTGGAAGCATTAGGGACAACGGCTATCATCATGTAATGGGCAATTACTCTCATCAAGTGAGCAAGCGTTTAGGGATAACGGCTCCCATAAAGTAAGGTAGAATTGCTCTCAACAAATGAGCCTTTAGGGACAACGGCACTTATCATGTAAGGGACAAATCACCCTCATAAACTTAGACTTTAGGGACAACGAATTTTATCATGCAAGTGACAATTGCTCTTGTCAAGTGTGCAAGCATTTGGGACAACTGCTATCATCATGTAAAGGACAATTGCTCTCATCAAGTGAGCAAGCGTTTAGGGACAATGGCTCCCATAAAGTCAGGTACAATTGCTCTCAACAAGTGAGCCTTTAAGGACAATGGCTCTTATCATGGAAGAGATAAATTGCCCATATAAAGGTAGCCTTTAGAGACAACGGATCTCATCATGTAAGTGACAATTGCTCTTATCAAGTGTGAAGCATAAGGGACAACGGCTATCATCATGTAAAGGGCATTTGTCCTCATCTAGTGAGTAAGCGTTTAGGGACAACGGCTCCCATAAAGTCAGGAACAATTGAACTCAACAAGTGAGCCATTAGGTACAACGGCTCTTATCATGGAAGAGACAAATTGCCCTTATAAAGGTTGCCTTTAGAGACAACGGATCTCATCATGTAAGTGACAATTGCTCTTATCAAGTGTGCAAGCATTAGGGACAATGACTATCATCATGTGAAGGGCAATTGCTCTCATCAAGTGAGCAAGCGTTTAGGGACAACGACTCCCGTAAAGTCAGGTACAATTGCTCTCAACAAGTGAGCCTTTAAGGACAACGGCTCTTATCATGGAAGAGACAAATTGCCCTTATAAAGGTAGCCTTTAGAGACAACGGATCTCATCATTTAAGTGACAATTGCTCTTATCAAGTGTGGAAACATTAGGGACAACGGCTATCATCATGTAATGGGCAATTACTCTCATCAAGTGAGCAAGCGTTTAGTGACAACGGCTCCCATAAAGTAAGGTAGAATTGCTCTCAACAAATGAGCCTTTAGGGACAACGGCACTTATCATGTAAGGGACAAATCGCACTCATAAACTTAGACTTTAGGGACAACGGATTTCATCATGCAAGTGACAATTTCTCTTGTCAAGTGTGCAAGCATTAGGGACAACTGCTATCATCATGTAAAGGACAATTTGTCTCATCAAGTGAGCAAGCGTTTAGGGACAACGACTCCCATAATTGCTCTCAACAAGTGAGTCTTTTGGGACAACGGCTCCCGTAATTGCTCTCAACAAGTGAGCCTTTAGGGACAACGGCTCTTATCATGGAAGAGACAAATTGTACTTATAAAGGTACAACGGCTATCATCATGTCAAGGGCAATTGCTCTCATCAAGTGAGCAAACGTGTAGGGACAACGGCTCCCATAAAGTGAGGTACAATTGCTCTCAACAAGTGAGCCTTTAAGGACAACGGCTCTTATCATGGAAGAGACAAATTGCCCTTATAAAGCTAGCCTTTAGAGACAACGGATCTCATCATGTAAGTGACAATTGCTCTTATAAAGTGTGGAAGCATTAGGAACAACGGCTATCATCATGTAAAGGGCATTTGCTCTCATCAAGTGAGCAAGAGTTTAGGGACAACGGCTCCTATAAAGTCAGGAACAATTGCTCTCAACAAGTGAACCTTTTAGGACAACGGCTCTTATCATGGAAGAGATAAATTGCCCATATAAAGGTAGCCTTTAGAGACAACGGATCTCATCATGTAAGTGACAATTGCTCTTATCATGTGTGCAAGCATTAGGGACAACGGCTATCATCATATAAAGAACAATTGCTCTCATCAAGTGAGCAAGCGTTTAGGGATAACGGCTACCATAAAGTAAGGTACAATTGCTCTCAACAAGTGAGTCTTTAGGGACAACGGCTCGTATCATATAAGGGACAAATTTCCCTCATAAAGTTAGCCTTTAGGGACAATGGCTATCATCATGTAAAGGGCAATTGCTCTCATCAAGTGAGCAAGCGTTTAGGGACAATGGCTCGCATAAAGTCAGATACAATTGCTCTCAACAAGTGAGCCTTTAGGGACAACGGCTCTTGTCATGGAAGAGACAAATTGCCCTTATAAAGGTTGCCTTTAGAAACAACGGATCTCATCATGTAAGTGACAATTGCTCTTATCAAGTGTGCAAGCATTAGGGACAAAGGCTATCATCATGTAATGGGCAATTACTCTCATCAAGTGAGCAAGCGTTTAGTGACAACGGCTCCCATAAAGTAAGGTAGAATTGCTCTCAACAAATGAGCCTTTAGGGACAACGGCACTTATCATGTAAGGGACAAATCGCACTCATAAACTTAGACTTTAGGGACAACGGATTTCATCATGCAAGTGACAATTGCTCTTGTCAAGTGTGCAAGCATTAGGGACAACTGCTATCATCATGTAAAGGACAATTGCTCTCATCAAGTGAGTAAGCGTTTAGGGACAACGACTCCCATAATTGCTCTCAACAAGTGAGTCTTTTGGGACAACGGCTCCCGTAATTGTTCTCAACAAGTGAGCCTTTAGGGACAACGGCTCTTATCATGGAAGAGACAAATTGTACTTATAAAGGTAGCCGTTAGAGACAACGGATCTCACCATGTAAGTGATAATTGCTCTTATCAAGTGTGCAAGCGTTAGGGACAACGGCTATCATCATGTAAAGGGCAATTGCTCTCATCAAGTGAGCAAGCGTGTAGGGACAACGGCTCCCATAAAGTGAGGTACAATTGCTCTCAACAAGTGAGCCTTTAAGGACAACGGCTCTTATCATGGAAGAGATAAATTGCCCTTATAAAGCTAGCCTTTAGAGACAACGGATCTCATCATGTAAGTGACAATTGCTCTTATAAAGTGTGGAAGCATTAGGGACAACGGCTATCATCATGTAAAGGGCATTTGCTCTCAACAAGTGAGCCTTTAAGGACAATGGCTATTATCATGGAAGAGATAAATTGCCCATATAAAGGTAGCCTTTAGAGACAACGGATCTCATCATGTAAGTGACAATTGCTCTTATCAAGTGTGGAAGCATTAGGGACAACGGCTATCATCATGTAATGGGCAATTACTCTCATCAAGTGATTAAGCATTTAGGGACAACGGCTCCCATAAAGTAAGGTAGAATTGCTCTCAACAAGTGAGCCTTTAAGGACAACGGCTCTTATCATGGAAGAGATAAATTGCCCATATAAAGGTAGCCTTTAGAGACAACGGATCTCATCATGTAAGTGACAATTGCTCTTATCATGTGTGCAAGCATTAGGGACAACGGCTATCATCATATAAAGAACAATTGCTCTCATCAAGTGAGCAAGCGTTTAGGGATAACGGCTACCATAAAGTAAGGTACAATTGCTCTCAACAAGTGAGTCTTTAGGGACAACGGCTCGTATCATATAAGGGACAAATTTCCCTCATAAAGTTAGCCTTTAGGGACAATGGCTATCATCATGTAAAGGGCAATTGCTCTCATCAAGTGAGCAAGCGTTTAGGGACAATGGCTCGCATAAAGTCAGATACAATTGCTCTCAACAAGTGAGCCTTTAGGGACAACGGCTCTTGTCATGGAAGAGACAAATTGCCCTTATAAAGGTTGCCTTGAGAAACAACTGATCTCATCATGTAAGTGACAATTGCTCTTATCAAGTGTGCAAGCATTAGGGAGAAAGGCTATCATCATGTAAAGGGCAATTGCTCTCATTAAGTGAGCAAGCGTGTAGGGACAATGGCTCCCATAAAGTCAGGTACAATTGCTCTCAACAAGTGAGTCTTTAAGGACAACGGCTCTTATCATGGAAGAGACAAATTGCCCTTATAAAGGTAGCCTTTAGAGACAACGGATCTCATCATGTAAGTGACAATTGCTCTTATCAAGTGTGGAAGCATTAGGGACAACGGCTATCATCATGTAAAGGGCATTTACTATCATCAAGTGAGCAAGCGTTTAGGGACAACGACTCCTATAAAGTCAGGAACAATTTCTCTTAACAAGTGAGCCTTTAGGGACATAGGCTCTTATCAGGGAAGTGATAAATTGCCCTTATAAAGGTAGCCTTTAGAGACAACGGATCTCATCATGTAAGTGACAATTGCTCTTATCAAGTGTGGAAGCATTATGGACAACGGCTATCATCATGTAATGGGGAATTACTCTCATCAAGTGAGCAAGCGTTTAGTGACAACGGCTCCCATAAAGTGAGGTACAATTGCTCTCAACAAGTGAGCCTTTAAGGACAACGGCTCTTATCATGGAAGAGATAAATTGCCCTTATAAAGCTAGCCTTTAGAGACAACGGATCTCATCATGTAAGTGACAATTGCTCTTATAAAGTGTGGAAGCATTAGGGACAACGGCTATCATCATGTCAAGGGCATTTGCTCTCATCAAGTGAGCAAGAGTTTAGGGACAACGGCTCCTATAAAGTCAGGAACAATTGCTCTCAACAAGTGAGCCTTTAAGGACAACGGCTATTATCATGGAAGAGATAAATTGCCCATATAAAGGTAGCCCTTAGAGACAACGGATCTCATCATGTAAGTGACAATTGCTCTTATCAAGTGTGGAAGCATTAGGGACAACGGCTATCATCATGTAATGGGCAATTACTCTCATCAAGTGATTAAGCATTTAGGGACAACGGCTCCCATAAAGTAAGGTAGAATTGCTCTCAACAAGTGAGCCTTTAAGGACAACGGCTCATATCATGGAAGAGATAAATTGCCCATATAAAGGTAGCCTTTAGAGACAACGGATCTCATCATGTAAGTGACAATTGCTCTTATCAAGTGTGGAAGCATTAGGGACAACGGCTATCATCATGTAAAGGGCATTTGCTATCATCAAGTGAGCAAGCGTTTAGGGACAACGACTCCTATAAAGTCAGGAAAAATATTTCTCTTAACAAGTGAGCCTTTAGGGACATAGGCTCTTATCAGGGAAGTGATAAATTGCCCTTATAAAGGTAGCCTTTAGAGACAACGGATCTCATCAACTAAGTGACAATTGCTCTTATCAAGTGTGGAAGCATTATGGACAACGGCTATCATCATGTAATGGGGAATTACTCTCATCAAGTGAGCAAGCGTTTAGTGACAACGGCTCCCATAAATTAGGTAGAATTGCTCTCAACAAATGAGCCTTTAGAGACAACGGATCTCATCATGTAAGTGACAATTGCTCTTATAAAGTGTGGAAGCATTAGGGACAACGGCTATCATCATGTAAAGGGCAATTGCTCTCATCAACTGAGCAAGCGTTTAGGGACAACGGCTCCCGTAAAGTCAGGTACAATTTCTCTCAACAAGTGAGCCTTTAAGGACAACGGCTCTTATCATGGAAGAGACTAATTGCCCTTATAAAGGTAGCCTTTAGAGACAACGGATCTCATCATGTAAGTGACAATTGCTCTTATCAAGTGTGGAAGCATTAGGAACAACGGCTATCATCATGTAATGGGCAATTACTCTCATTAAGTGAGCAAGCGTTTAGGGACAACGACTCCCATAAAGTAAGGTAGAATTGCTCTCAACAAATGAGCCTTTAAGGACAACGGCTCTTATCATGGAAGAGATAAATTGCCCATATAAAGGTAGCCTTTAGAGACAACGGATCTCATCATGTAAGTGACAATTGCGCTTATCATGTGTGCAAGCATTAGGGACAACGGCTATCATCATATAAAGAACAATTGCTCTCATCAAGTGAGCAAGCGTTTAGGGACAACGGCTACCATAAAGTAAGGTAAATTTTTGCTCTCAACAAGTGAGTCTTTAGGGACAACGGCTCGTATCATATAAGGGACAAATTTCCCTCATAAAGTTAGCCTTTAGGGACAACGGCTATCACCATGTAAAGGGCAATTGCTCTCATCAAGTGAGCAAGCGTTTAGGGACAACGGCTCCCATAAAGTCAAGTACAATTGCTCTCAACAAGTGAGCCTTTAGGGACAACGGCTCTTGTCATGGAAGAGACAAATTGCCCTTATAAAGGTTGCCTTTAGAGACCACGGATCTCATCATGTAAGTGACAATTGCTCTTATCAAGTGTGCAAGCATTAGGGACAACGGCTATCATCATGTAATGGGCAATTGCTCTCATCAAGTGAGCAAGCGTGTAGGGACAATGGCTCCCATAAAGTCAGGTACAATTGCTCTCAACAAGTGAGCCTTTAAGGACAACGGCTCTTATCATAGAAGAGACAAATTGCCCTTATAAACGTAGCCTTTAGAGACAACGGATCTCATAATGTAAGTGACAATTGCTCTTATCAAGTGTGGAAGCATTAGGGACAACGGCTATCATCATGTAAAGGGCATTTGCTATCATCAAGTGAGCAAGCGTTTAGGGACAACGACTCCTATAAAGTCAGGAACAATTTCTCTTAACAAGTGAGCCTTTAGGGACATAGGCTCTTATCAGGGAAGTGACAAATTGCCCTTTTAAAGGTAGCCTTTAGAGACAACGGATCTCATCATGTAAGTGACAATTGCTCTTATCAAGTGTGGAAGCATTAGGGACAACGGCTATCATCATGTAATGGGCAATTACTCTCATCAAGTGAGCAAGCGTTTAGAGACAACGGCTCCCATAAAGTAAGGTAGAATTGCTCTCAAGAAATGAGCCTTTAGGAACAACGGCACTTATCATGTAAGGGACAAATCACCCTCATAAACTTAGACTTTAGGGACAACGAATTTCATCATGCAAGTGACAATTGCTCTTGTCAAGTGTGCAAGCATTAGGGACAACTGCTATCATCATGTAATGGACAATTTCTCTCATCAAGTGAGCAAGCGTTTAGGGACAATGGCTCCCATAAAGTCAGGTACAATTGCTCTCAACAAGTGAGCCTTTAAGGACAACGGCTCTTATCATGGAAGAGATAAATTGCCCATATAAAGGTAGCCTTTAGAGACAACGGATCTCATCATGTAAGTGACAATTGCTCATATCAAGTGTGAAGCATTTTGGACAACGGCTATCATTATGTAAAGGGCATTTGCCCTCATCTAGTGAGCAAGCGTTTAGGGATAATGGCTCCCATAAAGTTAGGAACAATTACACTCAACAAGTGAGCCTTTAGGTACAACGGCTCTTATCATGGAAGAGACAAATGGCCCTTATAAAGGTAGCCTTTAGAGACAACGGATCTCATCATGTAAGTGACAATTGCTCTTCTCAAGTGTGCAAGCATTAGGGACAACGACTATCATCATGTAAAGGGCAATTGCTCTCATTAAGTGAGCAAGCGTTTAGGGACAACGGCTCGCATAAAGTCAGGTACAATTACTCTCAACAAGTGAGCCTTTAGGGACAACGGCTCTTATCATGGAAGAGACAATTTATACTTATAAAGGTAGCCTTTAGAGACAACGGATCTCACCACGTAAGTGACAATTGCTCTTATCGAGTGTGCAAGCATTAGGGACAACGACTATCATTATGTTATCTCTCATCAAGTGAGCAAGCGTTTAGGGACAACGGCTCCCATAAAGTCAGGTACAATTGCTCTCAACACGTGAGCCTTTAAGGACAACGGCTTTTATCATGGAAGAGATAAATTGCCCATATAAAGGTAGCCTTTAGAGACAACGGATCTCATCATGTAAGTGACAATTGCTCTTATCAAGTGTGGAAGCATTAGGGACAACGGCTATCATCATGTAAAGGGCATTTGCTATCATCAAGTGAGCAAGCGTTTAGGGACAACGACTCCTATAAAGCCAGGAACAATTTCTCTTAACAAGTGAGCCTTTAGGGACATAGGCTCTTATCAGGGAAGAGACAAATTGCCCTTATAAAGGTAGCCTTTAGAGACAACGGATCTCATCATGTAAGTGACAATTGCTCTTATCAAGTGTGGAAGCATTAGGGACAACGGCTATCATCATGTAATGGGCAATTACTCTCATCAAGTGAGCAAGCGTTTAGGGATAACGGCTCCCATAAAGTAAGGTAGAATTGCTCTCAACAAATGAGCCTTTAGGGACAACGGCACTTATCATGTAAGGGACAAATCACCCTCATAAACTTAGACTTTAGGGACAACGAATTTTATCATGCAAGTGACAATTGCTCTTGTCAAGTGTGCAAGCATTTGGGACAACTGCTATCATCATGTAAAGGACAATTGCTCTCATCAAGTGAGCAAGCGTTTAGGGACAATGGCTCCCATAAAGTCAGGTACAATTGCTCTCAACAAGTGAGCCTTTAAGGACAATGGCTCTTATCATGGAAGAGATAAATTGCCCATATAAAGGTAGCCTTTAGAGACAACGGATCTCATCATGTAAGTGACAATTGCTCTTATCAAGTGTGAAGCATAAGGGACAACGGCTATCATCATGTAAAGGGCATTTGTCCTCATCTAGTGAGTAAGCGTTTAGGGACAACGGCTCCCATAAAGTCAGGAACAATTGAACTCAACAAGTGAGCCATTAGGTACAACGGCTCTTATCATGGAAGAGACAAATTGCCCTTATAAAGGTTGCCTTTAGAGACAACGGATCTCATCATGTAAGTGACAATTGCTCTTATCAAGTGTGCAAGCATTAGGGACAATGACTATCATCATGTGAAGGGCAATTGCTCTCATCAAGTGAGCAAGCGTTTAGGGACAACGACTCCCGTAAAGTCAGGTACAATTGCTCTCAACAAGTGAGCCTTTAAGGACAACGGCTCTTATCATGGAAGAGACAAATTGCCCTTATAAAGGTAGCCTTTAGAGACAACGGATCTCATCATTTAAGTGACAATTGCTCTTATCAAGTGTGGAAACATTAGGGACAACGGCTATCATCATGTAATGGGCAATTACTCTCATCAAGTGAGCAAGCGTTTAGTGACAACGACTCCCATAAAGTAAGGTAGAATTGCTCTCAACAAATGAGCCTTTAGGGACAACGGCACTTATCATGTAAGGGACAAATCGCACTCATAAACTTAGACTTTAGGGACAACGGATTTCATCATGCAAGTGACAATTTCTCTTGTCAAGTGTGCAAGCATTAGGGACAACTGCTATCATCATGTAAAGGACAATTTGTCTCATCAAGTGAGCAAGCGTTTAGGGACAACGACTCCCATAATTGCTCTCAACAAGTGAGTCTTTTGGGACAACGGCTCCCGTAATTGCTCTCAACAAGTGAGCCTTTAGGGACAACGGCTCTTATCATGGAAGAGACAAATTGTACTTATAAAGGTACAACGGCTATCATCATGTCAAGGGCAATTGCTCTCATCAAGTGAGCAAGCGTGTAGGGACAACGGCTCCCATAAAGTGAGGTACAATTGCTCTCAACAAGTGAGCCTTTAAGGACAACGGCTCTTATCATGGAAGAGACAAATTGCCCTTATAAAGCTAGCCTTTAGAGACAACGGATCTCATCATGTAAGTGACAATTGCTCTTATAAAGTGTGGAAGCATTAGGGACAACGGCTATCATCATGTAAAGGGCATTTGCTCTCATCAAGTGAGCAAGAGTTTAGGGACAACGGCTCCTATAAAGTCAGGAACAATTGCTCTCAACAAGTGAGCCTTTTAGGACAACGGCTCTTATCATGGAAGAGATAAATTGCCCATATAAAGGTAGCCTTTAGAGACAACGGATCTCATCATGTAAGTGACAATTGCTCTCATCAAGTGAGCAAGCGTTTAGGGATAACGGCTACCATAAAGTAAGGTACAATTGCTCTCAACAAGTGAGTCTTTAGGGACAACGGCTCGTATCATATAAGGGACAAATTTCCCTCATAAAGTTAGCCTTTAGGGACAATGGCTATCATCATGTAAAGGGCAATTGCTCTCATCAAGTGAGCAAGCGTTTAGGGACAATGGCTCGCATAAAGTCAGATACAATTGCTCTCAACAAGTGAGCCTTTAGGGACAACGGCTCTTGTCATGGAAGAGACAAATTGCCCTTATAAAGGTTGCCTTTAGAAACAACGGATCTCATCATGTAAGTGACAATTGCTCTTATCAAGTGTGCAAGCATTAGGGACAAAGGCTATCATCATGTAATGGGCAATTACTCTCATCAAGTGAGCAAGCGTTTAGTGACAACGGCTCCCATAAAGTAAGGTAGAATTGCTCTCAACAAATGAGCCTTTAGGGACAACGGCACTTATCATGTAAGGGACAAATCGCACTCATAAACTTAGACTTTAGGGACAACGGATTTCATCATGCAAGTGACAATTGCTCTTGTCAAGTGTGCAAGCATTAGGGACAACTGCTATCATCATGTAAAGGACAATTGCTCTCATCAAGTGAGTAAGCGTTTAGGGACAACGACTCCCATAATTGCTCTCAACAAGTGAGTCTTTTGGGACAACGGCTCCCGTAATTGTTCTCAACAAGTGAGCCTTTAGGGACAACGGCTCTTATCATGGAAGAGACAAATTGTACTTATAAAGGTAGCCGTTAGAGACAACGGATCTCACCATGTAAGTGATAATTGCTCTTATCAAGTGTGCAAGCGTTAGGGACAACGGCTATCATCATGTAAAGGGCAATTGCTCTCATCAAGTGAGCAAGCGTGTAGGGACAACGGCTCCCATAAAGTGAGGTACAATTGCTCTCAACAAGTGAGCCTTTAAGGACAACGGCTCTTATCATGGAAGAGATAAATTGCCCTTATAAAGCTAGCCTTTAGAGACAACGGATCTCATCATGTAAGTGACAATTGCTCTTATAAAGTGTGGAAGCATTAGGGACAACGGCTATCATCATGTAAAAGGCATTTGCTCTCAACAAGTGAGCCTTTAAGGACAACGGCTATTATCATGGAAGAGATAAATTGCCCATATAAAGGTAGCCTTTAGAGACAACGGATCTCATCATGTAAGTGACAATTGCTCTTATCAAGTGTGGAAGCATTAGGGACAACGGCTATCATCATGTAATGGGCAATTACTCTCATCAAGTGATTAAGCATTTAGGGACAACGGCTCCCATAAAGTAAGGTAGAATTGCTCTCAACAAGTGAGCCTTTAAGGACAACGGCTCTTATCATGGAAGAGATAAATTGCCCATATAAAGGTAGCCTTTAGAGACAACGGATCTCATCATGTAAGTGACAATTGCTCTTATCATGTGTGCAAGCATTAGGGACAACGGCTATCATCATGTAAAGGGCAATTGCTCTCATCAACTGAGCAAGCGTTTAGGGACAACGGCTCCCGTAAAGTCAGGTACAATTTCTCTCAACAAGTGAGCCTTTAAGGACAACGGCTCTTATCATGGAAGAGACTAATTGCCCTTATAAAGGTAGCCTTTAGAGACAACGGATCTCATCATGTAAGTGACAATTGCTCTTATCAAGTGTGGAAGCATTAGGAACAACGGCTATCATCATGTAATGGGCAATTACTCTCATTAAGTGAGCAAGCGTTTAGGGACAACGACTCCCATAAAGTAAGGTAGAATTGCTCTCAACAAATGAGCCTTTAAGGACAACGGCTCTTATCATGGAAGAGATAAATTGCCCATATAAAGGTAGCCTTTAGAGACAACGGATCTCATCATGTAAGTGACAATTGCGCTTATCATGTGTGCAAGCATTAGGGACAACGGCTATCATCATATAAAGAACAATTGCTCTCATCAAGTGAGCAAGCGTTTAGGGACAACGGCTACCATAAAGTAAGGTAAATTTTGCTCTCAACAAGTGAGTCTTTAGGGACAACGGCTCGTATCATATAAGGGACAAATTTCCCTCATAAAATTAGCCTTTAGGGACAACGGCTATCACCATGTAAAGGGCAATTGCTCTCATCAAGTGAGCAAGCGTTTAGGGACAACGGCTCCCATAAAGTCAAGTACAATTGCTCTCAACAAGTGAGCCTTTAGGGACAACGGCTCTTGTCATGGAAGAGACAAATTGCCCTTATAAAGGTTGCCTTTAGAGACCACGGATCTCATCATGTAAGTGACAATTGCTCTTATCAAGTGTGCAAGCATTAGGGACAACGGCTATCATCATGTAATGGGCAATTGCTCTCATCAAGTGAGCAAGCGTGTAGGGACAATGGCTCCCATAAAGTCAGGTACAATTGCTCTCAACAAGTGAGCCTTTAAGGACAACGGCTCTTATCATAGAAGAGACAAATTGCCCTTATAAACGTAGCCTTTAGAGACAACGGATCTCATAATGTAAGTGACAATTGCTCTTATCAAGTGTGGAAGCATTAGGGACAACGGCTATCATCATGTAAAGGGCATTTGCTATCATCAAGTGAGCAAGCGTTTAGGGACAACGACTCCTATAAAGTCAGGAACAATTTCTCTTAACAAGTGAGCCTTTAGGGACATAGGCTCTTATCAGGGAAGAGACAAATTGCCCTTTTAAAGGTAGCCTTTAGAGACAACGGATCTCATCATGTAAGTGACAATTGCTCTTATCAAGTGTGGAAGCATTAGGGACAACGGCTATCATCATGTAATGGGCAATTACTCTCATCAAGTGAGCAAGCGTTTAGAGACAACGGCTCCCATAAAGTAAGGTAGAATTGCTCTCAAGAAATGAGCCTTTAGGGACAACGGCACTTATCATGTAAGGGACAAATCACCCTCATAAACTTAGACTTTAGGGACAACGAATTTCATCATGCAAGTGACAATTGCTCTTGTCAAGTGTGCAAGCATTAGGGACAACTGCTATCATCATGTAATGGACAATTTCTCTCATCAAGTGAGCAAGCGTTTAGGGACAATGGCTCCCATAAAGTCAGGTACAATTGCTCTCAACAAGTGAGCCTTTAAGGACAACGGCTATTATCATGGAAGAGATAAATTGCCCATATAAAGGTAGCCTTTAGAGACAACGGATCTCATCATGTAAGTGACAATTGCTCATATCAAGTGTGAAGCATTTTGGACAACGGCTATCATCATGTAAAGGGCATTTGCCCTCATCTAGTGAGCAAGCGTTTAGGGACAATGGCTACCATAAAGTTAGGAACAATTGCACTCAACAAGTGAGCCTTTAGGTACAACGGCTCTTATCATGGAAGAGACAAATTGCCCTTATAAAGGTAGCCTTTAGAGAGAAGGGATCTCATCATGTAAGTGACAATTGCTCTTATCAAGTGTGCAAGCATTAGGGACAATGACTATCATCATGTAAAGGGCAATTGCTCTCATCAAGTGAGCAAGCGTTTAGGGACAACGGCTCTTATCATGGAAGAGACAAATTATACTTATAAAGGTAGCCTTTAGAGACAACGGATCTTACCACGTAAGTGACAATAGCTCTTATCAAGTGTGCAAGCATTAGGGACAACGACTATCATCATGTAAAGGGCAATTGCTCTCATCAAGTGAGCAAGCGTGTAGGGACAACATCTCCCATAAAGTCAGGTACAATTGCTCTCAACAAGTGTGCCTTTAGGGACATAGGCTCTTATCATGGAAGAGACAAATTGCCCTTATAAAGATAGCCTTTAGAGACAACGGATCTCATCATGTAAGTGACAATTTCTCTTATCAAGTGTGGAAGCATTAGGGACAACGACTATCATCATGTAATGGGCAATTACTCTCATCAAGTGAGCAAGCGTTTAGGGACAATGGCACTTATCATGTAAGGGACAAATCGCCCTCATAAACTTAGACTTTAGGGACAACGGATTTTATCATGCAAGTGACAATTGCTCTTGTCAAGTGTGCAAGCATTAGGGACAACTGCTATCATCATGTAAAGGACAATTGCTCTCATCAAGTGAGCAAGCGTTTAGGGACAACGGCTCCCGTAAAGTCAGGTACAATTGCTCTCAACAAGTGAGTCTTTAGGGACAACGGCTCGTATCATATAAGGGACAATTGCTCTTATCAAGTGTGCAAGCATTAGGGACAACGGCTATCGTCATGTAAAGGGCAATTGCTCTCATCAAATGAGCAAGCATTTAGGGACAACAGCTCCCATAAAGTCAGGTACAATTGCTCTCAACAAGTAAGCCTTTAGGGACAACGGCTCTTATCATGGAAGAGACAAATTGCCCTTATAAAGGTTGCCTTTAGAGACAACGGATCTCATCATTTAAGTGACAATTGCTCTTATCAAGTGTGCAAGCATTAGGGACAACGGCTATCATCATGTAAAGGGCAATTGCTCTCATCAAGTGAGCAAGCGTTGAGGGACAACGGCTCCCATAAAGTCAGGTACAATTGCTCTCAACAAATGAGCCTTTAAGGACAACGGCTCTTATCATGGAAGAGATAAATTGCCCATATAAAGGTAGCCTTTAGAGACAATGGATCTCATCATGTAAGTGACAATTGCTCTTATCAAGTGTGAAGCATTAGGGACAACGGCTATCATCATGTAAAAGGCATTTGCCCTCTTCAAGTGAGCAAGCGTTTAGGGATAATGGCTCCCATAAAGTCAGGAACAATTGCACTCAACAAGTGAGCCTTTAGGTACAACGGCTCTTATCATGGAAGAGACAAATTGCCCTTATAAAGGTAGCCTTTAGAGACAACGGATCTCATCATGTAAGTGACAATTACTCTTATCATGTGTGCAAGCATTAGGGATAACGGCTATCATCATATAAAGAACAATTGCTCTCATCAAGTGAGCAAGTGTTTAGGGACAACGGCTACCATAAAGTAATGTACAATTACTCTCAACAAGTGAGCCTTTAGGGACAACGGCTCTTATCATGGAAGAGACAAATTATACTTATAAAGGTAGCCTTTAGAGACAACGGATCTTACCACATAAGTGACAATAGCTCTTATCAAGTGTGCAAGCATTAGGGACAACGACTATCATCATGTAAAGGGCAATTGCTCTCATCAAGTGAGCAAGCGTGTAGGGACAACATCTCCCATAAAGTCAGGTACAATTGCTCTCAACAAGTGTGCCTTTAGGGACATAGGCTCTTATCATGGAAGAGACAAATTGCCCTTATAAAGATAGCCTTTAGAGACAACGGATCTCATCATGTAAGTGACAATTTCTCTTATCAAGTGTGGAAGCATTAGGGACAACGACTATCATCATGTAATGGGCAATTACTCTCATCAAGTGAGCAAGCGTTTAGGGACAATGGCACTTATCATGTAAGGGACAAATCGCCCTCATAAACTTAGACTTTAGGGACAACGGATTTTATCATGCAAGTGACAATTGCTCTTGTCAAGTGTGCAAGCATTAGGGACAACTGCTATCATCATGTAAAGGACAATTGCTCTCATCAAGTGAGCAAGCGTTTAGGGACAACGGCTCCCGTAAAGTCAGGTTCAATTGCTCTCAACAAGTGAGTCTTTAGGGACAACGGCTCGTATCATATAAGGGACAATTGCTCTTATCAAGTGTGCAAGCATTAGGGACAACGGCTATCGTCATGTAAAGGGCAATTGCTCTCATCAAATGAGCAAGCATTTAGGGACAACAGCTCCCATAAAGTCAGGTACAATTGCTCTCAACAAGTAAGCCTTTAGGGACAACGGCTCTTATCATGGAAGAGACAAATTGCCCTTATAAAGGTTGCCTTTAGAGACAACGGATCTCATCAAGTAAGTGACAATTGCTCTTATCAAGTGTGCAAGCATTAGGGACAACGGCTATCATCATGTAAAGGGCAATTGCTCTCATCAAGTGAGCAAGCGTTTAGGGACAACGGCTCCCATAAAGTCAGGTACAATTGCTCTCAACAAGTGAGCTTTTAAGGACAACGGCTCTTATCATGGAAGAGATAAATTGCCCATATAAAGGAAGCCTTTAGAGATAACGGATCTCATCATGTAAGTGACAATTGCTCTTATCAAGGGTAAAGCATTAGGGACAACGGCTATCATCATGTAAAGGGCATTAGCCCTCATCAAGTGAGCAAGCGTTTAGGGTCAACGGCTCCCAAAAAGTCAGGAACAATTGCACTCAACAAGTGAGCCTTTAGGTACAACGGCTCTTATCATGGAAGAGACAAATTGCCCTTATAAAGGTAGCCTTTAGAGACAACGGATCTCATCATATAAGTGACAATTGCTCTTATCAAGTGTGCAAGCATTAGGGACAACGACTATCATCATGCAAAGGGCAATTGCTCTCATCAAGTGAGCAAGCGTTTAGGGACAACGGCTCGCATAAAGTCAGGTACAATTGCTCTCAACAAGTGAGCCTTTAGGGACAACAACTCTTGTAAAGGAAGAGACAAATTACACTTATAAAGGTAGCCTTTAGAGACAACGGATCTCACCATGTAAGTGACAATTGCTCTTATCGAGTGTGCAAGCATTAGGGACAACGGCTATCATCATGTAAAGGGCAATTGCTCTCATCAACTGAGCAAGCGTTTAGGGACAACGGCTCCCGTAAAGTCTGGTACAATTGCTCTCAACAAGTGAGCCTTTAAGGACAACGGCTCTTATCATGGATGAGACAAATTGCCCTTATAAAGGTAGCCTTTAGAGACAACGGATCTCATCTTGTAAGTGACAATTGCTCTTATCAAGAGTGGAAGCATTAAGGACAACAGCTATCATCATGTAAAGGGCATTTGCTATCATCAAGTGAGCAAGCGTTTAGGGACAACGGCTCCTACAAAGTCAGGAACAATTGCTCTTAACAAGTGAGCCTTTAGGGACATAGGCTCTTATCATGGAAGAGACAAATTGCCCTTAGCAAGATAGCCTTTAGAGAGAACGGATCTGATCATGTAAGTGACAATTGCTCTTATCAAGTGTGGAAGCATTAGGGACAACGGCTATCATCATGTAATGTGCAATTACCCTCATTAAGTGAGCAAGCGTTTAGGGACAACGGCTCCCATAAAGTAAGGTAGAAATGCTCTCAACAAATGAGCCTTTAGGGACAACGGCACTTATCATGTAAGGGACAAATCGCCCTCATAAACTTAGACTTTAGGGACAACGAATTTCATCATGCAAGTGACAATTGCTCTTGTCAAGTGTGCAAGCATTAGGGACAACTGCTATCATCATGTAAAGGACAATTGCTCTCATCAAGTGAGCAAGCGTTTAGGGACAATGGCTCCCATAAAGTCAGGTAAAACTGCTCTCAACAAGTGAGCCTTTAAGGACAACGGCTCTTATCATGGAAGAGACACATTGCCCTTATAAAGGTAGCCTTTAGAGACAACGGATCTCATCAAGTAAGTGACAATTGCTCTTATCAAGTGTGCAAGCATTAGGGACAACGGCTATCATCATGTAAAGGGCAATTGCTCTCATCAAGTGAGCAAGCGTTTAGGGACAACGGCTCCCATAAAGTCAGGTACAATTGCTCTCAACAAGTGAGCCTTTAAGGACAACGGCTCTTATCATGGAAGAGACAAATTACCCTTATGAAGGTAGCCTTTAGAGACAACGGATCTCATCATGTAAGTGACAATTGCTCTTATCAAGTGTGCAAGCATTAGGGACAACGGCTATCATCATGTAAAAGGCAATTGCTCTCATCAAGTGAGCAAGCGTTTAGGGACAACGGATCTTATCATGGAAGAGATAAATTGCCCATATAAAGGTAGCCTTTAGAGATAACGAATCTCATCATGTAAGTGAATTGCTCTTATCAAGTGTGAAGCATTTGGGACAACGGCTATCATCATGTAAAGGGCATTTGCCCTCATCAAGTGAGCAAGCATTTAGGGCCAACGGCTCCCATAAAGTCAGGAACAATTGCACTCAACAAGTGAGCCTTTAGGTACAACAGCTCTTATCATGGAAGAGACAAATTGCCCTTATAAAGGTAGCCTTTAGAGACAACGGATCTCATCATATAAGTGACAATTGCTATTATCAAGTGTGCAAGCATTAGGAACGACGACTATCATCATGCAAAGGGCAATTGCTCTCATCAAGTGAGCAAGCGTTTAGGGACAACGGCTCGCATAAAGTCAGGTACAATTGCTCTTAACAAGTGAGCCTTTAGTGACAACGACTCTTATAAAGGAAGAGACAAATTACACTTATAAAGGTAGCCTTTAGAGACAACGGATCTCACCATGTAAGTGACAATTGCTATTATCAAGTGTGCAAGCATTAGGGACAACGGCTATCATCAAGTAAAGGGCAATTGCTCTCATCAACTGAGCAAGCGTTTAGGAACAACGGCTCTCGTAAAGTCAGGTACAATTGCTCTCAACAAGTGAGCCTTTAGGGACAACGGCTCTTATCATGGAAGAGACAAATTGCCCTTATAAAGGTTGCCTTTAGAGACAACGGATCTCATCATGTAAGTGACAATTGCTCTTATCAAGTGTGCAAGCATTAGGGACAACGGCTATCATCATGTAAAGGGCAATTGCTCTCATCAACTGAGCAAGCGTTTAGGGACAACGGCTCTCGTAAAGTCAAGTACAATTGCTCTCAACAAGTGAGCCTTTAGGGACAACGGCTCTTATCATGGAAGAGACAAATTGCCCTTATAAAGGTAGCCTTTAGAGACAACGGATCTCATCATGTAAGTGACAATTGCTCTTATCAAGTGTGAAGCATTAGGGACAACGGCTATCATCATGTAAAAGGCATTTGCCCTCATCAAGTGAGCAAGCGTTTAGGGACAATGGCTCCCATAAAGTCAGGAACAATTGCTCTCAACAAGTGAGCCTTTAGGTACAACGGCTCTTATCATTGAAGAGACAAATTGCCCTTATAAAGGTTGCCTTTAGACACAACGGATCTCATCATGTAAGTGACAATTACTCTTATCATGTGTGCAAGTATTAGGGACAACGACTATCATCATATAAAGAACAATTGCTCTCATCAAGTGAGCAAGCGTTTAGGGACAACGGCTACCATAAAGTAAGGTACAATTGCTCTCAACAAGTGAGTCTTTAGGGACAATGGCTTGTATCATATGAGGAACAAATTTCCCTCATAAAGTTAGCCTTTAGGGACAACGGGTCTCATCATGTAAGTGAGAATTGCTCTTTTCAAGTATGCAAGCATTAGGGACAACGGCTATCATCATGTAAAGGGCAATTGCTCTCATCAAGTGAGCAAGCGTTTAGGGACAACGGCTCCCATAAAGTCAGGTACAATTACTCTCAACAAGTGAGCCTTTAGGGACAACGGCTCTTATCATGGAAGAGACAAATTGCCCTTATAAAGTTTGCCTTTAGAGACAACGGATCTCATCATGTAAGTGACAATTGCTCTTATCAAGTGTGCAAGCATTAGGGACAACGGCTATCATCATGTAAAGGACAATTGCTCTCATCAAGTGAGCAAGCGTGTAGGGACAATGGCTCCCATATAGTCAGGTACAATTGCTCTCAACAAGTGAGCTTTTAAGGACAACGGCTCTTATCATGGAAGAGATAAATTGCCCTTATAAAGGTAGCCTTTAGAGACAACGGATCTTATCATGTAAGTGACAATTGCTCTTATCAAGAGTGGAAGCATTAGGGACAACGGCTATCATCATGTAAAGGGCATTTGCTATCATCAAGTGAGCAAGCGTTTAGGGACAACGGCTCCTATAAAGTCAGGAACAATTGCTCTTAACAAGTGAGCCTTTAGGGACATTGGCTCTTATCATGGAAGAGACAAATTGCCCTTATAAAGGTAGCCTTTAGAGACAACGGATCTCATCATGTAAGTGGCAATTGCTCTTATCAAGTGTGGAAGCATTAGGGACAACGGATATCATCATGTAATGGGCAATTACTCTCATCAAGTGAGTAAGCGTTTAGGGACAACGGCTCCCATAAAGTAAGGTAGAATTGCTCTCAACAAATGAGCCTTTAGGGACAACGGCACTTATCATGTAAGGGACAAATCGCCCTCATAAACTTAGACATTAGGGACAACGAATCTCATCATGCAAGTGACAATTGCTCTTGTCAAGTGTGCAAGCATTAGGGACAACTGCTATCATCATGTAAAGGACAATTGCTCTCATCAAGTGAGCAAGCGTTTAGGGACAATGGCTCCCATAAAGTCAGGTACAATTGCTCTCAACAAGTGAACCTTTAGGACAATGGCTCTTATCATGGAAGAGACACATTGCCCTTATAAAGGTAGCCTTTAGAGACAACGGATCTCATCAAGTAAGTGACAATTGGTCTTATCATGTGTGCAAGCATTAGGGACAACGGCTATCATCATGTAAAGGGCAATTGCTCTCAACAAGTGAGCATGCGTTTAGGGACAACGGCTCGCATAAAGTCAGGAACACTTGCCCTCAACAAGAGAGCCTTTAGGTACAACGGCTCTTATCATGGAAGAGACAAATTGCCCTTATAAAGGTAGCCTTTAGAGACAACGGATCTCATCATATAAGTGACAATTGCTCTTATCAAGTGTGCAAGCATTAGGGACAACGACTATCATCATGCAAAGGGCAATTGCTCTCATCAAGTGAGCAAGCGTTTAGGGACAACGGCTCGCATAAAGTCAGGTACAATTGCTCTCAACAAGTGAGCCTTTAGGGACAACGACTCTTGTAAAGGAAGAGACAAATTACACTTATAAAGGTAGCCTTTAGAGACAACGGATCTCACCATGTAAGTGACAATTGCTCTTATCGTGTGTGCAAGCATTAGGGACAACGGCTATCATCATGTAAAGGGCAATTGCTCTCATCAACTGAGCAAGCGTTTAGGGACAACGGCTCCCGTAAAGTCTGGTACAATTGCTCTCAACAAGTGAGCCTTTAAGGACAACGGCTCTTATCATGGATGAGACAAATTGCCCTTATAAAGGTAGCCTTTAGAGACAACGGATCTCATCATGTAAGTGACAATTGCTCTTATCAAGAGTGGAAGCATTAAGGACAACAGCTATCATCATGTAAAGGGCATTTGCTATCATCAAGTGAGCAAGCGTTTAGGGACAACGGCTCCTACAGAGTCAGGAACAATTGCTCTTAACAAGTGAGCCTTTAGGGACATAGGCTCTTATCATGGAAGAGACAAATTGCCCTTAGAAAGATAGCCTTTAGAGAGAACGGATCTGATCATGTAAGTGACAATTGCTCTTATCAAATGTGGAAGCATTAGGGACAACGGCTATCATCATGTAATGGGCAATTACCCTCATTAAGTGAGCAAGCGTTTAGGGACAACGGCTCCCATAAAGTAAGGTAGAAATGCTCTCAACAAATGAGCCTTTAGGGACAACGGCACTTATCATGTAAGGGACAAATCGCCCTCATAAACTTAGACTTTAGGGACAACGAATTTCATCATGCAAGTGACAATTGCTCTTGTCAAGTGTGCAAGCATTAGGGACAACTGCTATCATCATGTAAAGGACAATTGCTCTCATCAAGTGAGCAAGCGTTTAGGGACAATGGCTCCCATAAAGTCAGGTAAAACTGCTCTCAACAAGTGAGCCTTTAAGGACAACGGCTCTTATCATGGAAGAGACACATTGCCCTTATAAAGGTAGCCTTTAGAGACAACGGATCTCATCAAGTAAGTGACAATTGCTCTTATCAAGTGTGCAAGCATTAGGGACAACGGCTATCATCATGTAAAGGGCAATTGCTCTCATCAAGTGAGCAAGCGTTTAAGGACAACGGCTCCCATAAAGTCAGGTACAATTGCTCTCAACAAGTGAGCCTTTAAGGACAACGGCTCTTATCATGGAAGAGACAAATTACCCTTATGAAGGTAGCCTTTAGAGACAACGGATCTCATCATGTAAGTGACAATTGCTCTTATCAAGTGTGCAAGCATTAGGGACAACGGCTATCATCATGTAAAAGGCAATTGCTCTCATCAAGTGAGCAAGCGTTTAGGGACAACGGATCTTATCATGGAAGAGATAAATTGCCCATATAAAGGTAGCCTTTAGAGATAACGAATCTCATCATGTAAGTGAATTGCTCTTATCAAGTGTGAAGCATTTGGGACAACGGCTATCATCATGTAAAGGGCATTTGCCCTCATCAAGTGAGCAAGCATTTAGGGCCAACGGCTCCCATAAAGTCAGGAACAATTGCACTCAACAAGTGAGCCTTTAGGTACAACAGCTCTTATCATGGAAGAGACAAATTGCCCTTATAAAGGTAGCCTTTAGAGACAACGGATCTCATCATATAAGTGACAATTGCTCTTATCAAGTGTGCAAGCATTAGGAACGACGACTATCATCATGCAAAGGGCAATTGCTCTCATCAAGTGAGCAAGCGTTTAGGGACAACGGCTCGCATAAAGTCAGGTACAATTGCTCTCAACAAGTGAGCCTTTAGGGACAACGACTCTTATAAAGGAAGAGACAAATTACACTTATAAAGGTAGCCTTTACAGACAACGGATCTCACCATGTAAGTGACAATTGCTCTTATCAAGTGTGCAAGCATTAGGGACAACGGCTATCATCAAGTAAAGGGCAATTGCTCTCATCAACTGAGCAAGCGTTTAGGGACAACGGCTCTCGTAAAGTCAGGTACAATTGCTCTCAACAAGTGAGCCTTTAGGGACAACGGCTCTTATCATGGAAGAGACAAATTGCCCTTATAAAGGTTGCCTTTAGAGACAACGGATCTCATCATGTAAGTGACAATTGCTCTTATCAAGTGTGCAAGCATTAGGGACAACGGCTATCATCATGTAAAGGGCAATTGCTCTCATCAACTGAGCAAGCGTTTAGGGACAACGGCTCTCGTAAAGTCAAGTACAATTGCTCTCAACAAGTGAGCCTTTAGGGACAACGGCTCTTATCATGGAAGAGACAAATTGCCCTTATAAAGGTAGCCTTTAGAGACAACGGATCTCATCATGTAAGTGACAATTGCTCTTATCAAGTGTGAAGCATTAGGGACAACGGCTATCATCATGTAAAAGGCATTTGCCCTCATCAAGTGAGCAAGCGTTTAGGGACAATGGCTCCCATAAAGTCAGGAACAATTGCTCTCAACAAGTGAGCCTTTAGGTACAACGGCTCTTATCATTGAAGAGACAAATTGCCCTTATAAAGGTTGCCTTTAGAGACAACGGATCTCATCATGTAAGTGACAATTACTCTTATCATGTGTGCAAGTATTAGGGACAACGACTATCATCATATAAAGAACAATTGCTCTCATCAAGTGAGCAAGCGTTTAGGGACAACGGCTACCATAAAGTAAGGTACAATTGCTCTCAACAAGTGAGTCTTTAGGGACAATGGCTTGTATCATATGAGGAACAAATTTCCCTCATAAAGTTAGCCTTTTGGGACAACGGGTCTCATCATGTAAGTGAGAATTGCTCTTTTCAAGTATGCAAGCATTAGGGACAACGGCTATCATCATGTAAAGGGCAATTGCTCTCATCAAGTGAGCAAGCTTTTAGGGACAACGGCTCCCATAAAGTCAGGTACAATTACTCTCAACAAGTGAGCCTTTAGGGACAACGGCTCTTATCATGGAAGAGACAAATTGCCCTTATAAAGTTTGCCTTTAGAGACAACGGATCTCATCATGTAAGTGACAATTGCTCTTATCAAGTGTGCAAGCATTAGGGACAACGGCTATCATCATGTAAAGGACAATTGCTCTCATCAAGTGAGCAAGCGTGTAGGGACAATGGCTCCCATATAGTCAGGTACAATTGCTCTCAACAAGTGAGCTTTTAAGGACAACGGCTCTTATCATGGAAGAGATAAATTGCCCTTATAAAGGTAGCCTTTAGAGACAACGGATCTTATCATGTAAGTGACAATTGCTCTTATCAAGAGTGGAAGCATTAGGGACAACGGCTATCATCATGTAAAGGGCATTTGCTATCATCAAGTGAGCAAGCGTTTAGGGACAACGGCTCCTATAAAGTCAGGAACAATTGCTCTTAACAAGTGAGCCTTTAGGGACATTGGCTCTTATCATGGAAGAGACAAATTGCCCTTATAAAGGTAGCCTTTAGAGACAACGGATCTCATCATGTAAGTGGCAATTGCTCTTATCAAGTGTGGAAGCATTAGGGACAACGGATATCATCATGTAATGGGCAATTACTCTCATCAAGTGAGTAAGCGTTTAGGGACAACGGCTCCCATAAAGTAAGGTAGAATTGCTCTCAACAAATGAGCCTTTAGGGACAACGGCACTTATCATGTAAGGGACAAATCGCCCTCATAAACTTAGACATTAGGGACAACGAATCTCATCATGCAAGTGACAATTGCTCTTGTCAAGTGTGCAAGCATTAGGGACAACTGCTATCATCATGTAAAGGACAATTGCTCTCATCAAGTGAGCAAGCGTTTAGGGACAATGGCTCCCATAAAGTCAGGTACAATTGCTCTCAACAAGTGAACCTTTAGGACAATGGCTCTTATCATGGAAGAGACACATTGCCCTTATAAAGGTAGCCTTTAGAGACAACGGATCTCATCAAGTAAGTGACAATTGGTCTTATCATGTGTGCAAGCATTAGGGACAACGGCTATCATCATGTAAAGGGCAATTGCTCTCAACAAGTGAGCATGCGTTTAGGGACAACGGCTCGCATAAAGTCAGGAACACTTGCCCTCAACAAGAGAGCCTTTAGGTACAACGGCTCTTATCATGGAAGAGACAAATTGCCCTTATAAAGGTAGCCTTTAGAGACAACGGATCTCATCATATAAGTGACAATTGCTCTTATCAAGTGTGCAAGCATTAGGGACAACGACTATCATCATGCAAAGGGCAATTGCTCTCATCAAGTGAGCAAGCGTTTAGGGACAACGGCTCGCATAAAGTCAGGTACAATTGCTCTCAACAAGTGAGCCTTTAGGGACAACGACTCTTGTAAAGGAAGAGACAAATTACACTTATAAAGGTAGCCTTTAGAGACAACGGATCTCACCATGTAAGTGACAATTGCTCTTATCGTGTGTGCAAGCATTAGGGACAACGGCTATCATCATGTAAAGGGCAATTGCTCTCATCAACTGAGCAAGCGTTTAGGGACAACGGCTCCCGTAAAGTCTGGTACAATTGCTCTCAACAAGTGAGCCTTTAAGGACAACGGCTCTTATCATGGATGAGACAAATTGCCCTTATAAAGGTAGCCTTTAGAGACAACGGATCTCATCATGTAAGTGACAATTGCTCTTATCAAGAGTGGAAGCATTAAGGACAACAGCTATCATCATGTAAAGGGCATTTGCTATCATCAAGTGAGCAAGCGTTTAGGGACAACGGCTCCTACAAAGTCAGGAACAATTGCTCTTAACAAGTGAGCCTTTAGGGACATAGGCTCTTATCATGGAAGAGACAAATTGCCCTTAGAAAGATAGCCTTTAGAGAGAACGGATCTGATCATGTAAGTGACAATTGCTCTTATCAAATGTGGAAGCATTAGGGACAACGGCTATCATCATGTAATGGGCAATTACCCTCATTAAGTGAGCAAGCGTTTAGGGACAACGGCTCCCATAAAGTAAGGTAGAAATGCTCTCAACAAATGAGCCTTTAGGGACAACGGCACTTATCATGTAAGGGACAAATCGCCCTCATAAACTTAGACTTTAGGGACAACGAATTTCATCATGCAAGTGACAATTGCTCTTGTCAAGTGTGCAAGCATTAGGGACAACTGCTATCATCATGTAAAGGACAATTGCTCTCATCAAGTGAGCAAGCGTTTAGGGACAATGGCTCCCATAAAGTCAGGTAAAACTGCTCTCAACAAGTGAGCCTTTAAGGACAACGGCTCTTATCATGGAAGAGACACATTGCCCTTATAAAGGTAGCCTTTAGAGACAACGGATCTCATCAAGTAAGTGACAATTGCTCTTATCAAGTGTGCAAGCATTAGGGACAACGGCTATCATCATGTAAAGGGCAATTGCTCTCATCAAGTGAGCAAGCGTTTAGGGACAACGGCTCCCATAAAGTCAGGTACAATTGCTCTCAACAAGTGAGCCTTTAAGGACAACGGCTCTTATCATGGAAGAGACAAATTACCCTTATGAAGGTAGCCTTTAGAGACAACGGATCTCATCATGTAAGTGACAATTGCTCTTATCAAGTGTGCAAGCATTAGGGACAACGGCTATCATCATGTAAAAGGCAATTGCTCTCATCAAGTGAGCAAGCGTTTAGGGACAACGGATCTTATCATGGAAGAGATAAATTGCCCATATAAAGGTAGCCTTTAGAGATAACGAATCTCATCATGTAAGTGAATTGCTCTTATCAAGTGTGAAGCATTTGGGACAACGGCTATCATCATGTAAAGGGCATTTGCCCTCATCAAGTGAGCAAGCATTTAGGGCCAACGGCTCCCATAAAGTCAGGAACAATTGCACTCAACAAGTGAGCCTTTAGGTACAACAGCTCTTATCATGGAAGAGACAAATTGCCCTTATAAAGGTAGCCTTTAGAGACAACGGATCTCATCATATAAGTGACAATTGCTCTTATCAAGTGTGCAAGCATTAGGAACGACGACTATCATCATGCAAAGGGCAATTGCTCTCATCAAGTGAGCAAGCGTTTAGGGACAACGGCTCGCATAAAGTCAGGTACAATTGCTCTCAACAAGTGAGCCTTTAGGGACAACGACTCTTATAAAGGAAGAGACAAATTACACTTATAAAGGTAGCCTTTACAGACAACGGATCTCACCATGTAAGTGACAATTGCTCTTATCAAGTGTGCAAGCATTAGGGACAACGGCTATCATCAAGTAAAGGGCAATTGCTCTCATCAACTGAGCAAGCGTTTAGGGACAACGGCTCTCGTAAAGTCAGGTACAATTGCTCTCAACAAGTGAGCCTTTAGGGACAACGGCTCTTATCATGGAAGAGACAAATTGCCCTTATAAAGGTTGCCTTTAGAGACAACGGATCTCATCATGTAAGTGACAATTGCTCTTATCAAGTGTGCAAGCATTAGGGACAACGGCTATCATCATGTAAAGGGCAATTGCTCTCATCAAGTGAGCAAGCGTTTAGGGACAACGGCTCCCATAAAGTCAGGTACAATTGCTCTCAACAAGTGAGCCTTTAAGGACAACGGCTCTTATCATGGAAGAGACAAATTACCCTTATGAAGGTAGCCTTTAGAGACAACGGATCTCATCATGTAAGTGACAATTGCTCTTATCAAGTGTGCAAGCATTAGGGACAACGGCTATCATCATGTAAAAGGCAATTGCTCTCATCAAGTGAGCAAGCGTTTAGGGATAACGGATCTTATCATGGAAGAGATAAATTGCCCATATAAAGGTAGCCTTTAGAGATAACGAATCTCATCATGTAAGTGAATTGCTCTTATCAAGTGTGAAGCATTTGGGACAACGGCTATCATCATGTAAAGGGCATTTGCCCTCATCAAGTGAGCAAGCATTTAGGGCCAACGGCTCCCATAAAGTCAGGAACAATTGCACTCAACAAGTGAGCCTTTAGGTACAACAGCTCTTATCATGGAAGAGACAAATTGCCCTTATAAAGGTAGCCTTTAGAGACAACGGATCTCATCATATAAGTGACAATTGCTATTATCAAGTGTGCAAGCATTAGGAACGACGACTATCATCATGCAAAGGGCAATTGCTCTCATCAAGTGAGCAAGCGTTTAGGGACAACGGCTCGCATAAAGTCAGGTACAATTGCTCTCAACAAGTGAGCCTTTAGTGACAACGACTCTTATAAAGGAAGAGACAAATTACACTTATAAAGGTAGCCTTTAGAGACAACGGATCTCACCATGTAAGTGACAATTGCTATTATCAAGTGTGCAAGCATTAGGGACAACGGCTATCATCAAGTAAAGGGCAATTGCTCTCATCAACTGAGCAAGCGTTTAGGGACAACGGCTCTCGTAAAGTCAGGTACAATTGCTCTCAACAAGTGAGCCTTTAGGGACAACGGCTCTTATCATGGAAGAGACAAATTGCCCTTATAAAGGTTGCCTTTAGAGACAACGGATCTCATCATGTAAGTGACAATTGCTCTTATCAAGTGTGCAAGCATTAGGGACAACGGCTATCATCATGTAAAGGGCAATTGCTCTCATCAACTGAGCAAGCGTTTAGGGACAACGGCTCTCGTAAAGTCAAGTACAATTGCTCTCAACAAGTGAGCCTTTAGGGACAACGGCTCTTATCATGGAAGAGACAAATTGCCCTTATAAAGGTAGCCTTTAGAGACAACGGATCTCATCATGTAAGTGACAATTGCTCTTATCAAGTGTGAAGCATTAGGGACAACGGCTATCATCATGTAAAAGGCATTTGCCCTCATCAAGTGAGCAAGCGTTTAGGGACAATGGCTCCCATAAAGTCAGGAACAATTGCTCTCAACAAGTGAGCCTTTAGGTACAACGGCTCTTATCATTGAAGAGACAAATTGCCCTTATAAAGGTTGCCTTTAGACACAACGGATCTCATCATGTAAGTGACAATTACTCTTATCATGTGTGCAAGTATTAGGGACAACGACTATCATCATATAAAGAACAATTGCTCTCATCAAGTGAGCAAGCGTTTAGGGACAACGGCTACCATAAAGTAAGGTACAATTGCTCTCAACAAGTGAGTCTTTAGGGACAATGGCTTGTATCATATGAGGAACAAATTTCCCTCATAAAGTTAGCCTTTAGGGACAACGGGTCTCATCATGTAAGTGAGAATTGCTCTTTTCAAGTATGCAAGCATTAGGGACAACGGCTATCATCATGTAAAGGGCAATTGCTCTCATCAAGTGAGCAAGCGTTTAGGGACAACGGCTCCCATAAAGTCAGGTACAATTACTCTCAACAAGTGAGCCTTTAGGGACAACGGCTCTTATCATGGAAGAGACAAATTGCCCTTATAAAGTTTGCCTTTAGAGACAACGGATCTCATCATGTAAGTGACAATTGCTCTTATCAAGTGTGCAAGCATTAGGGACAACGACTATCATCATGTAAAGGACAATTGCTCTCATCAAGTGAGCAAGCGTGTAGGGACAATGGCTCACATATAGTCAGGTACAATTGCTCTCAACAAGTGAGCTTTTAAGGACAACGGCTCTTATCATGGAAGAGATAAATTGCCCTTATAAAGGTAGCCTTTAGAGACAACGGATCTTATCATGTAAGTGACAATTGCTCTTATCAAGAGTGGAAGCATTAGGGACAACGGCTATCATCATGTAAAGGGCATTTGCTATCATCAAGTGAGCAAGCGTTTAGGGACAACGGCTCCTATAAAGTCAGGAACAATTGCTCTTAACAAGTGAGCCTTTAGGGACATTGGCTCTTATCATGGAAGAGACAAATTGCCCTTATAAAGGTAGCCTTTAGAGACAACGGATCTCATCATGTAAGTGGCAATTGCTCTTATCAAGTGTGGAAGCATTAGGGACAACGGATATCATCATGTAATGGGCAATTACTCTCATCAAGTGAGTAAGCGTTTAGGGACAACGGCTCCCATAAAGTAAGGTAGAATTGCTCTCAACAAATGAGCCTTTAGGGACAACGGCACTTATCATGTAAGGGACAAATCGCCCTCATAAACTTAGACATTAGGGACAACGAATCTCATCATGCAAGTGACAATTGCTCTTGTCAAGTGTGCAAGCATTAGGGACAACTGCTATCATCATGTAAAGGACAATTGCTCTCATCAAGTGAGCAAGCGTTTAGGGACAATGGCTCCCATAAAGTCAGGTACAATTGCTCTCAACAAGTGAACCTTTAGGACAATGGCTCTTATCATGGAAGAGACACATTGCCCTTATAAAGGTAGCCTTTAGAGACAACGGATCTCATCAAGTAAGTGACAATTGGTCTTATCATGTGTGCAAGCATTAGGGACAACGGCTATCATCATGTAAAGGGCAATTGCTCTCAACAAGTGAGCATGCGTTTAGGGACAACGGCTCGCATAAAGTCAGGAACACTTGCCCTCAACAAGAGAGCCTTTAGGTACAACGGCTCTTATCATGGAAGAGACAAATTGCCCTTATAAAGGTAGCCTTTAGAGACAACGGATCTCATCATATAAGTGACAATTGCTCTTATCAAGTGTGCAAGCATTAGGGACAACGACTATCATCATGCAAAGGGCAATTGCTCTCATCAAGTGAGCAAGCGTTTAGGGACAACGGCTCGCATAAAGTCAGGTACAATTGCTCTCAACAAGTGAGCCTTTAGGGACAACGACTCTTGTAAAGGAAGAGACAAATTACACTTATAAAGGTAGCCTTTAGAGACAACGGATCTCACCATGTAAGTGACAATTGCTCTTATCGTGTTTGCAAGCATTAGGGACAACGGCTATCATCATGTAAAGGGCAATTGCTCTCATCAACTGAGCAAGCGTTTAGGGACAACGGCTCCCGTAAAGTCTGGTACAATTGCTCTCAACAAGTGAGCCTTTAAGGACAACGGCTCTTATCATGGATGAGACAAATTGCCCTTATAAAGGTAGCCTTTAGAGACAACGGATCTCATCATGTAAGTGACAATTGCTCTTATCAAGAGTGGAAGCATTAAGGACAACAGCTATCATCATGTAAAGGGCATTTGCTATCATCAAGTGAGCAAGCGTTTAGGGACAACGGCTCCTACAAAGTCAGGAACAATTGCTCTTAACAAGTGAGCCTTTAGGGACATAGGCTCTTATCATGGAAGAGACAAATTGCCCTTAGAAAGATAGCCTTTAGAGAGAACGGATCTGATCATGTAAGTGACAATTGCTCTTATCAAATGTGGAAGCATTAGGGACAACGGCTATCATCATGTAATGGGCAATTACCCTCATTAAGTGAGCAAGCGTTTAGGGACAACGGCTCCCATAAAGTAAGGTAGAAATGCTCTCAACAAATGAGCCTTTAGGGACAACGGCACTTATCATGTAAGGGACAAATCGCCCTCATAAACTTAGACTTTAGGGACAACGAATTTCATCATGCAAGTGACAATTGCCCTTGTCAAGTGTGCAAGCATTAGGGACAACTGCTATCATCATGTAAAGGACAATTGCTCTCATCAAGTGAGCAAGCGTTTAGGGACAATGGCTCCCATAAAGTCAGGTAAAACTGCTCTCAACAAGTGAGCCTTTAAGGACAACGGCTCTTATCATGGAAGAGAGACATTGCCCTTATAAAGGTAGCCTTTAGAGACAACGGATCTCATCAAGTAAGTGACAATTGCTCTTATCAAGTGTGCAAGCATTAGGGACAACGGCTATCATCATGTAAAGGGCAATTGCTCTCATCAAGTGAGCAAGCGTTTAGGGACAACGGCTCCCATAAAGTCAGGTACAATTGCTCTCAACAAGTGAGCCTTTAAGGACAACGGCTCTTATCATGGAAGAGACAAATTACCCTTATGAAGGTAGCCTTTAGAGACAACGGATCTCATCATGTAAGTGACAATTGCTCTTATCAAGTGTGCAAGCATTAGGGACAACGGCTATCATCATGTAAAAGGCAATTGCTCTCATCAAGTGAGCAAGCGTTTAGGGACAACGGATCTTATCATGGAAGAGATAAATTGCCCATATAAAGGTAGCCTTTAGAGATAACGAATCTCATCATGTAAGTGAATTGCTCTTATCAAGTGTGAAGCATTTGGGACAACGGCTATCATCATGTAAAGGGCATTTGCCCTCATCAAGTGAGCAAGCATTTAGGGCCAACGGCTCCCATAAAGTCAGGAACAATTGCACTCAACAAGTGAGCCTTTAGGTACAACAGCTCTTATCATGGAAGAGACAAATTGCCCTTATAAAGGTAGCCTTTAGAGACAACGGATCTCATCATATAAGTGACAATTGCTCTTATCAAGTGTGCAAGCATTAGGAACGACGACTATCATCATGCAAAGGGCAATTGCTCTCATCAAGTGAGCAAGCGTTTAGGGACAACGGCTCGCATAAAGTCAGGTACAATTGCTCTCAACAAGTGAGCCTTTAGGGACAACGACTCTTATAAAGGAAGAGACAAATTACACTTATAAAGGTAGCCTTTACAGACAACGGATCTCACCATGTAAGTGACAATTGCTCTTATCAAGTGTGCAAGCATTAGGGACAACGGCTATCATCAAGTAAAGGGCAATTGCTCTCATCAACTGAGCAAGCGTTTAGGGACAACGGCTCTCGTAAAGTCAGGTACAATTACTCTCAACAAGTGAGCCTTTAGGGACAACGGCTCTTATCATGGAAGAGACAAATTGCCCTTATAAAGGTTGCCTTTAGAGACAACGGATCTCATCATGTAAGTGACAATTGCTCTTATCAAGTGTGCAAGCATTAGGGACAACGGCTATCATCATGTAAAGGGCAATT
This sequence comes from Artemisia argyi, assembly GCA_030686995.1. NCBI lineage: Eukaryota > Viridiplantae > Streptophyta > Magnoliopsida > Asterales > Asteraceae > Artemisia > Artemisia argyi. The sequence goes on along the minus strand of CM060707.1, from coordinate 92,188,553 downwards.
GCTCTCATCAACTGAGCAAGCGTTTAGGGACAACGGCTCTCGTAAAGTCAAGTACAATTGCTCTCAACAAGTGAGCCTTTAGGGACAACGGCTCTTATCATGGAAAAGACAAATTGCCCTTATAAAGGTAGCCTTTAGAGACAACGGATCTCATCATGTAAGTGACAATTGCTCTTATCAAGTGTGAAGCATTAGGGACAACGGCTATCATCATGTAAAAGGCATTTGCCCTCATCAAGTGAGCAAGCGTCTAGGGACAATGGCTCCCATAAAGTCAGGAACAATTGCTCTCAACAAGTGAGCCTTTAGGTACAACGGCTCTTATCATTGAAGAGACAAATTGCCCTTATAAAGGTTGCCTTTAGAGACAACGGATCTCATCATGTAAGTGACAATTACTCTTATCATGTGTGCAAGTATTAGGGACAACGACTATCATCATATAAAGAACAATTGCTCTCATCAAGTGAGCAAGCGTTTAGGGACAACGGCTACCATAAAGTAAGGTACAATTGCTCTCAACAAGTGAGTCTTTAGGGACAATGGCTTGTATCATATGAGGAACAAATTTCCCTCATAAAGTTAGCCTTTAGGGACAACGGGTCTCATCATGTAAGTGAGAATTGCTCTTTTCAAGTATGCAAGCATTAGGGACAACGGCTATCATCATGTAAAGGGCAATTGCTCTCATCAAGTGAGCAAGCGTTTAGGGACAACGGCTCCCATAAAGTCAGGTACAATTACTCTCAACAAGTGAGCCTTTAGGGACAACGGCTCTTATCATGGAAGAGACAAATTGCCCTTATAAAGTTTGCCTTTAGAGACAACGGATCTCATCATGTAAGTGACAATTGCTCTTATCAAGTGTGCAAGCATTAGGGACAACGGCTATCATCATGTAAAGGACAATTGCTCTCATCAAGTGAGCAAGCGTGTAGGGACAATGGCTCCCATATAGTCAGGTACAATTGCTCTCAACAAGTGAGCTTTTAAGGACAACGGCTCTTATCATGGAAGAGATAAATTGCCCTTATAAAGGTAGCCTTTAGAGACAACGGATCTTATCATGTAAGTGACAATTGCTCTTATCAAGAGTGGAAGCATTAGGGACAACGGCTATCATCATGTAAAGGGCATTTGCTATCATCAAGTGAGCAAGCGTTTAGGGACAATGGCTCCTATAAAGTCAGGAACAATTGCTCTTAACAAGTGAGCCTTTAGGGACATTGGCTCTTATCATGGAAGAGACAAATTGCCCTTATAAAGGTAGCCTTTAGAGACAACGGATCTCATCATGTAAGTGGCAATTGCTCTTATCAAGTGTGGAAGCATTAGGGACAACGGATATCATCATGTAATGGGCAATTACTCTCATCAAGTGAGTAAGCGTTTAGGGACAACGGCTCCCATAAAGTAAGGTAGAATTGCTCTCAACAAATGAGCCTTTAGGGACAACGGCACTTATCATGTAAGGGACAAATCGCCCTCATAAACTTAGACATTAGGGACAACGAATCTCATCATGCAAGTGACAATTGCTCTTGTCAAGTGTGCAAGCATTAGGGACAACTGCTATCATCATGTAAAGGACAATTGCTCTCATCAAGTGAGCAAGCGTTTAGGGACAATGGCTCCCATAAAGTCAGGTACAATTGCTCTCAACAAGTGAACCTTTAGGACAATGGCTCTTATCATGGAGAAACACATTGCCCTTATAAAGGTAGCCTTTAGAGACAACGGATCTCATCAAGTAAGTGACAATTGGTCTTATCATGTGTGCAAGCATTAGGGACAACGGCTATCATCATGTAAAGGGCAATTGCTCTCAACAAGTGAGCATGCGTTTAGGGACAACGGCTCGCATAAAGTCAGGAACACTTGCCCTCAACAAGAGAGCCTTTAGGTACAACGGCTCTTATCATGGAAGAGACAAATTGCCCTTATAAAGGTAGCCTTTAGAGACAACGGATCTCATCATATAAGTGACAATTGCTCTTATCAAGTGTGCAAGCATTAGGGACAACGACTATCATCATGCAAAGGGCAATTGCTCTCATCAAGTGAGCAAGCGTTTAGGGACAACGGCTCGCATAAAGTCAGGTACAATTGCTCTCAACAAGTGAGCCTTTAGGGACAACGACTCTTGTAAAGGAAGAGACAAATTACACTTATAAAGGTAGCCTTTAGAGACAACGGATCTCACCATGTAAGTGACAATTGCTCTTATCGTGTGTGCAAGCATTAGGGACAACGGCTATCATCATGTAAAGGGCAATTGCTCTCATCAACTGAGCAAGCGTTTAGGGACAACGGCTCCCGTAAAGTCTGGTACAATTGCTCTCAACAAGTGAGCCTTTAAGGACAACGGCTCTTATCATGGATGAGACAAATTGCCCTTATAAAGGTAGCCTTTAGAGACAACGGATCTCATCATGTAAGTGACAATTGCTCTTATCAAGAGTGGAAGCATTAAGGACAACAGCTATCATCATGTAAAGGGCATTTGCTATCATCAAGTGAGCAAGCGTTTAGGGACAACGGCTCCTACAAAGTCAGGAACAATTGCTCTTAACAAGTGAGCCTTTAGGGACATAGGCTCTTATCATGGAAGAGACAAATTGCCCTTAGAAAGATAGCCTTTAGAGAGAACGGATCTGATCATGTAAGTGACAATTGCTCTTATCAAATGTGGAAGCATTAGGGACAACGGCTATCATCATGTAATGGGCAATTACCCTCATTAAGTGAGCAAGCGTTTAGGGACAACGGCTCCCATAAAGTAAGGTAGAAATGCTCTCAACAAATGAGCCTTTAGGGACAACGGCACTTATCATGTAAGGGACAAATCGCCCTCATAAACTTAGACTTTAGGGACAACGAATTTCATCATGCAAGTGACAATTGCTCTTGTCAAGTGTGCAAGCATTAGGGACAACTGCTATCATCATGTAAAGGACAATTGCTCTCATCAAGTGAGCAAGCGTTTAGGGACAATGGCTCCCATAAAGTCAGGTAAAACTGCTCTCAACAAGTGAGCCTTTAAGGACAACGGCTCTTATCATGGAAGAGACACATTGCCCTTATAGAGGTAGCCTTTAGAGACAACGGATCTCATCAAGTAAGTGACAATTGCTCTTATCAAGTGTGCAAGCATTAGGGACAACGGCTATCATCATGTAAAGGGCAATTGCTCTCATCAAGTGAGCAAGCGTTTAGGGACAACGGCTCCCATAAAGTCAGGTACAATTGCTCTCAACAAGTGAGCCTTTAAGGACAACGGCTCTTATCATGGAAGAGACAAATTACCCTTATGAAGGTAGCCTTTAGAGACAACGGATCTCATCATGTAAGTGACAATTGCTCTTATCAAGTGTGCAAGCATTAGGGACAACGGCTATCATCATGTAAAAGGCAATTGCTCTCATCAAGTGAGCAAGCGTTTAGGGACAACGGATCTTATCATGGAAGAGATAAATTGTCCATATAAAGGTAGCCTTTAGAGATAACGAATCTCATCATGTAAGTGAATTGCTCTTATCAAGTGTGAAGCATTTGGGACAACGGCTATCATCATGTAAAGGGCATTTGCCCTCATCAAGTGAGCAAGCATTTAGGGCCAACGGCTCCCATAAAGTCAGGAACAATTGCACTCAACAAGTGAGCCTTTAGGTACAACAGCTCTTATCATGGAAGAGACAAATTGCCCTTATAAAGGTAGCCTTTAGAGACAACGGATCTCATCATATAAGTGACAATTGCTCTTATCAAGTGTGCAAGCATTAGGAACGACGACTATCATCATGCAAAGGGCAATTGCTCTCATCAAGTGAGCAAGCGTTTAGGGACAACGGCTCGCATAAAGTCAGGTACAATTGCTCTCAACAAGTGAGCCTTTAGGGACAACGACTCTTATAAAGAAAGAGACAAATTACACTTATAAAGGTAGCCTTTAGAGACAACAGATCTCACCATGTAAGTGACAATTGCTCTTATCAAGTGTGCAAGCATTAGGGACAACGGCTATCATCAAGTAAAGGGCAATTGCTCTCATCAACTGAGCAAGCGTTTAGGGACAACGGCTCTCGTAAAGTCAGGTACAATTGCTCTCAACAAGTGAGCCTTTAGGGACAACGGCTCTTATCATGGAAGAGACAAATTGCCCTTATAAAGGTTGCCTTTAGAGACAACGGATCTCATCATGTAAGTGACAATTGCTCTTATCAAGTGTGCAAGCATTAGGGACAACGGCTATCATCATGTAAAGGGCAATTGCTCTCATCAACTGAGCAAGCGTTTAGGGACAACGGCTCTCGTAAAGTCAAGTACAATTGCTCTCAACAAGTGAGCCTTTAGGGACAACGGCTCTTATCATGGAAGAGACAAATTGCCCTTATAAAGGTAGCCTTTAGAGACAACGGATCTCATCATGTAAGTGACAATTGCTCTTATCAAGTGTGAAGCATTAGGGACAACGGCTATCATCATGTAAAAGGCATTTGCCCTCATCAAGTGAGCAAGCGTTTAGGGACAATGGCTTCCATAAAGTCAGGAACAATTGCTCTCAACAAGTGAGCCTTTAGGTAGAACGGCTCTTATCATTGAAGAGACAAATTGCCCTTATAAAGGTTGCCTTTAGAGACAACGGATCTCATCATGTAAGTGACAATTACTCTTATCATGTGTGCAAGTATTAGGGACAACGACTATCATCATATAAAGAACAATTGCTCTCATCAAGTGAGCAAGCGTTTAGGGACAACGGCTACCATAAAGTAAGGTACAATTGCTCTCAACAAGTGAGTCTTTAGGGACAATGGCTTGTATCATATGAGGAACAAATTTCCCTCATAAAGTTAGCCTTTAGGGACAACGGGTCTCATGATGTAAGTGAGAATTGCTCTTTTCAAGTATGCAAGCATTAGGGACAACGGCTATCATCATGTAAAGGGCAATTGCTCTCATCAAGTGAGCAAGCGTTTAGGGACAACGGCTCCCATAAAGTCAGGTACAATTACTCTCAACAAGTGAGCCTTTAGGGACAACGGCTCTTATCATAGAAGAGACAAATTGCCCTTATAAAGTTTGCCTTTAGAGACAACGGATCTCATCATGTAAGTGACAATTGCTCTTATCAAGTGTGCAAGCATTAGGGACAACGGCTATCATCATTTAAAGGACAATTGCTCTCATCAAGTGAGCAAGCGTGTAGGGACAATGGCTCCTATATAGTCAGGTACAATTGCTCTCAACAAGTGAGCTTTTAAGGACAACGGCTCTTATCATGGAAGAGATAAATTGCCCTTATAAAGGTAGCCTTTAGAGACAACGGATCTTATCATGTAAGTGACAATTGCTCTTATCAATAGTGGAAGCATTAGGGACAACGGCTATCATCATGTAAAGGGCATTTGCTATCATCAAGTGAGCAAGCGTTTAGGGACAACGGCTCCTATAAAGTCAGGAACAATTGCTCTTAACAAGTGAGCCTTTAGGGACATTGGCTCTTATCATGGAAGAGACAAATTGCCCTTATAAAGGTAGCCTTTAGAGACAACGGATCTCATCATGTAAGTGGCAATTGCTCTTATCAAGTGTGGAAGCATTAGGGACAACGGATATCATCATGTAATGGGCAATTACTCTCATCAAGTGAGTAAGCGTTTAGGGACAACGGCTCCCATAAAGTAAGGTAGAATTGCTCTCAACAAATGAGCCTTTAGGGACAACGGCACTTATCATGTAAGGGACAAATCGCCCTCATAAACTTAGACATTAGGGACAACGAATCTCATCATGCAAGTGACAATTGCTCTAGTCAAGTGTGCAAGCATTAGGGACAACTGCTATCATCATGTAAAGGACAATTGCTCTCATCAAGTGAGCAAGCGTTTAGGGACAATGGCTCCCATAAAGTCAGGTACAATTGCTCTCAACAAGTGAACCTTTAGGACAATGGCTCTTATCATGGAAGAGACACATTGCCCTTATAAAGGTAGCCTTTAGAGACAACGGATCTCATCAAGTAAGTGACAATTGGTCTTATCATGTGTGCAAGCATTAGGGACAACGGCTATCATCATGTAAAGGGCAATTGCTCTCAACAAGTGAGCAAGCGTTTAGGGACAACGGCTCGCATAAAGTCAGGAACACTTGCCCTCAACAAGAGAGCCTTTAGGTACAACGGCTCTTATCATGGAAGAGACAAATTGCCCTTATAAAGGTAGCCTTTAGAGACAACGGATCTCATCATATAAGTGACAATTGCTCTTATCAAGTGTGCAAGCATTAGGGACAACGACTCTCATCATGCAAAGGGCAATTGCTCTCATCAAGTGAGCAAGCGTTTAGGGACAACGGCTCGCATAAAGTCAGGTATAATTGCTCTCAACAAGTGAGCCTTTAGGGACAACGACTCTTATAAAGGAAGAGACAAATTACACTTATAAAGGTAGCCTTTAGAGACAACGGATCTCACCATGTAAGTGACAATTGCTCTTATCAAGTGTGCAAGCATTAGGGACAATGGCTATCATCATGTAAAGGGCATTTGCCCTCATCAAGTGAGCAAGCGTTTAGGGAAAATGGCTCCCATAAAGTCAGGAACAATTGCACTCAACAAGTGAGCCTTTAGGTACAACGGCTCTTATCATGGAAGAGACAAATTGCCCTTATAAAGGTAGCCTTTAGAGACAACGGATCTCATCATGTAAGTGACAATTACTCTTATCATGTGTGCAAGTATTAGGGACAACGGCTATCATCATATAAAGAACAATTGCTCTCATCAAGTGAGCAAGCGTTTAGGGACAACGGCTACCATAAAGTAAGGTACAATTGCTCTCAACAAGTGAGTCTTTAGGGACAGCGGCTTGTATCATATGAGGAACAAATTTCCCTCATAAAGTTAGCCTTTAGGGACAACGGGTCTCATCATGTAAGTGACAATTGCTCTTATCAAGTATGCAAGCATTAGGGACAACGGCTATCATCATGTAAAGGGCAATTCCTCTCATCAAGGGAGCAAGCGTTTAGGGACAACGGCTCCCATAAAGTCAGGTACAATTGCTCTCAACAAGTGAGCCTTTAGGGACAACGGCTCTTATCATGGAAGAGACAAATTGCCCTTATAAAGTTAGCCTTTAGAGACAACGGATCTCATCATGTAAGTGACAATTGCTCTTATCAAGTGTGCAAGCATTAGGGACAACGGCTATCATCATGTAAAGGGCAATTGCTCTCATCAAGTGAGCAAGCGTGTAGAAACAATGGCTCCCATATAGTCAGGTACAATTGCTCTCAACAAGTGAGCTTTTAAGGACAACGGCTCTTATCATGGAACAGACAAATTGCCCTTATAAAGGTAGCCTTTAGAGACAACGGATCTCATCATGTAAGTGACAATTGCTCTTATCAAGAGTGGAAGCCTTAGGGACAACGGCTATCATCATGTAAAGGGCATTTTCTATCATCAAGTGAGCAAGCGTTTAGGGACAACGGCTCCTATAAAGTCAGGAACAATTGCTCTTAACAAGTGAGCCTTTAGGGACATAGGTTCTTATCATGGAAGAGACAAATTGCCCTTGTAAAGGTAGCCTTTAGAGACAACGGATCTCATCATGTAAGTGACAATTGCTCTTATCAAGTGTGCAAGCATTAGGGACAACGACTATCATCATGCAAAGGGCAATTGCTCTCATCAAGTGAGCAAGCGTTTAGGGACAACGGATCGCATAAAGTCAGGTACAATTGCTCTCAACAAGTGAGCCTTTAGGGACAACGACTCTTATAAAGGAAGAGACAAATTACACTTATAAAGGTAGCCTTAATGACAACGGATCTCACCATGTAAGTGACAATTGCTCTTATCAAGTGTGCAAGCATTAGGGACAATGGCTATCATCATGTTAAGGGCATTTGCCCTCATCAAGTGAGCAAGCGTTTAGGGAAAATGGCTCCCATAAAGTCAAGAACAATTGCACTCAACAAGTGAGCCTTTAGAGACAACGGATCTCATCATGTAAGTGACAATTTCTCTTATCATGTGTGCAAGTATTAGGGACAACGGCTATCATCATATAAAGAACAATTGCTCTCATCAAGTGAGCAAGCGTTTAGGGACAACGGCTACCATAAAGTAAGGTACAATTGCTCTCAACAAGTATGTCTTTAGGGACAACGACTTGTATCATATGAGGAACAAATTTCCCTCAGAAAGTTAGCCTTTAGGGACAACGGGTCTCATCATGTAAGTGACAATTGCTCTTATCAAGTATGCAAGCATTAGGGACAATGGCTATCATCATGTAAAGGGCAATTGCTCTCATCAAGTGAGCATGCGTTTAGGGACAACGGCTCCCATAAATTCAGGTACAATTGCTCTCAACAAGTGAGCCTTTAGGGACAATGGCTCTTATCATGGAAGAGACAAATTGCCCTTATAAAGTTTGCCTTTAGAGACAACGGATCTCATCATGTAAGTCACAATTGCTCTTATCAAGTGTGCAAGCATTAGGGACAACGGCTATCATCATGTAAAGGGCAATTGCTCTCATCAAGTGAGCAACCGTGTAGGGACAACGGCTCCCATAAAGTATGGTGGAATTGCTCTCAACAAGTGAGCCTTTAGGGACAACGGCTCTTATCATGGAAGAGACAAATTGCCCTTATAAAGGTTGCCTTTAGAGACAACGGATCTCATCATGTAAGTGACAATTACTCTTATCATGTGTGCAAGCATTAGGGAAAACGGCTATCATCATATAAAGAACAATTGCTCTCATCAAGTGAGCAAGCGTTTAGGGACAACGGCTACCATAAAGTAAGGTACAATTGCTCTCAACAAGTGAGTCTTTAGGGACAACGGCTCTTATCATGGAAGAGACAAATTGCCCTTATAATGGTTGCCTTTAGAGACAACGGATCTCATCATGTAAGTGACAATTGCTCTTATCAAGTGTGCAAGCATTATGGACAATGGCTATCATCATGTAAAGGGCAATTGCTCTCATCAAGTGAGAAAGCGTGTAGGGACAATGGCTCACATAAAGTCAGGTACGATTGCTCTCAACAAGTGAGCCTTTAAGGACAACGGCTCTTATCATGGAAGAGACAAATTGCCCTTATAAAGGTAGCCTTTAGAGACAACGGATCTCATGATGTAAGTGACAATTGCTCTTATCAAGAGTGGAAGCATTAAGGACAACGGCTATCATCATGTAAAGGGCATTTGCTATCATCAAGTGAGCAAGCGTTTAGGGACAACGGCTCCTATAAATTCAGGAACCATTGCTCTTAACAAGTGAGCCTTTAGGGACATAGGCTCTTATCATGGAAGAGACAAATTGCCCTTATAAAGGTAGCCTTTAGAGACAACGGATCTCATCATGTAAGTGACAATTGCTTTTATCAAGTGTGGAAGCATTAGGGACAACGGCTATCAACATGTAAAGGGCAACTACTCTCATCAAGTGAGCAAGTGTTTAGGGACAACGGCTCCCATAAAGTAAGGTAGAATTGCTCTCAACAAATGAGCCTTTAGGGACAACGGCAATTATCATGTAAGGGACAAATCGCCCTCATAAACTTAGACTTTATGGACAACGAATTTCATCATGCAAGTGACAATTGCTCTTGTCAAGTGTGCAAGCATTAGGGACAACTGATATCATCATGTAAAGGACAATTGCTCTCTGCAAGTGAGCAAGCGTTTAGGGACAATGGCTCCCATAAAGTCAGGTACAATTGCTCTCAACAAGTGAACCTTTAAGGACAATGGCTCTTATCATGGAAGAGACACATTGCCCTTATAAAGGTAGCCTTTAGAGACAACGGATCTCATCAAGTAAGTGACAATTGGTCTTATCAAGTGTGCAAGCATTAGGGACAACGGCTATCATCATGTAAAGGGCAATTGCTCTCATCAAGTGAGCAAGCGTTTAGGGACAACGGCTCCCATAAAGTCAGGTACAATTGCTCTCAACAAGTGAGCCTTTAAGGACAACGGCTCTTATCATAGAAGAGATAAATTTCCCATATAAAGGTCGCCTTTAGAGATAACGGATCTCATCATGTAAGTGACAATTGCTCTTATCAAGTGTGAAGCATTAGGGACAACGGCTATCATCATGTAAAGGGTATTTGCCCTCATCAAGTGAGCAAGCGTTTAGGGCCAACGGCTCCCATAAAGTCAGGAACAATTGCCCTCAACAAGAGAACCTTTAGGTACAACGGCTCTTATCTTGGAAGAGACAAATTGCCCTTATAAAGGTAGCCTTTAGAGACAACGGATCTCATCATGTAAGTGACAATTACTCTTATCATGTGTGCAAGCATTAGGGACAACGGCTATCATCATATAAAGAACAGTTGCTCTCATCAAGTGAGCAAGCGTTTATGGACAACGGCTACCATAAAGTAAGGTACAATTGCTCTCAACAAGTGAGTCTTTAGGGACAACGGCTCTTATCATGGAAGAGACAAATTGCCCTTATAATGGTTGCCTTTAGAGACAACGGATCTCATCATGTAAGTGACAATTGCTCTTATCAAGTGTGCAAGCATTATGGACAATGGCTATCATCATGTAAAGGGCAATTGCTCTCATCAAGTGAGAAAGCGTGTAGGGACAATGGCTCCCATAATGTCAGGTACGATTGCTCTCAACAAGTGAGCCTTTAAGGACAACGGCTCTAATCATGGAAGAGACAAATTGCCCTTATAAAGGTAGCCTTTAGAGACAACGGATCTCATGATGTAAGTGACAATTGCTCTTATCAAGAGTGGAAGCATTAAGGACAACGGCTATCATCATGTAAAGGGCATTTCCTATCATCAAGTGAGCAAGCGTTTAGGGACAACGGCTCCTATAAAGTCAGGAACAATTGCTCTTAACAAGTGAGCCTTTAGGGACATAGGCTCTTATCAAGGAAGAGACAAATTGCCCTTATAAAGGTAGCCTTTAGAGACAACGGATCTCATCATGTAAGTGACAATTGCTTTTATCAAGTGTGGAAGCATTAGGGACAACAGCTATCAACATGTAAAGGGCAATTACTCTCATCAAGTGAGCAAGTGTTTAGCGACAACGGCTCCCATAAAGTAAGGTAGAATTGCTCTCAACAAATAAGCCTTTAGGGACAACGGCAATTATCATGTAAGGGACAAATCGCCCTCATAAACTTAGACTTTATGGACAACGAATTTCATCATGCAAGTGACAATTGCTCTTGTCAAGTGTGCAAGCATTAGGGACAACTGATATCATCATGTATAGGACAATTGCTCTCTGCAAGTGAGCAAGCGTTTAGGGACAATGGCTCCCATAAAGTCAGGTACAATTGCTCTCAACAAGTGAACCTTTAAGGACAATGGCTCTTATCATGGAAGAGACACATTGCCCTTATAAAGGTAGCCTTTAGAGACAACGGATCTCATCAAGTAAGTAACAATTGGTCTTATCAAGTGTGCAAGCATTAGGGACAACGGCTATCATCATGTAAAGGGCAATTGCTCTCATCAAGTGAGCAAGCGTTTAGGGACAACGGCTCCCATAAAGTCAGGTACAATTGCTCTCAACAAGTGAGCCTTTAAGGACAACGGCTCTTATCATAGAAGTGATAAATTTCCCATATAAAGGTCACCTTTAGAGATAACGGATCTCATCATGTAAGTGACAATTGCTCTCATCAAGTGTGAAGCGTTAGGGACAACGGCTATCATCATGTAAAGGGCATTTGCCCTCATCAAGTGAGCAAGCGTTTAGGGCCAACGGCTCCCATAAAGTCAGGAACAATTGCCCTCAACAAGAGAACCTTTAGGTACAACGGTTCTTATCATGGAAGAGACAAATTGCCCTTATAAAGGTAGCCTTTAGAGACAACGGATCTCATCATATAAGTGACAATTGCTCTTATCAAGTGTGCAAGGATTAGGGACAACGACTATCATCATGCAAAGGGCAATTGCTCTCATCAAGTGAGCAAGCGTTTAGGGACAACGGCTCGCATAAAGTCAGGTACAATTGCTCTCAACAAGTGAGCCTTTAGGGACAACGACTCTTATAAAGGAAGAGACAAATTACACTTATAAAGGTAGCCTTTAGAGACAACGGATCTCACCATGTAAGTGACAATTGCTCTTATCAAGTGTGCAAGCTTTAGGGACAATGGCTATCATCAATTAAAGGGCATTTGCCCTCATCAAGTGAGCAAGCGTTTAGGGAAAATGGCTCCCATAAAGTCAGGAACAATTGCACTCAACAAGTGAGCCTTTAGGTACAACGGCTCTTATCATGGAAGAGACAAATTGCCCTTATAAAGGTAGCCTTTAGAGACAACGGATCTCATCATGTAAGTGACAATTACTCTTATCATGTGTGCAAGTATTAGGGACAACGGCTATCATCATATAAAGAACAATTGCTCTCATCAAGTGAGCAAGCATTTAGGGACAACGGCTACCATAAAGTAAGGTACAATTGCTCTCAACAAGTGAGTCTTTAGGGCCAACGGCTTGTATCATATGAGGAACAAATTTCCCTCGTAAAGTTAGCCTTTAGGGACAACGGGTCTCATCATGTAAGTGACAATTGCTCTTATCAAGTATGCAAGCATTAGGGACAACAGCTATCATCATGTAAAGGGCAATTGCTCTCATCAAGTGAGCAAGCGTTTAGGGACAACGGCTCCCATAAAGTCAGGTACAATTGCTCGCAACAAGTAGCCTTTAGGGACAACGGCTCTTATCATGGAAGAGACAAATTGTCCTTATAAAGTTTGCCTTTTGAGACAACGGATCTCATCATGTAAGTGACAATTGCTCTTATCAAGTGTGCAAGCATTAGGGACAACGGCTATCATCATGTAAAGGGCAATTGCTCTCATCTAGTGAGCAAGCGTGTAGGGACAATGGCTCCCATATAGTCAGGTACAATTGCTCTCAACAAGTGAGCTTTTAAGGACAACGGCTATTATCATGGAAGAGACAAATTGCCCTTATAAAGGTAGCCTTTAGAGACAACGGATCTCATCATGTAAGTGACAATTGCTCTTATCAAGAGTGGAAGCATTAGGGACAACGGCTATCATCATGTAAAGGGCATTTGCTATCATCAAGTGAGCAAGCGTTTAGGGACAACGGCTCCTATAAAGCTAGGAACAATTGCTTTAACAAGTGAGCCTTTAGGGACATAGGCTCTTATCATGGAAGAGATAAATTGCCCTTATAAAGGTAGCCTTTAGAGACAACGGATCTCATCATGTAAGTGACAATTGCTCTTATCAAGTGTGCAAGCATTAGGGACAACGACTATCATCATGCAAAGGGCAATTGCTCTCATCAAGTGAGCAAGCGTTTAGGGACAACGGATCTCACCATGTAAGTAAAAATTGCTCTTATCAAGTGTGCAAGCATTCGGGACAATGGCTATCATCATGTAAAGGGCATTTGCCCTCATCAAGTGAGCAAGCGTTTAGGGAAAATGGTCCCAAAAAGTCAGGAACAATTGCACTCAACAAGTGAGCCTTTAGGTATAACGGCTCTTATCATGGAAGAGACAAATTGCCCTTATAAAGGTAGGCTTTAGAGACAACGGATCTCATCATGTAAGTGACAATTACTCTTATCATGTGTGCAAGTATTAGGGACAACGGCTATCAACATATAAAGAACAATTGCTCTCATCAAGTGAGCAAGCGTTTAGGGACAACGGCTACCATAAAGTAAGGTACAATTGCTCTCAACAAATAAGTCTTTAGGGACAACGGTTTGTATCATATGAGGAACAAATTTCCCTCATCAAGTTAGCCTTTAGGGACCACGGGTCTCATCATGTAAGTGACAATTGCTCTTATCAAGTATGCAAGCATTAGGGATAACGGCTATCATCATGTAAAGGGCAATTGCTCTCATCAAGTGAGCAAGCGTTTAGGGACAACGGCTCCCATAAAGTCAGGTACAATTGCTCTCAAAAAGTGAGCCTTTAGGGACAACGGCTCTTATCATGGAAGAGACAAATTGCCCTTATAAAGTTTGCCTTTAGAGACAACGGATCTCATCATGTAAGTGACAATTGCTCTTATCAGGTGTTCAAGCATTAGGGACAACGGCTATCATCATGTAAAGGGCAATTGCTCTCATCTCGTGAGCAACCGTGTAGGGACAATGGCTCCCATAAAGTCAGGTACAATTGCTCTCAACAAGTGAGCTTTTAAGGACAACGGCTCTTATCATGGAAGAGATAAATTGCCCTTATAAAGGTAGCCTTTAGAGACAACGGCTATCATCATGTAAAGGGCATTTGCTATCATCAAGTGAGCAAGCGTTTAGGGACAACGGCTCCTATAAAGTCAGGAACAATTGCTGTTAACAAGTGAGCCTTTAGGGACATAGGCTCTTATTATGGAAGAGACAAATTGCCCTAATAAACGTAGCCTTTAGAGACAAAGGATCTCATCATGCAAGTGACAATTGCTCTTGTCAAGTGTGCAAGCATTAGGGACAACGGCTATCATCATGTAAAGGGCAATTGCTCTCATCAAGTGAGCAAGCGTTTAGGGACAACAGCTCCCATAAAGTCAGGTACAATTGCTCTCAAAAAGTGAGTCTTTAAGGACAACGGCTCTTATCATGGAAGAGATAAGTTTCCCATATAAAGGTAGCCTTTAGAGATAACGGATCTCATCATGTAAGTGACAATTGCTCTTATCAAGTGTGAAGCATTAGGGACAACGGCTATCATCATGTAAAGGGCATTTGCCCTTATCAAGTGAGCAAGCGTTTAGGGCCAACGGCTCCCATAAAGTCAGGAACAATTGCACTCTACAAGTGAGCCTTTTGGTACAACGGCTTTTATCATGGAAGAGACAAATTGCCCTTATAAAGGTAGCCTTTAGAGACAACAGATCTCATCATATAAGTGACAATTGCTCTTATCAAGTGTGCAAGCATTAGGGACAATGACTATCATCATGAAAAGGGCAATTGCTTTCATCAAGTGAGCGCAGTTTAGGGACAACGGCTCGCATAAAGTCAGGTACAATTGCTCTCAACAAGTGAGCCTTTAGGGACAACGACTCTTATAAAGGAAGAGACAAATTGCCCTTATAAAGGTAGCCTTTAGAGACAACGGATCTCATCATGTAAGTGACAATTGTTCTTATCAAGTGTGGAAGCATTAGGGACAACGGCTATCATCTTGTAATGCGCAATTACTCTCATCAAGTGAGCAAGCGTTTAGCGACAACGGCTCCCATAAAGTATGGTAGAATTGCTCTCAACAATTGAGCCTTTAGGGACAACGGCACTTATCATGTAAGGGACAAATCGCTCTCATAAACTTAGACTTTAGGGACAAAGGATTTCATCATGCAAGTGACAATTGCTCTTGTCAAGTGTGCAAGCATTAGGGACAACTGCTATCATCATGTAAAGGACAATTGCTCTCATCAAGTGAGCAAGCGTTTAGGGACAACGGCTCCCGTAATTGCCCTCAACAAGAGAGCCTTTAGGGACAACGGATCTCACCATGTAAGTGACAATTGCTCTTATCAAGTGTGCAAGCATTAGGGACAACGGCTATCGTCATGTAAAGGGCAATTGCTCTCATCAAGTGAGCAAGGGTGTAGGGACAACGGCTCCCATAAAGTCAGGTATAATTGCTCTCAACAAGTGAGCCTTTAAGGACGACGGCTCTTATCATGGAAGAGACAAATTGCCCTTATAAAGGTAGCCTTTATAGACAACGGATCTCATCATGTAAGAGACAATTGCTCTTATCAAGTGTGGAAGCATTAGGGACAACGGCTATCATCATGTAAAGGGCATTTGCTCTCATCAAGTGAGCAAGCGTTTATGGACAACGGCTCCTATAAAGTGAAAAACAATTGCTCTCAACAAGTGAGCCTTTAGGGACATAGGCTCTTATCTTGGAAGAGACAAATTGCCCTTATAAAGGTAGCCTTTAGAGACAACGGATCTCATCATCTAAGTGACAATTGCTCTTATCAAGTGTGGAAGCATTAGGGACAACGGCTATCATCATGTAATGGGCAATTACTCTCATCAAGTGAGCAAGCGTTTAGGGACAACGGATCCCATAAAGTCAGGTACAATTGCTCTCAACAAGTGAGCCTTTAAGGACAACGGGTCTTATCATGGAAGAGACATATTCCCCTTATAAAGGTAGCCTTTAGAAACAACGGATCTCATCATGTAAGTGACAATTGCTTTTATCAAGTGTGCAAGCATTAGGGACAGCGGCTATCATCATGTAAAGGGCAATTGCTCTCGTCAAGTGAGCAAGTGTTTAGGGACAACGACTCCCATAAAGTCAGGTACAATTGCTCTCAACAAATGAGCCTTTAAGGACAACGGCTCTTATCATGGAAGAGATAAATTGCCCACATAAAGGTAGCCTTTAGAGACAACGGATCTCATCATGTAAGTGACAATTACTCTTATCATGTGTGCAAGCATTAGGGATAACGGCTATCATCATATAAAGAACAATTGCTCTCATCAAGTGAGCAAGCATTTAGGGACAACGGCTACCATAAAGTAAGGTACAATTGCTCTCAACAAGTGAGTCTTTTGGGACAATGGCTCGTATCATATAAGGGACAAATTTCCCTCATAAAGTTAGCCTTTAGGGACAACGGGTCTCATCATGTAAGTGAAAATTGCTCTTATAAAGTATGCAAGCATTAGGGACAACGGCTATCATCATGTAAAGGGCAATTGCTCTCATCAAGTGAGCAAGCATTTAGGGACAACGGATACCATAAAGTAAGGTACAATTGCTCTCAACAAGTGAGTCTTTTGGGACAATGGCTCGTATCATATGAGGGACAAATTTCCCTCATAAAGTTAGCCTTTAGGGACAATGGGTCTCATCATGTAAGTGAAAATTGCTCTTATAAAGTATGCAAGCATTAGGGACAACGGCTATCATCATGTAAAGGGCAATTGCTCTCATCAAGTGAGCAAGCGTTTAGGGACAACGGCTCCCATAAAGTCAGGTACAATTGTTCTCAACAAGTGAGCCTTTAGGGACAACGACTCTTATCATGGAAGAGACAAATTGCCCTTATAAAGGTTGCCTTTAGAGACAACGGATCTCATCATGTAAGTGACAATTGCTCTTATCAAGTGTGCAAGCATTAGGGACCACGGCTATCATCATGTAAAGGGCAATTGCTCTCATCAAGTGAGCAAGCGTGTAGGGACAATGGCTCCCATAAAGTCTGGTACAATTGCTCTCAACAAGTGAGCCTTTAAGGACAACGGCTCTTATCATGGAAGAGACAAATTGCCCTTATAAAGGTAGCCTTTAGAGACAACGGATCTCATCATGTAAGTGACAATTGCTCTTATCAAGAGTGGAAGCGTTTAGGGACAACGGCTCCTATAAAGTCAGGAACAATTGCTTTTAACAAGTGATCCTTTAGGGACATAGGCTCTTACCATGGAAGAGACAAATTGCCCTTATAAAGGTAGCCTTTAGAGACAACAAATTTCATCATGCAACTGACAATTGCTCTTGTCAAGTGTGCAAGCATTAGGGACAACTGCTAACATCATGTAAAGGACAATTGCTCTCATCAAGTGAGCAAGCGTTTAGGGACAATGGCTCCCATAAAGTCAGTTACAATTGCTCTCAACAAGTGAACCTTTAAGGACAACGGCTCTTATCATGGAAGAGACACTTTGCCCTTATAAAGGTAGCCTTTAGAGACAACGGATCTCATCAAGTAAGTGACAATTGCTCTTATCAAGTGTGCAAGCATTAGGGACAACGGATATCTTCATGTAAAGGGCAATTGCTCTCATCAAGTGAGCAAGCGTTTAGGGACAACGGCTCCCATAAAGTCAGGTACAATTGCTCTCAACAAGTGAGCCTTTAGGGACAACGGCTCTTATCATGGAAGAGACAAATTGCCCTTATAAAGGTTGCCTTTATAGACAACGGATCTCATCATGTAAGTGACAATTGCTCTTATCAAGTGTGCAAGCATTAGGGACAACGGCTATCATCATGTAAAGGGCAATTGCTCTCATCAATCGAGCAAGCTTTTAGGGAAAACGACTCCCATAAAGTCAGGTACAATTGCTTTCAACAAATGAGCCTTTAAGGACAACGGCTCTTATCATGGAAGAGATAAATTGCCCATATAAAGGTAGCCTTTAGAGACAACGGATCTCATCATGTAAGTGACAATTGCTCTTATCAAGTGTGAAGCATTAGGGAAAACGGCTATCATCATGTAAAGGGCATTTGCCCTCATCAAGTGAGCAAGCGTTTAGGGACAATGGCTCCCATAAAGTCAGGAACAATTGCACTCAACAAGTGAGCCTTTAGGGACAACGGCTCTTATCATAGAAGAGATAACGGATCTCATCATGTAAGTGACAATTACTCTTATCATGTGTGCAAGCATTAGAGACAACGGCTATCATCATATAAAGAACAATTGCTCTTATCATGTGTGCAAGCATTAGGGACAATGGCTATCATCATATAAAGAACAATTGCTCTCATCAAGTGAGCAAGCGTTTAGGGACAACGGCTACCATAAAGTAAGGTACAATTGCTCTCAACAAGTGAGTCTTTAGGGACAACGGCTCGTATCATACGAGGGACAAATTTCCCTCATAAAGTTAGCCTTTAGGGACAACGGGTCTCATCATGTAAGTGACAATTGCTCTTATCAAGTATGCAAGCATTAGGGACAAAGGCTATCGTCATGTAAAGGGCAATTGCTCTCATCTAGTGAGCAAGCGTTTAGGGACAACGGCTCCCATAAATCATGTACAATTGCTCTCAAAAAGTGAGCCTTTAGGGACAACGGCTCTTATCATGGAAGAGACAAATTGCCCTTATAATGGTTGCCTTTAGAGACAACGGATCTCATCATGTAAGTGACAATTGCTCTTATCAAGTGTGCAAGCATTATGGACAACGGCTATCATCTTGTAAAGGGCAATTGCTCTCATCAAGTGAGCAAGCGTGTAGGGACAATGGCTCCCATAAAGTCAGGTACAATTGCTCTCAACAAGTGAGCCTTTAAGGACAATGGCTCTTATCGTGGAAGAGACAAATTGCCCTTATAAAGGTAGCCTTTTGAGATAACGGATCTCATCATGTAAGTGACAATTGCTCTTATCAGGAGTGGAGCATTAGGGACAACGACTATCATCATGTATAGGGCATTTGCTATCATCAAGTGAGCAAGCGTTTAGGGACAACGACTCCTATAAAGTCAGGAACAATTGCTCTTAACAAGTGAGCCTTTAGGGACAATGGCTCTTATCATGGAAGAGACAAATTGCCCTTATAAAGGTAGCCTTTAGAGACAACGGATCTCATCATGTATGTGACAATTGCTCTTATCAAGTGTGGAAGCATTAGGGACAACGGCTATCATCATGTAGTGGGCAATTACTCTCATCAAGTGAGCAAGCGTTTAGGGACAACGGCTCCCATAAAGTAAGGTAGGATTGCTCTCAACAAATGAGCCTTTAGGGACAACGGCACTTATCATGTAAGGGACAAATCACCCTCATAAACTTAGACTTTAGGGTCAACGAATTTCATCATGCAAGTGTCAATTGCTCTTGTCAAGTGTGCAAGCATTAGGGACAACTGATATCATCATGTAAAGGACAATTGCTCTCATCAAGTGAGCAAGCGTTTAGGGACAATGGCTCCCATAAAGTCAGGTACAATTGCTCTCAACAAGTGAACCTTTAAGGACAACGGCTCTTATCATGGAAGAGACACATTGCCCTTATAAATGTAGCTTTAGAGACAACGTATCTCATCAAGTAAGTGACAATTGCTCTTATCAAGTGTGCAAGCATTAGGGACAACGGCTATCATCATGTAAAGGGCAATTGCTCTCATCAAGTGAGCAAGCGTTTAGGGACAACGGCTCCCATAAAGTCAGGTACAATTGCTCTCAACAAGTGAGCCTTTAGGTACAACGGCTCTTATCATGGAAGAGACAAATTGCCCTTATAAAGGTTGCCTTTAGAGACAATGGATCTCATCATGTAAGTGACAGATGCTCTTATCAAGTGTGCAAGCATTAGGGACAACGGCTATCATCATGTAAAGGGCAATTGCTCTCATCAAGTGAGCAAGCCTTTAGGGACAACGGCTCCCATAAAGTCAGGTACAATTGCTCTCAACAAATGAGCCTTTAAGGACAACGGCTCTTATCATGGAGGAGATAAATTGCCCATATAAAGGTAGCCTTTAGAGACAACGGATCTCATCATGTAAGCGACAATTGCTCTTATCAAGTGTGAAGCATTAGGGACAACAGCTATCATCATGTAATGGGCAATTACTCTCATCAAGTGAGGAAGCGTTTAGGGACAACGGCTCCCATAAAGTAAGGTAGAATTGCTCTCAAAAAATGAGCCTTTAGGGACAACGGCACTTATCATGTAAGGGACAAATCACCCTCATAAACTTAGACTTTAGGGACAACGAATTTCATCATGCAAGTGACAATTGCTCTTGTCAGGTGTGAAAGCATTAGGGACAACTGCTATCATCATGTAAAGGACAATTGCTCTCATCAAGTGAGCAAGCGTTTAGGGACAATGGCTTCCATAAAGTCAGGTACAATTGCTCAAAACAAGTGAACCATTAAGTACAACGGCTCTTATCATGGAAGAGACACATTGCCCTTATAAAGGTAGCCTTTAGAGACAACGGATCTCATAAAGTAAGTGACAATTGCTCTTATCAAGTGTGCAAGCATTAGGGACAACGGATATCATCATGTAAAGGGCAATTGCTCTCATCAAGAGAGCAAGCGTTTAGGGACAATGGCTCCCATAAAGTCAGGTACAATTGCTCTCTCAACAAGTGAGCCTTTAAGGACAACGGCTCTTATCATGGAAGAAATAAATTGCCCATATAAAGGTAGCCTTTAGAGATAACGGATCTCATCATGTAAGTGACAATTGCTCTTATCAAGTGTGAAGCATTAGGGACAACGGCTATCATCATGTAAAGGGCATTTGCCCTCATCAAGTGAGCAAGCGTTTAGGGCCAACGGCTCCTATAAAATCAGGAACAATTGCACTCAACAAGTGAGCCTTTAGGTACAACGGCTCTTATCATGGAAGAGACAAGTTGCCCTTATAAAGGTAGCCTTTAGAGACAACGGATCTCACCATGTAAGTGACAATTGCTCTTATCAAGTGTGCATGCATTTGGGACAACGGCTATCATCATGTAAAGGGCAATTCTTCTCATCAACTGAGCAAGCGTTTAGGGACAACGGCTCCCGTGAAGTCAGGTACAATTGCTCTCAACAAGTGAGCCTTTAAAGACAACGGGTCTTTTCAGGGAAGAGACAAATTGCCCTTATAAAGGTAGCCTTTAGAGACAACGGATCTCATCATGTAAGTGACAATTGCTCTTATCAAGTGTGGAAGCATTAGGGACAACGGTTATCATCTTTTAATCGGCAATTACTCTCATCAAGTGAGCAAGCGTTTAGCGACAACGGCTCCCATAAAGTAAGGTAGAATTGCTCTCAACAAATGAGCCTATAGGGACAACGGCACTTATCATGTAAGGGACAAATCGCCCTCATAAACTTAGACTTTAGGGACAACGGATTTCATCATGCAAGTGACAATTGCTCTTGTCAAGTGTGCAAGCATTAGGGACAACTGCTATCATCATGTAAAGGACAATTGCTCTCATCAAGTGAGCACGCGTTTAGGGACAACGGCTCCCATAATTGCTCTCAACAAGTGAGTCTTTAGGGACAACGGCTCCCGTAATTGCTCTCAACAGGTGAGCATTTAGGGACAACGGCTCTTATCATGGAAGAGATAAATTGCCCTTATAAAGGTAGCCTTTAGAGACAACGGCTATCATCATGTAAAGGGCATTTGCTATCATCAAGTGAGCAAGCGTTTAGGGACAACGGCTCCTATAAAGTCAGGAACAATTGCTGTTAACAAGTGAGCCTTTAGGGACATAGGCTCTTATTATGGAAGAGACAAATTGCCCTAATAAAGGTAGCCTTTAGAGACAACGGATCTCATCATGTAAGTGACAATTGCTCTTATCAAGTGTGGAAGCATTAGGGACAACGGCTATCATCATGTAATGGGCAATTACTCTCATCAAGTGAGCAAGCGTTTAGGGACAACGGCTCCCATAAAGTAAGGTGGAATTGCTTTCAACAAATGAGCCTTTAGGGACAACGACACTTATCATGTAAGGGACAAATCGCCCTCATAAACTTAGACTTTAGGGACAACGAATTTCATCATGCAAGTGACAATTGCTCTTGTCAAGTGTGCAAGCATTAGGGACAACGGCTATCATCATGTAAAGGGCAATTGCTCTCATCAAGTGAGCAAGCGTTTAGGGACAACAGCTCCCATAAAGTCAAGTACAATTGCTCTCAAAAAGTGAGTCTTTAAGGACAACGGCTCTTATCATGGAAGAGATAAGTTTCCCATATAAAGGTAGCCTTTAGAGATAACGGATCTCATCATGTAAGTGACAATTGCTCTTATCAAGTGTGAAGCATTAGGGACAACGGCTATCATCATGTAAAGGGCATTTGCCCTTATCAAGTGAGCAAGCGTTTAGGGCCAACGGCTCCCATAAAGTCAGGAACAATTGCACTCTACAAGTGAGCCTTTTGGTACAACGGCTTTTATCATGGAAGAGACAAATTGCCCTTATAAAGGTAGCCTTTAGAGACAACAGATCTCATCATATAAGTGACAATTGCTCTTATCAAGTGTGCAAGCATTAGGGACAATGACTATCATCATGAAAAGGGCAATTGCTTTCATCAAGTGAGCGCAGTTTAGGGACAACGGCTCGCATAAAGTCAGGTACAATTGCTCTCAACAAGTGAGCCTTTAGGGACAACGACTCTTATAAAGGAAGAGACAAATTGCCCTTATAAAGGTAGCCTTTAGAGACAACGGATCTCATCATGTAAGTGACAATTGTTCTTATCAAGTGTGGAAGCATTAGGGACAACGGCTATCATCATGTAATGCGCAATTACTCTCATCAAGTGAGCAAGCGTTTAGCGACAACGGCTCCCATAAAGTATGGTAGAATTGCTCTCAACAATTGAGCCTTTAGGGACAACGGCACTTATCATGTAAGGGACAAATCGCTCTCATAAACTTAGACTTTAGGGACAAAGGATTTCATCATGCAAGTGACAATTGCTCTTGTCAAGTGTGCAAGCATTAGGGACAACTGCTATCATCATGTAAAGGACAATTGCTCTCATCAAGTGAGCAAGCGTTTAGGGACAACGGCTCCCGTAATTGCCCTCAACAAGAGAGCCTTTAGGGACAACGGATCTCACCATGTAAGTGACAATTGCTCTTATCAAGTGTGCAAGCATTAGGGACAACGGCTATCGTCATGTAAAGGGCAATTGCTCTCATCAAGTGAGCAAGGGTGTAGGGACAACGGCTCCCATAAAGTCAGGTATAATTGCTCTCAACAAGTGAGCCTTTAAGGACGACGGCTCTTATCATGGAAGAGACAAATTGCCCTTATAAAGGTAGCCTTTATAGACAACGGATCTCATCATGTAAGAGACAATTGCTCTTATCAAGTGTGGAAGCATTAGGGACAACGGCTATCATCATGTAAAGGGCATTTGCTCTCATCAAGTGAGCAAGCGTTTATGGACAACGGCTCCTATAAAGTGAAAAACAATTGCTCTCAACAAGTGAGCCTTTAGGGACATAGGCTCTTATCTTGGAAGAGACAAATTGCCCTTATAAAGGTAGCCTTTAGAGACAACGGATCTCATCATCTAAGTGACAATTGCTCTTATCAAG
Source organism: Artemisia argyi (assembly GCA_030686995.1). Lineage (NCBI taxonomy): Eukaryota > Viridiplantae > Streptophyta > Magnoliopsida > Asterales > Asteraceae > Artemisia > Artemisia argyi. Next base: position 92,164,700 of record CM060707.1, on the reverse strand, counting down.
TGTGGAAGCATTAGGGACAACGGCTATCATCATGTAATGGGCAATTACTCTCATCAAGTGAGCAAGCGTTTAGGGACAACGGATCCCATAAAGTCAAGTACAATTGCTCTCAACAAGTGAGCCTTTAAGGACAACGGGTCTTATCATGGAAGAGACATATTCCCCTTATAAAGGTAGCCTTTAGAAACAACGGATCTCATCATGTAAGTGACAATTGCTTTTATCAAGTGTGCAAGCATTAGGGACAGCGGCTATCATCATGTAAAGGGCAATTGCTCTCGTCAAGTGAGCAAGTGTTTAGGGACAACGACTCCCATAAAGTCAGGTACAATTGCTCTCAACAAATGAGCCTTTAAGGACAACGGCTCTTATCATGGAAGAGATAAATTGCCCACATAAAGGTAGCCTTTAGAGACAACGGATCTCATCATGTAAGTGACAATTACTCTTATCATGTGTGCAAGCATTAGGGATAACGGCTATCATCATATAAAGAACAATTGCTCTCATCAAGTGAGCAAGCATTTAGGGACAACGGCTACCATAAAGTAAGGTACAATTGCTCTCAACAAGTGAGTCTTTTGGGACAATGGCTCGTATCATATAAGGGACAAATTTCCCTCATAAAGTTAGCCTTTAGGGACAACGGGTCTCATCATGTAAGTGAAAATTGCTCTTATAAAGTATGCAAGCATTAGGGACAACGGCTATCATCATGTAAAGGGCAATTGCTCTCATCAAGTGAGCAAGCATTTAGGGACAACGGCTACCATAAAGTAAGGTACAATTGCTCTCAACAAGTGAGTCTTTTGGGACAATGGCTCGTATCATATGAGGGACAAATTTCCCTCATAAAGTTAGCCTTTAGGGACAACGGGTCTCATCATGTAAGTGAAAATTGCTCTTATAAAGTATGCAAGCATTAGGGACAACGGCTATCATCATGTAAAGGGCAATTGCTCTCATCAAGTGAGCAAGCGTTTAGGGACAACGGCTCCCATAAAGTCAGGTACAATTGTTCTCAACAAGTGGGCCTTTAGGGACAACGACTCTTATCATGTAAGAGACAAATTGCCCTTATAAAGGTTGCCTTTAGAGACAACGGATCTCATCATGTAAGTGACAATTGCTCTTATCAAGTGTGCAAGCATTAGGGACCACGGCTATCATCATGTAAAGGGCAATTGCTCTCATCAAGTGAGCAAGCGTGTAGGGACAATGGCTCCCATAAAGTCTGGTACAATTGCTCTCAACAAGTGAGCCTTTAAGGACAACGGCTCTTATCATGGAAGAGACAAATTGCCCTTATAAAGGTAGCCTTTAGAGACAACGGATCTCATCATGTAAGTGACAATTGCTCTTATCAAGAGTGGAAGCGTTTAGGGACAACGGCTCCTATAAAGTCAGGAACAATTGCTTTTAACAAGTGATCCTTTAGGGACATAGGCTCTTACCATGGAAGAGATAAATTGCCCTTATAAAGGTAGCCTTTAGAGACAACGAATTTCATCATGCAACTGACAATTGCTCTTGTCAAGTGTGCAAGCATTAGGGACAACTGCTAACATCATGTAAAGGACAATTGCTCTCATCAAGTGAGCAAGCGTTTAGGGACAATGGCTCCCATAAAGTCAGTTACAATTGCTCTCAACAAGTGAACCTTTAAGGACAACGGCTCTTATCATGGAAGAGACACTTTGCCCTTATAAAGGTAGCCTTTAGAGACAACGGATCTCATCAAGTAAGTGACAATTGCTCTTATCAAGTGTGCAAGCATTAGGGACAACGGATATCTTCATGTAAAGGGCAATTGCTCTCATCAAGTGAGCAAGCGTTTAGGGACAACGGCTCCCATAAAGTCAGGTACAATTGCTCTCAACAAGTGAGCCTTTAGGGACAACGGCTCTTATCATGGAAGAGACAAATTGCCCTTATAAAGGTTGCCTTTATAGACAACGGATCTCATCATGTAAGTGACAATTGCTCTTATCAAGTGTGCAAGCATTAGGGACAACGGCTATCATCATGTAAAGGGCAATTGCTCTCATCAATCGAGCAAGCTTTTAGGGAAAACGACTCCCATAAAGTCAGGTACAATTGCTTTCAACAAATGAGCCTTTAAGGACAACGGCTCTTATCATGGAAGAGATAAATTGCCCATATAAAGGTAGCCTTTAGAGACAACGGATCTCATCATGTAAGTGACAATTGCTCTTATCAAGTGTGAAGCATTAGGGAAAACGGCTATCATCATGTAAAGGGCATTTGCCCTCATCAAGTGAGCAAGCGTTTAGGGACAATGGCTCCCATAAAGTCAGGAACAATTGCACTCAACAAGTGAGCCTTTAGGGACAACGGCTCTTATCATAGAAGAGATAACGGATCTCATCATGTAAGTGACAATTACTCTTATCATGTGTGCAAGCATTAGAGACAACGGCTATCATCATATAAAGAACAATTGCTCTTATCATGTGTGCAAGCATTAGGGACAATGGCTATCATCATATAAAGAACAATTGCTCTCATCAAGTGAGCAAGCGTTTAGGGACAACGGCTACCATAAAGTAAGGTACAATTGCTCTCAACAAGTGAGTCTTTAGGGACAACGGCTCGTATCATACGAGGGACAAATTTCCCTCATAAAGTTAGCCTTTAGGGACAACGGGTCTCATCATGTAAGTGACAATTGCTCTTATCAAGTATGCAAGCATTAGGGACAAAGGCTATCGTCATGTAAAGGGCAATTGCTCTCATCAAGTGAGCAAGCGTTTAGGGACAACGGCTCCCATAAATCAGGTACAATTGCTCTCAAAAAGTGAGCCTTTAGGGACAACGGCTCTAATCATGGAAGAGACAAATTGCCCTTATAATGGTTGCCTTTAGAGACAACGGATCTCATCATGTAAGTGACAATTGCTCTTATCAAGTGTGCAAGCATTATGGACAACGGCTATCATCTTGTAAAGGGCAATTGCTCTCATCAAGTGAGCAAGCGTGTAGGGACAATGGCTCCCATAAAGTCAGGTACAATTGCTCTCAACAAGTGAGCCTTTAAGGACAATGGCTCTTATCGTGGAAGAGACAAATTGCCCTTATAAAGGTAGCCTTTTGAGATAACGGATCTCATCATGTAAGTGACAATTGCTCTTATCAGGAGTGGAGCATTAGGGACAACGACTATCATCATGTATAGGGCATTTGCTATCATCAAGTGAGCAAGCGTTTAGGGACAACGACTCCTATAAAGTCAGGAACAATTGCTCTTAACAAGTGAGCCTTTAGGGACAATGGCTCTTATCATGGAAGAGACAAATTGCCCTTATAAAGGTAGCCTTTAGAGACAACGGATCTCATCATGCATGTGACAATTGCTCTTATCAAGTGTGGAAGCATTAGGGACAACGGCTATCATCATGTAGTGGGCAATTACTCTCATCAAGTGAGCAAGCGTTTAGGGACAACGGCTCCCATAAAGTAAGGTAGGATTGCTCTCAACAAATGAGCCTTTAGGGACAACGGCACTTATCATGTAAGGGACAAATCGCCCTCATAAACTTAGACTTTAGGGTCAACGAATTTCATCATGCAAGTGTCAATTGCTCTTGTCAAGTGTGCAAGCATTAGGGACAACTGATATCATCATGTAAAGGACAATTGCTCTCATCAAGTGAGCAAGCGTTTAGGGACAACGGCTCCCATAAAGTCAGGTACAATTGCTCTCAACAAGTGAGCCTTTAGGTACAACGGCTCTTATCATGGAAGAGACAAATTGCCCTTATAAAGGTTGCCTTTAGAGACAATGGATCTCATCATGTAAGTGACAGATGCTCTTATAAAGTGTGCAAGCATTAGGGACAACGGCTATCATCATGTAAAGGGCAATTGCTCTCATCAAGTGAGCAAGCCTTTAGGGACAACGGCTCCCATAAAGTCAGGTACAATTGCTCTCAACAAATGAGCCTTTAAGGACAACGGCTCTTATCATCGAGGAGATAAATTGCCCATATAAAGGTAGCCTTTAGAGACAACGGATCTCATCATGTAAGCGACAATTGCTCTTATCAAGTGTGAAGCATTAGGGACAACAGCTATCATCATGTAATGGGCAATTACTCTCATCAAGTGAGGAAGCGTTTAGGGACAACGGCTCCCATAAAGTAAGGTAGAATTGCTCTCAAAAAATGAGCCTTTAGGGACAACGGCACTTATCATGTAAGGGACAAATCACCCTCATAAACTTAGACTTTAGGGACAACGAATTTCATCATGCAAGTGACAATTGCTCTTGTCAGGTGTGAAAGCATTAGGGACAACTGCTATCATCATGTAAAGGACAATTGCTCTCATCAAGTGAGCAAGCGTTTAGGGACAATGGCTCCCATAAAGTCAGGTACAATTGCTCAAAACAAGTGAACCATTAAGTACAACGGCTCTTATCATGGAAGAGACACATTGCCCTTATAAAGGTAGCCTTTAGAGACAACGGATCTCATAAAGTAAGTGACAATTGCTCTTATCAAGTGTGCAAGCATTAGGGACAACGGATATCATCATGTAAAGGGCAATTGCTCTCATCAAGAGAGCAAGCGTTTAGGGACAATGGCTCCCATAAAGTCAGGTACAATTGCTCTCTCAACAAGTGAGCCTTTAAGGACAACGGCACTTATCATGGAAGAAATAAATTGCCCATATAAAGGTAGCCTTTAGAGATAACGGATCTCATCATGTAAGTGACAATTGCTCTTATCAAGTGTGAAGCATTAGGGACAACGGCTATCATCATGTAAAGGGCATTTGCCCTCATCAAGTGAGCAAGCGTTTAGGGCCAACGGCTCCTATAAAATCAGGAACAATTGCACTCAACAAGTGAGCCTTTAGGTACAACGGCTCTTATCATGGAAGAGACAAGTTGCCCTTATAAAGGTAGCCTTTAGAGACAACGGATCTCACCATGTAAGTGACAATTGCTCTTATCAAGTGTGCATGCATTTGGGACAATGGCTATCATCATGTAAAGGGCAATTCTTCTCATCAACTGAGCAAGCGTTTAGGGACAACGGCTCCCGTGAAGTCAGGTACAATTGCTCTCAACAAGTGAGCCTTTAAAGACAACGGGTCTTTTCAGGGAAGAGACAAATTGCCCTTATAAAGGTAGCCTTTAGAGACAACGGATCTCATCATGTAAGTGACAATTGCTCTTATCAAGTGTGGAAGCATTAGGGACAACGGTTATCATCTTTTAATCGGCAATTACTCTCATCAAGTGAGCAAGCGTTTAGCGACAACGGCTCCCATAAAGTAAGGTAGAATTGCTCTCAACAAATGAGCCTATAGGGACAACGGCACTTATCATGTAAGGGACAAATCGCCCTCATAAACGTAGACTTTAGGGACAACGGATTTCATCATGCAAGTGACAATTGCTCTTGTCAAGTGTGCAAGCATTAGGGACAACTGCTATCATCATGTAAAGGACAATTGCTCTCATCAAGTGAGCACGCGTTTAGGGACAACGGCTCCCATAATTGCTCTCAACAAGTGAGTCTTTAGGGACAACGGCTCCCGTAATTGCTCTCAACAGGTGAGCATTTAGGGACAACGGCTCTTATCATGGAAGAGATAAATTGTACTTATAAAGGTAGCCTTTAGAGACAACGGATCTCACCATGTAAGTGACAATTGCTCTTATCAAGTGTGTAAGCATTAGGGACAACGGCAATCATCATGTAAAGGGCAATTGCTCTCATCAAGTGAGCAAGCGTGTAGGGACAACGGCTCCCATAAAGTAAGGTAGGATTGCTCTCAACAAATGAGCCTTTAGGGACAACGGCACTTATCATGTAAGGGACAAATCGCCCTCATAAACTTAGACTTTAGGGTCAACGAATTTCATCATGCAAGTGACAATTGCTCTTGTCAAGTGTGCAAGCATTAGGGACAACTGATATCATCATGTAAAGGACAATTGCTCTCATCAAGTGAGCAAGCGTTTAGGGACAATGGCTCCCATAAAGTCAGGTACAATTGCTCTCAACAAGTGAACCTTTAAGGACAATGGCTCTTATCATGGAAGAGACACATTGCCCTTATAAATGTAGCTTTAGAGACAACGTATCTCATCAAGTAAGTGACAATTGCTCTTATCAAGTGTGCAAGCATTAGGGACAACGGCTATCATCATGTAAAGGGCAATTGCTCTCATCAAGTGAGCAAGCGTTTAGGGACAACGGCTCCCATAAAGTCAGGTACAATTGCTCTCAACAAGTGAGCCTTTAGGTACAACGGCTCTTATCATGGAAGAGACAAATTGCCCTTATAAAGGTTGCCTTTAGAGACAATGGATCTCATCATGTAAGTGACAGATGCTCTTATCAAGTGTGCAAGCATTAGGGACAACGGCTATCATCATGTAAAGGGCAATTGCTCTCATCAAGTGAGCAAGCCTTTAGGGACAACGGCTCCCATAAAGTCAGGTAAAATTGCTCTCAACAAATGAGCCTTTAAGGACAACGGCTCTTATCATGGAGGAGATAAATTGCCCATATAAAGGTAGCCTTTAGAGACAACGGATCTCATCATGTAAGCGACAATTGCTCTTATCAAGTGTGAAGCATTAGGGACAACAGCTATCATCATGTAATGGGCAATTACTCTCATCAAGTGAGGAAGCGTTTAGGGACAACGGCTCCCATAAAGTAAGGTAGAATTGCTCTCAAAAAATGAGCCTTTAGGGACAACGGCACTTATCATGTAAGGGACAAATCACCCTCATAAACTTAGACTTTAGGGACAACGAATTTCATCATGCAAGTGACAATTGCTCTTGTCAGGTGTGAAAGCATTAGGGACAACTGCTATCATCATGTAAAGGACAATTGCTCTCATCAAGTGAGCAAGCGTTTAGGGACAATGGCTCCCATAAAGTCAGGTACAATTGCTCAAAACAAGTGAACCATTAAGTACAACGGCTCTTATCATGGAAGAGACACATTGCCCTTATAAAGGTAGCCTTTAGAGACAACGGATCTCATAAAGTAAGTGACAATTGCTCTTATCAAGTGTGCAAGCATTAGGGACAACGGATATCATCATGTAAAGGGCAATTGCTCTCATCAAGAGAGCAAGCGTTTAGGGACAATGGCTCCCATAAAGTCAGGTACAATTGCTCTCTCAACAAGTGAGCCTTTAAGGACAACGGCTCTTATCATGGAAGAAATAAATTGCCCATATAAAGGTAGCCTTTAGAGATAACGGATCTCATCATGTAAGTGACAATTGCTCTTATCAAGTGTGAAGCATTAGGGACAACGGCTATCATCATGTAAAGGGCATTTGCCCTCATCAAGTGAGCAAGCGTTTAGGGCCAACGGCTCCTATAAAATCAGGAACAATTGCACTCAACAAGTGAGCCTTTAGGTACAACGGCTCTTATCATGGAAGAGACAAGTTGCCCTTATAAAGGTAGCCTTTAGAGACAACGGATCTCACCATGTAAGTGACAATTGCTCTTATCAAGTGTGCATGCATTTGGGACAACGGCTATCATCATGTAAAGGGCAATTCTTCTCATCAACTGAGCAAGCGTTTAGGGACAACGGCTCCCGTGAAGTCAGGTACAATTGCTCTCAACAAGTGAGCCTTTAAAGACAACGGGTCTTTTCAGGGAAGAGACAAATTGCCCTTATAAAGGTAGCCTTTAGAGACAACGGATCTCATCATGTAAGTGACAATTGCTCTTATCAAGTGTGGAAGCATTAGGGACAACGGTTATCATCTTTTAATCGGCAATTACTCTCATCAAGTGAGCAAGCGTTTAGCGACAACGGCTCCCATAAAGTAAGGTAGAATTGCTCTCAACAAATGAGCCTATAGGGACAACGGCACTTATCATGTAAGGGACAAATCGCCCTCATAAACTTAGACTTTAGGGACAACGGATTTCATCATGCAAGTGACAATTGCTCTTGTCAAGTGTGCAAGCATTAGGGACAACTGCTATCATCATGTAAAGGACAATTGCTCTCATCAAGTGAGCACGCGTTTAGGGACAACGGCTCCCATAATTGCTCTCAACAAGTGAGTCTTTAGGGACAACGGCTCCCGTAATTGCTCTCAACAGGTGAGCATTTAGGGACAACGGCTCTTATCATGGAAGAGATAAATTGTACTTATAAAGGTAGCCTTTAGAGACAACGGATCTCACCATGTAAGTGACAATTGCTCTTATCAAGTGTGTAAGCATTAGGGACAACGGCAATCATCATGTAAAGGGCAATTGCTCTCATCAAGTGAGCAAGCGTGTAGGGACAACGGCTCCCATAAAGTAAGGTAGGATTGCTCTCAACAAATGAGCCTTTAGGGACAACGGCACTTATCATGTAAGGGACAAATCGCCCTCATAAACTTAGACTTTAGGGTCAACGAATTTCATCACGCAAGTGACAATTGCTCTTGTCAAGTGTGCAAGCATTAGGGACAACTGATATCATCATGTAAAGGACAATTGCTCTCATCAAGTGAGCAAGCGTTTAGGGACAATGGCTCCCATAAAGTCAGGTACAATTGCTCTCAACAAGTGAACCTTTAAGGACAACGGCTCTTATCATGGAAGAGACACATTGCCCTTATAAATGTAGCTTTAGAGACAACGTATCTCATCAAGTAAGTGACAATTGCTCTTATCAAGTGTGCAAGCATTAGGGACAACGGCTATCATCATGTAAAGGGCAATTGCTCTCATCAAGTGAGCAAGCGTTTAGGGACAACGGCTCCCATAAAGTCAGGTACAATTGCTCTCAACAAGTGAGCCTTTAGGTACAACGGCTCTTATCATGGAAGAGACAAATTGCCCTTATAAAGGTTGCCTTTAGAGACAATGGATCTCATCATGTAAGTGACAGATGCTCTTATCAAGTGTGCAAGCATTAGGGACAACGGCTATCATCATGTAAAGGGCAATTGCTCTCATCAAGTGAGCAAGCCTTTAGGGACAACGGCTCCCATAAAGTCAGGTAAAATTGCTCTCAACAAATGAGCCTTTAAGGACAACGGCTCTTATCATGGAGGAGATAAATTGCCCATATAAAGGTAGCCTTTAGAGACAACGGATCTCATCATGTAAGCGACAATTGCTCTTATCAAGTGTGAAGCATTAGGGACAACAGCTATCATCATGTAATGGGCAATTACTCTCATCAAGTGAGGAAGCGTTTAGGGACAACGGCTCCCATAAAGTAAGGTAGAATTGCTCTCAAAAAATGAGCCTTTAGGGACAACGGCACTTATCATGTAAGGGACAAATCACCCTCATAAACTTAGACTTTAGGGACAACGAATTTCATCATGCAAGTGACAATTGCTCTTGTCAGGTGTGAAAGCATTAGGGACAACTGCTATCATCATGTAAAGGACAATTGCTCTCATCAAGTGAGCAAGCGTTTAGGGACAATGGCTCCCATAAAGTCAGGTACAATTGCTCAAAACAAGTGAACCATTAAGTACAACGGCTCTTATCATGGAAGAGACACATTGCCCTTATAAAGGTAGCCTTTAGAGACAACGGATCTCATAAAGTAAGTGACAATTGCTCTTATCAAGTGTGCAAGCATTAGGGACAACGGATATTATCATGTAAAGGGCAATTGCTCTCATCAAGAGAGCAAGCGTTTAGGGACAATGGCTCCCATAAAGTCAGGTACAATTGCTCTCTCAACAAGTGAGCCTTTAAGGACAACGGCTCTTATCCTGGAAGAAATAAATTGCCCATATAAAGGTAGCCTTTAGAGATAACGGATCTCATCATGTAAGTGACAATTGCTCTTATCAAGTGTGAAGCATTAGGGACAACGACTATCATCATGTAAAGGGCATTTGCCCTCATCAAGTGAGCAAGCGTTTAGGGCCAACGGCTCCTATAAAATCAGGAACAATTGCACTCAACAAGTGAGCCTTTAGGTACAACGGCTCTTATCATGGAAGAGACAAGTTGCCCTTATAAAGGTAGCCTTTAGAGACAACGGATCTCACCATGTAAGTGACAATTGCTCTTATCAAGTGTGCATGCATTTGGGACAACGGCTATCATCATGTAAAGGGCAATTCTTCTCATCAACTGAGCAAGCGTTTAGGGACAACGGCTCCCGTGAAGTCAGGTACAATTGCTCTCAACAAGTGAGCCTTTAAAGACAACGGGTCTTTTCAGGGAAGAGACAAATTGCCCTTATAAAGGTAGCCTTTAGAGACAACGGATCTCATCATGTAAGTGACAATTGCTCTTATCAAGTGTGGAAGCATTAGGGACAACGGTTATCATCTTTTAATCGGCAATTACTCTCATCAAGTGAGCAAGCGTTTAGCGACAACGGCTCCCATAAAGTAAGGTAGAATTGCTCTCAACAAATGAGCCTTTAGGGACAACGGCACTTATCATGTAAGGGACAAATCGCCCTCATAAACTTAGACATTAGGGACAACGGATTTCATCATGCAAGTGACAATTGCTCTTGTCAAGTGTGCAAGCATTAGGGACAACTGCTATCATCATGTAAAGGACAATTGCTCTCATCAAGTGAGCACGCGTTTAGGGACAACGGCTCCCATAATTGCTCTCAACAAGTGAGTCTTTAGGGACAACGGCTCCCGTAATTGCTCTCAACAGGTGAGCATTTAGGGACAACGGCTCTTATCATGGAAGAGATAAATTGTACTTATAAAGGTAGCCTTTAGAGACAACGGATCTCACCATGTAAGTGACAATTGCTCTTATCAAGTGTGTAAGCATTAGGGACAACGGCAATCATCATGTAAAGGGCAATTGCTCTCATCAAGTGAGCAAGCGTGTAGGGACAACGTCTCCCATAAAGTCAGGTACAATTGCTCTCAACAAGTGAGCCTTTAAGGACAACGGCTCTTATCATGGAAGAGACAAATTGCCCTTATAAAGGTAGCCTTTAGAGACAACGGATCTCATCATGTAAGTGACAATTGCTCTTATCAAGTGTGGAAGCATTAGGGACAACGGCTAGCATCATGTAAAGGTCATTTGCTCTCGTCAAGTGAGCAAGCGTTTAGGGACAACGGCTCCTATAAAGTCAGGAACAATTGCTCTCAACAAGTGAGCCTTTAGGGACATAGGCTCTTATCATGGAAGAGACAAATTGCCCTTATAAAGGTAGCCTTTAGAGACAACGGATCTCATCATGTAAGTGACAATTGCTCTTATCAAGTGTGGAAGCATTAGGGACAACGGCTATCATCATGTAATGGGCAATTACTCTCATCAAGTGAGCAAGCGTTTAGGGACAACGGCTCCCATAAAGTCAGGTACAATTGCTCTCAACAAATGAGCCTTTAAAGACAACGGCTCTTATCATGGAAGAGATAAATTGCCCATATAAAGGTAGCCTTTAGAGACAACGGATCTCATCATGTAAGTGACAATTGCTCTTATCAAGTGTGAAGCATTAGGGACAACGGCTATCATCATGTAAAGGGCATTTGCCCTCATCAAGTGAGCAAGCGTTTAGGGACAATGGCTCCCATAAAGTCAGGAACAATTGCACTCAACAAGTGAGCCTTTAGGTACAACGGCTCTTATCATGGAAGAGACAAATTGCCCTTATAAAGGTAGCCTTTCGAGACAACGGATCTCATCATGTAAGTGACAATTACTCTTATCATGTGTGCAAGCATTAGAGACAACGGCTATCATCATATAAAGAACAATTGCTCTCATCAAGTGAGCAAGCGTTTAGGGACCACGGCTACCATAAAGTAAGGTACAATTGCTCTCAACAAGTGAGTCTTTTGGGACAACGGCTCGTATCATAAAGTAAGGTACAATTGCTCTCAACAAGTGAGCATTAGCCTTTAGAGACAACGGATCTCATCATGTAAGTGACAATTGCTCTTATCAAGTGTGGAAGCATTAGGGACAATGGCTATCATCATGTAATGGGCAATTACTCTCATCAAGTGAGCAAGCGTTTAGGGACAACGGCTCCTATAAAGTAAGGTAGAATTGCTCTCAACAAATGAGCCTTTAGGGACAACGGCACTTATCATGTAAGGGACAAATCGCCCTCATAAACTTAGACTTTAGGGACAACGAATTTCATCATGCAAGCGACAATTGCTCTTGTCAAGCGTGCAAGTATTAGGGACAACTGCTATCATCATGTAAAGGACAATTGCTCTCATCAAGTGAGCAAGCGTTTAGGGACAATGGCTCCCATAAAGTCAGGTACAATTGCTCTCAACAAGTGAACCTTTAAGGACAACGGCTCTTATCATGGAAGAGACACATTGCCCATATAAAGGTAGCCTTTAGAGACAACGGATCTCATCAAGTAAGTGACAATTGCTCTTATCAAGTGTGCAAGCATTAGGGACAACGGCTATCATCATGTAAAGGGCAATTGCTCTCATCAAGTGAGCAAGCGTTTAGGGACAACGGCTCCCATAAAGTCAGGTACAATTGCTCTCAACAAGTGAGCCTTTAAGGACAACGGCTCTTATCATGGAAGAGATAAATTGCCCATATAAAGGTAGCCTTTAGAGATAACGGATCTCATCATGTAAGTGACAATTGCTCTTATCAAGTGTGAAGCATTAGGGACAACGGCTATCATCAAGTAAAGGGCATTTGCCCTCATCAAGTGAGCAAGCGTTTAGGGCCAATGGCTCCCATAAAGTCAGGAACAATTGCACTCAACAAGTGAGCCTTTAGGTACAACGGCTCTTATCATGGAAGAGACAAATTGCGCTTATAAAGGTAGCCTTTAGAGACAACGGATCTCATCATGTAAGTGACAATTGCTCTTATCAAGTGTGCAAGCATTAGGGACAACGACAATCATCATGCAAAGGGCAATTGCTCTCATCAAGTGAGCATGCGTTTAGGGACAACGGCTCGCATAAAGTCAGGTACAATTGCTCTCAACAAGTGAGCCTTTAGGGACAACGAATCTTATAAAGGAAGAGACAAATTACATTTATAAAGGTAGCCTTTAGTGACAACGGATCTCACCATGTAAGTGACAATTGCTCTTATCAAGTGTGCAAGCATTAGGTACAACGGCTATCATCATGTAAAGGGCAATTGCTCTCATCAACTGAGCAAGCGTTTGGGGACAACGGCTCCCGTAAAGTTAGGTACAATTGCTCTCAACAAGTGAGCCTTTAAGGACAACGGCTCTTATCATGGAAGAGAAAAATTGCCCTTATAAAGGTAGCCTTTAGAGACAACGGATCTCATCATGTAAGTGACAATTGCTCTTATCAAGTGTGGAAGCATTAGGGACAACGGCTATCATCATGTAATGGGCTATTACTCTCGTCAAGTGAGCAAGCGTTTAGCGACAACGGCTCCCATAAAGTAAGGTAGAATTGCTCTCAACAAATGAGCCTTTAGGGACAACGGCACTTATCATGTAAGGGACAAATCGCCCTCATAAACTTAGACTTTAGGGACAACGGATTTTATCATGCAAGTGACAATTGCTCTTGTCAAGTGTGCAAGCATTAGGGACAACTGCTATCATCATGTAAATGACAATTGCTCTTGTCAAGTGTGCAAGCATTAGGGACAACTGCTATCATCATGTAAATGACAATTTCTCTCATCAAGTGAGCAAGCGTTTAGGGACAACGGCTCCCGTAATTGCTCTCAACAAGTGACTCTTTAGGGACAACGGCACCCGTAATTGCTCTCAACAAGTGAGCCTTTAGGGACAACGACTCTTATCATGGAAGAGACAAATTGTACTTATAAAGGTAGCCTTTAGAGACAACGGATCTCATCATGTAAGTGACAATTACTCTTATCAAGTGTGGAAGCATTAGGGACAACGGCTATCATCATGTAAAGGGCATTTGCTCTCATCAAGTGAGCAAGCGTTTAGGGACAACGGCTCCTATAAAGTCAGGAACAATTGCTCTCAACAAGTGAGCCTTTAGGGACATAGGCTCTTATCGTGGAAGAGACAAATTGCCCTTATAAAGGTAGCCTTTAGAGACAACGGATCTCATCAGGTAAGTGACAATTGCTCTTATCAAGTGTGGAAGCATTAGGGACAACGGCTATCATCATGTAATGGGCAATTACTCTCATCAAGTGAGCAAGCGTTTAGGGACAACGGCTCCCATAAAGTCAGGTACAATTTCTCTCAACAAGTAAGCCTTTAAGGACAACGGGTCTTATCATGGAAGAGACACATTGCCCTTACAAAGGTAGCCTTTAGAGACAACGGACCTCATCATGTAAGTGACAATTCCTCTTATCATACGTGCAAGCATTAGGGACAACGGCTATCATCATATAAAGGATAATTGCTCTCATCAAGTGAGCAAGCGTTTAGGGACAACGGCTACCATAAAGTAAGGTATAATTGCTCTCAACAAGTGAGTCTTTAGGGACAACGGCTCGTATCATATAAGGGACAAATTGCCCTCATAAAGTTAGCCTTTAGGGACAACGGGTCTCATCATGTAAGTGACAATTTCTCTTATCAAGTGTGCAAGCATTAGGGACAACGACTATCATCATGTAAAGGGCAATTGCTCTCATCAAGTGAGCAAGCGTTTAGGGACAACGGCTCCCATAAAGTCAGGTACAATTGCTCACAACAGGTGAGCCTTTAGGAACAATGGCTCTTATCATGGAAGAGACAAATTGCCCTTATAAAGGTTGCCTTTAGGGACAACGGATCTCATCATGTAAGTGACAATTGGTCTTATCAAGTGTGCAAGCATTAGGGACAATTGCTATCATCATGTAAAGGGCATTTGCCCTCATCAAGTGAGCAAGCGTTTAGGGCCAACGGCTCCCATAAAATCAGGAACAATTGCACTCAACAAGTGAGCCTTTAGGTACAACGGCTCTTATCATGGAAGAGACAAGTTGCCCTTATAAAGGTAGCCTTTAGAAACAACGGATCTCATCATATAAGTGACAATTGCTCTTGTCAAGTGTGCAAGCATTAGGGACAACGACTATCATCATGCAAAGGGCAATTGCTCTCATCAAGTGAGCAAGCGTTTAGGGACAACGGCTCGCATAATGTCAGGTAGAATTGCTCTCAACAAGTGAGCCTTTAGGGACAACGACTCTTATAAAGGAAGAGACAAATTACACTTATAAAGGTAGCCTTTAGAGACAACGGATCTCACCATGTAAGTGACAATTGCTCTTATCAAGTGTGCATGCATTTGGGACAACGGCTATCATCATGTAAAGGGCAATTCTTCTCATCAACTGAGCAAGCGTTTAGGGACAACGGCTCCCGTGAAGTCAGGTACAATTGCTCTCAACAAGTGAGCCTTTAAAGACAATGGGTCTTTTCAGGGAAGAGACAAATTGCCCTTATAAAGGTAGCCTTTAGAGACAACGGATCTCATCATGTAAGTGACAATTGCTCTTATCAAGTGTGGAAGCATTAGGGACAACGGTTATCATCATTTAATCGGCAATTACTCTCATCAAGTGAGCAAGCGTTTAGCGACAACGGCTCCCATAAAGTAAGGTAGAATTGCTCTCAACAAATGAGCCTTTAGGGACAACGGCACTTATCATGTAAGGGACAAATCGCCCTCATAAACTTAGACTTTAGGGACAACGGATTTCATCATGCAAGTGACAATTGCTCTTGTCAAGTGTGCAAGCATTAGGGACAACTGCTATCATCATGTAAAGGACAATTGCTCTCATCAAGTGAGCACGCGTTTAGGGACAACGGCTCCCATAATTGCTCTCCACAAGTGAGTCTTTAGGGACAACGGCTCCCGTAATTGCTCTCAACAAGTGAGCATTTAGGGACAACGGCTCTTATCATGGAAGAGATAAATTGTACTTATAAAGGTAGCCTTTAGAGACAACGGATCTCACCATGTAAGTGACAATTGCTCTTATCAAGTGTGTAAGCATTAGGGACAACGGCAATCATCATGTAAAGGGCAATTGCTCTCATCAAGTGAGCAAGCGTGTAGGGACAACGGCTCCCATAAAGTCAGGTACAATTGCTCTCAACAAGTGAGCCTTTAAGGACAACGGCTCTTATCATGGAAGAGACAAATTGCCCTTATAAAGGTAGCCTTTAGAGACAACGGATCTCATCATGTAAGTGACAATTGCTCTTATCAAGTGTGGAAGCATTAGGGACAACGGCTAGCATCATGTAAAGGTCATTTGCTCTCATCAAGTGAGCAAGCGTTTAGGGACAACGGCTCCTATAAAGTCAGGAACAATTGCTCTCAACAAGTGAGCCTTTAGGGACATAGGCTCTTATCATGGAAGAGACAAATTGCCCTTATAAAGGTAGCCTTTAGAGACAACGGATCTCATCATGTAAGTGACAATTGCTCTTATCAAGTGTGGAAGCATTAGGGACAACGGCTATCATCATGTAATGGGCAATTACTCTCATCAAGTGAGCAAGCGTTTAGGGACAACGGCTCCCATAAAGTCAGGTACAATTGCTCTCAACAAATGAGCCTTTAAGGACAACGGCTCTTATCATGGAAGAGATAAATTGCCTATATAAAGGTAGCCTTTAGAGACAACGGATCTCATCATGTAAGTGACAATTGCTCTTATCAAGTGTGAAGCATTAGGGACAACGGCTATCATCATGTAAAGGGCATTTGCCCTCATCAAGTGAGCAAGCGTTTAGGGACAATGGCTCCCATAAAGTCAGGAACAATTGCTCTCAACAAATGAGCCTTTAGGTACAACGGCTCTTATCATGGAAGAGACAAATTGCCCTTATAAAGGTAGCCTTTCGAGACAACGGATCTCATCATGTAAGTGACAATTACTCTTATCATGTGTGCAAGCATTAGAGACAACGATCACATTTGATCTAAAAAAAAAAAAAAAAAAAACCCTAAAAATCTCTCTCCCCTATGGAGATTTCCGGCCACCCTTCCCACTAAATTTCCGGCCAGAAAACCCTCCCCTACACGTCCTCTCTACCCTTTAATCGTTTATGGGGTATGCAATACGTTGTTTGGGATGTTTTCTTATTCAAGGGATGTGGCGGCTGTTCATGAAATCTTCTTTAGGGACGATTGAAATCCCTAACTGTTCTATAATTGTCGATCATCAATATTTGCCCTATTTTATGGGTGAATCTGGTGATATCGTTGTTAGGGTTTTCTAATCGCAGGTCATCATTAAGTCGACTTTAGGGTTTCGTTTTTCATGATTATTCATCCTAAGTCGGTTTAGTTTTTTGGTTTAATCGATCCTGCTCCCTTAATTCATAAGTCGGTTTTTTAAATCGATTTACATTTATATTAGGGTCGATCTGTCTCATGCATGCACATGGTTTTTAATTCAACGAATCCTGTTTAGGGTTTCGTTATGATTGGTGTGCGATTCCCTTGGTGCTGCTCTTTAGTGAGCAGTAAAGGGTTTTGGTTTGGTCGATCGTGTGTTTTCTGGAGATATCATTCTATGATCGAGTTTACTTGCTGGTGATGTACGGCTTCGCTGGTGCTTAAACACTTGAATGAAACCCTTTTTTAGGGTTTCGTTTTTTTCTTTATTCGCTTGGAGTGCATCTGTATATAACCCTTTTTTTAGGGTTTTGTTCGATTACTGCTGGTTCTTCTCAGATGTTGGTATTAATTTGTGGGTTTTGGAGAGAGTGGGTGTTAGGGTTATCCTATCTTGTGGTTGATCGTTGATTATTGCTGCTGTTTGGGGTGGTTTGTTATTGATGATCGACTGCCTATTGGTATGTTAGGGTTTTTAAACCCTAGTTTAGTGCTTATACGTGATATTGCTGCATGATCGTTCCACTTTTTTCTTGCTGCTTTTGATCGTTATGCTGGATGTCAAGCTGGATGTCATGTGATTGGAGGTGTATGGGTTCGTTATTATCTGCTGGTAGTTCATTATGATTCTGCTGGTTGTTGTGGATCACATCGATGGTAGTTGTAAGTTAAGTTTCTAGGGTAACTTATTCAAAAATCCTAGATTCGATCAATAGGAATGTCTCATTTTTTCTATGGATCGTTTAGGGGTGGTTCGATCTACATATTATGGTTTTATGTTAGGAGTTGGATTGAAGCTGCTCGTTTTTTATGGAAGTTAGGGATTCGCCCTATGTTAGTCCCATTGGTATGGGTATACGTTTTTGGGAGGTCCTATGCTTGGTGGATCATCATGTTTGGCTTGACTTCCTATCTTAGCGCATGGCTGATTCCATTATTTTATATGATGTATGTTGACCACATGGCTCTTAATCCTACTGCTTGTTTTCTTATGGGTTTGTGGATTGTGCTGCTGTGGTCGTGTTGGTTAGGATTTTTCTTAAACCTTTGTTTGTCGATGTGTTTCCTTATGTCGACTTGGGGATTGGTTTGGGTAATCCTATGTTGGTTCATTACGATCTTTGGCTGCTATGGTATTGTCTTAGGCTGATTTTCATGGCTGGTCGTTTTGATTTTCAATTGGAGGTTAAGTTCTGGGTTCTTATTTAAAAACTCTTTGATCGTTTGGAGGTGATTTGATCGTTTGGAGTTACTGGCTTTATTTGATCGTTACCTTATGATTGTAAGTTAGGGTTTGTTCTAAACTCTATTTATGGTCCATGGCAATTCTGGTTCGTTTGGATTTCAATCACTCTTCTTGGTTTAGAGGATGCTGAAGATGTACGGATCATGCTAATGGTTGGATTTGTGCTGCTGTTTATGGATGGTTGTCTATGGCAGGCTGCTACGTGGCAAGTTTGGACTTCTATGACGACTTTGAAGAATCAAGTTTTACTTGGCTAGCATTTAATGATTATTTTTTTATAGTCGTTGTAGTTTATGTTCAATGTAAGTTTATGTTTTATGTTTTGGTCAGTTGCACATGTTGTGCATGCTAGTTTTAAGAATGGCTTGTCATTCTTAGATAGGTGTCTTGTAAGTGTCCTAAGGGACTGAGGGCGAGGGAAATTACCCTCGTCATTTTGTACTTCAAAGTTTTTGGATAATGTCATTTACCAGGGTGCAGGATTACTCCCCTTTACCCAAAAAAAAAAGCATTAGAGACAACGGCTATCATCATATAAAGAACAATTGCTCTCATCAAGTGAGCAAGCGTTTAGGGACCACGGCTACCATAAAGTAAGGTACAATTGCTTTCAACAAGTGAGTCTTTTGGGACAACGGCTCGTATCATAAAGTAAGGTACAATTGCTCTCAACAAGTGAGCATTAGCCTTTAGAGACAACGGATCTCATCATGTAAGTGACAATTGCTCTTATCAAGTGTGGAAGCATTAGGGACAACGGCTATCATCATGTAATGGGCAATTACTCTCATCAAGTGAGCAAGCGTTTAGGGACAACGGCTCCCATAAAGTAAGGTAGAATTGCTCTCAACAAATGAGCCTTTAGGGACAATGGCACTTATCATGTAAGGGACAAATCGCCCTCATAAACTTAGACTTTAGGGACAACGAATTTCATCATGCAAGCTACAATTGCTCTTGTCAAGCGTGCAAGCATTAGGGACAACTGCTATCATCATGTAAAGGACAATTGCTCTCATCAAGTGAGCAAGCGTTTAGGGACAATGGCTCCCATAAAGTCAGGTACAATTGCTCTCAACAAGTGAACCTTTAAGGACAACGGCTCTTATCATGGAAGAGACACATTGCCCATATAAAGGTAGCCTTTAGAGACAACAGATCTCATCAAGTAAGTGACAATTGCTCTTATCAAGTGTGCAAGCATTAGGGACAACGGCTATCATCATGTAAAGGGCAATTGCTCTCATCAAGTGAGCAAGCGTTTAGGGACAACGGCTCCCATAAATTCAGGTACAATTGCTCTCAACAAGTGAGCCTTTAAGGACAACGGCTCTTATCATGGAAGAGATAAATTGCCCATATAAAGGTAGCCTTTAGAGATAACGGATCTCATCATGTAAGTGACAATTGCTCTTATCAAGTGTGAAGCATTAGGGAAAACGGCTATCATCAAGTAAAGGGCATTTGCCCTAATCAAGTGAACAAGCGTTTAGGGCCAATGGCTCCCATAAAGTTAGGAACAATTGCACTCAACAAGTGAGCCTTTAGGTACAACGGCTCTTATCATGGAAGAGACAAATTGCGCCTATAAAGGTAGCCTTTAGAGACAACGGATCTCATCATGTAAGTGACAATTGCTCTTATCAAGTGTGCAAGCATTAGGGACAACGACAATCATCATGCAAAGGGCAATTGCTCTCATCAAGTGAGCATGCGTTTAGGGACAACGGCTCGCATAAAGTCAGGTAAAATTGCTCTCAACAAGTGAGCCTTTAGGGACAACGACTCTTATAAAGGAAGAGACAAATTACATTTATAAAGGTAGCCTTTAGTGACAACGGATCTCACCATGTAAGTGACAATTGCTCTTATCAAGTGTGCAAGCATTAGGGACAACGGCTATCATCATGTAAAGGGCAATTGCTCTCATCAACTGAGCAAGCGTTTGGGGACAACGACTCCCATAAAGTTAGGTACAATTGCTCTCAACAAGTGAGCCTTTAAGGACAACGGCTCTTATCATGGAAGAGACAAATTACCCTTATAAAGGTAGCCTTTAGAGACAACGGATCTCATCATGTAAGTGACAATTGCTCTTATCAAGTGTGGAAGCATTAGGGACAACGGCTATCATCATGTAATGGGCTATTACTCTCGTCAAGTGAGCAAGCGTTTAGCGACAACGGCTCCCATAAAGTAAGGTAGAATTGCTCTCAACAAATGAGCCTTTAGGGACAACGGCACTTATCATGTAAGGGACAAATCGCCCTCATAAACTTAGACTTTAGGGACAACGGATTTCATCATGCAAGTGACAATTGCTCTTGTCAAGTGTGCAAGCATTAGGGACAACTGCTATCATCATGTAAATGACAATTGCTCTTGTCAAGTGTGCAAGCATTAGGGACAACTGCTATCATCATGTAAATGACAATTTCTCTCATCAAGTGAGCAAGCGTTTAGGGACAACGGCTCCCGTAATTGCTCTCAACAAGTGATTTTTAGGGACAACGGCACCCGTAATTGCTCTCAACAAGTGAGCCTTTAGGGACAACGACTCTTATCATGGAAGAGACAAATTGTACTTATAAAGGTAGCCTTTAGAGACAACGGATCTCATCATGTAAGTGACAATTACTCTTATCAAGTGTGGAAGCATTAGGGACAACGGCTATCATCATGTAAAGGGCATTTGCTCTCATCAAGTGAGCAAGCGTTTAGGGACAACGGCTCCTATAAAGTCAGGAACAATTGCTCTCAACAAGTGAGCCTTTAGGGACATAGGCTCTTATCATGGAAGAGACAAATTGCACTTATAAAGGTAGCCTTTAGAGACAACGGATCTCATCAGGTAAGTGACAATTGCTCTTATCAAGTGTGGAAGCATTAGGGACAACGGCTATCATCATGTAATGGGCAATTACTCTCATCAAGTGAGCAAGCGTTTAGGGACAACGGCTCCCATAAAGTCAGGTACAATTTCTCTCAACAAGTGAGCCTTTAAGGACAACGGGTCTTATCATGGAAGAGACACATTGCCCTTACAAAGGTAGCCTTTAGAGACAACGGACCTCATCATGTAAGTGACAATTCCTCTTATCATACGTGCAAGCATTAGGGACAACGGCTATCATCATATAAAGGATAATTGCTCTCATCAAGTGAGCAAGCGTTTAGGGACAACGGCTACCATAAAGTAAGGTATAATTGCTCTCAACAAGTGAGTCTTTAGGGACAACGGCTCGTATCATATAAGGGACAAATTGCCCTCATAAAGTTAGCCTTTAGGGACAACGGGTCTCATCATGTAAGTGACAATTTCTCTTATCAAGTGTGCAAGCATTAGGGACAACGGCTATCATCATGTAAAGGGCAATTGCTCTCATCAAGTGAGCAAGCATTTAGGGACAACGGCTCCCATAAAGTCAGGTACAATTGCTCACAACAGGTGAGCCTTTAGGAACAATGGCTCTTATCATGGAAGAGACAAATTGCCCTTATAAAGGTTGCCTTTAGGGACAACGGATCTCATCATGTAAGTGACAATTGGTCTTATCAAGTGTGCAAGCATTAGGGACAATGGCTATCATCATGTAAAGGGCAATTGCTCTCATCAAGTGAGCAAACGTTTAGGGACAACGGCTCCCATAAAGTCAAGTACGATTGTTCTCAACAAGTGAGCCTGTAAGGACAACGGCTCTTATCATGGAAGAGATAAATTGCCCATATAAAGGTAGCCTTTAGAGACAACGGATCTCATCATGTAAGTGACAATTTCTCTTATCAAGTGTGAAGCATTTGGGACAACGGCTATCATCATGTAAAGGGCATTTTCCCTCATCAAGTGAGCAAGCGTTTAGGGACAATGGCTCCCATAAAGTCAGGAACAATTGAACTCAACAAGTGAGCCTTTAGGGACAACGGCTCTTATCATGGAATAGACAAATTGCCCTTATAAAGGTAGCCTTTAGAGACAACGGATCTCGTCATGTAAGTGACAATTGCTCTTATCAAGTGTGCAAGCATTAGGGACAACAGCTATCATTATGTAAAGGGCAATTGCTCTCATCAAGTGAGCAAGCGTTTAGGGACAAATGCTCCTATAAAGTCAGGTACAATTGCTCTCAACAAGTGTGCCTTTAGGGACAACGACTCTTATCAAGGAAGAGACAAATTGCACTTATAAAGGTAGCCTTTAGAGACAACGGATCTCACCATGTAAGTGACAATTGCTCTTATCAAGTGTGCAAGCATTAGGGACAACGGCTATCCTCATGTAATGGGCAATTGCTCTCATCAACTGAGCAAGCGTTTAGGGACAACGGCTCCCGTAAAGTCAGTTACAATTGCTCTCAACAAGTGAGCCTTTAAGGACAACGGCTCGTATCATGGAAGAGACGAATTGCCCTTATAAAGGTAGCCTTTAGAGACAACGGATCTCATCATGTAAGTAACAATTGCTCTTATCAAGTGTGGAAGCATTAGGGACAACGGCTATCATCATGTAATGGGCAATTACTCTCATCAAGTGGGCAAGCGTTTAGGGACAACGGCTCCCATAAAGTAAGGTAGGATTGCTCTCAACAAATGAGCCTTTAGGGACAACGGCACTTATCATGTAAGGGACAAATAGCCCTCATAAACTTAGACTTTAGGGACAACGGATTTCATCATGCAAGTGACAATTGCTCTTGTCAAGTGTGCAAGCATTTGGGACAACTTCTATCATCATGTAAAGGACAATTGCTCTCATCATGTGAGCAAGCGTTTAGGGATAACGGCTCCCATAATTTCTCTCAACAAGTGAGTCTTTATGGACAACGGCTCCCATAATTGCTCTCAACAAGTGAGTCTTTAGGGACAACAGCTTTTATCATGGAAGAGACAAATTGCACTTATAAAGGTAGCCTTTAGAGACAACAGATCTCACCATGTAAGTGACAATTGCTCTTATCAAGTGTGCAAGCATTAGGGACAACGACTATCATCATGTAAAGGGCAATTGCTCTCATCAAGTGAGCAAGCGTTTAGGGACAACGGCTCCCATAAAGTCAGGTACAATTGCTCTCAACAAGTGAGCCTTTAAGGACAACGGCTCTTATCATGGAAGAGACAAATTGCCCTTATAAAGGTAGCCTTTAGAGACAACGGATCTCATCATGTAAGTGACAATTGCTCTTATCAAGTGTGGAAGCATTAGGGTCAATGGCTATCATCATGTAAAGGGCATTTGCTCTAATCAAGTGAGCAAGCGTTTTGGGACAACGGCTCCTATAAAGTCAGGAACAATTGCTCTCAACAAGTGAGCCTTTAGGGACATAGGCTCTTATCATAGAAGAGACAAATTGCCCTTATAAAGGTAGCCTTTAGAGACAACGGATCTCATCATGTAAGTGACAATTGCTCTTATCAAGTGTGGAATCATTAGGGACAACGGCTATCATCATGTAATGGGCAATTACTCTCATCAAGTGAGCAAGCGTTTATCTCTCTCTCTAGATGGCGATTTAGAAAACCCTAACTATGCTCAATCGTTCTCATCAAATTTGCCATTTAATCCATTGATTCCTGTAATCTTTTGTCTATTCCATTGATTAAACCTTGTGTTTTATCATTGGTTATTCAAATCGTTACTTTTTTCATTCGAATTAGGGCAGATCGGGTGTGTCATTTTTTAGGGTTTCTAAATCGCCATCTATTTATCCAATCGATCAGTATCTTATTTGATTCCTATAGTTGGTTATTGATTGATTTCATATATATATATATATATATATATATATATATATATATATATATATATATATATATATATATATATATATATATATATATATATATAGACTTTTGAGCCTTAAGCATTAGGGACAAGAAACCCCTAAATCCTCTCTGGAGAAAAAAGCGACTAAAACCCTAACACCCCTAAATCGATCGCATCATCTAATCCTCCATCAAATCGACCCTATTTTTTGCTCTAATCTGTTCTAGTGATTAATTTACATTCGTGTTTATTGATTCTAATCCAGATTTGGAGTGAATTGTATTTGTTTGCTGTCGGTTTTGTTGGATCGCTATTTTAGGGTTCTTTGGGTATCGTTGGTTTTTATATACCGACTTCTTTTGTAGTCGGTTTGTTTGGAGTATATTTATTGTTGATCGTGATCTATTTATCCTATTCTTTACTGATCGACGTTCATGATGATGGGTGGTTTTTTTGATTTCACTCGCTAAAAACCCTAATCGATTAGATTAGGGTTTTATCTTCTTTATTTGGTTCGTATGCTTCTTGCTGTTCGATTATTGTTCGTTTGTTTGGTTTCCTGCTGGTTGTTGAGAGATGAATAGGGGTTTTTTGAGTCCTAAAATTGCTAAGAAGGCTGCTAACATTCCTAGTGTTGATGTTGGAGAGTTAGATGCTCGTATGAAACGATTGAAAGGTGATGAGGCTGAGGACGCCGGTGTTACTCAGCCTAGGAATGATGTTAGGGTTGTTGCAACACATCAAGAGGAGTCGGTTCCAATTGATGTTGATGGTACTTTCGTCCAATCTGATGTGATGGATACACATACTCCTAATTCGACTATTGAACAAGTGAAGCCGGTTTCACTTGATGCTACTGATTCGAATGGGAGTATTGGGGTAAAGGTGGCTGATTTTGTGAATAAGGAAAATGTTATGGATGATGTGTATGCTTCGGATCAGCCGAGCGCTACGGAACTGCCTAATGCTTCTCCACAGCCTAATGTGGAGCAATTAATTGCTAACGCGAATATGCATTTTGAGGATGCTATGAATAAACTTGATAGGGATATTGCTAATATGGCGTCTTCGTCTTTGAACTGTCTGGGTGGTTCGAGTGGCACTAATGTGAAAAGTACTACTACATCTATTTCTTGTTTTTGTGTGATTATGAAAACTCAGAAGTATGGTACTAATGTGGAGGAGGTTTTAAAGGCTAGTGGTGATAGTTCTAATCTTGCTGGTTCTAATGTTGCCGATTCTAATAACGTGGGTGATAGTTCTAATGTTGCCGGATCTAACCCAAGTGCTAATATGAGTGGTCCTACTTCTTTTGCTAATGTGGTGAATCCGGAAAGGGTAACTAGGAAGGTTAATTTTCGGTCTTTGGTTAATGAGGTGCGCATTGAGAACCATGATACTTTTCTTCCAAAGGCTGCAATGGAGGGTGTTTTGAACCGTTATGACAATACTCTTGTTGGTTTCTTTGTTGGCAAGAATATTGCCTTTCCGTTGGTTCAAAACTATGTCACTAATACGTGGGGTAAGTTTGGTTTGAAGAAAGTTATGAAAAATGATGATGGGGTTTTCCTCTTTAAATTTGATTCTAAAGAGGGTGTTGATAACGTGATGCAACGGGGTCCTTGGATTATTCGTAGTTCACCTTTGATTCTTACCAAATGGACTCCTGATGTGTCGCTGACTAAGAGTGAGGTTACTAAACTACCCGTGTGGATCAAATTGCACAATGTGCCATTGCTTGCTTATTCTGAAGACGGCTTGAGCTTGATTGCTACTCAGGTTGGTAAACCGATTATGTTGGACGCGTTTACAAGCTCAATGTGTTTTGATTCTTGGGGCCGTATTAGCTATGCTCGTGCGTTAGTGGAAATATCTTCCGAATCTGAATTTAAGCATGAGGTTACTATGGCTATACCTAAGAAGGATGATAGTGGTATTATTTCTGCATGCATCAAGGTTGAGTATGAATGGAAGCCTCCTCACTGTTCAAGGTGTAATGTGTTTGGGCATGACCGTAATGGTTGTCCAAAGAGTGTCAAGGAGCCTGCCCGTACTAGTGATGCTGATGTTGCTCCCACTACTTCGTTAGAAGAGACCGATGATGGTTTCAAGGAAGTTCAGAATCGGAAAGCTAAAGGTAGAGGTAAGAAGTTGTCAAGTGGTATTAATATGAGTAAGGGGCCTACACTAGCTCCTAAAAAGAAAGTTTATGTTGCTAAGAATAAGACTCAAGATGCTGCTTCTTCTAAAGTGGCTAATTCAAGCGGGTCGTCTGTGCCAACGTCTAACGCGTTTGGGGTTCTTGATGCGCAAGATTCTGATGTGAATGATGTTCCTAGTGCATCAAATGGTATTCCTAGTGGTGAGGCTGATTTGGAACGTCCTAGTGTTAGTAATACGGTAGCGGAAAAGGTAGGATCTCATTCGAGTGGTGCATCAAGTGGTATTTCTAGTGGTGAGGCTGATTTGGAACGTTCAAGTGGTAGTAATAAGGTAGCGGACAAGGTTGGATCTCATTCATGTGGTAGTAATAAGCCTAGTTCTTCTTCTACTCCTCCGATTGCTGCTACTAAGTTATCTAATCCATTCACTAAGGTAGGGGATGTGATTTGTTCGGATAGTGATGATGATGAGGTTTTGGAGCCGGTGACTTCTAGTTATCTTGCTTCAGGAGGTGGCGGCGATGATCTTGAAGATTTTATGTCTGATGATTACGCTGCTCAAGTTTATGATCTACCAGGACACTTGGCTGAATTTTGTGACATGTATGATATTAATCTCCTAGGTCGTGGTAGAAAGTAATGTTTTTGGTTTGGTAGGTCATAGGAATGGTTTATCTTTCTTATGTCTTTTGTTTGGTTGTTGCTGTTAGGTGCTTGTAAGTTGCCCATGTAACGGGCCGAGATGAGAGATTCACTCTCATCCGTTGTACTTAAACGTTTTTTGGTTAATGCAATTTACCAGGGTAAAGCCCTTTTACCCAATATATATATATATATAAAACCCTAACATATCCCTCATTCTTTCAAATGATTCTGTTTAGGGTTTTTTTTTGGGTCGGTGTTATAGCCTGATCGCAATTCTATTCATGGGTTGTATTCAGATCGACTCTAGTTATCTTTTACGATTAGGGTTTGCAGATCACATTTATTATTTGCGCGATCTGTTTCTTTGGATTGGTGGTTTGCTTGCTGATGTTATGCCTTCATGTTTATACGAAACCTTGTTTGGGTTTCTGATTTCAGCGTGCAAGTCTAGGTTGGTTGGTTCCTGGGTACTTTAACGCTCACTTGATAGCCGTTGGTACAAAGAAATGTTTATGCCTATGTAACGGGCTTAGATATGGGACTTCACCCATATCCATTGTACTTAAATGATTTTTTTTTTTTTTTTTTTTTTTTTTTTACAAAAAGGTAAAATATATTAAATAAAATGGAAAGTTATATACAAACAAAAGCACAAGAGAAGAAAAAGAATAGGACAACCCCTATCACAATTCTCTCTTGCCTAGAAACAAAATTACCAAAAATAACAATAGACAAAGACCAAACTAATAACAACTAAGCTGCAAATACAAAAGAAACAAATGACCAAAACTACAAGTCCATAACCATAAGCAACCCCCTGAAATCAAATTTAGAATAGAGACAGCTTAATCTAGAACTACTTGTGAACTCTGAATACATGGGGTACTCCAAAGGAATCAACCAAAAGAGCTCCAAACATCACCATTCACAAGCAGTCCATAGAAAGCAATAAGACTAAACCTGAAAGCAGGGGAGAAACTGAATACAAAAAGGACCAAATGCAGCAGAAACCACAAGTGTAATAACCATGTAGAAATAGATAACCAAAACACCAAAGCAGCATCAATCTACATGATCTTTGAAGATCTTCAGGTCTTGTAAACTTCAGCATCAGACCTCAATACTCTCTTGCCTGGAAAAGGATGAAACTTCAGCATAACAACACCAGACAGAATGGCCAATGAAATCATTCAGGTCTGCATAACTTGAAACTCAGATCTGTAAAAGGATGAATCACCAATAACATCAATCATCCAAACACCTTGTCTCGTTAAAAAACCTTGCCAAATAAAAACCCTGTGGGAAAACTTTGAGCAAGGAAAAAGAGTACAAGGTAAATTCGCGTTAGAGTACCAAAAGATCAAATCAAATAAAGCGCAACTCCTGCAAACACAAACCACCCCATACCCCAACCAAGAATCAAAGAACTCCATAAATATAGTAATGAACAGAATGTCATTCCAACTAAACCCATACCCAAACCTGACAATCAAAAAATCAGCTAATAACCAGAAAACAAACCAAACCATGGGAAACCACAGAGGAAAACAGTCAATACAATCAAACCCATAGATATCGGCATTACTCCAAAACCTAATAGTCCTCACCAGGCCCTCCTTAGGGATGAAATAAACCAAAATCCATGCAAGATAATTAACTGAATTCTTGTTAGACATCCAATAACACCATCTGACCAGGTAAAGAAAACCAGCACCATCGTCACAATCAAAAACTTGATTACAACTCCAAAACCCCGTACCTGGACATAACCAACAGACCCACCACACACGAAAATCAACGGGCCTGTAAGCAAATAAACAATATCGAGAAGTGATATGACAATATATAAAACTAGGATTCAAAATAGGCCTAAACCACAGATTATACCAAACACCATGATGCAACAATGATCTGTTCATGTATCTGAAACAGAGCATGTGCATAAGTAACATGAACCAAGTATTAAGTAACACCATAATCACCATAATGATTCCTACTACCATCACAGAACTGATTGCCACCATTATCACCATTTGTAGTCTTCAACGGAATCTTCCAGACTAAAGCAGCCCTCCTTGCTTCCAAAGATTGCTTGATTTTCAGACCCATCAATTTATGCCTCACCGTATCCACAATAATCTTAAAAAGAGTCTCGTCAGTCCTGAAATCTTTTTGAAAAATCCTGATATTGCGTTCTTGCCATAAGAAATACACCACAGCACCAAAGACTAACCGCTGAATGACACTCCAAATGGAGTTGTTAGTAGTCTTAATAGACAAACCTGAAACCACTTCAGCCCAATTACATGACAAATCCTCAAGCTTACATAACGGCTTCAAATTATCCCACACCCTTTTAGAGAACTCACATTTAAAAAATAATTGACAATGAGTCTCATCTTCATTATTGCAAAGAGGACACAGAACACTAGATACATTAAACCATTTGGAAATTCTATCAGTAGTTTTAAGTCTGCCACGCATTGCCATCCAAAGCACAAAGGCATGCCTAGGAATACATTGAGTAAACCAAATAAGCTTATACCGAATAACCTTAGGGCTGTCTAATCTTAAAGCTTTCCATGCTTCTTTAACAATAAACACCACCTCCTTATTCTTTTTATTAATCCATAATACCTTATCCTCAAAATCATCAATTAAAATCGGAACAGGAACATTTAAAAATTCACCAAATAAACCATTCCAATCTATAGGCCATTTCCATCCATTATTGTCAATCCAATCAGCAACCTTATCATTCACATTAAAGCCATGCTCAACAAGAAAACTATGAGTGATAATCTTGCACAAAGGACCGTTAACGTGCCATTTATCAAACCACATAGAGCAATTCTTGCCATTTCCTAACTTATACGCAACAAAAGAGCGAATCTTATCCCTAAGGCTTAATATCTGATTCCATCCTGATGCACCATGCTCAAAACTAACATTAAACCAAATATTTCTATCTTTAACCCTATACGCATGAACCCATTTAACCCAAAGAGAGTCCTTCTTACAAATGACATTCCAGAGATATTTTGATATTAAAGCCTCATTCATGAGTCTGAGTGGTTTAAGACCAAGACCACCCTAACTTTTGGGTTTGCAAATATCATTCCACGAAACACAAGCAATACCACTGCCATCACCCCTGCCAAACCACAAAAAATTCATACAAATCTTGTCAATACCGTCATAGACATGGGAAGGAAGTAAGAACATGGATGCCCAATAAATATGAAGAGAAGAAAGCACAGAAGATATTAACTGAAGCCTACCAGCAAACGATAACGTTTTGTTTCTCCAATCATTAATCCGGTTTTTCACTTTTTGAATCAAATCTCTACAATCTTCATTAGTAATCCTCTTACCAGACAGTGGAATACCCAAATATTTCAAAGGAAGAGTACCAATTTTGAAAGGCATTGCAAGCAAAATTCTATTCCTAATAGGATCGGGAACGCTTCCAAAAAAGGCAACACTCTTGGATAAACTAGGAAATAGGCCAGAACACATAGCAAATTCATCTAATATACAAGCAGAAATCTCGTCACCATGGCAAAGAAGTAATAGATCGTCCGCAAAACACAAATGGGTCAGATGGAGCTTGTGACAACCCAAATGATATCTAAACCTATCATCTCTCCTAATCTGCCTCCTAATCATCAAATTAAATACTTCCATAACAATAGTAAATAAGTAAGGCGAAATCAGATCTCCTTGCCTAAGACCACGCCTACTTTTAAAGAAACCATGTAATTCACCATTAACACATATAGAAAAGGAAGCGGAGGTAAGACATACCATAATCCAATGAATCATGGAACTGTGGAATCCAAATTGCACAAGAACCGTCTTCAAAAAATCCCAATTCACTGTATCGTACGCCTTCTGGATATCAACCTTAAACGCACACTTACTAGAAGTACGCTTCCAGTTATACCCCTTCAAGAACTCCTGAGCTAATAATATGTTGTCACTAATCTGCCGTCCCGGAATAAAAGCACTTTGGTTGCAGTCAATCAAACTACAAAGACCCTCTTTCAAATGGTTAGTGATAACTTTACTTATGCACTTATAAATGACATTCCCACATGCAATGGGACGATAATCAGACACCTTCAATGGAACCTGCAACTTAGGTATAAGAGATATAACATTAGCATTGAATTCACCAAGCAACTTACCCGAACTGAAAAACTCTTTTACTGCAGCACACACATCGACAGTGACAATACTCCATGAAGCTTTAAAGAACTTAGAAGTGTAACCGTCCGGGCCAGCAGCTTTGTCATCTTCGATACTAAACATCGCATCTTTGATTTCAATATCAGAAATAGGTCTGATCATACTAACAGCAACATCAAGGTCAAGCTTCTTAATGAACAGATCATCACAGTCATCTAAAGGAATCACATCATCTTCAGCCCCCAAAAAACGCTCAAAATGATTAACAAAACATCTCGGAACATCATCACCATAAAATTTATTACCCTGATCATCACAAACCAACTGAATCCTACTCTTATTAACCCTACTCTTGAGCACATTATGAAAATAGGAGGTATTCTGATCACCATCTTTTAACCATTGAACCTTGGTTTTTTGTCTAAGTAAACTAGCCTCATCCCTAACGGCTTCCTGATAAGCTTTACAAAACACATACTCTTCTTCTCTAAGGCAAGGATTATTAGGCTCCTTATCCAACTCATGCTGAACTCTCTTAAGTTCAACCCTCAAAGCCTTGACCTTATTAAACACATTACCATTGAACTCTCTTAAATGATTTTTGATTTATGCAATTTACCGGGGTACAGGATTATTCCCCTTTACCCAAAAAAAATATTTTTTGGTTGTTACCCTTTGATAGGGTTTGTATTGCCATAAGGTTGGAAGAGGGGTGATTAATTCTGATTGGAAGTTTGTGAACGAATGGTAGTCAACTGCTTTGGGGGTATCGAGAGAGATGGTAGACAAGTTTGTGAGGGTATCTTGTTCAAAAGCCCTTGGCTCGAGCCAAGACCTGCTGATCATTCAAGTTACATTAAGTCTTGGTTTTGTTGCTGCTGGTTGTTGCGGTTTGGGATCCTTATGCATCGTTTCAAAGTCATGTTGTCAATCTTATCTAATGTTTTGATCGATGTTACTGGTTTGTGGGTATTGTGCTATTGGCTATTTGCTCTTATACACTATCATTATTGGTGCTCGGATCAACATGCATGGTACGGTTGTAATTTGTTTTTAAGCAGCATGTATTGGGTGTATAGAGCTTGGATCATTTTATGTTTCAACCTATCATGTGGTTTGGATTGTGTTATTAATAATATGGAACATGCGTGTTTCTATTCGTTGATTGAGGGTTGGTACAAGATTTGTAATACCGTGTGCATGGTTTTGCAACAGTTTGGCGATTTCCTTTAGTGATCACATGTGAGTTTAAAGGGTTGGTGTGTATTCATGCTAATATTTTAAGTCTTTGTGTGATCATGGGAGGTGTGGTGCATTGTGACTTGATCATTGGCTGTCTTCAAGTGTTTCACTCGGATTTATTGGAAGATGGGTTCAAGTATATGCTGGAAGGTAGGGTCGCTTAGACCATGGTTATGTTTCAAATTTGATTGCTATGGATTCCACTCTTATTAGGTTATTAGATTATGCTTATTGCATAATACTAATAGAAGACGCAAATGGATTTGATTCGGAAGAGCACTTGGAAGGCGGGGAAACTTGATTATGGGTTTCTTTGGGTGAAGATCTGGATCGCTATGATGACTTGGAAGACTTATATGTTTATTTTGTATCTTTATCTTTAGTCATTGTTAGTTTGTATTTGGATTTGGTAGTTATAAGAATGGCATGTCATTCTTATATAGTGGATAGGTTAATGTCCGTAGGGACTGAGATGAGGGACTCACTCTCATCCATTGTACTTCAATGTTTTTTGGTTTTATATATTTACCAGGGTGCAGGATTACTCCCCTTTACCCAAAAAAAAAAAGCGTTTAGGGACAACGGCTCCCATAAAGTAAGGTAGAATTGCTCTCAACAAATGAGCCTTTAGGGAAAACAGCACTTATCATGTAAGGGACAAATCGCCCTCATAAATTAAGACTTTAGGGACAACGGATTTCATCAAGCAAGTGACAATTGCTCTTGTCAAGTGTGCAAGCATTAGGGACAACTGCTATCATCATGTAAAGGACAATTGCTCTCATCAAGTGAGCAAGCATTTAGGGACAACGGCTCCCATAAAGTCAGGTACAATTGCTCTCAACAAGTGAACCTTTAAGGACAACGGCTCTTATCATGGAAGAGACACATCGCCCTTATAAAGGTAGCCTTTAGAGACCACGGATCTCATCATGTAAGTGACAATTGCTCTTACCAAGTATGCAAGCATTAGGGACAACGGCTATCATCATATAAAGGACAATTGCTCTCATCAAGTGAGCAAGCGTTTAGGGACAACGGCTACCATAAAGTAAGGTACAATTGCTCTCAACAATTGAGTCTTTAGGGACAACGGCTCGTATCATATAAGGGACAAATTGCCGTCATAAAGTTACCCTTTAGGGACAACGGGTCTCATCATGTAAGTGACAATTGCTCTTATCAAGTGTGCAAGCATTAGGGACAACGGCTATCATCATGTAAAGGGCAATTGCTCTCATCAAGTGAGCAAGCGTTTAGGGACAACGACTCCCATAAAGTCAGGTACAATTGCTCTCAACAAGTGAGCCTTTAGGGACAACGGATCTTATCATGGAAGAGACAAATTACCCTTATAAAGGTAGCCTTTAGAGACAACGGATCTCATCATGTAAGAGACAATTGGTATTATCAAGTGTGCAAGCATTAGGGACAACGGCTATCATCATGTAAAGGGCAATTGCTCTCATCAAGTGAGCAAGCGTTTAGGGACAACGACTCCCATAAAGTCAGGTACAATTGCTCTCAACAAGTGAGCCTTTAGGGACAACGGATCTTATCATGGAAGAGACAAATTACCCTTATAAAGGTAGCCTTTAGAGACAACGGATCTCATCATGTAAGAGACAATTGGTATTATCAAGTGTGCAAGCATTACGGACAACGGCTATCATCATATAAAGGGCAATTGCTCTCATCAAGTGAGCAAGCGTTTACGGACAACGGCTCCCATAAAGTCAGGTACAATTGCTCTCAACAAGTGAGCCTTTAAGGACAATGGCACTTATCATGGAAGAGATAAATTGCCCATATAAAGGTAGCCCTTAGAGACAACGGATCTCATCATGTAAGTGACAATTGCTCTTATCAAGTGTGAAGCATTAGGGACAACGGCTATCATCATGTAAAGGGCATTTTCTCTCATCTAGTGAGCAAGCGTTTAGGGACAACGGCTCCCATAAAGTCAGGAACAATTGCACTCAAAAAGTGAGCCTTTAGGGACAACGGCTCTTATCATGGAAGAGACAAATTGCCCTTATAAAGGTAGCCTTTAGAGACAACGGATCTCATCATGTAACTGAGAATTGCTCTTATCAAGTGTGCAAGCATTAGGGACAACTGCTATCATCATGTAAAGGACAATTGCTCTCATCAAGTGATCAAGCGTTTAGGGACAACGGCTCCCATAAAGTCAGGTACAATTGCTCTCAACAACTGAGCCTTTAGGGACAACGACTCTTATCATGGAAGAGACAAATTGTACTTATAAAGGTAGCCTTTAGAGACAACAGATCTCACCATGTAAGTGATAATTGCTCTTATCAAGTGTGAAAGAATTAGGGACAACGGCTATCATCAAGTAAAGGGCAATTGCTCTCATCAACTGAGCAAGCGTTTAGGGACAACGGCTCCCATAAAGTCAGGTACAATTGCTCTCAACAAGTGAGCCTTTAGGGACAACGACTCTTATCATGGAAGAGACAAATTGTACTTATAAAGGTAGCCTTTAGAGACAACAGATCTCACCATGTAAGTGATAATTGCTCTTATCAAGTGTGAAAGAATTAGGGACAACGGCTATCATCAAGTAAAGGGCAATTGCTCTCATCAACTGAGCAAGCGTTTAGGGACAACGGCTCCCATAAAGTCTGGTACAATTGCTCTCAACAAGTGAGCTTTTTAGGACAACGGCTCTTATCATGGAAGAGACACACTGCCCTTATAAAGGTAGCCTTTAGAGACAACGGATCTCATCATGTAAGTGACAATTGCTCTTATCAAATGTGGAAGCATTAGGGACAACGGCTATCATCATGTAAAGGGTAATTGCTCTCATCAAGTGAGCAAGCGTTTAGGGACAACGGCTCCCATAAAGTCAGGAACAATTGCTCTCAACAAGTGAGCCTTTAGGGACAATGGCTCTTATCATGGAAGAGACAAATTGCCCTTATAAAGGTAGCCTTTAGAGACAACGGATCTCATCATGTAAGTGACAATTGCTCTTATCAAATGTGGAAGCATTAGGGACAACGGCTATCATCATGTAAAGGGTAATTGCTCTCATCAAGTGAGCAAGCGTTTAGGGACAACGGCTCCCATAAAGTCAGGAATAATTGCTCTCAACAAGTGAGCCTTTAGGGACAATGGCTCTTATCATGGAAAAGACAAATTGCCCTTATAAAGGTAGCCTTTAGAGACAACGGATCTCATCATGTAAGTGACAATTGCTCTTATCAAGTGTGCAAGCATTAGGGACAACGGCTATCATCATGTAAAGGACAATTGCTCTCATCAAGTGAGCAAGCGTTTAGGGACAACGGCTACCATAAAGTAAGGTACAATTGCTCTCAACAATTGAGACTTTAGGGACAACGGCTCGTATCATATAAGGGACAAATTGCCCTCATAAAGTTACCCTTTAGGGACAACGGGTCTCATCATGTAAGTGACAATTGCTCTTATCAAGTGTGCAAGCATTAGGGACAACGGCTATCATCATGTAAAGGGCAATTGCTCTTATCAAGTGAGCAAGCGTTAAGGGACAACAACTCCCATAAAGTCAGGTACAATTGCTCTCAACAAGTGAGCCTTTAGGGACAACGGATCTTATCATGGAAGAGACAAATTACCCTTATAAATGTAGCCTTTAGAGACAACGGATCTCATCATGTAACTGAGAATTGCTCTTATCAAGTGTGCAAGCATTAGGGACAACTGCTATCATCATGTAAAGGACAATTGCTCTCATCAAGTGATCAAGCGTTTAGGGACAACGGCTCCCATAAAGTCAGGTACAATTGCTCTCAACAACTGAGCCTTTAGGGACAACGACTCTTATCATGGAAGAGACAAATTGTACTTATAAAGGTAGCCTTTAGAGACAACAGATCTCACCATGTAAGTGATAATTGCTCTTATCAAGTGTGAAAGAATTAGGGACAACGGCTATCATCAAGTAAAGGGCAATTGCTCTCATCAACTGAGCAAGCGTTAAGGGACAACGGCTCCCATAAAGTCAGGTACAATTGCTCTCAACAAGTGAGCCTTTAGGGACAACGACTCTTATCATGGAAGAGACAAATTGTACTTATAAAGGTAGCCTTTAGAGACAACAGATCTCACCATGTAAGTGATAATTGCTCTTATCAAGTGTGAAAGAATTAGGGACAACGGCTATCATCAAGTAAAGGGCAATTGCTCTCATCAACTGAGCAAGCGTTTAGGGACAACGGCTCCCATAAAGTCAGGTACAATTGCTCTCAACAAGTGAGCCTTTAGGGACAACGACTCTTATCATGGAAGAGACAAATTGTACTTATAAAGGTAGCCTTTAGAGACAACAGATCTCACCATGTAAGTGATAATTGCTCTTATCAAGTGTGAAAGAATTAGGGACAACGGCTATCATCAAGTAAAGGGCAATTGCTCTCATCAACTGAGCAAGCGTTTAGGGACAACGGCTCCCATAAAGTCAGGTACAATTGCTCTCAACAACTGAGCCTTTAGGGACAACGACTCTTATCATGGAAGAGACAAATTGTACTTATAAAGGTAGCCTTTAGAGACAACAGATCTCACCATGTAAGTGATAATTGCTCTTATCAAGTGTGAAAGAATTAGGGACAACGGCTATCATCAAGTAAAGGGCAATTGCTCTCATCAACTGAGCAAGCGTTTAGGGACAACAGCTCCCATAAAGTCTGGTACAATTGCTCTCAACAAGTTAGCTTTTAAGGACAACGGCTCTTATCATGGAAGAGACACATTGCCCTTATAAAGGTAGCCTTTAGAGACAACGGATCTCATCATGTAAGTGACAATTGCTCTTATCAAATGTGGAAGCATTAGGGACAACGGCTATCATCATGTAAAGGGTAATTGCTCTCATCAAGTGAGCAAGCGTTTAGGGACAACGGCTCCCATAAAGTCAGTAACAATTGCTCTCAACAAGTGAGCCTTTAGGGACAATGGCTCTTATCATGAAAGAGACAAATTGCCCTTATAAAGGTAGCCTTTAGAGACGACGGATCTCACCATGTAAGTGACAATTGCTCATATCAAGTGTGCAAGCATTAGGGACAACGGCTATCATCATGTAAAGGGCAATTGCTCTCATCAAGTGAGCAAGCGTTTAGGGACAACGGCTCTGATAAAGTCAGGTACAATTGCTCTCAACAAGTGAGCCTTTAAGGACAACGGCTCTTATCATGGAAGAGACAAATTGCCCATATAAAGGTAGCCTTTAGAGACAATGGATCTCATCATGTAAGCGACAATTGCTCTTATCAAGTGTGGAAGCATTAGGGACAATGGCTATCATCATGTAAAGGGCATTTTCTCTCATCAAGTGAGCAAGGGTTTAGGGACAACGGCTCCAATAAAGTCAGGAACAACTGCTCTCAACAAGTGAGCCTTTAGGGACAATGGCTCTTATCATGAAAGAGACAAATTGCCCTTATAAAGGTAGCCTTTAGAGACAACGGATCTCATCATGTAAGTGACAATTGCTCTTATCAAGTGTGCAAGCATTAGGGACAACGGCTATCATCATGTAAAGGGCAATTGCTCTCATCAAGTGAGCAAGCGTTTAGGGACAACGGCTCTGATAAAGTCAGGTACAATTGCTCTCAACAAGTGAGCCTTTAAGGACAACGGCTCTTATCATGGAAGAGACAAATTGCCCATATAAAGGTAGCCTTTAGAGACAATGGATCTCATCATGTAAGCGACAATTGCTCTTATCAAGTGTGGAAGCATTAGGGACAATGGCTATCATCATGTAAAGGGCATTTTCTCTCATCAAGTGAGCAAGGGTTTAGGGACAACGGCTCCAATAAAGTCAGGAACAATTGCTCTCAACAAGTGAGCCTTTAGGGACAATGGCTCTTATCATGAAAGAGACAAATTGCCCTTATAAAGGTAGCCTTTAGAGACAACGGATCTCATCATGTAAGTGACAATTGCTCTTATCAAGTGTGCAAGCATTAGGGACAACGGCTATCATCATGTAAAGGGCAATTTCTCTCATCAAGTGAGCAAGCGTTTAGGGACAACGGCTCCCATAAAGTCAGGTACAATTGCTCTCAACAACTTAGCCTTTAGGGACAACGACTCTTATCATGGAAGAGACAAATTGTACTTATAAAGGTAGCCTTTAGAGACAACAGATCTCACCATGTAAGTGATAATTGCTCTTATCAAGTGTGAAAGAATTAGGGACAACGGCTATCATCAAGTAAAGGGCAATTGCTCTCATCAACTGAGCAAGCGTTTAGGGACAACGGCTCCCATAAGTTCAGGTACAATTGATCTCAACAACTGAGCCTTTAGGGACAACGACTCTTATCATGGAAGAGACAAATTATACTTATAAAGGTAGCCTTTAGAGACAACAGATCTCACCATGTAAGTGATAATAGCTCTTATCAAGTGTGAAAGAATTAGGGACAACGGCTATCATCAAGTAAAGGGCAATTGCTCTCATCAACTGAGCAAGCGTTTAGGGACAACGGCTCCCATAAAGTCTGGTACAATTGCTCTCAACAAGTGAGCTTTTAAGGACAACGGCTCTTATCATGGAAGAGACACATTGCCCTTATAAAGGTAGCCTTTAGAGACAACGGATCTCATCATGTAAGTGACAATTGCTCTTATCAAATGTGGAAGCATTAGGGACAACGGCTATCATCATGTAAAGGGTAATTGATCTCATCAAGTGAGCAAGCGTTTAGGGACAACGGCTCCCATAAAGTCAGTAACAATTGCTCTCAACAAGTGAGCCTTTAGGGACAATGGCTCTTATCATGAAAGAGACAAATTGCCCTTATAAAGGTAGCCTTTAGAGACGACGGATCTCACCATGTAAGTGACAATTGCTCATATCAAGTGTGCAAGCATTAGGGACAACGGCTATCATCATGTAAAGTGCAATTGCTCTCATCAAGTGAGCAAGCTTTTAGGGACAACGGCTCTGATAAAGTCAGGTACAATTGCTCTCAACAAGTGAGCCTTTAAGGACAACGGCTCTTATCATGGAAGAGACAAATTGCCCATATAAAGGTAGCCTTTAGAGACAATGGATCTCATCTTATCAAGTGTGGAAGCATTAGGGACAACGGCTATCATCACGTAAAGGGCATTTTCTCTCATCAAGTGAGCAAGCGTTTAGGGACAACGGCTCCAATAAAGTCAGGAACAATTGCTCTCAACAAGTGAGCCTTTAGGGACAATGGCTCTTATCATGGAAGAGACAAATTGCCCTTATAAAGGTAGCCTTTAGAGACAACGGATCTCATCATGTAAGTGACAATTGCTCTTATCAAGTGTGCAAGCATTAGGGACAACGGCTATCATCATGTAAAGGGCAATTTCTCTCATCAAGTGAGCAAGCGTTTAGGGACAACGGCTCCCATAAAGTCAGGTACAATTGCTCTCAACAACTTAGCCTTTAGGGACAACGACTCTTATCATGGAAGAGACAAATTGTACTTATAAAGGTAGCCTTTAGAGACAACAGATCTCACCATGTAAGTGATAATTGCTCTTATCAAGTGTGAAAGAATTAGGGACAACGACTATCATCAAGTAAAGGGCAATTGCTCTCATCAACTGAGCAAGCGTTTAGGGACAACGGCTCCCATAAGGTCAGGTACAATTGCTCTCAACAACTGAGCCTTTAGGGACAACGACTCTTATCATGGAAGAGACAAATTGTACTTATAAAGGTAGCCTTTAGAGACAACAGATCTCACCATGTAAGTAATAATTGCTCTTATCAAGTGTGAAAGAATTTGGGACAACGGCTATCATCAAGTAAAGGGCAATTGCTCTCATCAACTGAGCAAGCGTTTAGGGACAACGGCTCCCATAAAGTTTGGTACAATTGCTCTCAACAAGTGAGCTTTTAAGGACAACGGCTCTTATCATGGAAGAGACACATTGCCCTTATAAAGGTAGCCTTTAGAGACAACGGATCTCATCATGTAAGTGACAATTGCTCTTATCAAATGTGGAAGCATTAGGGACAACGGCTATCATCATGTAAAGGGTAATTGCTCTCATCAAGTGAGCAAGCGTTTAGGGACAACGGCTCCC
Organism: Artemisia argyi; assembly: GCA_030686995.1. Taxonomy (NCBI): domain Eukaryota; kingdom Viridiplantae; phylum Streptophyta; class Magnoliopsida; order Asterales; family Asteraceae; genus Artemisia; species Artemisia argyi. The sequence continues at coordinate 92,124,082 of CM060707.1, read as the reverse complement.
ATAAAGTCAGGAACAATTGCTCTCAACAAGTGAGCCTTTATGGACAATGGCTCTTATCATGGAAGTGACAAATTGCCCTTATAAAGGTAGCCTTTAGAGACAACGGATCTCATCATGTAAGTGACAATTGCTCTTATCAAGTGTGGAAGCATTTGGGACAACGACTATCATCATGTAAAGGGCATTTGCTCTCATCAAGTGAGCAAGCGTTTAGGGACAACGGCTCCCTTAAAGTCAGGAACAATTGCTCTCAACAAGTGAGCCTTTTGGGACAATGGCTCTTATCATGGAAGAGACAAATTGCCCATATAAAGGTAGCCTTTAGAGACAACGGATCTCATCATGTAAGTGACAATTGCTCTTATCAAGTGTGCAAGCATTAGGGACAACGGCTATCATCATGTAAAGGACAATTGCTCTCATCAAGTGAGCAAGCGTTTAGGGACAACGGCTACCATAAAGTAAGGTACAATTGCTCTCAATAATTGAGTCTTTAGGGACAACGGCTCGTATCATATAAGGGACAAATTGCCCTCATAAAGTTACCCTTTAGGGACAACGGGTCTCATCATGTAAGTGACAATTGCTCTTATCAAGTGTGCAAGCATTAGGGACAACGGCTATCATCATGTAAAGGGCAATTGCTCTCATCAAGTGAGCAAGCGTTTAGGGACAACGACTCACATAAAGTCAGGTACAATTGCACTCAACAAGTGAGCCTTTAGGGACAACGGCTCTTATCATGGAAGAGACAAATTGCCCTTATAAAGGTAGCCTTTAGAGACAACAGATCTCACCATGTAAGTGATAATTGCTCTTATCAAGTGTGCAAGCATTAGGGACAACGGCTATCATCATGTAAAGGGCAATTTCTCTCATCAAGTGAGCAAGCGTTTAGGGACAACGGCTCCCATAAAGTCAGGTACAATTGCTCTCAACAACTTAGCCTTTAGGGACAACGACTCTTATCATGGAAGAGACAAATTGTACTTATAAAGGTAGCCTTTAGAGACAACAGATCTCACCATGTAAGTGATAATTGCTCTTATCAAGTGTGAAAGAATTAGGGACAACGGCTATCATCAAGTAAAGGGCAATTGCTCTCATCAACTGAGCAAGCGTTTAGGGACAACGGCTCCCATAAGGTCAGGTACAATTGCTCTCAACAACTGAGCCTTTAGGGACAACGACTCTTATCATGGAAGAGACAAATTATACTTATAAAGGTAGCCTTTAGAGACAACAGATCTCACCATGTAAGTGATAATTGCTCTTATCAAGTGTGAAAGAATTAGGGACAACGGCTATCATCAAGTAAAGGGCAATTGCTCTCATCAACTGAGCAAGCGTTTAGGGACAACAGCTCATATAAACTCTGGTACAATTGCTCTCAACAAGTTAGCTTTTAAGGACAACGGCTCTTATCATGGAAGAGACACATTGCCCTTATAAAGGTAGCCTTTAGAGACAACGGATCTCATCATGTAAGTGACAATTGCTCTTATCAAATGTGGAAGCATTAGGGACAACGGCTATCATCATGTAAAGGGTAATTGCTCTCATCAAGTGAGCAAGCGTTTAGGGACAACGGCTCCCATAAAGTCAGTAACAATTGCTCTCAACAAGTGAGCCTTTAGGGACAATGGCTCTTATCATGAAAGAGACAAATTGCCCTTATAAAGGTAGCCTTTAGAGACGACGGATCTCACCATGTAAGTGACAATTGCTCATATCAAGTGTGCAAGCATTAGGGACAACGGCTATCATCATGTAAAGGGCAATTGCTCTCATCAAGTGAGCAAGCGTTTAGGGACAACGGCTCTGATAAAGTCAGGTACAATTGCTCTCAACAAGTGAGCCTTTAAGGACAACGGCTCTTATCATGGAAGAGACAAATTGCCCATATAAAGGTAGCCTTTAGAGACAATGGATCTCATCATGTAAGCGACAATTGCTCTTATCAAGTGTGGAAGCATTAGGGACAATGGCTATCATCATGTAAAGGGCATTTTCTCTCATCAAGTGAGCAAGGGTTTAGGGACAACGGCTCCAATAAAGTCAGGAACAATTGCTCTCAACAAGTGAGCCTTTAGGGACAATGGCTCTTATCATGAAAGAGACAAATTGCCCTTATAAAGGTAGCCTTTAGAGACAACGGATCTCATCATGTAAGTGACAATTGCTCTTATCAAGTGTGCAAGCATTAGGGACAACGGCTATCATCATGTAAAGGGCAATTTCTCCCATCAAGTGAGCAAGCGTTTAGGGACAACGGCTCCCATAAAGTCAGGTACAATTGCTCTCAACAACTTAGCCTTTAGGGACAACGACTCTTATCATGGAAGAGACAAATTGTACTTATAAAGGTAGCCTTTAGAGACAACAGATCTCACCATGTAAGTGATAATTGCTCTTATCAAGTGTGAAAGAATTAGGGACAACGGCTATCATCAAGTAAAGGGCAATTGCTCTCATCAACTGAGCAAGCGTTTAGGGACAACGGCTCCCATAAGTTCAGGTACAATTGCTCTCAACAACTGAGCCTTTAGGGACAACGACTCTTATCATGGAAGAGACAAATTATACTTATAAAGGTAGCCTTTAGAGACAACAGATCTCACCATGTAAGTGATAATTGCTCTTATCAAGTGTGAAAGAATTAGGGACAACGGCTATCATCAAGTAAAGGGCAATTGCTCTCATCAACTGAGCAAGCGTTTAGGGACAACGGCTCCCATAAAGTCTGGTACAATTGCTCTCAACAAGTGAGCTTTTAAGGACAACGGCTCTTATCATGGAAGAGACACATTGCCCTTATAAAGGTAGCCTTTAGAGACAACGGATCTCATCATGTAAGTGACAATTGCTCTTATCAAATGTGGAAGCATTAGGGACAACGGCTATCATCATGTAAAGGGTAATTGATCTCATCAAGTGAGCAAGCGTTTAGGGACAACGGCTCCCATAAAGTCAGTAACAATTGCTCTCAACAAGTGAGCCTTTAGGGACAATGGCTCTTATCATGAAAGAGACAAATTGCCCTTATAAAGGTAGCCTTTAGAGACGACGGATCTCACCATGTAAGTGACAATTGCTCATATCAAGTGTGCAAGCATTAGGGACAACGGCTATCATCATGTAAAGTGCAATTGCTCTCATCAAGTGAGCAAGCGTTTAGGGACAACGGCTCTGATAAAGTCAGGTACAATTGCTCTCAACAAGTGAGCCTTTAAGGACAACGGCTCTTATCATGGAAGAGACAAATTGCCCATATAAAGGTAGCCTTTAGAGACAATGGATCTCATCATGTAAGCGACAATTGCTCTTATCAAGTGTGGAAGCATTAGGGACAATGGCTATCATCATGTAAAGGGCATTTTCTCTCATCAAGTGAGCAAGGGTTTAGGGACAACGGCTCCAATAAAGTCAGGAACAATTGCTCTCAACAAGTGAGCCTTTAGGGACAATGGCTCTTATCATGAAAGAGACAAATTGCCCTTATAAAGGTAGCCTTTAGAGACAACGGATCTCATCATGTAAGTGACAATTGCTCTTATCAAGTGTGCAAGCATTAGGGACAACGGCTATCATCATGTAAAGGGCAATTTCTCTCATCAAGTGAGCAAGCGTTTAGGGACAACGGCTCCCATAAAGTCAGGTACAATTGCTCTCAACAACTTAGCCTTTAGGGACAACGACTCTTATCATGGAAGAGACAAATTGTACTTATAAAGGTAGCCTTTAGAGACAACAGATCTCACCATGTAAGTGATAATTGCTCTTATCAAGTGTGAAAGAATTAGGGACAACGGCTATCATCAAGTAAAGGGCAATTGCTCTCATCAACTGAGCAAGCGTTTAGGGACAACGGCTCCCATAAGTTCAGGTACAATTGCTCTCAACAACTGAGCCTTTAGGGACAACGACTCTTATCATGGAAGAGACAAATTATACTTATAAAGGTAGCCTTTAGAGACAACAGATCTCACCATGTAAGTGATAATTGCTCTTATCAAGTGTGAAAGAATTAGGGACAACGGCTATCATCAAGTAAAGGGCAATTGCTCTCATCAACTGAGCAAGCGTTTAGGGACAACGGCTCCCATAAAGTCTGGTACAATTGCTCTCAACAAGTGAGCTTTTAAGGACAACGGCTCTTATCATGGAAGAGACACATTGCCCTTATAAAGGTAGCCTTTAGAGACAACGGATCTCATCATGTAAGTGACAATTGCTCTTATCAAATGTGGAAGCATTAGGGACAACGGCTATCATCATGTAAAGGGTAATTGATCTCATCAAGTGAGCAAGCGTTTAGGGACAACGGCTCCCATAAAGTCAGTAACAATTGCTCTCAACAAGTGAGCCTTTAGGGACAATGGCTCTTATCATGAAAGAGACAAATTGCCCTTATAAAGGTAGCCTTTAGAGACGACGGATCTCACCATGTAAGTGACAATTGCTCATATCAAGTGTGCAAGCATTAGGGACAACGGCTATCATCATGTAAAGTGCAATTGCTCTCATCAAGTGAGCAAGCGTTTAGGGACAACGGCTCTGATAAAGTCAGGTACAATTGCTCTCAACAAGTGAGCCTTTAAGGACAACGGCTCTTATCATGGAAGAGACAAATTGCCCATATAAAGGTAGCCTTTAGAGACAATGGATCTCATCATGTAAGCGACAATTGCTCTTATCAAGTGTGGAAGCATTAGGGACAATGGCTATCATCATGTAAAGGGCATTTTCTCTCATCAAGTGAGCAAGGGTTTAGGGACAACGGCTCCAATAAAGTCAGGAACAATTGCTCTCAACAAGTGAGCCTTTAGGGACAATGGCTCTTATCATGAAAGAGACAAATTGCCCTTATAAAGGTAGCCTTTAGAGACAACGGATCTCATCATGTAAGTGACAATTGCTCTTATCAAGTGTGCAAGCATTAGGGACAACGGCTATCATCATGTAAAGGGCAATTTCTCTCATCAAGTGAGCAAGCGTTTAGGGACAACGGCTCCCATAAAGTCAGGTACAATTGCTCTCAACAACTTAGCCTTTAGGGACAACGACTCTTATCATGGAAGAGACAAATTGTACTTATAAAGGTAGCCTTTAGAGAAAACAGATCTCACCATGTAAGTGATAATTGCTCTTATCAAGTGTGAAAGAATTAGGGACAACGGCTATCATCAAGTAAAGGGCAATTGCTCTCATCAACTGAGCAAGCGTTTAGGGACAACGGCTCCCATAAGTTCAGGTACAATTGCTCTCAACAACTGAGCCTTTAGGGACAACGACTCTTATCATGGAAGAGACAAATTATACTTATAAAGGTAGCCTTTAGAGACAACAGATCTCACCATGTAAGTGATAATTGCTCTTATCAAGTGTGAAAGAATTAGGGACAACGGCTATCATCAAGTAAAGGGCAATTGCTCTCATCAACTGAGCAAGCGTTTAGGGACAACGGCTCCCATAAAGTCTGGTACAATTGCTCTCAACAAGTGAGCTTTTAAGGACAACGGCTCTTATCATGGAAGAGACACATTGCCCTTATAAAGGTAGCCTTTAGAGACAACGGATCTCATCATGTAAGTGACAATTGCTCTTATCAAATGTGGAAGCATTAGGGACAACGGCTATCATCATGTAAAGGGTAATTGATCTCATCAAGTGAGCAAGCGTTTAGGGACAACGGCTCCCATAAAGTCAGTAACAATTGCTCTCAACAAGTGAGCCTTTAGGGACAATGGCTCTTATCATGAAAGAGACAAATTGCCCTTATAAAGGTAGCCTTTAGAGACGACGGATCTCACCATGTAAGTGACAATTGCTCATATCAAGTGTGCAAGCATTAGGGACAACGGCTATCATCATGTAAAGTGCAATTGCTCTCATCAAGTGAGCAAGCGTTTAGGGACAACGGCTCTGATAAAGTCAGGTACAATTGCTCTCAACAAGTGAGCCTTTAAGGACAACGGCTCTTATCATGGAAGAGACAAATTGCCCATATAAAGGTAGCCTTTAGAGACAATGGATCTCATCTTATCAAGTGTGGAAGCATTAGGGACAACGGCTATCATCACGTAAAGGGCATTTTCTCTCATCAAGTGAGCAAGCGTTTAGGGACAACGGCTCCAATAAAGTCAGGAACAATTGCTCTCAACAAGTGAGCCTTTAGGGACAATGGCTCTTATCATGGAAGAGACAAATTGCCCTTATAAAGGTAGCCTTTAGAGACAACGGATCTCATCATGTAAGTGACAATTGCTCTTATCAAGTGTGCAAGCATTAGGGACAACGGCTATCATCATGTAAAGGGCAATTGCTCTCATCAAGTGAGCAAGCGTTTAGGGACAACGACTCCCATAAAGTCAGGTACAATTGCACTCAACAAGTGAGCCTTTAGGGACAACGGCTCTTATCATGGAAGAGACAAATTGCCCTTATAAAGGTAGCCTTTAGAGACAACAGATCTCACCATGTAAGTGATAATTGCTCTTATCAAGTGTGCAAGCATTAGGGACAACGGCTATCATCATGTAAAGGGCAATTTCTCTCATCAAGTGAGCAAGCGTTTAGGGACAACGGCTCCCATAAGTTCAGGTACAATTGCTCTCAACAACTGAGCCTTTAGGGACAACGACTCTTATCATGGAAGAGACAAATTATACTTATAAAGGTAGCCTTTAGAGACAACAGATCTCACCATGTAAGTGATAATTGCTCTTATCAAGTGTGAAAGAATTAGGGACAACGGCTATCATCAAGTAAAGGGCAATTGCTCTCATCAACTGAGCAAGCGTTTAGGGACAACGGCTCCCATAAAGTCTGGTACAATTGCTCTCAACAAGTGAGCTTTTAAGGACAACGGCTCTTATCATGGAAGAGACACATTGCCCTTATAAAGGTAGCCTTTAGAGACAACGGATCTCATCATGTAAGTGACAATTGCTCTTATCAAATGTGGAAGCATTAGGGACAACGGCTATCATCTTGTAAAGGGTAATTGCTCTCATCAAGTGAGCAAGCGTTTAGGGACAACGGCTCCCATAAAGTCAGGAACAATTGCTCTCAACAAGTGAGCCTTTATGGACAATGGCTCTTATCATGGAAGAGACAAATTGCCCTTATAAAGGTAGCCTTTAGAGACAACGGATCTCATCATGTAAGTGACAATTGCTCTTATCAAGTGTGGAAGCATTTGGGACAACGACTATCATCATGTAAAGGGCATTTGCTCTCATCAAGTGAGCAAGCGTTTAGGGACAACGGCTCCCATAAAGTCAGGAACAATTGCTCTCAACAAGTGAGCCTTTTGGGACAATGGCTCTTATCATGGAAGAGACAAATTGCCCTTATAAAGGTAGCCTTTAGAGACAACGGATCTCATCATGTAAGTGACAATTGCTCTTATCAAGTGTGCAAGCATTAGGGACAACGGCTATCATCATGTAAAGGACAATTGCTCTCATCAAGTGAGCAAGCGTTTAGGGACAACGGCTACCATAAAGTAAGGTACAATTGCTCTCAACAATTGAGTCTTTAGGGACAACGGCTCGTATCATATAAGGGACAAATTGCCCTCATAAAGTTACCCTTTAGGGACAACGGGTCTCATCATGTAAGTGACAATTGCTCTTATCAAGTGTGCAAGCATTAGGGACAACGGCTATCATCATGTAAAGGGCAATTGCTCTCATCAAGTGAGCAAGCGTTTAGGGACAACGGCTCTGATAAAGTCAGGTACAATTGCTCTCAACAAGTGAGCCTTTAAGGACAACGGCTCTTATCATGGAAGAGACAAATTGCCCATATAAAGGTAGCCTTTAGAGACAACGGATCTCATCATGTAACTGAGAATTGCTCTTATCAAGTGTGCAAGCATTAGGGACAACTGCTATCATCATGTAAAGGACAATTGCTCTCATCAAGTGAGCAAGCGTTTAGGGACAACAGCTCCCATAATGTCAGGTACAATTGCTCTCAACAACTGAGCCTTTAGGGACAACGACTCTTATCATGGAAGAGACAAATTGTACTTATAAAGGTAGCCTTTAGAGACAACAGATCTCACCATGTAAGTGATAATTTCTCTTATCAAGTGTGAAAGAATTAGGGACAACGGTTATCATCAAGTAAAGGGCAATTGCTCTCATCAACTGAGCAAGCGTTTAGGGACAACGGCTCCCATAAAGTCAGGTACAATTGCTCTCAACAACTGAGCCTTTAGGGACAACGACTCTTATCATGGAAGAGACAAATTGTACTTATAAAGGTAGCCTTTAGAGACAACAGATCTCACCATGTAAGTGATAATTGCTCTTATCAAGTGTGAAAGAATTAGGGACAACGGCTATCATCAAGTAAAGGGCAATTGCTCTCATCAACTGAGCAAGCGTTTAGGGACAACAGCTCCCATAAAGTCTGGTACAATTGCTCTCAACAAGTGAGCTTTTAAGGACAACGGCTCATATCATGGAAGAGACACATTGCCCTTATAAAGGTAGCCTTTAGAGACAACGGATCTCATCATGTAAGTGACAATTGCTCTTATCAAATGTGGAAGCATTAGGGACAACGGCTATCATCATGTAAAGGGTAATTGCTCTCATCAAGTGAGCAAGCGTTTAGGGACAACGGCTCCCATAAAGTCAGGAACAATTGCTCTCAACAAGTGAGCCTTTAGGGACAATGGCTCTTATCATGAAAGAGACAAATTGCCCTTATAAAGGTAGCCTTTAGAGACGACGGATCTCACCATGTAAGTGACAATTGCTCATATCAAGTGTGCAAGCATTAGGGACAACGGCTATCATCATGTAAAGGGCAATTGCTCTCATCAAGTGAGCAAGCGTTTAGGGACAACGGCTCTGATAAAGTCAGGTACAATTGCTCTCAACAAGTGAGCCTTTAAGGACAACAGCTCTTATCATGGAAGAGACAAATTGCCCATATAAAGGTAGCCTTTAGAGATATTGGATCTCATCATGTAAGCGACAATTGCTCTTATCAAGTGTGGAAGCATTAGGGACAACGGCTATCATCATGTAAATGGCATTTTCTCTCATCAAATGAGCAAGCGTTTAGGGACAACGGCTCCAATAAAGTCAGGAACAATTGCTCTCAACAAGTGAGCCTTTAGGGACAATGGCTCTTATCATGGAAGAGACAAATTGCCCTTATAAAGGTAGCCTTTAGAGACAACGGATCTCATCATGTAAGTGACAATTGCTCTTATCAAGTGTGCAAGCATTAGGGACAACGGCTATCATCATGTAAAGGGCAATTTCTCTCATTAAGTGAGCAAGCGTTTAGGGACAACGGCTCCCATAAAGTCAGGTACAATTGCTCTCAACAACTTAGCCTTTAGGGTCAACGACTCTTATCATGGAAGAGACAAATTGTACTTATAAAGGTAGCCTTTAGAGACAACAGATCTCACCATGTAAGTGATAATTGCTCTTATCAAGTGTGAAAGAATTAGGGACAACGGCTATCATCAAGTAAAGGGCAATTGCTCTCATCAACTGAGCAAGCGTTTAGGGACAACAGCTCATATAAAGTCTGGTACAATTGCTCTCAACAAGTTAGCTTTTAAGGACAACGGCTCTTATCATGGAAGAGACACATTGCCCTTATAAAGGTAGCCTTTAGAGACAACGGATCTCATCATGTAAGTGACAATTGCTCTTATCAAATGTGGAAGCATTAGGGACAACGGCTATCATCATATAAAGGGTAATTGCTCTCATCAAGTGAGCAAGCGTTTAGGGACAACGGCTCCCATAAAGTCAGTAACAATTGCTCTCAACAAGTGAGCCTTTAGGGACAATGGCTCTTATCATGAAAGAGACAAATTGCCCTTATAAAGGTAGCCTTTAGAGACGACGGATCTCACCATGTAAGTGACAATTGCTCATATCAAGTGTGCAAGCATTAGGGACAACGGCTATCATCATGTAAAGGGCAATTGCTCTCATCAAGTGAGCAAGCGTTTAGGGACAACGGCTCTGATAAAGTCAGGTACAATTGCTCTCAACAAGTGAGCCTTTAAGGACAACGGCTCTTATCATGGAAGAGACAAATTGCCCATATAAAGGTAGCCTTTAGAGACAATGGATCTCATCATGTAAGCGACAATTGCTCTTATCAAGTGTGGAAGCATTAGGGACAATGGCTATCATCATGTAAAGGGCATTTTCTCTCATCAAGTGAGCAAGGGTTTAGGGACAACGGCTCCAATAAAGTCAGGAACAATTGCTCTCAACAAGTGAGCCTTTAGGGACAATGGCTCTTATCATGAAAGAGACAAATTGCCCTTATAAAGGTAGCCTTTAGAGACAACGGATCTCATCATGTAAGTGACAATTGCTCTTATCAAGTGTGCAAGCATTAGGGACAACGGCTATCATCATGTAAAGGGCAATTTCTCTCATCAAGTGAGCAAGCGTTTAGGGACAACGGCTCCCATAAAGTCAGGTACAATTGCTCTCAACAACTTAGCCTTTAGGGACAACGACTCTTATCATGGAAGAGACAAATTGTACTTATAAAGGTAGCCTTTAGAGACAACAGATCTCACCATGTAAGTGATAATTGCTCTTATCAAGTGTGAAAGAATTAGGGACAACGGCTATCATCAAGTAAAGGGCAATTGCTCTCATCAACTGAGCAAGCGTTTAGGGACAACGGCTCCCATAAGTTCAGGTACAATTGCTCTCAACAACTGAGCCTTTAGGGACAACGACTCTTATCATGGAAGAGACAAATTATACTTATAAAGGTAGCCTTTAGAGACAACAGATCTCACCATGTAAGTGATAATTGCTCTTATCAAGTGTGAAAGAATTAGGGACAACGGCTATCATCAAGTAAAGGGCAATTGCTCTCATCAACTGAGCAAGCGTTTAGGGACAACGGCTCCCATAAAGTCTGGTACAATTGCTCTCAACAAGTGAGCTTTTAAGGACAACGGCTCTTATCATGGAAGAGACACATTGCCCTTATAAAGGTAGCCTTTAGAGACAACGGATCTCATCATGTAAGTGACAATTGCTCTTATTAAATGTGGAAGCATTAGGGACAACGGCTATCATCATGTAAAGGGTAATTGATCTCATCAAGTGAGCAAGCGTTTAGGGACAACGGCTCCCATAAAGTCAGTAACAATTGCTCTCAACAAGTGAGCCTTTAGGGACAATGGCTCTTATCATGAAAGAGACAAATTGCCCTTATAAAGGTAGCCTTTAGAGACGACGGATCTCACCATGTAAGTGACAATTGCTCATATCAAGTGTGCAAGCATTAGGGACAACGGCTATCATCATGTAAAGTGCAATTGCTCTCATCAAGTGAGCAAGCGTTTAGGGACAACGGCTCTGATAAAGTCAGGTACAATTGCTCTCAACAAGTGAGCCTTTAAGGACAACGGCTCTTATCATGGAAGAGACAAATTGCCCATATAAAGGTAGCCTTTAGAGACAATGGATCTCATCTTATCAAGTGTGGAAGCATTAGGGACAACGGCTATCATCACGTAAAGGGCATTTTCTCTCATCAAGTGAGCAAGCGTTTAGGGACAACGGCTCCAATAAAGTCAGGAACAATTGCTCTCAACAAGTGAGCCTTTAGGGACAATGGCTCTTATCATGGAAGAGACAAATTGCCCTTATAAAGGTAGCCTTTAGAGACAACGGATCTCATCATGTAAGTGACAATTGCTCTTATCAAGTGTGCAAGCATTAGGGACAACGGCTATCATCATGTAAAGGGCAATTTCTCTCATCAAGTGAGCAAGCGTTTAGGGACAACGGCTCCCATAAAGTCAGGTACAATTGCTCTCAACAACTTAGCCTTTAGGGACAACGACTCTTATCATGGAAGAGACAAATTGTACTTATAAAGGTAGCCTTTAGAGACAACAGATCTCACCATGTAAGTGATAATTGCTCTTATCAAGTGTGAAAGAATTAGGGACAACGGCTATCATCAAGTAAAGGGCAATTGCTCTCATCAACTGAGCAAGCGTTTAGGGACAACGGCTCCCATAAGGTCAGGTACAATTGCTCTCAACAACTGAGCCTTTAGGGACAACGACTCTTATCATGGAAGAGACAAATTGTACTTATAAAGGTAGCCTTTAGAGACAACAGATCTCACCATGTAAGTAATAATTGCTCTTATCAAGTGTGAAAGAATTAGGGACAACGGCTATCATCAAGTAAAGGGCAATTGCTCTCATCAACTGAGCAAGCGTTTAGGGACAACGGCTCCCATAAAGTCTGGTACAATTGCTCTCAACAAGTGAGCTTTTAAGGACAACGGCTCTTATCATGGAAGAGACACATTGCCCTTATAAAGGTAGCCTTTAGAGACAACGGATCTCATCATGTAAGTGACAATTGCTCTTATCAAATGTGGAAGCATTAGGGACAACGGCTATCATCTTGTAAAGGGTAATTGCTCTCATCAAGTGAGCAAGCGTTTAGGGACAACGGCTCCCATAAAGTCAGGAACAATTGCTCTCAACAAGTGAGCCTTTATGGTCAATGGCTCTTATCATGGAAGAGACAAATTGCCCTTATAAAGGTAGCCTTTAGAGACAACGGATCTCATCATGTAAGTGACAATTGCTCTTATCAAGTGTGGAAGCATTTGGGACAACGACTATCATCATGTAAAGGGCATTTGCTCTCATCAAGTGAGCAAGCGTTTAGGGACAACGGCTCCCATAAAGTCAGGAACAATTGCTCTCAACAAGTGAGCCTTTTGGGACAATGGCTCTTATCATGGAAGAGACAAATTGCCCTTATAAAGGTAGCCTTTAGAGACAACGGATCTCATCATGTAAGTGACAATTGCTCTTATCAAGTGTGCAAGCATTAGGGACAACGGCTATCATCATGTAAAGGACAATTGCTCTCATCAAGTGAGCAAGCGTTTAGGGACAACGGCTACCATAAAGTAAGGTACAATTGCTCTCAACAATTGAGTCTTTAGGGACAACGGCTCGTATCATATAAGGGACAAATTGCCCTCATAAAGTTACCCTTTAGGGACAACGGGTCTCATCATGTAAGTGACAATTGCTCTTATCAAGTGTGCAAGCATTAGGGACAACGGCTATCATCATGTAAAGGGTAATTGCTCTCATCAAGTGAGCAAGCGTTTAGGGACAACGACTCCCATAAAGTCAGGTACAATTGCACTCAACAAGTGAGCCTTTAGGGACAACGGCTCTTATCATGGAAGAGACAAATTGCCCTTATAAATGTAGCCTTTAGAGACAACGGATCTCATCATGTAACTGAGAATTGCTCTTATCAAGTGTGCAAGCATTAGGGACAACTGCTATCATCATGTAAAGGACAATTGCTCTCATCAAGTGAGCAAGCGTTTAGGGACAACAGCTCCCATAATGTCAGGTACAATTGCTCTCAACAACTGAGCCTTTAGGGACAACGACTCTTATCATGGAAGAGACAAATTGTACTTATAAAGGTAGCCTTTAGAGACAACAGATCTCACCATGTAAGTGATAATTTCTCTTATCAAGTGTGAAAGAATTAGGGACAACGGTTATCATCAAGTAAAGGGCAATTGCTCTCATCAACTGAGCAAGCGTTTAGGGACAACGGCTCCCATAAAGTCAGGTACAATTGCTCTCAACAACTGAGCCTTTAGGGACAACGACTCTTATCATGGAAGAGACAAATTGTACTTATAAAGGTAGCCTTTAGAGACAACAGATCTCACCATGTAAGTGATAATTGCTCTTATCAAGTGTGAAAGAATTAGGGACAACGGCTATCATCAAGTAAAGGGCAATTGCTCTCATCAACTGAGCAAGCGTTTAGGGACAACAGCTCCCATAAAGTCTGGTACAATTGCTCTCAACAAGTGAGCTTTTAAGGACAACGGCTCATATCATGGAAGAGACACATTGCCCTTATAAAGGTAGCCTTTAGAGACAACGGATCTCATCATGTAAGTGACAATTGCTCTTATCAAATGTGGAAGCATTAGGGACAACGGCTATCATCATGTAAAGGGTAATTGCTCTCATCAAGTGAGCAAGCGTTTAGGGACAACGGCTCCCATAAAGTCAGGAACAATTGCTCTCAACAAGTGAGCCTTTAGGGACAATGGCTCTTATCATGAAAGAGACAAATTGCCCTTATAAAGGTAGCCTTTAGAGACGACGGATCTCACCATGTAAGTGACAATTGCTCATATCAAGTGTGCAAGCATTAGGGACAACGGCTATCATCATGTAAAGGGCAATTGCTCTCATCAAGTGAGCAAGCGTTTAGGGACAACGGCTTTGATAAAGTCAGGTACAATTGCTCTCAACAAGTGAGCCTTTAAGGACAACGGCTCTTATCATGGAAGAGACAAATTGCCCATATAAAGGTAGCCTTTAGAGACAATGGATCTCATCATGTAAGCGACAATTGCTCTTATCAAGTGTGGAAGCATTAGGGACAATGGCTATCATCATGTAAAGGGCATTTTCTCTCATCAAGTGAGCAAGGGTTTAGGGACAACGGCTCCAATAAAGTCAGGAACAATTGCTCTCAACAAGTGAGCCTTTAGGGACAATGGCTCTTATCATGAAAGAGACAAATTGCCCTTATAAAGGTAGCCTTTAGAGACAACGGATCTCATCATGTAAGTGACAATTGCTCTTATCAAGTGTGCAAGCATTAGCGACAACGGCTATCATCATGTAAAGGGCAATTTCTCTCATCAAGTGAGCAAGCGTTTAGGGACAACGGCTCCCATAAAGTCAGGTACAATTGCTCTCAACAACTTAGCCTTTAGGGACAACGACTCTTATCATGGAAGAGACAAATTGTACTTATAAAGGTAGCCTTTAGAGACAACAGATCTCACCATGTAAGTGATAATTGCTCTTATCAAGTGTGAAAGAATTAGGGACAACGGCTATCATCAAGTAAAGGGCAATTGCTCTCATCAACTGAGCAAGCGTTTAGGGACAACGGCTCCCATAAGTTCAGGTACAATTGCTCTCAACAACTGAGCCTTTAGGGACAACGACTCTTATCATGGAAGAGACAAATTATACTTATAAAGGTAGCCTTTAGAGACAACAGATCTCACCATGTAAGTGATAATTGCTCTTATCAAGTGTGAAAGAATTAGGGACAACGGCTATCATCAAGTAAAGGGCAATTGCTCTCATCAACTGAGCAAGCGTTTAGGGACAACGGCTCCCATAAAGTCTGGTACAATTGCTCTCAACAAGTGAGCTTTTAAGGACAACGGCTCTTATCATGGAAGAGACACATTGCCCTTATAAAGGTAGCCTTTAGAGACAACGGATCTCATCATGTAAGTGACAATTGCTCTTATTAAATGTGGAAGCATTAGGGACAACGGCTATCATCATGTAAAGGGTAATTGATCTCATCAAGTGAGCAAGCGTTTAGGGACAACGGCTCCCATAAAGTCAGTAACAATTGCTCTCAACAAGTGAGCCTTTAGGGACAATGGCTCTTATCATGAAAGAGACAAATTGCCCTTATAAAGGTAGCCTTTAGAGACGACGGATCTCACCATGTAAGTGACAATTGCTCATATCAAGTGTGCAAGCATTAGGGACAACGGCTATCATCATGTAAAGTGCAATTGCTCTCATCAAGTGAGCAAGCGTTTAGGGACAACGGCTCTGATAAAGTCAGGTACAATTGCTCTCAACAAGTGAGCCTTTAAGGACAACGGCTCTTATCATGGAAGAGACAAATTGCCCATATAAAGGTAGCCTTTAGAGACAATGGATCTCATCTTATCAAGTGTGGAAGCATTAGGGACAACGGCTATCATCACGTAAAGGGCATTTTCTCTCATCAAGTGAGCAAGCGTTTAGGGACAACGGCTCCAATAAAGTCAGGAACAATTGCTCTCAACAAGTGAGCCTTTAGGGACAATGGCTCTTATCATGGAAGAGACAAATTGCCCTTATAAAGGTAGCCTTTAGAGACAACGGATCTCATCATGTAAGTGACAATTGCTCTTATCAAGTGTGCAAGCATTAGGGACAACGGCTATCATCATGTAAAGGGCAATTTCTCTCATCAAGTGAGCAAGCGTTTAGGGACAACGGCTCCCATAAAGTCAGGTACAATTGCTCTCAACAACTTAGCCTTTAGGGACAACGACTCTTATCATGGAAGAGACAAATTGTACTTATAAAGGTAGCCTTTAGAGACAACAGATCTCACCATGTAAGTGATAATTGCTCTTATCAAGTGTGAAAGAATTAGGGACAACGGCTATCATCAAGTAAAGGGCAATTGCTCTCATCAACTGAGCAAGCGTTTAGGGACAACGGCTCCCATAAGGTCAGGTACAATTGCTCTCAACAACTGAGCCTTTAGGGACAACGACTCTTATCATGGAAGAGACAAATTGTACTTATAAAGGTAGCCTTTAGAGACAACAGATCTCACCATGTAAGTAATAATTGCTCTTATCAAGTGTGAAAGAATTAGGGACAACGGCTATCATCAAGTAAAGGGCAATTGCTCTCATCAACTGAGCAAGCGTTTAGGGACAACGGCTCCCATAAAGTCTGGTACAATTGCTCTCAACAAGTGAGCTTTTAAGGACAACGGCTCTTATCATGGAAGAGACAAATTGCCCTTATAAAGGTAGCCTTTAGAGACAACGGATCTCATCATGTAAGTGACAATTGCTCTTATCAAGTGTGCAAGCATTAGGGACAACGGCTATCATCATGTAAAGGACAATTGCTCTCATCAAGTGAGCAAGCGTTTAGGGACAACGGCTACCATAAAGTAAGGTACAATTGCTCTCAACAATTGAGTCTTTAGGGACAACGGCTCGTATCATATAAGGGACAAATTGCCCTCATAAAGTTACCCTTTAGGGACAACGGGTCTCATCATGTAAGTGACAATTGCTCTTATCAAGTGTGCAAGCATTAGGGACAACGGCTATCATCATGTAAAGGGTAATTGCTCTCATCAAGTGAGCAAGCGTTTAGGGACAACGACTCCCATAAAGTCAGGTACAATTGCACTCAACAAGTGAGCCTTTAGGGACAACGGCTCTTATCATGGAAGAGACAAATTGCCCTTATAAATGTAGCCTTTAGAGACAACGGATCTCATCATGTAACTGAGAATTGCTCTTATCAAGTGTGCAAGCATTAGGGACAACTGCTATCATCATGTAAAGGACAATTGCTCTCATCAAGTGAGCAAGCGTTTAGGGACAACAGCTCCCATAATGTCAGGTACAATTGCTCTCAACAACTGAGCCTTTAGGGACAACGACTCTTATCATGGAAGAGACAAATTGTACTTATAAAGGTAGCCTTTAGAGACAACAGATCTCACCATGTAAGTGATAATTTCTCTTATCAAGTGTGAAAGAATTAGGGACAACGGTTATCATCAAGTAAAGGGCAATTGCTCTCATCAACTGAGCAAGCGTTTAGGGACAACGGCTCCCATAAAGTCAGGTACAATTGCTCTCAACAACTGAGCCTTTAGGGACAACGACTCTTATCATGGAAGAGACAAATTGTACTTATAAAGGTAGCCTTTAGAGACAACAGATCTCACCATGTAAGTGATAATTGCTCTTATCAAGTGTGAAAGAATTAGGGACAACGGCTATCATCAAGTAAAGGGCAATTGCTCTCATCAACTGAGCAAGCGTTTAGGGACAACAGCTCCCATAAAGTCTGGTACAATTGCTCTCAACAAGTGAGCTTTTAAGGACAACGGCTCATATCATGGAAGAGACACATTGCCCTTATAAAGGTAGCCTTTAGAGACAACGGATCTCATCATGTAAGTGACAATTGCTCTTATCAAATGTGGAAGCATTAGGGACAACGGCTATCATCATGTAAAGGGTAATTGCTCTCATCAAGTGAGCAAGCGTTTAGGGACAACGGCTCCCATAAAGTCAGGAACAATTGCTCTCAACAAGTGAGCCTTTAGGGACAATGGCTCTTATCATGAAAGAGACAAATTGCCCTTATAAAGGTAGCCTTTAGAGACGACGGATCTCACCATGTAAGTGACAATTGCTCATATCAAGTGTGCAAGCATTAGGGACAACGGCTATCATCATGTAAAGGGCAATTGCTCTCATCAAGTGAGCAAGCGTTTAGGGACAACGGCTTTGATAAAGTCAGGTACAATTGCTCTCAACAAGTGAGCCTTTAAGGACAACGGCTCTTATCATGGAAGAGACAAATTGCCCATATAAAGGTAGCCTTTAGAGACAATGGATCTCATCATGTAAGCGACAATTGCTCTTATCAAGTGTGGAAGCATTAGGGACAATGGCTATCATCATGTAAAGGGCATTTTCTCTCATCAAGTGAGCAAGGGTTTAGGGACAACGGCTCCAATAAAGTCAGGAACAATTGCTCTCAACAAGTGAGCCTTTAGGGACAATGGCTCTTATCATGAAAGAGACAAATTGCCCTTATAAAGGTAGCCTTTAGAGACAACGGATCTCATCATGTAAGTGACAATTGCTCTTATCAAGTGTGCAAGCATTAGCGACAACGGCTATCATCATGTAAAGGGCAATTTCTCTCATCAAGTGAGCAAGCGTTTAGGGACAACGGCTCCCATAAAGTCAGGTACAATTGCTCTCAACAACTTAGCCTTTAGGGACAACGACTCTTATCATGGAAGAGACAAATTGTACTTATAAAGGTAGCCTTTAGAGACAACAGATCTCACCATGTAAGTGATAATTGCTCTTATCAAGTGTGAAAGAATTAGGGACAACGGCTATCATCAAGTAAAGGGCAATTGCTCTCATCAACTGAGCAAGCGTTTAGGGACAACGGCTCCCATAAGTTCAGGTACAATTGCTCTCAACAACTGAGCCTTTAGGGACAACGACTCTTATCATGGAAGAGACAAATTATACTTATAAAGGTAGCCTTTAGAGACAACAGATCTCACCATGTAAGTGATAATTGCTCTTATCAAGTGTGAAAGAATTAGGGACAACGGCTATCATCAAGTAAAGGGCAATTGCTCTCATCAACTGAGCAAGCGTTTAGGGACAACGGCTCCCATAAAGTCTGGTACAATTGCTCTCAACAAGTGAGCTTTTAAGGACAACGGCTCTTATCATGGAAGAGACACATTGCCCTTATAAAGGTAGCCTTTAGAGACAACGGATCTCATCATGTAAGTGACAATTGCTCTTATTAAATGTGGAAGCATTAGGGACAACGGCTATCATCATGTAAAGGGTAATTGATCTCATCAAGTGAGCAAGCGTTTAGGGACAACGGCTCCCATAAAGTCAGTAACAATTGCTCTCAACAAGTGAGCCTTTAGGGACAATGGCTCTTATCATGAAAGAGACAAATTGCCCTTATAAAGGTAGCCTTTAGAGACGACGGATCTCACCATGTAAGTGACAATTGCTCATATCAAGTGTGCAAGCATTAGGGACAACGGCTATCATCATGTAAAGTGCAATTGCTCTCATCAAGTGAGCAAGCGTTTAGGGACAACGGCTCTGATAAAGTCAGGTACAATTGCTCTCAACAAGTGAGCCTTTAAGGACAACGGCTCTTATCATGGAAGAGACAAATTGCCCATATAAAGGTAGCCTTTAGAGACAATGGATCTCATCTTATCAAGTGTGGAAGCATTAGGGACAACGGCTATCATCACGTAAAGGGCATTTTCTCTCATCAAGTGAGCAAGCGTTTAGGGACAACGGCTCCAATAAAGTCAGGAACAATTGCTCTCAACAAGTGAGCCTTTAGGGACAATGGCTCTTATCATGGAAGAGACAAATTGCCCTTATAAAGGTAGCCTTTAGAGACAACGGATCTCATCATGTAAGTGACAATTGCTCTTATCAAGTGTGCAAGCATTAGGGACAACGGCTATCATCATGTAAAGGGCAATTTCTCTCATCAAGTGAGCAAGCGTTTAGGGACAACGGCTCCCATAAAGTCAGGTACAATTGCTCTCAACAACTTAGCCTTTAGGGACAACGACTCTTATCATGGAAGAGACAAATTGTACTTATAAAGGTAGCCTTTAGAGACAACAGATCTCACCATGTAAGTGATAATTGCTCTTATCAAGTGTGAAAGAATTAGGGACAACGGCTATCATCAAGTAAAGGGCAATTGCTCTCATCAACTGAGCAAGCGTTTAGGGACAACGGCTCCCATAAGGTCAGGTACAATTGCTCTCAACAACTGAGCCTTTAGGGACAACGACTCTTATCATGGAAGAGACAAATTGTACTTATAAAGGTAGCCTTTAGAGACAACAGATCTCACCATGTAAGTAATAATTGCTCTTATCAAGTGTGAAAGAATTAGGGACAACGGCTATCATCAAGTAAAGGGCAATTGCTCTCATCAACTGAGCAAGCGTTTAGGGACAACGGCTCCCATAAAGTCTGGTACAATTGCTCTCAACAAGTGAGCTTTTAAGGACAACGGCTCTTATCATGGAAGAGACACATTGCCCTTATAAAGGTAGCCTTTAGAGACAACGGATCTCATCATGTAAGTGACAATTGCTCTTATCAAATGTGGAAGCATTAGGGACAACGGCTATCATCTTGTAAAGGGTAATTGCTCTCATCAAGTGAGCAAGCGTTTAGGGACAACGGCTCCCATAAAGTCAGGAACAATTGCTCTCAACAAGTGAGCCTTTATGGTCAATGGCTCTTATCATGGAAGAGACAAATTGCCCTTATAAAGGTAGCCTTTAGAGACAACGGATCTCATCATGTAAGTGACAATTGCTCTTATCAAGTGTGGAAGCATTTGGGACAACGACTATCATCATGTAAAGGGCATTTGCTCTCATCAAGTGAGCAAGCGTTTAGGGACAACGGCTCCCATAAAGTCAGGAACAATTGCTCTCAACAAGTGAGCCTTTTGGGACAATGGCTCTTATCATGGAAGAGACAAATTGCCCTTATAAAGGTAGCCTTTAGAGACAACGGATCTCATCATGTAAGTGACAATTGCTCTTATCAAGTGTGCAAGCATTAGGGACAACGGCTATCATCATGTAAAGGACAATTGCTCTCATCAAGTGAGCAAGCGTTTAGGGACAACGGCTACCATAAAGTAAGGTACAATTGCTCTCAACAATTGAGTCTTTAGGGACAACGGCTCGTATCATATAAGGGACAAATTGCCCTCATAAAGTTACCCTTTAGGGACAACGGGTCTCATCATGTAAGTGACAATTGCTCTTATCAAGTGTGCAAGCATTAGGGACAACGGCTATCATCATGTAAAGGGCAATTGCTCTCATCAAGTGAGCAAGCGTTTAGGGACAACGACTCCCATAAAGTCAGGTACAATTGCACTCAACAAGTGAGCCTTTAGGGACAACGGCTCTTATCATGGAAGAGACAAATTGCCCTTATAAAGGTAGCCTTTAGAGACAACGGATCTCATCATGTAACTGAGAATTGCTCTTATCAAGTGTGCAAGCATTAGGGACAACTGCTATCATCATGTAAAGGACAATTGCTCTCATCAAGTGAGCAAGCGTTTAGGGACAACAGCTCCCATAATGTCAGGTACAATTGCTCTCAACAACTGAGCCTTTAGGGACAACGACTCTTATCATGGAAGAGACAAATTGTACTTATAAAGGTAGCCTTTAGAGACAACAGATCTCACCATGTAAGTGATAATTTCTCTTATCAAGTGTGAAAGAATTAGGGACAACGGTTATCATCAAGTAAAGGGCAATTGCTCTCATCAACTGAGCAAGCGTTTAGGGACAACGGCTCCCATAAAGTCAGGTACAATTGCTCTCAACAACTGAGCCTTTAGGGACAACGACTCTTATCATGGAAGAGACAAATTGTACTTATAAAGGTAGCCTTTAGAGACAACAGATCTCACCATGTAAGTGATAATTGCTCTTATCAAGTGTGAAAGAATTAGGGACAACGGCTATCATCAAGTAAAGGGCAATTGCTCTCATCAACTGAGCAAGCGTTTAGGGACAACAGCTCCCATAAAGTCTGGTACAATTGCTCTCAACAAGTGAGCTTTTAAGGACAACGGCTCATATCATGGAAGAGACACATTGCCCTTATAAAGGTAGCCTTTAGAGACAACGGATCTCATCATGTAAGTGACAATTGCTCTTATCAAATGTGGAAGCATTAGGGACAACGGCTATCATCATGTAAAGGGTAATTGCTCTCATCAAGTGAGCAAGCGTTTAGGGACAACGGCTCCCATAAAGTCAGGAACAATTGCTCTCAACAAGTGAGCCTTTAGGGACAATGGCTCTTATCATGAAAGAGACAAATTGCCCTTATAAAGGTAGCCTTTAGAGACGACGGATCTCACCATGTAAGTGACAATTGCTCATATCAAGTGTGCAAGCATTAGGGACAACGGCTATCATCATGTAAAGGGCAATTGCTCTCATCAAGTGAGCAAGCGTTTAGGGACAACGGCTCTGATAAAGTCAGGTACAATTGCTCTCAACAAGTGAGCCTTTAAGGACAACGGCTCTTATCATGGAAGAGACAAATTGCCCATATAAAGGTAGCCTTTAGAGACAATGGATCTCATCATGTAAGCGACAATTGCTCTTATCAAGTGTGGAAGCATTAGGGACAATGGCTATCATCATGTAAAGGGCATTTTCTCTCATCAAGTGAGCAAGGGTTTAGGGACAACGGCTCCAATAAAGTCAGGAACAATTGCTCTCAACAAGTGAGCCTTTAGGGACAATGGCTCTTATCATGAAAGAGACAAATTGCCCTTATAAAGGTAGCCTTTAGAGACAACGGATCTCATCATGTAAGTGACAATTGCTCTTATCAAGTGTGCAAGCATTAGGGACAACGGCTATCATCATGTAAAGGGCAATTTCTCTCATCAAGTGAGCAAGCGTTTAGGGACAACGGCTCCCATAAAGTCAGGTACAATTGCTCTCAACAACTTAGCCTTTAGGGACAACGACTCTTATCATGGAAGAGACAAATTGTACTTATAAAGGTAGCCTTTAGAGACAACAGATCTCACCATGTAAGTGATAATTGCTCTTATCAAGTGTGAAAGAATTAGGGACAACGGCTATCATCAAGTAAAGGGCAATTGCTCTCATCAACTGAGCAAGCGTTTAGGGACAACGGCTCCCATAAGTTCAGGTACAATTGCTCTCAACAACTGAGCCTTTAGGGACAACGACTCTTATCATGGAAGAGACAAATTATACTTATAAAGGTAGCCTTTAGAGACAACAGATCTCACCATGTAAGTGATAATTGCTCTTATCAAGTGTGAAAGAATTAGGGACAACGGCTATCATCAAGTAAAGGGCAATTGCTCTCATCAACTGAGCAAGCGTTTAGGGACAACGGCTCCCATAAAGTCTGGTACAATTGCTCTCAACAAGTGAGCTTTTAAGGACAACGGCTCTTATCATGGAAGAGACACATTGCCCTTATAAAGGTAGCCTTTAGAGACAACGGATCTCATCATGTAAGTGACAATTGCTCTTATTAAATGTGGAAGCATTAGGGACAACGGCTATCATCATGTAAAGGGTAATTGATCTCATCAAGTGAGCAAGCGTTTAGGGACAACGGCTCCCATAAAGTCAGTAACAATTGCTCTCAACAAGTGAGCCTTTAGGGACAATGGCTCTTATCATGAAAGAGACAAATTGCCCTTATAAAGGTAGCCTTTAGAGACGACGGATCTCACCATGTAAGTGACAATTGCTCATATCAAGTGTGCAAGCATTAGGGACAACGGCTATCATCATGTAAAGTGCAATTGCTCTCATCAAGTGAGCAAGCGTTTAGGGACAACGGCTCTGATAAAGTCAGGTACAATTGCTCTCAACAAGTGAGCCTTTAAGGACAACGGCTCTTATCATGGAAGAGACAAATTGCCCATATAAAGGTAGCCTTTAGAGACAATGGATCTCATCTTATCAAGTGTGGAAGCATTAGGGACAACGGCTATCATCACGTAAAGGGCATTTTCTCTCATCAAGTGAGCAAGCGTTTAGGGACAACGGCTCCAATAAAGTCAGGAACAATTGCTCTCAACAAGTGAGCCTTTAGGGACAATGGCTCTTATCATGGAAGAGACAAATTGCCCTTATAAAGGTAGCCTTTAGAGACAACGGATCTCATCATGTAAGTGACAATTGCTCTTATCAAGTGTGCAAGCATTAGGGACAACGGCTATCATCATGTAAAGGGCAATTTCTCTCATCAAGTGAGCAAGCGTTTAGGGACAACGGCTCCCATAAAGTCAGGTACAATTGCTCTCAACAACTTAGCCTTTAGGGACAACGACTCTTATCATGGAAGAGACAAATTGTACTTATAAAGGTAGCCTTTAGAGACAACAGATCTCACCATGTAAGTGATAATTGCTCTTATCAAGTGTGAAAGAATTAGGGACAACGGCTATCATCAAGTAAAGGGCAATTGCTCTCATCAACTGAGCAAGCGTTTAGGGACAACGGCTCCCATAAGGTCAGGTACAATTGCTCTCAACAACTGAGCCTTTAGGGACAACGACTCTTATCATGGAAGAGACAAATTGTACTTATAAAGGTAGCCTTTAGAGACAACAGATCTCACCATGTAAGTAATAATTGCTCTTATCAAGTGTGAAAGAATTAGGGACAACGGCTATCATCAAGTAAAGGGCAATTGCTCTCATCAACTGAGCAAGCGTTTAGGGACAACGGCTCCCATAAAGTCTGGTACAATTGCTCTCAACAAGTGAGCTTTTAAGGACAACGGCTCTTATCATGGAAGAGACACATTGCCCTTATAAAGGTAGCCTTTAGAGACAACGGATCTCATCATGTAAGTGACAATTGCTCTTATCAAATGTGGAAGCATTAGGGACAACGGCTATCATCTTGTAAAGGGTAATTGCTCTCATCAAGTGAGCAAGCGTTTAGGGACAACGGCTCCCATAAAGTCAGGAACAATTGCTCTCAACAAGTGAGCCTTTATGGTCAATGGCTCTTATCATGGAAGAGACAAATTGCCCTTATAAAGGTAGCCTTTAGAGACAACGGATCTCATCATGTAAGTGACAATTGCTCTTATCAAGTGTGGAAGCATTTGGGACAACGACTATCATCATGTAAAGGGCATTTGCTCTCATCAAGTGAGCAAGCGTTTAGGGACAACGGCTCCCATAAAGTCAGGAACAATTGCTCTCAACAAGTGAGCCTTTTGGGACAATGGCTCTTATCATGGAAGAGACAAATTGCCCTTATAAAGGTAGCCTTTAGAGACAACGGATCTCATCATGTAAGTGACAATTGCTCTTATCAAGTGTGCAAGCATTAGGGACAACGGCTATCATCATGTAAAGGACAATTGCTCTCATCAAGTGAGCAAGCGTTTAGGGACAACGGCTACCATAAAGTAAGGTACAATTGCTCTCAACAATTGAGTCTTTAGGGACAACGGCTCGTATCATATAAGGGACAAATTGCCCTCATAAAGTTACCCTTTAGGGACAACGGGTCTCATCATGTAAGTGACAATTGCTCTTATCAAGTGTGCAAGCATTAGGGACAACGGCTATCATCATGTAAAGGGCAATTGCTCTCATCAAGTGAGCAAGCGTTTAGGGACAACGACTCCCATAAAGTCAGGTACAATTGCACTCAACA
Source organism: Artemisia argyi (assembly GCA_030686995.1). Lineage (NCBI taxonomy): Eukaryota > Viridiplantae > Streptophyta > Magnoliopsida > Asterales > Asteraceae > Artemisia > Artemisia argyi. The sequence goes on along the minus strand of CM060707.1, from coordinate 92,098,385 downwards.
AGTGAGCCTTTAGGGACAACGGCTCTTATCATGGAAGAGACAAATTGCCCTTATAAAGGTAGCCTTTAGAGACAACGGATCTCATCATGTAACTGAGAATTGCTCTTATCAAGTGTGCAAGCATTAGGGACAACTGCTATCATCATGTAAAGGACAATTGCTCTCATCAAGTGAGCAAGCGTTTAGGGACAACAGCTCCCATAATGTCAGGTACAATTGCTCTCAACAACTGAGCCTTTAGGGACAACGACTCTTATCATGGAAGAGACAAATTGTACTTATAAAGGTAGCCTTTAGAGACAACAGATCTCACCATGTAAGTGATAATTTCTCTTATCAAGTGTGAAAGAATTAGGGACAACGGTTATCATCAAGTAAAGGGCAATTGCTCTCATCAACTGAGCAAGCGTTTAGGGACAACGGCTCCCATAAAGTCAGGTACAATTGCTCTCAACAACTGAGCCTTTAGGGACAACGACTCTTATCATGGAAGAGACAAATTGTACTTATAAAGGTAGCCTTTAGAGACAACAGATCTCACCATGTAAGTGATAATTGCTCTTATCAAGTGTGAAAGAATTAGGGACAACGGCTATCATCAAGTAAAGGGCAATTGCTCTCATCAACTGAGCAAGCGTTTAGGGACAACAGCTCCCATAAAGTCTGGTACAATTGCTCTCAACAAGTGAGCTTTTAAGGACAACGGCTCATATCATGGAAGAGACACATTGCCCTTATAAAGGTAGCCTTTAGAGACAACGGATCTCATCATGTAAGTGACAATTGCTCTTATCAAATGTGGAAGCATTAGGGACAACGGCTATCATCATGTAAAGGGTAATTGCTCTCATCAAGTGAGCAAGCGTTTAGGGACAACGGCTCCCATAAAGTCAGGAACAATTGCTCTCAACAAGTGAGCCTTTAGGGACAATGGCTCTTATCATGAAAGAGACAAATTGCCCTTATAAAGGTAGCCTTTAGAGACGACGGATCTCACCATGTAAGTGACAATTGCTCATATCAAGTGTGCAAGCATTAGGGACAACGGCTATCATCATGTAAAGGGCAATTGCTCTCATCAAGTGAGCAAGCGTTTAGGGACAACGGCTCTGATAAAGTTAGGTACAATTGCTCTCAACAAGTGAGCCTTTAAGGACAACAGCTCTTATCATGGAAGAGACAAATTGCCCATATAAAGGTAGCCTTTAGAGATATTGGATCTCATCATGTAAGCGACAATTGCTCTTATCAAGTGTGGAAGCATTAGGGACAACGGCTATCATCATGTAAATGGCATTTTCTCTCATCAAATGAGCAAGCGTTTAGGGACAACGGCTCCAATAAAGTCAGGAACAATTGCTCTCAACAAGTGAGCCTTTAGGGACAATGGCTCTTATCATGGAAGAGACAAATTGCCCTTATAAAGGTAGCCTTTAGAGACAACGGATCTCATCATGTAAGTGACAATTGCTCTTATCAAGTGTGCAAGCATTAGGGACAACGGCTATCATCATGTAAAGGGCAATTTCTCTCATCAAGTGAGCAAGCGTTTAGGGACAACGGCTCCCATAAAGTCAGGTACAATTGCTCTCAACAACTTAGCCTTTAGGGTCAACGACTCTTATCATGGAAGAGACAAATTGTACTTATAAAGGTAGCCTTTAGAGACAACAGATCTCACCATGTAAGTGATAATTGCTCTTATCAAGTGTGAAAGAATTAGGGACAACGGCTATCATCAAGTAAAGGGCAATTGCTCTCTTCAACTGAGCAAGCGTTTAGGGACAACGGCTCCCATAAGGTCAGGTACAATTGCTCTCAACAATTGAGCCTTTAGGGACAACGACTCTTATCATGGAAGAGACAAATTGTACTTATAAAGGTAGCCTTTAGAGACAACAGATCTCACCATGTAAGTGATAATTGTTCTTATCAAGTGTGAAAGAATTAGGGACAACGGCTATCATCAAGTAAAGGGCAATTGCTCTCATCAACTGAGCAAGCATTTAGGGACAACGGCTCCCATAAAGTCTGGTACAATTGCTCTCAACAAGTGAGCTTTTAAGGACAACGGCTCTTAAAATGGAAGAGACACATTGCCTTTATAAAGGTAGCCTTTAGAGACAACGGATCTCATCATGTAAGTGACAATTACTCTTATCAAATGTGGAAGCATTTGGGACAACGGCTATCATCATGTAAAGGTTAATTGCTCTCATCAAGTGAGCAAGCATTTAGGGACAACGACTCCCATAAAGTCAGGAACAATTGCTCTCAACAAGTGAGCCTCTATGGACAATGGCTCTTATCATGGAAGAGACAAATTGCCCTTATAAAGGTAGCCTTTAGAGACAACGGATCTCATCATGTAAGTGACAATTGCTCTTATCAAGTGTGGAAGCATTTGGGACAACGACTATCATCATGTAAAGGGCATTTGCTCTCATCAAGTGAGCAAGCGTTTAGGGACAACGGCTCTCATAAAGTCAGGAACAATTGCTCTCAACAAGTGAGCCTTTAGGGACAATGGCTCTTATCATGGAAGAGACAAATTGCCCTTATAAAGGTAGCCTTTAGAGACAACGGATCTCATCATGTAAGTGACAATTGCTCTTATCAAGTGTGCAAGCATTAGGGACAACGGCTATCATCATGTAAAGGACAATTGCTCTCATCAAGTGAGCAAGCGTTTAGGGACAACGGCTATCATCGTGTTCTTATTCAAGAAAACGATTTAACTGGATCAATCGTTGCTTTAGTTAGGGTTCTGAAATCGTTTTTTGTTTATCCCTATCTAACCTAAATCGTTCCTAATCTTTATCAGATCTATTGAATTTAAGGGATTAACCGCCTTTGCAAGAGTTGGATCTGGTGAAGTCGTTTCTTAGGGATTAAACCGAATTTGGTTTATTGGATCTGGTGAAATCGACCATTATTCTTCTTGTTCTTAAGTCGGTTAGACTTATATATATTTAAGGTCGAATGTTTTATCCCTACTGTCTTATTGCAATCGATTATCCTTCTTAGGATCATTGATTTTTATTAGGGTCTGCTGTTATTTGATGCTGATCGTTATGGTTAAGAAACCCTATTTAGGGTTTCGATTATTTTGGCATGGAAGGGATCTTGGATCTGGTTGAAGGTTTGGTTTGGGTCGATTTGGTGTGATGCTTATTGTTCTATACTTTGATAATCGATTCAAGTTGGATTTGGCTTTAACGCTTAAAAAACCTTTATTGGTTTTTACATTCAATTGTTTGTTCTAATGGGAAGTATACCCTCGTTTAGGGTATTAATTATTGCTGGTTTTATGATGGTGAGTTGCTGCTGCATGTCAAGTGATTATTTGTGTGTTGTTTATCAACTGCTAGTTCTGTCCAAGATGTTCGTATGATGCAAGTGGGTTGAGAGAGATGCAAGTTAAGATTGAAGGATGTTAGGGTTCGTTTAAACCCTAAGTTAGTCGATGGTTTAAGTTGTGATCATATTGGCTCAAGTTGCTTCATGGTTCATATGATACTTGATTTTATGATGGGTTGAGCTGTTGGTGATTACATGTGGTTAGTACATGGTGTTTTTCTACTCTATGGGACCTGAATTCTTATATGATGATTCATAAGTGAGGAAAGGACTATGTTTGATAGATATTCTTTGATCCCTAGAATCCGGGCAGAATTCATATGTAATGGGTTGATTGGTACTCTATATGGACGTTAAGTTGGAAAGGTCTTATTCAAAACCTTTTTATCATCAGATTGTATGTTGAAGATCGCTTGGATGTGTATTCTTGGATTCTTCATGGAAGTTAAGGTGAACCCCAAAAGTGATTTAGAAGGCTCAAGTGTTTTCTTGAGTAGTTTTATCATGTTTTATGTACTTGTGTCATTATTGGTAGGTTCATTTTATTGTAAGTTATAGGAATGGTTTTTCATTCTTATATATCGAGTCTGTAAGTGTCCTACGGGACTGAGGTGAGGGATATCACCCTCATCCTATGGACTTCAACGTTTTTTGGTGTAATGAATTTTACCGGGGTGAATTAACCCTTTTACCCAAAAATGTAAACTTTTAAACCCCGTTTTGGTTGTGTTTTATCTCGTTCCTTTATGACTTGTGTTGGATACCAATCCTCGTAACACCCCGAAAGCTTATTGAGTCTTCCGCTGTACCAGATTTTGGGGGTGTTACAGATTGGTATCAGAGCCAAGGTTATAGAGAACTAGGTAAATAGACACCTAAACTATAACCGATTTTTATAGAAAACGATCCTCGACCAATGCCCGCCAGCCCGTCAAGCCGAAGCATCTACGTTTATATTGAGGTATAATGAGATAATGATTAAATTTGAGATTTTTGAGATGATTTGAGAATATGGCATATATTGATTATGTGATATGATGGCGTTTTTTTTTATCATGCAAGTGACAATTGCTCTTGTCATCCAATCAAAAAACCATAGTTCTCTCTCCCCCATGGAGAAATCCGGCCGCCATTCCCCATCTTTTTTCTGGCCATAGAACCACCCTTACACGTCCTCTCTACCTTGTTACGAATCCTTTTTCGTGCTTAGGGTATGCAATACGCTGTTTGAGGTTGGTTTTTATTCTTTTCAGGGGATGGCGGCTGCAATCTTTATTGGTATATATTCTGATTTCTCCATGTTTATCAAGCATCGATTCCTTATTGCTTATTGCGATCTATTCCGATCATTTTTGGGTTATTAGGGTTTCGATATTGGTAGTTTATTATAAGTAAACCCTAAATGTTTCTAGTCTAATCGTTTTCTTTCTTAGGGTTTTTTTTACCGATCACTCATTACCCTAAACGATTACTTGTAATCGTTTTTAGGGTTTATTGTTTTTGATTTCTGTTCGATCGTGTGGCTTTGCATGGTTCTATATTTATACGATCTAGTGCTGATGATTGGATGGATATGTTATGCATGATTCTTATTTCTGGTAGATCCATAGGTTGGTTGTGTTAATGTTCGATCATGATTATGAAACCCTGTTTTAGGGTTTCGACTTTCTTAATGATTGGTGATGGTAAATATGGTCGTTCTAATTGCAAGTAACCCGTTTAGGGTTTTGTGGAATACAAGTGCGTTTGGTTTGTGCATGTCACGCTGCAAGTCATGGAGATGGGTTAATGGGTACGTGGGTTTAAGAGGGAGAGATGTTTGTTCGTGCGATCTGGTTGGATGGATAGCGTGGTCTTTTATTTACTTAGCAGATCGACATGGTGGTATTTTTCTTGGAAGTTAGGGTTCGTTGGTACCCTATTGTGAGTTCTTGATTCGTATAACACATGGACCAGCTGCTGTTGTGATAGATTCTTATCCTTGGTCTGCTATACGGAGTGATTTGGTTGTTCTTGTTTAAGTTGCATGGTACCTTATTTTATGGATGGGGTGATCATGATTTGTAAGTTGCAAAATTGCTGCATTGGTGTTATCATTCAAGTTTGGTTGATGGCCTTTGGTGTATTCTTATTCAGGTTTGCTACATGGTTCTATGTTGCAAAGTAATGGCATGGCCATACTATCTTCTTGCATGGTATTTATTGTGGTGAGCTCAAGTGCTATGATATGCTGATTTTTTGAAGCTTTGAGTTGTTCACTATGGATTAGTTCATCTTCTTGTGTATCACAGCCGTGTTAAGCATGTTTATGGGGCAATGAAGATGTGGGCAAGTTGGAGGATTCTTCATGGAAGTAGATGAACCGCCATAATGATTTGAAGGCTCAAGTACATTTCTTGAGTAGTATTGTAATGTTTTATTTACTTTGTCATTAGTGGTAGGTTCATTTGTGTAAGTTATAAGAATGGTGTGTCATTCTTATATTAAAGTTTTTAAGTGTCCTAAGGGACTGAGATGAGGGAAATCACCCTCATCCTTTGTACCTCGACGTTTTTTGGAGTAATGCATTTTACCGGGGTGATTTAACCCTTTTACCCAAAAAAAAAAGATATGATGGTGTTTTGAGGAATTATATGGCTTAATTGTTTTATAAATGTTAGTAATGCGGTATTTGAAATCTTTCTTGAACTATACGATTGGGATTTTTATGATGGTTTTAATACGGTATTTTGAGTTCGCGGTTTAGTTGTTTTGAAACACTTACACCTACCCTACGCCGTTGTCACAGACTATGGCCTCCCATATGTTCGATGTTACTGAGGATATCCTTATTGCCCCTTTCCGCCCAGCACAAATCACCATGGCTCCTGATGATCCTTACAGGATTGCCATGCATTCAGCTACTTCGTCACCGACAGCTGCTACTTCTGCACCACCTGCTGCATCTACTTCTCAGGGACCCTCATCTTCTATAGGGCTCCCTGGTACTTCAAGACAGCTTACTTTGCATCAGGCTTCGGCTCGTGTGGCTCCACGTTTTGCCCACCGAGCTACGACATGCATGTCTGTGCGCCCTTCGTCACCACCCATGCATTTTGATGCTCACGCTCTTCGGTCAGATGCACCACCTACATCATTGCGTCGTCATCCTAGATCACCTACCCCATCACCACACGATTCACCTGTTAGGAGACGACGATTGATGGAGTACTCTTCAGATGAGGAGGAGGAGTACGAGGGTGTGAAGGAAGCTGATGACCCTCAGGAGGCTGAGCAGGGAGATGATGACCCATAGGTGGGTGAGGAGGAGGATGATCCTCAGGAGGAGGAGATACCTGATGATGATGGTTTGCTAGCACAGCCGGCTTAGGCTGAGGAGCCCGGTTCTCTGATACATCCGTAGAGCCTGTTTCACCTGATCACCCATTCTTGTTTGATTCACCACCTGGTAGTCCCGTGGCATCAGACGTACCATCTGAGATTTCTGCTGAGCATGCAGAGTTGGGTGAGACTGGTAGGATGTGGACTCAGATTACTACTCTAGGTGAGAGGATCGCGCATATGTCTGATCGGATTGATAGGGTGACTGTTGAGTTTATTGGAGAGTTGAGGATTGATTTGGTTACTGCTAAGAGGAGGGTTACAGAGATGAGGAGAGGTATACTGGAGATTCATGAGCAGATTGAGAGCTTATAGAGAGGTTTCATCATAGCTCGCGAGGCAGATCGCAAGCTGTGGCAGAGAAACACCGAGTTGGAGAAAGAGGTAGCAGACCTCAAGAGAGATAGCGATACTCATAGTGTGGAGTTGGGATCATTGTGGAGAGAGCTGGATGGTTTGAGGCAGGAGTTGAGGAGCCTACGCTAGCGTAGTGGCTAGATAGTTGGATTATGTTGTCATGTTGCTTTCTACACCGAGGAGTGTTCGGTTAGAAAAGCTAGTTATCTTATTTTGATGTATTCCTGTTGGTTATTCGTCTCGTTTGGAACGATTAGTATCTCTTATGTCTTTTGTAGTTGGAATGATGTTTTGACCGCTATTTGTATGGATGATGGTTATTATTATATGATGTTATGTGGTTTTGGATGTCAAGGAAATTGTGTTCCTATTCGCCTTATTGTTGTCTTGTGGTGTATTGTTGATGTTCTTCCCATGCCTTGGCTTCATTTATTCAATTCTTGTTGAGCGTATGATAAGTATTATCGGAGACTTACGAACCTTGTATGATGTTTCAGATCAGTGGCTATACGATGAAATCCTGTCAGAGCTACCCGAACTGGAACTGCCGCGACTACCCCTGGTCGCCGAGGACGCCGTCCTACTCAAAATGTTGAAACCCCTACTCCTGATAACCTGGACACCACTAACCGCAACAACAGGAATCGAAATGTCGATGTTCAGGGAGACAATGATCATGTTCCACCGAATGCACCTACTGTGGATCAAGCAATGATCAATTACCTTGTGGAGCAACGAGTTGTTGAGCTACTAGCTGAGTCAAATCATTCCAACAACTCTGCTGGAACTTTTCCACCTGTTTGTACTAATGGATGTAACTATAAGGAGTTCCGAATTTGTGGACCCATTGAGTTTGGAGGAACTGAAGGAGTGGTCTACTTGGTCAGGCGGATAGAGAATACTGAGTCAGTGTTCAATGTCAACAATTGTGCGGAGAATGCTAAGGTAAAGTTTGCTTCTTTTACTTTTAAGGATGAAGCATTAACTTGGTGGAACAATTACCGAAATTCGGTTGGGAGTGATGTGGCCTATGTCATGAATTGGGAGCAATTTAAGTCTTTACTGATTCAGACTTACTGCCCAAGGAATGAGGTTAAGAAGCTGGAGATTGAGTTCTGGAATCACAAAGTGAAGGGTACCGATATGGCGACTTACAATCGTCATTACCAGGAGTTAGCCTTGCTTTGCCCAGATATGGTTAAGACTGAGACTCAAAAGATTGAGCGGTATACCGATGGGTTGCCTGTGGCTACAAGGAATGATGTGATTGCTGCTAGGCCTGCAAATATACATGAGGCTATCACGATCGCTCAACAATTGATGGATTCGTTGGAATTGGAAGAAGCTGATAAGGATAAGAATGGGAAAAGAAAGAGAGACCATCACTCTAAGGGTAATGATCACCGAAACAAGCGACAAGCAGTTGCTAAGGCTTATGCTATTGGAGATGGAAATAAGAAGAACCAAAATGTTGATGCACCCAAGTGTGGTCGTTGCTACAAAAATCATTCTAGACGATGTAATGTAGTGTGCAAGAATTGCTCAAGGATGGGGCATATAGCTAAGGACTGTAGAGCTCGACCACTTGCTATGGTTCAAGCTACTCCTGAAGCTATGAGTAAGGCGAATGTTACTTGTTTTGGATGTGGGAAGAAGGGACACTATAGGAATGAGTGTAGGGAATCGTGGAACCGGAGAAATCAAGGATCGGGTGGTAATGGGTACAATCATGGAAACCGTGGAGCTGGAGGAAACCCTGGACGTCATGACAATGAGGACCAACGTGTGGAAGCAGGAGCTGCTCATGGGAGAGTGTATGCACTTGGAAACGAAAGAGGAGAAGACCCGAACGTCGTTACTGGTATGTTCCTTCTCAATAATCGTTATGCTTCCATACTATTTGATACTGGTGCCGATAGGAGTTTTGTGTCCACTACTTTTGCACCCTTACTAGAGAAACCCCTGATAGCCTTAGGAATTGGTTATGATGTAGAGTTAGCTAACGGAAACATAGAAAGGATTAAGACTATCATTCGCGGTTGCACGTTGAATTTCCTGAATCACCCTTTCAACATAGATCTTCTACCCGTCACATTAGGAAGTTTCGATGTCATCATTGGTATGGATTGGTTGTCGAAGTATCGTGCTCATATACTTTGCGATGAGAAAATCGTGCATGTGCCTTACGGCAAAGAGATTTTAAATATACAAGGAGATTGAAAAGGTTTGAGGAGCCCATCCAGATCAGCTGTCATATCTTGCACTAAGTTACCGAAGCTAATGGAAAAAGGATGTTGCCTTTTCTTAGCTCAAATCTCTGAGAAAGTAGGGAAGGAGAAGAAAGAAAGGTGCATTGGAGATGTGCCTATAGTTCGTGATTTTCCGGATGTATTTCCCGATGATTTACCGGTAATCCCGCCTACTAGACAAGTGGAGTTTTAGATTAAGTTGATACCTGGTGCTGCACCCGTGGCACGGGCACCTTATCGACTTGCACCTACTGAACTAGAAGAGTTGTCGAAACAATTAGCAGAGTTAGCCGAAAAGGGATTCATACGACCAAGTTCTTCACCTTGGGGAGCCCCAATTTTATTCGTGAAGAAGAAGGGTGGATCGTTTCGTATGTGTATTGATTACCGAGAGCTGAACAAGTTAACGGTGAAGAATAGATACCCGTTACCGAGGATCGACGACTTGTTCGATCAGCTTCAAGGATCGAGTGTTTATTCGAAGATCGATCTGAGATCGGGATTTCATCAACTTAGAGTTCGCGAGGAAGATATTCCGAAAACGACTTTTAGAACCTGTTACGGGCATTACGAGTTCCAAGTGATGCCGTTTGGGTTGACTAACGCAACGGCGGTATTCATGGACCTCATGAATCGGGTGTGTAAGCCTTACTTAGACAAGTTTGTGATAGTGTTCATCGACGATATTCTAATCTATTCGAAGAGTGAGAAAGAGCATGAGGAGCTGATGCTTGGGGATTGCACCAGGCTTTACCTCTCAAGGGATCTTGAGAAGCTTACAACTCCCACCAGGCAGTGTACCAGATCGATGTAGTATAGTATAATGACAAGTACCGGGGGATTGATCGTTCAGCTAGGAATAGTGTCGCTAGGATTAGAAAACCTAAAGACTAGGTCTAGAGATGAGGGATGATTCTTTTTGTATTTTTATAATTTTTATGAAAGCAATTAAAAATCTCGGGTTTTAAGGAGTTGGGCGGAATTAGTTGCTAGTCAACTAACCCAATACTAAAGATGCAATCAAAATAAAATACTAAAAACGAAAATAAACTATATTAAACTAAAGTTGTGAGCAATATGTGGGAGAAATGTGTTTACTTAGATTTCACTACTCCCTAGATATCTTTTACACGTTAATTACTTGTTATAGTTGCGTGGATGACAGATTGTATTCCTTAATACCATTCATAGGGTGGCGTACTTACTTCCCCAATCCTATGACCCCCTACTTCACTACTATGTCGAGCCGGCTAAGAAGCTCCTAACATGGGATTATTAGAATTTACTCATGCATTAAATACAACCAATAAAACCTAGTACACATCGGTTCATGTTTCCTAAGACGTTCAAGCATGTTACACAATGGAGATCTGCCAGTTTTCTTTAGCCTAACATTGAAATCATTCATCCAATACAACCATAAACATGTAATCAACACATAATTAACATCTAGGTTTCATTAGATCCAAGCAAACACAAGATAGATCTAGCCTAGCATGTTGAAATCAAGACAAGTAAAAGATATAATCAACCAACACATAGACATATTGATTGAATTAAGAGAAGACTTATCTTAATAGAACATGGAAGGATTCAAGGGGTGAAAACCCTTGAAAGTACTGTAAAATATGAGCTAGGGTTTACAAAGTTCGGCCCTAGTTTCTCCACACAAGTTCCTCTTCTTATGAATGAAAAATAGAAAACTATATATAGAGTTTGATAGGTGACGGCGTCAAGAACAAATGTCTGACGTCGTCATCTCGCCGCCAAATAGTTCCTCGGACTGCCTAGATCTGGGTCTGACGCCGTTATGTATTCTCCTTATGCAGGCCGTCACAAAATTTAGTCTTGACGCCCTTGTTGTGACGCCGTCAGGTTTGCACTGGGTCGTCACTACTTTTACCCTTGACGCCGTCAAGATCTTCCTCTTGACGCCATCAGCTACTGTTCTCAGCATGAAAAATTAAGTCTTTGGCTTTTTCTTCACTTTTATGCTCCAAAAACGTCCGAATTGCTTCCTTTTCCAGAATTCACTCCCAAAGTACCTAAAATCATAAAAGGAACGATTTAGGGTAATATTTGATCAAATAAATTCAATTCCGGGCTTAAATGACCCCCTAAAAGTGGTTCATTTTTCGCCTCATCAGGAGCATCTGAGACTTATCTTAGAATTGCTCAGGCAGGAGAAGTTGTATGCCAAGTTTTCCAGATGTGAATTTTGGATTCCAACGGTACCATTTTTGGGTCATGTGATTGACAGTCAAGGAGTTCATGTAGACCCCACTAAGATTGAAGCTATTAAAGATTGGGCCGCACCGATGACCCCAACAGAAGTTCATTAATTTTTGGGTTTAGCCGGTTACTACCGAAGATTCATTGAGGGATTTTTGAAGATAGCAAAGCCGTTGACCAAATTGACTCAAAAGAATGTTAAATACGAATGGGGAGATAAGGAAGAGGAAGTGTTTCAATTACTTAAGGAGATGTTGTGTAGTGCTCCTATCTTGGCGTTGCCTGAAGGTAGCGAAGACTTTGTTGTTTACTGTGACGCTTCTCATAAAGGTTTAGGAGATTTTGTGTAGTGCTCCTATCTTGGCGTTGCCTGAAGGTAGCGAAGACTTTGTTGTTTACTGTGATGCTTCTCATAAAGGTTTAGGAGCTGTGTTGATGCAACGAGAGATAGTGATAGCTTATGCTTCCCGACAGCTCAAGAAGCACGAGAAGAACTACACCGCCCATGATTTGGAGTTAGGTGCTGTGGTTTTTGCCTTAAGGATATGGAGACATTATTTGTATGGAACCAAGTGTGTTGTATTAACTGATCACAAAAGTCTACAACACATATTGAATCAGAAAGAGCTCAACATGAGACTACGACGTTGGATTGAGTTACTAAGCGATTATGATTGTGAAATTCGCTATCATCCCAGTAAAGCACACGTCGTTGCTGATGCTCTTAGTCGGAAGGAGAGAATACCACCACTACGAGTTAGGTCATTAGGAATGACTATCACGAGTAATATTATAATAATGTGACGATATATAATATTATAATAATGTGACGATATATAATATGCCATGAAAGTAGTGTAATAAATATCGGGAATGTTATTATGATTAAACGATTATAAATGCCGACATAATTAATGTTGAATAATTATATTAAATGAAGTACTTTATGGAAAATAAAATGAGGAAGCTTTCGAGTTATACGGGATTGTGGTCACTTGAGTCCAAGTGGGCCATATTATTTATTTTATGACTTTTGGGCTTGTCACGAATACGTGACGTTAATACATTCATTTTCTATAACTACGTAACTTATTTGATCGACGGATTAAATAGGATCTATTTAGTTATATAAAATGAATATATTAATGGGCATCGTATCCTACGACGCCCATAGGTTTTGGTATGCGTTCGGGAATAATGAATTACTAAATATCTCGCGAGGTTTGCCAAATTGACAGATTTGGTAAGATTGACGATATATCTAGGGAATTTATTAAACTTTAATACTTACCATATAGTACTATACGTGCTATGTGATCTAGGTTTTGGGTATAATCTTAGAGTGATATATTAAGTAAATAAATATGGGGGATAACAAAATCGACGGATTTGATAAACTTCGATGATTTATTTAAATAATATATTAGGCTAATATTAGACCTATAGATGGTTTTATTATTCTTTTTCGTTGTGGTTTCTTGTTTTGTGTTGTGTCGACCCTCCACCCGCATGGATACCAAACCCCAAACTAATATGAGAATAATAGGAGAAATGGATTTTTGGAAAGTAAAACGGAATACGTTCGGGATTGGGAATATTTGATTTTGAGGAAATAATCCTTAAACGAGTTTATATTGTTCGGAAGTGCCGAGTCCGTAGTTTCCGTCTTTTGAGTGCTATACTTCTTGATTCTACCGTTTTCATCTTGCTGATATCTGGACTTGAGGTGAGTCATAGCCCAACTTTTACTCTTGAACTTGGTTTTCAATATTTGGGTTGAGAAACGTGCAAATTGTTTTATGTAGACTATTATCGCTTTGTTTATTTAAAACTTGCTATGCTTATAGAACTAGGTAGGTTATAGAGCGAGGCCTAGTCCCGAACTAGGTAAGCTATTGAGTTAGTTATAGAGCAAGGCTTAGTCCCGAACTAGGCAAGCTATTGATTGGTTGATTGAGCGAGGCCTAGTCCCGAACTAGGTAAGCTATTGAATTGGTTATGGAGCGAGGCCTAGTCAAGAACTAGGTAAGCTATTGAATTGATTGATTTGGACTATAGCGTGCACCTATAGGGTTGGTTAGTTTTGGTTGGATGATTGAGGCCTAGTCTAGCTAGCAAGCGTTTTGCGTATATGTCCACTTGATTTAGTTATGAATTTAAACCTATGATATCACCAGCGAAAGCTGACTTTTAGCGCGTTTTCTCAGGTAATTAAGTGTTGATTTGGATGCTTGGATTGGAGGCTTGGCTTTGGCACCAGGTTTATGGATCTATTTTCTAAAACTCTGATATATAATTGTGGACCTACGTTTATTTCTTTTGGGCCTTACTTTGGATAAATTTGGGATAAATGTAAACTTTTAAACCCCGTTTTGGTTGTGTTTTACTTATGTTTACTTTATCTCGTTCCTTTATGAGTTGTGTTGGATACCAATCCCCGTAACACCCCGAAAGCTTGTTGAGTCTTTCGCTGTACCAGATTTTGGGGGTGTTACACCCTTACACTTAGCTTTTGCAAAATACCTTTATATGTAATTAAGACGAAGTTAAAAACAAAATAAAGCATTTTCACAATTTATTTTGAATCATGATCCACAAACAATAAAAATAAAACACGCATACGGAAACAAATAAAATCAAACAAACAAAACAAATAAAACTTGGGTTGCCTCCCAAGAAGCGCTTTTCTTTATTTACGAGTCTTGTAGCTGGACTCAAAGTCATGGGCTATTACGTGACCTCGTCATCGGTCACGGTCTCTAGGTCATCCTCAATCTTAGTTTTGTATTCTGGCTTTAATTGTAAATATCCTACATAAAGATCGACCACCTTTTTCTCAATTGCTCCTATAATCCTTTTGGCCATCTTATGCAACAACCCGTAATTTTCTAGACTGCTTTTAATAATAAATTATATTTATTATTTCCTAAGTTTCACTTTTGGACTTTTCGGAACTTATTTGAATCAAATACGAGAAGTTATCTCACTTTAGTTGAAACATGAGCTCGCGCACGAACCAACCCATAGATAGTATGGTTTAGTCTAATAAACATATTTTGGAACTAATAAATAATGTTTTTATATTTCTTTTATAAAAACACACTCAAAACGTATTCTTCACGTTAATAATTTCCAACGTGCAACCAAAAACAACTCGAGTCACGTTTAAACTTAAATGAGATACGTAAAACAATATGGAAGCTCACATTTTAACCTCCCACTCTTTTCAAATCTCATTGTGTCGCATTTTATGGAACCAAGTGCAACCACATTTAATTTTATATGTTTTTCCTATATAGTTTTTATGATTTTGGGACTCAACACATTCGAACATAACATAAAACGTCACAAGTCGAGTTGAAAAGCTTGTTTAATCACACTCGAACACTTATGGTGTCGTGTTTCCATTTCGGTCGACTCACACAACAAAACCCGACATTCGAATTTATGTGTCGAAACACATAAGAAGCACACAATTAAATACTCATTTGTATACATAAAAACTCATACAAAAACTCACATGTTACAAAAAGACTAAATCACAAAAGTCATTGTATTTGACTTATCTTTCCTCACTCCATGCCTATAACCGAAACACTCAACCCCAAATCCACATGGTGTCCATGGTTTACAACCGAGTACAATCTAGTGTCTTTTTTATGGAGACAAGAAGGACATCACTCCATACTTTCCATCTTTTCTTCCTTTCTTCTAGCCATACTTCCCCATTAATTGCATGTCTCTCGGTCTTTTAGATTTTTTTTCAAAGTCATGCACTTTTCTTATATAAATATACTAACAATGTGTCATATAAGAACTTGCAAATCTAGCTAAGGCTTAAAGTCAAGATTTCCCATTTCTTTTCTTTTTTTTTTTCTCATTAGCACCCCACAACCATGCTCTCCCATACATCCATCACATCCTTGTTTGCTAGATATTTTCTAGGGCCTGAGTTATAAGGACGGGGGTCCTTTTTTTATTCTAACGGGGGTTTGACTTTTTTGGCGTTTTGTGCCATTTTTTTTTTTATTTTTTTTATTTTTATAATTTTGTTTATATCAAAAAGCTATAAACCTGAAAGTGCGGAACAAAAAATATAAAGTTTAATAAGTCAAACTGTTAAAACTGTCAGAAATACGGAACAGAAACTGGGCTACGCTGGAAAAAAATAAGGGACAAAAGGGAGACAAAGGCCCTGACACCTTTGTCCCCCCGTTAGAATAGTACGACCCATTTTCTAGACAAGTTGCACTTCTTTTCCTTTTATAGCTACTACTTCCTTTCACTTTACATTTTGAACAACAAAATACATACAACTCATTTAATATTCACGAGCAGCAGCTAGAGCAAGAAACTTGGCTTTTAGCTTGGTTCTAGCCACTTGGTTAAATATTCAAAGGTGTTATAGCAAGCGGATCAAGGGTGTTCATACTTGGAGTCTTTGGGTTCCCTCTTTTCTTTTGCTCGACACACTCCCAACCCCACTGTGAGCTTCGATCTTCCTATAACTTGTTTTTCATTACTCTTTTAAGCTTCATGTTATGTATTTGTCTGAAAGGATTTGAAAACTAAAAGTAATACTTGGTTTACATCACATTTCGACATACACACAAATATACACGTTCAAATAATCATGCTTAAGTGGTTAAGAATTGTTTAAAAACTTGTGTGGCAAATTTTCGGGTCTCGTTAACACTTAAACACTTCGAGAAGAAACTAGTATTCGTGTTGTTTTTCAAATCCACATACACGCACTTCATGTCGAGCTTGTGAGTTTATTTCGGCACAAAAATGAAAACATAAACGTAAATAAAACATAAGTCTTGGCTCGTTGGACAGATACTTACTCGTGGCTTAATAGCTTATTTTTCTAAGTTATAAAACTATTTTGCAAGCTTATAACTTAGTTACTTATCGGGTTTGTAACCAAATCCAAACTAAACCATAAAACGGGCCGTAAGGCCCAACCCATGACCCTTAGCTTATTAATAAGCCAATATACGAGAAGTGCTTATTTGAGACATAAGCAAACTTTTTTTTCTGAACGCTGCATTAAATTGGTTTACATGTTTTATCACACTTGGATGTTTGGTCGAATAAACTCAAATGACTCGAGACTCACTTGAGCTTATTTGGTCTCGTCCATGTAAAGATTAATCTTACTTATATAAGCTTGATGGTCATGTTTAAAATAGATGAAAAACTATGTTTTGAAAAAGAATGGAACCACAAAGATTATACATGCATGCACTCGACACAGTTTACACTGAGAAAGAATTTTAATAAAATATATAACAGTTATGAAATATGTTAAATATGCTTGATATGAAACTAAAATACCAAAGAGCTTATGGCTCATTTGGTTGGCTCGCTCAGCCTTTACATGGACACCTCAGGTTCGAATCTGGGTGCTGACTCTTCTTGGATTATTTTTTTTTAAAAGCTAATTGATGTATTGGATAGGAACCATGATAAAAACAAATAGATGTATTTCATAACTAAATAAAATGGAAGGTCTCGAGTTTGAATCTCGTAGACGACATTTTTGGTATATTTTTCTATTTATCGACATTTTGAAATATATTTCTATCTATCATTTAAACTACTATTTTTTTTACCCGAATTAGTACATTTTTGTAACTATTAATAAAAATGTCAAAACTATATAATTTTAACATTTTTGTTCACAATTTTGTCAACCTAAAATAACTAGTGATTATTACTAGAACCCGACAAAAGACGAAATTTGAAATGACAAGAAAATATTTATAACAAAAACTTAATATGAATATTTTCTAACTTATCATCCACTCACTAAATATATATAAACACATTTATATATACACCGTATCGCGTACCTGTTACTAATATAAATACTTAGCGGAAATTATTTATTATTTTACTAACATTTATTTTTCACAAACACTTTATGTCACACCCCCAATTTACCTGACTTGCAGCGGAATGGAATACCTGGGGGTGTCTGTCATAGCACCACAGTTACAGTTACATTGAACGACCTAAAGTGTCGTTTGGAAAATACTGCATTTGATCATTGAAATAATTCAGAGTTTACAAAATGAGGTCCCCAAAATGTGTTGCAAGTTTATGAAAAACAAGTCATACTAGATCAAACGTTTACATAAGTGCATGAAATAATGATGAGACGCGTCGACTCCGCGACTCCATGAAGGTCCAAATGCATGTCACATGAGCTACCTTAATAACCTGAAATACATTGCTAAAACGTCAATACGAATGTTGGTGAATTCCATAGGTTTATAAAATGTAATGATGTACGGCCACCACAAGTAAAAGTGCAAGATAAAAATCTCATGAAAATTGTACAATAGCCTTAAGCTCATGACACCGAAGCTATGACTGATGAAATTCTATGCCCCTCCCGAATGTTCTGCCGAAACATTCAAATGTAAAAGACATGACATGCATCCGCTTACTGTTGGTAATCACTACCACGGATGGAGGCGTCACCCTCGATAGATCTATCCACTCACTCTCGCTTAACGGTAAATTAACGGTTCATGATGTTACAGGGGACTTATCACATGGCAAGGTAACTTAAGCTATGTACATGTGTTTGAATACTTGGGCTCGTACTAAAATGATTGATGCAATGTATTCCCCCCGTGGGATTTGAAAACAATCAAAAATGTTGAATTGAAAACGGGGCTATGAAAACTCACCTTAACTGATGAAGCTGTGATGAAATGAAATGAACACCAATGAACAATTAGTTGTCGCAACCCAATATGATGATACCATGAACATGTAATGAACTGAAAGACAAGGCGCGCACACTAGCCGCAACCTATTGTAAATGATGAACGATCTACTTTAGATCACCAAATGATGTTATGAATGTCCATGCACATGTTTCCTATACCACTCTACTCTTTGAAAAACACTTGTTGTTATCAAAAGTATATAATCCAAGAATTTGGAAAAATATTGCTATTAGAAAATAAAATAAGCTAGTTGTAATATATATATATACTTATATATATCGTATGTTTCCATGTTAATGTTGAAATCCTCGGGTTGTAATCCTTGAAATATCGCCTTGAAATGATGGAAATATACTTGTAATAACTAATACTTCATTAGTTATAAAATTTGGTACTTGATATTATTTCTAGCTTATAAAAGTACTACGTAGTTTTTGTGCCAATTTTTTATTAAAAGCTGTCAAATAAAAATGGGTTTAGCCGATATTCAAACGTGAATATCTTTGTCGTTACTTGTCCGTTTTACTTGTTCTTTATATCCACGGTTACGTCTTAGTATGTAGTAATATATTTTGGAAAGTTCGGCTCCTCCGGGTTACGTCTAAAGCCTCTTTTTATCCAATGAAAAACGTCCAACAGCAACTATTTTCCAGAAAATACTTTTCGTCAACAATCTTGCAAAAATCATAACTTCTTCGTTATTAACTCTTTTTAATCCGTTCTTTCGCCTACGGATTCGTTTTTGAAAGTATTTTCTAAAAATTTTGCCAAAGTTCCCTTGGTGTTTACTGATTTTCCAGGTTTTTACAAAATGGGACAGCATGTCTAAAACATGCTCCAAATCAAGTTTTCAAGGTTTATAACTAATTTCTAACATCATCAAACCTCTTGTAATCACCACATAGCTAATCTAATCCTACCATACACCTTCTTAGGGTGCCATGGGCTCCTAACCAAGTTATTATAGCAAGGGGATTCATAAATAAAAAGTTAGGGTTTGTATGTTCCATTTTTGACAAAATAAATGGTGGTATAGCTAGTTGTACATGGTTTTTAGCATGAAACTCATGAAATACATGTAAATATAAGATGATTCATGTAAAAATAAAGTTGATAACTTACTTGATAAAATGAGATGATTAGATGATGATTATGCTTGTTGTTCTTGTGTTTTCGTTGTAAGAATCTTGATTAGAATGACAAAAGGAACAACTTTGTAGCTTTAAACTTTCAAAAATCATCACTTGATCATGGAGTTAGAGTTTGGTCGTGGGTTTGAGTGAAGAAGAAGAGAAAATGGGTTTTTGATCCAAAAATTATGTATGTTTATGTTTTAGGTGTTTTTGTAGATATTTTCTAGTTACTTGGATGGCATACTTGTAATTAAATGGTCAAAGTGAAGTAAAGGAGGGAGTTCATGGCTGATTTTTCATGAGAAAAAGAGAAGCAAAGTCGGTTTTGATCACTTAGAAAATGTAGTGTA
Organism: Artemisia argyi; assembly: GCA_030686995.1. Classification (NCBI taxonomy): domain Eukaryota; kingdom Viridiplantae; phylum Streptophyta; class Magnoliopsida; order Asterales; family Asteraceae; genus Artemisia; species Artemisia argyi. Next base: position 92,078,577 of record CM060707.1, on the reverse strand, counting down.
TTATTAGTTGTAGTTTGGTGTAAGTATTAGTTATAATCGGGTACCGGGTTTGATAGAAATAAACGTTAACAAAGTTAACCGGGATGAAATAAAGTTATAATAATGATAAAAACATATTAAAAATATGTTGGGTACATTTACTGAGTGTTCGGGTGATTATTGTTTAGTTTTCACGAAAACCGTCGTAATATTCATAAACTCGCGTTATAAATAAAATAAATTTCCAAAATACTGGGTAACTGAATATTATAACTTTTATGATGTTAAAATGGATATAAAAATATGTCGGGACCATTGTGGGAATATTTAGATATATTCGTCGCGTATAAACCGTGTGTTAACGTTTACTATAAATACTTATACGTAAAAACGTTAAATGTATCAAATATATATAAATTTGAAAATCCTAAGAGTGGTATAACATGTAAATGACCTACTGATGATATGCAGACTATCTCAAGTCCGTATGAAATGTCATTACTGATAATGCATGAATTCGCACCTGAACCAATACGGTTACGCGAATTTGAATACCCGTAAACTAAATTTACGATGAAATGTGTAATGCACGTGAATGATGAAATCTTTTCCCGCAATGAATAGTGTTCCGTGAATAGTAAAATTTCTGAATGCTTCTCGGAATGTCAAACTGACACCAAAAATGATGAATAGTAAACTGATGAATAGTGTTTTGATGAATAGTGTTTTTCCAAAGTTCGGGAAATGACCTGAAATAACCTGAAATGGTGTGTTGTGACAGTCTTCCCCTCTAAAAGGAACTTCGTCCCGAAGTTCAGTTTATGTTGGTCTCTGAGAATGTATTGATGAAAAGGTGATGATATTCGAGAATTCCAGCGAACTCTAACGATAGGAATTCGACTCTGATTCAACTGTTTGACCACACGGTCCATGGTTTCTGTTGGTTCTCTTACAAGGTCTGAGATTGTCATTTGGGATGGATTCCTTCCAATGGAATCATGAGTGACTCATCTGAAAGTCATTTCTGAGGATCTGAAAATGTGAAATATGTTCGTGTAATCCTGTTGTTCTTTGACAATGTTCAAGTCTGACGGCCGCTATGCCTTCTCTGTCAAAATATAAAGGGTCCAGTGTATAATGGTGTAACTTTCCAAGTTTTCTGAACGATAACATGCCTTTCCTAGGCAGAACTTTCTGCTAACTCTGCAGAACTTGAAGTTTTAATGGTTTACGACTTATTGAACTTGTAACTGATTCTTGACTTGTAGGAAATTTCTGGTTATCTCATGAATGCCTACTGAACTAGTGAGTTGAGCTTTTTCTGAGTTTGGCCCATCAATCGGTGGTCTGCGCTTCTTAATGTTTTAAACGTGGTACTGGTAATATATACTGCTGAATTCTGCCAGAACTCAAGTTTGTATGCTAGTTGGTCGATTCTAAAATGAATCTTAAATAGTCCAATATGCTAAAGGTTCACCTTTCTTGTTATCCAATTTGTATCATGCCAATCCAAGGCAATGCTTTTAACTTAATTTGTTCTCCTACTTGAATCTGGATGGTTTGTTGTTCAGGATATCCAATCCAAATGATGTGTGTTATGTACCAACCTAACTTCTGCCAGTTTCCCGTTGTTGGTGTGATAACTATTGTTGTAGATGAATTTGAATTATGTTAAATGATTGTTCCAACCATTTCTAGGGTCAATCACTCATGCTCTGAGCATACCTTCCTATGTTTGAATTGTTCTCTCGCTTTGACCATCGTTCTGAGGATGATAGGTGATGTTCACATCTAAATGGGTTTCTGAAGGAAATCCTGAATTGATTACCTGAAGTCCAAGTTGAAACGGTTTCCTTAACAGGAATAACTGAAATGGGTACAATAAACCTTTGTGACTAATTCCACAACGTTCGGTCCTTCGAACTTGGCATTATCTGAAAGGGGTAGAATATAGGTAACAATTTGATTCCTTGTGTTTTGTTCCAACGGATGATAAGACATATGTTCTTCTTTGTCTATTGGGTTTGGTCTCCACTACTGAAGTTCGTGATTAATTTGTGATGTCTTTCCTAATTCCTTCATCACATATACCAATATTCTTTACTGTCAAGTCACAAAATCCTAAATGCATAAGCGATGTTGTAGGGAAGTTGGTTCTGGAAATTTGTCTCGCGATTGTGAGTTTTGGTTGAAATCTTTTTCTGAATAAACGAATTTAGAAAATGGAGCAAATGATTTACTGGGTAATATTTTTCTTGATGATTCAAAATCCAGTAATTATGAAATAGGAACTGTTTTCAAACATGTTGTGATTAAGACTACTTACCAAAGTTTGATGTCTATGTATATTTCTCATTGTACGATAGTGTTGCTAAAGATTGACCAAAAAGGATCGTACTTGTTCAAAATAGAAATTTCAGAAATCATTTTTCCACAAGGTATGTAATTTATGTAAACGCATCAACTTTATTTAAAAGTGAAAACACTAACAAGGATAAAATGGTAGAATAGGAAATGTTCGCTTAAATGCATAGATGTCTAACACTTAGTTCCTGAAGTTGGATAATGTCTATTGATGGTTATCTGGCATAACTACAAGCATAGGTATTTAGACTAACTTAAGTCCTGAAATAGTTTATCGTTGTAATTGGCAAGACGAAGGTATCACTTGATGTTGTGTCGATGAATGTCTATTCTGTTTTCCCATGTAGATGAGGAGATATGTTCTGGTTTGATCCCTTGCTTGGTATGAAGGTGAGGTTATCTGAAATTTCTAGACATAATGCCTTAGAGGAATCTACATCGATATTCTTGATTCAAACAATTGTCCTTTGTGAAAACTTACTGCAGGAAAGTTTATGTATGGATGAGGCCATGTTTAAATGAAATGCTCTACAGTCTCAATTAGAAGCTTGGTTTATTTCTATTGTGTTGTCCTGCGGACATTTATATTGAGTTCCATCCTGTAGCTCAGTCTAGCTAGTACCCTTAAACGATAGAATTTGACAACTAAGTCAGAGATGGTGATTCGGATAGTCTCGCAGTATCTTAGGATTGTTGTTGAGTTATGAATTCTCTCTCTATATATACTTCTAGTTCTGGTTAGTAGTTCTGTAATCCTTTCATTGCTTTTATTGTATAAAGGAATCCTGCATGTAATTGATATGGAAAGTCTCTTCTAGGGATGTCAATGGGAAAATCCAACTTAATGTCTGAATGAGTGACTGGTGGGGTAAGTATCCAGGGATAGTTCGGCAAAAGGGATGTTTATGAAAGAGTTCCTTTGTTTACAAAACTTTTGGATGAAGATTGTTATTAACAATCCTTTGAAAAAGTAATTATTTCCTTCATGGCATAATCCTTCCTGAATTTTACATAGGTGATCAGGCTATGTACAATTGAGGACTAATGATGCGATGTTAGATTTTGTCAAAATATCATAACTTTTATCAAAAGTTTTAGATGGTGTTCAACGCATTGTTATTAAAATGGTATCCTGATGTTTTCTTTCAAATAACATAAAAATTGTCTCGCGTAATGATAGTAAATACTTGGTGTAATGACAGAAAAAAATCAATTTATAGGATGGAAATAAAATAGTTTACTTCAGAATTTTTTTTTTTTTTTTGTAAAACAATTTCCCCATATGATAGTAAAATAGCTTGAATGGTGTATTGGATACGTGAGTGAATCTTGTCGAATGGTAATAGTCTACTAATTCGTCTTAAACGAAATCAACCTAATCCCTGATGAGACAATGCTAAAATGTTGCGAAACGATTGAAGTCTGAGCAATTGGGATAGAAAATGGAGTAAACGATGGTTATGATTATCACCTAGGTAACAAAGGATAGATACTACATTGGACAGGAAAGTGCTTAATACCACTAGGTCATGTCATCGTACCAACGGTAAGTACAAAAGGAGAGATACAACCCTAAAGGGCTCGAACTACGGTTTATATATTGAAACAAAGCTCCTCCTGCTGAAGCATTGTTGTTATCCTTGATGTTGCTAATATCCTGACGGTTCTTTTTCAACAGCTCACGCTATTCCTCGAGCGATTTAGTCTTGATTCCAAGTTCCTGATTTTCCTTGTCCCTTAGCTCCGGGCAGTCATTCTTGAAATGCCCTAACTTTCCACATTTGAAGCAACTCCCTGGGATTTTTCTGATTTGTGAGTTTCCTACAGTCTTCAGTCCAATGACCCCGATTCTTGCACACTCCACACGTTTTACTGCAATGACCTCGGTGATGTTGATTACACAGGTTGCAGTAAGGTAACTTTCCAATATACATTCTCTTTGTGTGCAGTTCTGCAGCAAAGGCTCTATTCATTTCTTGTCCTTTGGGTGATTGTTGAGCAGCATTGCAACCTAGATTGTTGTTCCACTTCCTTTTATTGTCACTATTGTTTCCTGATGTCTCGGCGTGAACTATGAGTTCCTTAGTGAGGGCGGTGACTATGTTCTTGGCAATGACTTGTCCAACAGCAGCTTGCATCATGCTTGAAGTGGTTTGCTTAGATCTCTTCATCAAATCATAAGTGACCATGAGGGTATATAGTTAATCAAAGCCATCATATTCACAACACATGAATATAATACATGAAAATTTCGGTCTACGTGAACCGGTATCACAAATAGCACAACCATTTCTTACATAGTAGAGTCACACTTGATATATTTGTTTGTACAACAATCAAAAGACAACAAGTTCTTTAGACTATGTCCCACACTTTCTGTGGCTAGGATAATAGTAAAAGCTAGTGAGGATATAAGTCTGGTCTAGGGACTTCCTGGTGTCCCTCTGTGTGAAATCAGGTTTGTGGCATCATAAGGTCGAGATAGTCCTGAAGTGGTGTCTGAAGTTGTGCATCTATCAAATCTTAGATAATGTAGGTTCTGAACCATTCCTGAAGAATCTGCGGATGTTCCTGTTGAGTCCGTGATATTGGTATTATCTACTAGATGTCATCTAGTTCATGGCAAGTGGGAATGGAGAAGGAAAATAACAATGATGGTACCAGTGAATGAAATACTACCCTCTTTCGCGCTACCTCGCGACATCCAAAAGGTAAAACTGATGTACACACTGTGGGAAGGCCAATAGTGTAATAAGTAACTGATGGTGGTGATAGTACCTGAGTAGTAAGTTCCCTACTAGTGATGGAAAGAAAACACACTATCTTCCTTGCAATAAGCATCCTAATAAGTCCATTAAGATTAATTCTGAATACGCTACCAAAAGGCATTCTATGTACGGGCTGAATGATAGGAAAACCCTGTTCCTATGGCAAATCAATAGTACTAATGGTGGTGTAAATGCAACTGGTGGTATAATGGTAGTGGAAGATGACAAGGCATCTTCAATGTCGGAATCCGATAAAAGGATGTCAGGGTGAGTATCTGAAGACATGTCACTTGTGAACCAGGTCAATAAAATGATATACATATACGGATATGAGTATAAATAACTCGCACAGGGTATGTATGAAACAACATGTATCATGATTATGCACTTATGATGAAATGATGAGATGCTATGCTGATGTGGTTATAGTCTAGGGTCCAAGATACATCCTAGTTCGCTATAACCTTAGCTCTGATGCCAATCTGTCACACCCCCAATTTACCTGACTTGCAGCGGAATGGAATACCTGGGGGTGTCTGTCATAGCACCACAGTTACAGTTACATTGAACGACCTAAAGTGTCGTTTGGAAAATACTGCATTTAATCATTGAAATAATTCAGAGTTTACAAAATGAGGTCCCCAAAATGTGTTGCAAGTTTATGAAAAACAAGTCATACTAGATCAAACGTTTACATAAGTGCATGAAATAATGATGAGACGCGTCGACTCCGCGACTCCATGAAGGTCCAAATGCATGTCACATGAGCTACCTTAATAACCTGAAATACATTGCTAAAACGTCAACACGAATGTTGGTGAATTCCATAGGTTTATAAAATGTAATGATGTACGGCCACCACAAGTAAAAGTGCAAGATAAAAATCTCATGAAAATTGTACAATAGCCTTAAGCTCATGACACCGAAGCTATGACTGATGAAATTCTATGCCCCTCCCGAATGTTCTGCCGAAACATTCAAATGTAAAAGACATGACATGCATCCGCTTACTGTTGGTAATCACTACCACGGATGGAGGCGTCACCCTCGATAGATCTATCCACTCACTCTCGCTTAACGGTAAATTAACGGTTCATAATGTTACAGGGGACTTATCACATGGCAAGGTAACTTAAGCTATGTACATGTGTTTGAATACTTGGGCTCGTACTAAAATGATTGATGCAATGTATTCCCCCCGTGGGATTTGAAAACAATCAAAAATGTTGAATTGAAAACGGGGCTATGAAAACTCACCTTAACTGATGAAGCTGTGATGAAATGAAATGAACACCAATGAACAATTAGTTGTCGCAACCCAATATGATGATACCATGAACATGTAATGAACTGAAAGACAAGGCGCGCACACTAGCCGCAACCTATTGTAAATGATGAACAATCTACTTTAGATCACCAAATGATGTTATGAATGTCCATGCACATGTTTCCTATACCACTCTACTCTTTGAAAAACACTTGTTGTTATCAAAAGTATATAATCCAAGAATTTGGAAAAATATTGCTATTAGAAAATAAAATAAGCTAGTTGTAATATATATATATACTTATATATATCGTATGTTTCCATGTTAATGTTGAAATCCTCGGGTTGTAATCCTTGAAATATCGCCTTGAAATGATGGAAATATACTTGTAATAACTAATACTTCATTAGTTATAAAATTTGGTACTTGATATTATTTCTAGCTTATAAAAGTACTACGTAGTTTTTGTGCCAATTTTTTTATTAAAAGCTGTCAAATAAAAATGGGTTTAGCCGATATTCAAACGTGAATATCTTTGTCGTTACTTGTCCGTTTTACTTGTTCTTTATGTCCACGGTTACGTCTTAGTATGTAGTAATATATTTTGGAAAGTTCGGCTCCTCCGGGTTACGTCTAAAGCCTCTTTTTATCCAATGAAAAACGTCCAACAGCAACTATTTTCCAGAAAATACTTTTCGTCAACAATCTTGCAAAAATCATAACTTCTTCGTTATTAACTCTTTTTAATCCGTTCTTTCGCCTACGGATTCGTTTTTGAAAGTATTTTCTAAAAATTTTGCCAAAGTTCCCTTGGTGTTTACTGATTTTCCAGGTTTTTACAAAATGGGACAGCATGTCTAAAACATGCTCCAAATCAAGTTTTCAAGGTTTATAACTAATTTCTAACATCATCAAACCTCTTGTAATCACCACATAGCTAATCTAATCCTACCATACACCTTCTTAGGGTGCCATGGGCTCCTAACCAAGTTATTATAGCAAGGGGATTCATAAATAAAAAGTTAGGGTTTGTATGTTCCATTTTTGACAAAATAAATGGCGGTATAGCTAGTTGTACATGGTTTTTAGCATGAAACTCATGAAATACATGTAAATATAAGATGATTCATGTAAAAATAAAGTTGATAACTTACTTGATAAAATGAGATGATTAGATGATGATTATGCTTGTTGTTCTTGTGTTTTCGTTGTAAGAATCTTGATTAGAATGACAAAAGGAACAACTTTGTAGCTTTAAACTTTCAAAAATCATCACTTGATCATGGAGTTAGAGTTTGGTCGTGGGTTTGAGTGAAGAAGAAGAGAAAATGGGTTTTTGATCCAAAAATTATGTATGTTTATGTTTTAGGTGTTTTTGTAGATATTTTCTAGTTACTTGGATGGCATACTTGTAATTAAATGGTCAAAGTGAAGTAAAGGAGGGAGTTCATGGCTGATTTTTCATGAGAAAAAGAGAAGCAAAGTCGGTTTTGATCACTTAGAAAATGTAGTGTATTATTAGTTGTAGTTTGGTGTAAGTATTAGTTATAATCGGGTACCGGGTTTGATAGAAATAAACGTTAACAAAGTTAACCGGGATGAAATAAAGTTATAATAATGATAAAAACATATTAAAAATATGTTGGGTACATTTACTGAGTGTTCGGGTGATTATTGTTTAGTTTTCACGAAAACCGTCGTAATATTCATAAACTCGCGTTATAAATAAAATAAATTTCCAAAATACTGGGTAACTGAATATTATAACTTTTATGATGTTAAAATGGATATAAAAATATGTCGGGACCATTGTGGGAATATTTAGATATATTCGTCGCGTATAAACCGTGTGTTAACGTTTACTATAAATACTTATACGTAAAAACGTTAAATGTATCAAATATATATAAATTTGAAAATCCTAAGAGTGGTATAACATGTAAATGACCTACTGATGATATGCAGACTATCTCAAGTCCGTATGAAATGTCATTACTGATAATGCATGAATTCGCACCTGAACCAATACGGTTACGCGAATTTGAATACCCGTAAACTAAATTTACGATGAAATGTGTAATGCACGTGAATGATGAAATCTTTTCCCGCAATGAATAGTGTTCCGTGAATAGTAAAATTTCTGAATGCTTCTCGGAATGTCAAACTGACACCAAAAATGATGAATAGTAAACTGATGAATAGTGTTTTGATGAATAGTGTTTTTCCAAAGTTCGGGAAATGACCTGAAATGACCTGAAATGGTGAGTTGTGACACTTTACTTGTGAATACTTTCGGTACTAAGTCTTTTTGGTTACTCCCAAATCGAAAACTTCTTCGTCATGAACACTTTTATATACACAAATATATATTCGTACATTTGTCCAAGAGCCAATACTTACAAAACACTTTAATATTATTTAAACCTAAACTCTGCCACACAAGCAAAATTAAACACAACCACTTGAAAACACTGGAATCTATTTAAACACTTTGAGTCGTGAGTACACAAAACTGTAAACTAAGACTTGCCATACTAATCTATGTTGGTGCTGCACACTATTTCTACTTGAGTTATTCACATCTGACGACTTAATTGCTGAGGTGAGTCACAGCCCCACTTTTACTCGTTTAATTACTTTATAAATTCTTTGGGGGAGATACATGCTCAACTGCTTATTTTTACTTTCACAAGTACCCTAAACATTTTCATATTACTGTAAGTTTATAGCCCCACACTTTACTTTACTTTGCTTTACAACCTTGGGGTGAGAAACGTGCAAACACTTTATGAATTCTTGCTTTTACGCAACACACTTTATGAGTTATTGCTTGTATGCGACACACTTTATGAACTCTTGCTTTTATGCAATACACTCTATGAATTATTGCTTTTATGCAAACACTTTTATGGACCACACTAAAACTTATGCTTTATTTAAGCTATTACGCGGATTAGCCTAAGCCCTTTAATCCCACTATGCCCAAACTCATGAACCGTCAATTCCTGCTGGGAAGCGCGAATTTTATAAATAGATCTATTGGGGGTGACTCCCCCGTTCGGTTTGACCGGATAGGCAAACGTGAATGTATAACATGTCGAATTACAAGTGTATCGGGATAAACACTTGCCGGGCCTTTATATCTAACATGCTTCTAGAGCATGCACACTGTCGTAGTTTCGGTTGCATGAACTTAGTGCTAGCGTAATAGACTTTTAAATTTTGTGTGACATTATATTCGTTGTAATGATCACATACTTTGCCAATGGTCCAACTTTATGCCTAATACTTATCACTTTACTAATATTTTTCTTGACGCTGTGAGTAAAGCAGTGGTCATTAATACCAAATTTGACTTGTCGGTGAACAATTATTCACACTTGACAACCTTGTGGTCCACATTACTAATGTACTTAAAAGTAAACTTTGTTTTCACGACATTGTGGGTGACACAATGATCGCAAAGCTCTCTTTTGAACTCTCAATACTTTTATGCAAACCTATGAACTCACCAACCTCATGTTGACACTTTTTAGCATGTATTTTCAGGTTTAAGGCAATAGCTAACTGTTTAAGGCTTTTGGCATGACATGGCATGGTCATAGATGACTCTGATGTATTTGGGACCGCTTTATTTCTTTTATGGGCTTATATTTCCGCACAATTTTCAAATGATGTAAACTTATACTTTTGAATCTAAAATTTCTTTCAAACGGATAAGGTAAATCCGTTTTCTATACCTTGTGTTGTGGTACCAATTTAGTAGCACCCCAGTGACATGTATGCTTCCGCTGGACCCGATTTTGGGGGTGTTACAGATTGATATCAGAGCCTTGGTTATAGAGAACTTGGTATTTTTAAAACCTATACTATAACTACTTTTACGAAAACTTAACTGTATGACCACCACGTGCCTGCCTGCCAAGTTGATGCATTATTTGTGATTTTAATTGCTATTATATTTGATGAGATGTGCGCTTTGTTATTGGATGAGTATATCCATTTATTTTCGCTATATATACTATAAGTATGTTCGACATACTTATGCTTACGTATTGTAGTGGGCGTAGCATTACGCACTTTTATCTACGCAATCTCATCGTCCGTCCCCGAGTGTGGACACTTTTCGTAGTCTTTCAAAACAACTTTTGAATGTTAGAGACATATTGCTAGTGTAACTGAACCGAGTATTTCAAAATTGATTGAACCTCAGTTGAATATAGACTGATCACCTATATTCAACCAGGGATAGTGGGACATAGCCTGATCACCTATGTTCGACTCAGAGGTGAACTTTGCGATACTGGGAGTAGTTATAATAGAATTATGTCTGGTTTATTTTTAATTTTGAGAATGGTTAAGTTTGGCGTGTCTATACGAGCAACGAATATCACGAAATTTTGCACTTACACACGACACACTGACATCACAACACCTCACAAACCGTAATACTCCTGGCATTGCTAACATGTCGAATTACAAGTGTATCGGGATAAACACTTGACGGGCCTTTATATCTAACATGCTTCTAGAGCATGCACACTGTCGTAGCTTCGGTCGCATGAACTTAGTGCTAGCGTAATAGATTTTTAAATTTTGTGTGACATTATATTCGTTGTAATGATCACATACTTTGCCAATGGTCCAACTTTATGCCTAATACTTATCACTTTACTAATATTTTTCTTGATGCTGTGAGTAAAGCAGTGGTCATTAATACCAAATTTGACTTGTCGGTGAACAATTATTCACACTTGACAACCTTGTGGTCCACATTACTAATGTACATAAAAGTAAACTTTGTTTTCACGACATTGTGGGTGACACAATGATCGCAAAGCTCTCTTTTGAACTCTCAATACTTTTATGCAAACCTATGAACTCACCAACCTCGTGTTGACACTTTTTAGCATGTATTTTTAGGTTTAAGGCAATAGCTAACTGTTTAAGGCTTTTGGCATGGCATGGCATGGTCATAGATGACTCTGATGTATTTGGGACCGCTTTATTTCTTTTATGGGCTTATATTTCCGCACAATTTTCAAATGATGTAAACTTATACTTTTGAATCTAAAATTTCTTTTAAACGGATAAGGTAAATCCGTTTTCTATACCTTGTGTTGTGGTACCAATTTAGTAGCACCACAGTGACATGTATGCTTCCGCTGGACCCGATTTTGGGGGTGTTACATCTTACTTTTGCAAAAACTTGATGCGTGGAATTGAACCCTCGCAAAAGGTTTTACCTCTCAAGGGATCTTGAGAAGCTTGCAATCCCCACCAGGCAGTGTACCTGTTCGTTGTAGTATAGTATAGTGACAAGTACCAGGGGATTGATCGTTCAACTCAGGAATAGTGTTCGATAGGATTAAAAAGTCTACTAAACTAGTCTAGAGGTGAGGGATGATTCTTTTCGTATTTTTATATTTTTATAAAAGCAAATAAAAAAGTTTGGTTTTGAAGGAGTGGGCGGAATTAGTTGCTAGCCAACTAACCCAATTAACTAAAGATGCAATCAAAATAAAATAAAATAAAACTTAAACTAATTTGTGGTGTAAACAATAATAAGAGAAAATGGGAGAATTCTCTCCATGGCGAAAAAAAAGAAAAAAAAAAAAAAAAAAAAACGGCGAACATCTTATCTACGATTCAAACACATTCGATCTTTAAACCTTCATTGTTTAATCATTCATTGGTTGATTTGTGTATCGTGGGTCGGTTCTTTTTCTATTCAATCGCTTGTTTTTTGCTTCTTGTTTTGTCGCTTTTTGCATGCTTTGCAATACGCATCCTGCCCTACGATTCTACATTTATTGATATTATTCCTTACAACGTGGGTCGGTGATATTATTGTATTCATTCTTATGTCGATATTGTTTAGCCGGTTTTCTTTTGTTTATTTAATCCACCGTATCGTTTGTTTATTTTATGATAGTGGGTCGGTGATCGGTTCCTTCTATATTAAATCCTAAAACGATTTGTTAATCGTTTATTCACTCTTAGGGTCGATATCGATTGTTTATTTATGATCGTGGGTCGGTGATCGATTTCCTGCTATATTAAATCCTAAAAACGATTTGTTAATCGTTTATTCACTCTTAGGGTCGATTATTGGGTTTTTGTGCTTGGGTTGTTTTTCATAGCCGTGCATGGGTGGATCATTCTTGTATGGTTTACCATGGTTTTCATTCAACGAACTCTTGGGGTTTGTCTATTGTGCGGCTGGCTTGGATTATGGGTGTCTACATGTGTTTTGCTTGGACGTTGTTATCTTGTTTGATATTAAGTTGTGGGTTTTGAGAGAGATGGAAGTAATTGTGTCTATGATGGTCTTCCTAATGATTGTTCGTACTGATTACATGCATCCTTTGTTGGGTGTGGTGTGTTTGCTTATTCCTTTGTAATTGGTTCGATGGGAGATTTGTCGATCTGATCTATTGATTGTTAGGGTTTGTAATCCCTTGTTTGTGTTCCAACAAAAACCATGACGATCCTGCTGATTCACATACTATCTTATGATCGTTATTGGGTATACTAGGGTTATGATTCTGGTATGATCTCGTTGGAGCTTGGAGTTTTGGTTGTTGTTCGCTCCATGACCTGCTGAATTTAGGGCTTGCTGTTGTTTGCATCTTCATTCTTATTTGACTATAGGGTCAATCGCATGCAAGTTACCATTGTCGCTGCATATTACTTGATCATTGCTAGTTGTCTTCAAGTGTTTCATTCGTATTTTTTGGAAGATTGTGTCAAGTTGGGATATGCTGGAAGGTTGAAGCTGGGAAGTTTGGATGTTGAAGGTCATCATATTTGGTTTCGCTTGGTTGTGCATCTAAACATACACTTTTGGAGCGAGGTCGCACTTGCTGCTCTATCCGTGGTTTTAGAGTCTTTCACCAACCGTTGTGTGGAATTTGTGAACTGAAGCTCAAGTTGATGTACCAGGTTGGTGGACCGCAATAATGACTTAGATGGCTCAAGAATTTTTCTTGAGTGAAATTGTAATGTTTTATTTATTTTGTCATTTTTGGTAGGTTCAATCTGTATGTTATAAGAATGGTCTGTCATTCTTATATAGTGGTAGTGGTCGTGTCCTAAAGGGACTAAGATGAGGGGTGTACGCCCTCATCCATTGTACTTCAACGCTTTTTGGTGTAATGAATTTTACCGGGGTGTGTTAACCCTTTTACCAAAAAAAAAAATAATAAGAGAAAATGTGTTTACTTAGATTTCATTACTCCCTAGATATCTTTTACCGGTTGATTAGCTTGTTACCATTGCATGGATGACGGGTTATATTCCTTAATATCCGTCGTAGGGCGATGCACGATCTTCCCTAACTCTATACGCTTCTACTTTATTCTAGGTCGAGCCGACTACTAGCTCCTAACGTAGTATCACTAGCAGTTGCCTACGCATTAAATACAACCAATAAATCGTAGTACACCTCCGATCATGTTTGTTAAGACGTTCTAGCAAGTTACCAATTGGAAGTCAGCCAGTTTTCCTAAGCCTAACATCGAATACAATCATCCACAACAACTATAAACAAACCATCAACCAATAATCAACATCTAGGTTTCATTACATCTAAGCAAACAAAATAAAAACCTAGCCTAGCATGTTAAAAAGAAGACACGCATAAGATAGAATCAAACAACACATAGACATATTGAATGATTATTGGAAAACTTATTTTCAATTGAACATGGATGGAACAAGGGTTGAAACCCTTGTTTTTACAGAAAATTCGTCTAGGGTTTGCATAAAGAAGTTCTCCAAAAGTTCCACACATAATGAATGAAAATTAGAAAACTACATATAGATTTTACACCTTGACGGTGTCACGTTATAGCTTGTGACGCCGTCAACTCGCCGCCAAGATGAAAATTCATATTGCGTAGATCCACTTCTGACGCCGTCATGTGTAATTTTACTCTGGGCCGTCACATGTATTCTGACCCTGACGGCCTTGGTGACGCCGTCAGGCCAAATTGCCTTTAAATTGTTCTGGGCCGTCATGTGTATTTTCCATATCTACCTCTTTTGCCAAGTTTGACGCCATCACTTGTATGGCTTTGACGCCGTCAGGTATTGTTCCCAGCAAGGATTTTGAGACTTTGTCATTTTCTTCACTTAAGCGCTCCAAAAATGTCCAAAATGCTTCCTTTTCCAGATTTCTTCTCAAAAGTAACTAAAATGAAAAAGGCATGATTTAGGGCAATAATTCATCAAATAATCACGAATTCGGGCTTAAATGACCCCCTAAAAGCGGTACACTTTTCGCCTTATCAAATACCCTTACAATTGAGATTTGCTTGTCCTCAAGCAAATGCGCTTTTATTCTAATCAGAATACAAGCTAGGGGTCATTTAACAATTAACACTAAGATAAAAGTAATTACAACAAATAATCATTCCAACTTAAACAAAAAAAAGCACGGAGGTTATACACTAGCACCTCACAAATAGTGTTTAGATACTCACATCTCTCGGGTGTAATAAAGTATACATCATAATAAGGAAATGGAAAACATCTCTCACTACCTGTAATAGCTAATAGATTACCATAGGCTTGGGAAAGGATCAAACCTCCACCACTTGGCGTAAGCACCTAGGATAAACTATCAAAGAGGTCTTTTGAAAGGATTATAACGTGAGGTGTAGGGATATGGTAAACACGGTTTTGTTGGATAAAGGCAATATTTATTGGTGGCGAGTTAATCATCTTGGTTAATTACATGTACAATGTGGTGTTGCTAAGCCTAGACTCGACTCTGCTTAAGCTAATCAAAAACTAACAAAACATAAAACAAACATAAAATGAAACGGGATGGTAGTGCGTATGTTTTTTTCTCTTTTCCTTTTTCTCTCTCTTTTTTTTTTTGTTTCTTTTTATTGATTTTTTTTTCATACACTCTTACCCTACCATCCAAAATAATACATCATATGGGATTTGCATTCCACTTACACTTGAACTTTTACATACTTTACAATCAACTATTCTAATGACTCGAATCAAGATAATCAAAAAACTTGGAGTACTTTTTAATAATAACGCACATATGGGGGTAATATATGATGTTCTTCCCCATTACTCCATAACACAAGTACTTTACCCATGAGTCCCAATCGTCCCAAAACAATATGTACAAGATATGACTCGACTTAGCAACCATGTAATCAATTAGACAATTAACTAAGGGTTTAATCAAATAACAATAATGCACTAAAGATGAGTGCATAAAAGGAAGGCTAAGGCGATTTTGTTGCACATTTGGGGTGGATTGTAAACAAATTCTTCCTTTAAATAAAAATGCTTAAAGTTAGAAACGAAAAAGATTGGCCCGGAGGGGTGTACTAGGGGTATAGTGTACTAAAAATGAGTACAACGCAAAGGTGTGGGAAAAATTAATTGACTTTGCTAGTCAACGTAATTGACTAAAATGGTCAAGTAATTATGATACGGGTTTAACACAAGGGTGATCCCAATGCCTCTTATCATGTAGTAAATCCTACTACACGAATGTAGTCTCACTAGCGGTCTCGGGATGCATTACTAATGCAAGTTCTGGAATCTAAGTACTACCGGTACACTCATAAGCACTAATAATGAATGCTTTTCCTAAAAAATCTAAAGGCGAACCTCACATATTTGTGTGGAAAATTTTTCTGAGTGTTACGGTTTTTGTGCTAGTTATACAACTCCTATCAATGAGACGCTCATTAAGGCTAAAGCTTCACTCCTAAATGTTGAAAAAAAATTTAAATTTGGCGCAAAAATCGTCCTAACAAGTATTTCTCTTAGTTTTATTACACACCTACTATTAAACAAACAAACAAACTCAAGTGCAATTGCATTCTCTAAGGTATCATTATTTAACCTCCCCTTACACTTAAGCTGAACATTGTCCCCAATGTTCAATAAAAAGATGTAAAAGAAAATATGGTAAAAGAATGAAAACAAATACTCCCCTGATTCGTTCGGTGTGGATAGTGTGTCAACAAGGTTAGATCTTCTTCCAAGAAAATGAACTTTGAAAGCTTCCCTCCAGAAATATAAATCATCCTCTTGTCCAATGTAACCTGTTAAACTTGAGATAACAATTAAGGCAAACCTCGTGTAAAATCGGCGGCAATCTATATATACTAAAAATCCTAGAAAGTGAATTAAGATATAATGCTTGTGGAATGAATATTTGCAGATTTCTTGGAGTTTATAAAACTAAAGAATCAACAAAAACTTTAAGACTCCGGTATAAACAAAACTCGCAAAATTTTTCAGAATTTTTGTACCTGACGCCGTCAGGTTATAACTTCTGACGCCGTTATAATGCTCCTGCAAAAATCTCATGTTAAGTTTCCGGAAAATTTCTCGAAAAACTTATGCCTTACCTCCTGGAAAATCCTGCAAAACATTATTATGACTAGATACAAGCATTTGACTCAAACAATTACTAATACACATGTTCATTTAATATTGTTGTGGTTCATGCTCAATTTCGTTCTTATAAACAAATTTGGGTCTCCCTTACACTTAGCTTTTGCAAAATACCTTTATATGCAATTAAGATGAAGTTAAAAACAAAATAAAGCATTTTCACAATTTACTTTGAACCATGATCCACAAACAATAAAAATAAAATACGCATACGGAAACAAATAAAATAAAACAAATAAAACAAATAAACTTGGGTTGCCTCCCAAGAAGCCTCAACAGACGGTTTTCCGAACACTACTTGACTTAGGCAACCATCTATTACCGGACGAATATCCTCTACCATCACAAAATCAGTAACATAAGTGAAATTTCCTACAAAGACGTGCAATCCTTTCACTCTTCCCACAAAGTTACTCATCCAACTCGTGTTGGGCATCATCCTATATCCAAGCTGCTTCTTCATTACCCAATTGTAATGAGTCGTAATCATAATGTTTATGGGAGATCTAAGATCGATGTAGGCTTTCCACACATGCATATGCCCAATGTCGCATGGTATGTTGATGTTAGAGGGATCACCCGCTTTGATGAGTGGTGAACCAAGGACGTATGGTGTCTCGGGGTCATCGAATAGATCTTATGGTATTCCCATTCTTCCTTGGTGGGTAACCTATCGAAGTATTCCTCTACATTTTCTACTTCCTCAACTTTCTCTTCCTTTTTCTCTACAACTTCCTTAATCTCATCCATGTCACTTGCTTCTTTATTATTGTCGACTTGCTTAATAGTAACTACATTGAAAAAGTGGACGTGTTTAGATGATGAAGGGTCCTTAATTTGGGTTCCGCTACTAGTGTCCCTAGTGTCCTTCTTTGGTGTAGTTAGCACTTGGTTGTTGAGAGCTTTCAACAAGTTGTCAATTTTTTTGGTCATCTCCGCTTGTTGTTGATTGAATTCGGATTCAAACTTAGCTATGCGGGCCTCTTGAGATGCCATAAATTTGGACATCAATCCTTCAAGATTATTGGTACTTCCATAGTTGTTGGAAGGATTGTTGTTAAAAGTATGGTTAGAGGTTGGACCGTTTGGTTGGTAACGAATAGGTGGATTGGAAGAATTGTTTTGGGGCATGTTTTGGTTTTGCTTCCACCTAAGGTTCGGGTGATTTTTCTAGGAGGGGTTGTATGAATCACCGTAAGGGTTTTGCTCGGGTTTGAAAGTGTATCACTTGTCTCCCATTCCGTCGGTATGCGAGGATGCGTAGTCCGCAAAAGCTTGTTCGGGGAGTTCCATGTAATCACGAGTGTCGTGGGGACCACTACATAATTCGCACAAAGAAGTGATTTTGTTCACTTGGCTTGAAGGTTTAGGAGCTTCGTAGGATTTCATGAGAAACTTGACTTGGTGTTCAAGTTCCATGATCCTACGGTCGAGAGTGCTTGAATTGTTCGAAGGCAAAGATATTGCCTTTACCATTTTGTTCAAATCACGGGGATCATTCCAACTTTCGTTGTCATCGAGAGCAAGATCTTCTATGAGTTCCCATGATTCTTCCGCACTTAGATCACGTGCTTGCCACCGGCCGATTGGTCAATGGTTAGCCTTGTGGAGAGATCAATATGGTCATAGAAAGTTTGGACTTGGAGCCAAAGATCTATGCCATGATAAGGGACTTTTTGGAGTAAGTCCATGAAACGAGTCCATGCTTCATAGAGAGTTTCACCTTGACATTGTTGGAACATCAAGATATCATTTCTAAGCTTAGTAGTTCTCCCCGGTGGGAAAAATTGAGCAAGGAAACGAGTGGTGAGATCATCCGAAGAGGTCATGGATCCCGCGGGTAAACTAGCTTGGTCACGTAGAGAGAATTGTAATAGACGCAATCGGGTCGTCTCTCGAGTTACAACATCAAGGTTTATGGAGTCAACGATTTTAAGGAAATCCTTGAGATGTTGCTTAGGATCTTCGGAACGAAGTCCATGGAATGCACATCCGCTTTGCACCAACCGGATGGTGTCGGATCGCAAGGGAGACACATTGGCTCCTTGAGTGAGCTTAATGGTGTTTCAATAGCCTTGGTGGCTAGGACGGGAGTACTCTCCTAAGGTTCGGGGTCTAGGAGGTTGGTTTGGTAGTGGTTGGTTTTGTGGATGGCTAAGTTGTGGTGGGTTGATGGGATCAAATAGATTACCACCTTCCATGATGGCGGATGGCAAAGGTTGCGAACAAAGAAACGAAGAAATAAGATAAACTAAAGAAACCTAAAAAAATAAAATAAAAATCTTACTAGAAAGGAATCTAGCAAGTAGACCTAATAGAAAGAAATTCTAACCTAGACAATAACTATTCCCCGGGCTGCGACGCCAAAAATTTGATGCGTGGAATTGCACCCTCGCAAATGGTTTTATCTCTCAAGGGATCTTGAGAAGCTTGCAATCCCCACCAGGCAGTGTACCTGTTTGTTGTAGTATAGTATAGTGACAAGTACCGGGGGATTGATCGTTCAACTCAGGAATAGTGTTCGCTAGGATTAAAAGTCTACTAAACTATGTCTAGAGGTAAGGGATGATTGTTTTTGTATTTTTATATTTTTATAAAAGCAAATAAAAAATCTCGGTTTTGAAGGATTGGCGGAATTAGTTGCTAGCCAACTAACCCAATTAACTAAAGATGCAATCAAAATAAAATAAAGAAAAAACTTAAACTAATTTGTGGTGTAAAGAATAATAAGAGAAAATGTGTTTATTTAGATTTCATTGCTCCCTATATATCTTTTACCGGTTGATTAGCTTATTACAATTGCATGGATGACGGGTTATATTCCTTAATACCAGTCGTAGGGCCTTGTACGATATTCCCTAACTCTATAGGCTTCTACTTCATTCTAGGTCGAGCCGACTACTAGCTCCTAATGTAGTATCACTAGCAGTTGCCTACGCATTAAATACAACCAATAAATCGTAGTACACCTCCGATCATGTTTCTTAAGACGTTCAAGCAAGTTACCAATTGGAAGTCTGCCAGTTTTCTTAAGCCTAACATCGAATACAATCATCCACAAAACCTATAAACAAACCATCAACCAAAAATCAACATCTAGCTTTCATTACATCTAGCCAAACACAATAAAAACCTAGCCTAACATGTTAAAAAGAAGACAAGCATAAGATAGAATCAAACAACACATACACATATTGAATGATTATTGGAAAACTTATCTTCAATTGAACATGGATGGAACAAGGGTTGAAACACTTGTATTACAGAAAATTCGTCTAGGGTTTGCACAAAGAAGTTCTACAAAAGTTTCATCACTTAATGAATGAAAATTAGAAAAGTATATATATATTTTATACCTTGATGGCGTCACGTTATAGCTTGTGACACCGTCAAATCGCCGCCAAGATAAAATTCGTATTGCCTAGATCCACTTTTGACGCCGTCATGTGTAATTTTACGCTGGGCCGTCACATGTATTCTGACCCTGACGGCCTTGGTGACGCCGTCAGGCCAAATTGCCTTGAAATTGTTCTGGGCCGTCATGTGCATTTTCCATATCCACCTCTTTTGCCAAGCTTGACGCCGTTACTTGTATGGCTTTGACGCCGTCAGGTACTGTTCCCGGCAAGAATTTTGAGACTTTGTCGTTTTCTTCACTAAATTGCTCCAAAAATGTCCAAAATGCTTCCTTTTCCAGATTTCTTCTCAAAAGTACCTAAAATGACAAAAGGAACGATTTAGGGTAATACTTGATCAAATAATCAGGAATTCGGCCTTAAATGACCTCCTAAAAGCAGTACACTTTTCGCCTTATCAAACACCCTTACGCTTGAGATTTGCTTGTCCTCAAGCAAATGCGCTTTTATTCTAATCAAAATACAAGATAGGGATCATTTAACACTAAGATAAAAGTAATTACAACAAATAATCATTCCACTTAAAACCAAAAACAAGCACGGAGGTTATACACTAGCGCCTCACAAATAGTGTTTAGATACTCACATCTTTCGGGTGTAATAAAGTATATATCACAATAAGGAAATGGAAAAAATCTCTCACTACCTGTCATAGCAAATTGATTACCATAGGCTTGGTAAAGGATCAAACCTCCACCACTTGGCGTAAGCACCTAGGATAAATGATCAAAGAGGTCTTTTTAAAGGGTTATAACATGAGGTGTAGGGATATGGTAAACACGGTTTTGTTGGATAAAGGCAATATTTACTGGTGGCGAGTTAATCATCTTGGTTAATTACATGTACAATGTTGCGTTGCTAAGCCAAGACTCAACTCGACTTAAGCTAGTCAAAACTACAAACTATGAAACAAACATAAAATGAAACGGGATGGTAGTCCGTATGTTTTTTTTCTTTTCTTTTTCTATATATATATTTTTTTCTTTTTCTTGATTTTTTTTTTCATACACTCTTACCCTACCATTCAAAATAATACATCATAGGGGATTTGCATTCCCCTTACACTTGAACTTTTACATACTTTACAATCAACTATTCTAATGACTCGAATTAAGATAATCAAAACACTTGGAGTACTTTTTAAGATTAACGCACATATGGGGGTAATATATGATGTTCATCCCCATTACTCCGTAACACAAGTACTTTACCCATGAGTCCCAATCGTTCCAAAATAATATGTACAAGATATGACGACTTAGCAACCATGTAATCAATTTGACAATTAACTAAGGGTTTAAACAAATAACAATAATGCACTAAAGATGAGTGCATACAAGGAAGGCTAAGGCGATTTGGTTGCACATTTAGGGTGGATTGTAACAAATTCTATCTTCAAGTAATTATGATACGGGTTTAACACAAGGGTGATCCTAATGCCTCTTATCATGTAGTAAATCCTACTACATGAATGTAGTCTCACTAATTGTCTCGGGATGGATCACTAACGCAAGTTCTAGAATCTAAGTACTACCGGTACATACATAAGCACTAATAATGAATACTTTTTCTAACAAATCTAAAGGCGAATCTCACATATTTGGGTGGAAAATTTTTCTGAGTGGTACGGTTTTTGTGCTAGTCATACAACTCCTATCCATGAGACGCTCATTAAGGCTAAAGCTTCATTCCTAAATGTTGTAAAAAAATCTAAATTTGGTGCTAAAATTGCCCTAACAAGTATTTCTCTTAGTTTTATTAGACACCTAGTATTAAACAAACAAACTCAAGTGCGATTGCATTCTCTAAGGTATCATTATTTACCCTCCCCTTACACTTAAGTTGAATATTGTCCCTAGTGTTCAATAAAAAGATGTAAAAGAAAATAAGGTAAAAGAATGAAAACAAATACTCCCCTGATTCATTCGGTGTGGATAGTGTGTCAACAAGGTTAGATCTTCTTCCAAGAAAATGAACTTTGAAAGCTTCCCTCCAGAAATATAAATCATCCTCTTATCCAATGTAATCTGTTAAACTTGAGAAAACAATCAAGGCAAGCCTCGCGTAAAATAGACGGCAATCTATATATACTAAAAATCCTAGAAAGCGAATTAAGATATAATGCTTGTGGAATGAATGTTTGCAAATTTCCTGGAGTTTATAAAACTAAAGAATGAACAAAAACTTTAAGACTCCAGTATAAACAAAACTCGCAAAATTTTTCAGAATTTTTGTACCTGACGCTGTCAGAATGCTCCTTAAAAAATCTCATGTTAAGTTTTCGGAAAATTTCTGGAAAAACTTATGCCTTACTTCCTGGAAAATCCTGCAAAACATCATTATGACTCGATACAAGCATTTGACTCAAACTATTACTAATACACATGTTCATTTAATATTGTTGTGGTTCATGCTCAATTTCATTCTTATAAACATATTTGGGTCTCCCTTACACTTAGCGTTTGCAAAATACCTTTATATGCAATTATGACGAAGTTAAAAACAAAATAAAGCATTTTCACAATTTACTTTGAAACATGATCCACAAACAATAAAAATAAAACATGCATACAGAAACAAATAAAATCAAACAAACAAAATAAATAAAACTTGGGTTGCCTCCCAAGAAGCGCTTTTCTTTATTTACGAGTCTTGTAGGTAGACTCAAGGTCACGGGCTATTACGTGACCTCGTCTCGTGATATGACGTATCCCTTATAATTATAATCCTTATTATCAGGGTGGTGGTGTTTCAATCGTTCAACACTCGCAGTCACCTCCCCCCCCCCTCTTTTACTGCTCAAGGTAACTATACCATCCTGGCGTAGGCTTTTGATTGTGAATGGTCCATACCACCAGGGACTTGGTTCATCGGGAGGTACCTTTATCTCTGAATGCCTTAAGAGTACCAAGTCTCCTTCTGTAAATGGGGCATGATTCTCCGTCGGTTGACTGCATTCAAACTCGACATGAATTTTATCACTACTTTTTTATTCTTCAGGCTTAGTTTCTTTGTAGCTTTTAAATCGTGTCTCCCATGCGAGGATTTTTTTTTGAACATGATTATCTGGTGTGCTGGCGTTGTTTTTGAGCCTCCTCTCCAGTATGCCTTCTCGCACATATCGTGGGGTCATAGGGAAGTAAATCTTCCTTTTTCCTGACTTAAGTTCAATTTCCCCTTTTTCATACCTAACGACAACTCTTGCTGTGGTAAGGAATGGTGCTCCAAGAATTATTGGCATACACTTATCTCCTTTATCATCGATGATCATGAAATCGACGGGATACATGAAACCTGCTACTTTGACAAGCACATCCTATGCAATTCCCAAAGGATATACGTAAGAGTGACTAGCGAAGGATAATCTAACACGGGTGGTGGCCGACATCTCTTTGGTGAGTTGGGTATAGATAGTTAAAGGCATCAGGTTCACTTCCGATCCTTAATCGGCAAAAGGATCAATATATAGCAGTTTCCCAATGCTAACTGGTATTTCAAAGTTCCCATAAGCCATCTGCTTCGTAGCCACATTTTGCTTAAGTAACTTTTCGTATACCGGTCCCCCAGGCACGGTGTCTTAATCATCCTCTCATACTTTTTCTACTTCAGAGTCTTTTTTGGAAGATCGATTACGTCCGTCGCCCTCTATCCAGTTGGTTATGGTTTTCTCATTTATCTCATGCTTTAGATATTACCCTAATGATTGATATTTTGGGGGTTCCTCAATGGTTTGTGCAGCGGGGATCTCCTTTCCTTCATTGCCCTCGTGGACAATGGATATAGAGTTAACAAATTTGGTAGTGGGGGTGACGTCTTCCTTTCTTAACAACAAATTCTTCGGAGTTTTTATGTTTGAGTATTCTTCTAATAAGTTCATCATCTCCGTCATTTTCTCTTGCATCTCCTCCTTTTGTCTATAGACTGCCTCCTCGAATTTTGCTAACCGCTCATATTGAGTGGACATATATTATGTCATTCGAGTTTCAAACTCTGGGCTGAGGTTTTGAGGAGGGGTATAGGGCCGAGTATATTTTTGAAAGGTTTCGGCATTCTCTTTAAGAGGTGATTCGGAAAACCATGTTGGGTTTACGTTTGAGATAGAGTTGACCCATGCATGTCTAGGACTTAAAGATTTTTTTTCCATGAGATAATCAACTTTTCTCTCAAGTTCGCAGAGGTTCTCATAGGAAAGTTGAGTGGTCCCTCCTGACGATGAGATTGCATTGATGGCAGAGTCTACGACACGGGCAACCTCCCATAACTCATTATCATCGACTGCAAGTTCATCAATGATTTCCCACGACTCTTTTGGCGCTTTTGTCATGCAATCTAGCCAGCGGCTTGATCAATGGTACGTTTGGTATGGAAGTCGACATGGTCGTAAAAAATTTGGATTAGGAGCCAGAGATCTATACCATGATGAGGGACTTTTTGGAGTAAGTCCTTGAAACGAGTCCATGCTTCATAGAGAGTCTCACCTTGACGTTGTTGGAACATCAAGATATCATTTCTAAGCTTAGTAGTTCTCCCCGGTGGGAAAAATTGAGCAAGGAAACGAGTGGTGAGATCATCCCAAGAGGTGATAGATCCCGCGGGTAAATGCTCAAGCCATTGACTAGCTTGGTCACGTAGAGAGAATTGGAATAGACGCAATCGGGTCGTCTCTCGAGTTACAACATCAAGGTCTATGGAGTCAACGATTTTAAGGAAATCCTTGAGATGTTGATTAGGATCTTCAGAACGAAGTCCATGGAATGCACATCCGCTTTGCACCAACCAGATGGTGTCGGATCGTAAGGGGGACACATTGGCTCCTTGAGTGAGCTCAATGGTGTTTCGATATCCTTGGTAGCTAGGACGGGAGTACTCTCCTAAGGTTCGGGGTCTAGGAGGTTGGTTTGGTAGTGGTGGGTTTTGAGGGTGGTTTTGTTGTGGTAGGTTAATGGGATCTAAGAGATTACGACCTTCCATGATGGCGGATGGCAAAGGTTACGAACAAAGAAACGAAGAAATAAGATAGACTAAAGAAACCTATAAAAATAAAATAAAAATCTTACTAGAAAGGAATCTAGCAAGTAGACCTAATAGAAAGAAATTCTAACCTAGACAATAACTATTCCCCGGCAACGGCGCAAAAAACCTTTTGCGAGGGTGCACTACCGGTTTTACCTCTCATCAAGTGCATTTGGAGTACTTGTCACTATACTATACTACAACGAACAGGTACATTTGGGGTGCAATTCTACGCATCAAGTGCACTATACTATACTACAACGAACAAGTACACTACCGGTTGATTAGGTTGTTACAATTGCATAGATGACGGGTTATATTCCTTAATACCAGTCGTAGGGCCGTGTACGATATTCCCTAACTCTATAGGCTTCTACTTCATTCTAGGTTGAGCCAACTACTAGCTCCTAACGTAGTATCACTAGCAGTTGCCTACGCATTAAATACAACCAATAAATCGTAGTACACCTCCGATCATGTTTCTTAAGACGTTCAAGCAAGTTTCCAAATGGAAGTCTGCCAGTTTTCTTAAGCCTAACATCAAATGAAATCATCCACAACAACTATAAACAAACCATCAACCAATAATCAACATCTAGGTTTCATTACATCTAAGTAAATACAATAAAAACCTAGCCTAGCATGTTAAAAAGAAGACGAGCATAAGATAAAATTAAACAACACATAGACATATTGAATGATTATTGGAAAACTTATCTTCAATTGAACAAGGATGGAACAAGGGTTGAAACCCTTGTTTTTACAGAAAATTCGTCTAGGTTTTGCACAAAGAAGTTCTCCAAAAGTTCCACACACTTAATGAATGAAAATTAGAAAACTATATATAGATTTTACACCTTGACGGCGTCACGTTATAGCTTGTGACGCCGTCAACTCGCCGCCAAGATAATATTCGTATTGCCTAGATCCACTTCTGACGCCGTCATGTGTAAGTTTACTCTGGGCCGTCACATGTATTCTGACCCTGACGGCCTTCGTGACGCCATCAAGCCAAATTGCCTTGAAATTGTTCTGGGCCTTCATGTGTATTTTCCGTATCCACCTCTTTTGCCAAGCTTGACGCCGTCACTTGTATGGCTTTGATGCCGTCAGGTACTATTCCCAGCAAGGATTTTGAGACTTTGTTGTTTTCTTCACTTAATCGCTCCAAAAAAGGTCCAAAATGCTTTCTTTTCTAGATTTCTTCTCAAAAGTACCTAAAATGACAAAAGGAATGATTTAGGGTAATAATTGATCAAATAATCACGAATTCGGGCTTAAATGACCCCCTAAAAGCGGTGCACTTTTCGCCTAATCAAATACCAACAAATTCTATCTTTAGAATTATTTAAGCCCTGGGAATAGTTATTGTCTAGGTTAGAATTTCTTTCTATTAGGTCTACTTGCTGGATTCCTTTCTAGTAAGATTTTTATTTTTATTTTTTAGGTCTTCTTTAGTCTATCTTTTTCTTCGTACCTTTGTTAGTAAACTAAGTTCATTGACTATTCCGTTGGCCATTATGGAAAACGCGAATCCACCCCTTTCACCTAGTGAAGTTGCTTTGTTGCGTGAACAGATTGAGATAGAGATTAGGGAACTTAGGGAATTTAATAGGTTGATTAGTGTTGAGCTCGATCATGCATTTTTTTTTGGGTAAAGGGGAGTAATCCTGCACCCGGTAAAATACATTAATAAAAAAAAAACGTTTAAGTACAATGGAAGAGAGTGATTTTCTCATCAAAGTCCCTAAGGACACTACCACTACCACTATATAAGAATGACAGGCCATTCTTATAACTACCAGATCTAAATACAACTAACGATGACTAGCAATAAAAATACAATACATCCCAACTCAAATAAAATTGAAGTCTTCTTAGTCATCCTAGCGATCCAGATCATAAACATGCGAACTTCCAGCTTCAACAAATTGCGTCTTCTATTAGTATTATGCAAAGCATAATCTACTAACCAAATAAGAGTGACTTCCGTAGCAAATAAATTTGAAGCATAAACATGGTCTAAGCGACCCAACCTCCAGCATATCCGAGCTTGAACCAATCTTCTAACAAATCCGAGTGACACACAAGAAGACTACCATGATCAAGTCAATGCAAGTATCCATAGCAAATGCTAACCCACAACAGGTCGAGAATGACCAATCTTCCAGCATATAATAACTTGAACCAATCTTCCAACCAATCCGAGTGATACACATGAAAGCAACCAATGATCAAGTTATAATGACAATGAACAGTATGACAAGATTTTGAGAACCCACAAGCTACCAAATGCAACCAAGATTAGAATGCAAACCGTTGGTAGCAAAATCTGCCATAACATAACACAATAGAAACCAGTTGCATCGATGATGAACATGCTTTGAATCAAAATCAGCCATAAACAAATGTACCATAACAGCACGCGGAACCATGCACCATTCAACACACGATGTTACAACGAATCATGAAACCAGTAGCTCGATCATGCATTTAGTGACCTAGCGACCGCCTTGTATTTGAATGAGGACTTAGGACCTAATGATTTTGAGGTTGTTGTTGAGGATGTGGAGGAACTAAAGGAAGGGAAGATAGATCCAAAACATGATGATTATTTCGATCTATATCCCACTAAGGAGGAAACCGCTTATTATAATAATCATGTTGATAATCCTCGGCCTCCTTTTGTTAAAATTGACCCTAAGATTAAGAAAGGTGACCCTAGGAATGTTAAGATACCATGTATGATTGGGTATAAGTACGTTGATAATGCCTACATTGATTTTGAATCTCCAATCAACATCATGTTTTCAAGGCGGTCGCTAGGTCACTAAATGCATGATCGAGCTCAACATTAATCAACCTATTAAATTCCCTAACTTCCCTAATCTCACTCTCAATCTGTTCACGCAACAAAGCAACTTCACTAGGTGAAAGTGGTGGATTCGCGTTTTTCATAGTGGCCAACAGAATAGTCAATGAACTTAGTTTACTAACAAAGGTACGAAGAAAAAGATAGACTAAAGAAGACCTAAAAAAAATAAAAATAAAAATCTTACTAGAAAGGAATCTAGCATGTAAACCTAATAGAAAGAAATTCTAACCTAGACAATAATTATTCCCCGGGCTTAAATAACTCTAAAGACAGAATTTGTTGGTATTTGATAAGGCGAAAAGTGTACCGCTTTTAGGGGGTCATTTAAGCCTGAATTCGTGATTATTTGATCAATTATTACCCTAAATCGTTCCTTTTGTCATTTTAGGTACTTTTGAGAAGAAATCTGGAAAAGGAAGCATTTTGGATGTTTTTGGAGCGATTAAGTGAAGAAAACAACAAAGTCTCAAAAACCTTGCTGGGAATAGTACCTGACGGCGTCAAAGCCATACAAGTGACGGCGTCAAGCTTGGCAAAAGAGGTGGATATCGAAAATACACATGATGGCTCAGAACAATTTCAAGGCAATTTGGCCTGACGGCGTCACCAAGGCCGCCGGGGTCAGAATACATGGGACGGCCCAGAGTAAAATTACACATGACGGCATCAGAAGTGGATTGATGAGTGTGTAAATACTCATCATTTTATACCCATTTAGACTGCAAAAACGACCAAAAAATAACCAAATATTCCAAATATATTGTGTTTTTGTGTTTATGCATGTGCAGGTACGGATATATTGAAAGTGGACAAAAAAATCAAAGAAAACTCGACAAAAATCGAGCACGAGATTGGAAAGAGCACGAAAGTCCGAGTCTATCGTTAATTTTTATTTGGAGCATTGAGGCAAAGAAGAGAAATTTTATTCCAAGGACCAATGAATTAAATATAAAGAACGATGAGGGACAAAAGGTGTTTAATTCATATAAATTTTAAAGAAGACAAGGACTAAATATGAAGAGAGGGGTGTATTATGAAAAAATCATCTAAACTTCTAATTAAATCAAAGGAATTTTTGATGGGTCCTACCACCATGTGCATCCATTTCAATATATCAATTTATAGACCAAAGAATGAAATGAAAGTCTAGGCCTGCATATTGAGTGAGAGTTGCTTCGTTGCAATTTGATCGAGAAGATAACGAGTGTGGCAAATTGATGATACACGACAACAAACGAGAAGGGCTAGAAACTCAAATGCTATAAATCTCCATTAAAGTGGTTATTTATTTATAATTGAACAAAAGCGAGGAGGCGAAGCCGCTTTACCGAATTGTAGAGGTGAAGGAATGAGAACTTCCCCCGAATCGACAAAAAGATTTCGAGCACGTCTGGTCAAAGTATATCTTGTCTTTACCACGAGCCACTTTCCGGGACATTTCGGCTACCACAATAGTATATTCCATCACGCCCCTTTCCTGAAAAGTAGTTACTACCTGAGCCACAGAAGAAGCTTTTTGACCAATAGCTACATAAACGCATATTACAACTTCCCCCGAATCAATCGACTTTCTCTCCCACTAGGGGCGAAATCCGGCCACCCCTCCCCTATCCTTAACATCCAAAAACTGCCATGAAAACCGCCTCTCTATTGTTCTCTTGAATAATATGCAATCGGTTTACGGGTACTTTTCTTCTCGGTAGGGGTGAGCCATTGTTTTTTATTCCTTTTTCTCTGATTTCGTTGCCTATTACTAAACCCTAATCGACTTTTTTGTAGTCGGTTTTTTAATCGGCTCTTTCTTAAGGGTTTAGTTTTTGATTCTTTTTTATTTAGCGATCTTTAAACCCTAACTATTCTGTTTATCTAATCGTGTCCTTGGTTTTGAGGAGTCGATTCTTGTTTAGGGTTTCGCTATTGATGGTTGAATCGATTCCCTATCTATTCATTATTTAAATTCGATTCCCTTTAAGTCTTCTTTTCTAAGAAGTTTTTAGGGTATTGTTTTTTCTCTGTAGGGTTTTGATTCATTGGTCGTCTTTGGGATCTGATGTGCTTATGATTTTCTAAACCTTAACTTTGTTTGGGTTTCGTTGTTCTGGATCTGCTTGGTGACGGGGTGTTGGCTGGTGCTTCAACGTTTCAATGGATCCCTTTTTGGGGTTTCGTTACTTGTGGGTGATCTGACCGTGCATATGTAAGTTTATTGCTGAGTATACCCTCGTTCAGGGTATTGATTTACTGCTGGTTTGTTCCATTTGGATGCTGCTATTATGTACGTGGGTTATGGGAGAGTGGATGTTGCATTGGAAGTTAGGGTTTTGATAACCCTATGCGTTTTATGATTATTAAAGACATATTTAAACTGGATTATCTTAGTCTTTGTGATCGTGTTGATGGATGTTGGATGTGTAAACGTTTCGTGCTGCTGGGAGGTTGTGGGATGCTCGCATCTCATGTTTGTCTTGTTATTATGCCTAGTTTGATACTTTGTAATTAGCTAGGTTTGGTTTGTGTTTATGGCCTGTCATAAACACTTGTTTATCAAGCGCCTGTGCTTGAGGTTAATGTGGTACTTCAGCCACATTCCATTTGTACTTAAATGTTTTTTTGGATAATATATTTACCGGGTCATTGACCTTTTACCCAAAAAAAAAAACTTCCCCCGAATCGACAAAAAGATTTCGAGCACGTCTGGTCAAAGTATATCTTGTCTTTACCACGAGCCATTTTCCGGGACATTTCGGCTACCACAATAGTATATTCCATCACGCCCCTTTCCTGAAAAGTAGTTACTACCTGAGCCACAGAAGAAGCTTTTTGACCAATAGCTACATAAACGCATATTACATTTTGGCCTTGTTGATTTAGAATTGTATCTGTTGCTACTACTGTTTTACCGGTCTGTCTGTCCCCAATAATTAATTCTCGCTGACCACGTCATATGGGAATCAATAATTTGCTATAAATAGATAGCTCATTTCTCACTTACCGTTGTTGTATATTTTTTCTTTCTAGCAATTGGTTGCCTTCATTATTTTCTCATGCACACAGTTTTTCTTTTCCCTCATTTTTAGTTTACACACAGTTCATGATTTGTAGTAGTTTTTAGTTGCATTTTTTTTTATGTTCTTCCTTTAGTTTTTATAAAAATTCTCTCGGTATTTGTTTTCTAGATATATACTAGTAGTCCTAGTAATCCATTTCTTTTGTTTACTATTTATTCTAGTTTAATACTAGTCCGATCTATTCTAGTTTTAATATTAATCATAATTATTCTAGTTTTAATACTAGTCTTAGTAATTTAACTTTATATATTATTTATTGTCATTTTTAGCGTAATGATTATTATCGTTGTTATTAGCATAGATTTTATTAGCATAGATTTATTAAAGTTTGCAAAAGTATCAATTCAAACTACAAAATAATATTTATTACATCTAAATCTAAAATCTAGAGAATCATCCAATCTATAATATATTAAAATGTTTCGCTAGTTTCGATTAAGAGTGTGTTTTAGATTGTTCTCATCTTTTATGAGGCAAACAACCATCCTGAGCTCTTAAATAAAATATATAAGGCAATTTCAAAGAACCCATCTTAAGTTCTTAATATAATACTTTGGAATTCAAGTGGGTTTTGTTAAGTAATAACTTTTTGACTAGTTCGAGAATATGAAATTATAAATTAGTTAGACGTAGGTTCATAGTAATATACTATGATGAATGTTAAAAGGTTTTAGTAGTTATAATTTTTTTTGACAAATTTGAGTCTTTATTTAGTTTTTTAGTAAAAAAGAAAATAAAATAAAAAAATATCAAAAATATTTTATAAATTGTTATTTATTAGCTTTTGTACTAACCCTAATAAATTTCTTATTTTTCTTCGTTTTCTTATCTTTTGCGACCTAAGGCGTGGATATTAAGGGTCCTATAAGCTTAGAAATAATTAAAGTTTACAACTTTAATAACTTTTATTAAGCTATTTAGTTGAAAAAGTCTTCAACTTTATTAATTAATTAGTAAAATTAAAGTTAATAAGGAAATAAATTTTAATAATTTATTTAGTTTATAAGATCGGGTGGTAATTCTCTCATATAAATCACCGGGTATTATTCTCTTACCCTTTTTATTATTTTTAGCTTAAATACTTAGTTTAATATTATGTTCACTATTGTACAATTAATGGTTATTAGTTTAATAATTATGCGTAGCGACTAGATCTATTATATGCTTGGTAAGTTAAGGTGGTTGGTGCAATTAACTGTGAAACATTAGAAATTAGTAATTTTTATCCTTTTCGATACTTGGATTAATTTAACTAATGTAGTGAGAAAAATAGTTTTTAAATTGGTATAAGTTAATCGCATGCTTTAAAAGAAATTCACCATTAATGAACTTTCCACCTTACATAACAAGCATATCTTTTTATTATCTTATTTTCTAGAGCTTATTATTATCTTTTTAGTTTTGCTCAATTAATCTAGTTTTAATCATTTAAAATAGTCTTTAATCTGTTACTTTAATAGAAAACCAAACAAAAGCAAAAATCCAACTTTCAAGCATTTTAATTCCAAACCTCAAACGACATCCTCAATTCACACCTCGTTGGGAAACGACCCGGGTGACACTTGCCCGGTATTACATATATCGTACTTGTGGGTGTTTCATGTTAACCTTTCCACTGAAAGTTTGACATGTGCTCTCGCGAGCTATCATGGATATAGGCAATACGAATTTTATCTTGGCGGCGAGTTGACGGCGTCACAAACTATAACGTGACGCTGTCAAGGTGTAAAATCTATATATAGTTTTCTAATTTCATTCATTTAGTGTGGAACTTTTGGAGAACTTCTTTGTGCAAACCCTAGATGAATTTTTTGTAAAAACAAGGGTTTCAACCCTTATTCCATCCATGTTCAATTGAAGATAAGTTTTCCAATAATCATTCAATATGTCTATGTGTTGTTTGATTCTATCTTATGTTTGTCTTCTTTTTAACATGCTAGGCTAGGTTTTTATTGTGTTTGGTTAGATGTAATGAAACCTAGATGTTGATTATTTGTTGATGGTTTGTTTATAGTTGTTGTGGATGATCGTATTCGATGTTAGGCTTAAGAAAACTGGCAGACTTCCAATTGGTAACTTGCTTGAACATTTTAAGAAACATGATCGGAGGTGTACTACGATTTATTGGTTATATTTAATGCGTAGGCAACTGCTAGTGATACCACATTAGGAGCTAGTAGTCGGCTCGACCTAGAATGAAGTAGAAGCCTATAGAATTAGGGAAGATCGTACACAACCCTACGACTGATATTAAGGAATATAACCCGTCATCCATGCAATTGTAACAAGCTAATCAACTGGTAAAAGATATCTAGGGAGTAATAAATCTAAGTAAACACATTTTCTCTTATTATTATTTACACCACAAATTAGTTTAAGTTTAATTTTATTTTATTTTGATTGCATCTTTAGTTAATTGTGTTAGTTGGCTAGCAACTAATTTCGCTCATTCCTTCAAAACCAAGATTTTTATTTGTTTTTATAAACATATAAAAATACAAAAAGAATCATCTGTCACCTTAGACCTATTTTAGTAGACTTTTTAATCATAGCGAACACTATTCCTGAGTTGAATGATCAATCCCCCGGTACTTGTCACTATACTATACTACAACGAACAGGTACACTACCTGGTGGGGATTTAAAGCTTCTCAAGATCCTTTGAGAGGTAAAACCTTTTGCGAGGGTACAATTCCACACATCAATTAAAGATAAGGCGAAAAGTGTACCGCTTTTAGGGGGTCATTTAAGCCAGAATTCGTGATTATTTTATCAATTATTACCCTAAATCGTTTCTTTTGTCATTTTAGGTACATTTGAGAAGAAATCTGGAAAAGGAAGCATTTTAGACGTTTTTTGGAGCGATTAAGTGAAGAAAACGACAAAGTCTCAAAATCCTTGCTGGGAACAATACCTGACAACGTCAAAGCCATACAAGTGACAGCGTCAAGCTTGGAAAAAGTGGTAGATATGGAAAATACACATGACGGCCCATAACAATTTCAAAGGCAATTTGGCCTGACGGCGTCACCAAGGCCGGGTCAGAATACATGTGACGGCCCAGAGTAAAATTACACATGACGGCGTCAGAAGTGGATCTAGGCAATATGAATTTTATCTTGGCGGCGAGTTGACGGCGTCACAAGCTATAACGTGACGCCGTCAAGGTATAAAATATATATATAGTTTTCTAATTTTCATTCATTAAGTGTGGAACTTTTGGAGAACTTCTTTGTGCAAACCCTAGACGAATTTTCTGTAAAAACAAAGGTTTCAACCCTTGTTCCATCCATGTTCAATTGAAGATAAGTTTTCCAATAATCATTCAATATGTCTATGTGTTTTTTGATTCTATCTTATGCTTGTCTTCTTTTTAACACGCTAGTCTAGGTTTTTATTGTGTTTGGTTAGATGTAATTAAACCTAGATGTTGATTATTGGTTGATGGTTTGTTTATAGTTGTTGTGGATAATTGTATTCGATGTTAGGCTTAAGAAAACTGGCAGACTTCCATTTGGTAACTTGCTTGAACGTCTTAAGAAACATGATCGGTGGTGTACTACGATTTATTGGTTGTATTTAATGCGTAGGCAACTGCTAGTGATACTACGTTAGGAGCTGGTAGTCGGCTCGACCTAGAATGAAGTAGAAGCCTATAGAGTTAGGGAAGATCGTACATAGCCCTACGACTGATATTAAGGAATATAACCCGTCATCCATGCAATTGTAAAAAGCTAATCAACCGGTAAAAGATATCTAGAGAGTAATGAAATCAAAGTAAACACAATTTCCCTTATTATTGTTTACACCACAAATTAGTTTAAGTTTTATTTTATTTTATTTTATTTTGATTGCATCTTTAGTTAATTGGGTTAGTTGGCTAGCAACTAATTCCGCCTACTCCTTAAAAACCGAGATTTTTTATTTGCTTTTATAAAAATATAAAAATACAAAAAGAATCATCCCTCACCTCTAGACCTAGTTTAGTAGACTTTTTAATCCTTGCGAACACTATTCCTGAGTTGAACGATCAATCCCCCAGTACTTGTCACTATACTATACTACAACGAACAGGTACACTGCCTGGTGGGGATTGCAAGCTTCTCAAGATCCCTTGAGAGGTAAAACCTTTTGCGAGGGTGCAATTCTATGCATCAAGTTTTTGGCGCCGCTGCTGGAGAATAGTTATAGTCTAGGTTAGAATTTCTTTCTATTAGGTTAACTTGCTAGATTCCTTTCTAGTAAGATTTTTATTTTATTTTTATATGTTTCTTTAGTCTCTCTTATTTCTTCGTTTCTTTGTTCGTAACCTTTGCCATCCGCAATCATGGAAGGTTGTAATCTCTTTAATCCCATCAACCCACCATAACAAAACCAACCACAAAACCCACCACTAGCAAACCAACCTCCTAGACCCCGAACCTTAGGAGAGTACTCCCGTCATAGCCACCAAGGCTATCGAAACATCATTGAGCTCACTCAAGGAGCCAATTTGTCCCCCTTGCGATCCGACACCATCCGGTTGGTGCAAAGCGGATGTGCATTCCATGGACTTTGTTCCGAAGATCCTAATCAACATCTCAAGGATTTCCTTAAAATCGTTGACTCCATAGACCTTGATGTTGTAACTCGATAGACGACCCGATTGTGTCTATTCCAATTCTCTCTACGTGAACAAGCTAGTCAAAGGCTTGAGCGTTTACCCGCGGGATCCATCACCTCTTGAGATGATCTCACCACTCGTTTCCTTGCTCAATTTTTCCAACCGGGGAGAACTACTAAGCTTAGAAATGATATCTTGATGTTCCAACAATGTCAAGGTGAAACTCTCTATGAAGCATGGACTCGTTTCAAGGACTTACTCCAAAAAGTCCCTCATCATGGTATAGATCTCTGGCTCCAAATCCAAATTTTTTACGACCATGTCGACTTCCATACCAAACCTACCATTGATCAAGCCGCTGGCGGTAGATTGCGTGACAAAGGTGCCAAAGAGTCGTGGGAAATCATTGATGAACTTCCAGTCGATGATAATGAGTTATGGGAGGTTGCCCGTGTCGTAGACTCTGCCGTCAATGCAATCTCATCGTCAGGAGGGACCACTCAACTTTCTGATGAGAACCTCTGTGAACTTGAGAGAAAAGTTGACTATCTCATGGAAAAAAGAAAAAAATCTTTAAGTCCTAGACATGTAAGGGTCAACTCTATCTCAAACGTAAACCCAACACCGTTGTCTGAGTCATCCCTTAAAGAGAATGCCGAAACCTTTCAAAAATATGCTCGACCCTATACCCCTCCTCAAAACCTCAGCCCAGAGTTTGCAACTCGAATGAGAGAATATATGTCCACTCATTCTGAGCGGTTAGCAAAATTCGAGGAGGCAGTCTATAGACAAAAGGAGGAGATGCAAGAGAAAATGACAGAGATGATGAACTTATTAGAAGAATACTCAAGCATAAAAACTCTGAAGAAGTTGTTGTTAAGAAAGGAAGACGTCACCCCCACTACTAAATTTGTTAACTCTATAATGATATATATCAGTAAAACATGGTAAAAAAACCCTAAAGCTCTGGCGAATATGGTGATTTCCATCTCTACACTTTTCTAATCGATCTCTATCAATTCTGTGATTTGAATACCTTATAACACTTCTACTCTTGTGGATTAATCATAGTATTACTTCCCTTTAGTTGATTTATTATTTGGTTGATGAATCTAGGTTGTTAGGGTTTCAGTTTTTTGATCAATATTAGGGAATCGATCTATATTTATTCTGGTTTCTTCATGCGATCTTGCTTCATCTGATTAAGTATGTAAGTCGGTTTAGTTTATTATGGGTATATAATCCCTCTTTAGGGATTCGTGGCTTCTTTCTTTGGGATTCTGTTCGTTGCTGGTTTTTTTAGGGTTTTTTACTGTTGGATCGTTTAGGGTTTACTGTTACATCGATTTTAGGGTTTCTTTTCGTGTTCGTTGGTTTTTTATTTCCTGATTATCGTTTGGTTATTGCTGCTTGTTATGGCGTCGACTAATAAACCTACTAAACCCTCAATATCTCCAGATTCATCTCTAATCTCTAATGCACCTATTTTAAAGTCGATTTTGAGAAACAAAGGTGCTGCTTGTGTTATTAAACCACATGTTTCTGCTGATGAGCTATTATCATCAGTTGGGCAAGATGAAGGTTTAGAGGGGGATTTATTGAGGAGTGGCATTGCGTCTAAGCTTAAGAATGTTGATGGTCCGATATTGAATAGGGATGGAAAGGTTTTGAAACCACATCGTGTGGTTAAATTCGCTGACCAAGAAGATGTCATGTCCACGGATCAGAATAGGGAGGTTGGGAATGTTAAGGGTTCAAGTGGTACGACTTTGGATTCCATGGGTGATGCAAATCAGTTTTCTAGTGGTAAACGTATTTCGTTTGCAACTAAAGTGACTACTTCGATGGATTCAAGTCAGCCTACTGTTGTGGGAGTTAACAAGGGTGATAACGATAAGTCTTCTAGTGTTGTTGGTTCACAACAAGCTCCTAAACTTTCTTATGCGTCTATGTTTCAAACTAAGAACACTTTTAAATCTGTTAACATTTGTGAATTACGTAATGAGGAACGTGTGGAAGGAGCTCATGTTACAATTCCCTTAAAAGAGATTAATGATGTTTCGGCCAGATTTGCTCACACTCTTTACGGGTACTTTATTGGGAAACGGCTTGCATTCCCTATTGTGGAGAATTATGTCAAGAATACTTGGGCTAAGTTTGGATTAGAACGTGTCATGTTGAATAATGGTTTCTTTTTATTTCAATTTGCCACCAAGGAAGGTATGGATAAAGTGTTAGAGACTAGACCGTGGTTGATTCGTTCTATTCCTATCTTCTTGAACATTTGGACGCCTAATACTACGCTTGCTAAGGAAGAGGTTACTTCTGCCCCCTTATGGGTGAAGTTACATAAGGTTCCAATTGTTGCTTATACGGAGGTGGGATTGAGCTTGATTACGACTCAAATTGGTAAACCTATCATGTTTGATTTGTATACTAGTACTATGTGTGTTAAGTCTTGGGGTCGAAATTCATATGCTCGAGCTCTTATTGAGGTGTCTTCTATTAACAAGTTAATGGACCATGTGGTTGTAGCAATTCCGTTCCCTAATGGTTTAGGTCACTCACTGGAACGTATTGAAATTGAATATGAATGGCAGCCTCCTAGGTGTGATGTGTGCAAAATTTTTGATCATGATGATTCTGTTTGTCCCAAGAAGGTTAAGCAATCTAATGTGAAGTCTACTGTTGATGATGAGGGTTTTGTGGAAGTTACGAAGCGTAAGGGTAAGGGTAAGGTGCAAACTCATGAGAAGGTTATTGATGGAGTTCGTTTTGCTAAACCTAAGGTTACTTTTAATTACCGATGGCAGCTGGTTTCTAAAACTAAAGGTGGGTCTGATGGAGCGTCGTCTTCTAAGGGTAATAGTACTAATAATGAACCTACTGGTCCTAAGGTAGGTGTGGAGATTGGTGCTTCATCTTCAAAGGCTCAAGATACTAATAATGATAAGAATGTGGAAGCTGGTCTTAATTCATCGGATAATCAAGTTAATAGTGATATTTCAGCCTCTTCTAAGTATATTCTTGATGATTTAAGTGATATTATGACTAAGAATTCTTTTGGTGCTTTAAGTGGTGATGTGACTAGTTCTGAATTCGGATTTGAGGAGGACTTATCTAATGAGAATAAAGGGGTTCATGATGTGGATAGTGATACGGATAATGAGGTTTGTGAGTTTATTGAATGTGGTAATCAAAACACGGTCAAGAGTAATAAAAAGGAAGCAAGCACTTCCTCTTGTGATGTTCCTCATGTATAGTATCGCTTCTTGGAATATAAGGGGAATGAACCAATCCCCTAAACAAAATGAGGTTCGACAAGTTATTTGTGAGAATAAACTTTCTGTTTGTGCTATTCTTGAATCTCATGTTGCTTGTTCTCGGTTGGAAGGGCTTTGTAAGAAGGTTTTTAGGAGTTGGAATTGGACTTCTAATGGTCAATTGTGTTCTAAAGGTTCTCGCATCGTTTTGGGCTGGAATCAAGAGGATGTTGATTTAACCGTGGTTGCTATGGATGATCAAGTAATACATACTTGTATTCGATTTAAAATTGACAAGAAAGAGCTGTTTTGTTCTTTTATATATGCTCATAACCGGTATACTCATAGGCGTCCTCTTTGGAAGAATTTAATGGTTCATAAGCAATATGTTAGGAACCGTGCTTGGTGTCTTCTAGGTGATTTTAATTCTGCTCTTAACTTGGAAGATAAAGTAGAGGGTTCTTCTGTGATTGATATTGCTATGAGAGAGTTTAAGGAGTGTGTTGAGGAGATTGAAGTTTTTGACGTCAATCGTTCCGGGTTGCAATTCACTTGGAATGAGAAACCTAGAGGGGTGGATGGTACTCTAAAGAAGATTGATCGTATTATGGCTAATCTTGAATGCACGGATGGTTTCGTTGGTGCTCATGCCATTTTTCAGCCGTATCATATTTCAGACCATTCTCCGGCTATCCTCACTATTCCTACTTCTCATAAGTTTCAACCAAGGCCTTTTAAGTTTTTTATTATTCTGGTTACTAATTCTAAGTTTAATGAGCAGGTGAAGGAGTGTTGGAGCGTGGCTAAAAGTGATTTTTATATGTACTAGGTTGTGTGCAAGCTTAAATTGCTGAAAAAGCCGCTTCGTAAAATGCTATTTAATGAAGGGAATATTCATGAGAAAGTCATTAGACTTCGTCATGAGTTAGATAATGTTCAACATGCTTTAGGTGCGGATCCTTTTAATATTTCTATTCGAGAAGAGGAGGCTTGTTATCTTAATGCTTATAATGATGCTATTTTAATAGAGGAACAGTTTCTGAAACAAAAAGCTAAGGTTGAATGGCTCCGGGTTGGGGACTCTAATTCGGCTTATTTTCATAAAGTGGTGAAGAGCCGGAAAGCTAGAAGTCGCATTGATGTGATCAGCAATAGTGATGGGGTTCGGTTTGATGGAGAGGAGGTCCCTAATGCTTTCGTTAGTCATTATGCTTCGTTTCTCGGGCAAGAGGGGTATACGGTTCCGCTTGATAATCATGATCTTTTTATGTCTTATCTTGATCCTATTGTTGCTCAGGATATGGTTCAGGATGTTTCCAAGCAAGAAGTTAAAGATGCGTTATTTTCTATGGGGGATGACAAATCTCCTGGTCCGGATGGGTACACTGCGGCTTTCTTTAAAGGGGCTTGGGATATTGTGTCATCGGATGTTACTAAGGCCGTTCAGGAATTCTTCACAAATGGTAAGCTTTTGAAGGAAGTGAACCACACTATTATTGCTCTTCTTCCCAAGGTCACTTCTCCATCTCGGATTAATGATTTTAGGCCTATTTCTTGCTGCAATGTGTTATTTAAATGTATTAGCAAGATTATTGCTAACCGTATCAAGAATAGTTTAACTTCCTTAGTGAGTTTGAATCAATCAGCTTTTGTTCCGGGAAGGAGGATCTCGGATAATATTCTTCTTACTCAAGAGATTATGCATAACTATCATGTTGATCGGGGTCCGGCTAGGTGTGCTTTTAAAGTTGACATTCAGAAGGCTTATGATACGGTTGATTGGAATTTCTTACGGCAAATTCTGATTGGTTTTGGGTTTCATAACCGTATGATTAGTTGGATTATGGAATGTGTGACATCGACTTCATTTTCTATTAGTGTGAACGGTTCTTTGCATGGATATTTTAAGGGTAAGAGGGGTCTTCGGCAAGGTGATCCGTTATCGCCTTATCTTTTTACTCTTGTTATGGAGGTTCTTACTCTTATATTACGGAGGCGGGTTC
The DNA here is from genome assembly GCA_030686995.1 of Artemisia argyi. NCBI lineage: Eukaryota > Viridiplantae > Streptophyta > Magnoliopsida > Asterales > Asteraceae > Artemisia > Artemisia argyi. Next base: position 92,037,517 of record CM060707.1, on the reverse strand, counting down.
GCAATTCTGAGCTATTTACATTTCATCATCATTGCTCTAACCTAAATATCATTAATTTGTGCTTTGCTGATGATCTTTTTCTTTTTGCTCATGGTGATGTTGAATCGGCTAGAGTTATTATGGAGGCGCTGGATTAGTTCAAACATGTTTCTGGCCTTACTCCAAGTTTGCCTAAGAGCACTGCTTATTTTTGTAATGTTCGTAACCATGTCAAGCTTGCTATTTTACAGGTGATTCCGTTTGTTGAAGGGAGCCTTCCTGTTAAGTATTTGGGTGTTCCTTTGGTTACTACTAGGCTGATTTTTAGAGATTGCAAGGAGTTGGTTGAGAGGTTGACTAATCGTATTAACGATTGGAAGAATAAATCTCTTTCTTTTGCTGGTAGGCTTCAACTCATTCAATCTGTGCTATCTTCTATGCATATTTATTGGGCTTCGGTGTTTATCCTTCCTTCTCGCATTATTCTTGATCTAGAACAGCTTATGAGGGGTTTTTTGTGGGGTAATGGTAAGGGTAAATCTAAAGTTGCATGGGAAGTTGTTTGTCTTCCTAAACAAGAAGGTGGGCTTGGGATTCGGAGGCTGGATACTTTTAATAATGCATTGATCTCTACACATATTTGGAGTATTGTAACTGGTAAGGAGTCCCTTTGGGTTAGGTGGATCCACGCTTATAAGCTTAGAGGGCGTAATTTTTGGGATATTCCTTGTCGTGGTAATATGACATGGAGTTGGCGTAAAATTCTCCAGCTTAGACCCCTTGTTCGGCAATTTATATGGTATGAATTAGGTGATGGTTCCAAGGTTTCTGCATGGTTTGATTCATGGTGTTTGCTTAGTCCTATTGCTCGTATTATTTCTCAACGTGATATTCACCGGGCTGGTTTTAACACTAATACTACCGTTCTGGAGATCATTTCTTCTAATGGGTGGGCTTGGCCGAATGATTGGATGGTTCGTTATCCCATTATTGGTTCTATTTCTGTTCCTCAGTTGGTTGATAATTTGGAGGATTCGTTATGGTGGCGTTCTAGTGATGGGATGTTTAGACCGTTTTCAGTTTCTTTGGTTTGGGATTGCATTAGGTTTCGGGATATTAATGTTGATTGGTATCACCTGGTATGGTTTTCTCATCGGATTCCAAGACATGCACTTCATCTGTGGTTAGTTATGAAAAGGCGGTTACGGACTCAAGATTTGAGTGTTCGTATTCTATGTAGGTTTGGAGCTCGTTGAAGTTGTATGCTGGTTTTAGCTCGTTGCCTTCGTCGTTGGATGATATTGTTACTTCTCTTATTGTGGCGGCTAAATCTAGGTCGGTTCGGAGTGTTGTTTCTAAGCTTTTATTTGCTGCCACTTCTTATTTTATATGGCAAGAAAGGAACAGCCGGATTTTCAGGAAGCAATTTAGATCAGAAGCTCAAGTTATTGATATTATCAAGTCCACGGTTCGGTTGAAGCTTCTCACGTGCAGGTTTAAGAAGACGGCGAACGTGGTTGATCTCGTTCGTGTGTGGAAGTTGCCCCCTTCTCTTATGCATCATTGATGTCGTGGTTTTCTTTTGAGTTTAGGTCGTTGCTTGTTGATGTGTTCTCTTTGGAAGTTGCTTGGGGCATGGTGGATTGTTCGTTGGAGATTCAAGTGAGAGCTGTACTCTTTTTTCCCTACTCCAAGGTTTTTCCCACGGGTTTTTTCTTGGAGAGGTTTTTAAGGAGGCAGTCTCATTTGATTCATCAATCTCCTTCGAAGCAGCGTGGTGATAAGTGTGGTGATTCATGTTTCATTCGGTGGAGGTTTCCTATTGGAGTTCTAGTTATTGTATGTTTTTAGTTTTTTCGCTTTGTGGCATGTCACAAGCGTTTAGTTGGTAGTGGTTGTTCAAGCGATTGCTTGAGGTTAATGTGGTACTTCTGCCACATTCCATTGTACTTAAACTGTTTCTGTGATTAATATATTTTGCCAGGGTGAATCCCTTTTACCCAAAAAAAAAAAAAATTGTTAACTCTATATCCATTGTCCAAGAGGGCAATGAAGAAAAGGAGACCCCCACTGCACAAACCATTGAGGAACCCCCAAAATCTCAATCATTAGGGAAATATCTAAAGCATGAGATAAATGAGAAAACCATAACCAACTGGAGAGAGGGCGACGAACGTAATCGATCTTCCAAAAAGGACTCTGATGGAGAAGAAGTAGGAGAGGATGATTATGACACCGTGCCTGGGGGACCGGTATACGAAAAGTTACTTAAGCAAAAAGTGGCTACAAAGCAGATGGCTTATGGGAACTTTGAAATACCAGCTAGCATTGGGAAACTGCAATATTTGGATGCTTTCGCCGATCAAGGATCGGAAGTGAACCAGATGCCTTTAACTATCTATACCCAACTCACCAAAGAGATGCCAGCCACCACCCGTGCTAGATTATCCTTTACCAGTCACTCTTACGTATATCCTTTGGGAATTGCATAGGATGTGCTGGTCAATGTAGCAGGTTTCATGTATCCCGTCGATTTCATGATCATCGATGATAAAGGAGATAGGTGTATGCCAATAATTCTTGGAGCACCATTCCTTACCACAGCAAGAGCTGTCATTAGGTATGAAAAGGGGGAAATTGAACTTAAGTCAGGAAAAAGGAAGATTCACTTCCCTATGACCCCACGATATGTGATAGATAGTGGAGAGGAGGCTCAAAAACAACGCCAGCACACCAAATAATCATGTTCAAGAAAAAAATCCTCGTATGGGAGACACGAATTAAAAGCTACAAAGAAACTAAGCCTGAAAAATACAAAAGTAGTGATAAAATTCATGTCGAGTTTGAATGCAGTCAACCGACGGAGAATCATGCTCCATTTACAGAAGGAGACTTGGTACTCTTAAGGCATTCAGTGATAAAGGTACCTCCCGATGAACCAAGTCCCTGGTCGTTTAGACCATTCATAATCAAAAGCCTATGCCAGGATGGTGTAATTACCTTGAGCAGTAAAAGAAGGGGGGGGGGGGGAGGTGACTGCGAGTGTCGAACGATTGAAAAACCACCACCCTGATAACAAGGATTATACTTATATAGGATACGTCATATCACGAGACAAGGTCACGTAATAGCCCATGACCTTGAGTCTAGCTACAAGACTCGTAAATAAAGAAAAGCGCTTCTTGGGAGGCAACCCAAGTTTTATTTGTTTTATTTATTTTGTTTGTTTCCGTATGCGTGTTTTATTTTTATTGTTTGTGGATCATGATTCAAAATTAATTGTTAAAATGCTTTATTTTGTTTTTGGCTTTGTCTTAATTACATATAAAGGTATTTTGCAAAAGCTAAGTTTAAAGGAGACCCAAATTTGTTTATAAGAACGAAATTGAGCATGAACCATAACAGTATTAAATGAACATGTGTATTAGTAATTGTTTGAGTCAAATGCTTTTATCGAGTCATAATGATGCTTTGCAGGATTTTCCAGGAAGTAAAGCATAAGTTTTTCCAGAAATTTTCCGGAAACTTAACATGAGATTTTTGTAGGAGCATTCTGACGGCATCAAGAGTTATAACCTGACGGCGTCAGGTACAAAAATTCTGAAAATTTTTGCGAGTTTTGTTTATACCGGAGTCTTAGCGCCAAATTTAAAATTTGTTTGTTCAATTGCAATGTTGCAAAAATCGTGAATCGGTCCCAAGGCGGTCGGGGGCCGAGTTGCGATTTTTGGCCGATTAATCGGCCGATTTTCTTGACTAGGCCGATTAATCGGCCGATTACCTTGTAATTTCCTACAAGTTCTAGGGCCGAGGCCGATTAATCACCGATTAATCGGCCGCCTCAGCCGATTTTTGCAAAACTGTTCAATAGTAGGTGTGTAATAAAACTAAGAGAAATACTTGTTAGGGCAATTTTAGCGCCAAATTTAAAAATTTCTACAACATTTAGGAGTGAGGCTTTAGCCTTAATGAACGTCTCATGGATAGGACTTGTATAACTAGCACAAAAACCGTACCACTCAGAAAAATTTTCCACCCAAATATGTGAGGTTCGCCTTTAGATTTGTTAGGAAAAGCATTCATTATTAGTGCTTATGATTGTACTGGTAGTACTTAGATTCTAGAACTTGTGCTTGTGATGCATCTCGAGACCGCTAGTGAGACTACATTCGTGTAGTAGGATTTACTACATGATAAGAGGCATTAGGATCACCCTTGTGGTAAACCCGTATCATAATTACTTGACCATTTAAGTCAATCACCTTGACTACCAAAGTCAATTAATTTTTCCCACACCTTTGCGTTGTACTCATTTTTAGTACACGATACCCCTAGTACACCCCTCCGAGCCTATCTTTTCGTTTCTAACTTTAAGCATTTTACATAAAGGAAGAATTTGTTTACAATCCACCCCAAATGTGCAACCAAATCGCCTTAGCCTTCCTTGTATGCACTCATCTTTAGTGCATTATTGTTATTTGTTTAAACCTTTAGTTAATTGTCTAATTGATTACATGGTTGCTAAGTCGAGTCATATCTTCTACATATTGTTTTGGGACGATTGGGACTCATGGGTAAAGTACTAGTGTTATGGAGTATGGGGATGACGTCAATTATTACCCCCATATGTGCGTTAATCTTAAAAAGTACTCCAAGTGTTTTGATTATCTTGATTCGAGTCATTAGAATAGTTGATTATAAAGTATGTAAAAGTTCAAGTGTAAAGGGAATGCAAATCCCCTATGATGTATTATTTTGGATGGTAGGGCAAAAGTGAATGCAAAAAATAAATAAATAAATAAATAAAATAAAAAATCGAAAAAATCAAGAAAAAGAAAAAAAAATAGAAAAAGAAAAAGAGAAAAAACATACGGACTACCATCCCATTTCATTTTATGTTTGTTTTATAGTTTCTTAGTTTTTGATTAGCTTAAGTCGAGTCGAGTCTTGGCTTAGCAACGCCATATTATACATGTAATTAACCAAGGTGATTAACTCGCCACCACTAAAAAATTGCCTTTATCCCACAAAACCGTGTTTATCATATCCCTACACTTCACGTTATAACCCTTTAAAAAGACCTCTTTGATAGTTTATCCTAGGTGCTTACACCAAGTGGAGGAGGTTTGATCATTTCCAAAGCCTATGGTAATCTATTTGCTATGACAGATAGTGAGAGATGTTTTCCATTTCCTTATTGTGATATATACTTTATAACACCCGAGAGATGTGAGTATCTAAACACTATTTGTGAGGTGCTAGTGTATAACCTCCGTGCTTGTTTTTGGTTTAAAATGGAACAATTATTTGTTGTAATTACTTTTATATTATTGTTAAATGACCCCTAGCTTGTATTTTGATTAGAATAAAAGCGCATTTGCTTGAGGACAAGCAAATCTCAAGTGTAAGGGTATTTCCTAAGGCGAAAAGTGTACCGCTTTTAGGGGGTCATTTAAGCCCGAATTCGTGATTATTTGATCAATTATTACCCTAAATCGTTCCTTTTGACATTTTAGGTACTTTTGAGAAGAAATCTGGAAAAGGAAGCCTTTTGGACGTTTTTTGGAGCGATTAAGTGAAGAAAACGACAAAGTCTCAAAATCCTTGCTGGGAACAGTACCTGACGGCGTCAAACCCATACAAGTGATGGCGTCAAGCTTGGCAAAAGAGGTGGATATGGAAAATACACATGACGCCCCAGAACAATTTCTAGGAAATTTGGCCTAACGGCGTCACCAATGCCGTCAGGGTCAGAATACATGTGACGGCCCAGAGTAAAATTACATATGACGGCGTCAAAATTGGATCTAGGCAATACGAATTTTATCTTGGCGGCGAGTTGACGGCGTCACAAGCTATAACGTGATGCCGTCAAGGTGTAAAATCTATATATAGTTTTCTAATTTTCATTCATTAAGTGTGAAACTTTTGGAGAACTTCTTTGTGTAAACCCTAGACGAATTTTCTAAAAAAACAAGGGTTTCAACCCTTGTTCCATCCATGTTCAATTGAAGATAAGTTTTCCAATAATCATTCAATATGTCTATGTCTTGTTTGATTCTATCTTATGCTTGTCTTCTTTTTAACATGCTAGGCTAGGTTTTTATTGTGTTTGCTTAAATGTAATGAAACCTAGATGTTGATTATTGGTTGATGGTTTGTTTCTAGTTGTTGTGGATGATTGTATTCGATGTTAGGCTTAAGAAATCTGGCAGACTTCCAATTGGTAACTTGCTTGAACGTCTTAAGAAACATGATCGGAGGTGTACTACGATTTATTGGATGTATTTAATGTGTAGGCAACTGCTAGTGATACTACGTTAGGAGCTAGTAGTTCGCTCGACCTACAATGAAGTAGAAGCCTATAGAGTTAGGGAAGATCGTACACAGCCCTACGACTGATATTAAGGAATATAACCCATTATCCATGCAATTGTAACAAGCTAATCAACCGGTAAAAGATATCTAGGGAGGAATGAAACCTAATTAAACACATTCTCTCTTATTATTGTTTACACCACAAATTAGTTTAAGTTTATTTTATTTTATTTTGATTGCATCTTTAGTTTATTGGGTTAGTTGGCTAGCAACTAATTTCGCCCACTCCTTCAAAACAAAGATTTTTATTTGCTTTTATAAAAATATAAAAATACAAAAAGAATCATCCCTCACCTATAGACCTAGTTTAGTGGACTTTTTAATCCTAGCAAAAACTATTCCTGAGTTGAACGATCAATCCCCCGGTACTTGTCACTATACTATACTACAACGAACAGGTACACTACCTGGTGGGGATTGCAAGCTTCTCAAGATCCCTTGAGAGGTAAAACCTTTTGCGAGGGTGCAATTCCACGCATCAAGTTTTTGGTGCCGCTGCCGAGGAATAGTTATTGTCTAGGTTAGAATTTCTTTCTATTAGGTCTACTTTCAAGATTCCTTTCTAGTAAGATGTTTATTTTATTTTTGTAGATTTCTTTAGTCTATCTTATTTCTACGTTTCATTGTTCGTAACCTTTGCAATCTACCGTCATGGAAGGTGTTAATCTCTTTGATCCCATCAACCCACCACAACATAACCATCCACAAAACCCACCACAACCAAACCAACCTCCTAGACCCCGAACCTTAGGAGAGTACTCTCGTCCTAGCCACCAATGCTATTGAAAAACCATTGAGCTTACTCAAGGAGCCAATGCGTCTCCCTTGCGATCCGAAACCATCCGGTTGGTGCAAAGCGGATGTGCATTCTATGGGCTTCGTTCCGAAGATCCGAATCAACTTCTCAAGGATTTCCTTAAAATCGTTGACTCCAAAGACCTTGATGTTGTAACTCGAGAGATGACCCGATTGCGTCTATTCCAATTCTCTCTTTGTGACCAAGCTAGTCAATTGCTTGTGCGTTTACCAACGGGATCCATCACCTCTTGGGATGATCTCACCACTCGTTTCCTTTCTCAATTATTCCCACCGGGGAGAACTACTATGCTTAGAAATGATATCTTGATGTTCCAACAACGTCAAGGTGAAACTCTCTATGAAGCATGGACTCGTTTCCAGGACTTACTCCAAAAAGTCCCTCATCATGGCATAGATCTTTGGCTCCAAGTCCAAATTTTCTATGACCATATCGATCTCTCGACAAGGCGAACCATTGACTAATCGGCCGGTGGCAAGCTATGTGATCTAAGTGCGGAAGAATCATGGGAACTCATAGAAGATCTTGCTCTCTATGACAATGAAAGTTGGAATGATCCCAGTGATCTGAACAAAACGGTCAAGTCAATATCTTTGCCTTCGAACAATTCAAGCACTCCCGACCGTAGGATCATGAAACTTGAAGACCAAGTCAAGTTTCTCATGAAACCCTACGGAGCCCCTAAACCTTCAAGCCAAGTGAACAAAATCACTTCTTCTGGCGAATTATGTAGTGGTCCCCACGACACTCGTGATTGCATGGAACTCCCCGAACAAGCTTTCGCGGACTACGCATCCTCACGTACCGACGGAATGGGAGACAAGTGGTACACTTTCAAACCCGAGCAAAACCCTTACGGTGATTCATACAACCCCTCCCGAAAAAATCACCCGAACCATAGGTGGAAGCAAAACCAAAGCATGCCCCAAAACAATTCTTCCAATCCACCTAATCGTTACCAACCAAACGGTCCACCTCTAACCGTACTTTTAGCAACAATCGTTCCAACAACTATGGTAGTACCAATAATCTTGAAGGATTGATGTCCAAATTTATGGCATCTCAAGAGGCCCGCATAGCTAAGTTTGAAGCCGAATTCAATCAACAACAAGCGGAGATGACCAATAAAATTGACAACATGTTGAAAGCTCTCAACAACCAAGTGCTAAATACACCAAAGAAGGACACTAGGGACACTAGTAGCGGAACCCAAATTAAGGACCCTTCATCATCTAAACACGTCCACTTTGTCAATGTAGTTACTATTAAGCCGATCGACAATAATAAGGAAGAAAGTGACACGGAGGAGATTAAGGAAGTTGTAGAGAAAAAGGAAGAGAGAGTTGAGGAAGTAGAAAATGTAGAGGAATACTTCGATAGGTTACCCACCAAGGAAGAGCGGGAATACCATAAGGATCTATTCGATGACCCCGAGACACCATACGTCCTTGGTTTACCACTCATCAAAGCAGGTGATCCCTCTAACATCAACATACCATGCAACATTGGGCATATGCATGTGTGGAAAGCCTACATCGATCCTAGATGTCCCATAAACATATTGACTAGGACTCATTACAGCTGGGTAATGAAGAAGCAACTTGGATATAGGATGATACCCAACACGAGTTGGATGAGTAACTTTGTGGGAAGAGTGAAAGGATTGCACTTCTTTGTAGGAAATTTCACTTATGTTACTGATTTTGTGATTGTAGAGGATATTCGTCCGGTAACAGATGGTTGCCTAAGTCAAGTAGTGTTCGGAAAACCGTTTGTTGAGGCTTCTAAGACGAATTATGACCAATCTCTAGGTATAGTTAGGGTTAAGGATGAGAACGATGAGATAGCTTACCAAATGCCCTATAAGATTGAACAATTTTGTCTTTTATCAAACATCAAAAAGGAACACAAACAAGCAGTCTACTATAGGAGTTATGAGGATAGATGTAGAGGAGTAGACTATGTTATGAATAAGATATTTGGTTTCTACCAGGAATTCTTGCAACTTGGTCCAAAATACAAAAACAAGATCGAGGATGACCTAGAGACTGTGACCGATGACAAGGTCACGTAATAGCCCATGACTTTGAGTCTAGCTACAAGACTTGTAATTAAAGAAAAGCGCATCTTGGGAAGCAACCCAAGTTTTATTTGTTTCATTTGTTTTATATGTTTTGTTTGTTTGATTTTATTTGTTTCCGTATGCGTGTTTTATTTTTATTGTTTGTGGATCATGATTCAAAGTAAATTGTGAAAATGCTTTATTTTGTTTTTAACTTCGTCTTAATTGCATATAAAGGTATTTTACAAAAGCTAAGTGTAAGGGAGACCTAAATTTGTTCATAAGAACGAAATTGAGCATGAACCACAACAATATTAAACGAACATGTGTATTAGTAATTGTTTGAGTCAAATGCTTGTATCGAGTCATAATGATATTTTGCAGGATTTTCCAGGAAGTAAGGCATAAGTTTTTCCAAAAATTTTCCGGAAACTTAAAACGAGATTTTTGCAGGAACATTCTGACGGCGTCAGGAGTTATAACCTGACGGCGTAAGGAGTTATAACCTGACGGCGTCAGGTACAAAAATTTTGAAAAATTTTGCGAGTTTTGTTTATACAGGAGTCTTAAAGTTTTTGTTAATTCTTTAGTTTTATAAACTCTAGGAAATCTGTAAACATTCATTCCACAAGCATTATATATTAATTTGCTTTCTAGGATTTTTAGTATATATTGTTTGCCGCTGATATTACGCGAGGTTTGCCTTGATTGTTTTTATAGGTTTAACAGGTTACATTGGACAAGAGGATGATTTATATTTCTGGAGGGAAGCTTTCAAAGTTCATTTTCTTGGAAGAAGATCTAACCTTGTTGACACACTATCCACACCGAACGAATCAGGGGAGTACTTGTTTTCATTCTTTTACCTTATTTTCTTTTACATATTTTTATTGAACATTGGGGACAATGTTCAGCTTAAGTGTAAGGGGAAGGTAAATAATGATACTTTAGAGAATTCAATTACGCTTGAGTTTGTTTGTTCAATAGTAGGTGTGTAATAAAACTAATAGCAATACTTGTTAGGGCAATTTAACGCCAACTTTAAAAATTTTTACAAAATTTAGGAGTGAAGCTTTAGCCTTAATGAGCGTATCATGGATAGGAGTTGTATAACTAGCACAAAAACCGTACCACTTAGAAAAATTTTCCACCCAAATATGTGAGGTTCGCCTTTAGATTTGTTAGGAAAAACATTCATTATTAGTGCTTATGAGTGTACCGGTAGTACTTAGATTCTAGATCTTGCGCTAGTGATGCATCCCGAGACCGCTAGTGAGACAAAATTCGTATAGTAGGATTTACTACATGATAAGAGGCATTAGGTTCACCCTTGTGTTAAACCCGTATCATAATTACTTGACCATTTAAGTCAATCACCTTGACTAGTAAAGTCAATTAATTTTTCCCACACCTTTGCGTTGTAATCATTTTTAGTACACGATACCCCTATTACACCCCTCCGAGCCTATCTTTTCATTTATAACTTTAAGCATTTTACTTAAAGGAAGAATTTGTTTACAATCCACCCCAAATGTGCAACCAAATCGCCTTAGCCTTCCTTGTATGCACTCATCTTTAGTGCATTATTGTTATTTGTTTAAACCCTTAGTTAATTGTCTAATTGATTACATGGTTGCTAAGTCGAGTCATATTTTGTACATATTGTTTTGGGATGATTGGGACTCATGGGTAAAGTACTAGCGTTATCGAGTAATGGGGATGACGTCAATTATTACCCCCATATGTGCGTTAATCTTAAAAAGTACTCCAAGTGTTTTGATTATCTTGATTCGAATCATTAGAATAGTTGATTGTAAAGTATGTAAAAGTTCAAGTGTAAGGGGAATGTAAATCCCCTATGATGTATTATTTTGGATGGTAGTAGGGCAAAAGTGTATGCAAAAAAAAAAAAAAAAAAAAAAAAAAAAAAAAAAAAAAAAAATATCGAAAAAATCAAGAAAAAGAAAAAAAATAGAAAAAGAAAAAGAGAAAAAACATACGGACTACGATCCTGTTTCATTTTATGTTTGTTTTATGTTTTGTTAGTTTTTGATTAGCTTAAGTCGAGTCGAGTCTTGGCTTAGCAACGCCATATTATACATGTAGTTAACCAAGATGATTAACTCGCCACCAGTAAAAAATTGCCTTTATCCAATAAAACCGTGTTTATCATATCCCTACACCTCACGTTATAACCCTTTAAAAAGACCTCTTTGATAGTTTATCCTAGGTGCTTACGCCAAGTGGTGGAGGTTTGATCCTTTACCAAGCCTATGGTAATCTATTTGCTATGACAGGTAGTGAGAGATGTTTTCCATTTCCTTATTGTGATATATACTTTATTACACCCGAGAGATGTGAGTATCTAAACACTATTTGTGAGGTGCTAGTGTATGACCTCCGTGCCTGTTTTTGGTTTTAAGTGGAACGATTATTTGTTGTAATTACTTTTATATTAGTTTTAAATGACCCCTAGCTTGTATCTTGATTAGAATAAAAGTGCATTTGCAGGAGGACAAGCAAATCTCAAGTGTAAGGGTATTTGATAAGGCGAAAAGTGTACCTCTTTTAGGGGGTCATTTAAGCCCAAATTCATGATTATTTGTTCAATTATTACCCTAAATCGTTCCTTTTGTCATTTTAGGTACTTTTGAGAAGAAATCTGGAAAAGGAAGCATTTTGGACGTTTTTGGAGCGATTAAGTGAAGAAAACGACAAAGTCTCAAAATCCTTGCTGGGAAAAGTACCTGACGGCGTCAAGGCCATACAAGTGACGACGTCAAGCTTGGCAAAAGAGGTGGATATGGAAAATACACATGACGCCCCATAACAATTTCTAGTAAAATTGGCCTAACGGCGTCACCAATGCCGTCAGGGCCAGAATACATGTGACGGCCCAGAGTAAAATTGCACATGACGGCGTCAGAAGTGGATCTAGGCAATACAAATTTTATCTTGGCGGCGAGTTGACGGTTTGTTTATAGTTGTTGTAGATGATTGTTTTCGATGTTAGGCTTAAGAAAACTAGCAGACTTCGAATTGGTAACTTGCTTGAACGTCTTAAGAAACATGATCGGAGGTGTACTACGATTTATTAGTTGTATTTAATGCGTAGGCAACTGCTAGTGATACTACGTTAGGAGCTAGTAGTCGGCTCGACCTAGAATGAAGTAGAAGCCTATAGAGTTAGGGAAGATCGTACACATCCCTACGACTGATATTAAGGAATATAACTCGTTATCTATGCAATTGTAACAAGTAATCGTTCCACTTAAAACCAAAACCAAGCATGGAGGTTATACACTAGCACCTCATAAATAGTGTTTAGATACTCATATCTCTCGGGTGTAATAAAGTATATATCACAATAAGGAAATGAAAAACGTCTCTCACTACCTGTCATGGCAAATAGATTACCATAGGCTTGAGAAAGGATCAAACCTCCACCACTTGGCGTAAGCACCTAGGATAAACTATCAAAGAGGTCTTTTAAAGGGTTATAACGTAAGGTGTAGGGATATGATAAACACGATTTTGTTGGATGAAGGCAATTTATACTGGTGGCTAGTTAATCATCTAGGTTAATTACATGTACAATGTGGCGTTGCTTAGCAAATACTCAACTCGACTTAAGCTAATTAAAAACTAACAAAACATAAAACAAACATAAAATGAAACGGGATGGTAGTCCGTATGTTTTTTTGTCTTTTCCTTTTTCTATTTTTTTTTTCTTTTTCTTTATTTTTCGATTTTTTTTTTCATACACTCTTATCCTACCATCCAAAATAATACATCATAGGGGATTTGCATTCCCCGTACACTTGAACTTTTACATACTTTACAATTAACTATTCTAATGACTCGAATCAAGATAATCAAAATACTTGGAGCACTTTTTAAGATTAACGCACATATGGGGTAATATATGATGTCTTCCCCATTACTCCATAACACAAGTACTTTACCCATGAGTCCCAATCGTCCCGATACAATATGTACAAGATATGACTCGACTTAACAACCATGTAATCAATTAGACAATTAACTAAGGGTTTAAACTAATAACAATAATGCACTAAAGATGAGTGCATACAAGGAAGCCTAAGGCAATTTGGTTGCACATTTGGGGTGGATTGTAACAAATTCTATCTTTAAGTAAAAATGCCTAAAGTTATAAACGAAAAAGATAGGCTCGGAGGGGGGACTAGGGGTATCGTGTACTAAAAATGAGTATAACGCAAAGGTGTGGGAAAAATTAATTGACTTTGCTAGTCAAGGTAATTGACTTAAACGGTCAAGTAATTATGATACGGGTACACAAGGGTGATCCTAATGCCTCTTATCATGTATTGAATCCTACTACACGAATGTAGTCTCACTAGCGGTCTCGGGATGCATCACTAACGCAAGTTCTAGAATCTAAGTACTACCGGTACACTAATAAGCACTAATAATGAATTCTTTTGCTAGCAAATCTAAAGGCGAACCTCACATATTTGGGTGGAAAATTTTTCTGAGTGGTACGGTTTTTGTGCTACTTATACAACTCCTATCCATTAGACGCTCATTAAGGCTAAAGATTCACTCCAAAATGTTGTAAAAAATTTTAAATTTTGCGCTAAAATTGCACTAACAAGTATTTCTCTAAGTTTTATTACAGATCTATTATTGAACAAACAAACTCAAGCGTAATTGTATTCTCTAAAGTATCATCATTTACCCTCCCTTTACTTAGGCTGAACATTGTCCCCAATGTTCAGTAAAAAGATGTAAAAGAAAATAAGGTAAAAGAATGAAAACAAATACTCCCCTGATTCGTTCGGTGTGGATAGTGTGTCAACAAGGTTAGATCTTCTTCCAAGAAAATGAACTTTGAAAGCTTCCCTCCAGAAATACAAATCATCCTCTTGTCCAATGTAACCTATTAAACCTGTGAAAACAATCAAGGCAAACCTTGCGTAAAATCGGCGGCAGTCTATATATACTAAAAATCCTAGAAAGCGAATTCAGATATAATGCTTGTGGAATGAATGTTTGCAGATTTCCTGGAGTTTATAAAACTAAAGAATCAACAAAAACTTTAAGACTCCGGTATAAACAAAAGTCGCAAAATTTTTCAGAATTTTTGTACCTGACGCCGTCAGGTTGTAACTCCTGACGCCGTAAGAATGTTCCTGCAAACCTCATGTTAAGTTTCTGGAAAAACTTATGCCTTACTTCCTGGAAAATCCTGCAAAACATCATTATGACTCGATACAAGCATTTGACTTAGACGATTATTAATACACATGTTCATTTAATATTGTTGTGGTTCATGCTCAATTTCATTCTTATAAACAAATTTAGGTTTCCCTTACACTTAGATTTTGTAAAATACCTTTATATATAATTAAGACGAAGTTAAAATAAAGCATTTTCACAATTTATTTTGAATCATGATCCACAAACAATAAAAATAAAACACGCATACAGAAACAAATAAAATCAAACAAATAAAACAAATAAAACTTAGGTTGCCTCCCACGAAGCGCTTTTCTTTATTACCGAGACTTGTAGCTAGACTCAAGGTCATTATCGTGTGTCGCTTATGCTCACATACCTAAGTGTGAGCCATCTAATAGTTGCCTCATCTTTCTTATAGTCATCACTTAACTCTAAACATCCGCGATAATACCTTTTGTTCTTTTCACGAGGATATTTAAGCCCTTTCCTTTTATCATTCTCACTTAGCATATCGAGGGGTGTATACCTATTACATTTCTCAATAGAAAAATCCTTGAACCTAGGGTGTGCACGGGGAATTGGTAAACAAAATCTTCATCCCCATCCGAGAATGTAATTAACCCTTCCATAAGTTTTTCATTTAGGTTGGTTAACCTTTTGAAGGGTTTCCCAAACACAACTTGGGTTAAGTTTGTAACCCTCGGTACTTTTTCTAAAACCTATTACTAGCCAAATATTTATTTTCGTACCTGAGACACATTAAAACTTTTATTTTGTGATTATTTGGGCTTGAGAAACGTGAGATATATTGGAAACGAGAACTTTATTCCTTGATTGACTCAGCACAACCTAGAACACTCGATTTGTATTGCATTTGCCAAATTATTTGAATTATTTTGAGTTTGGGAAAAACTCTGAAGTTTATGCTTGATTTTATTGGAAAAATTATTTCGTGAACAATGGCGCAAGTTTCGTAAATTTTCGAGTCCGTTTGCTATGTCGTTTAGACCCCGGATCGTTTATCGTTAGAAGTTTACTACGTTGGCAACTTTGGCCCCTAAACTCCCCATTTTACTTTACCTTATACTTTTCTTTATTACAATAACTACCCTATACTTTTATTTCCATATATATACCCCCATTACCCTACTTTTCTCATTTTTGCATATATCAAACACACACACTCCACACCAACTCTCTCTCTCTCTCTCTTTGAACATCCGGCCGCCACCCCTCGCCGGTGCAGCAGCAGTTTCCGGCGCCTCCACCGGAATATTTTCCGACCACCCACTTTCTTTACACCATCTTGTAGATCGGGTTTCCCCCGACACCACTGTACAAACCCCGCACCCCCAATCACTCCCCACGCGCTCCCACGCGCCACCACCAAACACCACCGCCACCACCGAAGGTCACCACCACACCCCGCCACCTCCTACCGACGGTAACACCACACCATGCACCCCCCTTTTCTTTTATTTTAAAAACCCTAATTTTGATTTTTAATTTAAATCTGATTTTTGTATTAAAACTTTTGTAAAAATGTTTTTAATATTGTTTTGACATTAAAACTTGTGTGGGATTTCTTGGTTTCCATTTGGCCGCGACTCGGAATGGACTCACCGAGTCAACTCGTGACTCGGTGAGGGTCTTGGTGTTATTATTATTGTTGTTTGATGGTTAATGACGAAGGGAGTATATATTTTTGGGTTGTATGTAATTTTGAGGGTCCGTTTGGTTTGGGTGTGTCTCGACAGCCGACAGCCACCACCACCGCAACTTGGGTGGTGGTGGGGGAGGGGAACAATGTTGTTATTATTGTTGTTGTGGTGTTTGGATCGGATTTGGATTGGTTTTGGTTTAAGCCGAGTGAGCCTAAGGCTCGATTTGGATTTGGTTTGGTTTCCGGTTGATTTAGTTTTGACTTGGGTTTGACTTTGAGTCCTTGTTATTGTTGTGGTGATTATTTTTGAGTATCGGTTAACTAGTCTCGGGATATTATTAATAGGGAAACAGTAAATAATAAAACGGCTAATAATAAATATTGAATATAAAATGAAATTGTTATAGTTAAGTAGATTGATATCGGACATATTTCCGTTCTTATTGCATTGTGAGCTTGAATTGGACGTATTGGATTTACGGCCTTGGTTATTTGGATATTATGGACCCTTTGATACACGAGACGGTAGGGTACGTTAGGCCCGTAAAGATCTTAACGTACCTAGAACCCGAACAAATACAAAATGGTCGATAAAACCTAAACAACTAATAGACTACGCGAATGATATATCCAATCATATATATATATATATATATATATATATATATATATATATATATATATATATTAATATTGTTTAAAATAAAAGAGTCGTTGACTCGGGAAAACATTATATAAACGGGCAGGTCATGCCAAAATTTTATAAAATTCTTTATAAACTTTAAATCATTTTACCAAACGTTATTATTTCAAAACCCTTTTTATTTCAACGTTATTTTGGGGAAAACGGGTAAAATCCGAGACTTGTTGTTTACGTGTTGTTATTTATTATTTGAGTGTGTCTTCCATTTTTATTTCGTTTCTTTCCATTTCTTTTCGTCGACTTTCTTCGAGGATTTCTTTCGTCTTTCTAGCGTATTTGGTGGTTTCGCCGACTTATTTCTTTTCTAACTTTCTTGTCTCTCACACGAGACTTTTCGAAATCTATTTCTTTCAAATGCCATTGTATTTACAAAACTTTTATTCAAGCATTGTTTATTGAGATATTCGAGTGTAGTTCTGAGTTATGCCATTTATATTGATTAGGTTGTGCTGAGGTTCATTTGCTGTGACGCATTATTGATTTGTTACTACATCTCGTTTCCTACTACTGCTATTGTTAAGGTGTGATTCATAGCCCCGCTTTTTATATTTTAATTGTTTATAAACCCATGAGGTGAGAGACATGCTTTAAATGTTTTCTAAGCACAAGTATTTTTGGTATGCTTTTCCTGAATGATATATTTCCTGACGATGTGCTAAGTAGCTTGTCTTGCCGGAAAGACCCTCAGATCATGAGCCATTAGTCACTTGCGAGTGAACGCGAACTTATTTTATAGGCCTATAGGATTGACCATCCCGCACGGTTGACCAAGGGCTTGGCAACGCGGGTGTACTACTTTCGATTTTGCCGGGTATTGGCAAGTAGCCGGCCTTGGGGCACTTTATATTATGAAATTCCGCGGATATTGTTTATGCCAGTACAGAGTTACTGATGATTGGTTTGGTTAACGTTTTGTTATCCATCGAATTAGTTTACGAACAAAAGAAACAAAGAAATAAGATAGACTAAAGAAACCTAAAAAAATAAAATTAAAAATCTTACTAGAAAGGAATCTAGCAAGTAGACCTAATAGAAAGAAATTCTAACCTAGACAATAACTATTCCCCGGCAGCGGCGCCAAAAACTTGACGCGTGGAATTGCACCCTCGCAAAAGGTTTTACCTCTCAAGGGATCTTGAGAAACTTGCAATCCCCACCAGGCAGTGTACCAGTTCGTTGTTGTATAGTATAGTGACAAGTACCGGGGGATTGATCGCTCAACTCAGGAATAGTGTTCGCTAGGATTAAAAATTCTACTAAACTAGGTCGAAAGGTGAGGGATGATTCTTTTTGTATTTTTATATGTTTATAAAAACAAATAAAAATCTTGGTTTTCAAGGAGTGGGCGGAATTAGTTGCTAGCCAACTAACCCAATTAACTAAAGATGCAATCAAAATAAAATAAAATAAAATAAAACTTAAACTAATTTGTGGTGTAAACAATAATAAGAGAAAATATGTTTACTTAGATTTCATTACTCCCTAGATATCTTTTTCCAGTTCATTAACTTGTTATAATTGCATGGATGACGGGTTATATTCCTTAATACCAGTCGTAGGGCCGTGTACGATATTCCCTACTCTATAGGCTTCGCAGTTACCTACGCATTAAATACAACCAATAAATCGTAGTACACCTCCGATCATGTTTCTTAAGACGTTCAAGCAAGTTACCAATTAGAAGTCTGTCAGTTTTCTTAAGCCTAACATCGAATACACTCATCCACAACAACTATAAACAAACCATCAACCGATAATCAACATCCAGGTTTCATTACATCTAAGCTAACACAATAAAAACCTAGCCTAGCATGTTAAAAAGAAGACAAGCATAAGATATAATCAAACAACACATAGACATATTGAATAATTATTGGAAAACTTACCTTCAATTTGTCACAACTCGTAATTTCATGTCCTTTTTCACATGTCGAAATTTCATTTTTATTTCGGGAAGTTACTATTCATCAGTTACTATTCACTATTACTATTCACTTTCACAATTCATCTCCAAAATTTTTATTTCATATTCTCGTAAGTTAAACTATTTTAACGGTAATCCGAGAGTTTGACGCTCGTCGGATCATTTCTGCAAAAATCACGAAGCCGTGTCCGAGATTTACTTTTGGGTTTAAACGTCGTTCCAGCATCCCGATATGTCCATAAAACATTATAAATAATAGAAATATGATTTTCTCTCATTTTACGACAATTCTAAAAGTTTTGGAATTTTACGTTTTTCAGTTCAGCGTTTTACGCGAATTACGTGTTTTAAACCCGCGTTTCCAGTTTTAACAGTGTTTAAGCAACCCGATGGAACTTACCGTTCATTTTATATTTTATTATGGAGTATTTTGACAAGTTTAGTCATTCTTTCAAGTTTCATATTTTTACGATACCCGGATTTACGTTTCGCTGTTTAACTTTACGGTTAGCGATTAACGGAACCAAAACCGACTCCGAGAACTAGATATTAACAAGTTTCCTACATACTCATCAACCATGTGCCCCCCCCCCCCCCCCACCATGTTACTTCCACTTGACCCTTTATTTACCATTATGCCATTGGATTAGATATTTTCATACAAAAACACAAATAACACATTTATATTCATTTCAAGAATCAAAGTCAAGCTTTTCTCTTGTTCTTCCTCTTTAGCCACAACCCAAAATAAAATCCAAGGAAGGATCCATCAATTTTTGAAGATCAAGTGTTAATCAAGCTCTACTTTCTTTCCTTGTTAGGGTTTTGTGATAAAAACCTAGGTTTCTTAATCCATTTCTCATCAAACTCCATATATATTCAAGTAAGCTTCAAGTTTTATTTTTCATCATCTATTACCTTCATTTCATTAGTAACATGTTGTATTTTCATGGTATATTGGTTAAATATGCAAGTAGTTATGTTATATATACCACTTTTCAAGTATTTCTTAATTATTATGAGATTATAATTAACCTATGATTATCCCCATGAAACCCACCAAGGTTGGTGATGTTTAGGAACCCATGACACCTTGAGAAGGTGTATGGTAGGATTAGACTAGATTTGTTGTGATTGGAGTGGATTTGGACAAGTATTAAACAAGAAAAATGAATTTTAGCCACTATATAAATGTTGCTGTCCCATTTTGTAAAATCCAGAAAAATAGGGGATTACGGGTAACTTTGGGCTAAATATTTAGAAAATACTTTCAAAAACGAAGCCGTGGGCGAAAGAACGAATTAAAATGAGTTTATAACGAAGGAGATATGATTTTTGCAAGTTTAACAACGAAAACTATTTTCTGAAAATTATACTTGCTGTCCCACGATTTTCAAGGGCCAATCTGAGGTGTAAAACTTGATCTAGCCATCCCGACTTATCAAAAATATATTAGTATGTTGTCCCACGATTCTGGGGACATAAAGAATGTAGAAAACAAGCTTATAACGACCAAGATATACGCGTTTCAAAATCGACGAAACTCTATTTATTTCCATCAGCTTTTTAGCAAAATATTACTAAGTATAGAAAAACAGTTTTTGTAATACATTATGTTGAGAGCCATATTACTCATTGATAAACTCATTTCTGGAAAATTTACATCAATGACAAAAAGTTAGTTCGCCCAGCCTAGTTTCCAAAATATCCACCCGTTTGTCAAAAGGATTTATAAAGAATAACTTATGGACTTCCAAACTTTCCCGAAAACTGCCCAGAATCTGCCGAAACAGCCCAAACACCTTAATTCATGGCTATATATCTTTATGATCGAGACCCGTATGGACAAACTTCAGTTCTATGACTTTTTAGTTAAGGTGAAAGTCTTTCTAAAACTACTGAGTTTCTTTCCTAACTCTTAATATTCACCATTTCGCGACTAGTTTTGCGAAACCACTTTGGCCATATATTTCAAGTAATGAAAATGTTATATTTTGCGACGAAAACCTTATATTTGCCGATAGAACACCAAACGAGGATCGTGGAATACCATTTCAACATATTTATACGAAAGTGGTTATTAACTTAACGAGACGTCAAAAACGTATTTTTCGACGATAAGCGTTATTTTCAAAACTAACGAGTGGTATCGATAACATACGTATTTGCATGTGTAGCATCATTTCATTTCTTACATTAGACCGTATCATCCATATGAGGTTGTGGTTAGAGATCGAACCTCATTTCTGTGTATCCACTTTTGTCATCGTAGCTATCGCACCAGGTGAGTCATAACGACTACTCTTTTAATTGTTTTATCAACTCTTTGGAGGAGAATACATGCTCGTTTTACTTAAACGCATTACTCGCTTTACATGGTTGATTACCTGCATTTCATTGGTATGTTTGATTACCTGCATTTCATTGGTATGTTTGATTACCAGCATTTCATGGGATTGTCATCATTGTTTATATAACCTCATTGTTAAAATTGTTTATATAGCGGTTTTGCTACACTTATCTTTGAATTGAGATTCAAGCATTATTTTGTTCACACAAACCAAAACACATTTGGCAGTGGGTTGTAAACACACAGGTTACAAGTCTCTTATGGCGGGACTTGGAACTGAGTGGATTTACGATGCCTTTGCTGAGAAATCTTCATTCATATGCACAACATTCTTTTTCACAAGACTCTATGAACTCACCAACCATTGTGTTGACACTTTAGCATGTATTTTCAGGTTTTAAGCAATGGCACGCTACAGGAGGTTTTGGCAGGGCATGACATGGTCAATAAAAACTCTGATTATTCATTTGGGGACCATTTTAAACTATTTTAAGGGCCTATTTCCGCATTATTTTTAACAATGTAGATTCAACATTTTGATTAAACTATTTTATTCTAAATGATTCAAGTGAAAACCATTTTTGAACTTGTGTTGTAATACCAATTGAGTTACACCCCAGCTACATGTATGCTTCCGCTGGACACGATTTTGGGGGTGTGACAGGTTGGCATCAGTGCTTTGGCTATAGCGAACTAAGTATTTTTAAAACCTAGACTATAGCTACTTTCAAGAAAACTTAACCCTATGACCGTCACGTGCCTGCCTACCAAGCTGAAGCCTCATTTGTGGTTAGTTGCTGACATAGGTGATGAGATTTATGTCTCATTATCTGATATATTATATTCATTTAATTATAGTTGTTTACTATAATTGTCTTTCATATAAGCATTTTCACGTATCGTATATGTCACCGCATTATGTTTTTCCTTGCATAGTTTCATCATTTGACCTCGAGTTTCGTCACCTGCCTTAGTCTTTCTGAACGTCTTGGTATTTGTGAAGGACATAGTATTAGTATAACTGAACTGAGTTTTTCAAAATTCATGGAACCTCGGTGGAATATAGACTAGTCATCTATATTCGACCTGGGATAGTGGGACATAGGCTTACTACCTATGTCTGACTCAGAAATGAATTTTGCAACACTGAGAATGGTTATAATAAAATTTTGTCTGGATTGAATCCTTTACTCATTTTCCAAATGTTTCATGCATGTGTGAGTATACCCTCGTTGTCAGAACATTCATACTTTTTATCACCTCGTGAACCGCCGCCTGGAAGCACGTCAACTGGTCATTTCATCTCATGAACATTCACATTTATGCATAATACATTTACATCACAGTAGTCACTTTCATCACAATCACATTATGTCGCAACTGTCACATTCTTTTCCCTTCTCACCATCACTATCATTTCCCTTTCCCATCCATATATATATAAGGAATTAGGTGACACTCTATAGATTCCTATGTCACTCATCCCTCAGTACTCCCAATATTGATAAGTGGATATTATCAATGACCTGCCTAGGAAAGATTTTTCCATACCATTAATTACTAGGAGGATTTCTCGATACAAGAAAAACAATGAAAGGATTACAGAACTACTAACCAGGACTAGAAGTATATAGTCAGAAAACTTATAACTCAACAACTATCCTAAGATACCACGAGACCATCCGAATCACCATCTCTGACCTAGTTGTCAAATTTTATCATTCAAAGGTACTAGCTAAACTGAGCTACAGGATCGAACACAATGTTAAGGTACGCTAACAACACTATAGAAATAAACCAAGCCTTCTAACCGATACTGTAGAGTATTTTTATTAAACATGGTCTCATCTAAACGCAAACTTCCCTGCAATGAGTTTTCACCAAGGATAATTGATTTGAAGTAAGAATATCGGTATAGATTCCCCTAAGACGTTGTGTTCTCTAGAAATTCCAGATAACCTCATTTTCATACCAAGAAAGGGATCAGACCCGAAATATATTTTGCCAATGTGATGACAAATTTCAACGATAAATCATTTAAGGACTTAAGTTAGTTTGAATATTTATGCGTGTAGTTTTGCCTAGTACCCACCAATAGGCATTATTCAACCTCAGGAACTAAACGTTAGACATCTATGCATTTGTGCAGACATACCTACCTGTCTATTTTATCCTCTTAATACTTTCACTTTTAAAGGGATTTTTCTCCAAACTACCGTTATACAAAACATGTATCTTGTAAGAAATACTTTTCTGAGGCACTTATTTTGACAAGCAAATTCCTTTTGGTTAATCTTTTACAAAACTACTGGATGCTAAGAAATTTTAAACATCGATCTTTGGTAAATCATACTATCCACCTTATGTTGAAAATAGTTCTATCTTGCATAACTATTAAATTCTGAAACATCAAGAAAAATATTACATAAAAAGCTGTTTGCTTAAGGTTGTAAATTCATTAATTCAGGGAAGGTTTATGAACTAAACACACAATCTCAAAACAAACTTTGAAAAATCAATCACTATATTACATCACTTATACATTTAGGATTTTGTGATTTGATGACATAGAGCTTGGGGAAAATCTTAGTAATGGAGACTAAGCATCGTAGTTGGAGAAAGACTCAATTCATGACATCCTGCGGAGGATCACAACCTTATCCTAATCTGTTATTTTCAACAACACCCTTTGACGGACTTAACCTTGTAAGTTCTTCCACAAGATTCATGATACCCATTTCAATTATTTCTAATAGAGGAATTTGATTCACCTCAAACTCCTAGCGATTTCATTAAGTTTCCTTTGGAACCACACCACCTATCATCTTTAGACCAATGGTCAGAACTAGAGAACGATTGAAACATAGGGAGACCTGCATTTATTGGGTATGGATTTACTGCATTTATTAGGTATGGAGTTACCTGCATTTATTGGGTATGAATTTACCTGCATTTATTGGGTATAGAGTTACCTGCATTTCTTGGGTATGGAGTTACCTGCATTTATTGGGTATGGATTTAGCTGCATTTATTGGGTATAGAGTTACCTGCATTTATTGGGTATAGAGTTACCTGCATTTATTGGGTATGGATTTACCTGCATTTATTGGGTATGGATTTACCTACATTTGGAAAAGCTCAACTCACTATTCTAGTAAGCATTCATGAAATAACCAGGAATTTCCTACAAATCAAGAATCAGTTACAAGTTTGATAAGTTGTAAACCATTAGAATTCCAAGTTAGTGGCAGAGTCATGTTGAAAGTTCTGCCTAGGAAAGGCATGATACCATTCAGAAAAATTTGGGAAGTTAAACCCGATATACACTGGACCCAACACTGAACCATTTAATATTTCAGACAGAATAGGCCTGGTGGCCGTCAGACTTGAACCTTGTTAGAGCTTAGAAGTTTACACAATGAATATCAACATCTTTTCACCTATACCACTCTATAAATCAATACAAACTGAATTTCGGGATGAAGTTCCTTTTAGAGGGGAAGAATGTCACAACTCGTAATTTCATGTCCTTTTTCACATGTCGAAATTTCATTTTTATTTCGGGAAGTTACTACTCATCAGTTACTATTCACTATTACTATTCACTTTCACAATTCATCTCCAAAATTTTTATTTCATATTCTCATAAGTTAAACAATTTTAACGGTAATCCGAGAGTTTGACGCTTGTCGGATCATTTCTGCAAAAATCACGAAGCCGTGTCCGAGATTTACTTTTGGGTTTAAACGTCGTTCCAGCATCCCGATATGTCCATAAAACATTATAAACAATAGAAATATGATTTTCTCTCATTTTACGACAATTCTAAAAGTTTTGGAATTTTACGTTTTTCAGTTCAGCGTTTTACGCGAATTACGCGTTTTAAACCCGCGTTTCCAGTTTTAACAGTGTTTAAGCAACCCGATGGAACTTACCATTCATTTTATATTTTATTATGGAGTATTTTGACAAGTTTAGTCATTATTTCAAGTTTCATATTTTTACGATACCCGGATTTACGTTTCGCGGTTTAAAACTTTATGGTTAGCAATTAACGAAACCAAAACCGACTCCGTGAACTAGATATTAACAAGTTTCCTACATACTCATCAACCATGTGCAGCCCCCCCCCCCCCCCCCCCCCCACACCATGTTACTTCCACTTGACCCTTTATTTACCATTATGCCATTGGATTAGATATTTTCATACAAAAACACAAATAACACATTTATATTCATTTCAAGAATCAAAGTCAAGCTTTTCTCTTGTTCTTCCTCTCTAGCCACGACCCAAAATAAAATCCAAGGAAGGATCCATCAATTTTTGAAGATCAAGTGTTAATCAAGCTCTACTTTCTTTCCTTGTTAGGGTTTTGTGATAAAAACCTAGGTTTCTTAATCCATTTCTCATCAAACTCCATATATATTCAAGTAAGCTTCAAGTTTTATTTTTCATCATCTATTACCTTCATTTCATTAGTAACATGTTGTATTTTCATGGTATATTGGTTAAATATGCAAGTAGTTATGTTATATATACCACTTTTCAAGTATTTCTTAATTATTATGAGATTATAATTAACCTATGATTATCCCCATGAAACCCACCAAGGTTGGTGATGTTTAGGAACCCATGACACCTTGAGAAGGTGTATGGTAGGATTAGACTAGATTTGTGATGATTGGAGTGGATTTGGACAAGTATTAAACAAGAAAAATGAATTTTAGCCACTATATAAATGTTGCTATCCCATTTTGTAAAATCCAGAAAAATCAGGGGATTCTGGGTAACTTTGGGCTAAATTAGAAAATACTTTCAAAAATGAAGCCGTGGGCGAAAGAACGGATTAAAACGAGTTTATAACGAAGGACATATGATTTTTGCAAGCTTAACAACGAAAACTATTTTCTGAAAATTATACTTGCTGTCCCACGATTTTCAAGGGCCAATCTGAGGTGTAAAACTTGATCTAGCCATCCCGAATTATCAAAAATATATTAGTATGTTGTCCCACGATTCCGGGGATATAAAGAATGTAGAAAAAAAGCTTATAACGACCAAGATATACACGTTTCAAAATCGACGAAACTCTATTTATTTCCATCAGCTTTTTAGCAAAATATTACTAAGTATAGAAAAACAGTTTTTGTAATACATCATGTTGAGAGCCATATTACTCATTGATAAACTCATTTCTGGAAAATTTACATCAATGATAAAAAGTTAGTTCACCCAGCCTAGTTTCCAAAACATCCACCCGTTTGTCAAAAAGATTTATAAAGAATAACTTATGGACTTCCAAACTTTCCCGAAAACTGCCCAGAATCTGCCGAAACAGCCCAAACACCTTAATTCATGGCTATATATCATTATGATCGAGACCCGTGTGGACAAACTTCAGTTCTATGACTTTTTAGTTAAGGTGAAAGTCTTTCTAAAACTACTGAGTTTCTTTCCTAACTCTTAATATTCACCATTTCGCGACTAGTTTTGCGAAACCACTTTGGCCATATATTTCAAGTAATGAAAATGTTATATTTTGCGATGAAAACCTTATATTTGCCGATAGAACACCAAACGAGGATCGTGGAATACCATTTCAACATATTTATACGAAAAGTGGTTATTAACTTAACGAGACGTCAAAAACGTATTTTTCGACGATAAGCGTTATTTTCAAAACTAACGAGTGGTATCGATAACATACGTATTTGCATGTGTAGTATCATTTCATTTCTTACATTAGACCGTATCATCCATATTAGGTTGTGGTTAGAGATCGAACCTCATTTTTGTGTATCCACTTTTGTCATCGTAGCTATCGCACCAGGTGAGTCATAGCCACTACTCTTTTAATTGTTTTATCAACTCTTTGGGGGAGAATACATGCTCGTTTTACTTAAACGCATTACTCGCTTTACATGGTTGATTACCTGCATTTCATTGGTATGTTTGATTACAAGCATTTCATGGGATTGTCATCATTGTTTATATAACATCATTGTTAAAATTGTTTATATAGCGGTTTTGCTACACTTATCTTTGAATTGAGATTCAAGCATTATTTTGTTCACACAAACCAAAACACATTTGGCAGTGGGTTGTAAACATACAGGTTACAAGTCTCTTATGGCGGGACTTGGAACTGAGTGGATTTACGATGCCTTTGCTGGGAAATCTTCATTCATATGCATAACATTCTTTTTCACAAGACTCTATGAACTCACCAACCATTGTGTTGACACTTTAGCATGTATTTTCAGGTTTTAAGCAATGGCACGCTACAGGAGGTTTTGGCAGGGCATGGCATGGCCATAGAAAACTCTGATTATTCATTTGGGGACCGTTTTAAACTATTTTAAGGGCCTATTTCCGCATTATTTTTAACAATGTAGATTCAACATTTTGATTAAACTATTTTATTCTAAATGATTCAAGTGAAAACCATTTTTGAACTTGTGTTGTAATACCAATTGAGTTACACCCCAGCTACATGTATGCTTCAGCTGGACCCGATTTTGGGGGTGTGACACAATTGAACATGGATGGAACAAGGGTTGAAATCCTTGTTTTAACAGAAAATTCGTCTATGGTTTGCACAAAGAAGTTCTCCAAAAGTTCCAGCACTTAATGAATGAAAATTAGAAAACTATATATAGATTTTACACCTTGACGGCGTCATGTTATAGCTTGTAACGCCGTAAACTCGCCGCAAAGATAAAATTCGTATTGCCTAGATCCACTTCTGACGCCGTCATGTGTAATTTTACTTTGGGCCATCACATGTATTCTGACCCTGACGGCCTTGATGACGCCGTCAGGCCGAATTGCCTTGAAATTGTTCTTGGCTGTCATATGTATTTTCCATATCCACCTCTTTTACAAAGCTTGACGCCGTCACTTGTATGGCTTTGACGCCGTCAGATACTGTTCCCAGCAAGAATTTTGAGACTTTGTCGTTTTCTTCACTTAATCGCTCAAAAAACGTCCAAAATGCTTCCTTTTCAAGATTTCTTCCCAAAAGTACCTAAAATGACAAAAGGAACGATTTAGGGCAATAATTGATCAAATAATCACGAATTCGGGCTTAAATGACCCCATAAAAGTAGTACACTTTTCGCCTTATCAAATACCCTAACACTTGAGATTTGCTTGTCCTCAAGCAAATGCGCTTTTATTCTAATCAAAATACAAGCTAGGTGTCATTTAGCACTAATATAAAGGTAATTACAACAAATAATCGTTCCACTTAAAACTAAAAACAAGCACGGAGGTTATACACTAGCATCTTACAAATAGTGTTTAGATACTTACATCTCTCGGGTGTATTAAAGTATATATCATAATATGGAAATGGAAAACATCTCTCACTACCTGTCATAGCAAATAGATTACCATAGGCTTGGTAAAGGATCAAACCTCCCCCACTTGGCGTAAGCACCTAGGATAAATGATCAAAGAGGTCTTTTTAAAGGGTTATAACGTGAGGTGTAGGGATATGGTAAACACGGTTTTGTTGGATAAAGGCAATATTTACTGGTGGCGAGTTAATCATCTTGGTTAATTACATGTACAATGTGGCGTTGCTAAGCCAAGACTCAACTCGACTTAATCTAGTCAAAACTACAAACTATGAAACAAACATAAAATGAAACGGGATGGTAGTCCGTATGTTTTTTTTCTTTTCTTTTTCTATATATATATTTTTTTCTTTTTCTTGATTTTTTTTTTCATACACTCTTACCCTACCATTCATGGTTAATAATCTTGGTTAATTACATATGTAATATGGTGTTGCTAAGCCAAGACTCCACTCGACTTAAGCTAATCAAAAACTAACAAAACATAAAAAAATCATAAAATGAAACGGGATAGTAGTCCGTATATTTTTTTCTTTTTTCCTTTTTCTATTTTTTTTCATTTTTCTTGATCTTTCGTTTTTATTTATTATTTATTTTTTATTTATTTTTTATTTATTATTTTTTTTGTGCATACACTTTTACCCTACCATCCAAAATAATACATCATTGGGGATTTGCATTCCCCTTACACTTGAACTTTTACATAGTTTACAATTAACTATTCTAATGACTCGAATTAAGATAATCAAAACACTTGGAGTACTTTTTAAGATTAACGCACATATGGGGGTAATATATAATGTTCCCCATTACTCTATAACACAAGTACTTTACCCATGGGTCCTAATCGTCCCAAAACAATATGTACAAGATATAACTCGACTTAGCAACCATGTAATCAATTAGACAATTAACTAAGGGTTTAAACAAATAACAATAATGCACTAAAGATGAGTGCATACAAGGAAGGCTATGGTGACTTGGTTGCACATTTGGGGTGGATTGTAAACAAATTCTTCCTTTAATTAAAAATGCTTAAAGTTAGAAACGAAAAATTTAGGCTCGGATGGGTGTACTAAGGGTGATCCTAATGCCTTTTATCATGTAGTAAATCCTACTACACGAATGTAGTCTCACTAGCGGTCTTGGGATGCATCACTAACGCAAGTTCTAGAATCTAAGTACTACCGGTACACTCATAAGCACTAATAATGAATGCTTTTCCTAACAAATCTAAAGGCGAACCTCACATATTTGGGTGGAAATTTTTTCTGAGTGGTACGGTTTTTGTGCTAGTTATACAACTCCTATCCATGAGACGCTCATTAAGGCTGAAGCTTCACTTCTAAATGTTGTATAAAATTTTAAATTTGGCGCTAAAATTGACCTAACAAGTATTTTTCTCAGTTTTATTACACACCTACTATTAAACAAACAAATTCAAGTGCAATTGCATTCTCTAAGGTATCATCATTTACCCTCCCCTTACACTTAAGCTGAACATTGTCCCCAATGTTCAATAAAAAGTTGTAAAAGAAAATAAGGTAAAAGAATGAAAACAAATACTCCCCTGATTCGTTCGGTGTGGATAGTGTGTCAACAAGGTTAGATCTTCTTCCAAGAAAATAAACTTTGAAAGCTTCCCTCCAGAAATATAAATCATCCTCTTGTCCAATGTAACCTGTTAAACCTGAGAAAAAAATCAAGGAAAACCTCGCGTAAAATTGGCGGCAATCTATATATACTAAAAATCCTAGAAAGCAAATTAAGATATAATGCTTGTGGAATGAATATTTGCAGATTTCCTGGAGTTTATAAAACTAAAGAATCAACAAAATCTTTAAGACTCCAGTATAAACAAAACTCGCAAAACTTTTCAGAATTTTTGTGCCTGACGCCGTCAGGTTATAACTCCTGACGCCGTCAGAATGCTCATGCAAAAATCTCATGTTAAGTTTCCAGAAAATTTCTGGAAAACTTATGCTTTACTTCCTGAAAAATCCTGCAAAACATCATTATGACTCGATACAAGCATTTGACTCAAACAATTACTAATACACATGTTCATTTAATATTGTTGTGGATCATGCTCAATTTCGTTCTTATAAACAAATTTGGGTCTCCCTTACACTTAGCTTTTGCAAAATACCTTTATATGCAATTAAGACGAAGTTAAAACAAAATAAAGCGTTTCACAATTTACTTTTAAACATGATCTACAAACAATAAAAATAAAACACGCATACGGAAACAAATAAAATCAAACAAACAAAACAAATAAAACTTGGGTTGCCTCCCAAGAAGTGCTTTTCTTTATTACCGAGTCTTATTGCTAGACTCAAAGTCATGGGCTATCCTATATGTGTGAGCTCCTCATTGAGGACGTCTTTGGGATCAAACTTAGGTTTCAATTTCCTATCGGTTTTCTTAGTTTGGTACGACTTCTCAAATTTTTCTCCATCCGAATCATATAGAGTCATCTTCATGTGCCATGATCTGTCACCTTCCTTAGGTGGTTTGTCTCATTCCATTTACATTCATCCCCTTCCCTTTTCCACTTGTTCATTCCTAAATTGATAGGCATTACTCCTAGGAATTCAATCATTTTCCTAAAGATTAAGGGCTCCTCAAAAGGGTTTAATTCTTCATCCGTAGCTATGATTTGCTCTACCGAATGCGTCTCGTTTATAAACTCCTCTACTAGATAAAATGGGCGTTGAGGTCCTATGAAATCTCAATTAACCCAATGTCCGTATCTAGATGGTCTCCTATTCAAATCAACCCAATGGGGCGTTGGCTCCTCATGAGTATCATAAGCATGCTTTTTAACATCATAGACAGACCAAGTTTCCCCTTCTCCTACTGCTATTCTAGATTCCTTACAATCAATCATCGCACTTGTGGTAGCCAAGAATCCTCTTCCTATTAGCAAAGGGCATGTAGTGTCACTAACCATATCAAGGACGTGGAAGTCGGCTAACATTGTCAATTTCCCTATATGTACTAGCACGTCCTTTACTACCCCTACCGGATATGCTACGCTTCCATCCGCAAGACCAATAATCACCTCCGTGTCATCTAATTTCCCTGGCTTAAGAGTAGTGTAAATGGACAACGGAAGTAGATTAAGGCTTGACCCTAGATCGGCTAATGTTTCAAAAGCTTCAGAATTTCCGATCTTACAAGGTAAAACGAATATGCCCGGATCATCTAATTTTTTAGGCAACTTGTTTTGAACGAAGGCGGTTCCATTCTCACCCAACTTAAGTTTCTCTTCATATTTTTCTAAAAGGGCATTGTAATAGGGAGCACGGGCTAAGGCATCAATGACGGGATGCTCAAGGTGAAGTTCCTTGAATTCTTCGCCAAGGTCTTGTGTGGGAAGTGTTTCAACTATGCTATGGACCAAATTGATGTTGGGCATTACATTCAATTGGTTCCTTTGAAAGATTTGGGTTTGTTTGAAACACGTGCTCATGGCATTGACCGAATAGTATTGTGGACAAGAAGTAGGGGACAAAATAGATGATATAGCATTAACGTTTAGATTCGGATTCTTAACCGTGTTACTTGAGAGTGCTCCCATTTCTCGATCATTGAGAACTCTCAACAAGATTATTGGTACTACCATAGTTGTTGGAAGGATTGTTGTTAAAAGGAACTTATTGGTACTATCATTGAGAACTTAACCGTGTTACTTCGGATTCTTAACCGTGTCAATCTTATTGGTCATCTCACTTTGCTTTTGTTTGAAATTGGCTTCAAACTTTGCTAAACGAGTCTCTTGAGATGCCATAAATATGGACATCAATCCTTCAAGATTATTGGTATTACCATAGTTGTTGGAAGGATTGTTGTTAAAAGTACGGTTAGAGGTTGGACCGTTTGGTTGGTAACGATTAGGTGGATTGGAAGAATTATTTTGCGGCATGTTTTGGTTTTGCTTCCACCTAAGGTTTGGGTGATTTTTCCAGGAGGGGTTTGTATGAATCACCTTAAGGGTTTTGCTTGGGTTTGAAAGTGTACCACTTGTCTCCCATTCCATCGGTACGCGAGGATGCGTAGTCCGCGAAAGCTTGTTCGGGGAGTTCCATGCAATCATGAGTGTCGTGGGGACCACTACATAATTTGCACGAAGAAGTGATTTTGTTCACTTGGCTTGAAGGTTTAAGAGCTTCGTAGGATTTCATGAGAAACTTGACTTGGTCTTCAAGTTCTATGATCCTACGGTCGAGAGTACTTGAATTGTTCGAAGGCAAAGATATTGCCTTGACCGTTTTGTTCAAATCACAGGGATCATTCCAACTTTCATTGTCATAGAGAGCAAGATCTTCTATGATTTCCCATGATTCTTCCGCACTTAGATCACGTAGCTTGCCACCGGCTGATTGGTCAATGGTTCACCTTGTGGAAAGATCGATATGGTCATAGAAAATTTGGACTTGGAGCGAAAGCTCTATGCCTTGAAGAGAGACTTTTTGGAGTAAGTCCTTAAAACGAGTCCATGTTTCATAGAGAGTTTCACCATGACGTTGTTGGAACATCAAGATATCATTTCTAAGCTTAGTAGTTCTCCCCGGTGGGAAAAATTAAGCAAGGAAACGAGTGGTGAGATCATACCAAGAGGTGATGGATCCCGCGGGTAAATGCTCAAGCCATTGACTAGCTTGGTCACGTAGAGAGAATTGGAATAGACGTAATCGGGTCGTCTCTCGAGTTACAACATCAAGGTCTATGGAGTCAACGATTTTAAGGAAATCCTTGAGATGTTGATTAGGATCTTCGGAACGAAGTCTATGGAATGCACATCCGCTTTGCACCAACCGGATGGTGTTGGATCGCAAGGGGGACATATTGGCTCCTTGAGTGAGCTCAATGGTGTTTCGATAGCCTTGGTGGCTAGGACGGGAGTACTATCCTAAGGTGGATTTTGTGGATGGTTCTGTTGTGGTGGGTTGATGGGATCAAAGAGATTACCACCTTTCATGATGGTGGATGACAAAGGTTACGAACAAAGAAACGAAGAAATAAGATATACTAAAGGAACCTATAAAAATAAAATAAAAATCTTACTAGGAAGGAATCTAGCAAATCGACCTAATAGAAAGAAATTCTAATCTAGAAAATAAATATTTCCCCAGGCTGCGGCGCCAAAAACTTTATGCGTGGAATTGCACCCACGCAAAAGGTTTTACCTCTCAAGGGATCTTGAAAAGCTTGCAATCCTCACCAGGCAGTGTACCTGTTCGTTGTGGTATAGTATAGTGACAAGTACTAGGGGGTTGATCGTTCAACTCAGGAATAGTGTACGCTAGGATTAAAAAGTCTACTAAACTAGGTCTAAAGGTGAGGGATGATTCTTTTTGTATTTTTATATTTTTATAAAAAGCAAGTAAAATCTCGGGTTTTGAAGGAGTGGGCTGAATTAGTTGCTAGCCAACTAACCCAATTAAATAAAGATGAAAACAAAATAAAATAAAATAAAACTTAAACTAATTTGTGGTGTAAACAATAATAAGAGATAATGTATTTACTTAGATTTCATTACTCCCTAGATATCTTTTACCGGTTGATCAGCTTGTTACAATTGCATGGATGACGTGTTATATTCCTTAATATTAGTCGTAGGGCTGTGTACGATCTTCCCTAACCCTATAGGTTTCTACTTCATTCTAGGTCGAGCCGACTACTAGCTCCTAACGTATTATCACTAGCAGTTGCCTACGCATTGAATACAACCAATAAATCGTAGTACACCTCCGATCATGTTTCTTAAGACATTCAAGCAAGTTACCAATTGGAAGTCTGCCAGTTTTCTTAAGCCTAACATCGAATACAATCATCCACAACAACTATAAACAAACCATCAACCAATAATCAACATCTAGGTTTCATTACATCTAAGCAAACACAATAAAAACCTAGCCTAGCATGTTAAAAAGAAGACAAACATAAGATAGAATCAAACAACATATAGACATATTGTATGATTATTGGAAAACTTATCTTCAATTGAACATGGATGGAACAAGGGTTGAATCCCTTGTTTTTATAGAAAATTCGTCTAGGGTTTGCACAAAGAAGTTCTCCAAAAGTTCCACACTTTATGAATGAAAATTAGAAAACTATATATAGATTTTACACCTTGACGGTATCACGTTATAGCTTGTGATGCCGTCAACTCGCAGCCAAGATAAAATTTGTATTGCCTAGATCCACTTCTGACGTCGTCATGTGTAATTTAACTCTGGGCCATCACATGTATTCTGACCCTGACGGCCTTGGTGACGCTGTCAGGCCAAATTCCCTTGAAATTGTTCTTGGCCGTCATGTGTATTTTTCATATCCACCTCTTTTGCCAAGCATGATGCCGTCACTTGTATGGCCTTGACGCCGTCAGGTACTGTTCCCCGCAATGATTTTGAGACTTTGTCGTTTTCTTCACTTAATCGCTCCAAAAACGTCAAAAATGCTTCCTTTTACAGAATCCTTTTCAAAAGTACCTGAAATGACAAAAGGAACGATTTAGGGTAATAATTCATCAAATAATCACGAATTCGGGCTTAAATAACCCCCTAAAAGCGGTACACAAGCTATAACGTGACGCCGTCAAGGTGTAAAATCTATACATAGTTTTCTAATTTTCATTCATTAAGTGTGTAACTTTTGGAGAACTTCTTTGTGCAAACACTAGACGAATTTTCTGTAAAAACAAGGGTTTCAACCCTTGTTCCATCGATGTTCAATTGAAGATAAGTTTTCCAATAATCATTCAATATGCCTATGTGTTGTTTGATTCTATCTTATGCTTGTCTTCTTTTTAACATGCTAGGCTAGGTTTTTATTGTGTTTGCTTAGATGTAATGAAACCTAGACATTAATTATTGGTTGATGGTTTGTTTATAGTTGTTGTGGATGATTGTATTCGATGTTAGGCTTAAGAAACTGGTAGACTTCCATTTGGTAACTTGCATGAACGTCTTAAGAAACATGTTCGGAGGTGTACTACAATTTATTGGTTGTATTTAATGCGTAGGCAACTGCTAGTGATACTACTTTAGGAGTTAGTAGTCAGCTCTATCTAGAATGAAGTAGAAGCCTATAGAGTTAGGGAAGATCGTACATAGCCCTACGACTGATATTAAGGAATATAACCTGTCATCCATACAATTGTAACAAGCTAATCAACCGGTTAAAGATATCTAGGGAGTAATGAAATCTAAGTAAACACATTTTCTCTTATTATTGTTTACACCACAAATTAGTTTAAGTTTTATTTTATTTCATTTCGATTGCATCTTCAGTTAATTGAGTTAGTTGGCTAGCAACTAATTCCACCCACTCCTTCAAAACAGAGATTTTTATTTGCTTTTATAAAAATATAAAAATACAAAAAGAATCATCTCTCACCTTTAGACCTAGTTTAGTAGACTTTTTAATCCTAGCGAACACTATTCCTGAATTGAAAAATCAATCCCCCGGTACTTGTCACTATACTATACTACAACGAACAGGTACACTGCCTGGTGGGGATTGCAAGCTTCTCAAGATCCCTTGAGAGGTAAAACCTTTTGCGAGGGTACAATTCCACGCATCAAGTTTTTGGCGCCGCAACCCGGGGAAATATTTATTGTCTAGGTTAGAATTTCTTTCTATTAGGTCTACTTGCTTCATTCCTTTCTAGTAAGATTTTTATTTTATTTTTATAGGTTTCTTTAGTCTATCTTATTTCTTCATTTCTTTGTTCGTAACCTTTGCCATCCACCATCATGGAAGGTGGTAATCTCTTTGATCCCATCAACCCACCACAACATAACCATCCACAAAACCCACCACAACCAAACCAACCTCCTAGACCCTGAACCTTAGGAGAGTACTCCCGTCCTAGCCACCAAGGCTATCGAAACACCATTGAGCTCACTCAAGGAGCCAATGTGTCCCCCTTGCGATCCGACACCATCCGGTTGGTACAAAGCGGATGGGCATTCCTTGGACTTCGTTCCGAAGATCCTAATCAACATCTCAAGGATTTTCTCAAAATAGTAGATTCCATAGACCTTGATGTTGTAACTAAAGAGATGACCCGATTGCGTCTCTTCCAATTCTCTCTACGTGACCAAGCTATTTAATGGCTTGAGCGTTTACCCGCGGGATCCATCACCTCTTGGGATGATCTCACAACTGGTTTCCTTGCTCAATTTTTCCCACCGGGGAGAACTACTAAGCTTAGAAATGATATCTTGATGTTCCAACAACATCAAGGTGAAACTCTCTATGAAGCATGGACTCGTTTCAAGGACTTACTCCAAAAAGTCCCTCATCATGGCATAGATCCTTGGCTCCAAATTCAAATCTTTTAATATAAGGTTAACTATCAAATGAGAAGGGCCATAGATTACGCATCCAATGGTAGACTAAA
This sequence comes from Artemisia argyi, assembly GCA_030686995.1. Classification (NCBI taxonomy): domain Eukaryota; kingdom Viridiplantae; phylum Streptophyta; class Magnoliopsida; order Asterales; family Asteraceae; genus Artemisia; species Artemisia argyi. The sequence goes on along the minus strand of CM060707.1, from coordinate 92,000,637 downwards.
CAGACTTAGCATTGATAAGTGTTGGGAGGTTATTGAGGGTTTTAGCATAATACCAAGAAGAAGGATGGGTGGATCCGATGTTCTTGGAATAAGGGAGTCTAAATTACGTAAACGCAACCCAAGAACAGTTATTGAAGAACATCGAGAAGCAGGTTAAGGAATTAATGAAAGCTGAAATGCCTGCAAGCTGAAGCCGAAGTAAGTCTTGATAGACATGTGAGTGCAATTAGCAAATATACTTTTCCTGAACGTTCACGACAAGAGGAGTTCGAAGGGATAATGATAACTTTCATGAATAATCAGGAGAAACAGATTCAGCACTTAGAAACTTGCATGGAAAGCACTAGAAATGATTTTATGGACTTGGCTGATAAGTTTATATCAAGAATTAAGGAGAAGATTAGGGAAAAATCCACACCGAAGAAAATCGAAAAAATCTTTGAACTCCAAACCCCTTTGGTGTGTGACGGAGGGGATAATGGAAAAACTTCCCCAAGTGATTCATCTTCAATTACCCCTTATTTCCATGAGCTTCCTCAAGAAGAAAAGAACTTGCAATTCCACAACATCTTCGTTGGAAGTTTGCAAGTCACGCTCCCTAATTTGCATGAAGCTAAGGGCATCCACTATGGTGGTTTATAAAAAGGTTTATGAAAAGATGAAGAGGTCCATAATATTGTTAACCATAGTGGACACCAATTTCATGCTTACATGGCATGAAAAGGTCCTATATCTTAGACCTTTTCACAATTTAATGCATTGAGTTATGTTATATAATTATAAAGCTTTAACAAGTTTATCTATAGTGAAAATAGGTTTATAAATCTAAAAGGTTTATGTATTTGTGATGTGGCATAATTATAAACCTTTGTAAAGGTTTATCATATTGGATGCTCTAAGAAACGTTCCTTTGGTTTTAAACCTGGTGTGAAAAGGGTGCACCTCAAAAAAACTTCAGCTTCAGAAACCTCTATGGAACAACTCCTTCCCTTACCCACTATTTACCAATATGAAGATTGCAACCTAAACGGGATTGTGACAAGCCTTATTCATAACCACACCTCACTTCGCGACGGTAACAAAATGTTTGACCCTGGTGGACTCAACTAACGGGATTGGCTATTCATACTTTACAACCTTGATTAGCTATTAACAAAAGTGCAGGGACTCAACTTGAAATTGTCACAAAGTATTCATAATCCTGGTATTTGACGGCGTCAGAATTTATTCATGACGCCATCAATTCGTGTTCACAGCAATATTAACCTCCTATCCATCACTTTCACCACATACCCCACAAAACATATCCAATTGATACTTACCCACCGAGCTTTCAAGATCAATTCCAACATCTTTCGTAGTCGATCTCCACGTGGTAAGTAACTTTTCTTCATCCTTATTTGTTCAATTATCCTTAGGTCCCACCAATTTTGAAAAACCTCATTATCCAAAACCCTAAAATTGATTCATTCCTAGAACTCGTAATGTCCTTTTATAGGTATTGTGTAACCATAATTAAAGCATTGGGTAGTAGTGATTGATAGGGTTCATGAGTCAATTGCGAAAAAAATTTTCACACCACGAATTTTTGATCCCCCACCCATGTTTTCTGTAAAAACGGGTGTTTGGCTCATGGATTTAGAGTTTGAAAATTGATTTTTCTCTCGTAATTACATGTCCCAACATCTGCTGAGTCTGATGGCGTCAGTCTTTATGGTCTGACGGCGTCAGATGGGTCTGAAGCTTGACTTCATTGGACTCTTATTCTAATCACTTTCGTTCCATTCCATTTTGTTCCAAGAAAATGAGCAAGCGTACCCGACAACACCGAGGGAGTTCTTCAAGATCTCAATGCGAGAACTTAGGTGACACGGTTCATAGTTGGGGTGTGTTTGAGGATAATGCCTCTACGACCAAATATGCAGAATTGCTCTACCACCAGATTGACAAGAGGGCAGTGATTGATTGGGACTTCTTGAGGGCCCAGGGCCTCGAGACTGCTTTTTTTCAAAGGTTCCAAACTGATGCATTTACCGGTCCTCAATGGGAAAGATTGTTCAGGGTACGGGAACCGGTTAATAGTGAGTTGGTGCGAGAATTCTTTGCTACTTTTCATTTTGATTTGGCTGAGGCTAGAACTGATGTGGGTGGTACTACCATTTACTTTAGGCTGGGGGTGATCTTAGAACTTGCTCGGTTACAGAGTTTGGTTGAAGGTTGGGTTTGTATAGTCAGCATGAGGCAACTCAGGATGGGTTTATGCAGAGATTGTTGGGTGGTGAGACGATGAGGAATGATTTGAGGTGTGCTACATTTTGGCTGAGTATAGGGAATGGGGTGTATACCTCGACTACTGGGGCGGCCTCAATTTACTAAGGTTAGGTTAGCCCACAGATGCATCACCAACAGTTTAGTGGGATGCCATAGCTCCACTCACCGCATCACTGCTTCTGACCTCTTCTACCTGTACACCATTTTGTCACAGGATGTGTATTGTAACATCCCATTCTGGGTGGCGGGTTATCTAAAGGCTAGTGTAGGGGAGAGGGATGGTGAAAAGATCTATGGGGGGATGTTTGTGACTCGCCTGGCTCGTTCTTATGGGATCCTTGTACTAGAGATCATGGGACACTTGAGTGATTTTGGTGCATGCAGGGTGGTAAACGCCAAGTCCCTCAAGCAAATGAGCATTGTGATGGAGTTGGGGGACGGGTCTTATGCTTGGTATATTGTAGGGGGAGCAGCTGCTGCTGGTGATGATGATGAGGACGATGATGAGGGTGCACCCCAGCAACCACAATATGAGGATTATGAGGTTGATTCTCCTAACTATTACTGGCACATGAGTCGGGGGGATTGGCAGGTCCATCAGGAGGCTTGGTTGGGTCAGGTGGATGCATGGAGAACCACCACTGACCAGAGGTTTGATTGGATGTATGATCACACGATCCGTCAGATGAAGCATCTATCAACCCGTGATCACATCGAGCCTCATTTGCAGTTTGAACCATTCCCTGGTCGTTAGCAGGATTATCCACCCTATGGGTACACCGGGCATCTCCCTCCTGGTTATGATTACTGCTTTAGTCCTCCTCCCCAGTGATGTTTTTATGGTTGTGTCATGATTTCGGAACAATTTATCTTTGGTTGTATGATTTGAACAATTTGGTTTGTAATAGTGTTGGATTTGGCCTCTGTTGGCCATTGGATATTTACTACTATTTCCTTCTATGCATTTAGGATTCTCATTATTGTGGTTGTTTTATTAGTTTTATTTGTTTTGTTTGTTTGATTTTATTTGTTTCCGAATGCATGTTTTATTTTTATTGTTTGTGGATCATGATTCAAAATAAATTGTGAAAATGCTTTATTTTGTTTTTAACTTCGTCTTAATTACATATAAAGGTATTTTGAAAAAGCTAAGTGTAAGGGAAACCTAAATTTGTTTATAAGAACAAAATTTAGCATGAATCACAACAATATTAAATGAACATGTGTATTAGTAATTGTTTGAGTCAAATGCTTGTATCGAGTCATAATGATGTTTTGCATGATTCTCCAGGAAGTAAGGCATAAGTTTTTCCAGAAATTTTCCGAAAACTTAACATGAGATTTTTGTAGGAGCATTCTGACGGCGACAGGAGTTATAACCTGACGGCGTCAGATACAAAAATTCTGAAAAAATTTGCGAGTTTTGTTTATACCGGAGTCTTAAAGTTTTTGTTGATTCTTTAGTTTATTAAACTCCAGGAAATCTGCAAACATTCATTCTACAAGCATTATATCTTAATTTGCTTTCTAGGATTTTTAGTATATATAGATTGCCGCCGATTTTATGCGAGGTTTGCCTTGATTGTTTTCTAATGTTTAACAGGTTACATTGGACAAGAGGATGATTTATATTTCTGGAGGAAAGCTTTCAAAGTTCATTTTCTTGGAAGAAGATCTAACCTTGTTGACACACTATCCACACCGAACGAATCAGGGGAGTATTTGTTTTCATTCTTATACCTTATTTTCTTTTATATCTTTTTATTGAACATTGGGGATAATGTTCAGCTTAAGTGTAAGGGGAGGGTAAATGATGATACCTTAGAGAATGCAATTTCACTTGAGTTTGTTTGTTTAATAGTAGGTGTGTTGATAAGGCGAAAAGTGTACCACTTTTAAGGGGTCATTTAAGCCCGAATTAGTGATTATTTGATCAATTACTACCCTAAGTCGTTCCTTTTGTCATTTTAGGTACTTTTGAGTTGGAATTTGGAAAAGGAAGCATTTTGGACGTTTTTGGAGCATAAAAGTGAAGAAAACGACAAAGTCTCAAAATCCATGCTGGGAACAGTACCTGACGACGTCAAGACCTCACACATGACGGCGTCAAGCTTGGCAAAAGAGGTGGATATGAAGAATACACATGACGGCCCAGAACTATTTCAAGTATAAAATGCCTGACGGCGTCACCAAGGCCGTTAGGGTCATTTTGCAAGTGACGGCCAAGAGCTCAATTTCTACATGACATCGTCAATACTGGATCTATGCAATACGACCCTTAATTTGGCGGTGAGTTGACGGCGTCACAAGCGATAACGTGACGCCGTCAGGATGTATTATCTATATGTATTTTTCCAATTTTTCATTCATTGTGTGTGGAACATTAGGAGAACTTTGGAGAGCTTAAACCCTAGAAGAATTTTCTTTAAAAATAAGGGTTTCAACCCTTGTTCCATCCATGCTTAATTGAAGATAAGTTTTCTAATAATCATACAATATGTCTATGTGTTGTGTGATTCTATCTTATGCTTGTCTTTCTTTTAACATGCTAGGCTAGGTTTTTATTGTGTATGCTTAGATGTAGTGAAACCTAGATGTTGATTATTGGTTGAAGGTTTGTTTATAATTGTTGTGGATGATTGTATTCGATGTTAGGCTTAAGAAAACTGGCAGACTTCGATTGGTAACTTACATGAACATCTTAAGAAATATGATCGGATGTGTACTACGATTTTTGGTTGTAATTAATGCATAAATGAATTCTAGTGATCCCATGTTAGGAGCTTTTAATCCACTCGACATAGGAGTGAAGTAGGAGCTTATAGAGTTAGGGAATATTGTACACGGCCCTACAACTAGTATTAAGGAATATAACCCGTCATCCATGCAATTGTAACAAGCTAATCAACCGGTAAAAGATATCTAGGGAGTAATGAAATCTAAGTAAACACATCTTTTCTTATTATTGTTTCCACCACATAACCACATTACTTTATTTTCATTTATTTTTATTTAATTTTGATTGCATCGGTAGTTATTTGGGTTAGTTGACTAGCAACTAATTCCGCCCACTCCTTCAAAACCCGAGATTTTACTTGCTTTCCTAAAATATAAAAAATACAAAAAGAATCATCCCTCACCTCTAGACCTAGTTTAGTAGGCTTTCTAATCCAAGCGACACTATTCCTGAGTTGAACGATCAATCCCCCGGTACTTGTCACTATACTATACTACAAGGAGCAGGTATACTGCTTGGCGGGGATTGCAAGCTTCTCAAGATCCCTTGAGAGGTAAAACCTGTTGCGAGGGCGCAATCCCGCGTGTCAACTTTTTGGCGCCGCAGCCCGGGGAATAGTTATTGCTTAGGTTGGAATTTATTTTATTAGGTCTGCTCATTAGATTCCTATCGAGTGAGATTTTATTTTTCTTTTTATTAGCTTTCTTGTAGTCTATCTTTTCTTTGTGTCTTTGTTCTTAAAAACCTTTCCATTGACTCTTCCGTTCACCATTATGGAGAACGTGAATCCACCAAGTCCGACACTAGAGTTTTACCAGAAAAAATATAATTACACCAGTTTGGATATACCAAGATGGAGGAATGAAATGAGGAGGACAAGATATTTTATTGATTTTATTGAGTACCTTGAGAAAAGAGGCCAAGTGCATAAGACTTTTAAAGAATTCACCTTAGGAGCTCCATCAACCCCTCAAAATGCCTCACTTAGTGAAACCTATGCACCATATGAGCCTTCACTTAGGATAGTTTCGTGTGAGCCACCTAGCTGCATGTCATGGTTAGGCACTACCATAATACAGGATGAACACATAGGTGACCTTGATGTGATGAAGGATTTAGCCGAACATGATCACATTGATAAAAAAGACCTAGGTTTTATGATCGATAATGATGAATCTCAGAAACACGTGATGAATCTTTTGGGCAATTTGAATATAGCAGTCAAAATATTGAGGATGATCCTTATGATTCGGATATAGAAGTTGAGATGCCTAGAGAAGCACTTGAGATACTTGGGAAAATGTTAGGGTTAGATTATAATAAAACACATGTTGAGGATATAGGTGATCTTGACACAAGGAATGATGAAGTAAATAACATAAGCTCACTAAGTACCCCACAAGTCCTACCATCATTTGAGGCACACACACCGCCCGTGACTTGCCCGGAAGAAGTAGAAGAAACTTTAGGAATCCCAATGGAGGTAGAACCCTTGGACCAAGCACCACTAGAGGATATAGGTTTGAATACTTGTAATGATAACCTTACTCCTAGTTCTATGGAATTTCCTAGTGTTGATGAACCGGAATCTCAGTCTTTACATAACATCCCATTCTTAGATTTATTTCTAGGAGACAAAAGAGGACCCGACCCACCCATCAACCAATATTACCCGGGTAGTTTTAGGATGAAGGAAGCCATTCACTTACCCCCTTCACCTCACGTGGCATATTTCCACCCTAAGAGTGTGTATCACTACTTCCACCCGCACTTAATTTTAAGTGTAGGGAAAACCTCTCCTATTTTCGTTAAATAAGGGTAGAGTCAGGCTCGTAACTCGAACAAAAACAAGCGCTTCTTGGGAGGCAACCCAACCCATGTTTTAAATTGTTTGATGTTTTTAGTTTATTTGTTTGTTTGATTTTATTTGTTTCCGTATGCGTGTTTTATTTTTTGTTGTTTGTAGATCATGGTTCAAAGTAAATTGTGAAAATGCTTTGTTTTGTTTTTAACTTCGTCTTAATTACATATAAAGCTATTTTGCAAAAGCTAAAGTGTAAGGGAAATCCAAATTTGTTTATAAGAACGAAATTGAGCATGAACCACAACAATATTAAATGAACATGTATATTAGTAATTGTTTGAGTCAAATGCTTGTATCGAGTCATAATGATGTTTTGCAGGATTTTCCAGGAAGTAAGGCATAAGTTTTTCCAGAAAATTTCCGGAAACTTAACATGAGATTTTGCAGGAACATTCTGATGGCGTCAGGAGTTATAACCTGACGGCGTCAGGTACATAAATTCTGAAAAGTTTTACGAGTTTTGTTTATACCGGAGTCTTAAAGTTTTTGTTGATTCTTTAGTTTTATAAACTCCAGGAAATCTGCAAATATTCATTCCACAAGCATTATATCTTTTATTGTTTTGTTTTTATTCCTAAGTCTGGAGTTACATCTAGTTGTGAGTTTTCTTTGTTCGGATTGATGCTTTGGGCTTTTGTGATTGTTTTCTCAGGTTTAACAGGTTATATTGGACAAGAAGATGATTTATATTTCTGGAGGGAAGCTTTGAACGTTCATTTTCTTGGAGGAAGATTTAACCATGTTAACGATTTATCCACACCGAACGAATCAGGGGAGTATTTGTCTTCATTCTTTTACCTGCTTTACTTTTACATCCTTTAATTGAACATTGGGGACAATGTTCATCCTAAGTGTAAGGGGAGGGTAAATGATGATACCTTATAGGATACAATTGCACTTGAGTTTGTTTGTTCGGTAGTAGGTGTGTAATAAAACTAAGAGAAATACTTGCTAGGGCAATTTTAGCGCCAAATTTAAATTTTTTTACAACATTAAGGAGTGAAACTTTAGTCTTAATAAGCATCTCATGGATAGGATTTGTATGACTAGCACAAAACCGTACCACTTAAAAAATTTTCCACCCAAATATGTGAGGTTCGTCTTTAGATTTCATAGGAAAAGCATTCATTATTAGTGCTTATGAGTGTACCGGTAGTATTTAGATTCTAGAACTTGCGTTAGTGATGCATCCCGAGACCTCTAGTGAGACTACATTCGTGTAGTTAGCATTTACTACATGATAAGAGGCATTAGGATCACCCTTTTGTTTAAACCCGTATCATAATTACTTGACCATTTAAGTCATATTACTTGACTATCGAAGTCAATTAATTTTTCCCACACCTTAGCGTTGTACTCATTTTTAGTACACGAAACCCCTAGTACACCCCTCCAAGCCTATCTTTTCGTTTCTAACTTTAAGCATCTTACTTAAAGGAAGAATTTATTTACAATCCACAGTGCAACCAAATCGCCTTAGCCTTCCTTGTATGCACTCATCTTTAGTGAATTATTGTTTTTTGTTTAAACCCTTAGTTAATTATCTAATTGATTACATGGTTGCAAAGTCGAGTCATATCTTGTACATATTGTTTTGGGACGATTGGGACTCATGGGTAAAATACTTATGTTATAGAGTAATGGGGAAGACATCATTTATCACCCCCATATGTGCATTAATCTTAAAAAGTACTCCAAGTGTTTTGATTATCTTAATTCGAGTCATTAGAGTAGTTGATTGTAAAGTATGTAAAAATTCAAGTGTAAGGGGAATGCAAACCCCCTATGATCTATTATTTTGGATGGTAGGGCAAGAGTGTATGAGGAAAAAAAAAGAAAAGAATCGAAAAAAACAAGAAAAAGAAAAAGAAAAAATAATAATAGAAAAAGAAAGAGAAAAAACATACGGACTACCATCCCGTTTCATTTTATGTTTGTTTCATAGTTTGTTAGATTTTGATTAGCTTAAGTCGAGCCTAGTGTTGGCTTAGCAACGCCATATTGTACTTGTAATTAACCAAGATGATTAACTCGCCACCAGTAAATATTGCCTTTATCCAACAAAACCGTGTTTTCCATATCCCTACACCTAACGTTATAACCCTTTAAAAGACCTCTCTGATAGTTTATCCTAGGTGCCTACGCCAAGTGGTGGAGGTTTGATCCTATCCCAAGCCTATGGTAATCATTTCTATGACAGGTAGTGAGAGATGTTTTCTATTTCCATATTGTGATATATACTTTATTATACCCGAGAGATGTGAGTATCTAAACACTATTTGTGAGGTGCTAGTGTATGACCTCCGTGCTTGTTTTTGGTTTTTAGTGGAACGATTATTTGTTGTAATTACTTTTATATTAGTGTTAAATGACCCCTAACTTGTATTTTGTTAGAATAAAAGCACATTTGCTTGAGGACAAGCAAATCTCAAGTGTAAGGGTATTCGATAAGGCGAAAAGTGTACCTCTTTTAAGGGGTCATTTAAGCCCGAATTCGTGATTATTTGATCAACTACTGCCCTAAATCGTTCCTTTTGTCATTTTAGGTACTTTTGAGATGGAATATGTAAAAGGAAGCATTTTGGACATTTTTGGAGCATAAAAGTGAAGAAAACGGCAAAGTCTTAAAATTCTTGCTGGGAACAGTACCTGACGACGTCAAGACCTCACACATGACGGCGTCAAGCTTGGCAAAAGAGGTGGATATGAAGAATACACATGACGGCCCAGAACTATTTCAAGTATAAAATGCCTGACGGCGTCACCAAGGCCGTCAGGGTCATTTTGCGAGTGACGGCCTAGAGCTCAATTTCTACATGACAGCGTCAAGACTGGATCTAGGCAATACGACCATTAATTTGGCGGCGAGTTGACGGCGTCACAAGCTATAACGTGACGCCGTCAGGATGTATTATCTATATATATTTTTTTTCTAATTTTTCATTCATTGTGTGTGGAACATTATGAGAACTTTGGAGAGCTTAAACCCTAGATGAATTTTCTATAAAAATACGGGTTTCAACCCTTGTTCCATCAATGCTTAATTGAATATAAGTTTTCCATTAATCATACGATATGTCTATGTGTTGTGTGATTCTATCTTATGCTTGTTTTTCTTTTAACATGCTAGGCTAGGTTTTTATTGTGTTTTCTTAGATGTAGTGAAACCTAGATGTTGATTATTGGTTGATGGTTTATTTATAATTGTTGTGGATGATTGTATTCGATGTTAGGCTTAAGAAAAATGGTAGACTTCCATTGGTAACTTGCTTGAACGTCTTAAAAAACATGATCGGAGGTGTACTACGATTTTTGGTTGTATTTAATGCATAATTGAATTCTAGTGATCCCATGTTAGGAGCTTTTAGTCGGCTCGACATAGGAGTGAAGTAGGAGCTTATAGAGTTAGGGAATATTGTACACAGCCCTACGACTAGTATTAAGGAATATAACCCGTCATCCATGCAATTGTAACAAGCTAATAACTCGGTAAAAGATATCTAGGGAGTAATGAAATCTAAGTAAACACATCTTTTCTTATTATTGTTTCCACCACATAACCTCATTAGTTTATTTTCATTTATTTTTATTTTGATTGCATCGGTAGTTATTTGCATTAGTTAACTAGCAACTAATTCCGCCCACTCCTTCAAAACTCGAGATTTTACTTGCTTTCATAAAATATAAAGAATATGAAATGAATCATCCCTCACCTCTGGACCTAGTTTAGTAGGCTTTCTAATCCTAGCGACACTATTCCTGAGTTGAACGATCAATCCCCCGGTACTTGTCAATATACTATACTACAACGATCAGGTACACAGCCTGGTGGGGGTTGCAAGCTTCTCAAGATCCCTTGAGATGTAAAACCTGTTGCGAGGGCGCAATTCGGCATATCATGTGTAATAAAACTGAGAAAAATACTTGTTAGGGCAATTTTAGAGCCAAATTTAAATTTTTTTACAACATTTAGGAGTGAAGCTTTAGCCTTAATGAGCGTCTCATGGATAGGAGTTATATAACTAGCACAAAAACCGTACCACTCAGAAAAATTTTCCACCCAAATATGTGAGGTTCGCCTTTAGATTTGTTAGGAAAAGCATTCATTATTAGTGCTTATGAGTGTACCGGTAGTACTTAGATTCTAGAACTTGCATTAGTGATGCATCCCGAGACCGCTAGTAAGACTACATTCGTGTAGTAGGATTTACTACATGATAAGAGGCATTAGGATCACCCTTGTGTTAAACCCGTATCATAATTACTTGACCATTTAAGTCAATTACCTTGACTAGCAAAGTCAATTAAATTTTCCCACGCCTTTGCGTTGCACTCATTTTTAGTACACAATACCCCTAGTACACCCCTCCGAGCCTATCTTTTTTGTTTCTAACTTTAAGTATTTTTACTTAATGGAAGAATTTGTTTACAATCCACCCCAAATGTGCAACCAAATTGCCTTAGCCTTCCTTGTATGCACTCATCTTTAGTGCATTATTGTTATTTGTTTAAACCCTTAGTTAATTATCTAATTGATTACATGGTTGCTAGGTCGAGTCATATCTTGTACATATTGTTTTGGGACGATTATGACTCATGGACAAAGTACTTGTGTTATGGAGTAATGGAGAAGAACATTATATATTACCCCCATATGTGCGTTAATCTTAAAAAGTACTCCATGTGTTTTGATTATCTTAATTCGAGTCGTTAGAATAGTTGATTGTAAACTATGTAAAAGTTCAAGTGTAAGGGGAATGCAAAACCCCATGATGTATTATTTTGGATGGTAGGGTAAAAGTGTAAGAAAAAAAAAATCAAGAAAAAGAAAAAAAATAGAAAAAGGAAAAGAGAAAAAAACATACGGACTACCATCCCGTTTCATTTTATATTTGTTAGTTTTTTGTTAGCTTAAGTCGAGTCGAGTCTTGGCTTAGCAACGCCACATTGTACATGTAATTAACCAAGATGATTAACTCGCCATGAGTAAAAATTGCCTTTATCCAACAAAACCGTGTTTATCATATCCCTACACCTCACGTTATAACCCTTTAAAAGACCTCTTTGATAGTTTATCCTAGGTGCTTACGCCAAGTGGTGGAGGTTTGATTATTTCCCAAGCCTATGGTAATCTATTTGCTATGACAGTTGGTGAGAGATGTTTTCCATTTCCTTATTGTGATATATACTTTATTACACCCGAGAGATGTGAGTATCTAAACACTATTTGTGAGGTGCTAGTGTATAACCTCCGTGCTTGTTTTTGGTTTTAAGTGAAACAATTATTTGTTGTAATTACTTTTATATTAGTGTTAAATGACCCATAGCTTGTATTTTGATTAGAATAAAAGCGCATTTGCTTGATGACAAGCAAATCTCAAGTGTAAGGGTATTTGATAAGGCAAAAAGTGTACCGCTTTTAGGGGGTCATTTAAGCCCGAATTCGTGATTATTTGATCAATTATTACCCTAAATCATTCCTTTTGTCATTTTAGTTACTTTTGAGAAGAAATCTGGAAAAGGAAGTATTTTGGACGTTTTTGGAGCAATTAAGTGAAGAAAACGACAAAGTCTCAAAATCCTTGCTGCGAACAGTACCTGACGGCATCAAGGCCATACAAGTGACGGTGTCAAGCTTGGCAAAAGAGGTGGATATGGAAAATACACATGACGACCCAGAACAATTTCAAGGCAATTTGGCCTAACGGTGTCACCAAGGCCGTCAGGGTCAGAATACATGTGGCGGCCCAGAGTAAAATTACTCATGACGACGTCAGAAGTGGATCTAGGCAATACGAATTTTATCTTGGCGGCGAGTTGACGGCATCACAAGCTATAACGTGACGCCGTCAAGGTGTAAAATCTATATATAGTTTTCTAATTTTCATTCATTAAGTGTGGAACTTTTGGAGAACTTCTTTGTGCAAACCCTAGACGAATTTTCTGTAAAAACAAGGGTTTCAACCCTTGTTCCATCCATGTTCAATTGAAGATAAGTTTTCCAATAATCATTCAATATGTCTATGTGTTGTTTGATTCTATCTTATGCTTGTCTTCTTTTTAACATGCTAGGCTAGATTTTTATTGTGTTTTCTTAGATGTAATGAAACCTAGATGTTGATTATTGGTTGATGGTTTGTTTATAGTTCTCCAAAGGTTCTTCAAAATTCTCTATATAGCTTCATAGCAAGAGACGACATCACGTTTTATCTTGTGACGCCGTCAGATTTCCTTTTCTGATGGTATTTTACGACTTCATCATTTTCTTCACTTTTCGCTCAAATACGTCTAAAAAGTGCGGATTTCTAGATTTGTCATCCCAAGTACCTAAGATACAAAAAAAAACGATTTAAGGTAATATTTGATCATATTTATACAATTTTGGGCTTAAAATGACCGCTTAAAAAGGTACTAAATAAATCCTTATCAGTTGGCAATAGATGGCCCTAACATTATCACAATAGACAAGAGTGGAAGTAGAAAGAAGAGAATGCAGCTCACGAAGAAGGTTACGAAGCTATGCTGTCTCAGCTATAACATTAGCAATACCCCGGTACTCGGCTTCGGCACTAGAACGGGAGATGGTGTGCTATCGCTTGGAAGACCAAGAGAGTAGATTATCGCCCAGAAAAACATAGTATCCCGAAATAGACCGTCGTGTGGGTGGGCAACTAGCACAGTCAGCATCTGATTTCCAACAAATTAAGTGGTAGAGGATGAATATAGGTGTAGACCAAAATCCAAAGTCCCTCGAACGTATCATAATATACGTTTAAGGGCAGCAAAATGTGGCTCGCGAGGTTCATACATGTAAAGACAAATATGTTGTACAGCACAGGAGAGATCCGGCCTGGTAAATGTGAGATATTGAAGACCACCTGCAAGACTGCGATATAAACTACGATCCTGAATTGGAACACCTTCGGGACCCAGTTTGGATTCAGTATCAACTGGTGTTCGAGAAGGGTTACAGTTGGTCATGTGAGCACGCTCAAGAAGCTCAGTAGCATACTTTTGCTGAGATAGAAAGAGACTTGTAGAATGTCGAGTAACAGAAATGCCAAGAAAATAATTAAGTGACCCAAGATCTATCAAGTCAAACTCACTGTGCAGGAAGCAATGATCTGTTGTAGCAGGGCAGTAAAGGAGGTTGTAAGTATAATGTCATCCACATAGATAGGTAAATATGCCTCTTGAAAGCCCTGTCGAAGAATAAATAATGAAGAGTCATGATGTATTGTCAATTATAGTATATTTATTTCCAAAGAAATACAAAGGAAATATGTATTTCCCGGGTCGTTTTCCCAACGAAGTGTGAATGGGATTTCGTGATACGGTTCGTGATCGAGTGAATTGAATAGTGAGAAATATTTGGATTTTTAAAACTACAATTATGAAATATAAACTAAAAACACAAATTCAAGCAATTAAAACAAATGATCAAAGATCAAATAAGCTAAATGCAAAATAACCTAAAAACGCGAAACTATGGGATCTTAAGGTACCTAAAAACTTAAATGATTCTAAAAACTCAAATTTAATTTTAAAAAGTCCTAAATACTTAAAAAGAATTTTAGAAAAAATATATGTATTTTTCTGATTTTTATTTTATTTTTTTAAAAAACCTTTTTTTTAAGAAAATAAATGATTAAAAATAGCAAACTTAAATGAAAAAATCTCAAAATTTTCAGAAAACTAACTTAAAAGCATCTAAATCATATAAGCCAAGCAAATTTAGGCTAAGTGAAATTTAACCTAAAACGCAAACTTACGGGATTTTCGAGGCTTAAAAAGTCAAATTTATGAAAAACTAATCCTAGAAATGTAAATCTATTTTCCCTAAGTCCTATTTTATAGAAGAAAATTATATAAAAAAATATATATATTTTTTTGATTTTTTTTATAAATTAAAAACTAAATTTAAGTAATTAAAAGATTAAAAATATTAAAACAAAACTGAAAAATCTGAAATTTTTATAGAAAATACTTTAGAGTTATAACGAATCTAAGAAAAATAGGAAGAAGGTCCCAACTTATCTCAATAAGCTAGGAATAAGCCAATAGCTTATTTAAGCTTAAATGTGAAAAGCTACTTAACTAATTAATTGTGCAAGGAATGTTTGAAGAAAGTCCCAAGGGCAAACAGTTTAGTATGTGCATTGTGAGGCTTGGGTAAGGTGAGTGTGGAGGATCTAAACACACGCCTTGTGTTAGCTTGATACTTTGAGTAATGTTAACTAGCAAGCGGAATTCACTAGTAAACACTTAGAAGATATGTATGAGAATATGTAAGTATGATGAATAATGAATAACTAAACTGCTTCAATATTATTATCAATAATACGAGTGATCAACTATATCACTAGGGTTTACAACCTTGAAGCTATCACAATTCGTATGCTAGAGTTTCTAAGAGATATATCAAAACCCTAATCTAGGATCTCCTTTTATAGACAAAAGGAGTCCTTTACAAGAAAACAATATACGTATCAAACTATTACAATAAGATATTCACCATATTTTCTATTCTTGCATTACACTTCTTTCCTATTCTGCAATAACATGAGCAGTACAAACTGTATATACCAATCAGTACTAACTGACTTTGTACTGTTAGTATATTCTTTAGCAGTAGGAACTTTTTCTTCAATATAGTTGATACTGATGAGCATAATTCCCAACAATCCTCCCCTAAACTTATGATTTCTCTCCAAATCACCAAGTTTGGTGAATTATCACTCATCCTTAATGATGTGTAGATTCTTCCAAACATCCTACTTCTTCCTTAATTCACTGTCAGCCTTTAAACATTGATTATATATTCTCTGCAGCAGATCTTCAACAACTTGAGTCCTTTCCCAACATCTTAGCTTCACAGATAGCATTACTATGAGGATTCCAAAGCTGAGAGGATATTCCTTTTCTGCTAACATGAATACATCAACTCCATATTGAGTAGAAACATGATGAACATCACAGTAGTCATAGAACTTCCATAATGTGTTCATGTTGTGGGCTTCAAACTTCCAATATCTGTCACTTGGATCAGACTCATATATTCTTTGAAACTGAACCTATACCTCCTTTGCTTTGATATCTTCAAGATCACGTGATTTAGACTTGTCATTAACCATTTTCCATAATGTGTCTAAGTCTTCTCTATCACATGATCTGATAAGTACTTCAAATTGAGTAAAAGAAGCTGTTTGTCCACCTACTCTTATGATCTTCTAGCTGGATCTAAATTCATCAGTATGGATTTCCCAATCAGTGATAGGATGTTTAATTTGAAGAGGTTCTACATAAAAATCTTTAGGTTCTGAATCAATAGTTATCATATCTCCAAGTTGATCTTCAGTGAGATTCTCTTGTTGTTCTTGAGGTTGATCTTCAGTAGGGTTTTGCTTCTTTGAAGACCTAAGATATCTTGTCTTTTTTTCTTCAGAATCCATAGGGATAAAATCTTTATTTCTTCTGAAAGCTTTGTAGTATAGGACTTGTATTTCTTTATATCTTTTGCCTTTGAGCTGAGTCATCTTCCAACCAGCTTGCATACATAAAAATTTCTTCATTCCAGCTATGACTTGAGCTTGAGAAGGTTTCCTTAGTCTCTTCTATCTTAATGCTTGATCATTCTTCATTCTAAGTCTGCGAATTGAGTTGATCTTTGTTCTTCTATGAGAGATAAATCAGCAATGAGTTGACTTGCTTTGGCTTTGACTTCAGGATCATTGTTGATCATGTACTCAATTTCATCTTCACTTGGTTGATAATCCAAAATAGGATCATTTACCATCTGAATATTTTGTAGTCTTTGAGTCTCCATGAAACTTGCAACATATCTCTCATCTTCTTGAAGCTTTCTTGCTAATTCTGCATCATGATCAGTTTGTGCAGCTTCCCTTGCTTTCATCTTCTTTGAAGGTTGAGTTTCCTCTACTTCTTCTATAGGAGCTTTTCCTTTAGCTTTCCTCTTCCTTTCATAAACAACATCAACAGTTTCTTCTCTTTGAATGAAAGTAGTACCTTATACCATTTGAACTACTTGAGTTGTTGGAGAAGCAGTACCTTCTTCATGCTGAACTTCTGAATGTTGTTGTTGAATTCCTTCATCAGCACCTTGATTACCTTGATTAAAACCCTCTTCTGTGAAATCCAATCTCCTCCCCTCAGTTTGTGAGTCAGTTTTCCTCCCCTGTTTGGAGGAATCTTCGTCATCATCACCATTGGAGTCATGAGCAGTAGAAGTTGAAGTAGAATCCACAATATTTGTCTTTCTTTTGGCTTTGAAAACTTTACTTCATCTTCAAGTTTCTTGATCCTGTCCATCATCTTAGAATGAACCTTCTTGTGATGCTCCTTAGATTTAGCCAATTCATCCTCCAATGTAGCTACCTGTTTGGTTAGCTTGGTATAAATTTCCATCAATTCCACAAAGTTAGAACTGCCCTCAGCACTTCCAACTCTCTTACCTATTGGGAGAGGTTCATCATAGGACATTGGTTCAGTTTCTTCTCTAGTTGGACTAGAAAATACTCCTGCACCACCACCACTTGTACTTAAGCCAAAAGGTTCAGGCACATTGAGTGTTGTAGTAGGAGGAGTTGGCTGTTTAGACCTCCTCCTATATATCCTAGTGAGAGCTGGTGTATGGAATGTGGAAGGAACCACAATGGGTGTGATTTGAGGATCAGTTGGGTTTATTGATCCAGCACCCTGTACCTGTGTTAAAAGAAAGCATAGCATCTAATAAAGGTCTTTCTTCCCCATTCCACCCTTGTGTATTCATAGTCATGTTTTGAAAAACTTTTTGTTGCAAACAAGGAGTAGCAATAGTTATGGTATGAGGAAGTAAGATGCTTTGTTTTGCTTTTAAAATCAGTTGAACAAACCTTGGGTACATTAAAAACTTATTTGGAGAATCTGTATTGTCCACCATATGGTCAAAAATTAATTTTGAAAAATTGTAGTTTTCATGCTTTGAAAAACACACAAGAGCAATAGCAATATTACTACTGAACTGCTCCCATGATGATCTTTTGGGACTCAGACAGTGAAGAAGATTGTGAATTAAAAATATCCATTGGGGTGAAAAGCATCCTTTATTAAAAGTCAGTCTATCATTTGATGTATCATACCCCAAATTTGAAATAGCACTTAAAATGTCTTTGTTTGCCATTGATATGGTACAATCAGAGTCATCCAAGCGAAGATGTCTCCTCAAGGATTTCTTAGTAACATAAATTGTTTGGCCATCCACAGTTGCATTGAGTGCAGGTATTGGTGTATCCTCATCATCATCCTCAAGTGTTATGGCTTTAGCAGTAAGCCAAAACTGATTGAGTTGTGAGGAATAGAGAGTAGGACTTATAGTTAAGGCATACCTAATGTAAGAGTTGTTGAGATAATCAATTATCTGCCAAAACTTAGGTCCATCCTTTGATGTGCGTTTTATTAGTACAAGTTTTAAAATTTATAAACACGAATTATCCGATTATTATTTAGCACATACGAGCAAGTATACTCGACCGGTGTAATAAAGGTGGGTAAGTCGAGATCGTCCCAAGGGATTTGGTTGTTTTAGTAATAAGAAAAACGTTTGTTAAATAAGGGTTGTCAATCCAAATTTATGTAAAATAAAGCTTTAAAAGAAACTCAATAAAAACTAAACATATACTTGTGTTTAATTCCTTGATTGATAATTAGGAGTATTGTAACAATTTGAGTACAAAGTTTGGTGTAAAACTTGTTATGATGCGCAACTAAAAATGAGTAGTTATACAATCTATGATGTATGTCATGTTTTCACTACCACTAAGAATTCTATCACCTAAATGACTCCTTTCGGACATATCAAATGAGTATGACAATTCTATAAACACATGGTTGTTTAGAAAATCAATTCTTTTCTTATGAATTCCTACGAATCATTTCGGTCCTTTTTCGTGATGAAATCGTCTCAAATCTATTTTAACAAGTAAATAAGATGGTTGTCAAGCATCCTATTCCATACTAATTTGGTACATTGATATTTTGGAATAAAAACAAGTTAAAATTCCTTTCGGACCTATTTTTCAAGAGATTGTTTTTACCGACAAATTAAGCAAGAAAAGATGTTATTTCAACAAACTCATAAAATAGATATGTTTTCATGCATCACCTTTTTCATAAAAGAATACTCCATTAACCAATCACATCATATACACAAGTATATCACAAATTACTCCATAGCAATCATATTAAAACACAAGTAAATAAGAAAACTTTCATAAAACTCAAAGTAACAATTGTTCATTAAAAGTATCAAGGTGTACCCAGTCTTGAGAATTACAATGAATAAACTTGTGGAACTTTAGCAACCACACTCCTCCAATTGCTCACTAACGTAAGTAAACAACTCCACACTCGAACCAATGCTTGAGACTCTAACTCAACACGTTCTGGACGTTTTTACAACACTTAGTAAACTTTCAGGCAATATAAGATAAACTAACAAGATTTGGTGTAATACTAAGTTAGATATTGGTGGTACAAGTGATTCTAGTCCCTAAGTAGTCATTATATAGCATAATGACACTTATCCTTCAAGTAAAAACGTCCATCCATAGTTAATAAGCAGAAATGATCAGCCACACATGATTATGGGGAGTAAATACGTCCATAAATGCAAAACTTGTAACTTCAGTCAACCCCATCCAATCGGTTTCTCACCATCCGATCGGATGGTCAATCTTTTGGCATATTTCGAGCCGAATAGGTTGCGAGTTGCAACCGATCGGTTGGAATCTGTCTGAACCATATTTCTATGTCTTTTCTTTATCGTTTTACGTTGCATGCATTATTTTCTTTGTGGCATGACTTTGCCATTAGCACTTGATATTTCCTTGATAATTTCGTGTTGAAAACTTGTCTTTATCAAATCCTTTTATCCATGCAACGTTTCTTTCTTCCTTGATCTTCTTGAAACTCTCCAAAAATGCATGTCCACTTCATTTCTTCATCTTTTAATCATTTTTACCTGCTTTTGGCTATATTTACATGCATAAACACTTTTCCACGATTAAGTAACAAATATATACAAATACGACCAATTTCCACACATAAAACAAACAATAACGCGACTAAAAACATGTTAATTTTGAGCGTTATCAAATCCCCCACACTTGAGCTTTGCTCGCCCTCGAGCAAGTCTTAATCAAAAGAAAATTGAATTCAATGGCAATAGTGCAAATATCTTATTTGAACTCAATCAAATAAATAAAGTGCTTGATAGCAATTCTAAGCACCTCACGAAGATAATTTGAAATTCACTCATCACTCAATATGTGTAATGATTAATAGATCACTCATTGCACAGTCATGATTTATGTTTCTTACCATAGGCTTGTACAAGTATCAAAACAATAGAATAATTCATCAAAGAGGTCTTTTGTTCGGGTTGTAACGTTTAGGCTAAGGGTAAATAAACTTACGTGCAAAATAATTACACTAAGTCAAAAAGGTAAGGATAAGGCATGGGAATATTTATGAAATTGGTTTTAAAGAGAAATAAAATCAAAGTGTAAGTCCCATAGTTTCTAATCTCAAACAAACCATAAACCCAAAAATGACAATAGTTACATCTTTCTCCTCTTCGATCTTTCACATGTCGATACATTGCTTCACCATAAAATATTCTTCAAACTTAGCACATTGGCTAACAACACATCTCATAACTTTCTTTATTCATAATAATATAGCACATTGGCTATGATTGTCACCTTATAGTTGCGATGACTTATTCTCAACATTTTTTTTACTCCCCCACACTTCGCATAAGCATACACCACAAAAAATACAAATAAGAATGTGCACTCTTCGTCTTTGTTGAAATGGCACACACATGAATTGTGAAGTGTGGCTAACTAATAATCATCAAAAACAATCCAACAACTAAGCAACTAGCAACCCAACGTTTAGACTTTGACAAAGGTAAGGCTAAGGTTTAAAGTGTAAAATATTTTTGTATTTTTCTGGATGTAACAAAATGAAAAGGATGGCTCAAAGGGTGTAACTAAGGGTATCTAGCGTTAAAGATAAACGCTAACAAACGGGTTCCAAATACGAGGGTAACTAACCGATGTGGTTAGCAAAAATTATTTTGCAAATGGATGGCCATTTGGTTTTATTCCTAAGTTTGCCTCTTATCATATGAATATATCTTTATCATTCGAAAATGATTTTAACCGTAATGCATAACAAGTACAAGTTCTAGAATTAACACAACCACCGGCACACTCATCATGAAATATGTAAATAGCATAAGAAACACTATTCTCATAAAAAAAAAACTAATCCTCACAATTTAAAGTAATAAGGGTATAAAATTGTGCTAGCAAATGTTATCAATTCCGAGACGAATTGCTCTTTAAAACTTGAATTTATTCTCCAAAAATATCATTATTATTTACCATGAATTCAACCTTATTTTAACTAAAATATGAAGGGCGAACTACTACTAGTTACTAAAGTTCACGACTCTAAAAAAAATGAAAATTTAAAATTTAAAAACTATGCATTTTTTCTATTTTCTTCCTTCCCCCACACTTAAGTTTTGCATTGTCCTCAATGTAATAAAAATAACTTCAAAGTAAAGAAAATGGAAAAATTTAGAAAATACCGGAGTTAAATAAGCAACATGCATATTTGATCATAATAAGCAAATGAGTATATCGACTCCAAACGTTGATCAACTATATGCTTCCGTAACAAAACTCCTGCAAGAAAACTGCAAAATATACGAAACAACCAAACACAAACAAAAACAAATCTAAACCAATAAATAAAAAATTAAGTTACGTTATAAATCCTAAGAGAAATAGTTAAAGTTAGTGGAAATAGAAATTGTTCGACACATAATTGTTTTTAAGACCAACCATAATCCATGTGATCAAACGTCACCATCAATAACTCACATCGGAACGAATGAACTCGTCCTCGCTTTCCTCTTCATCCTCATCAATATCTTCTTCATCGTCCTCGTCCACCACTCGTCTCTTTTTCTTTCCAGCTCTTGATGACGAACCTCCAACATCATAAGTCGATCCTCCAGGATTAAAACTTGGTCCACCCATATTAACACCTGAACTACCATACTCGGGAAGTCTACCGTATGGAGGATATGGCTTGGGAAATGGTGAATAACCAGGATAAGGGTAGGGGTATGGTCCAGAATATGGAGAATATGGTAAAGGGTATGGTGGAACATTTGGTGGGTTGTAGGGAGGCACCTCATAATTGGCATCTTGTGCCAAATGTTGGATCATAGGCATGGAATAATCATAGTTGTAATTATTCCTCATTTGCATTAAATCTCTCCAAACTTCCCTACACTCAATAACATTTAACTCTCGGTTCCAATCACCCCATCCTGAATCAAAACCACTTTGGGTATTACCTGGAAAACTTCCCATTTGAGGTTGTGATGGCGCTTTCGTATAGGCTCCGGATTGTGCCCCCACACTTGGTTCGGTCCAAGGTCCCAAAGTCTTGTTATTCCTATCCAATGCTTTTCCAAAACTAAAAGCATCCCATATCTCACTCTCCAACCTCACTCTACACTTCCTCAACTCATTATCATTAAAATACCCAAGATTTTTAGCCAACGCGGTCACATAATGACCTCCACGAACATCACTTTGTTTCTTAATCCCGGTGCTCTCTTAGAAAGATACTCGGCAATAATCCATGCTACATTCCCATTCTTGTCTTCCTCCAACAACTTCATCACCCATAGATCCGGCTGACTACATTTGCCTTGACCACCGCTCCTATGTATCAATCCCCAAGAAATCAACTTTTGTAAAACCTTCAACAACAGATTCCCAATCCCCAAGTTGGATCACCAATCCTATTCCAATAAGCATCAACACCCGTGTATTGATCATTAGCTCTAGCTAAACTCACAAAATGTGGTCCAAACAACCTATGATTAACCTCACTCTCCTCATACAAACCAAGGGCAACTACAAAATTTGGAAAAGATAAAGCATGTTCGCAACCACACAATCTAAACCAAACACAAACATCCCCAAGAACATCATTTACCTTCCTATCAAAGTAGAACCAAGAAAAGAACTCCAAACACCATTCCTTGTAAACATTCTCACGAATACTAAAAGCTCTTTCTCAAGAATAATCTTCAAACCTATCTCCATCACCAGGATACACATAAATCATAGTCATCATGCTCCTCAATTGATCCTCACATTCATACTCCGCAAGCAATTCCCAATCAATCAACCTAGGCTTAGCAATCTTCCTCTCTTGAAGTTTTGAAAGACGTTCCCTATATGCATTCTTCTCATCTTTGTTTTGCACATTAGAAAACTTGACATTATCATTAGACTCCAGTTTCAAACTGAAAGTGATCCTCTTCCTCTCGTTCCTTTTCAAATACTTGTTAATAATCGGATTTCTTTGATTTCGTCCCAATCTTGCAACATTTCCCTGAAAGAAATCTCAAATTATGTTAGTATAAAAGTATAAAAACTAATACCAATCAATTTAGAAACTAGAAAATACAATTTCAAAAACGTCAAAAAATTTTCCGAGGAGTCCATCCGATCGGTTTGAGGTCCATCCGATCGGATGCAACTTTTGCACATTCCCAACCGATCGGTTGCAACTCGCAACCGATTCGGTTGGAGTTTTTGTATACTACATTCATCCTCAATCCATCCTAAACGTGTCCCAATCAATCCGAACTTCTTTCTAACTTGTAATCTCCTATTCTTGAGTACTTCTAACATTCAAACTCTCCTATCGATGATTCTTAACGTTTCCAATCATCAACCTAATGATTCTATAAAAACCAAGAACATCATCTACTAAAATCTTCCAATTAATGCTCTAATCAACAATACAATAACCTAACATCACTAATTATCAATCATGTAACTTCTGGGATTCATCAATTGCAAATAAACTAGCTCCAAAGATTATACCCAATTCAATCCGAAAATTCAATCAATGAATTCTTGCTCAAAACTTAACCAATTGATCTAATTCTTTTTGGAATACCTTCTCCTATCATCTAATCACTTATCCCCAAAATATTACATCTTAATTCGAACTAATTCAAAAATACCCAATTCGTGACCTAATTTCAATCATCCGAATTAAAACCTAATTGAACAAAATTAATGATATAACTTACTTGACTTGATGCCATTGATGATTAATTATCACTCCTGCAACCTTCTAACAACTTCTTATGGTCGAATTTTTAACCCTGATTTTTGGTGGATTGTGTGTATGTGTTTTTCTTAAGTTTTTGAAAATTTTGGTTTATATATTCAATTCCATCCGATCAGTTATGAATACATCCGTTCGGTTTGGTATGAAATTGATTTTTTTCAAAGTTTTTTCTACTACTAAACTTGACACAAGTGCTAGTAGTTCTTTCTTTTCTCAAAAACTTATTATCTTGTATGTATTCCAAACACACTTTGTCTACTAAAAATTTTGGTCATCTACTTCTACTTCTAATCTTTAAAACTAAAACATAACTTAACCTCTAAAAACTAAAAACTTAAACTAAATAAATCAAAAGATAAATGGATAAATAAATCTATAGATAAATAGATAGATAGATAGTCTCATTCAAACATGAAATGCATAAAACCTAAAAACATAAAATAAAATGCATGAAAAATAAAAACACGAAACAAACAAACTAGCACAAGATGTGCTTTATTCTTGTGATCATTCTTCTTCATCCATAGAAATATTCATTCCTAAGAATGTCTTCTCCGCGATACTTGTTTGCCAACTTCCTAGTAGTCTTTTGAGTTTTGAAACTTCGTGCAAAATTCCTTCCGCTAGGACATGTGATATCAAATTTGCAATGTCAATCACCATCTCCTTATTCTCTTTTGTAAATGCTATGACCATCGGAACCCCATTCCAAGTTCTTCAATTGGACCGGTAAAGATCCAAGAAAATCTGTCAACTTGTTAAACACAAAAATATTTTTAAATGGGTTAAAGAAAGCCTCCATTGCTAGAGCTCTTTCCATTTCATCCTGAATATCAAAGAAACTAGGTGTGCATGGGCCAAACTTAGGCCTACCATCTTCATCCCTTCCTACTTTAAAGCAACCAAGGTAATCCTCCTCTTGGTCCTCATAATTATCATCTCCATTACTACCCCCTCTAGGCTTTGGATAGTAAGTATTTTTAAGAACTCCATCATCAATTGTCATGGTACCTCTTCCCATATCTATTATAGCTCCACAAGTTCTTAAAAATGGTCTACCTAACAACAAAGGTAGTTCCTTATCAACCGCAACATCCAACACAAGAAAATCTGCCAAGAATGCTTGATAACCAATTTGAACTCTCACATTTCTTACTTCCCCCATTGCTTTTGCCTTAGAATTATCCGCCATAGTGAGTTTAGAATTGTTAGGTGTAGGGTCTCTTAATCCTAACTTATGATACAATGGATAAGGCATAATACTCACACTAGAATCCGTATCGGCTAATGCATATAAAGGAGTTGTCCCATTAATTTTAACCGGTAAAACAAAATGTCCGGGATCATTCATTTTCTTTGGGAGCCCATTCTCAATTATCCTTCTCTCCTCTACTTCATCAAAACTATTATCCTCCAACTTCGATTTCGCCAACATAACTCCATCTAATTTCTTCCTATACTCCATATAATTCCTCAACACCTCAATGACCGATTTGTTTTCCATCAATTCACTAATTTTTGCTTCAAGATTCTCCAAGATAGCTTGTTTTTGCTCCTTGGTTAAAGGTTTGGTACTTTTTGGTGAATTTGGTGGTGTATTTGGATGATGATGATGATTTGTTTTCTTTTTCTTTTTCGGTGGAGGGTTGGGTTAATTTGTTCAATGGTGTTTTGTTTCGGTTAGCTTTCCCCATCTTACAAACTTCATCCCTTCCTTCCTTCATCATTTCCATTCCTTCACAAACATCAACAAGCATTTCATTCACACTCTTTCCTTCTTCCAAATTACTTACGTTAATTCGTAACTCCCCAAGTGCAAAATCCAATGTACACTTGGTATTCACTAGAAAATCTCTACCAAAGATAACTTCCGGTTCATCGGCATTAGTATACTCCAAAACCACAAAATCAACTTTAAAGATGTGACCATGAATATTCACTCTAACTCCTTTCACTTCCTTCTTACCATAACTTCCATAATCAAGCCTAACAAAACCAAGCTTGTCAAGCACTTCTTCCGAAATGTAATTGTCTCCATATTCCATATTCAATTCCGCATCCCACGCTTTAACTCCTTCCACCGCACAAGGTGTAGAATACCTCATGTGTGGAGCATCATATTCCTTAGGTGGTGCTCTAGTGAAAACAACAACTTTTCTCTCCTTCTCCTTCTTTGGGTAACACATTTCATGTGGCAAATAAGACACATTGTCACCAACAACCTCTTCTCCTTCAAAATCCAACTTAGCTTTCTCCAACATGCTCTCCAACTTTTCCAGGGAATCACCGGAATCCTTGAACATATCTTCCAAATCTTTCAAATACGCAGAAATCTGACTCAAACTCTCCATTTCAACTTAAGCAATTACTAACTATAACATAACCATAAAAAAAAAACATCCAAATCATTAGCATGAGGGTTAGTTGTAATCAAATAATTTTTAATTATGAAATAAGAACAAGTAAATTAACTAACTAAAACACTAAGAATTAAAAATAGTCTAAAAATTAAAAATGTTTAAAAATTTACCGAGACCTCCATCCGATTGGTTTGAACTCCATCCGATCGGATGGCACAATTTCACCTCCTCCAACCAATCGGTTGGAACCCGCAACCGAATCGGTTGGAGTTTTCTGAACTATTTTTTTTTTAATAAAACTAAGATTTAATAAAACAGTAATTATAAAATTAAAAACATTGAAAGCATTAACTAAGGTGTCTTTAAAACTACTAAATCATTAACTATAATAAAAACTACTAAAAACATTAAAATGACTTATAATGACAACTTATAACTACTAATAACTAACATTAATTATATAATCATTAAAACTAATTAACTAAAAACAGAAAAATAAACATTAATTAATAAAAACAGAATCCAAGAAAATTTACCGAGACCACCAACCGATCGGATGGACATCCATCTGATTCGGTTGGTCAAAAACCAACTTTATTTTTTTTTACTTTTTACTCTAAAAACTTTAAAATTTCACAAATTAAAAACAATTTTATTACTAAAAACTAAGAAAATTAATCAAATCCCCGGCAGCGGCGCCAAAAACTTGATGTGCGTTTTATTAGTACAAGTTTTAAAATTTATAAACACAAATTATCCGATTAATATTTAGCACATACGAGCAAGTATACTCGTCCGGTGTAATAAAGGTGGGTAAGTCGAGATCGTCCCAAGGGATTTGGTTGTTTTAGTAATAAGAAAAACGTTTGTTAAATAAGGGTTGTCAATCCAAATTTATGTAAAATAAAGCTTTAAAAGAAACTCAATAAAAACTAAACATATACTTGGGTATAATTCCTTGATTGGTAATTAGGAGTATTGTACCAATTTGAGTACAAAGTTTGGTGTAAAACTTGTTATGATGCGCAACTAAAAATGAATAGTTATACAATCTATGATATATGTCATGTTTTCACTACCACTAAGAATTCTATCACCTAAATGACTCCTTTCGAACATATCAAATGAGTATGACAATTCTATAAACACATGGTTGTTTAGAAAATCAATTCTTTTCTTATGAATTCCTAGAATCCTTTCGGTCCTTTTTCGTGATGAAATCGTCTAAAATGTATTTTAACAAGTAAATAAGATGGTTGTCAAGCATCCTATTCCATACTAATTTGGTGCATTAATATTTTGGAATAAAAACAAGTTGAAATTCCTTTCGGACCTATTTTTCAAGAGATTGTTTTTACCGACAAATTAAGCAAGAAAAGATGTTATTTCAACAAACTCATAAAATAGATATGTTTTCATGCATCACCTTTTTCATAAAAGAATACTCCATTAACCAATCACATCATATACACAAGTATATCACAAATTACTCCATAGCAATCATATTAAAACACAAGTAAATAAGAAAACTTTCATAAAACTCAAAGTAACAATTGTTCATTAAAAGTATCAACGTGTACCCAGTCTTGAGAATTACAATGAATAAACTTGTGGAACTTTAGCAACCACACTCCTCCAATTGCTCACTAACGTAAGTAAACAACTCCACACTCGAACCAATGCTTGAGACTCTAACTCAACACGTTCTGGACGTTTTTACAACACTTAGTAAACTTTCAGGCAATATAAGATAAACTAACAAGATTTGGTGTAACACTAAGTTAGATATTGGTGGTACAAGTGATTCTAGACCCTAAGTAGTCATTATATACCATAATGACACTTATCCTTCAAGTAAAAAGGTCCATCCATAGTTAATAAGTAGAAATGATCAGCCACACATGATTATGGGGAGTAAATACGTCCATAAATGCAAAACTTGTAACTTCTGTCAACCCCATCCGATCGGTTTCTCACCATCCGATCGGATGGTCAATCTTTTGGCATATTTCCAGCCGAATCGGTTGCGAGTTGCAACCGATCGGTTGGAATCTGTCGAACCATATTTCTATGTCTTTTCTTTGTCGTTTTACGTTGCATGCATTATTTTCTTTGTGGCATGACTTTGTCCATTAGAACTTGATATTTCCTTGATAATTTCGTGTAGAAAACTTGTCTTTATCAAATCCTTTTGTCCATGCAACGTTTCTTTCTTCCTTGATCTTCTTGAAACTCTCCAAAAATGCATGTCCACTTCATTTCTTCATCTTTTAATCATTTTTACATGCTTTTCGCTATATTTGCATGCATAAACACTTTTCCACGATTAAGTAACAAATATATACAAATATGACCAATTTCCACACATAAAACAAACAATAACGCGACTAAAAACATGTTCATTTTTAGCGTTATCATCCTTCTCCTCTGTTTTCTCCAAAAACACCACTTCATTATGTTGGTCAACAAATCTTAGTACAACCATTGATTATTGATAAAAGAAAGATACGAGTGAATGGATGTATGTGATTTGAAGATTTATGATAACCAATTGGTATTTTATATTGATACTGCTAGGGTTTGAGAAACTTGCGCAAAAGAGAAAGATCTTATGAAAAGTAAATAATGTAAAATTTTAGAAAGAAGATAATTTCTCTTGTTAAATTAACCTTATAAGTATGGTAACAAAATGGTTTTACCCAACGGCTAGAACTAAAAATCAATTATTGACACAATAGTTGTAACAACTATAACATTAGTACAAACTTTACACTATCAGTACTAACTTTGCACTATCAGTACAAACTTTTTCAAAAATTTTCAAAGAGCAGTAGGAATATAAAACAAGTAAAATACCCTGCTCAAACATAATTTTTAGCAAACTATCAGCTATCAACGGATTTGATATGTCTTTACCATTAGCCGTTTGCGATGGACTAGCCAACTCTTCACAATAAGATATGGTGAGTTGATAACCATATAATTTTTGGTAAACTATCAACCATAAACGGATTTGTTAAGTCTTTACCAAGAGCCGTTTGCTTTGGACTAGTTGGTTCTTATGTGGGTGAGACATGGTGAACCAGTAACCATTTGTTGTGTGTCCTTGCAACACATATGTCAATCCAAAGCACACCATATCCAATGCAAGTAAAAACAACTTAGATTACCTGCAAGTGTTAGTCTAAAGCCAAGAAAAACATAGTATTTTTCATTTGAAACAATTAAGTACAAGACTAACAACACATAATGACCAAAGCATTTAAGCTTTTGGAACCCAAGCCATAACAGACTTGACTTTACCCTTTTCATCAACAAAAGTATGTTTCTTTAAGGTCATTGATGCTTTGTCACATGTGATTGGTCTCCAAACCCATTAAGCTATAGCTTTCATACCATTTCCCATATTTCCCTTACCAGCTTGTTTTTGCTTAATAGTTTCAACTTTTTGCCTAATAGTTGGAACTGTTGGCTGAGCAGTTGGAACCTTAGGCACCCATTTTTTATTTTGCCTAGATGTATTCTTGAAAAAGGGCTTATAAACTGTTTGTGCCTTATAATTTGGACTTCTTGGTCTTGCACATTAAACAATTGGATAGTTATAAACAGCCCTGTTTGGTCTAGTAGTAGAAAGTAGTTTAACTCCAGACCTAAGCATGACTGCTTTGGGTACCATTTGAACATTCGAGTAAGTTTTATTTGTAAAATGATTGTTCACTCTAACTTGGTTATTCCAATTTACCCTTGTATTCCTTGAATTCACCTTTTTCCATTGGTTGTTATCACAATAAGCAACAAAATGGTCAAAGCTTCCACATACAAAACATGTCTTGTTTTGCATCACAAAATCACCACCTAGTTGTTGGGACTTCATATAATTCCAATTTCTTTGATTTCCCCTAGGTACTGATCTATACATCTCGGCATATCTAACATTGTTCCTAACTGGTTTCTTATATTCTTGTTTAGCCACCCTAGGGACATGTTAAACTTCTACTTTAACCTCTGTGTTTATAACACCCCCAAAAATGAACAATACAGCAGAAGACTTAATATTAACAGCTACCAAATATCCATGTTTCCAAGATGTTTCATTATTCAACAACAAGTTTTATTCAAAGAGAAATAAATATTTCTTTATTGCCCGCTCCGTGCCTTTGCCATCCATTCCATTTAGTTACCTGAGATAAACATACTAAAAGTCAACAAAAGTTGAGTGAAATCCATAGATTTATAATTAATAGTTTGAACATAAGAGATAGATGTTTATTGTAATATCGATACAAATAAACAAGTTGAAAATCACATCCATTATTGCCTTAACCTCATGACACGTAACGATTAACAGATATCAAAATAACTATAATAATGATGTGAAATAAGGTGCCCCCATGATAGGTTTTTGCCAGTAACCTATGATATCAAATAAAGTGCATTTGGTGACTTTCGTCTAGCAACCAAATAGGGATTGTCAATCCCTAATAGATCTATTCACAATTATTTACGTTCACCCTGCAGGTGATTAAGGTTCGTGATCGAGGGACTTTTGGCAATAGCTACTTAAGCAATAATAATATCAGCCGGTATCATAATACCAAGAAAAGACTTGTGTTCGGTTTTTAAGCATGGATCCCCCCCCCCCCCCAAACATAACAAGTTAAATGTGGGCTATGAACTCACCTTATTAGTATGGTAGAATAATCGTAATCTCAACGATGCAAGGCAACGGCTTCACACACAACCTAAAAGATATGGCAAGTTTTAGTTTCTAAGTCTCGTTTTATTGCGAACATTAGTTATTACCCAAGAATGAATCAAAATGTGTATACGTGATGTGTTACGACGTAAGTGTAAAAGAAATAATTACGTATTGTTTTATCGTTAAAATTTAATGATAATTATACGAATTATATAACGTAATATATATAAGTTAAATTTATCAAGTTTTACCTCAAGTATTTATATAAATCCTTATTATAACCTTTATAAAATACTAATAAAGAAAAACCCTTTAAGTTTCATAAAAGTTACAATATTAACCCTAACGATATAAACTTTACATATTTAGTCCCAAGTTATATATTATTACATTTTAGGTCCAAAAGTATCATTATTAACTTTTCTTACCCAAAAGCATATATAATTTCAGTTTATATCCCAGAAATATTAAAATGGCAGTTTTAACCCAAAGTTTACAAGTTTGACAGTTTTAGTCCATCATTAGTGAAATTTTGCAAAGTTAGTCAAAAATTTACCAAATTCAAAGTTTAACATTTTTACTTTTCCAATAAGCTCGGAATACTCAGATTAGCTTATTATAACAGCTTATTTGTTCAAAAGTCCTTATTTCAGTTAAACGGGCCTAACGAGATAAATACAAAGGCCCATTAGTGTTTTTCGATCCAAAGGGTTAGAGAGAAAACTAGATCTAGATCTACCTTAGTCCATATTTTTATGTTAAAAAAAACATTTCAAAAGAGCTTATATGATCAACTTATTTGAAATAAGCTAAAACTGCTTATTGGGCTTAACAGGCCCAAAGGTAATTTAATTCCTTTGAAATTTTTTGAAAATCATGGTTTACTTTGGGGTTGTTTAGGTAACGAAACTAAGTCGTTAGGTTTATATATTTACTAGTTTCGATAGTTTAGTAGATAGATAATTAGTTCGAGCTTAAACATGGTATAGTCATGTGTCAAATTTTGAAATGACGAGGCCAAAGTATACGACCAAAAATCATAACGAAAATACTATATGGACTTAAAAATATTCTAAATCTTTTAGTCAAACCCGTATAGGTCCAAACCATTTTGGAAACGTGTGATATATGTTTATATGTTAATATGAGTTCAAAATGTTTATGGGGTCTCGTTAATGACCTAGCCAATATATGATACGAGGATAAAAATGTATAGGTTGCGTTTATTATTTACAAAATATATTTAGTAAGTGTTTGTGTTAAAACCAAAATAACGAATATATAAAAATAGAAAGGAGGTTCGAAGTCTTACCTCACCTCTAAGGGTGGGGTTCAAACATTACGTAGGGATCGAGCTGGAACAAATGGTTAATGTAACTTGATACACGATCCACCAAGGATGCAAAACGAGCAAAGCTTGAACCTTGAACTTGTTTCTAACCCCTCGAACTAGTTGTAAACTGTTTGTCCCTTAAAAACCCATGTCCTTTGTTATGGTGTGTAGTGTGGTGCGTATATATGTGTGATATCGACTGAGCTTGCATGTAATTCTTTTATAGTGACTTTTGGTGAGTGTAGACATGATAAGTTCACATGAGTTTGAGTGTAGGATAGATACAAACGTATGCAACCTCTCTTCTTGTCCAATCATATCGTTACAAAGCTAAGATCTTGTAAGATTGTTCCCTATTCATTCCTTACACTTCACAAGTGCATAGTGTTCATTTGGTCATCATTGGGGAGCATGGAAGGCTTGTAGGAATATTTTGACACATTGGGTGAGGTTTTCAAAGGGTGAGTTTGGTGTTTTTCTTTGGTCAGTTTTAGGGTAGCAAACGAGTGAGTGAGGCTTCAACTATTACCATTCTTAATTCTTAGTTACTAGGTGAAGCGAAACATGTAAAAACATATGTGTGTTACGTGTAGAATTTGCAAGGAAATAGGGGTGTTTTGGATGGTTGTCGCGACAGAAAAACAAAAGAAAGAAAGAAAATAATACTAAGGGTGTGTTTTGGGCTTTGGCCTGGTGGGCTGCTGGTTTTTTTTGGGTAAAAGGGTTAAATCACCCTGGTAAAATTCATTACACCAAAAAAAACGTTGAAGTACATAGGATGAGGGTGATATCCCTCACCTCAGTCCCTTAGGACACTTACAGAATCGATATATAAGAATGAAACACCATTCCTATAACTTACAATAAAATGAACCTACCAATAATGACACAAGTACATAAAACATGATAACACTTCTCAAGAAAACACTTGAGCCTTATAATTCACTTTGGTGGTTCACCTTAACTTCCATGAAGAATCCAAGAATAAACATCCAAGCGATCTTCAACATACCATCTGAAGATAAGAAGGTTTTGAACAAGACCCTTCCAACTTAACTTCCACATAGAGTACCCATCAACCCTTTACATATGAATTCTGTCCGGCTTCTAGGGATCAAGAAGTACCCCTCAACCATAGTCCTTTTCTCATTCATGAATCAGCATAAATGAATACAGGCCCCATAGAGTAGAAAAAACCATGCACTAACCACATGTAACCACAAACAGCTCAACCCTTCATAAAATCAAGCATGACACGTTCCTTAAAGCAATCTTGAGCCAATCTGATCACAACTTGAAGGATATACCAATCATAGGGCTTAGAGAACCCTAACCTCCAATCCTAATCGTATAACAGACCAATCAAAACATGTATATTACATTAGCACCAAGTCTGATTGAAATACGACCAAAGAATAGCCAATAAGGTGTAACACACCCTAACTTCCAAGCAACACCATTAAACACCATTCGTAATATAGACCTCATCCAAACAATAAGAACAATATTAAACCAGGTCTGATGAATCACGAATACATATACTAGGGTTTTCAAAAAAACCCTAACTTCCACTTCAATAACCAACATCAATCCCAAATCCGTAATAAGAAGTATCATCAGCATTGATTTAAGGACGATGACTAGGGTTTTGGAACAAGGATCCCTAAACTTGACTTCTTCAAGACGTACACCTCTCTCATAACCCACGAACCTAGAAACTTGCATCAACGTCGAACTTGCACTGACTCAAATAG
The DNA here is from genome assembly GCA_030686995.1 of Artemisia argyi. Taxonomy (NCBI): domain Eukaryota; kingdom Viridiplantae; phylum Streptophyta; class Magnoliopsida; order Asterales; family Asteraceae; genus Artemisia; species Artemisia argyi. The sequence goes on along the minus strand of CM060707.1, from coordinate 91,966,381 downwards.
ACTTCCAGCAAAACCATTCACACATGAAAACCTTCACACAGGTTACTTGCAAGGTGATAGAACCAAACCCAAACAGGTTTAGATATGCGTTAAAGCTTGTAGATGCACCCTTAATAGAAGATAACCTAACCCTAAACAGGATTAGATATGACGATGAGCTTCAAAGACAACCAACCCCAGGGATAAATAGATATAGCAATAAAGAATCCAGAATCGAACCATAAATAAGTAGTATATGCAAAGTCGGTTCAAACAATCCCTACAATAGCGAATTAGGGATAAGCAAAACCGATTAAGGATAAGAGTGATAAGGTCGGTTTAAAACAGATCCCTAAAAATGATTTAGGGATTAAGATAAGAAGAACGATTCCAAACCCTTTGAATAATACCAACAGATCCAAAAAACCTTTGCAGCAACAATGGATTTAGGATTAGAGGATACGATTAAAGAAAAGAGGGATTGGAATTCGTTTGCAACAAAAAACCCTAACAAGGACGATTCATAAAAACTGCCAAAGTATTTGAAATCTACACACGAATCTGCTCAAGAAACTGATTAACAACAAGGTTAATCAATAACTATTACAAGATTAATGCAAGAAAACAATTAAATTAGCAGATCTATGATAGAAACGATTAAGTTTGGTTAGGGTTTTTTGTCGCCATAGAGAGAGTCGATTTTGTGGGCTGCTGGTTGTTTTGGCCCAAAGAAAGAAAGAAAGAAACAAGAGGTCCGTTTGGTTTGTGTTGGGTTTAAGTGGCCCAAAAGGTGTTGTGGGCCCTGATTGATCCCAAACGGTCAACCTAAGTGACCAGGTGAATTGTCAACCAAGTCAAACGTCTCAGACCAAATCTCCGCGGAAGTATAGGGTTTCCCCGGGTTGTTATGTCCCGACGAGGTGTGACGGTTATAAAACGGTTCTGTGATCGGGTGAATTTGGACAGGAAAAGGTATATAAGGGTTTGAATGATTACGCTACGAGATAAGGAATGAAAATAACTTAGAAATACTATATTAACATTTACTGATGATCAGACAACCTAAAAACGTGAGCTAAGTCTAAAAACGCGTTCGTTTGAATTAAAGTTACGTTAGCTTACGAAATAAAACACGAGTTTTAGTGAAATAAAATACCTACAAATGTGAAAATTACATTTTTACAATCCTAATGATAAAAGAAAATTTTTAGAAAAAGAAAAATAATTTTTACACTATTTAATTAATTACTATTAATTAATTACTAATTAATAATATTTAAATTACACTAATTATAAAATTAAGCTAGAAAAATGAAAATTTAATTCTAAAAATTCTAAAATAATATAAAAGTAATTTTAAAACTAAAAATATATTTTTTCTACTTTTTCTCTATTTATTATTAATTAACTACTAATTAATTAAAATTAAGAAAAATAGAAAATGAATAGTGAAAATTATGGAAAATTTCCAAAAATTATTTTATGATATATAAAACCTAGGAAAAATATAAAAAAGTACTGTTGTTAAATAAAAATTAATAAACCTATTTAATTAACTAATATTACTTAATTATTATCAAACTAATATTAATTATAATAAATACTAAATGAAAGGATAAAAATCTGAAAAAATTCCTACAATTACTTTAATATACTAGGAATTTAATAAAAATATAAAAACATATAAGTACTTGACAAAAATTAAAAAGAAAAATTAAAAAGCTAAATTATGTTAAATAGAAGCTATCACTAAAAATTAAATTTGGTTTTTTTTGGATTTTTCTTTTTTCAAAACTAATTAACTACTGAAAATGATGAACTTTTGTGAAGGTACTTTTGATGAAGCTTAAAAATAAGCAAGTTGCCAACCAATAAGCATGACAGATTGCTTTTGGGCTTGAAAATGAGGTTTGAGCCTTAAATAAGCTCTAAATAAGCTGTCAGCTTATTCTAGGGGTAGAATCAGATGAGCAAAGGTTAATTGGACAGGAATGGTTCCAAATCAACAGGCTAGGTCACTGAGTGAGCCAAATAAGCTGGTTAAGCACTCCAAATCCCATTGAACCAAACAGACCCTGAGCTCACTTGCAGCCTCCTGTGGGGCCCACAGGGGAGGTTGGGAGGCCAAACCAGATAGTCATCTAAAAAGGTAGCTTGAGGGGCTTCCCAAAGAGCCCTGTTTCAGGCCAAGAGCTCAAAAGATGAACTGGCTAGGAGCTTGAGAATTTGGGCTCAGAAATGAGCAAAGTGAGTTATAGGACTGACCAGTTAAACCAAAGATGGGTAAAAGCTGAAACCAAAACAAATACTAGCAATTACTAACACTAGCAACTTAAGTGAGCTTAAAACATCATTTCACAATTGCAAAGGACCAATCAGAGGCACAAATCACACAAGCTTAGTTACTACTGAGTTTCATCAGCAGAAAAAGGGGCTGAGTGGGGGTTTGTGGTGCAAGGTACTAGATGAATTGCATGTATGAATAGGAAAATAATCCATGAAAACTGAACTAGGGAGAGGGAAAACAATGCAAAGGCTGCTACGAAAAACTTAAATAAGCTACAAGGAACAAAAATAAGCAGTTATCTAAGCCTAAAAAGCAATAATATGCAATAAGGGGGAAGTGAGGAACCTGAAATCACAGCAGCCTAAGGGGCTAGTTGATGGGGTCTAATAAGCAATTAAAAAAAATCATAAAATTAAACTAAAAATAAAAACACGTAAACAAACAAACAAATTAACTATGTAATAATTTTCAAGTCCTAATGTTAAGTAAAGAGCAAACTAAAAATGGTGGAGTGGAGGGTGTTGGGACTGATTGCTGCTGATGTAGCGTGGGTGAAAGTAGGTAAAAAAAAGATTTTTGCCAAATGAGAACACAATATTAGACTATGAACTTGGCGTATAACATGTATTCAACCTATTCCAACCTTAAATTTCTAAACTTCACAGGCCAAACTTGGGATTATATGGGAGTGTAGGCCTGCTTATTAGGAGAGAATGGGTCAAAAAACAAGATTTGTGACTAGGGAAGTCAAAGACCAGAGATTATATAGATGTCATAACATAATTAGAGCAAACATAAACCAAGTGGGACTGATAATGAGCTTAAATCTACAATGACACCTACCTTATAATTAATAACAGTCTAGAATAGGAAAACTTAAAAGACTAAAATGATCATTTGCAAACTACTTGGGACTACACTATTTCACTACAATCCTGCTATTAACAACTAAACCAAGCTGATCCAATCTTGGGCTAAAGGTAGAAACTAATTTAATGCTACAAACACTTTTATGCCAAACAGTCCCTTAAGATTCTCAAAATGATTGTTTTACACTATGAAAACAGGTTTTGAAACAAGTTTAGTGAGAATGATAGCCTGACTAAGTCTAAAAACATTTGAAGAACAAAGCTAACCTATGAAAGTCAATACACTGAGCAACTAAATTAGGCTATCTCAAAACTAAATAGGACAGTTTTCAACCTAATCTAGAGGATACAAATCTAATAGCAAATATAATAAGCTAACTAAAAAGAGGTTAGGTTGTTAATGAGAATAACCTTAGTGTGTGAAAAAACCCTAACCGGTTCTCTCTCCCCATGGAGATTTCCAGCCGCCATTCACCTATTATTTTCCAGCCATAAAACTTCCTTAACACGTCCTCTCTATCTTCTAACGATCCTTTTTCGTTCCTGGATATGCAATATGTTGTTTTGGTTTGAGTTTTTATATTAAGTGATGGCGGCTGTGATATTTAATATTATTTATACCTTACGAAATCTCCTCTGGTGAAAAACGAATCCTTAACATCGATACACTTTCTTACGATTTCATTATAAACCCTTATTGGTTTATTTTGATCGTGGGTCGGTGTCATTCATAAAGTCGTTTTTCTATCTTGATTTTATTAGTGATCATATTCCTTACTTCATAGCTACTGTTCGTGGGTCGGTGTTAGATTTACTCCAATTGCTTAAGGATCGGATTACTGATTGGTTGCTTTTCCTATCGTGGGTCGGTGCTATATTATGGATCTATGATTCTTATTTTACTCACGTAGGTACTCTTTGCTGCACATGCATTCATGTTTATCATTCTGCTAGGGCGTTTTTTGTGGTATTCTGCTAAGCTTTGAAGCCATACGAAACCCTATTTTTTTAGGGTTTTGTTATTCATTCGTTTCAAGTTGGATCTCTTGCTGTTTACACGAACGAATCCCTTTTTAGGTTTTTGTATTTAATGGGATCTGATCGTTGGTTGCTGCTGCTCGTTCAGGTTTATGAAGCCCTTTTTAGGGTTTCGACATTCTTTTAGGTTTGTGATCTGGTTGTTATCATGATGATTACCCTATAGTGGGTTGGTTATTGATTATTACATCAGATTATGACATGGTTCTTCATGGTTATGAGGGTTTGAGGGGAGATGTAAATCTTGTCGATCTTGCTGAATGTTAGGGTTTTTTGTAAACTCTATGGTTTTATCTTTGATCTCTTAATATGTTGATGTAATGATGTATGTTTGGGCACATTCTCTGCTTTGGGAGAATTGAGATCATGATTGTTTGATGCATGATTTAAAATACGCTATATGAGGGTTTACTTCTGCTTTGCTTTTAGCGTATGGTTTGTATGCATGGTGTTATTGTTATGGAATGGTGACTTGTTAACAACCTATGGTTTTGACCTATCACATGCTGCTCATTCGCCTCTCATTCATTGATCTTGGTATGGTTGCTGCTGGTTATCATGCTTGGGATTCTTGTTCATCGCTCATTGTCATGTTGCTATATTGCTTTATTATATAGTGTGATCGATGTTACTGGTTTCTATGGAAGGTTGGGTCGTTTAGACCATGTTTATGTCTCAAATTCAATTTGCTACGAAATTCACTCTTATTAGGTTATTGGATTATGCTTCTTGCATAATACTAATAGAAGATGCAATTGGAATTTGATTTGCTGTGAGGTAGGGTCGTTTAGACCAAGTTTATGCTTCAATTTTGATTTGCTCTGGAAGTCACTCTTATTAGGTTATTAGATTATGCCTTTTGCATAATACTAATAGAAGACGCAATTGATTGAAGCTGGAAGTTCGCATGTTTAAGATCTAGATCGCTAGGATGACTAAGAAGACTTAAGTGTTTATTTGAGTTGTGATGTATTGTATTTTTATTGCTAGTCATGGTTAGTTGTATTTAGATCTGTTAGTTATAAGAATGGTCTGTCATTCTTATATAGTGGTTGTGGTAGTGTCCTTAGGAAATTCGATGAGAGACTCACTCTCATCCATTTTACTTAAACGTTTTCATGATTAATGTATTTTACCGGGTGCAGGATTACTCCCCTTTACACAAAAAAATATAATAAGCTAACTAAGACTATAATAAGCAATTAAAGAGAAGTAGAATAAGCAATTGATAAGCTAAAGGAAAATAAGCAGTAGCAATAACAAAGAATGAGCAGTTTGCATAAGCAACTAAATAAGCCAAAACAGAAATTTGGAAAAACAATGGTAATTTAAAACTGGTAGTTTTTGATTAACTTGAAAGTAGGTTACAACACTGAATTCAAAAACTAAATTCACTAAAACATAAACTGATTAATTATAATTTTAAAAACTACATTACATAATTAACTACTAAAAATCTACTACTCTTTCTCTGCCTCTTTCTTTTCCTTTTTATACTCCTCTTCTAGGGTTTTTGAGAGTCCTCTTGCCCTTTCTCAGCTTCTTTCTGAACCGTTTGATTTCTCACATTTGATGCTGACCGTTTGTTCTTTTGGCGGGAAAATGGAGATATTGCACTTTGGCTTTTAGCCTTTGGCAGGGGTACAATTCTTGGATTGTAATGGAGGAAAGTAGAAGTAGGGGTGGAGTGGAGTAGGGAGTGTGATGATTGTGTTGTTTTTGCAGGTTTTGGAGCAGGGGTAGGGTTCACGGGGTGGTTTTTGGGAGGTGAGGTAGAGTTACGGGTTGACCTAGGTTTGACTAGGGAAGTATTATAAAACGGGCGGGTTTGTTTTGGTGGAGTTGGATTGGGCTGCAAAGGGGTAATGGGCCAAGGGTGGAGTAATAAGGGTTTAGTGAATTTAGGATTGGGTTTGTTTATTTAAGGGTGTGTTGGGTTTAGTTTTAGGATCCGTTTGGTTTTGTACTTAAATGAGCATAAGGACCACTAATGTAATTTTTTTGAATTTGAAGGGTTAAAATTGCCAACCTGCCAAAATATTACCAGGACCAAACCTGCCATATTATAATTCCACAAGGACCAATAATGATATTTTTCACTTTTAAAAATTCCCAGGGACTGATTTTGCCAATTTCCAAACTGCAGGGACCAAAAGTGTAATTTTTCCAAAGTTTTCACCTAAGGATTAATTTTGATAATTTTTGACTTCTAAATGCCTTAGGTTGACTTTCCTTTCAAAACAAATGCTCAGGGACTAGTTTTGTAAATTTTTGAAAGTTGGGGGACTAAAACTGCCAATTGTGTAAACTTTGTTCATTTTTCATTGTTTTTACTCATTTTGCGTCTGAAACGTATAAAATGCAATCCCTGGGATATTTTTAGTATTTTGATGCATTTCTGAGCGTTTTCGGATGTTTTGGCAGTTTAAATACGATAAAAATGATGAGTGTTTGAGCACTCATCAGGCCCACGTAGCGTGTTTCAGGTATCGTGTCGAGGTCCAAAAATATTAATGATCAATCTCGGGAATTTTCGTAGGCTCGGGAAATATATAAATAGTATACGGTAGTTAGACGAAACGTATAGTTATAAATATAAACGTTTTATATTTATTGTTCGCAATAATATTAGACTATCGAGGTTGTGTGTAAGCATCGTTCCTAGGTAAATGGTCAATCACAAGTTATCGTAGTGATTCAAATATCATGTCATCAGTAAAAAAAATTTGTTACCGGTAAAAGTGGTGTTAAGTTACCGTAATATCCTTTTATTCCATGTAAACATTTACTAATCGTATGGGAAAATTACGGGAGGCTATAGTGTTAGCTTCAGGCTTAGTCTCTGGCTTAATTTCAGGCTTAAACTCAGGCATAAACTTAACAAAATTTGTTTCATTTGTACCTTTGGGTATCTCATCAACCTGATTTTAACAATTGTTCTCTTGTGACTTAGAACCATAAGGTGGAAATTCAGGCTCCTTAAACTGATCTAGGCCAGTGTGAGCTAAGTCAATACCTTGTGGCACAAACATACCTCTATGGGGAGGTGCAACAGAGTTATATCCTAAACCTAATTTTGCTTTGTGCACTAATTGAGACTCAATTATCTTTTGAACACCCTTAGAAGTATACTCGAGTGTATCAACACTTAATTGTATCTTTTCCTTCTGTTTGCTAAGTTGTTCAATATCATATTTAAGCATACTTATAACAGCATCCCTGTTCTCTAAGTCTCTTCTTAATCCAACAATATCATCAGTAAAGAGATCTTCTTGTTGTCTATAAAAAACAAGTTGTTCTTCTAAGACAACTAATCCTCTTTTATGATTTTTCAAATTATAATTAGTGTCATTAAGCTCTACTCTTTGACTATCAAATTTACCCTAAGTATTTCTAATTCTTTTAAAGCTGAGCAAGACTTAGAACAACCATTAACAAATACCTCAGAGTCAGAAAAGGCCATTAGTGCAATCTCAGCATTGGCTTCTTCTTCTTCCATGAAACTCCAGTCAAAAGCAGCACCATCAATAGCTAACATAGCCTTAGTAGAAGGCTCTTGCACAGTTTCTTCCTTTAGATTGCTCTTCTTGTAGCCATCTCTGCCTTGTTGTCTTGGACTTCTGCATTCTCTAGCAAAATTTCCTCTTTTTCCACAGTTGTAGCATTCAACCTTGGATTTATCATAACCAACAACATCTCCTGAATTAAGGACAATCTTCTTACCAGTTCTTTGATATTACTTCTTTGCTCTTATGCTTATCAAAGCTAACTGCCACTTTATGTCCATTGCTTCAAGATCATCATCATGGATTTGAAGCAAGTCTTCATTGTATACATTGGCATCATCAGCTTTGCTTGCTACAAAAGCATAAATGGTGTCATCACTTAAGCCAGCCCCACTGGTTTGTGAACCAGTTGTACTAACTTTAGTGCTAATTGTGCTAACTCTAGGATTAGCAGTACAAACATATGTGCCATCATCCTCTTCATCAGAATTGTCATTATTGGCATATGATAAGAATGCCATGTTCCACTCCAGAGCTTGTGCCTCCCGTCTTTCTAACTTTGGGTTCTACAATCTTTAGGTTGTTGTACAAGTCATTAAGTGTTATCTTCTCAAGTTCAGGCTTGTGTAAGTAAACAACTACATGAGTTTGCCATACAGTAGGCAAGCTATTTAGAAACTTCATGTTTAATTCTTCTTGAGGAATGGTAACCTTCAAGACAACTAGTTGGCTAATGATCTTTTGCAATCTGCTAAAAACATGATCTAGAGATTCATTGCTTGTAGTAGTGAAGTTCTCAGAGTTTAGCCTTAATAAGGTCTTCTGTGTTTTCTTGGTGACTTCATTCCTACCAAATCTTTCAACAATGGCTTCAAAGAGTTCCTTGGTAGTTGCATAATTGCTGAAGTTCAGTACTTGATCATTGGGCATAGCCATAAGCAAGAGATGCTTGGCTTTAAGATCACTCCTCCTTTAAGCCTTTTCATCATTTGTGACTGGTTTAGTATTGAGCTTGGTGGACTTGGAGCCATCAGCATTACTAACTTCAGATGTATATTCTTTCCAAGTATCACCATTCTTGATGATGTCCCACAATGCATAATCTTGTACCATAAAATATTGCTCAATCCTGAGCCTCCAGAGGTCATACTTATTCTGCTTGAGTATTGGTAGCTTTGCAGTAGTGGAAGATGATTGAGTAGTTTCCATGTCCATTATCTTGACAGGAACAAGAACTATAATCTTCTGGATCTTCTAAATCAAAGTATCAGAAACCTGTCGCTGATATCACTTGTGGAGGATCTAAACATATGCCTTGTGTTAGATTGATACTTTGAGTAATGTTAACTAGCAAGCGCAATTCACTAGTAAACACATAGAAGATGTGTATGTATGATATGTATGAGAATATGTAAGTATGATGAACAATGAATAACCAAACTACTTCAATGTTATTATCAATTATACGAGTGATCAACTATATCACTAGGGTTTGCAACCTTGAAGCTATCACAATTCGTATGCTAGAGTTTTCCATGAGATATATCAAAACCCTAATCTAGGATCTCCTTTTATAGACATAAGGAGTCCTTTACAAGAAAACAGTATACGTATCAAACTATTACAATAAGACATTCACCATATCTTTTCTATTCTTGCATTACACTTCTTTCCTATTCTGCTATAACATAAGCAGTACAAACTGTATATACCAATTAGTACTAACTAACTTTGTAATGTTAGCATATTCTTCAGCAATAGAAACTTTGTCTTCAATATAGTTGATACTAATGAGCATAATTCCCAACAGTGAGATCTAGGGTTCGACCTTTGGATCTTACATTTTTGTTTTTTATTTTTCTTTTAAAAAACTTAAAAAGCAGAAGAAAATAAGTAATTTATTAAAACAACTTTTTTGGAAAACTTCAAATAAGCCTGAAAATAAGCAAATGTTTGAAACAGTTTTAAACAATGAAGGTTTAAACCTGATTTTTGCCAATAAGTTGAAAATAAGGAATAAGCTAGCTACTAAGTCTTAAAGGTTAATTAAATAAGCTATCTAAACAAGATTAAGCTACTCTTAATAAAAAGCTATAACTAACAAATAAGCTAAGCTGATAAAAACTAAAGGCCAAACAACCCTTATGGGGGGTATTGTAGCTACTCTAAAAGCTAATAAAAAGTTATTCTAATTAGCTGGATACTAAAGAACACCAAAGCTTATTAGCCAACAAGCTTATGACAATAAGCTCAGACCCTAATAGCTTATACTCAACTAATAATCAAGCGTAGAAATCAGAAGCTCAGGAAGATTTTTTAGCAAAATCGACTGAGTAAAAAAAATACATTTACCTAGTACCTTCAACAGCTAAAATAAGCAATCAAAAGCTTAAAAATTAAGCTGAAATCCTTAAAACAACATAGACAGTAGACCAAAAAACTTGTATAAAAATTTTAGACAACTTTTGAGCTTATAAACAGCTTATAATCTAGCTGATAAGGATGGGTCAGAAGCTTTTTAACATGTGCAGACTTAGAAATTAGGCTGAGGGGGACATTTTAAGCTTTAAAATAAGCTAATGAACAAATAATCTAAAGTGTAAAAACCTAAAACATATTAAATTTGAACTATAGAGAACTTAGAAAACTATTTTTTTGGATTTTGGATTAGAAATAAGCAACAAAATAAGCTGATAAAGAAGGTTGATTGAGATAATTTTTTGGTTTTTAGAAATTTTGACACAGAAAAAACATTTAAAATGACCTAAACCTTTAAGGCATGCGACCTAAACTATGAAACACACTTGTTATTACCTGTTTGAACCAAAATGACACTCAAAAAGACCTTTTATAGAGTTTTAGTGTAACACCCCCGAAATATCGCAGCGGAAGACTGTGTCATTGGGGTGCTACTTCATAATACAAAGTACAAGATATAGAAAACGAACTCTAAATGAGACGTTTTGAAAAGTTACCATTCGATTAATAAATTCCGAGTTACAAACATGAGTTCCATAAGACAATACATAAGTGTTTTAAAACATATCGAATGGTAATGATAAAAGCATAAGTCTTCAAAACATGCCAAGCGACTCTATGCTCCATGCAACAGCTATCACCTTACAGACCTGAGACAAACACGCTAAAAGTGTCAACACAATGGTTGGTGAGTTCATAGAGTTTGTTTTAAAACAGTTGAAAAGACTTTAAAGAATGTTCACACAGCAAAGGCATTGTGAATCCACTCAGTTGCAAGTCTCGCCCATAACAAGACTTGCAACCTGTGTGTTCACAACCCACTGCTAAAATATAGTATGATTAAGACATGTATAAGTTCATCACAATAGTTAAACAATTAGTCATGAGGCTTTACTTCATCTCCGGAGACCTCATATGGGTATGTTGCTCACAAAGATAGAATATCATCGGCTCCACTTCATCTTCGGAAACCCAATACATATGTTATCAAAGGAGACTTTATGATGCTCACGAGCAGACTTACAAGTTTAGGTATAACGCAATCAAGTATAATGCAATCAAGTATAATGAAATCAAATATAATGCAATCAAGGATAATGCAATCAAGTATAACCCAATCAAGTATAAATGTTTTGGAGTATTTATACAAGTAAAAGCAAGTAGTCGAGCATGTATCTCCCCCAAAGAATTAAAACAAGTAAATGAGAGAAGTGGGGCTACGAACTCACCTTAAGTTTATGTAATGAGAAATGAAAGTGGTAGTCGAATCGCGAAAGTCTCTAAGAGCAGCCAATAATAGAACGTTACGACTTAGGTTTGGATTAATGTCTAAGAATACGAAGAATTGCCTATATATGTCTTGCATATAGTTCATGATGTAGTACTTAGTATAGTGTAAGTCTTTGAACAAAAATGGTTTATGAAACATGCATAGTTTGTATATCGCTTACTACCGTTCGGGCCGACATAATTCAAAAGTCATGTAGTAAACGTTCGAGGAGCCAGGACACTTTAATTCGTAAATCCACAACTAATCTCGACGGCTTACTTAATGAACTCCTCACATGAGGCTCCCTACTATTGTAGTATTTGATAAAATATATATATATAAGTTTTGACCCGAAAAGTTACATGTCCAATATTTGAATAAACTTAGGAAAGTTTACTTTTACGTGAAGATTGTTATTATAATGAGTCTCATGGTTATTTTGATGGAGTAGATCCAAATTGCATGTTTAAGTTATCGCTAACTCTTTAGATCATGTTATCGCCTAGGTAAGTTTATATGGTCATTAGTCATGGCCTTGCCGTGACCTTTGGTCATTGTTCCATGGTCTTGAGACTCAACCTTGGCTTTAGCAATGATTGTGGTCTTGGCTTTAGGTCATTAGACCTCTTGGTATTATTAAACCATAACTATTATATAGTAACTTGGGTATATAAAATAGCTGTTAAGAAACTGAAGAAAATCTCATTCGTTATTGGTTTTCTGGATACGTGCTCCTGAGTTTTTGAAGAAAACGTCATTCCGGACAACTTTGGTGCTTTAACTTTTTCATGAAACGGACTAGAAGGGCCTCTTGTTGCGTGTTTAATTCTAATACAGAAGGTTTTTAGGCAGTTTTGCCGTAAAGTTTTGATAACTTCAAATGGTCATAACTTTTTACTCATAAACTCATTTTAGGTGGTTCAAGTTGCTATGGTTTCCTTGTTAAGTCCTCTACTGCAATATGTAATTGTCCAATATCATACTTATACCATTATGGTCGAATTTCTCCATGAAAGTCACTAGTTATCTTGTTTAATTAACATATAGTTTCCATAACTTGTTTTTAATAGTTTTTATACATCATGAACTAATACAAAGACCATATATAGAATGAATGAAATATAATAAGCATGAAAATGATATTGAGCAAGAAAGTGTATTAGGGTTTCTTACAACTTTAGGCTTTCTAAAGAAAGGAAGTTAAGAACAAGGATTAGGACTTTGGTTGAGCAAGCTTCTCTTTTAGCAATCTTTGATAAACCGAGGTTATTTGAAGATTATAACGACGCCTTCTTGAAAGTACGAAGCTATTTGAAGATTATAACTACGTCTTTTTGGAGACTTTAAAGTTATAACAACTTTTCTTAGAAAATTTCCAAGATTGAAGATCAAACACTAGTTTTCTTTCAAAAACTAGTTAACTTTCTTACAAAATATAAGAAAAGTGCCTTAGGTTTTAGGACTTTAAGGTTATAAGAAGGTGTGGTGCAAGTTTTCTATGTGTTTCTAGTTGGCTATTTATAGGATGAGAAAAATAGTTAACCATATATTGGGTTAGAATTTAATCTTGGTTAAGTTTACACTTGTAAACATCCTAGAGATCAATAGTTAAGATTAAGCCATCTTTCATGGTGACTAGCCAAAAATGCCACCTAGGGCAATAGTAAGGAGGTTAAGAGTTCTAGTTTTCTATCTTGTCTTACGGAGTGAGTTTTGGTGCCGGTAATCGCTAACGGTAAGTCATTAAGTCATGAAACTTAAAATCGGGTATTCTAAAAATATGAAACTTATAAAAATGTTAGAACTTATTAATATAACCTATCTTAGCATATTTAATGAGTGATAAGTTCTATCGGGTTGCTTAAATGCTGTTAAAACTGGAAACGCGGGTCTAAAACGTGTAATTTGCGTAAAATGCTGAACTGGAAAACGTAAAATTCCAAAACTTTTGGAATTGTCGTAAAATGAGAGAAATTCATATTTTTATTGTTTATAGTGTTTTATGGACATATCGGGATGCTGGAATGACGTTTAAACTTAAAAGTAAATCTCGGACACGGTTTTGTGAGTTTTGTAGAAATGATCCGACGAGTGTCAAACTCTCGGATTATCATTAAAATAGTTTAACTTACGAGAATATGAAATAAAAATTTTGGGAGTGAATAGTGAAAGTGAATAGTAAAAATGAATAGTAATCCGAAAATGCGAATTGTTACAGTCTCTACCCCTTTAGGGAACTTCGTCCCGAAGTTTAGTGTGTCTAGGTCTCTTATCTTAATAGCGGCATAATAAACTAGATTTTGAACTAGAATAGAATAATATGGTAGGATAAGGTATGTACCCGTTACGCATTGCGGGCTTCCTTAGTACCCAAATAGTATGCTCGACCCCGAGGTGGACTAACATTGTATCCATGGTTCGGGTTATTTTCTTCAAGCATTACTGCTAGATTTGGGTTGTCCTGCACTTGTCTCTGTGCCCTATTTAACTTAGGACAAGTATCTCGGAAGTGGTTTGGGCTGTTGCACTCACAGCATGTCTTTTGGTTGTTTCTTATATTGCCCGCATTCACTGGTGTTACTTGCCTTGCCGTTGCTTTGCACTGATTTGTAAAATGGCTCTTCTGATTGCAATTAGTACACATTCGACAGGGCTCAGACCTCTGATGATAATAAGCACATTTATTACACTTAGGATGTGGACCTTCATACTTTTTCTGATCATAAACTGTTGCCGCAAATCCTCTTGCTCTCTTATTATCAACCATTGTACCCATTTGCTCGCCCGATTCACCTGCTCCCTTCCTTTTATCACTATTCTTCAAAGTTCCATTCCTAACCATCTCATCTGTTAGGGTCCCTGCTCTCAATATTGCACTTTGAATTGTGAGAGGTTCGGTTGTTTTCACTGTCCCACGAATCTCAGGAACAAGGCCATAGATATACCTCTCAATCCTTTTGGATTCAGGGGTAACTAGACTAGTTTGGCTAGTACATGAAAGCGATCTGTGTAGGTTGCATGACCAGCCCCTACCATAGAGTGATGCCAAAACTCGTCCTCTAGTTTTTGCATTTCATTACCCGGGCAGTACTCTTCCTTCAGTAGTCCCTTAAAGTCGTCCCATGTCATGCCTACAGCTGCTTCTCTACTCGTTGCTTGAATCTGCGTGTTCCACCATGTCAATGCCTTCTCTGATAGTAAGCATGCAGGATATTTCACTCTCTGGTGGATTGCACAATTACTGATGTCGATCACTGACTCCATCTTCTCGACCCATCGTGTATATGCCAATGCACCTCCTTTACCATTAAACTCAATTGGCTTGCATGACGTAAATTCCTTATACGTACATCCAGTCCTATTGTTGTTGTTGTTGTTGTTATTACCATTCCTTCCTCCATCATTTGTAGTGTCATTTATGCTTTCGTGGTTTCCCGAATTGTTCATGTGATTGCCAACTTGTGTGACTATAGTGGGAAGTAGGTTTTGTAGTTGTTGGGCAATATTGGTGGAGAAATCGGGATTTTCACCATCGTTACTAGGGTTACTAGTGTCGTGAGCATCTCCTCTACCTCTACGTCCACCAGTTCTTCCACCATTGTTACTAGGGTTACTAGTGTCGTGAGCATTTCCTCTACCTCCACGTCCACCAGTTCTTCCACCCCTTGGTGTTGCACCACCTCGGCTAGTGCTACGAGTTACTCTCTTTGGTACCATGATATCTACAAGGAGGGACATTTTGTCGACGTCGGATATGAGGTGATATTCCTAGACTACTTAGTCTTAAATCTTGTCAATTTGAGTCAACGTTGATTAATGTAAGCATGGTCACATATGTCTACGTAAGTCGTGACGCATTTATAATTATGTTGGCCACCATAATTATGATTGCCTCCTTTCACACGTATACATATTACCAGGCACACATATCTCAAAAATTGATACTACATAATTGGGTAGACTTTCTATCATTTGCTCTTAAGTTGTGAAAGGGTAACGTAGTGTGGGTATCTGGAGAAGGTGATATGACAAAAAGGACTAGTCGCGCTTGTAAAAAGGTTTGAGTGTAGTACTAGGACATATGAATCTCTTCTAGGTATTAGGATCATATAAAGTAAGTATAAGGCAAATCATCAAATCTCTACAGAAAACTAATAACCTTTATTTAACTTAATCTTATGTCTTATCAAACAAGAACTGTCACAAGATCAAGTTAAATAAATAATTATTACTCAGCCCTACACTTTTGATGACTTGACTATCGTCTGGGGTTTCTCTTAAACAAACAATTAGCAATAAGCATAAGCGCATGAAGTGTGTGTAAGGCAAAATAAAGAGGAGAGTCTTAATGTTTATAGCAATTATAGTCTAGGTAGTATATGCAACTAGTTCTCTATAACCAAGGCTCTGGTACTAATCTGTAACACCCCCGAAATATCGCAGCGGAAGACTGTGTGATTGGGGGTGCTGCTACTTCATAATACAAAGTACAAGATATAGAAAACGACCTCTAAATGAGACATTTTGAAAAGTTACCATTCGATTAATAAATTCCGAGTTACAAACATGAGTTCCATAATACAATACACAAGTGTTTTAAAATATATCGAATGGTAATGATAAAAGCATAAGTCTTCAAAACATGCCAAGCGACTCTATGCTCCATGCAACAGCTATCACCTTACAGACCTGAGACAAACATGCTAAAAGTGTCAACACAATGGTTGGTGAGTTCATAGAGTTTGTTTTAAAACAGTTGAAAAGACTTTAAAGAATGTTCACACAGCAAAGGCATTGTGAATCCACTCAGTTGCAAGTCTCGCCCATAACAACACTTGCAACCTGTGTGTTCACAACCCACTGCTAAAATATAGTATGATTAAGATATGTATAAGTTCATCACAATAGTTAAACAATTAGTCATGAGGCTCTACTTCATCTCTGGAGACGTCATATGGGTATGTTGCTCACAAAGATACAATATCATTGGCTCCACTTCATCTCCGGAAACCCAATGCATATGTTATCAAAGGAGACTTTATGATGCTCACGAGGAGACTTACAAGTTTAGGTATAACGCAATCAAGTATAATGCAATCAAGTATAATGAAATCAAGTATAACCCAATCAAGTATAAATGTTTTGGAGTATTTATACAAGTAAAAGCAAGTAGTCGAGCATGTATCTCCCCCAAAGAATTGAAACAAGTAAATGAGAAAAGTGGGGCTACAAACTCACCTTAAGTTTATGTAATGAGAAATGAAAGTGGTAGTCGAATCGCGAAAGTCTCTAAGAGCAGCCTATAATAGAACGTTGCGACTTAGGTTTGGAGTAATGTCTAAGAATACGAAGAATTGCCTATATATGTCTTGCATATAGTTCATGATATAGTACTTAGTATAGTGTAAGTCTTTGAACAAAAATGGTTTATGAAACATGTATAGTTTGTATATCGCTTACTACCGTTCAGGCCGACATAATTCAGAAGTCATGTAGTAAACGTTCGAGGAGCCAGGACACTTTAATTCGTAAATCCACAACTCATCTCGACGGCTTACTTAATGAACTCCTCACATGAGTCTCCCTATTATTGTAGTATTTGATAAAATATATATATATATATATATATATATATATATATATATATATATATATATATATATATATATATATATAAAGTTTTGACCTGAAAAGTTACATGTCCAATATTTGATTAAACGTAGGAAAGTTTACTTTTACATGAAGATTGTTATTACAATGAGTCTCACGGTTATTTTGATGGAGTAGATCCAAATTGCATGTTTAAGTTATCGCTAACTCTTTAGATCATGTTATCGCCTAGGTAAGTTTATATGGTCATTAGTCATGGCCTTTCCGTGACCTTTGGTCATTGTTCCTTGGTCTTGAGACTCAACCTTAGCTTTAGCCATGATTGTGGTCTTGGCTTTAGGTTATTAGACCTCTTGGTCTTATTAAACCATAACTATTATATAGTAACTTTGGTATATAAAATAGCTGTTAAGAAACTGAAGAAAATCTCATTCGTTATTGGTTTTCTGGATACGTGCTCCTGGGTTTTTGAAGAAAACGTCATTCCGGAAAACTTGCGTGTTTTAACTTTTTCATGAAACGGAATAGAAGGGCTCTTTTTGCGTGTTTAATTCTGATACAGAAGGTTTTTAGGCAGTTTTGCCGTAAAGTTTTGATAACTTCAAATGGTCATAACTTTTTACTCATAAACTCATTTTTGGTGGTTCAAGTTGCTATGGTTTCCTTGTTAAGTCCTTTACTACAATATGTAATTGTCCAATATCATACTTATACCATTATGGTCGAATTTCTCCATGAAAGTTACTAGTTATATTGTTTAATTAACATAAATTAACATATAGTTTCCATAACTTGTTTTTAATAGTTTTTATACATCATGAACTAATACAAAAACCATATGTAGAATGAATGAAATATAATAAGCATAAAAATGATATTGAGCAAGAAAGTGTGTTAGGGTTTCTTACAACTTTAGGCTTTCTAAAGAAAGGAAGTTAAGAACAAGGATTAGGACTTTGATTGAGCAAGCTTCTCTTTTTGCAATCTTTGATAAACCGAGGTTATTTGAAGATTATAACGACACCTTATTGAAAGTACGAAGCTATTTGAAGATTATAACTACGTCTTTTTGGAGACTTTAAAGTTATAACAACTTTTCTTAGAAAATTTCGAAGATTGAAGATCAAACACTAGTTTTCTTTCAAAAACTAGTTAACTTTCTTACAAAATATAAGAAAAGTGCCTTAGGTTTTAGGACTTGAAGGTTATAAGAAGGTGTGGTGCAAGTTTTCTATGTGTTTCTAGTTGGCTATTTATAGGATGAGAAAAATAGTTAACCATATATTGGGTTAGAATTTAATCTTGGTTAAGTTTACACTTGTAAACATCCTAGAGATCAATGGTTAAGATTAAGCCATCTTTCATGGTGACTAGCCAAAAATGCCACCTAGGGCAATAGTAAGGAGGTTAAGAGTTCTAGTTTTCTATCTTGTCTTACGGAGTGAGTTTTGGTCCCGGTAATCGCTAACGGGAAGTCATTAAGTCATGAAACTTAAAATCAGGTATTCTAAAAATATGAAACTTATAAAAATGTTAGAACTTATTAATATAACCTATCTTAGCATATTTAATGAGTGATAAGTTCTATCGGGGTTGATTAAATGCTGTTAAAATTGGAAACGCGGGTCTAAAACGTGTAATTCGCGTAAAACACTGAACTGGAAAACGTAAAAATTCCAAAACTTTTGGAATTGTCGTAAAATGAGAGAAATTCATATTTCTATTGTTTATAGTGTTTTATGGACATTTCGGGATGCTGGAATGACGTTTAAACTTAAAAGTAAATCTCGGACACGGTTTTGTGATTTTTGTAGAAATGATCCGACGAGTGTCAAACTCTCGGATATCATTAAAATAGTTTAACTTACGAGAATATGAAATAAAAATTTCGGGAGTGAATAGTGAAAGTGAATAGTAAAAATGAATAGTAATCTGAAAATTCAAATTTTTACATTTAGCAAAATAAGCTAATGGAAACTGACTTAAACTATTTTTTTTTTTTTTTAAATATAAAAAAAACCTAAACCCTAAAAAAGTTTCTCTCTTGGCGATTTCAGCAGCCTTGTAACCCAAATCGATCTGCTTCAATTCTTCCTATTATACACGTTTGTATTTAATCTCTTTATTGATATTAATCTATTAACGTGCAAGATATTGATTGGTGTGGGTAGCAAGGCTGTTTTACCATATTATTTTAATCGTCTTTTGTGGATTAATACTTGAATTCTACTTTTCTCTACTGATCATGGGATGGTGGATTAAAGTACATATTCTTACCACAATTGTTTATGGTTAATTCAAATCGCTTAAGGTTTTCTGTACGCTGATGGTTTTATTTAATTGCCGATCGTGGGTCGGTCCCTATTATAGGATCGATTTATCTATTTGGTGTGTGGGGTATGGATTCTTTAACGCCTATAAAACCTTTTCAAGGGTTTTGATTTAACGATTTGCTGGTAACCTATTTGGGTTCATGTGGAGGCTGTTCTTTAATTGCAAAATCCAAGCCGTTGGTTTGGTATTATTACGTTTTGGTTTGCTGCTGGTGCTTAACTCAAAGCTTTACTCGTTTAGGGTTTAGTTTTTATTCAAATTGCATGTAACCCGTTTAGGGTTTTGGAGTATACAAGTGCGTTTGATTTGTGGAATTCACGCTGCATGTTATCTCATCTTTGGGATTGTTTTGCGACTGCATGTTCATGATGATGTTAGTGTTTGTAAGTCCTTCATGGTTCAAGTGGGTTTGTGAGAGAGATGGAAGTGCTGCTGCTGTTCGCTATTGGAAGTTAAGTTTTATTCGTTTCTTATTCAAAAAACGTTTGCAATCATTGTTGTAAGTTAGGATTTGCCAACCCTATTTTCGTCTATGGCTGATCAAGATACATTGGAATTCATTCTTAGCTTGAGTTTCATCACATTGAAACTTGTAGTAGATGAGGTATTGGATCGAGTTGTAGTGCTTGTTTGGGTTTATTTACCCTTGGATTGTTGCATGGTACCCTTGTTCTTGCTGTTTTGTTTATCGTGGTGTCCTTTTCATGGGATATTAACGTTTTGGCTTTGGAAGGGGATCATGGCATGAAGGTTGTTGGGCAAGTTGGAGGATTCTTCATGGAAGTTAAGGTGGACCGCCATAGTGATATTGAAGGCTCAAGTGTTTTCTTGAATAATATTGTAATTTTTATTTACTTTTGTCATTATTGGTAGGTTCATTTTATTGTAAGTTATAAGAATGGCTTGTCATTCTTATATTCGAGTCTGTAAGTGTCCTAAGGGACTGAGGTGAGGGACATCACCCTCATCCTATTGTACCTCAACGTTTTTTGGTGTAATGCATTTTATCGGGGTGAAATAAACCCTTTTACCCAAAAAAACTGACTTAAACTAAGAATTTGTGAAAACTGACTAAAAATGTGTAAATCTATGTAATATTGCTAAATATAACTTCTAAACTAACACCTGGATTAAACTAAAGCTTAATGAATGCAACTTATTGACCAAAACCTGTTGTATCTTCAAAACTAACCCTATCCTAAACACCCCTTTAAATTGACTGTTATAGATTTAAAACTGACTTTAGCTACAATTTTGATTAGATCTTAACAGAAACTAAATATTATGATTAAATAACTTATCTAAAACTGTTTTGACAAAATTGTAAATGCTGAATCAATAAGCTATTACTAAGACCAATTTTTTTTTTTTTTTTGATTTTTTAGATTATTATAAGAAAACTAGAACAAAGTAAGATCAAAGCAACAAATAAGGAACAAATAGCAAGTAATATGGGATTGCATTAGGTCTTGGGATATTAATGTTGATTGGTATCACCTGGTATGGTTTTCTCATCGGATTCCGAGACATGCATTTCATTTGTGGTTAGTTATGAAAAGGCGGTTACGGACTCAAGATTTGATTAGGCATCATGAGGCTTCTAATCTGGACCCGTTGTTGTGTCCTCTTTGTAAGATGCAACCTGATTCTCATGACCATCTTTTCTTTGCGTGTTCGTATTCTATGCAGGTCTGGAGCTCGTTGAAGTTGTATGCTGGTTTTAGCTCGTTACCTTCGTCGTTGGATGATATTGTTCATTCTCTTATTGTGTCGGCTAAATCAAGGTCTGTTCGGAGCGTTGTTTCTAAGCTTTTATTTGCTGCCACGTCTTATTTTATATGGCAAGAAAGGAACAGCCGGATTTTCAAGAAGCAAATTAGATCAGAAGCTCAAGTTGTTGATTTAATCAAGTCCACGGTTCGGTTGAAGCTTCTCACATGCAGGTTTAAGAAGACGACGAACGTGGTTGATCTCGTTCGTGTGTGGAAGTTGCCCCTTCTCTTATGCATCATTGATGTCGTGTTTTTCTATTGAGTTTGGGTTGTTGCTTATTGATGTGTTCTCTTTGGAAGTTGCTTGGGGCATGTTGGATTCTTCGTTGGAGATTCAAGTGAGAGCTGTACTCTTTTTTCCCTACTCCAAGGTTTTTCCCACGGGTTTTTTCTTGGAGAGGTTTTTAAGGAGGCAGTCTCATTTGATTCATCAATCTCCTTCGAATCAGCGTGGGGATAAGTGTGGTGATTCATGTTTCATTCGTTGGAGGTTTCCTATTGGAGTTCTAGTTATTGTATGTTTCTAGTTTTTTCGCTTTGTGGCATGTCACAAGCGTTTAGTTGGTAGTGGTTGTTCAAGCGATTGCGTGAGGTTAATGTGGTACTTCTGCCACATTCCATTGTTCTTATACTGTTTTTGTGATTAATATATTTTGCCAGGGTGAATCCCTTTTACCCAAAAAATAGAATAGCAAAAAGCAGTTAATAAGCAAATTAAGCTAATACTGAAATTTAAAGGAAACTTACTTAAGTCCTTGCTCAAAACATGTCAAAATTAACAATCTACAAGCTCTAGCTTGTCAAAGACAACTTAGTGAGACCCATAAGCCCATCCATTTCTGGCTTATCATCCAAATCAACAATCTACAAGCTCTAGGTTGATCGGGTAGGATAGTGGGTTTGGTGTCGGGTAATATGGGGTATATGTAGTGGATCCGGGTAAGGTTTATTAAAAGGGGTGAAGGGCTTTTGGTTGCGCTGGGTTGATTTATTTGTGGATTGGATTTGGTTTTGGTTTATTTCAAGGTTATCAAGATCGCGATCCTACCTAGGATCGTTTTCGTCTCCGCAAGATCGGGATCGTAGGATCGAATCGAGATCGTAAGATCCTACAAAAATGTGACTTTTTTTTATAGCAGTTGTAGTTATATATAGTTCAACATGAAATTCGATCAGAATAATCAACTTAAATGGATATGAATGAGAATTTAAAAGTTCATTTGTCCTGCTAATAATGCAATACATGCAATTAGTTCATGTTTCAAACCATTACTTCAATGATTTGGGTACAAAAGAAATACGACTACAAGAGTCGTATATGATAAAAATTATTTGAAGTTTTAAACATCATAACCTAAATATCAAAAACTCAAAATTCTAAAGCATTAGTAATCAATGATCAGTATGACTTCAAACGGTGCATTAACTTCGTTTGATGTGCTTATAAGATAATAACTCACTTTAACATTTTTGTACTCGTACTTAATTTCTTTCTTTGTAGTGACAATGGCTTTAAAAATGGGTCAAATGAACTTATTTTTATGTTTAATAATAAAAGTTAAGTTTTTTAGTAGGATCGGAATTGATAGCGATCCTACGATCTTACTAGCTATCTTACGATCTTACTCCGATCTTATGGTGTCTCCGATCCTACTCCAATCTTGCAAGGTTTTCTTGTGTAGGACATGGTTTTGAAAAGGGATCCGGTTATAGGAAGTAGTATTAGTTTAGGATTATTAGGTTTAGGTTAAATATTTCCAAACGGCTATTTTTACCAAGTGATATAATCCAAGGACCAATGTTGCCAGTTTTGCAAAGTACTTCCAAGGGCCAATCTTGAATACTTGAGCATAATATGAATCCACTTGGTAAATTTCTTCCCCGGCCTTGGCTTTTTGATACTCTTTCCATTTCTCGTGCTCGGTTTTGTCGGTTTGTCTTTAATTTTGTCCCTTTTTCATATATCCGAACCTACACATGCATAAACACAAAAACAAACATACATTTGACATTTTTGGGCCAGTTTTGGTCTTTTAGGTCTGTTTTTGGTAAATAAAAGCTATTTGAAATAACACATATCAAAATCCCTCAGACTAAGGTATTGCCATGTCCTCACACAATGTCATCAACTCACATTTTCAAAACCAAAAATTTTGAACCTCTTTTTAAAAACTTTGAAAAAGTAGTAAAATGTTCAAAAGAGATTTATAAATCCTTAGTTCTAAAAATGCCCCGTTTTACCATTTTATTCATACGTATTACTCTTTTTTGTACTTTTTTCATTGTGACGGTATGTTGACCTTCATTATTTATCAATAACTTTTAGGATCATCGAGTAAGAAACACATCTCATAAAGAAGTAACCATACGGATAAAATTCATCGTCCTTGAATTTTAACGAGTCGCCAAACCAAGCTTAAAAACGAAATAGACCAAAAAAAACTCTCTCTAAGCGATTATTTTAAACCCCACTTCCCTAATCATTTTTTCCTAAAATCTGCCTAATTGTTTGTGTTTCTTACATCAATTCTGGTTTAGTTATTGATTAACATCATTGTTAGTTGTTTTTCTATTGGATTGGAGTTTTGTTGCACAAGATCTGGTGGTTTTTAAGGAATCACTATCTCAGGGTTTATAAAATCATTTTGGTACGGCCCTACTATCCTAATCGTTTTTTTCCCACCAACTCATCTCCAAATCTCTGGTATTCGTGCATCAATCTGATTAAGTGAGTTATTCACTTTGATTATAATGTTATGAGGATTTAAGGTTTGGTTGGAATCATTTTTTTAGGGTTGTTTGGAATCGTTTATTTTCTTTAAACCCTAACCGACCTTATTATTCATCATTCTTTTTCTGAAGGGTGATCATTTATATTAGGGTTTAAGTAATAGCCGATATAATTGCTATATTTAATTGACTACATTGTTTTGGATTGCTGGTGGTCTTACGATTAAGAACCCTAATCTAGGGTTTTATTCAGATTACGTTTTGTAAGTAAATCCATTTTTTGGTTTTTCGATATTGGAAGTTATTGAAAGTGGGTTTTAGAGAGATGGAACATAATATGATTAATCAAAAAAACCCTAGAAAAAGTTCTCTCTCTACTTTGGCGATTTCCAGCCACCAACAAACAATCCATTCTGTTGTAATTCTTCCTATCTCATACGTTATCTCTAGTAATCTTTTGTGATTACTAGACTAAGGCTATAAAGATCTGAATGGTTTGTTTATTATTTTTATTGTCATATATTCAAGTAATCTCCATATCTAGTGCAAAGTGGGTCGGTGGTACATTGTGATTCAACTGATTCTTCTATGCTTTCTTAATTATTTAAGGTTCATAGTGGGTCCGTGGATTTAAAAATTATTTATCATTGCACTAGTTTGGTTTTTTTATCTCAATCGCTAATGGTTTTTAATGATCGCTGATTGGCTCTTTGCTTTTAATTCCCAACATCTAATCGTGGGTCGGTGCCTTCATTGTTCGTAAGCGGGTTTAATAATTGGAGACTATTGGTGTTGTAATACCTCAAATTTTAAAACAAGCAAAATGACCAAAATGCCCATAAGTTTAAAAAATTATAATAATACTTAAATAATACCAAGAAAACCCTATAAATTTGGAATTTGGCAACATAAGATCAAAATAAATTATGTAAGATAAAATATGTCACTTTTGTAAAAGTGAAAAAAAATAAAATTCTATATAAAAATATTATGGGCTAGGTTATATATAATTAATTATATATATATATTATTTATAAAATAGAAAGAAATCCCAAATATCACGTTATTTTTCCAGCCAAGATAAGTATTTTATATCCTTGTATATATAAAAAAACGTTCATATATTTTAGAAACCCTTTTGTCGACTTTAAAAACCCAAACCGAATCCCTAAATCCCATTTAGTCGAATAAAACTTTTCCACAGCTCCTAAGTATTTTTCCTGGTCTTTTACAAGTCAAAATAAGGTGTGAAAAATATTGGTTTCGAGTGTGAGTCAATTGTGTGAGCTGGGGGTTTTTAATTGTGTCGGTTTTGTGCTAGCAAGAAGGAAAATTCGTGCTGCTTCATCTATACGTTCCATAATCTTTCTTGTATTTTTATAACATCCTAAATATCATATATGATCTGTATAAAATAGTAGAATCGAATCATGCAAGCTAATTCTCATCGTATAAATTATATAAGCTTAAAAACCCTAAATCAACTAAAAGATTTGTAAACATTCATGCCAATTTTGTAAACTTTGTATATAATTTATTCTGGTCTTTTATAAGTCATATAACTTCAAAAAAATATGTTTTGTAATTTTCATATCCTAGATTAACTTGTGGGAATTAATTTGTAATCGGTTTAATTAAGAAAAATAAAATAAAAAAAAAAGAAATCGAAAAAGGGTTAGGGTTTTGTTATTTAACCTGGTATAATTAATGTGTTTTAAGGTTGAAATTAATGTTAGTAATGATTGGGGAAATTTAGGGTTAGGGTTTGATAAGTGGAAAAGGATTCGAATGGTTTTGTAAAAAAAGAAAATGGTGTATTTTGTAAATATGGAAACTCGAGGGTTAATTTTATATACTCTAAATTATAAGGGGTAACTTTTATAAAATAAGTAGAGGGATATAAAATGTAATTTTGATATTTAAAAGGTTTATTTGGTATACTATATAATTAAGGAGTGCAAATTGTAATTTTGTAACTTAAAGGGTGGAAAGTGTAAATTACTAAAATACAAGAATTAATTCATAAAATATGAAAGTTATGGGACTCACTTGCATAATATGTAAAACTTGTGAAATTTATAATTACAATGCCATACTTTAATGTAAGTACACTTAAAACCATAAAACCATATTAACAAGTTATTAAATATTTAACCTAAATATTTTTGTAAACTCTAGAACTAATATGGAATATGAAAAAGTAAATGATTAAATAAGATATTAACGAGTA
The DNA here is from genome assembly GCA_030686995.1 of Artemisia argyi. NCBI lineage: Eukaryota > Viridiplantae > Streptophyta > Magnoliopsida > Asterales > Asteraceae > Artemisia > Artemisia argyi. The sequence goes on along the minus strand of CM060707.1, from coordinate 91,940,278 downwards.
ACACATCATGTGTAGATTTCTGAAGAAGAGTACTATTCCGTTATTTGATCATTCTACTTCTGTCAGCTTTGCTTTTGAGGTACGGATGTTCTGACCTTACTATTAAGGTTTCCTTCGTGATTACAACCTCTGTTATGAACTTTCTGTTTTAAAACTTCTGATTTGAACCTTTGCTATGAACCTTTTGTTTTTGAACCTATGACATGAAAACTTTGTTATCTGAACCTTCTGTTATGACAACTATGTTTTGAACCTTTAATTATGAACCTTTTGATTTCATGAGCTTCACTAGGCATGGGGGTTCCATGTCCGTGTCAGGGATGCACCTCTGACATGACTCGAGGGCAGTAGAGTGATGTTCTGCCACGTCCCTTGGTTTGACTGTAAATGTTTAAGTGTTAGGAAGGGGCGTATGGATGCATCCTAGATCTGTTTCTGTTTCTCATATGATATGGTATAATATGATATGATATGATTTGTCTGGTGAATGTGGCTGTGTGTGCAATACATTTCCTTCACAAATTCTAGGAGCTAGCTACTCCATTATGTTTCCTAATGTGTGAATTATGATTATGATAAGTTATCTATTTCTGAGCTCATGGTATTATTATGGTTCTGACTCTGTTCGTACAGGACTGTATGAATTCCTTACCTAACCTATACATTTTACTTCCGTAATATCCGTTATACCTAAATATGTTTTCACAAAAATATAGCATTTATACTTCAGCATTTATTTTCAGTCATTTATTGTTATATCCATTCACTGGGCTTTTTAAGCTCAGCCGCATTTTCTTTCACCGCGGCAGGTATTCAAGCTAGCTTTGGGATGTTTCTGGGATTGAGAGTAGAGTTGAATTGAAGATTCTTGACCATAGTTATTTGAAGTAAGTTATTTATTTAAGACTTCCACTTTTGATCTGTTCTGTTTGTTCTGATGTAAAACCATATTGTTGTGAAACTTTTACCCTTATCGGGTTGGGGTGTTACAATTTATGGTATCAGAGATAGGTTTGATCGGCGGATTCATAACCCGTAGAGCTTAGGCTATGACCTGTGAGTATTAGGCTTTGCACCATAGAAATTATGAAACAATCTTTGAGGAATTTACTTTAGGATTTCCCTATATGAACCTTAAGTTATGACTGGTGAGGATTGGGTAGATTAGAATATTGATTTAAGTAGCATCGTTTTCGCATCACTCTGATTCGTGCATCGGCCTTTAGTTAAGATAAGATCATTCTTTCCAAGATTAGGAAGTTATGCACAACCTAAAGTCCAGTAACCAAGTAAGTTTAGAATGTCTTGAAAATTAATGATTAAGTTTCACACCATTTAAGTTTCATTTTATGATTCTGATTTCCATATCTGATAATCAGTTTGACCATTTGGAAGATTATTACAATCCTAAGTGTTTGATATATTCTGTGAATTCTTCTGCTTATGTTAGGTATATTAAGTTTTGATACTATTTGATTTTACATGAACCTTTTCTATTCCTATGAGAGATCTGGAAGTTATTAGTCACGAGTATAGGAAATTGTTCACTCCATTATGATAATGAAACTATGTTTATTAAGGGTTTTCTTTGGAAGGTATAATTTTGACAATAGTTAGGTATAGATTGATTTCCTAGGTTCTTTACGTTAGCAATGATTAGGACATCATTTGATAATGAGGAAGATTGACACTGGTGTGATTGAATCATTAGACTATTAAGTACTCTTTTGGAAGTTTATTATTATGATAATTCTGCGTATGTTCGTTAAGTTGATGGTTATGAGCATTTTGGTGAATTTGGAAGTATTGGTGCTCTAAGATGATAGATATGTTAGATTTAGGATATTTTCTGATACGTTTCATTTTCCGTTCAACCTTGTGGATGATAATTGATTCTGCTAAATCTTGGGAAGAAGAGAAGAATTGTTAGGTTACCATTAGGTTGTTTTATTCACGACTTGAGCTAAAGTATGGTCGCTATGAAGGTATATTTATATAATGCAAATATTATGACGCCTGGCCAACGTGATAATATTTCCATCGTATAAAGTACTTTCATTGTGAGCATATGATATCTTGGGAAGTGATTGAGAAGCATTAGACTTTTGCTAGTTGAATTATTTACAATAAGTGAGACTTTAGGATTTATTCTATTCGTCTGTGCTCCGTTTTCATCGTTAGATATCTGAATAAGTTTGAATTTTCATCGTACGTTTGCTGATCGTTGTTCATCCATTAAGAATTTTAGAAATCATTATAGAATTTCTTATCGTCTGAATTTCCGCACTCAATCTGTTTTATGATATTAGTTATCTGTTGCTGGCACGCATTCGTTGAACTGAATTATGATCTGTTTTGAATAAGATATGAAGTTATGAATTATGATAAGGAAGATCTGTCTGTCTATTAGAATCTGTTAGAAAGGTTATTCTGAATTAAGGTTATTTCTGTAACTAAAAGATTCTGTGTTCGTTCCGTTCTGGCAATTTTTGCAATCTGATTTGTTTCTGTCTACTCTGCTTATTCAATTTTCGAGGACGTAAATTTCTTTCTAGAGGGGAAGAAGTTGTAATACCTCAAATTTTAAAACAAGCAAAATGACCAAAATGGCCATAAGTTTAAAATTTTGTAATAATACTTAAATAATACCAAGAAAACCCTAAAATTTGGAATTTGGCAACATAAGATCAAAATAAATTATGTAAGATAAAATATGTCACTTTTGTAAAAGTGAAAAAAATAAAATTCTGTATAAAAATATTATGGGCTAAATTATATATATATTATTTATAAAATAGAAAGAAATCCCAAATAATTAGGAAACTTATACATTATCCAAATTTGGACTTACCACATTATTTTTCCAGCCAATATAAGTATGTTATATCCTTATATATATAAAAAAAAACGTTCATATATTTTAGAAACCCTTTTGTCGACTTTAAAAACCCAAACCGAATCCCTAAATCCCATTCAGTCGAATAAAACTTTTCCACAGATCCCAAGTATTTTTCCTTGTCTTTTACAAGTCTAAATAAGGTGAGAAAAATATTGGTTTCAAGTGTGAGTCGATCGTTTGTGCTGGGCGTTTTTAATTGTGTCAGTTTTGTGCTAGCAAGAAGGAAAATTCGTGCTGCTTCATCTATACGTTCCATAATCTTTCTGGTATTTTTATAACATCCTAAATATCATATATGATCTGTATAAAATAGTACAATCGAATCATGCAAGATAATTCTGATCGCATGAATTATATAAGCTTAAAAACCATAAATCGACTAAAAGACTTGTAAACATTCATGCGAATTTTGTAAGATTTGTATATAATTTATTCTGGTCTTTTATAAGTCATATAACCTCAGAAAAATATGTTTTCTAATTTTCATAGTCTAGATTAACTTGTGGGAATTAATTTGTAATCGGTTTAATTAAGAAAAATAAAATAAAAGAAAAAGAAATTGAAAAAGGGTTAGGGTTAGGGTTTGTTATTGAACCTGGTATAATTAATGTGTTTTAACTTTGTAATTAATGGTAGTAATGATTGGGGAAATTTAGGGTTTGGGTTTGATAAGTGGAAAAGGATTCGAATGGTTTTGTAAAAAAAGAAAAGGGTGTGTTTTGTAAATATTGAAACTTGAGGGTTAATTTTATATACTCTAAATTATAAAGGGTAACTGTTAGAAAATAAGTAGAGGGGTTTAAAATGTAATTTTGATATTTAAAAGGTTTATTTGGTAAATTATATAATTAAGGAGTTCAAATTGTAATTTTGTAACTTAATGGGTGTAAAGTGTGTTAATACAAATATCGCTTAAAAACGTTATTTATATTTTTCGATTTTTGCTAAGTTTTGTTAATGACAAAGTATGAACTTTAGCTAATAGTAAATCATCACTTTAGTGTTTAAGTCTTGTTTAACTAAGGTTTACATTTCCTTTTAAACAAAACATTGTTTTTATTTCTTAAATTAGAAAGTGTCTTGTCACATCACATTTATTTCTTTAAATAGAAATATCACATCACATTTATGGTAAGTTTGTCAATATACATTTATGGAAAGAAAGTGTGTTTGACTAACCATAAGTTTTCTTGTCCAAGTTTATGTTTGACTAGTGTTTATGTGATGTGACCTTGTTTGGTTTGGAAGATTTATTGCAAAACCAACTGCAGCCTTGACGAAACCCTGGGGGTACACGGGCGGAACCCATCTGAGGGTTCCACCGTATCCGCCAGACCTACAGAATGTTTTGCTATAAATACTAAACCACTTGTTAGTTTTGAGTCATCACTTTAGGACATATTTTCATATACTCTCTCAACTAACTCAGTAACATTTGACTTGTGTGATCCTCTTATGTAGCAAGGGACTTCACAAGATCATTCAAGAAGTTACAAGCTTCAACTCTAAAATACATAGTGTGTCGGGAGTTGTTGTACCCTTGTAAAAGAACTAACGGGAGTGGTTGTACCCTTGGTAAAGAACTCGACATCTAGCTTAGTGTCGGTAAAAGTGTAAGCGACGATGGGAGTGGTTGTACCCATGTAAAAGAACTCGACATCTAGCTTAGTGTCGGTAAAAGTATAAGCGATGCTGTAAAGGTTTCTCCACCGGGAAAGGAGCTTGTTGATTAGTGCTTATAACTCTCGAGTTGGAAACTCGAGGCGTGGATGTAGGGCAAGGAAAAAGAGTCCTTGTAGCCGAACCAAGATAAACAATCGTGTTGTGGTTTGATCGTTTCTTTCTTTATCTTTGCTTATTACATATTGTCTTTAGTTATAATTTTTTTTTTGGTAAAGGGGTTAACCCCGGTAAATATATAACCAAAAAATCGTTAAGTACAAATGGAATGTGGCTGAAGTACCACATTAACCTCAAGCAAAAGCTTGATGAACAAGAGTTTATGACAGGCCATAAACATCAAACCTAGCTATATTACAAAGCACCTAACTAGGTATAAAAACAAGAAAAATCTTGAATCAAGCGAACGTCCCGCATCCATCCATAAGCACGAAGGGAGCAAGGTGACCCAGGCAGTTTGCCTCCTTAAAAACCCTTTCCAAGAAAAACCCGTAGGGAAAAACCTTGGAGTAGGGAAAAAGAGTACAACCCTTACCTGGCACTCCCTTCGTGAAAATAACAAGCACTTGGAATCTTCCATTTATCCAGCAGTAGACGAGACCGATTGGTTAACTTCTTGAACTTGAAGGTAACCAGCTTCAACCGAAGGGTAGAGACAATAACTTGGACCACCTCATCAACAGTAGACTTCTTTTTATTAAAAAGCCTAGAATTACGTTCCATCCAAATGAAGTATGTTGTAGCCGCAAGCACAAACCGAGAAAGAATGCTAACAACAGAACGCCCTTAGCAATAGGAATAATGAAGGCAATAGCATCAACCAGCAAAGGCGAGATAGCATCCATGCCAGCTAAAGATCGAACCTGTAGCCAAACCTGCAAAGAAAATGGACACTCAAAAAACAAGTGAGTGTGAGAATCCAGAACAGTATCACAAAGCGGGCACCTAAGGAGACTTAAATCAACATTAGGCCCAACATCCGATTCCCGCAGCCTATCTTGAGTTTTCAACTTCTGCCTAATAACAAGCCATAAATGCACCGCATGCCTAGGGATACAATGAGGAAACCACGGAATTAGAACCCAATCGACTTGAACAGCTCTATCACGAAGGGATTCCCAAGCTAAAGCAACCGAAAAAGGCCTAACATTGCCATCCAAGTCCCTCCATAATAAACTATCATCAGCATCATCCACTAGATTAGGAACCGGGAGATTAACTAAATCCGGAAATCTAGAATACCAATCAGCAGGCCATCTCCAAGAACCATTAACAATAACATCATAAACAGAATCCGATAATGTAAGCCCAGCCCGACTAATGTCTCTAGGGGTGATAATATTGCGAAGAGGGCTAATCTCACACCACATGTCAAACCAAACAGAAGTAGACCTACCATTTTTGATCATATGCCAAATAAACGGATGTACCTTGGGTCTAATAGCAAGTAGCTTACGCCAACCCCAACTAACATCTCCCAAGCAAGGAACATCCCAAAAACTCCTTCTACGAAGTTTGTAAGAATGAATCCATTGAACCTATAAAGACTCTTTATGAGTTAAAATACTCCAAATATGCGTAGTCATAAGAGCAATATTAAAATCAGCCAGTCTACGAATACCAAGACCACCTTCACTTTTAGGCATACAAACAGAATCCCACGCCACTTTAGCCTTACCTTTTTTCATTTCCCCTTGACACCATAAGAAACCCCTCATGAGCTGCTCCAAGTCATGAACAATACGAGCAGGAAGAATGAAAACAGAAGCCCAATAAATATGCATCGAAGACAACACGGATCTGATCAATTGAAGCCTACCTGCCAGCGAAAGAAACTTATTACGCCAATCATTCACTCGCCCTTCTAATTTCTCCACAAGAACCTTACAATCCCTATAAAGAAGCCGAGACGAAATGAGAGGAACACCCAAATATCTAACCGGAAGAGAACCCTCTGCAAATGGCATAGACTGAAGAATCATTGCTTTCAAGCCACTAGGAACATTACAGAAAAAAGCAGTACTCTTGGGAATACTCGGGACAAGACCCGAAACATTCTTGAAATCCTCCAAAGTTTGCATAATAACATTAACCGATTCAGGGTGGCCTCTAGAGATTAAGAAAAGATCATCTGCAAAACAAAGGTTAATAATACACTGCTGCTCACATAAATGATGAAATTGAAACTCCGCCGTATTAGCAACCTTTTTCTAGAAGAATAAGGGTTAAAACCTCCATAACCAAAGTAAACAAGTAAGGAGATAACGGGTCACCCTGCCGAAGACCTCGCTTACCTTGGAACCAGCCATGAAGATCCCCATTAACACATATGGAATACGATGTAGTAGAGATACAAACCATAATCCAATCGACCATTTTAGGATGGAACCCAAAACCAATCAGAATAGACCTAAGAAACGCCCAATCAACCGTATCAGATGCCTTTTGAATATCCACTTTAAAAGCACATCTAGGCGGACCTCTCCCTCTATGATAATTCCTCATAAGTTCTTGTGTAAGCAGAATATTATCAGAAATACGCCGCCCAGGAACAAACGCAGATTGGTTAATGCAAACCAGATGACCAAGGCTATCCTTAACACGATTAGCAATTATTTTACTAATGCATTTAAACAACACATTGCAACAAGAGATAGGCCTATAATCAGTAATCTTAGACGGGGTAGATACTTTAGGAATCAGAGATATAATCGTGTGGTTAATTTCCTTAAGAAGCTTACCATTAGAGAAGAAATCCCGAATAGCACTCGAAACATCAGTCCCCACAACAGTCCATGCTTTCTTAAAGAAAGCAGCAGTGTACCCATCCGGACCAGGAGCTTTATCATCCCCCATCGAGAAAATGGCTTCCCTAATTTCAGAATCCATAATATCTCTCACCATAAAATCAGCCATTTGAGGATTAAGAACATTAGAGAATAAAGTATGATCATTAAGAGGGGAACAATCCCCTTCAATACCCAGAAACTGCTCATAATGAGAAACAAAATCCCCAGCAACTGCACTTCCTTCATACAAAACATTAGCCGCATCCCGAACCACTTCAATTCTATTGCGAGCACTTTTACTTTTAACAACACTATGAAAATAAGCCGTATTAGAATCACCTTCCTGAAGCCATTGAACTTTAGATTTTTGCTTTAAAAACCATTCCTCATCTAAAATTGCCTCCTTGAAAGCAAGAAGATAATGAGCATGATCTTCACGAAGGGCTGAATTAAACGGGTCTTTATCAATAGCACTTTGGACCTCATCTAACTCCTTACGAAGAATATTAACCCTATCATGAAGATTCCCTTGATTATACAAAAGCTTACGAAACGAAGATTTCAGCCCCTTCAAACGTTTAACAACACGATACATAGCACATCCATTAACACCAAGATTCCACCCCGAAGTAACAGTATCAATAAAACCCTCTTTATGCACTAAAAAATTAGAGAACTTGAAAGGTTTAGGTTTAAGCTTAGCCACTTGAGGAATACGAAGAACACAAGGAGAATGATCAGAAATACGGTAAGGTTGGAAAATAGCAAACGAACCTGGGAAATCATCACCAAACTTTAAATTACCCATAATTCTATCAATTTTCTTTAACGTACCATTAGAGCCTCTTGGTTTTTGATTCCATTTAAAATGCAGGCCCGTACTATTAACATCCGAAACCTCCATATTCAAGACACATTCTTTAAATTCACGCATAGCAATATCAGGAGCATAACCACCACACGAATGATCCTCCAAATTAAGAGCAGCATTAAAGTCACCCAATAACACCCATGGTCTACTACGCATGAAATTAGCATAACTAACAAGGTTACTCCAAAGCGCTCTCCGATTAACATAATAATTATCTGCATAAACAAAAGAACAAAAAACGGTTTTGTTTTCATTACGAACATTAACCTGCACATGCATAACTTGGTTAGTAGAAGCCATAACGATAACATCAACAATATCATCATTCCAGCCAAGAATGATACGAGAACCCTTAGTACAAAGATTCCCATTAGACGTCCATTTCCACCTATGACAAACCTTACGACAAGTATCGTACACACCCGACGCATCCACATGAGACTCCAAAACAGCACACACACTAAGGTTATTCTCATTAACAACCTGACGAACCTCTTTTTGTTTAGGGGCACGGTTCAGACCCCTTATATTCCATGAAGCAATACTAAACACCGGGAACATTGAGAACGGAAGTGCTTGCCCCCGATTGATCAAATAAATTACCATATTCATCAAAAACATTAACAACCTCCTCCTCATCAAGCTTTGTATCCTCCTGACCACCCTCATCCATAGCCAAAGCATCAAAGGGATTAGAAGTGGAAATATTAGCATTCGATTTAGAGGAGCTTACCTTAGTAGTTTGGTTGTTTGTTGTAACATTCTCTTTATGAGACGGGCTAATACTCTCCTTGGACTGAAAAGTACTACTTGATGAAACGACATCCACCTTTTCAAGGGGAGGACCAGAAGTACTAGCTACACCTGCTGGTGGTTGAGATGGAGTTGCAACAGCTTTAGGTCTATAATACATGTTCTTACCCACAGGGAACCCTTTAGCAACATTATTATCCTTAACCATACCCTTCTTTTTATTTTTCTTTTTTCCCACCATTTGAAAACCATCATCATCATTAGATTTCTCCACAACTGGTGCAGGCATAACTTTCTTAGGACAACAATCTGTGGAATGACCAAATATCAAACATACATCGCACCTAGGAGGTTTCCATTCATACTCTACCCGGATTATTTCAGACGTGAATCCAAGACTGTCCACAAGGGGAACACCAACTGTAATTGACTCCTTAAGATCAGCATGAGAATCAATCTCAATTAAACATCTAGCAAAACTGCTTCTTCCCCATGAATCAATACACATCGCACTAGTATAAGAATCAAGCATTATAGGAGTACCTAAGTGCATAGCAATAATACTAATACCATCTTCCGAGAACACCTGCAATGGAACATCATGAAGCTTAACCCATACTGGAATACGTGTTAATTCCTCTTTCTTTAAGCTCGTATTCATAGTCCACTTTTTGAGAATAATGGGGCTGTCCTTGATCATCCATGGACCTCCTTCTAATATAGCCTCCAAACCAGCCTGAGAATCAAATTTAAAGAAGAAGAATCCATTTTCATTCATCATAACTTTTTTTAACCCATACTTTGCCCAATTGTTACGAACAAAGTATTCCACCACAGGGAACGCAATACGCTTACCGATAAAATAACCATAGAGGGTAAACTCAAATTTAGTACTAATATTTTGAACCACCTTTCGAGGAATAGAGACATCAACACCTTGAAACACATTATCCACCTTAAGAGCACGAAAATTAGGTTTAACTTTAGTATTATCTTTATTCGTACCACTTGTAGCCGCAACATAAGTTTTAGGTTGTGTATTAATGTCTCTAGATTGCACGATAGGTACAGTTGTTGAAGCAGGCGAAACATTCTCTTCATGAGCATTCACATTAGTGTGATTCGAACTAGTAATGGTATCACCCATGCTATTGACGTTAGAATCAACAAGCTTAAACCGACCAGAATTAGAAGCTACATGAACTCCATCTCCTTGAGGTAGGTTACCCGTAACACAATCCACATGCTCAATATTTTCATTAGTGCTCATTACCTGATTAGTGTTACTACTCGTATCAGCCACACCAGAATTACTAGCATCAAAGAAAATCGTATCCTTCCTACTAGGGTTCATCGTTGGACTAGGATCCAACTCACCAAGGCTAGTAGGAAAACTCGTCACATCACCCACAAGAGGATTACTAACAGCAGCAGCAGAACTTGAAACATCATTAGGGTTTCGTAAAACCCTAGTAGGCAAACGAGGTTGAGTGTTACCAGAATTCCCAAGATCTTGTTGTTTCAAATGGCTCATACGAGCCCTAAACACATCCAGATCCACATTAATCTCACCAGAATTCACCATGATGAAGAACAGTAAACAGAAAAAAACGAAACCCTAATACAATTCAAAAAGAAATCGCAAATAGAAATCAAAGAAGTACCACGTCCTCCTTCTTAAACGAGAGCCTTAAAAGGATTAAGGCATGATTAATAGCACTAGTAATAGATTAACCGACTTCCATATTGTATTTGATTCGAAAAAGAAGATGAAATCAGATAGCGATATAAGAAAACCCTAACAACCCAAAGAAAGCGATTAAGAAAAACCCTAACAATAGATCGACCTTAATCAAACCAGGCCTAAATCCACATAAAAACAATGTTAATGATGCAAAAACGAATTTAGGCAAACAAAAACACAATCGTTATACAGATTAGAACAAGATTAATGATCAAGGATTACGAATTGGATGAGATTTAGGGTTTTGGGAGAAAAATCGCCATAGGTAGAGAGAGAATCGTTTTTTTTTTTCTCTTTAGTTATAATTGCTAATCACACGTAAAGTTTTTCAAAGAATTAAACTAGTAAAGTTGTGTTTATATCTTTAAACAAACGTAAAGCTTTTCAAAGAACTAAACAAGTAAAGTTAGGATTGTTATTCACACGTAAAGCTTTTCAAAGAATTGAACATGTAAAGTTGTGTTTATATCTTTAAACAAACGTAAAGTTTTGAAGATAATCAAGTTAAAAAGTAGTAAACTATTCAACCCCCCTTCTAGTTTTCCACAATTGGCATCAGGAGCTACGTTACTCAAGATCTTTAAAATATAGTGTATTTTAAAACTTGGATCGATCCATGGATTTTGAAAATCTCAAAGAAGGGCAACCTATTCAAAACCCACCGCTATTTGAAAAAGAAAACTTCCTTGAATGGAAAAGTAATTATGAAAACTATGTGAAATCAATTGATCAAGATCTTTGGCATATTATTTCTTTTGGTGATTTCAAACCAAAGAAAACAAGTTTTGAAAACCATGTTGACTATTCTAAACTTGATAAAAATACTAAAGCTAAGATAATGATTTATAAAGCTTTATCAAGTACCAAATATGCATGAATGTATTTTTGTAAAACGGCTAATGATATTTGGAAAAATATAATCAACTTTCATCAAGAAATATGTCAAGTCAAAGATGATCAATTTGATCTTACATATGAATTAGAAGATAGACACTTAGTAGAAGTTAATACATGTGCTACCAGTTTAAATGTTTTAAATGAAGGTACAAGTGAAGATGAGTACGTGTGTCGTGATGAACTTGCTTGCGAATCATGGAATGAAACGGATGTAGACGAAGACAATGATCCGGTGGGTGATTGTAAATTTATTGAAACAACAAGCAAGGTACATGTTGAAACCAAACATTTTTGCTTTGACACATTTATCTTAGAATTTTCTAAATTAGAAAATGAGTCTAAACTTTTAGGTAACATGAACCTAAAAACTATCTTTTACAATGAGTCTTCAAAATCTTTTGTGAATAACTTTGAAAAGGAAATCTTGTTAGAAGATAAAATGTCTAGACTTGAGAGTAATGTTGAAATTGATCTAGAATGTAAATTATGCCTAGATTACAAACATGAGATTAAAAAGCAAAATGAGAAAGGAAAAATGTTAGCTAAATTTGATGAAAGCTCAAAATCTCTTGAAAGATTGTTGAGGAGTCAAAGGTTGTTTAATGATAAAACTAAATTAGGATTTAACTCAAAAGCATCATCAACTAGTAAAACTAAGCAAGTAAAATTTGTTGAACCTAGAAGAGAGAGTTAGAGATAATTCAATCTCTAATATAAACTCATGATAAAAGGATTGAGATATCATGTTCAAATATTTTATGTGTTTATCTAACCTTCTTGGATTCATAAGTATTTGAGTTTAGCTTTTCTACAAGTCAAGATTATTTGCTTTATGATTATCTTCTTGATGGCTAATCTATGGAGCTTAAAAGGTACACGTCTCTTCAACTTACCTTTCAGTGTTTCATATTGATTAGTATTAAGTTCTATCATGAGTGATACTTGTAGTTTTTACTCTAAGATAGTTATATTGTGTAAGTAACAATAAGGATTAGATCCTTTGTGATTAAAGGACTTAGACACTACTTTTAGTAGGAGATATAAGGTGTTTTACTTCTTTAAACCCTTCAGGAAAAGACACGAGTAACTCTTGAGTGAGTCTTACTTAATACTTGTCTACAAGTGAACTAACTAAGAATCTCTTAAGTGATGAGACAACCAACACTTTTGTGATGCTTGCAAATCTAGCAAAACCACAACATTTCATAGATATTTGTAGTACAACGTCTTTTGACATTATACCTTACATTTTCAATTGTGTCTTAAATTCAACCATTCTTTTGTTAAAATTTCATATAAGACACACAAAGAAAAATAAATCATTTGAATTCATTAGGATGATTGGGAGAAAATGATTTATAAACATCTAGGATTTACACATCAAATTTGACCCATAGTCTTATGATGTTGCATCTCTTGGACATTTACACTCATAGTGTTTTAAGTAAATAAACCCAAAGAGTCGAGGAGTCATTGAATTTAACATTTGATGAAAGACCACCTCCGTCTAAGATATCATCTTTGGTAGATGATGACTTAGGCGAAAGTCCAACATTGATAAGACGCGTAAGTCAAGATCAATAACAAGGAAGATGAACTATTAAAATTGAAAAACAACATCTTTTCGTCTTGTGTCAAACATTGAGTCAAGCAATATTGACAAGGTCATAAAAACTTGATTCATGAGTCATAGTAGTGATTAAAACAAATTTGATAAAAAGTGTTTTTGGACATTAGAGTAAAGCAACCATTAAAACAAAATAGATCTTTCAAAATAGTAAAGAATGTTAATCTATGAAAGACTTTTTAATAACCTAAGCAAGCTCCAAAATCAAGGGATAATCACTCAAAGACATTCCTAGTTATTCACATGTTCACAATGATTAAGTGCTTTATGACTTATCAAGAATGAGGTTAGTAAATCTGTAGGTAAAACTAAACATAGAGAAATGTTTGGAAGTATACTTGTTCTCACAACAAATAAATCCAACATTATGTTTAGTGCTTGTCTATGTGTTTTAGAGAAGATTCTAAAACAACTCCTTTGAAAGAGCTTGTTTGGATTCATCATAAGATACTACACAACTAGGATTATGGTATCCCAAAAGAACAGGAACAGAAACCATAGTGTATGTCAAATGGAATTATGTCGATAATAAGTTGATAAGAAAAGCACAAGTGGTACTTTCACTTTTATACTTACTTACCCAATGATTCTCCAAAACGCTTAAGGTTTGCAAATTAGTATCGGATGGAGAAGCACGTCAACAAGCTCCACTTGAACAAGCAAACTCGCGTCGACAACGGAATTCATCTTATCAACATTGTTATCCCTTCAACAAAGGAAGCATCGACTTTAGCGACAATCCAATCCATTATGTTCTTAATTGACATATTGTGATTCGTCATCATCACCTTGGTAAAAAAATGTTCATTGAGGAACATCTTAGCTAAGAAAGTCGTATACGTTAACCATTTTGTCAACGTTCTCACGAAACCTCTTGAATGAGAAGCATTCATTATCCCTAGACTTAGGTAAAGACTCATGAGACTTAAAACCTTAGTTTTGAACATTAGGATAAAACAACAAAAATCAATAGGAACAAGAACAAATGTCAATAGGGTTTCATTCTTAAACATTTAGCACTTAAGTTCACTTGTCTTTCACCATCATCTCATCACATTCACCTTGTGATATATCTCAGCCCATAAGATTCACAAAATGAGCAAAACTTCAAGCATCTTCCTCATAACCTTTCATCACTCAAACATCAAACAACCAATGTGAAATGAGAAACCGAGTTATCCTTTATCCTATCAATATCGAGTCATTCACCATTTCCATGCCCTCAAAGAAACCAAGAGTCAATATCATCTTCACCAATAACTCCACCTAGTCATCTTCACAAGAAAATGCCACAATGTAACCAAACAAGTATGTCATCCCCACTATAACCTAACCTATTAAGATTAAACCACCTTTCATGATACATAAACCTATGTTCACCCTTGTGTCGCTCTTTGAAACAAAGAGCAATTGTCATATCCATACTCTCATTAACATATTTGTCTATGTCATCAAAAGTCAAGTGAATTTCATTATGAAATGCGTCTCTTCCACTTTCTAGTAAGTGAAGAACACAAAGAAGATATCCAAGCTTCAAGTGTTGTCAAGCAATCACCTCCTCATTTCACATATCCACTCTCGGTCGTCAACCATACTTTACCACCGTTCACCACATTGTTAAAACAAATGAAAAACGTCATTGAAACATCACTTGCATTATAACACGTTTTTAAGCATCAAAATGAGTCAAGTTAACCGCACCTCCACATTGTTTCATATAGGCACACACTAGAACATACACATTACAATAGTCGTTTACTTAGACTAAAATGTGAAATTTTAATTTTCTAGGAATCATCATGCCTCCTCTAACTCACTACGACCACAAGGACACCATCAAGTACCTACCCAAACACCACAAAACCAAAAGGTCTTACTCAAACTCAAGTCGTTGTTTTCAAAGCCTTAGAAAAACGATAGGTCCATAAGGGTAGAACCATTGATCCATCCTTCTTAGAAGGTACAAACCTCTACACGGAACTTGCCACAATCAACTTTGAGTGTCTCTTAGAAATCAACGAGCCTATTTGTTCTAGGTTCATTTTAGAATTCTATGCATCCGTCACCCTCTCCAAGGATGAGTATGGTCGCATGTCTATTAACTTTAGGGCTAGTATTCATCAATACTCCTTTACTCTCGAGGAGTTTGCTCAAATCCTAGGTGTCCCAAACCATGGTACTTGCATCTACTCCGACTTGCACTCCCTCTCAACTCTTGACACACTCTTTGACCGCATCCATCCCTATGATACCCCTCTTGTGTCCAAAGATGAACTTCGTGACCACCTCTTCATTAGGACCACCAACACTAGGAGAACTAGAACCAGAAATGAGGTCATCAAGGACCTATATGGAATGGAATTCAATGAACTCAAGCCCCAATTCAAGAAATGGGAAGAACTCCTTAGAGCCAATGTGTCACACCCCGCCGAAGGCGGAAACACGAGGTGCAACATGATAATTAATCATCACAAAAGAGATATAAAACAATGCCATAATATACATTAAAGGAAAATTATATCATTACAACATTGTTATAGCCGACATCGGCAATTTTAGATACAAAGTTTAGTTCCCAAAAGATAGCTTTGTAATACATAATGATTAGTAGTGACATGTGAAAACTTCATTATGCATAGACCTTGAAGAAAAACTTACTGACGATCACCTGAAACGCATGAGAGAAAACGGGGCAACTATGAAAATAGTTGGTGAGTACACACAGTTTATATAATATGAAAAACCTTTTAAGAAAGTTCACAAGGCAAAGGCATTGTAAATCCACTCAGTTGCAAATCCCGCCCATACAAAACTTGCAACCTGTGTGTTCACAACCCATTGCATATAAAGTAGTATGTTTGGTAGTCAAGCACACGCAGTCATAATAGTTCACAATATAAGCACCACGTATATAATAATGTATTCCAGGCAAAGCCCTTAAAATAAATAATATGCGTCCCGTAACATAGTGAACGAGAGGTTGGCCGACCTCTAATAGCGCTATCCATATTATCTACTGATAGGTGTCGAACAATGCGAATGTACGAATAGTACATCATACAACTATTATATACAATTAAGAACGCTCCGAACATGGGAGACTTTGCACGCTCCACCAATAAGGCGAGACTTTAGGTCAAGAACGCTCCACCAATAAGGTGAGACTTTAGGTCATAGCACATACGGTTCATTAAGTTCAAAACAAGTCATAAGTTCACAATAAAGTTCAAGAGTTTGATTCAAGTTCAAAAGTTTAAGTCAAAAGAGTTCAATAAATAGTAATCAATTTAGTTCAAGTATAATTCTTGCATCCACCCCAAAACGATTAAAATAGTTAGAAAAAGGAGTTCGTGAATACTCACTGTAGTTATTAGCAGCGGATTACAACGATATAACGTATATCAAGAAGTCACGAGCTTTTAACAACGACCAAAAAATATAATAGTCGCGTTTTAGATATATACACATATATATGACGAGAAAGCACAAAATAACTTTTATAAAAGTTTTATCTACTTTTGACATTGTACACATTTTTGTAAGTTTACAAAAATATGAAAGTTTAGTTTTTATTAAAAATAGTAACAAGCCCTATTGATAGGCTACCCTAAGGTCGGGTTTATATCACTTTCAATATATCACATATTCCATAAATTATTACTTTCAAGTCATGTATAAACTTATGGATAGGTAAATGAGTCATTTTCCGATAGTGAGTCCTACCACTTTGTTTTTATATAACCGTGGTCAAATGGTTCCCATTTATGCTTAATGGTCGTGTTTCGGTTTCTAGATATAGAGTTATCCCGATTTGATCAATACACTATTTCAATCATGTAAAATATTTTGACTTGGTTCTTATGTCCTTAGAGTAGTATATAAATGTATTATCAATTCTTAGTGGTCTAAACTCTTTATTTTCTCATAACACAACTCAAATTACAATTTAAATTTCCTAGTTCAATGCAGAAAGTTTGGCAGCACACTGCAGTCCCACGGAAATGACCATAAGTAGAGTTCTACAACCCCGATTGAGGTGAGGTTTCCGGCTACGTTTAAGTCTGGATGTTTCCTACATTTCATAAAACTGGGCCGACCTCCAGAAATGATCAGAACTATGAGATTTTTCTAAATGAAATCTGGTCTGCAGATTTTGACACCTTTCGCCATTTTGGCTCTAATTTACTCATCGGGATGAGTTATAAGGTGCGCCACCCGACGAAACGATCACAAGACATAGCTCTATCACCCTATCTAATTACCTCAGGTACATAACTTACTGAGTTGTGCAGACTATTCCATCTTTGGGGCTGATTCAGAATTCAGATTCATACAACCTACTTGGGCTTGTCCTAGCTTATTTTCATGTTAAAAATCATGTGTACAATATCAAACACTTATCAAATCAGACTTATATCAACAAAATACATTTAAGTCCAGTAGTCTATTACATCCAAATTGAATGAAAACATGGAAAATAAATATAAATCTTACAATGATTTGGATGAACAATTTCAACAAATACAAGAACAATTCATCCTTAAACACCACTAATCACCGTTCAATCTTGAACCTTGTCCTCTAATCTTTAACCCAATCTTGTAAATACCTTAAACCTTGAACTTTATAACCAAGATACTTGCAAGACTTCCCAATAAAATCCTTAGATCAATCCCTTGAAAATCTTCCACTATTATCCTTTAATTGAATAAACCAACACTAGGACTTTGACAAGAATACTTAAACCTTCAAACAAGAGCACTTAGAGCTAGAAAATTTTGAGATGGAAATGTGTTGTGAGGCTGGTGCATCTCACGGCCAAAAAGAAAAGAAAACACAAGAGTTGAGTATTTTTATTTAACTGAGTTGTTAAGATAGGACCTAGTGTATCATGTAAGTAAAGTAGATTACACATAGTTTTCTTATTACATAGGGATGTGACACCACAACAAAGACCGCATAGGACGTGGCATTAGAAGAATAAAAGTGAAGATTTCATAGTTATCTTGTATTATGATGATAATTTAGAGTATAGAGGGTATAGTTTGATCCCGGTAATTACTAATATTAAGCCCTTAAGTTACGAAACTTAAAACGGGCAACATAAAAAATATAATACTTATAAAAATATTAAAATGTATCAATATACTCTGTATTTTTTTTTTGGGTAAAAGGGTTAATACACCCTGGTAAAATTTATTATCCAAAAAAACGTTGAAGTACAAAATGACGAGAGTGATTTCCCTCGCCCCCAGTCCCTTAGGACACTTACAAGACACCTATCTAAGAATGACATACCATTCTTAAAACAAACATGCACAACATGTGCAACTGACCGCCAAATACTCTAATATAAGAATGACAAACCATTCTTATAACGAATACATGAACAGAAAACTACAACGACCATAAGATTTACAAATAAAAACATCAAGTAAAAACTTGAATCTTCCCATGTCGTCATAGAAGTTCATGACCTTCAACGATGCAGCCGAAACCATGGTAGAATAGACACGCGCCAATCCACACAATAGATCCACCAACTACACCGATCTTCATTGATCCAACCAGGACCAAACCAACACTACAACTCGATCCAATACCGCATCTACTACAAGTTTCAAAATGGAGGAAACTCAAGCAAGAATGAAAAACAATGTATCTTGATCAGTCGTAGACAAACATAGGGCTAAACAACCCTAACCTGCAAAAAACGACCTACACAAGGCTGATGAACGTGAACTCACCAACATGAGGTCGTACCACATCAGCATCGATCCAACACAAAATATAGAACCCAAGTATATAGATCGAACTACCGCTAAACGATCAATAGAAATAATGAATCATTCCTATTGAACGAGTCAAGGAATTTTGAATAAGATACCCTTGAAACTTAACCTACATGCCACGATCCCCTTGCAAGCAGCCAAAATCAATATCCCATGAAAGGACACTTAAATAATCAATTCAGCAAGAACAAAGGAACCATGCATCATCATAAGATCGAATATGCAACCAACAAATACGCTCGAACAACAGCAAGAGCAAATAAGAACCAGCCACATCCAATCTATCCTTAGAATTTTTGAATAAGAACTCTAAAAACTTAACCTTCAAGAACTCGTACCATAGCAGTACCCCCTAGCTTCATACGTACCATAATAACATCATACCACCTGGTCAAAGACATAGTTCTGAAGCAAGGAACATACAACGCATGCACGAGCAGAAAATAGGGTCTAAATAACCCTAACCTACAGATACCATCACTTTAGATCTCTCCCATTAACCACGAACCACAACAACCATCAATCAGAACTCACAACCAACAATCAACCCTAAAAAAGGCTACCAGCAGCATAACGTGCAGATACACATCACACACCAGATCACAAACCCCATTAAATGTCGAAACCCTTAACAGATTTCATAACCATGAACGCATAGCAGCACCCATTCGATCAGATCCAAATAAAACGAAACCCTAAAAAAGGAATTCGTGCATGTAATAACCCAATGACCAATCAATTAAATCCAAAAGATGGATATAAAAGATATATGCCATTGGAATAGATCGTAGATCGACCAAAACCCAAGCGAGATCGTTAAAATTATAACCAAGAATAACATGCGATCAGCAAACCCTTATAACCCTAAACCGAAATAAATAGTAAATCATTAAGGATAAACCTATAACGATCTACAATATATATGAAAGAAGTCGGTTAGGGTTACTAAAGAATCGAATAAAAACCCAAATAAAGAGTCGGTTAAGAACCAACCTGATAGATCGATCTATCACCGACTAAACAATAACGTTTAGGGTTTAATAATGAGGCGAAATCCGATTATATTTAAACAAGAAAGCGTTGCCAACCACCCTAATAATAAGATCTAACCAAAAATCGTATTGCATACCCTTGAATCAAGGATAGAGAGGACGATTTGGTGTAGAAATAGGCCGGAAAATGTTTGTAGGGTGGCGGCCGGATTTCCCCTAGGGGAGAGAGAATATTTATGCAATACGATTTTTGGTTAGATCTTATTATTAGGGTGGTTGGCAACGCTTTCTTGTTTAAATATAATCGGATTTCGCCTCATTATTAAACCCTAAACGTTATTGTTTAGTCGGTGATAGATCGATCTATCAGGTTGGTTCTTAACCGACTCTTTATTTGGGTTTTTATTCGATTCTTTAGTAACCCTAACCGACTTCTTTCATATATATTGTAGATCGTTATAGGTTTATCCTTAATGATTTACTATTTATTTCGGTTTAGGGTTATAAGGGTTTGCTGATCGCATGTTATTCTTGGTTATAATTTTAACGATCTCGCTTGGGTTTTGGTCGATCTACGATCTATTCCAATGGCATATATCTTTTATATCCATCTTTTGGATTTAATTGATTGGTCATTGGGTTATTACATGCACGAATTCCTTTTTTAGGGTTTCGTTTTATTTGGATCTGATCGAATGGGTGCTGCTATGCGTTCATGGTTATGAAATCTGTTAAGGGTTTCGACATTTAATGGGGTTTGTGATCTGGTGTGTGATGTGTATCTGCACGTTATGCTGCTGGTAGCCTTTTTTAGGGCTGATTGTTGGTTGTGAGTTCTGATTGATGGTTGTTGTGGTTCGTGGTTAATGGGAGAGATCTAAAGTGATGGTATCTGTAGGTTAGGGTTATTTAGACCCTATTTTCTGCTCGTGCATGCGTTGTATGTTCCTTGCTTCAGAACTATGTCTTTGACCAGGTGGTATGATGTTATTATGGTACGTATGAAGCTAGGGGGTACTGCTATGGTACGAGTTCTTGAAGGTTAAGTTTTTAGAGTTCTTATTCAAAAATTCTAAGGATAGATTGGATGTGGCTGGTTCTTATTTGCTCTTGCTGTTGTTCGAGCGTATTTGTTGGTTGCATATTCGATCTTATGATGATGCATGGTTCCTTTGTTCTTGCTGAATTGATTATTTAAGTGTCCTTTCATGGGATATTGATTTTGGCTGCTTGCAAGGGGATCGTGGCATGTAGGTTAAGTTTCAAGGGTATCTTATTCAAAATTCCTTGACTCGTTCAATAGGAATGATTCATTATTTCTATTGATCGTTTAGCGGTAGTTCGATCTATATACATGGGTTCTATATTTTGTGTTGGATCGATGCTGATGTGGTACGACCTCATGTTGGTGAGTTCACGTTCATCAGCCTTGTGTAGGTCGTTTTTTGCAGGTTAGGGTTGTTTAGCCCTATGTTTGTCTACGACTGATCAAGATACATTGTTTTTCATTCTTGCTTGAGTTTCCTCCATTTTGAAACTTGTAGTAGATGCGGTATTGGATCGAGTTGTAGTGTTGGTTTGGTCCTGGTTGGATCAATGAAGATCGGTGTAGTTGGTGGATCTATTGTGTGGATTGGCGCGTGTCTATTCTACCATGGTTTCGGCTGCATCGTTGAAGGTCATGAACTTCTATGACGACATGGGAAGATTCAAGTTTTTACTTGATGTTTTTATTTGTAAATCTTATGGTCGTTGTAGTTTTCTGTTCATGTATTCGTTATAAGAATGGTTTGTCATTCTTATATTAGAGTATTTGGCGGTCAGTTGCACATGTTGTGCATGTTTGTTTTAAGAATGGTATGTCATTCTTAGATAGGTGTCTTGTAAGTGTCCTAAGGGACTGGGGGCGAGGGAAATCACTCTCGTCATTTTGTACTTCAATATACTCTGTATTAGTATATTATATGAGTGATAAGTGTAACGGAGTGGGTAAATATAGTTAAAACTTAGAAACATAGGTTCGAGTATACATAAAACATAAAACGTATAAAGTTTACGTAAGAATGGAAAAATAGCAAAATAGCAATAGTACATATAAAATATATCTATTAGAAAACTAAATGCCTAAAACACGTAGACTGATCATAGTCTATTATTGGTTACAAGTTAAGCTTGCGCGATTGATTTTACGTAATTACTTATTAAAGTAATATTACTTAAAATTAAAATAATAATAAGTAAAAATAAATAGTCTAATTATAGTCTGAAATGTACGAGTTGCTATACAATGTAATTAGCACCATAGGAAACCGGGATCACATCAATGTTTTCCTTTGCTACATGCTCTACTCCTTGTCCGTTAGGCAACCCATCAACCTTGCCTACTACATGACTAAGAGAATGGCCGACATTCCCGTGCAAGGTACAACGTCTATGCCGTATGGAATGCTCTTGACCAGTCTCTTTAGGTTCATCTCTCCCATTTCATCAACTCCTAGAGGTCTTCACCTAGACTAGTCTCTCATTCCACACGCTTTTGTCCCACTAAGTGATAGGAGAATCTACAAAGCCCAAGGTAAACATTTATTTTCCAACTCTAGGCTTTGCCCAACTCTAGGCTCCCACCTCTATAATACATTTTCCAACTTTTGGATATTCCAAATGAGTCCGCGGAGTTCAAGCAAACAAAGGGGATGTTCAAAAACATCGAGGATTTCTTGGAAAGCTCAAGAAGAAGATTGACCGTCTATGAGAGCGGTTGTGTAGTATTTGAACAATTTGGTCGTTTAAACATTACATGTTATGTATTTGTGTGTTGGTAAGATATTTGGTACTATTTGGAACTTGTAGGAACTAACAATGATTCAAGAAGACAACATTTGGCATGTTATCAAATTTTCAAGTTTATGATAATTTCACTAAGTATAGTGAAATTCGCTAGCCCCCGGGCAAAGTCCAATGGTATGCGTCTTTACAAGTCCAATTTTTGCATTTCCTAACCAGATATGAATTATATTTTTGTTTTTAGACGTTTTCGAAAAATTTGAAAATCGTCTCGCGGGTCAAAAATGCGGACTGCCAAGTTTTTCAGGTCTGGCAAATCTGGCGGCACCCAAAAATGGGTTCCGCCAGTGTATTTTCTAGGCAATCCAAAAATGGCCCAACGGACCAGCCGGAACCCTCAAATGGAAACCCAACAACAACCAAGTGAGCAATTAGATGATCAACCCCATCAACCATCATTGGTAGAATGGTTGGCTTACCGTTACGCTAGATTCTCTATTTTTCCAAATGATCAAGGTTTTACACACCTACAATCATTTGTGTTTCACCCCATTTACAAAGAACCAAGCTTACACCATTTTGTTCAAACAACAACCACCACAACAACAATAACTACCACCACCACAAGAACCTTCCCAACACTTTGAATCTCTATTTTCTTCGTATAAGAAAATAGAAGCATCTCAATGATCCACCACCAAGACCAACAGAACCACCACCTTTCACAAATGAAAAACCAAGGTCATTGTTTGACCAAAATGAGTCTTTTGACCACAACCAACCACCACAACAAGAGTATCACCACCCAAAACCATTTTTGTTTCACCCTATCTACAAAGACATCCATGGTCCTAAAACCAATGAAATGAGATTTATCCTAAACCACATTTTGGATCGTCTCATGTTTAGAGTCTCCAAAATGAAACAAAACCGTTTCTTTTGGAAAATGTTTCTCATCAAAACCAACAAACCAAGTGTAGAGCACCAACACCACCTCATGTTTAGAGTCTCCAAAATGAAACAAAACCGTTTCTTTTGGAAAATGTTTCACCATTTAAACCAACAAACCAAAACCGTGTCACCTCCACAACATTCAAAACAAAACCCGCTACACCCTCCAACACACATTTTCATCGTTGAACAACGTTAGCCTTGTTTTTGGAAAATGTTTATCATTAAGGAAAATGATGATTTCCTTGTAGCATTTTATGTTCTTAGTTTATTTTTGTTTTTCTTTATTTTTAAGAAGTAGGATGATGTTGTCCTAATTTCTTTTCCTTGACTTTCTAAGAGTCAAAATTTTACATGAAATGAATTTCTTTCTACTACAAGGTGTGCATTGTTTGTTGACCATTTAGGTATGATGAGTAAACTGTACCTCGCTATGGTAGCATACATATATCTTGTGTTTTAGAAACTAACCTTTCTTTTTGTAGGATCATTTTCCATGTTTTCTTTCCTTGATACTCCATTTAGGGGAGTAATATTCAAGGGGGAGCATAAGTATTGCATTATTCCGCTTCACAACTCTTAGTTGTGTTTTAGACATAAAATGCTTTCAGGACTTGTCTTGTGCGGCAACTAATTTTTTTCTTGTAGGTTCAAAATCCATGTCTCCTCTCTTGGCACTCCATTTAGGGGGAGTATCGTCCAAGGGGGAGCAAGTGCATACTTCCGCTTCGCTACTCTTCTTTTTGTTTCGACAAAAAGGAGGAGAATTTATATAAAAACTTGTTCTCATTATCTTTTTTCTTTCTAAGTCTTGCATGTCACAAACAAGTTTTAATATTAACTTTATAAGACTTAACACTAAATCTAGTGGCTTACTTATAAATAAAGTTTATGTTTTGTCATCAACAAAAAGGGGGAGATTGTTAATACAAATATCGCTTAAAAACGTTATTTATATTTTTCGATCTTTCCTAAGTTTTGTTAATGACAAAGTATGAACTTTAGCTAATAGTAAATCATCACTTTAGTGTTTAAGTCTTGTTTAACTAAGGTTTAAATTTCCTTTTAAACAAAACATTGTTTTTATTTCTTAAATTAGAAAGTGTCTTGTCACATCACATTTACATGATGTCGATTTTTTCTATTGAGGGGTGTATGGTCATCAATTCACCATGGTTTTTTCCTTATTGGATTCCAAAGAATTGGCTAGCCCACAAGTATATGGATTGTGGTAAAGGCAGTGGAATTCCATATTTGGTTCTCAGTTCACCAAAGGTGATTTTTTCTCCTAAAGAATTGGCTAGTCCTGAGCAAACGGCTACAGGTAAAGACATATCAAATCCGTTTATAGTTTCTGATTTGCTAATAAATCAGATGGTTCTCAAGTGTACCATAGTTTTCGAGCTTAAACATTTGGCTAGTCCTGAGCAAACGGCTACAGGTAAAGACAAATCAAATCCGTTTATAGTTTCTGATTTGCTAATAAATCAGATGGTTATCAAGTGTACCATAGTTCTCGAACTTAAACATTTGGCTACTCCAGTAGTGATGGCTATTGGTAAAGAGGCATCAAATCCATTATTTTCAATGATTCACCTCTCACAGGAGTTCTGCCACGTCCCTTGGTTTGGCTGCAAATGTTTATGTGCTAGGGCATCCTAGATATGTTTCTGTATCTGATATGATATGGTATAATATGATATGATTTGTCTGGTGAATGTGGTTGTGTGTGCAATACACGTCCTTCACAAATTCTGGGAGCTAGCTACTCCATTATGTTGCCTAATGTGTGAATTGTGATTATGATAAGTTATCTGTTTCTAAGCTTATGGTATTATTATGGTTCTGACTCTGTTCGTATAGGTAACTGTATGAATTCCTTACCTAACCTATACATTTTAGTTCCGTAATATCCGTTATACCTAAATATGTTTTCCCCAAAATATAGCATTTGTACTTTAGCATTTGTTTTAAGTTTATTATTGTTATATCCGTTCACTGGGGTTTTTAAGCTCAGCCGCATTTTCTTTCACCGCGGTAGGTATTCAAGCTAGCTTTAGGATGTTTCTGGAATTGAGAGTAGAGTTGAATTGAAGATTCTTGACCATAGTTATTTGAAGTAAGTTATTTATTGACTTCCGCTTTTGATCTGTTCTGTTTGTTCTGATGTAGCACCATATTGTTGTGACAATTTTACCCTTGTCAGGTTGGGGTGTTACAGGTGCATGTTCCTCCTGGTACTTAATCGCTATATGTGTTCACTGATTGGGTTCGACTGCTATTATTTATTGCATAAACAAAACCCTTTTGGATTTTTATTATCGTGTAGAAAGTTTAACATATGAGGGATCTGATCGTGACTCTGAATTTCAGGGTCTGTCTGTCGAGTTAAGTTCTAGTGTTGAGGTTCTTTATCAGATTTGGGTTTGTATATGGGTTTACGAGAGAGGTGGATGTCAAGTTTTGGGGTGTTCTTGTTCAAAAACCATCATTGATTATGGACCTACGCGATTCGTTATCATTTTGGTCCTGTGTTAGTTTACTAGAAGTTAGGGCTTGTTAAACCTATTTGTCGCTTATTCCATGCATAATATGGTGTAGACTACGAGGTGATAGGCTAGTTTGAATTGTTTGGTCTATACTACGAAGGAGTTTTGCAGTTATGTTTATGTAAGTTAGGGTTTTTAATATCCCTATGTTTCGTCTATGGGAGTTTCATGTCGCTTTGGATTTTATTCTGATCCACTTTTGCGAGTGGGAGTTGAAGATGCAATGTATCTTTTCATAGCTTTAAGTGTGGCATACTTTGATCACATGGTCCTTTTTTTGATCATGGGTGCTACGTTGTAGTATGTACGTTGGAACATTCTGATGATATGGTCTCGTTCCATGGTTTTGGTTATTTTTTATTGGATGTGGTGTTTGTCGATTATGGGAGGATGTTTCTTCGCAATATATAAAAACACATGTTTCATGGTGCGGATGCTTGAACGTGTTACTGATTATGCATGTGTGTAGTCATGTCGAGATCTGCTATTACTAGAAGTTAGGGTTATTTACCCTATTTGTCACTGATCTTCTTCTTGGACATAATTCCTATCATGAGGTCCTTATGGGTTGGCTTATTGGAATTTAGGATTCTCCTTGTACATTGTTATGGATGTGGTGATCGTTGTTGTATGGTCACGCTTATGATCTGTATACAAGGTGTCGGTATGTGGATCGTGTTTATTGTAAGTTAGGGACCCTTACCCTATTATTCATCTATAACTATCGATTTACATTGGGTTACATTCTTAGCTAGAGTTTTCAATCCTTTGAAATCTTTAGCAGATGCAGTATTGGATCAATTATAGAGTTCGTATGCTTGGTTGGATTATGATGGTAGTTTGGTCTTTTTTGGATCAATGGGGGTTCGTTGTAGTCTTTTGGTGAGGATGGTGCTGTTTTTGGTTCTTCCTTCCATGGTTAAGGCTGCTTCGTGGAATGTTTTGGACTTCTATGACGACTTTTGAAAATTCAAGTGTTTCCACTTTAATAGCATTTAATTTTTTTCCACTTGAAACAACCAATTGCCACACTATAAGAGTGGTTTGTCACTCTTATAGTGTGGTAATTGGTTGTTTCAGATTGGTAAGTTATAGGAATGATTTGTCATTCGTTATATGGGAGTCTGTAAGTGTCCTATGGGACTGAGATGAGGGAAGTCACCCTTATCCTTTGTACTTCAATGTTTTTGGTGTAATGCATTTTACCAGGGTGAAAAATCCCTTTTACCCAAAAAAAAAAGAATATGATTAACTCCATTCCACTGGTTAATTTGGATGAACTGAAGGCACGTATGCGTTGGTTAAAGAATGGTCTTGTTGGGAATGTTATGGCTGATGATATGGGGTGTCGTTTTAGTTGTAGTGAGTCGGTTCCTGAACCAATAATGAGCCCTAATTCGACTCATATCTCAACTAATGTTGGCGTGTCAGGGAAATTGGGGTGTGATGTGATACATTCTGGTCCGTTGCTTGAATTTGCTACTAATCAGGTGGAACCTATCATCAGGCACGCTATCCATGATATGCAAAGTTGTGTTGGAACTGGATTAGACGTTCTTTTGGCTGCAAGTTCTCATGCTCCTGTTAGTACTTGTAATGAACATGGGTCATGTTCAACTGATGGAGGGAATGGACCAGGTGATACTGAATTTCAAGCTGAACCATGTTTGGTTCAACCTAAACATGGAGTACCTATGGTTACACCCTCCGTTGATCAGGATGATATGGACAAGGTACAAGTGTTATGTTCTACTGAAGTGGAAATGGTACAAGAGGCTTATATGGATAAAGGCGTATTGACTGATAGTATGAAGCGTTTAAAGAGGGCTGTTGATGGGAACGATGGTGAGACTCTATTACGTACAACTACTTTTAACGATTTTTTTGATACTAATTAGGTACATATGTCGAGTTCTTGTGATGAGTTTAATGTTGAGGGTGCTAAAGTTGTTATTCCAATGGTCGTGGTGATTTTGTTGATACTAATTAGGTACATATGTCGAGTTCTTGTGATGAGGTTACTGTTGAGGGTGCTAAAGTTGCTATTCTAATGGCCGTGGTTGATGATATGTGCCAAAATTTTGCTTATACATTATATGGTTATTTTATTGGGCAATTGTTAGCTTTTGTAGTTGTGGAAGATTATGCTAAGAATGCATGGGCTAAGTTTGGCTTTGAACAAGTTATGCTGTGTAATGGTTTCTTCTTCTTCAAACTTTCTTTTTTGGGTAAAGGGGAGTAATCTTGCACCCTAGTAAAATATATTAACCAAAAATCATTGAAGTATAATCCATTCACTATCTTGGAACCTAGGGTTTCATACGTATTTCCTGTTCATCTATACTTCTTAAATCCATTTTATTTTTAATACAATCTTATTAGTATAATCCATTCACTGTACATCTATGTCCTATTCTCATTAATTCATCAATTTCACACAATCCGCCTTTTTTAATTTCATTTTTCCATTATAATCAACCACTTCACTGTTCATTGTACTAGTTTTTTCCACCTTAATCCTTCTGTGTTAATGTTTCTGTTATCTTAATCACTATGTCGGATTCAATTCCTGATCCAAAACCTAATCCGTCCTCTCATAGGACGGATTCATCTCTTAAACCTAAAAAAACCACTAGAACCATGAATCCTTTGAGTAAATCTGCTTTGAAACATACTAATATGTTATCTAAGGTTCACAGGAATCTATACTCTAAGAAGACTAGATTTGCTTCTAGGGGTAATAATGAAGCAATGGATATGGATGATTTGGAGTGTGATGATGGGGCTTCTGAGTCTGTGGAGGGTAGTGAGGATTTTGGAGGCTCATGTTCTGGTATTGATGATGGGGGTAGTGTTGGTGATGGTTCTGAGGCTGGTAAGGTGAATCCTGGTAATGATAATAATATTTCATTTGATTGTGATGTTAGTAATAAAGACATTATTGATGAAAGTGCTAAAAGTTACCTAGCCTAGACAAACCCTAAAAGTTCTCTCACATTGGCCATTTTCTACACCCTTATCCCTAAATCGTTTTTTCTTAAAATCGTTCATGGATCTCATGTTTTCTAAATCCTCTTATTAATCTAGTGATTTACATTCGTGTCTATCATTGATTAATCTTGTAGGGTGATTTTAATTTGATTTCTTGGGGTGGTTTTGTGAATTAAACGATTTAGGGTTTTTTACAATCGGTTTCATCTAATCTGCCTTATTCCCTTGAATTCTTGGATCGATTTGGTTATCCTAGTGTTTTTATCATTGGTTTAATTCAAATCGTTGCTTGTTTTTTAGGTTTAATGTCAGATCTGGTGTAATCGCGATATTAGGGTTTCTAATCGCCTTTGGGTGTTTTCTAATCGTCCCTTATTATTTTCATTCTTAAATAGATTCCTTTAACGATTTACACATATATAAGGACGATTCTTGCTCTTGCTGCATTTATTTATATCATTCAACGATTCTCTATTAGGGTTTCGTTTTATTGGGTGCGCAAGTTTGCTGCTGGTGCTTTAATCTACACTAAATTCATTTAGGGTTTGGTGTTTATTCGTTCTTGGATTGGAATTGGTCTATACTGTTTAAACAAACTTCTTTTTAGGGGTTTGGTACCGTGTAATCTGCTGGTAACCTCTATTAGGGTTTCGTTATTTTACTTGTGCGCTTGGATTGCTGCTGCATATTGTTTGTACGTGGGTTATTGAGAGGGATGGAATCTGGTTCTATGAATGTTAAAAAGCCTTCTAAGGCTAAGGGGTTGGCTACTAGGATTGGTAATATTGATGGTAAGATTCTTACTAATGCAAGTATGCCATTGAAGAATATATTGAAAAGTGCAGGTTTAGAAGGAAAAACAGGGAGTTTTGCTCTTCCTAGTGATCATGGTCCCGTTGTTTCTGATCCGAAGTTTGCTTTACAACAAGAGGTACATTTGGCTAGTTCTAAATCTGATGTTCCTAAGTCTAGTAATGTGGTAGCTTCTGATTCGTTGGGGGCTGCAATGGTTGGTACGTCTAAGGATAATGGTGAAAGGCTAGCTGATAAGTGTAATATTGGAGGTTCTTGTGAGCCTAATGTACCTAGTGATTCACAATCTGGTGGAGTTGATGAGGCTACTAGGTCGGGTTCAAGAGTGGTTATTCCAATGGCCGTAGTTGATGATATGTGATCTAAACTTACTAATTCATTATACGGTTATTTCATTGGTCTAAGAATTGCATTTCCCATTGTGGAAGACTATGTCAAGCATGCTTGGGCAAGGTTCGGCTTTGAACATGTTATACTGCGGAATGGTTTCTTCATTTTCAAGTTCTCTTCACATGAAGGTATGAATAAAGTTCTTAATGGTGGTCCTTGGTTTATTAGATCAACGCCTTTATTCTTACATATATAGGTGCCTAATATGAGGCTTGAGAAGGAGAAGATTACTAAGGTACCGGTGTGGGTACGTATCCATAATATACCGTCCGTTGTATACTCTAAAGCCGGTATTAGTTTGATTGCAAAACAGTTGGGGCGGATAATACGGTTTGATGCGGGTACTAATGATATGTGTAAGAATCCTTGGGACGTTATTCATATGCGCGGGTACTTATTGAATTATCGGCTGATTTGGATGTTTTGGAATCAATTGAGGTTGCGATTCCTTTGCCTAAGGGTAAGGGTCATTACATGGAAGTTCTTGATGTTGAGTATGAATGGTGGCTATCTTGGTGTTCTAAGTGTGTTTGTTTCAATCATGATGATGATGCGTGTCCTCTTAGACGTAACCGGGTTACTAAGGATTCGACTCCACAAGATTTTGATGTCAAGCGTAAGGTTTACTCTACTAAGGCTGGTCATACTAGTGATAAGGGTAAGAAAGTGGCTTGGGGGGTTTCAACTAAGCCAAAAGTTTCGTACCAACCTGTTTCTAAACCGGCTACCAAGAAGAAGAATCAAGGTCCACAACCTGATGAGAGGGCTGTTTTTAAGCCTACTAATGGTGATTCTAATTCGAGTGGTACATCTAATGATGCTTTGAAGAGTGATTTTGGGGCTGCTCCTGTTGAGGATGTACATACTCAACTTGAGCAGATGGAACGTGTGGTTGCTCATGCTTCTTCTGGGGGTGTGGAATCCGTGGGGTTAAGTGGTGTTAATGTGGTTCCATTGCATAGCACTACTGATGGTTTGTGGGAGCATGGTTCTCACAATGATGGTGCTTCTACAAGTGTGGTCTATTCTGATTTTGATAAGTCTAGCTCGTTTGCTACAAGTGATGTAGTGACGACTCCAAGGAAGAGGGTTACGTTTGCTGATGAAGCTGATGAAGATGATGAAGTTGATTAAGTCTATGAGAACTATGATGATATTGCAAATTATTCCAAGTTCAAGAATGGTTCTCCGAAAGATTTCCAGGTGCAAGGACGCAAGAAGAAATAGTTATCTTTATTTCTATTGTTTTGTAATTTTTGCTTGTTAAGTTGCTTTTGTTTAGCATGTTTGTTTGGTCAGTTGCACATGTTGTGCATGTTAGTTTTAAGAATGGTTTGTCATTCTTAGATTCGTGTCTTGTAAGTGTCCTAAGGGACTGGGGGCGAGGGAAATCACCCTCGTCATTTTGTACTTCAACGTTTTTGGATAGTGAATTTTCCCAGGGTGCAGGATTACTCCCCTTTACCCAAAAAAAGTGCTAAAAGTTTGAATAATGAGTCTATTGCTGCTAGTGTTAAGCCTGTTGGTGATGTGGGTAGTGTTAATGTGTCTAATGCTAGTAATAACATGCCTGATATTATTTGGAAACCCTAATTTACAAATCGAATTTTCAGCCTCATTATCCCTTCTCCCTATTAATTTGGTGCGATCTTCATGATTCTAGGGTTAAGCATCTTTGATTAGCCCTATTTAATTGGAATCGTTGCTTGATTCATCTTCATAGGGATAATTGGTTTGTTGTTTACGATTAGGGTTTATTCCATCGGATTTCTCTATAAGTCGATCCTTATCTTGTTACACTCTATATAGTCGGTTCTATTGGATCTACTATCCCTATATAAGGTCGATTTATCACTTGAATTGTTTATTGAAGTCGATTGCTGGGTATTCTTTATTTTCGATTTGATTGAAAGAATTTAAAACCTAATCGGTTTTAGGTTTTTTTCCATCTGATTGGATTGGGTTTATTTCTGGTCGACTTTTATTTTGTTTTAGAGGATTTGGTGCTGCTATTTCTTGGTTCGACTTGTTGCTGCTGCTACGCTTGGTTCTTTTCCAATTGAGTCCTTTTTAGGGTTTCAATTCTTGTTATTGGCGTATCATACAGGATTTGGGTTAAATTCAAGTCGATTTTGGTCGACTTTTTTCTGCTTGGTTTGAAGGTACTCTTACTAGGGTTTGGATTTGAAAGTACATCAATTGATTTGGTGTTTTGAGTCATTCGTGGCATAAGTGCTAAGGGCTGTAGCTGTTTGTTCTTAGTGATTCAAGTGGGTTTAAGAGAGTATGGATTCTGGTTCTTTGAATGTTAATGAGCCTTCCAAGGCTAGGGGGTTGGCTAATAGGATTGGAAACATCGATGGCAAGATTCTTAACAATTCTAGTAGGCCATTGAAGTCGTTATTGAAAAGTGCAGGTTTGGAAGGGAAAACGGGGAGTTTTGTGCTACCAAAAGATCATGGTCACATTGTTTCTTCTCCGAAGGCTGCTGTAAAACAAGGGGTACGTTTGGTTAGTTCTACGTCTGATATCCTTATGCATACTAATGCTATAGCTTCTGATTCGTTGGGGGATGCATTGGTCGGTACGTCAAAGGATATTAATGAAAGGCTAGCTGATGGGGATAAGATTGGAGGTTCTTGTGGGCCTAATGTAACTAGTGATTCACATTCTGGTGGAGTTGATGAAGCTACTAGGTCGGGTTCAAGAGTGGTTATTCCTTTGGCTGTTGTGGATGACATGTGTACTAAACTTACTAATTCATTATACGGTTATTTCATCGGTCAAAGAATTGCATTTCCTATTGTGGAAGATTATGTCAAGCACGCTTGGGGTAGGTTCGGCTTTGAACATGTTATATTGCGGAATGGTTTCTTCATTTTCAAGTTCTCGTCACTCGAAGGTATGAATAAAGTTCTTTCTGGTGGTCCTTGGTTTATTAGATCAATGCCTTTATTCTTGCATATTTGGGTGCCTAATATGAGGCTTGAGAAGGAGAAGATTACTAAGGTACCGGTTTGGGTACGCATCCATGATATACCATCCGTCGTATACTCCAAAGCTGGTATAAGTTTGATTGCAAAACAGTTGGGCCGGATCATTCGGTTTGATGCGGGTACTAATGATATGTGTAAGAACCCTTGGGGACGTTATTCATATGCTCGGGTACTCATTGAGTTATCGGCTGATTTAGATGTTTTGGAATCAATTGAGGTTGAAATTCCTTTACCTAAGGGTAAGGGTCATTACATGGAAGTTCTTGAAGTTGAGTATGAATGGTGGCCATCTTGGTGTTCTAAGTGTGTTTGTTTCAATCATAATGATAATGTATGTCCTCTTAGGCGTAAGCGGGTTACTAAGGATTCGACTCAACAAGATAGTGAGGTAAAGGGTAAGGTTCACGCTACAAAGGCTGGTCATACTTATGATATGGGTAAGAAAGGGGTTACGGGGGTTTCTACGAAGCCAAATCTTATATACCAACCTGTTTCTAAACCGGCTACCAAGAAGAAGAATCGGAGAGTACAACATAAGGAGGGGGCTGTTCTTAAGTCTTCTAATGTTGATTCTACTTCGAGTGGTACATCTAATGATGCTTTGAAGTGTGATTTAGGGGCTGCTGCAGTTGTGGAGGGTGGACGTTCACAAATTCAGCAACCGGTATATGTGGATACAGATGGTTTACGGGAACATGGTTCCCATAATGATGGTGCTTCTACTAGTGTGGCCTATTCTGAATTTCATTCGTCTAGCTCGTTTACTACACCTGATGTAGTAAAGAGTCCTATTAATAAGGCTACATTTGCTAAAGAAGTTGTAGTTGAAGTCTATGAGAACTATGATGATATTGTATATTATTCCAAATCCAAGAACGGTTCTCCAAGAGATT
The DNA here is from genome assembly GCA_030686995.1 of Artemisia argyi. Lineage (NCBI taxonomy): Eukaryota > Viridiplantae > Streptophyta > Magnoliopsida > Asterales > Asteraceae > Artemisia > Artemisia argyi. The sequence goes on along the minus strand of CM060707.1, from coordinate 91,905,867 downwards.
TCAAGGTGCAAGGACGCAAGAAGAAATAGTTGTCTTATCTCTATGATTTTTGTGTTTTTTGCTTTTTAGTTGCTTTGTTTAGCATGTTGGTTTGGTTAGATGCACATGTTGTGCATGTTATTTTACTGTTTAGCAGTTGTGTTTATCAAGCGCCTGTGCTTGAGGTTAATGTGGTATTTCAGCCACATTCCATTGTACTTCAACGTTTTTTGGATAATATATTTACCAGGTCGTTGACCTTTTACCCAAAAAAAAACATGCCTGATATTCCAGTGCCTGTGGAGGACAACCCAGTGTTGAATCCTAAACCTAAACCTGTGTTGTATAAGCCGAAAAGTCCTTCTAAGGTTAGTTTTGGGGATGTTAGGGTGCCGGGCATGTTTAAGGTTAGTGGTAATGTCAGTGGATTAGCTAGAGGTACTGGTGAGGTGAGTAATTTTGTAGTTGGGGAATCTAGTGGTGTTAAGGATAGTGTGGTTAAGGATACGGTTATGGTGGATAAAGTAGCGGAGAAGAGTCATAGGTCTTTTTGTGAAGCGGTTTCTAGAAGTTTTGGTGGCAATAGTAATAATAAACTTCATTATGTCCCTCCGTCTGTGATTGGTGAGGGGAGGGAAGTTGTTAAGATGGATGCGGTTTTGGAAGAGGGTTGTAAGAAATGGGGAAATACTGTGGTTGGATTCTTTGTCGGTTTCAGAATGAATTATAGAGATTTAGTATTTCATTTGAAGAGGTGTGGAGATTGTATCAATTAGACCAGGTGTTCATGAATCAAAATGGTATGTGTTTTTTTAGTTTTAAGTCCAAGGATGGTATGGAGCAGGTTATAGAAAACAGTCCATGGTTGGTTGATAATAAACCTTTGTTTGTCAAGAAATAGAAACCGGGTTTATGTATGTCTAGGCCTGAAGTTACTAAGGTTCCTGTTTGGGTTAAAATTTTTGACATCCCGTTAGAGGCGTGGAATGTTGAGGGCTTTAGTAGAATTGTGAGTAGAATTGGTGGCCCGATCATTATGGATCGTATGACTACTTCTATTTGTGATAAACCGTATGGCAGGGCATCTTTTGCTAGGGTATTGGTAGAGATTGATTCTAAGAAACCTGTTGTTAATTCTGTTGAGCTTTGGTATGAAAGTTTGGGAAAGATATTAAGGTTACGGGTTGAACATGATTGGGTTCCACCAAGGTGTGGGGAATGCAAAGTATTTGGTCATTATCTTAGTGATTGTAAGAACAAAGTTAATGTGGCCAAGAGTGTTAACAAGGATGGGGAGAATGTGAAACCTACGGATACTGGGAATGGGAATAATAATGCTGATATGGGTAATGGTAACAGTGATGAGGGTTGGACTACTGTGGGTAATCGTAGAAACAGGGGTGATGGGATTAATGTTCGTCAAGGCAATGGCAGTGGTTATTATGGAAGAAGAGTGTTTAATGGGAATAGGGGTGGTGGTTTTAATGCTGGTAACACTGGTAATAATGATGCGAGTAGGTCTAATGATAATAATACTAATAATGGTAGAGTTTCTGGGGTTAATGCACAAGGAGCTTCTGGTGGCTACCAAGTTAAAAGAGGTGTGTATGTTAGTAGGTCTAACAATAACAATACAGCTAAGGTGGGCAATATGGGTACTAAGGAGGATAGTAAGATGTCGGAACCTGTTAATGGTGGTAATACTGGTTCTGTGGATGATAGTGTAGTTTTGAATGATGATGGGCAGCCTGGTGATAAGGGTAAAAGTAAAGTTGGTCAGGGTGTTAGTGGTAAGACTGGTATTGGTATTAGTGGTACTAGTGATGCTATAAAGAATGTGCAGAAAAAGAATATGGCTAATAAGCCTAGTAACAGGAAGGGTAATGATATTACTAATAGTGATACTGGTAGTTCTAAAGTTATATTGGGGGATAAGAATGTTAGTACGAGTAATCGTTTTGACGTTTTGGATCATGATAATACTAGTGATGATACTGAATTGTGGAATAAGGTGAAAGCGCAGGTAGAGAGTGCTTGTAGTTCTGGTGTTCCAATTTTGGAGAGCAACACTCAAGATTGGTCTGATGATATGGTTAAATTTTACACAGATAAATGGAATGACAGAGTTATGAGGTCTGGTTTGCCTGCACAACAATTGGAGTTTAAAATCAAAGGTTTGTCTAATCAAATTGTTTTTCTTAATAAGAACATGAATTACAATGCTAAATTTAATGCTGAAAGAATGGTGAAAAGTTTGGGGGTTATTAATAATATGAGTAAGGATGCTTCATATAGTAAATTTTATGCTGATGCTTATAAAGCTGAATTGTTTAAAGTGGAGGCATTACTTAAAGAAAAACGGTTCTGTGAAGTGGACCTATTTTTGTTATCTAACAAACCTCTGGATGAAGAGCATAAGGATATTTGGTCTGATGATATGATGGAATATTATCTAGCTAGATGTAAGGAGATTAAGAATGATCGGGTTAATGGTCAGAATTCTGTGGTGGGTGGCTCTCTTTCTGTTAATGAAGTGGAGGAGGTTACTACTAGTTCTGCGAGTTTTATGACACAGAATGAAGTCGTTAATGACATTGATAGTTCTTTGGTTCAAGCTAGTGGTGGGCCTGCATCACACGACTCTATTATTCAATGAGTATTAAAATAGGTGCTTGGAATGTTCATGGGCTGTCTACTACTGTTAGACAAGATGAAGTTATTTCGCTTATTAGAGAAGAGGGTTTAGGTATGTGTGCTGTTGTGGAAACTCATCTCAGGAAAAAATTTATTAAGACTGCGGGGGATAATATTTTTGGAAATTGGAATTGGGTGTCGAATATGGTGGAATGCAGAGGTGTTTGCAGAATTATGGTTGGGTGGGATTCTAATGTTATTGATTCCAATCTGATTTCATATTCTGATCAAGTTATGCATTTTGTAGTTAATTTGGTTCATGATCACAGGAAACAATTTGTGTCTTTCATTTATGCTAAAAATAAAGGAAATGAAAGACGGGTGTTATAGAAGAACCTGGTGGATCATAGCAGTATTGTTAATGGTGAGCCGTGGGTTCTTCTTGGTGATTTTAATGTTGCGCTTAATATTGGGGACTGTTCTGATCTTAATGCCACTAGAGATGGTGAGATGGAAGATTCCAGAGTGTGTTTGGAAACGTTGGAGCTTGATGATATAGCAAGCAAAGGTATGTTTTATACTTGGATACAAAAACGGCTTGATCCTGATTCTGGTATCCTTAAAAAATTAGATAGAGCTCTGGGTAATTTAAGTTTCATCTCTTCTTTTGATAATTGTTTTGCTAAGTTTTTGCCATTTATGACTTCGGATCATTGTCCTGTGGTTCTGAATTATCCATTAGCCAGACATAGTAAACCTAAGTCATTTCGTTTTGCTAATTTCTTGGCGGATAAAGAGTCTTTTATTCCCACTGTTAGAGATAATTGGGGTGTTGATGTTCAAGGGTTTCGGATGTTTATTTTGGCTAGAAGGTTGAAAAATATGAAAAGATATCTTAGAAACATGAATAGGGTCAATGGTAATGTGTTCAATAAGGTTAGGGCTTTGAGGGTTGAACTTAAGAGAATTCAGCGTGAGTTGGATAAGGAGCCTAATAATCCTTGCCTTAGAGAAGAAGAGTACGTGTTTTGTAAAGCTTATCAGGAAGCCGTTAGGGATGAGGCTAGCTTACTTAGACAGAAAACCAAGGTTCAATGGTTGAAAGATGGTGATCAGAATACCTCTTACTTTCATAATGTGCTCAAGAGTAGGGTTAATAAGAGTAGGATTCAATTGGTTTGTGATGATCAGGGTAATAAATTTTATGGTGATGATGTTCCGGGGTGTTTTGTTAATCATTTTGAGCGGTTTTTGGGGGTTGAAGATGAAGTGATTCCCTTAGATGATTGTGATGATCTGTTCATTAAGAAGCTTGACCCTGATATAGCTGTCAATATGATTAGACCCATTTCTGGTATTAAAATTAAAGACACGATGTTTAGTATCGAAGATGATAAAGCTGCTGGCCGGACGGTTACACTTCAAAATTTTTTTAAAGCAGCATGGAGTATTGTCAGTGTTGATGTGTATGCAGTAGTCAAAGAGTTTTTCAGTTCGGGTAAGTTGCTTGGTGAATTCAATGCTAATGTTATATCTCTTATACCTAAGTTGCAGGTTCCATTGAAGGTGTCTGATTATGAGGGCTTCGGATGTTTATTTTGGCTAGAAGGTTGAAAAATATGAAAAGATATCTTAGAAACATGAATAGGGTCAATGGTAATGTGTTCAATAAGGTTAGGGCTTTGAGGGTTGAACTTAAGAGAATTCAGCGTGAGTCGGTTTTTGTTCTTCCCGCTCGTATTATTTTTGATCTTGAGCAGCTTATGAGGGGTTTTCTTTGGAGTTCCAGGGCTGGTCATAAAGGTGTCCCGAAAGTTGCTTGGGAGGTTGTGTGCTTGCCCAAACAGGAGGGTGGTCTTGGGATTCGTCGGCTAGAATCTTTTAATTCGGCCCTTATTGCTGCTCATATTTGGCGTTTATTTAACTCTATGGATTCTTTATGGGTGAGATGGATTCATACTTACAGGTTGCGGGGTCGCAATTTTTGGGATGTTCCTATGAGAGGTAATATGACTTGGAGTTGGCGGAAGATCCTTCAAATTAGGCCTCTTGTTCGGCAGTTTTTTTGGTATAATATTGGTAATGGTTTGAGAGCTTCTGCTTGGTTTGATAAGTGGTGTTCTATTGGTCCTCTTTCTCTCATTGTTTCCTCAAGGGATATTCACCGGGCTGGTTTTTCATCTAATTCTGTGGTGCGGGATATTGTTCATGAGGATTCTTGGGTGTGGCCGTCTACATGGGGCACCCGATATCCTATTCTTACATCTATTCTGGTTCCTATGTTTAATAACGATATGGATGATAGATTAGTATGGAGAACAGGGGATGGTCTTGTCAAGTCTTTTTCTGTTGCTTTAGTTTGGGAGAGCATTCGGGCGCGTGGTCCGATTGTTGATTGGTTTCAGCTTGTTTGGTTTTCTCACCGTATTCCTAGGCATGCTTTTCATTTGTGGCTGGTCTTAAGAAGGAGACTTCGTACTCAGGATAAGCTTCGCCCTACGGACCCTATTAGTGATGCTCTTGTGTGCCCATTGTGCAAGACTCAACCGGACTCTCATGATCACCTTTTTTTTGAGTGTTTGTTCTCGTTTCAGGTTTGGGATTCGTTGAAGGGTTTTGCTGGTCTTACGGATATTCCATCTTCTTTAGAGGATGTGGTTCGTCACTTATGTCCTATCTCTGCTTCTCGGTCAGTTAGGAGTGTTGTTTCGAAGCTTCTGTTTGCGGCAACATCTTATTTTATATGGCAAGAAAGAAACAACAGAATTTTCAAGCAGAAATATAGGTCTGAAAGTCAATTGATTGATGTGATAATATCTACGGTGCGTTTGAAGCTTCTTACGTGTCGATTTAAAAGGACAGCTAATGTTCTTGGTTTGTTGCGGGTTTGGCGGTTGCCTGTGTCTCTTATGCATTCTTAATGGTGAGCTTTATCCGTGATGTTGTGGTTTGGTTGGGACACTATAGTTGGGACGTCATAGGTGGTACACCAGAGGCGGTACAACTATGGTTGGGACGTCATAGGTGGGACACCAAAGGCGGGACAACAGAAGTGGTACAACGGTTGGGACACTATAGTTGGGACGTCAAAGGTGGTACTCCAGAGGCGGGACAACAGTGGTTGGTACGTCATAGGTGGGACACCAAAGGCGGTACAACAGAAGTGGTACAACGTGGGTATTGGGTGCACGAGATTTCTTATGAGTTTCTGGTTGGTGCTAATAGCGGTTGCAGGATTTCGTTGGAGATTCGGGTGAGTGCTGTACTCTTTTTCCCTACTCCAAGGTTTTCCCACTGGGTTTTTACTTGGAAAGGGTTTTTAAGGAGGCAGGCTTACCTGGTTCATCAATCTCCTTCGAAAAGATGGGCGGATGTTTGTGCTCTTTCATGTGTTTTTAAGTGGCTTTTTCCGATTGGTGTATTAGTTATTGTATGTACTTTTATTTGTAGCGCTTAGTGGCCTGTCACAAGCGAGTTTAGTTGGTTGTTCAAGCGTTGCTTGAGGTTAATGTGGTACTTCAGCCACATTCCATTGTACTTAAACGTTTTTTGGTGTAATATATTTTACCGGGCGTAATGCCCTTTACCCAAAAAAAATATTATTAGCTCAGGAGTTCTTAAAGGGGTATAACTGGAAACGTACTTCTAGTAAGTGTGCGTTTAAGGTTGATATCCAGAAGGCGTACGATACGGTGAATTGGGATTTTTTGAAAACGGTTCTTGTGCATTTTGGATTCCACAGTTCCATGATTCATTGGATTATGGTATGTCTTACCTCCGCTTCCTTTTCTATATGTGTCAATGGTGAATTACATGGTTTCTTTAAAAGTAGGCGTGGTCTTAGGCAAGGAGACCCGATTTCGCCTTACTTATTTACTATTGTTATGGAAGTTTTTAATTTGATGATTAAGAGGCAGATTAGGAGAGATGATAGGTTTAGATATCATTTGGGTTGTCAAAAGCTCCAACTGACCCATTTGTGTTTTGCGGATGACCTACTACTTCTTTGCCATGGTGATGAGATCTTTGCTTGCATTCTTAGGAGAGCGTTAGACGAATTTTCTATGTGTTCTGGCCTATTTCCTAGTTCATCCAAGAGTGTTTCTTTTTTTTGGAAGTGTTCCCGATCCTATTAGGAATAGAATTCTGCTTGCTATGCCATTCAAAATTGGTACACTTCCTTTGAAATATTTGGGTATTCCATTGTCTGGTAAGAGGATCACCAATGATGATTGTAGAGTTTTGATTCAAAAAGTTAAAAATCGGATTAATGATTGGAGAAACAAAACTTTATCGTTTGCTGGTAGGCTTCAGTTAATATCTTCTGTGCTTTCTTCTCTTCATATTTATTGGGCATCCATGTTCTTACTTCCTACCCATGTCTGTGACGGTATTGACAAAATTTGTATGAACTTTTTGTGGTCTGGTGGGGGTGATGGCAGTGGTATTGCTTGTGTTTCGTGGAATGATATTTGCAAACCCAAAAGTCAGGGTTGTCTTGGTCTTAAACCACTCAGACTCATGAATGAGGCTTTAATTTCGAAATATCTTTGGAATGTCATTTGTAAGAAGGACTCTCTTTGGGTGAAATGGGTTCATGCGTATAGGGTCAAAGATAGGAATATTTGGTTTAATGTTAGTTTTGAGCATGGTGCATCGGGTTGGAATCAGATATTAGGCCTTAGGGATAAGATTCGTTCATTTGTTGCGTATAAGTTAGGCAATGGTAAGAATTGCTCTATGTGGTTTGATAAATGGCACATTAACGGTCCTTTGTGCAAGATTATCACTCACAGTTTTCTTGTTGAGCATGGCATTAATGTGAACGATAAGGTTGCTAATTGGATTGACAATAATGGATGGAAATGGCCTATTGATTGGAATGGTTTATTTGGTGAATTTTTGAATGTTCCTGTTCCGATTTTAATTGATGAGTTTGAGGATAAGGTCTTATGGATTAATAAAAAGAATAAGGAGGTGGTGTTTACTGTTAAGGAAGCCTGGAAAGCATTAAGATTAGATAGCCCTAAGGTTATTTGGTATAAGCTTATTTGGTTCTCTCAATGTATTCCTAGGCATGCCTTTGTGCTTTGGATGGCAATGTGAGGCAGACTTAAAACTACTGATAGAATTTCCAAATGGTTTAATGTCTCTAGTGTTTTGTGTCCTCTTTGCAATCTTGAAGACGAGACTCATTGTCACCTGTTTTTTAAATGTGAGTTCTCTAAAAGGGTGTGGGATAATTTGAAGCCGTTATGTAAGCTTGAGGATTTGTCATGTAATTAGGCTGAAGTGGTTTCAGGTTTGTCTATTAAGACTGCTAACAACTCCATTTGGAGTGTCATTCAGCGGTTAGTCTTTTGTGCTGTGGTGTATTTTTTATGGCAAGAATGAAACATCAGGATATTTCAAAAAGATTTCAGGACTGACGAGACTGTTTTTAAGATTATTGTGGATACGGTGAGGCATAAATTGATGGGACTGAAAATCAAGCAATCCTTGGAAGCAAGGAAGGCTGCTATAGTTTGGAAGATTCCGTTGAAGACTACAAATGGTGGTAATGGTGGCAATCAGTTCTGTGATGGTAGTAGGAGTCAATATGGTGATTATGGCATTACATAATACCTGGATCATTTTATTTATGCACATGCTCTGTTTCAGTTACATGAACAGGTCACTGTTGCTGCATGGTGTTTGGTATTATCTGTGGTTTAGGCCTATTTTGAATCCTTGTTTTATATATTCTCATATTACTTCTCGTTATTATTTATTAGCTTACAGGCCCGTTGATTTTCGTGTGTGGTGGGTCTGTTGGTTATGTCCAGGTACGGGGTTTTGGAATTGTAATCAAATTTTTGATTGTGATGATGGAGATGGTTCTTTTTACCTGGTCAGATGGAGTATTTGGATGGCTAACAAGAATTCAGTCAATTATCTTGCATGGATTTTGGTTTATTTCATCCCTAAGGAGGGCCCGGTGAGGACTATTAGGTTTTGGAGTAATGCCGGTATCTATGGGTTTGATTGTATTGACTGTTTTCCTCTGTGGTTTCCCATGTTTTGGTTTGTATTCTGGTTATTGGCTGATTTTTTGATTGTCAGGATTGGGTATGGGGTTATTTGGAATGACGTTCTGTTCATTAGTATGTATATGGAGTTCTTTGAATCTTGGTTGGGGTATGGGGTGTTTTGTGTTGCTTGGAGTTATGCGTTATTTGACTGTATTTTCTGGTGCTCTAACACTAATATACCTTGTACTCTTTTTCCTTGTTCAAAGTTTTCCCTCAGGGTTTTTATTTGGCAAGGTTTTTTTAATGAGACAAGGTTTTCGGATGATTGGTGATTATGAAGATTCATCCTTTCCAGGTCTGATGCTGATGTTATTACAAGTCCTGAAGCTCTTCAAAGATCATGTAGATTGATGCTGTTTGGTGTTTTGGTTATTTGTTTCTACATGATTATTACACTTGTGGTTTCTGCTGCATTTGGTTCTTTTCGTATTTAGTTTCTCCCCTGCTTTCAGATTTAGTTTTATTGCTTTCTATGGACTGCCTGTGAATGGTGATGTTTGGAGCTCTTTTGGTTGATTCCTTTGGAGTACCCCATGTATTCAGAGTTCACATGTAGTTCTAGATCAAGCTGTTTCTATAACTGAATTTGTTTTCAGGGGGTTGCTTATGGTTATGGACTTGTAGGTTTGGTCATTTGTTTCTTTTGTATTGCTGCCTAGTTGTTTATCAGATTAGTTTTTTTTTGCCATTGTTTTGGTAGTTTTGTTTCTAGGCAAGAAAGAATTGAGATAGGGTTGTCCTATTCTTTTTCTTTTCTTGTGCTTTTGTTTGTAAATATTTCCATTTTATTTAATATATTTTACCTTTTAAAAAAAATCATTGAAGTACAAAGGATGAAGGTCTGTCCCTCATCTTAGTCCCGCAGGACACGTACATGCAAAAACAACAAACCAAAACCAACTATATAAGAATGACATGCCATTCTTATAATTAACAAATTAAACCAAACTACCTATGACGAGTATTTAAGCAAATATTAAATTGATCACAGAATGCTTGCATTTTATCAGGTAGGACCACCTGATTATCATATCCGTCGTAATAATCTTCCATATCATCCAGAAAGCCTCCACCCGGTAAAACCTCCGGCATTAAGACTTCATCAACATCCGAGTCTTCTGAACATGATATTGGAGATTTATTTTCACTTGAAGAAGCATTAACAGGCATAGAAAGCTGTATGAAAGTGCGAAAACCAACCTCTCTCTCTCTAGCCCTCATGGGCGATTTTCAGAACTTGAAACCCTAGGGTCGATTTTCTAATCACCTAGGGATTTACGTACTTCTTCTAATTAAAATTCAAGATCTGTTAATCTACATATTTCGGTTAGATTTATGTTTAGAGAGGAACCAATCTTTGATTTCGTTCACACCGGTTAGGTTATTTTGATTGGGAGGTGGCGGCTTGATTCTATGGGTTTCAAAACCTTGAGGTTTTGATGGATTGAGTATGCATGGCTTTGCTGTGCTGATCTGGGTACTGATCAAGGATCGTTTGTGATGATTTATCCATAACATTATTGTTAGGTTTTGGAATCATTATCCTTGTATCATGATGGTGCAATTTGAAGGAAGTTACTTTCTAGGGTTTTTGCGGTACAAGAATTGTGCAGCTTTGCTGTTCAAGAATGGTGCGGCCCTGGTTTTTTTCTTTCTTCAGGTTGCTGGTTGGATGATCATGAATTATCATTGATTTCATGATAAATCTGTGGTCGTGGCCTAGTTGATTGTTGTTTCGGTTGGTTAGGGTTCTTGCGGCTGATTAAGGTTTCTTAATTATGCCGCTACGGTTTCCTTGACTTGCTCGTAGGTTTAGGATGGTCCCAGGTTGGGGGTGCGGGTTCTGGGTGGTGCTTATCTACTTGGGCTTGTGGTTCTAATTGGTGTGCTAGTAGGGTGGCTGATGATTTGCTGGGTTGCGGCAATTGTTGGGGTCACAAGGCTTTAAGTTGACTTAGTTTCTGCTATTGCAGCTAGAAATTGGTAGTGTACTCGTGGGTCAAACAATCAAGAGTTGAAGACGGAGTCGCTCACCATGGATGTGGTTCTATGAACCTTCATTAGTTACATTTGTTTGTTTTTTCAAATGTAATTTGATTATTTCCATTGTACTTCATAGTTTTTGGCTTAATGTATTTACCGGCGTTTAAACCCTTTTACCCAAAAAAAAGACTTTGTTTTTTTAAATGTAATTTGATTATTTCCATTGTACTTCATAGTTTTTGGCATAATATATTTACTGGCGTTTAAACCCTTTTACCCAAAAAAAGAGACATAGAAAACTGCTCCCACAAACTCCCACTCGCACTTGTATTACCAACCGAACTTGCAATATTAATGGAAACCTTACATGGCTTCACGTTATCCTTGTCTCCCTCCAAAGATACATTTAAGGGGCTGTTAGAAATCTCTTTATTAATTTTCAAATTATAACTAGCTCAAACAGCCTCCATATTACTGGAATTAGAAGGGATATCAAGTACCTTATCCGTATCCATCATTTTCTCCATATCACACTTGATTTCACCAATATTAATGTCATCTTTAAAATAACCATGCTCGTTACAGGATTGCGATAACTCATTAATAGTCACCAAAGGAGGACCCGAATTAGAGTGTTCTTTATATTAGTGACCTTATTGGAACCTGGCTTAGAAACAGGCCTATAAATGAAAGTAGACTTAGTTTTAGAAAATATAGACCCTTCTTATTGTGAACTTTCTCCTTAGCATGTACACCTTCATCTTCTGACCCCAAATCAACTTTTCTTTTCAAACCTTACATACCTCTACCTCATGGCTGAAAACTTTGCAATGTAAACAACAAGGAGGCCACCATTCATATTCAACATCAATGAATTCCGTATAATGGCCCTTACAATTTGGCAAAGGTATAGCAACTTCAATAGATTCGAAGATTTGAACAACAGATAACCCAATTAAGCTTCGCGCATAAGAATAGCGACCCCAAGGGTTAATGCACATAGCATAAGTACCCTCATCCAATCGCATGAGTCGTCCCACTTGTTCAACAATCAATCTACCACCGCAGGTAATTTATGAAAACGCACCCATACCGGTACCTTCAAGATAACCTCCTTTTCCAGTTTAGAATTAGCCACCCTGTAGAACCGTAGAGGGGGGTGAATACGGTTTCTTCGGCTTTTTGGATGTTTAAAAACTTCAAGCCAAAGAAAACACAAGTGGTTGTACAATAGACCAACAACCACTAACACAACCAAAGTATATAAAGCAAGTAAAGAACACAAAGATATATACTGGTTCCGGATGGGGGTTTATACCATCCGTACGTCCAGTTGCGAATCCGCGACTCCGATACTATTCACTAGTATAATCCTTTTGGTGGACTACAAACCGTTACAATTCACTCCACTGATATTCACAAATATCGATGCTCCTCACAAAGAAGGAGTTACTCCCCAACGGTATTCCGCACTCGGAAACCACCCAAAAGAATCTCACGATTCGACTTTACCTAAGGATCATAAAGATCACTACCAAGACTTCCACCCGCAAGTATCAAACCCCAACTAGATCCCCAATGATCTAGGCTTGGTCACCAAGACACAAGACTTCCCTTACAAACAATTGAATAAATGATTAAGTGTTTGTTTAATCAAGCCCTAACCTAACATAGTGACTCGATTCTAGTAGAAAGGGTATAGATAAGAAGACCCTCGACACAATCACAAGAGTGGATTAGGTTCTTGTGATTCTTCCCTTGCAAAGAGATGTGTTCTTTCAAAGATATTAGTATGAAAATCAAGAACAAAAGATTATAGATAGAGAGAAAGAGAGATTTGAGAGTGTTTAGGAAGAAAGAATCTAGAGAGAAAGAATAATATCAAGGGGTGAGGAATACAAGAGGCAGGGGTGGTATTTATAGGCCAAGAACCCAAACTTGGGAAAATTTACCGAGGCCGGCGCGTCACCCGCGCGTCAACACGCGGGCAGCGCGCCAGGCGTCTGTAAGTTTTCCCAAGTGTTGGGTGTTTGGATCTTATAAATACATACTGAACCCCCAATTGTACTTCACACTAAGCCTTAACATTAATCATTCTAAGGTTTACCGACTCAAATAGCCAATTTGGAAATCATTTGTGAAGTGTTTAAAGAGAAACCAAATTACCAAGGGTATAAAGTGTAGATAAGGTAATTTGGAAGGGGTAGAAGTGTATCTCCTCACATGGCATAGAAAAGAGAAAGAATATGCCAAGGAATATTCCAATGCTTGGGGGGAAGAATGAGATGGAGGGTTAAGATGAAATGGTTTGAATTGGATGGTGGAGATCAAAGGGAGCCTCCCTTGGTTTTCAAATAATTTGGCATGTGTTGAATGTGGATGGTTGAGATGAGTTTATTTGAAATGAATGGCTAGGATCAAAGATACCTTGTGTTTGGATTGAGATGGAATATTCCAAGGGAATATGCTTTGCTTGGGGGGAAAGGAGAGATCAATGGTTGAGATGGTTTTGGTTTGAAATGGATGGTGAAGATTAAACACATGTGATGGTATAGAGAGGAGAGGTTGGATGGATGGTTGAGATGTGTTTAGTTTGAATTCAATGGTTGAGATCAAAGGGAGCTTCCTTTGGAATTCAAACAATTGGCATGTGTTGAAATTGGAAGGTTGAGATGTGTTGTAAGGGAATGGATGGTTGAGATGTAGTGTGTAAGGGAATATGTAAGAGTGTAAGAGATTGTGTAATAGAATATTTGATTTGGATATGATTGGTTTTGTCTTTTGTATAAATGGGATAAAGAGAAGATTAGGAAGTAATCTAATTGTCATTAAGAAGAAAAGGTTTAGACAATCAAGATTATAAGTTGAGAAAATCATAGGTTACTTATAAGTTCAAGTAACACAACATCGAGAATCCATAGTTTCATATCTCGTGACTTTCCACGACTCGACGTTCTCAACTAATACCTTGGTTCAAACAAGTTAAATGCTTTGCCTTGATGTAAAGCATAACCCAAGTGGGAAAGGATGCATTTACGCAAAGTGACCTTTGACTTAGTTTGACCAATAAGGGAGTAAACCCGTTACGTAATTAGAGAAGACGTAAGCACGGGATATAAGCATATAGATGCTTCAACACGATGTCACGTGAAACATACAAGCTCTCTATGTTTAGAAAAGCCTTGGCTAGAGGCGTTAGTTAGAAAACATGAGTTGACGTTTTCTCGTAAATGGGTACTATAAAAGTAGGATCTCTCAAGTCTCAAAACTCGTTTCGAGTGTTCTCAATTAAGCACATAACATATTCATACCTGTATTGAAAGATCCACATTTGTCGGGTAAGAGGAAAGCCGACTTTTAAAATTCGCCCAGAACCATACAAACTCCTGGCGCGTCACCCGCGCATTGATGCGCGGGCAGCGCACCAGGAGCAGACATTGGCTCCGATGATTTTGAGCTAACGTTTGTTATTTTATATGTTTCGATGGTTTATTTGTCATCATTAAAACATAAAGAGATCTTGATCATGTTGCCTCAACAATCTCTCCCTTTTTGATGATGACAAATAAAAACCGAAAGCAAATAAAATTACAAAACTTAGCGAAGAGAAAGCCTGCCTTTGGTGTAGCTTGCGTCTTGACCTTTACCTTGTAAATTGGTGAAGCTTTTAACAATATTTGAATGGTCTTCACGCTCTTGCTTTCTTTCTCCCCCTTTTGTCGAATCAAAAAGGCAGGACTTCCAATCAAGCCAGGTTTCAAACTTGGGCCTGTGGGAAAAATGATCTAGCTTGTATGTGCACCTGAATGTGCTCCCCCTTGAACATAGCTCCCCCTAGATCGTTGATCCCCCTAGATCGTTGCTCCCCCGTGTTTCAAGGTGGGGATCCATGGGTCAAGAGCCTCACCTTTGCGGTGGCCTAGCTACACATAGAAATTACAACATGTAACAAGCAAGAAATCCTCACATGTGAAAGTTCCAAAATGGGTTAGGTTACCATTTGAATACTTGCAACATGGGTTAGTTCACATTTTAACAATATATATATATATATATATATATATATATATATATATATATATATATATATATATATATATATATATATATATATATATATATAATAGTGTCCAAGATGACTCCATTATCCAAATGTTGAGCACTATAAAAAAATAGAGATGAACTAAACATGATTTTCTCATATAACCCATAAAACATTTTATATCACATAGAAGAACATAAAGCATACAACAAAGACAATTCCTAATACAAGCTAGAGACACATTCTACCACACCTTATTCAAGCACAATATTATATGGTGACTACCTATATTACACATAACCTACAATAAAAGTTGCTCAAGCGCACTTATTTCTTGCACTTTTGAGCCGCAACTTTTGCAAGACCTTTCACAACATTTGTTAACATCATGAAATTGTTCTTGTAGGCAAGATGCAACTCCCTCATTTCCTCTTGAAGATCCTTAACATCATTCTCAATCTTGATTGTTTTCTCACAACATTTACACCTTCGTGCATGGTCATGAGTTGAAGCATCAAGTTTGGGAGGGAGAGGGTACCCGGTTTTGTACCTTATGGGATCACTCCACAAACATTTCATCACATAATTCCTAAGTATTTGATTATCAATACAAGATGGATTTTCCCATTCATCATTTGGTTCTTCATCAACCACAATGGACTTACCCTTGTAGTTATTGTTTGAAGCATTACTCATTTTAGAGAGGAGAATTTTCTAAGTGATTTAAGTTTTAAAGGAAGAACAAGAATTATGTGAAGATGCAAGTAATAATGTGATTTATATAGGATGGAAGAAGGGTGGTAGGTATGAGTAAAGAAAATAGTCTTTCATGTTCATGATGAGTTCAACTACTATGATGCTTGAAGAGATGGCTAAGCCATCTAAATCATGTACCAATATGTCATTAAGCATGTGATGGTGTAAGGAATAAAAGAAAGATGATAGTTCACATAATTTTATCATGCATGCATCAAACTTATGCATGAAACTACAAGCACTTAATTATTAGGAGATAGCATTATTCAATTTAATTTAAGCATGCAACATGTAGTCTATCACATAAGGTGAACAAGAAGAATTAGATACAAGATCTTAGGCTATGTTTGGCAAAAGTAGCTGTGAGCAGTAGCATTGAGCAGGAGCAGTGAGCAGTAGCTGTGAGCTGTGAGCAATAGCCAAAAAAGCTCACAGCTTCATAAAGAAGCATTGAGAAAATGAGCTTTCCTAAAAAATAGCAAAGCTCACAGCTCTCATGCCAAACAAACATCAAAAATAAAAAAGCTCATTCTCACCGCTCATTACCCAAAAAAGCTCCAAAAAAGCTCCGCGCCAAACATAGCCTTAAACACAAGTGTGAGTTGTGAAGAATGTCATATCTAATCTTGGAAACTTAACATAGTCAAAATTTTCAAGATGAATCAAGATAATTTTGTGTTAAGTTTTCTTGTTCAAACACATAGTATAGACATGTAGAATCTTGGATACTATCAATCATTGTTTGAATAATGGATTGATACATATCTTTCCTCTTGGAAGACATTTTTTTGATCTTCCATCCATGCCTCCACTTAAGCCTTAATCACAGAAGCTCTAATAGCACCTAAAGATTGTTCTCCTAAGATGCAAGTTTAAGCATCAAAGCCTATCCCAAAGCAATTTGGACTCTTGAAAAATGTCATGCCAAAACTTAGACTTGTTTGTTTTGTGACCTAAGTGTCCTTTTATTCAAGTCACCAATGACTTGTTGTATAGGATGACCCCTCGCTTCTCTCACTTCCTTAGGATTGCCTTTATCCGAAACATTAACTTGTAGTGTTGGCGACCTTTCTTGATCTTGAACTAAAGGTTCATTGATCACATCATCTTCTACCGAAGGATATGATTTAGGCTCGGGCATGCTCTCATCAAAGGTCACATTGAGAGATTCCTCAATCCTCATTGTTTCCTTGTTAAGCACTATGTATGCTTTACTAGTTTGAGAGTATCCTAGGAACACACCTTCATACGAATTTGGGTTGAACTTGGTGAGATATTCTTTGGTGTTAAGTATAAATACTTTGCAACCAAATACTCTAGGGATGGCTTTCTATTCCTAAGTATTTCATAAGGTGTTTTATTAATTACCTTTCTTATGTAGACTCTATTAAAAATGTAACAAGCGGTATCTAGGGCATGACACCAAAACTTTTGTGGGATGGATTGCTCGTCAAGCATTGCACGACTCATCTTTCTTAACTTACGATGTGTTCTTTCAACAATCTCAAGCGATTGAGAAGTGAATGGGCCCGATAAGTTATAAGATATTCCATGTTGTTCACAAAAGGTTCCAAATTGCATTTTATCAAATTCACTACTATGATTTGTTTTAATTAAGACAATTGAACAATCAAATAGGTTTTCAAGTTTCTTTCTTAAAATGTTGAATTTATTCAAGACACCATCCTTGTTTTCTAAGAAAAAACATCCAAGTGTAATTTGAATAATCATCTATAATCATTAAAGTGTAGAAGTTTCCTCCATAACTTTGGATTGGAGATGGACCATACAAATCCAAATGAATCAACTCTAAAACCTTATTAGTTGTCACTTCCTTTTTATTCCTATTGTTGGTTTGTTTTTGACTCCCTAGATATGTGTCACAATAATGCCTTTCAAAGCTCAACTTTGGTAAATTCTATACTAGCTCGTTAGAAGCTAGGTTTTGGACTAACCTCATATTGGCGTGACCTAACCTCCTATGCCAAAGCGTTGAGTTATCCACCAAGGATGTAAGACATATGTGTTGCTTAGAGTTATCACCCAACTTGCATGTATATAAGTTATTTCTCCTATGGCCTTTTGCCAACAAAACACCATTTTTACTAATAGTGCAATCTACCTTAGTAAATTTAACCTCACAATCATCATCACATAATTGACTCACACTAATCAAATTGAAACTTAGACCCCTAACATGCTCAACAATGGAGATTTCTATGGAGTCATGAAGGACATTACCTTTGCCGTTAAGTTTGCTTCAAAAAATGACTTGATTGCCATTATACACCTTGTATGATGTGAATAATCTTCTATTCCCAGTCATGTGTTTAGTGCAACCACTATCCACTACCCACTCATCCGACTGTAGATCACTTTTGAGACAAACCTACAACAAAAGTACAACTCATGCTTTTGGTACCCATTGTTTCTTGGATCCATTTTGGTTAGCATTTAAAGTGCCCAAGTTAAACATTCTTGGGTCTTGAAGTAAGACAAATAATTTCTCAATACCATATTTAGAAAAAGCGGACCAAGGATTGTTTTGATAGTTATTTTGAGTTTGATAACTTGGTCTATAGTTATGATATGCTTGAGGTCTAAATAAATTTTGGTTTGAATAAGAGTTGTCTCTCCTTTGGTAATTGTTGTATTGGTATTGAGAGGACCTTTGACCATAGTTAGAGAAATTTCTTCTTTGATTGTAGTGAAATGATGGTCTTTGGTTGTATGAGGTAGAAGATCTCATATTGGGTGTGGGCAAAAGTGGTCTATGATTTACTTGAGGTTGTGAGTATCCAAGTCCATTGCGAGAGCTTGAGTTAGAAAATTGTTTTGGATTTTCTCTTTTTGCAATCGGAGCTTGATTACCTCGAGTACTTACAAGAGGAGCTTGAGGAGTAATTAGTTTAATGTCATTATTTAATGAAGATCCAAGTTTCCTTAGAAGCCTGGCACGTTGATGTCGCGTTGACGCGTCAGCCAGCGCGCCAGCCTCGGGGATTGTTGGGGCCTTGTTTTCTTTAGCCTTTACAAACGTTATTGATTTTTTTAGGCTTATGGGAGTGGTTGTTCCTTGTTTGAAAAATCCAAGACCTCCCTTATCTTGAGACACCTTTTGCCGACTTATTAATTCTTCTAAATCATTTGTGCTCTTTTCATATTTTGAAAAGCTTAATGACTCCTTTTGAAGTTCCAACACCTTTCCATTTAAAGAGTTAACCTCAAGTGTGAGTACTTCACAATTTTTACAAGGTTCAATCATCTCTTTGCAATGTTCTAGTGTTTTTACTTTACTTTCAAGCTCACAAACCCTTTCTTTAGATTTAACATTTTCTAATTCAAGAAGACGTTTTTCTTTGAGAGCTCTATCAAGGGTTTTTCTAAAATCATCATTAAACTTAACTAGTTCCTCATTCTCCTTTTGCAAATTGATGATATCTAAGTTATAAAAAGAAGAAGGGTTTAGAGATACCTCAAAATTTTCTTTTGCCATAAGACACGTAGCGTCATTTGTTTGTTGGTCTTCATCTTCACTATCACTCCACGCTCCTCCAACGAATGCCTTGTTCACTCTCGGCTTAGGACATTCATTGATGAAGTGACCCTTCTCTCCGCAATTGTAACATCCTTGGGTGTAAAACCCGGAAATTTTGAACATATAAAATACCCTTGAATCTCGAGCTTTGAATAAACGTTTAATTATTTAAAACATTTTGTTCCAAATATAACCTAGAGTATTTAAATTGTGATTATTGAAACGAATAAGCGTCAAGCGGAAATTAAACTTAAGCTAAATCGAAATTGACACATTTAATACCTATGTTACGTTTTTTTAAGTGTTCCTAGCCAAAAGTTTAATATGACAAAATATATCTGGACTAGTAAAATGACTACATGCATGGTTGACAATTTCACTCCTCAAAATCAGTGAAGTTTCTTTTTGAAATTCACCATATCACACATTTTTGTGATTAAGAAATCCCATATTTTCGGCAACTAATCTCCCTCTTTACTCATTGTACGCTCCATTCCCTCTTTATCTCATCACAATATACGACCCTTTCACAAAAATAAAAACACACAAAACATAAAAACCCTAAAACTCAAAAGTGTTGGCTGGTATATTTTTTTTCTATTCTTCCTTCGGTTCAAGGTGCCAAGGAGGTTCAATCGCTGGTTTTGTAGATGTAATACGAAGGTGTCCTTGTTCGTGGTTAATTTCTGGTTCAGCGAAGGTGTGGTCGTGGTGTTTCTCTGATCGACAAGGGCATTCCATTCGTAGGTTTTATTGTGGTTCGAGGTTTTGTTGGTGTCGATCTTGTCTCCTGATTTCTTTCTTTTTGGTCACGCGACAAAGGTAACCAATTCCTCAACTATGTTCGATTTCTCCTTCTCCATTTCGATCAAGTTCCTGTTGTTTTTGTGAATCAGTTAAGCATGTTTACATTCGAATTAATCACAGATTGTTTCACATAAAAGCATGAATCCTTGTCCTAATATAATCGGCTAATATATATATATATATGAATAGTTGGTCACATGAAAAAAATGAAAATTGTATAACATAAATGTCGATATCGGTTCCGTTTTGCTTTTCGAATGGGGTAAATTTATACGCCTATGTTATGGAAGTAAAGTCTTAATCTGATATTGCTATACGATCTGAATCATACGTTTTGTTATGATTCCTTTTATACGACTTAAAATCAGGTTTAACCCAACGATTTGGAAAGAATAGCATGCATGCTGTCTTGGTTTGTTTTATGAATGGCAAAATAAATATATAAAATAAGATATTGCATGCATGGTCATACATGTAACAGTTTGTTAATTTGGTTTTAATAAAATAAAAGAACTAATGGTTGCTATCTGATTTGTGGGTCACGACTTGGTTTTGTATCACAAATAATAGTCATGACTAGTTTAATTTTGTAATAAATATAAAAAAGGGTGTGTGTCTCGGTCTATTTAAAGAACAAGAGAAGTGGCTATCTCGGCATATTTTTAACAAGAAGGTGTCATGGACTTGTTTGTTTTCGAAATAATAAAAACCTTGGGTCGTCGTGACATAAATATTAAGATCGTTGGTATGTTAATAAATTACACAAAAATTATAATGACGGGTCCAAAATTATTATCTTAATATTAATTTATTAAAATAAAGTTTAAAATAATTTTATTTAACTTTTAAATATTTAATTTTGATAATTTACATTTTAGACCTTAAACTTATAATATTGACATTTTAAGACCTAAAATATTATATTGGTAATTTTAACCTTAAATATTATAAATTGTCAATTATAACCTTAAAGCATTGAATTACTATTTCGGGAAAGTTACTTAATATAAAAGTTACTAAAATAGGAAACTTACTTACAAAGGAAAGTTACCATTTTTGGAAAGCTGCTATAAAAGGAAAGTTACTAAAAATGGAAAGCCGACTAATGAGCAATATGATTTAAAATAAGTTATTAATAATAAGCCGATCATTAAATCGTGTAGATTCGCTGAAGAATGAGTAATTTCCGATCATTGTGATGTGTTTGCACTTGCGGGTTAAGGTACATATATTCTAACCTTTCAGTAAGGTTTCCTATGACTCATGATCCGTTCCATTGCCACTATTATGATTTATGATCTTTATACGCCTGATATCCTTGGTTTATTTGATACTATGATTTTGTATGAAGACCGTTTTAAAAATATAACCTGATGACTTTTGAGAAAAACTATTTTTGAAATGATTTCGGTGATTACGATATGATGCCAGTCTTATATGAAGGTTATAACGACTTTTATGAAATGTGTTTTTAAAGGAATACTTTTACGATAAAAAGGTTTTAAATGATTTTTTTTAAAAGTCCTTAATATGTTTTATTCTCTAAGATTCCTCATGACTTTCTTTAACATCTTTTGATTATTTGACTTCAAATTTTGAACCTTTGCTATGAACCCTTTTGCTATTATGAACCTTTGATTTGAACCTCATGATATAAATCTTTGATTTGGACCTTTGATTTGAACCATTGCTATGATCCCTTATATGATCCATATTTGATCGATCCATTTCTGTCATGATTTGCTTGATTTTTGTTGTATGCTATAGTTCTTATTCTTATAGCATTCATATGCGCTATTTGTTGCCCATTATTTGATTAATTTGTAGCCAGTCATGGGGAGTCCATGGCCTTGCCACTGATGCACCAGTGGTATTGACACTATCTGTGGAGTGGGTTTTAGTCCACAGCGTTCCCTTTAAGCTAGCTATTCAGGCCTATATTTATTATTGTATATGTTTACTTAGCGTAGAGCTTTGTGCATATATATTTGTTTTTCAGGAGGCGTATGGATGCATCCTAGGTACTTTGTTTCATTTTGAATTTGGTGAATGGGTATGTGTGTGCAATACACTCCATTTCACATTTAGTACATCGACCTAGCTACTCTATGTACAATTTGATATATGATTGTTGGGCATTTCTGTTACTTCTACTATATATGTGATCCTTGCTGTTCTAACTTCTTTATTGTTATTGACTTATGCTTTTCCTAAGTTCATTTGCTTACACTTATGATTTATTCCATTTTTCCTTTGATTCATTTGATATTCCTTATACGTATTCCCTTTGATCGTATTCTGTTGATTCTATCATATGTTCCACATTATTTGATATTTGTCTAAACAGGTTTGCTTGAATTCATTTCGGATTCACTTTGTTTCCCTTTTGTTCTTAGCTTTTATTTGTTCATATATGTTCACTGGGCTTTTAAGCTCAGCCGCATTTTTTTTCCTGCGGCAGGTTTTAGAAGGAAGCTAGGTTGGGCGAGGAATGCTTAGGAGCTCTTAGTGGACTACACTGTTGATAGCTTCCCATGGATTAGAGAATAGACTTAGAGATTCCCTTTTGGTTTCTTAGTTTGTATTTAGTTGGAAGTTGAAATGTTTAGAATTAGTCCTTTATCTTTTCTTTAGAACTGTTTTGTGAACCTTGTATTACTAATGTATTCCACTTATTTACGTTTTGATTTGACCCCATAATGTTACACTTTACCCCTTTTTGGGTTGGGGTGTTAGGGTGCGTCTTGAGCTTTCACCAACCTTGTTGTCACCACTTCTGTTTCCCCCAAAGTTGTTCCTTCCACCATTATCTCGGTTTCCAAACCGATTTCTTCTACCAAAGTTACCACCTTTCCTAAAGAACCTCCGAAAGTTCTTAGCCATGAGATTATACTCTTCGTCATCCATTAACCCTTTTACCCAAAAAAAAAAAAAAAAATACTCTTCGTCATCCATATCATCTTCTTCATTGCTATCCTCTTGACCATCACTATCATCACTAGCTTGAGTACTAGTGACTTTAGCTTTAAGAGACAAAGACTTAACCTTCTCCTTCTTGACTTTGGTACTTGCCTTGTCGTTCTCAAGTATCATCTCATAGACTTTGAGATTTCCAATGAGCTCGTCAAGAGGTAGTTCCGCCAAGTATCATCTCATAGACTTTGAGATTTCCAATGAGCTCGTCAAGAGGTAGTTCCGCCAAATTCTTGGCTTCCACTAGTACAAAAAGTTCTATTGGTCACGCATGGTCGATTTTGAAATGTCACACTATAACATTTATACGTGACTAAATGTACCATAATAAAATGAACAGCCACACTTGATCCGACTTGTGTGAACATTTCGGAATTCTATTGTCACACATTTGAATATTTATGTGACTAGAGGTAACTGGAAAAAAAAATTTGGATTATTTAGTCACTTTTAATTCGAGACGCGTGACAGATACAAATGAGCTCGAAACATTAGTCACACTATAGATATATATATATATGTGACAAATATATGTCACATGAGGTAATTGTGTATGTGTCAAAATTATATAGTCAAGTTTGTCACACATTATTTAAACATGACTGCTATTCTTTGCTGAATATTTAGCCACATAGCGTTTGAAATGTGTGACAACGAAAAAGTAAGTTTGAAGCGTTAGTCACGATATGCATTTAATAGTGACAAATATATGTCACACAGTTGACGAGTGTGACCAAATGTCATATCTGGTCACACTAAACCATAGAAACATGATTAAGTGTAACGGAAATTCGATACATATGGTCACGTAAGTTAATATGTGTGTCTAAAGTTTAGTGTGTGTTTGCTTGCCAAATCTTAATGTGTATAGTCACACTTAATTGAAGCACTATCACGTGATTATAGGCTTTACAACAGCCACACCATATCACAAATGTGTATCTAAATGATGTTTATGGCAACATTATAAGGGTATTTTATGACCAATACATTCAAAATAGTCACATTGTGAAATATTCATGTGACTATTATTTATAGCAAAGTGTGAAGTCATGAGTTATCATTAACCTTGATATTAGTCACATTGAGTTTTTGTGTGACTAAATCATAGTCATATTTTGTCACACATTACTTAAGCGTAGTCACAATTCGATAAATATGGTCACACATTTCTGATAAGTTATGTAATTTGATATTCACTTAATTGAGTTCAGTCTATTAGTCATGACTGCATATTGACTAGTTTTTCAACCACTGTTTTTTCAACAAATTGTGCCTGAAATTGAGAATCTTTCATACCAAACACTATTTTTTTTCAACTCTGCACTATATAAAGGCATAACCACATACATGAAAACTGCATATACAAGACAACTGTAACAAAAATATGCAGGGTGTTTACTACTGCTAGTACATAGTTAATACTGCTAGTACACAGTTTATGCTGCCAGAAGTTATAGTTTTGTATAATCTGGAATCCTTTAAAAGAGTATTCGCAAGTCCGAACTAAAGAATTAACACAACAACAACAACATAAATCCTTTAAAAGAGTATTTGCAGCAAAAATAAATCCCTAAACAGAGTGTTACAGCTTGAGAATGACACGTGCTTCACTTTGATTTTCGTATAACAATACCTTCGCAGTCGGTTCGATAGTAGGCATCTTTTGCTTGTGGATTTGTTCGCGGCAATATGTTATCATTTTGCTCGTGAATGACTGTACTAAATTCCTCATCGACATCGTCATACGTATCTTTGTAATTCTTGGTAGGTGTTTTAAAGACAATAGACAATTTTTTATCTGCCTGGTCTTTCACATAAAACGCTTGCCGTGCTTGTGAGGCTAATATGAACGGATCATTCTTGTGGCCTAAATTATTCAGGTCTACCAATGTGTAACCAAGAGTATCGCGTTTGACCCCACCATGTTTTGAATTAACCCAATCACATTTGAAAAGAGGAATTTGCCTGAAACGGTAATCTAGTACCCATATCTCTTGTAAAATCCCATAATAAAATGCTTTTTCTTGTGGTTGCAACTTCTTTGGATATGTGAAGATCTGCTGCCGCAACACTAACCCCACTGTTCTGGTAAACTATGCCATCATTACTTTTCGTACGAAATGTATACCCATTGATGTTATATGACTCGTATTTCACTACGTTGGCGCGTGCTCCAAATGATATCCACCTCACAGTTTCTGATACACTATCTTTGGATATCGCTAACTCTCTCTCAACCTGAATTTTATTACAAGTATATATTACCTTTAAATTGCAGGAACAACTCACTTATATTTATCAACAAACAAACAAGTAGTATAAACAACATACGAGTAATTACCTCTTCGTGTAACCACTTAGCAAAAGATTTAGTGTGCACATTCTCCAGCAATGCCATTTTTCTACCCGGGTATTTTGTTTTCAAAAATTGCTTGTGTCAGCTGAAACAAAACAATGTATTTGATTATTATATTTTATACAACATTTTAAGCAACGAAATAGACATGGGTTAGTAATACTTACTCGATATACGGCACAATTTCATCTGTATTTTGTATTACATACAAATGTGCTTTCTGAAAGACATCTCTGGTAAGTACATTTGTTTTTCCGGCCGTCAATGGCTTTCCATCCTCATTTTCATTGGTTACATGTTTATCAGGTGGGATACCAATAGTTTTCATGGTTTTATGATACTCGCTAAAAAACTCTATTGTTTCTTCTGCGATAGTCTCCTCAGCAATGCATCCCTCTGGTCTATTTCTGTTTCGCACATGTCCATTAATAACCTTCATACATCTTTTGAAGGAATACATCCACCGAAAGCATACGGGACCACATAATTTTACCTCTCTAGTTAGGTGCACTGTTAAGTGTATCATAATATCAAAAAATGAGGGAGGAAAGAACTTCTCGAGAAGGCACAGTGTCACAACAAGTTCTTGTTGCATCTTATCTAGTGCTTACAAGATGATTTCTTTCCTACATATAGCTTTAAAGAAAAAGCAAAACCTGATAATAGTAAATCGTGTGGGTGGGTGCATGATTGAACGTATAGCAATGGGCAAAACCTCTTGCATTAGCATGTGATAGTCATTCGATTTAAGGCCAATGAGCTTCTTATCATTTTGGCTGACCAAATTAGAGAAATTTGAACAATAGCCTTGTGGTACCCTGATGTTGCTTAACGTTTCACAAAAGATGTCTTTTTCAGCATTCGTTAATATGTAACCTGCTGGAGGTAGTGTTGTTTTGTCTGCTTCTTTCCTAGCAAACAACTCTTTTTTTTTATCCCCAACCAGATCCAATCGAGCATTCATTCCATCTTTTGTCTTTCCAGGAACATTCAGCAAAGTTTCGACTAGACTCTCAACAACATTCTTTTCTACATGCATGAAGTCAATACAATGTGGAACAACATTATGGTTCATTTACTTGGCTTGCACTACCCTGTGCTTCTGTTCTTTTCCTTTTCTGCGTTGTAATCTTCCCACCACTGCCTCTCATATCTTCTTGGTTATTCGAGGTGTTATTGTTTGTTCGTTTTCCTTTTCCCCACTTATTTTCAATTAGTTGTACCTCGTTGTATATTTGTTCCCTAGTCAATGGAGTTGGAGCAAGCTGAAAATCTTCTTTTCCATTAAACGCCGCCTTTTGCTTTCTGAACACATGGTTGTATGGTAGATATCGTCTGTGTCCAGCATAACTTTGCTTGGATGAGGCGGAAAGTCTAACACAGTGTGTATCTTTCCTACATACAACACAACCTTTGAATCCACTGTATGGGCAGCCACGTATTGTACCAAGTGCAGGGTAATCATTTATCATCCATAACACAGCGGCACGCAGTTTAAACATTTCTTTTGTACAAGAATCATATGTATCAACCCCATCCTCGAATAAGGTATGCAGATCATTAACCAACGGTTCTAAAAATACATCGATATCATTTCCCAGGTATCCCGATATCAATACCGAAAGCATGATAAACTTTCTTTTCATACACAACCATGGAGGAAGGTTGTATATGACAAATAAAACTGGCCATACACTGTGATGCCTAGTTCCTGAGTTGACATCAACCCCATCAGCAAAGTAGGGGAATTTTTCATCTATGGTACGCCATGCCTGTGAATCTGCAGGGTGACGTAAAACACCATCTGTTACCCTCCTTGTGGTGTGCCATATTAGATCTTCTGAAATACTCTCTAACTTAAAGAGTCGTTGCAGTCTTGGTATAATTGGAAAGTACCACATGACCTTTGCCGGAATGTTTTCATACACTTTACGTGTCTTATTATCCACCTTCCATCTTGATATCCCATAAGTTGGACAAACAGTCAACTCCTTGTTAGTCTTCTAGTAAAGAATGCAGTTGTTGCTACATACATGTATCTTTTCGTATCCTGGTCCCATCATTCTCATTAGTTTTTTGGCCTGATAAGTTTTTTCAACCATTTCGTTACCAGCAGGTAGCATTTTTTTTTATCAATCCTAGTAATTCAGTAAAGAACTTATCAGAAACTCCATACTTACCCTTCAAGTTGAGTAGTTTAACTATTGCGGACAACTTTGTAAAGTTAGTACATCCTTTATAAAGTGGCTTCTCCGCGTCTAATAATAGATTTTGAAACTTGGCAAGGTCATCCTCATCAAAATTTTCTTTCGTAGCATTAACCATTTCAACTATTGTCGGGCCATCTGTTAGAATTTCTGAATGTGACTCCATGTCGAAATCCGTGTTGTCAACAAACTCTGTTTCTGCATTATCAGGTATTTGGGCTGTTGTTGCTTGCTCATCCTTTTCTCCATGTTTATCCCATTTTCTGTATCTAAGATTAATCCCGTAGTAGAATAAATGGTACTCCACGTCATCCACTGTTTGCTCTATTTTGTTTAAACATATGGTACACGGACATGGCATCCTAAGCTGTTGTATATTAACTCATGGGTCGATGTTCTTCATCTTTTGAAAGTTGTGTAGTGCATACTTAATAAACGCTGCTACTCCATCAATATATTCTTTGTTGGTCCTACAAGTTGTCATCCAAGACTTGTCCATGCTATTATTGTTGAGGTAAAATGATAACGTATATATCCTACAAGTTACAAGTTAAACCAATATAAGCATATATGAAGATTTAGATTGATGAGGTTCCAATGTCAAGTCACAAGTGTCTAGCTAATTAATAAGATAGGTTTACAATAAGAATTGCAACAACACAATGGAATGAATGTATTGGGCATCAATCTAATTAAGCTTCAAATGTCAAATATGAAATTAAGAAAAATGTGTAAATTACAACATGTTATCTTTATTGTGTTGTTGGTTAATTAAATGATTCAGACAAAAACACGATAAGTTAACATTACCAAAGAAACAAGAAACCAACAAATCCATAACAAATAAAATATACAATGAAAATGAATAATAAGTTAAAATTCCAACATAATTAATTCCTAATTCAAAAAAGTACCTAATTTGTATCTAAATGAACCTCCCTCCGTTGTTGATGGCCGGACCGACAAGTGATATGATGGATGGTGACTGGTGAATGGTGGCTGTGATGTGACTGGTGATTGGTGATTGGTGATTGGTGATTAGTGATTGGTGGATGTGCGTAGTGATTGGTGAGAAATGTGAGAAACGTGGGTGGAGATGGAAATGGGTGGAGGGAGAATTCGAAATTTGGTGAAAAAAATATAGAGGAATTTTCAAAAATTTTGGGGAGGACATACCAAAAAAGGGAGCCACAGGTATTTTATATTCCTCTTATAGACTATTTTTATATTCCTCTTATAGACTATTTTTTCATTTTGTTACAAAATCTAAACAACTAAACTATAGAAACTGACTAGGATGGAATTAGGAAGGGTGTTTGTTTAGTGGAAATGTAGCCAATAAGGGATATTTTGCCATGGTTGCCTAGATGTTAGCATGTAGTTGCTAAGCCTAGAAGAACGGTGGATATTGAATCAGCTAGTTTCGTGATTCGTGAATGATTGTGTAGAATGTATCTATTATATTGTATCAGTCAAATGAGTGTGTCCAATTTGACTGCTTGTATAATCTTTGTAAGTTGCTGGTTCCTTAATTAAGAAAATTCACTATTTCAGGAAGGAAAAAAAAAAGTGTAGAAACTGATATGGGCATTCCCAAGATCAGATACAAAGAAGAACATACATTCCAAACCTCTACAGCAGTTGTAATCTCACAAAAGGTGAATTATATTACTTACCAAAAGTTTTTTTTACAACATTAACAATTGCTGATATGGGCATTCCCAAGATCAGATACAAAGAATAACATACAATCCAAACCTCTACAGCAGTAGAAACTTCAGAAGTAGAAACTTGGTCTTGTTGTACCCCTTAGCCATTTCTTCAACATTGCTAGTAGCATCAGTTTCTCCCAAAAATGGGGTGAAAGTTTTATATGCAGACTGGCTTGAACCTTCACAACATCTTCTGGCCAATCATGATCCATTAGGATGAGCATTTGCCAGGGATGAATGATAGTAATTCTCGACAGAACTATAAATACATTAGTCGCCAACGAAGACTACCTACAATGGAACATGATTGACCTGAGTACTAACTAAACAAGCTACTTAAACACAAATAATCTAATTAACTTGCAAACATATATATACATCAATTTCAAGCAACCCTTAATAATCCATCCGAACCCTTAATAATCCATCCCAAACACTCTATAACATCTATAGAAGACAATAAGAATCAAGCAACCCTTAATAATCCATCCGAACCACACAAAAAATCGTAACCTAATTGATGAGTGCTCAAACACTCATCATTTTTGGTCAAATTTGAACTGCAAAACATCTGAAAACACTCAAATGTGCGTCAAAATATTGAAAATATTACAGGAATTGTGTTTTATATGTTTCAGATGCAAAATGTTTAAAAACAAATGTAAAACGAACAAAGTTTGCACAATTGGCAGTTTCAGTCATTGAACTTTCAAAAATTGACAAAACTAGTCCTTGAACATTTGTTTTGCAAGAAAAGTCAGCCCAAGGCATTTAAAAGTCAAAAATTATCAAATAAGGTCCTTGGGTAAAAAGTTTGAAGATTTGACAAGTTTAACCCCTCAACTTGGGAAATTGGCAATTTTAGTCCCCGAAGGTTTAAACTTGGAAAATTAACAATAATGGGTCATGGAAAATTAAGGAAAGGCAAGAAAGGTCCTTGGGTGAAGGCTATGGAAGAGTTGCAGTTTTAGTCCGTGGAGTTGTGAAAATGCAAAAATGGTCCTTGGGGTTTCAAAGTTGGAAAATAATATGCATGGTCCTTTGGTTATTTAAACATGGCAAAATGAGTCCCTTCGATAAATCCAGAAAATTGCCAAAACTTACCCTTGCATTTTCAGTAAATTACACAACTGGTCCTTGTAAAATGATACCACCAAACCGGACCCTTTGTTATTTCTATAAACCATAAACCAAGTCCAAACTCCAATCCAAACACAAACACAAACCCAACATTAAACCAAGCCCAACCCACCCAACCTTTTTAATACTAAAACACCAGGGTCAACCCTTGGTCAAACCCCACCCAAAACCACCCATTTCCCACCTTTTACCCTCAATACCACTCCTCCCTACTAATACCACCCACACGTGACTTGCCAAGCCTTGCCCCCCTCTCATCATCACCCCTATTCACTGCCAGCCTCCAAATAGTTGCCTAAACTTCAATAATCTCAACCCTACACAAGTTATCAGAGCATGCGTGTTTGGTACTAGTTTTGGGCGCCAAAACCTTCCAACGGCTTAGATCAAAAAGTACTAATCCTATGGCTCAAATTAGTGCTGGGAAAGAGACAGTGGGTACATAGAAACCCTAATTGAAGGCTATTTAAAGAGAAGTGATGCTGTGAAGCAGAGGAGAGCTTAGTTAGTCATTTTTAGTTTAATTTAAAACCGTTTGTTGTCAATTCCATTTCCTAGTTGTAACATTTAATTTTCAGTTGTAATTGTAATACTTTCAGAGTATTTTGAAGTCATTTTAATAAGAAAGTTAAGCTGTTTTGTTCGATTTCCATTTGCACTAATTTTATTTCAAATTTTGTATTAAGTTATTTGTGGGTAAAAATTACTTTCTAGTGATTCAATAAGCTCAATTTAGTAAGTTGATAAGCTTTCTTAAGTTTATTAATCATCACATTTCAATTCGTTGCAAAATCAGAAAATACAAAAAATTTAGTTAAGAAAATCAAAATATATATATATATATATATATATATATAATGAAAAAGAAGCTTGGAGCAGGATAAATTAAGGATGGTCCTGGTTTATAATTCCTTGGGGAATATTAGGAAGTAACTTGTGGTTCCTTGGTTCACAATCAATTGGCAGGAAGGCTTTTTGTAAGGATTTTTCTTGATTCTTCCTAGTTTACTGTTCATTGCTTATGATCTAATCATTCATGCTTGTTTATGTTTATTTGTGTTATTGTAGTCAGATTATAGCTTACTAAGTAGAACTTGTTCACTAAAACCTTTTATATTCCAAATTCTTAAATTAACTGTCACTTAGTATAAGGTAGCTTGGTTAGTAATGGTAGTGTAAGTCTTTGTTTCTGAGCTCATATAAGCCTCACACCTCATAAAAAGTGATTTAGACTAAGTTTCATCAATCAGTGTTGCTTTTTGCTTCAAAAATCTCACAAACAGTTTTCTAAAGGAGTGTTTGGTTGAAGCTGTTTTCATGTGTTCAAGTGAGTTTCTGTTGCTAATTTTAGTTTAAACATTATACAATAGGTTGTAGTAGTTCAGTCAAACCAATAAACACTTGGGTCATTCTTCAAAAAGTCAAATGGACCTTTGATTTCCTTGTTTCAGTTCACTGTCTAGGATTTAGAACTAATAAGCATGCATTTCAGTTCAAGGGTTGTTATTACAGTTTAATTTCATCAATTTGTAGCTTAACATAACTTATATAATCAGTAGGATAGATTAGAAATCCACCAAAGTCAACTGTGGTACAAAAAGAATAAAAGTTAAAATGGCATAGTTGATCAGAATTTCATTTCTTGGGTGAATTATCCTGAATTTTGTGAGTTGAATGGGAACTTGAAATTTGTTGAGGGTAAAATATACCAGCTGAACTACATGGATTTATGCTTGGCTTATTTTAGTGATTTTTATTAAGGGGTGTGCACTAGCTTATTTGAAGCTGCAGGGAGAGCAACCTCCCATGCACCAGGGCCCTTGGCTCATTTTCATAGACCCATAGTGATCACTTCAGTCGACCCCACCCCTAGCTCTTTGGTTTTTTGAGAGCTTACCAGCTCTAGTTTCATTACCTAGTCTTAGTTTGGACCACTGGCTTATTTGGCATAGCTTATTAGAACCCAACTTGTGACCTGACCTCAAGTTCTATACTCAGCATTCAGTTTTTGACCCAACTTTCCCAAGCTCACACAGAGCCCATTAATAAGCAATAAGCCTAGCTTATTGGCTTATTTTGTAGCCTACCAGTCACCCTTGAAAAGTCAAGTGTTAATTTGGACTTTCTTTCACCTCTGTGGACCCCACAAAAGTCCAAAATCCCTGATTCAGGCCTGCTTTGTCTGTGGTTTTTGGCTTAGTGCTTAATTGATAGTCTCAGCTTATTCATGTGCTTATTTGGGATCTTTTGCCTCATTTCAAGTTTGTTTAAATCTGTCTTAACTTATTTGTCTCTAAGGTAGCTTTACAATAGCTTTTTCAATAATCCATAAGTGCTAATAAGCTAAAATAGAATCTGTTAATCACTTGGGTTTCCCAAGTGCTTATTTCTGAGTTTCAGCCAAGGTGCTTTTGCAAAAAGTTCATATTTTCAGTTGTAAAATAGGTTTGTAAAAGAAAAAAATCAAGAAAAGACAAAAATAAGAAAGTGATAGCTTCTATTTAAGCCCTATTGGCTTATTTTTTGCTTATTTATAAGCATTTCTTAATTTTAAATTTTTCCTAGGTTTCTTATAGCTTAAAATAATTTTAGTAATTTTTTCAGATTTTTCTTTAGTCATTTAGCACTTTTTATAATTTAATTTAGTTTAAATTAATTAAATGATTAGTTTTAATTAATAATAATTTATTAAAAAGTAGGAAAAATAGATTTTCTATCTTAAAAATAGTTTTATAATATTTTAGATTTTTCTAAATTTAATTTACATTTT
This sequence comes from Artemisia argyi, assembly GCA_030686995.1. Classification (NCBI taxonomy): domain Eukaryota; kingdom Viridiplantae; phylum Streptophyta; class Magnoliopsida; order Asterales; family Asteraceae; genus Artemisia; species Artemisia argyi. The sequence goes on along the minus strand of CM060707.1, from coordinate 91,872,896 downwards.
TCTAGTTAAATTTCATAATTAATTGTAATTTAGTTAATTAAAAAGTAATTAATAATTAGTAATTAATTAATAGTAATTAATTAAATAGTTGTAAAAATAATTTTAATTTTCTAAAAATTTTCTTATATCATTAGGATTGTAAAAATATAATTTTCATATCCGTAGGATTTTATTTGCTCCCGTTTCACTTTTAATTTTGCGCGTTCGCGTTTATTTTAAATTCAAACGTGTGTTTTTAAGTTTAAATCACGCTTTAGTGTATCTGATCATTAGTAATCGTTCTTATAGTGTTTTTAAGTTAATTTCATTCCTCATCTCGTAGTGTAATCATAATAATCAAATTCCTTACCCTTCTGTTAAACCACTCGATCATTTAAAACGTTCACAAATACAATTGCACGCCTCGTCGGGACATAACGACCCGGGGATTCACTATACTCCTTGGTTAGTTGGTCTGAGATGTTTGACTTGGTTGAACATTCACTTGGTTGATTTAGTTGACCGTTCAGGACCAATCAAAATTTGGCGCCGCTGCCGGGGAGGCTTCTGCGTATCTGAATACGTTTTTTAGAGATTAGTGATTTTTCATTCATCATTGTATAAACTCCACCACCTTTTGTAAATTTTAAAACAAAAACATAAAAAAGTCATTAACACTTTTCCTAAAGTGTTAAAACACCCAAAAAAGATCAAAAAAGAAACAAAACAAATCATTACGTTTTCTATATCGGGTTTCTTTTAAGGTGATTCTTAAAGAAATACGAACTTGGTTAATGAAACGATACCAAAAATATTGTCCAAAAGTTTTTCACCCATACACAAAAACCCAAAAACATTCGTCTTTTTCTTGTGAATAATAATTACATAAAAATAAACCGTCACAAACCAAGACAGAACACCTACCAACTGGGGGTGTGAACATAATAAGTTCCTAAACAAAAGATTAAAACTTGCCTTTGTATCCCTGTGGGTGGTGTACGTTTCTTAAAGAAGCCACTTACTTGTGATTATTGGTTTAAGTTCACTGTGGTTTTGCATCGGCTTTGTTTTGATTGATTTTTGCTCCTACTGCATGCGCACTCGCTCTTCTAGGTCTACTTGCCCATTACGTGAGCTTCTAAGAATTCCTAGAAGACTTTGTAGACGTTCAGCACCAACAGTGGGATCTGAGATCCGTACTGTTTCCACATCTGCTGTCACCATGGCGGAAGACCACCCCATGTGTGAGCTTCTCCAAGCACCCATCGAGGGTTATGGAGACGCTATTGTTGTTCCAGCCATCGTGGCTGACAATTTTGAGCTCAAAACCGGGTTACTTAATCTTGTAACCTCAAGTCAATTCTACGATTTTGAGAGGGATGATCCTCATGCTCATATTCGATGGTTTAACAAAATCACGTCAACCATCAAGTACAAGAATGTCCCTTCAGAAGCAATCAAGCTTCTTCTCTTCCTATCCTCCCTCGAGGGTCAAACCTGGATTTGGCTTGAGAAACAACCCCTCGATCTATTGAGACATGGGAAGACTTGGTAAAAAAATTTGCAAATGAATTCTTCCCACCTTCTAAGACCACGAGTCATAAAAACGAAATCACCAAGTTCACTAAAAAATATGATGAATCATTTGGTGAGGCGTGGGATCGTTTCAAAGAATTACTTCGCAAGTGTCCACATCATGGTTTCTCAGAGTTGATGCAACTCGATACTTTCTACAATGGCGTGAGCCAAGTTTATCAGGATTCTCTCAATGCCTCCGCGGGAGGTAACTTTTTGAGTAGAACTACCAAAGAAGCCTTAGCAATCATCGAGAACAAGTCCAAGGTCCGCTCGACACGAAGCAAGCCGGTTGTTTCCCAAATTAGTACGGGTCCTTCCACTTCATCTCCTATGAGTCAGTCTAGCACTGATGCTAAGATTGACAAGCTTACTGAGGCTATTCAAGCTTTGGTTCTCGCCCAGCAAAAGAAAGTCTCTTTTCCACAACATCCTCCACCTGCTGAGATTAAAAAAGTGGAAGTCTGTGTAACTTATGGTGGGCCGCATGCCTACTACAATTGCACAGCTACTCATGGTTCTCCGTTTGAAGCTCATGCTGTAGCCGGGTCATCTAATCAAGGAGGCAATCAATACCGCCCTCCTATGGACCCGAACTATCGTCCTAATCATTACCCTGGACCTCCCGGTTTTAATCAAAACCAAAATTTCCAAAACCGTAGCCAAAATCAAAATAGAGTGAACCAAGGTTTTCAAAACCAAGGTAACTTCAATCAAGGTCACGGTTTTCAAAATCAAAACCAAGGTTTCCAACATAAAGGAAACTTTAATAGAAACCAAGGTCAGGGTAACTTCAATCAAGGGTATTTCCATGGAAATAAAAACCAAAATCAAGGAAATTTCCAACACCAAAATAAAGGAAATTTCAACCAAGGTCCCAACCAAAACAATTGTGCTCAAAATTTTAATAACCAAAATCAAGCCATTGTTCCAACTGGGCCTTCATCTGATGAGTTGTTAAAGCAATTCAAGAAATCCCAAGAAGAGATGAACAAGTTGTTGGTTAGCCAGACTTCTGAAATCAAGAAGTCTTTAAATGATCGACCCTCGGGCTCAGGAACACTTCCGAACAACACGATCGCTAACCCGAGGGGCGATACTAAGGCGATCACAAATAGAAGTGGTGCTTCTTATGATGAACCCGCGATTCCTGCTACCTCTTCTTCCTCTCCTCCAAACGTAGTGGAACGTGAACCTGAGGTGACAACAGACAAGGTGCAATCTCCTAGCTCACGAAGTACCACACACGTCCAACCTCAGGTTATTCCAGAAACCAGATGCAAACCTGGAGTTGTCTTTGAACCACCTGAAACTCCAGTGGACAACCCTAAATCCAAAACTTCTATTCCTTACCCATCACGTCTCAATGAACAAAAGCTCCGCGAAAAAGCTAGTCACCAAATGGTTAAATTTTTCCAAAATTTTCAAGATTTGCATTTTGACATAAGCTTCGCGGATGCTATTCACTTGATTCCCAAGTTTGCATCAACAATCAAGAATCTGTTAAGTAATAAGGAAAAACTCTTTGAGATGGCTAGAACTCCTTTGAATGAGAATTGCTCAGCAGTTCTTTTGAAAAAGCTTCCCGAGAAGCTTGGAGACCCCAGAAAGTTTCTCATTCCATGTGTTTTTCCGGGTATGGTTGAATGCTTCGCCTTGGCCGATCTAGGTGCTAGCATTAACCTAATGCCATATTCTGTGTGGAAGAAACTATCTCTTCCCGAACTTACTCCCACGTGCATGACTCTTGAGCTTGCCGATCGATCGATTTCTCGTCCACTTGGCATAGCCGAGGACGTATTCGTTAAAGCGGGAAAGTTCCATTTTCTGGCAGATTTTGTGATTGTTCACTTTGATGCCAATTCAAGGGTCCCTCTAATTCTTGGAAGGGGATTCCTTAGAACTGGGCCTGCTTTCATCGATGTATTTGAGCAAGAGATCACATTGCGTGTTGGAACTGAAGCAATCACCTTCAACCTCGATCAAACTTCGAGGTACTCCTCTAATTATGACTCTGAATCGGTAAACCGAATAGATGTCATCGATGTAGCTGCTGAGGAGTACGCTCATGAGGATTTAGGTTTCATTGATAATTCTTCGAGTGGAAATTCCACTCCATCTTCTCATCCCATCATTGCCAATTCTTCTCCTTCCCTCACTCCGTTAGAGGGAAGTGACTTCATCTTAGAAGAGATTGAGGCCTTTCTCAAAAGTGATTTGATTCCCGATGGAACCGATAACCAAGAGATCGACCCCGAGAGGGATACTCTTCTCCTTGAGAAATTATTAAACGAAGATCCCTCTCCTCTTCTTGTTCTACCACAACAACTTCATAATTAGAAAATCAAATATGTTGAGAAAACTGATGATTTTCCTGAGGTCGAGCTCAAGGACTTACCACCTCACCTTGAATACGCATTTTTGGAGGGTGATGATAAATTACCCGTCATAATTGCTAAAGATTTGAGTGTTGAGGAAAAGACTGCTCTAATAAATGTTCTAAAGTCACATAAACAAACAAGTGCTTGGAAACTCTCCGACATTAAGGGTATCAACCCTATCAACCCAGAATTTTGTACGCACAAAATTTTAATGGAGGATGACTTTAAACCAGCAGTCCAACAACAAAGAAGGGTAAATCCAAAAATTCACGAGGTTATCAAATAAGAAGTTTTAAAACTTCTTCATGCTGGATTGATTTACCCTATCTCGGATAGTCCTTGGGTTAGTCCCATACATTGTGTTCCAAAAAAGGGTGGCATTACTGTTGTCACTAACGAAGAAAACGAGTTGATTCTAACTCGATTGGTTACGGGTTGGCGTGTATGCATTGATTATCGCAAGTTAAATGACGCCACCCGTAAAGACCATTTTCCTCTACCCTTCATGGATCAAATACTCAAGAGATTAGTGGGGAATGAGTACTATTGTTTCCTCGATGGTTTCTAAGGTTACTTTCAAATCCCCATTGATCCACAAGATCAAGAGAAAACTACCTTCACATGCCCTTATGGGACCTTTGCCTACCGTCGCATGCCATTTGGCTTATGCAACGCTCCTGGCACGTTCCAAAGGTACATGATGTCAATCTTTTCCGACATGATCGGGAAAACAATGGAGGTATTCATGGATGACTTTTCGGTCATTGGGGATTCGTTCCAATCATGTCTCTCCCATTTAGACAACATGCTCAAACATTATGAAGACACAAGGTTATGTCTTAATTGGGAGAAGAGCCACTTTATGGTCAAAGAGGGCATTGTCCTCGGCCATAAAATTTCAAAGAATGGGATTGAGGTCGACAAAGCCAAAGTTGATGTCATAGCAAAATTACCTCATCCCACTACCGTCTAAGGTATTAGGAGTTTTTTGGGTCATGCCGGTTTTTACCGTAGGTTTATTCAAGATTTTTCCAAAATCGCCCTGCCTTTGACCCATCTCCTCGAAAAGGATGCTCCTTTTATCTTCTCACCAGAGTGCATCGAAGCTTTTGAAACTTTGAAGAAAAAGCTTACTGAGGCACCGATTCTTGCCCCCGATTGGGACTTGCCCTTTGAACTCATGTGTGAGCCTAGTGATTATGCAATTGGGGTAGTCTTGGGGCAACGCAAATCAAAACACTTTCCGCTGATACACTATGTGAGCAAAACGATGACCGGGGCTCAAAGTCATTACACCACCACTGAAAAAGAATTATTAGCAGTGGTGTATGCCTTTGAGAAGTTTCAGCCGTATTTGATATTAACCAAATGCGTAGTGTATACGAATCACTCGGCTTTGATGTACATCTTTGCAAAACAAGATGCAAAGCCAAGACTACTCCGTTGGGTTCTCCTCCTGCAAGAATTTGATATCATAATTCGTGATAAAAAAAAAGAGCTGAGAACCTAGCTGCTGATCATCTCTCTCATTTGGAAAACCCCCACCAAGATGTCTTTGAAAAGAAGGAAATTAATGAAACCTTCCCTCTCGAGACACTCAATGCGGTTGCCTTTCGTGGAGATTCTATTACCCCATGGTTTTCCGATTTTGCAAACTCCCATGCGGGTAACTTTGTTGTGAAAGGGATGTCATCCCAACAAAAGAACAAGTTCTTTAAAGATGTGAAACATTACTTCTGGGACGACCCCTACCTTTTCAAAATCTGTGCGAATCAAGTCATCTGGCGGTGTGTTTATGGACAAGAAGCCAATGACATTCTAAAGGCTTGCCATGCTAGATCCACGGGGGGATACCATAATCCAAACTACACTGCCAAAAAGGTGTTTGATTCCGGTTTTTATTGGCCCACGATCTATAAGGATGCCCAAGAATTGGTCAAGTCATGTGACGCATGTCAACGTCACGGGAATATTTCACAAAAGAATGAAATGCCTCAAAATGCAATTCAAGTTTGTGAAATCTTTGACGTCTGGGGCATTAACTTTATGGGGCCATTTCCATCATCTCATGGAAATAAGTACATACTCGTGGCTGTTGACTATTTGTCAAAATAGGTTGAAGCGAAAGCTTTACCATCAAATGATGCCCGAGTTGTTGTGAAATTCTTGAAAGCTCTTTTTGCTCGATTTGGAACTCCACGTGCTATTATTAGCGATCGTGGTACGCATTTTTGCAATGACAAATTTTATAAAGTCATGCAAAAGTATGGTGTAACTCACCGTCTTTCTACTGCGTACCACCCTCAAACAAGTGGACAAGTAGAAGTTTCTAATCGAGGCATTAAAAGAATTTTGGAAAGAACCATTGGTGAAAATCGTGCATCGTGGTCGGATAAATTAGATGATGCACTTTGGGCTTTCCGTACAGCTTATAAAACACCCATCGGGTGTACGCCTTACAAGCTTGTATACGGGAAAGCGTGCCATCTACCGATCGAGCTTGAGCAAAAAGCCTATTGGGGCCTCAAGCATGCAAATTTTGACCTCCAAACTGCGGGTGCTCATTGCAAAGTTCAACTGAATGAATTAAATGAACTTCGTGATCAAGCATACGAGAACTCTTTGATCTACAAGGAAAAGACAAAGAAGATTCATGACTCAAAAATCAAGAACCGCGTTTTCAACGTCGGTGATCGAGTCCTTCTTTTCAACTCTAGACTCAAGATGTTGTGAATAGACTTTATTATTTCAAGTGTCGGTCATTGAGTTTTGTTATAGGTTGCATTATTAAGTTAATACGTTAGTGTTTTATATGTATTATAAAGTTTTATGCTAAGTTTATAGGTTTGGAAAAAGTCTAAGGGCTAAGTTTGTAATATTAGCATAGTATGGTGAAGCCCTAATCCTCACCTATAAATAGACTTGTAACACCTCAATCAGTGAACTTAACTTTGTTATTGATTCCAAAACTGCTCATTAAGGTTTTAAAACTTGTTTTTTTATGATTTCATAACTTAGTTTAACTGTTTCCTTCACAAAGTTTGCTTCCCATTAGATTTTCTTAGTCAAAAAGCCAAATAGTCACCTATAAGGGACTGTTTGGCACAAGCCAAAGTTTAGGCCAAACCTTGTTTTTAACCAAAGTTTCAAACTCAATCAGCTTTCTTTTACTGTTTTTAGTAGTTGTGAATCAAGATTTTGCATGTCCAAAAAGTTTCTAAGGTTTTGAGTGTATGTTCCAAGATTTTTTAGTCTTACTGTTTTTGATTGATCAATGGATAGAATCTAGCTTAGGTCCCTCTTAGTTGTAGTATTTGGTTTTTTTCAGTCACAAATAGAATAGAAAACTTGATGGTAACTGGTGTTTAACTTTTGTGGGTAAAACAATCACATTTGACCAGTTTTTTTTTTTTTTTTTTTTTTTTTTATTTTTTTTTTATTTTTTATTTTTTTTTTACTGTTACAACAGTCAAACAAGTTGCCTAACTAAACTGACACATATCTTAGTTTCTCTCTCTTGTGTGGGCGATTTTTCTGCCTCCCCTCCCCCACAAATTCCGGCAAAAATTCTTCCCATCTCATACGTTTTCTTTTAATCCTTCTATAGGATTAACTGATTTTACGTGTAGAACAGATTTGTGGGGGTTGGGGAGTCGGTTTTTCATTGATCTATCCTTTAATTGTTCACATCCTAACAAACCTTAAATCCCTAAATCGTTTTTCTTTAGTTATTGGAAAATCGTTAAGGGTTATGCTTATTTATCCTAAACCGACCTTTCTTTTTGGTTTGTTTCCTTTTGACCGACCTATCAATTGCTTATATAATGTCTGTTAGTGGCCTGAATTCATTGATATATCTTATGATCGCTGTTTGGGGTGTTGAAGCTTTAACGATTACACTTACCCTTTTTTAGGGTTTGGTTTTTTAATCTGGTTGGAATTGTATGGGACGAAACCCTTAATTTTTAAGGGATTGTTTGCGGTGTGGTTCTTCTTGGTTTCTGTTTGGTTGAGGGTTTACAAGAGAGATGGTGTCGTGTTTAATACCTTTGGTTCCAATCCAAGAAGTGCTGCTCTTTCATGTTACATTAGTAGGTCTTGTTTTGGTTGCTGCTGGTTGTCATGCTTTGGGATATTTGTTCATCGTCCAAAGGCTGTTGCTATCTTGTTTAATCTATTTTTGGTTCGATGCTACTGGTTCTCATGGATGTTAGGGCTTGTTGATTATGATACTATTGGGTTTCATTCTGATCTTGGTTGCATTTGCAACGTGTTGGTACTCATAATCATGCCATAGTCCTTGTGTTTGGTTTCCTGATTTGTGAGTTAACATCTCCATATGTTAATTACATAGGATGGAGCCAAGGTTTTTGCTATTTGTTCATAGTGGTAGAGGTATCATGTTACGATTTTTATATCTTAAGTGAATCTGCTGCTATTTCGACTAGTGATGGAAGTTAAGATTGAAGGGGCTTGTGTTCGTTTCAATCATGGTTATGTTTCAAATTCGTTTTGCTACGGTTTGCACTCTTATTAGGTTATTAGATTATGCAATTTGCATAATACTAATAGAAGATGCAAATGATTTTGATGTGGAATGTTGCATTGTGACTTGATCATTGTGTCTTCATGTGTGTTCACTCGTACTTGTTGGAAGATTAGTTCAAGTTCTAGATATGCTGGAAGGTTGGGTCGTTTAGACCATGTTTATGATTCAAATTCGATTTGCTACGGAAGTCACGCTTATTAGGTTATTAGATTATGTTGTTTGCATATTACTAATACAAGACGCAAATGGATTTGGTCTGGGTTGTTCATTTGGAAGGCGGGGAAACGTGGTTTTGGGTTTCTTCATGTTCGAGATCTGGATCGCTATGATGACTTAGAAGACTTTTATGTTGATATTGTATTTTTACTTTAAGTCATTGTTAGTTGTATTTGGATTTGTAAGTTATAAGAATGACATGTCATTCTTATATAGTGGTTTGGTAAGTGTCCTAAGGGACTTAGATGAGGGATTCACTCTCATCCATTGTACTTCAATGTTTTGGTTTTAATATACTTTACCAGGGTGCAGGATTACTCCCCTTTACCCAAAAAACAAGTTGCCTAACTAGACTTAGAAGTTGATTTTTAATTTGTTCATTCGTTGTCCATATGACCTAAAATTTGGTTTTTGACATCTTTGCTAGCTTGTGTTCTTGCCTCTATTTTTATTTATTTTTTAGGAATTTTTTTACTGCTTATATAGGCCTCCAAAGTAGCCCTTTAGCCCATTGTTTTTCTTATTTGCAGCCCTAGTGTTATTTCTCTTTGCTTAGTATAGTGCTTTTTTTAGTACAAATTGCTTGTTATTTTGACACTATAGTGCTTTTTAGGATTTCCCCTAGATGACTAGCTTATTCCACCAGAGTAACAGTTTACATGAGCTTATCAGCAGCTTGTAGGAAGCTTGTAGTTGTCCCCCTTTTACTGTTTATTGAATCAGTTAAGGTTAGTGCTTATTTGCTAGTTGTTTGAGCTTATTGATGACTTCTTAATTTCTTGCCCACATTAGCTTATTTTGTATAACTTTAGGTTGTAACTTGTAGTTGTTAACTTAGCTTCTAGTCTTAGTTAGTAGCTTTTCAAGTTTTTATTCTAATTATTTTTATTTTGGAACTGTTTGATTTATTCAGCCTTTGAACAGCTTATTTCAACCTTTCTTAATTTTTGTTTTCATAAAAAAAGTTCCAACATTAGCTTATTAAAGTTTTGCTAAAAGAAAAAAAAAATGTTTTCAACAAAAAGGAGGTGCACAGGGTCGAACCTGTGACCTCCCTTTCATAACTGACAACACAACTTAACCATTCCCCACCAACCGAGCTAGGTCCTTTAATTGTCACTGTTTGTTTCTATTTAATATTTATAGTAGTATAGCCCTAATTGCTTATTATTAAGTTCAGCCTTTAATCTACTTATGTCCATGCTTATTTGAACTGTTCTTTTTTACCTTTTTGTTTTTCACAGCTTCTTTTTAGCATAATAGAATTTCTTAAAATTTTTTATATTTTTCCCTATTGTTTTACTATTTTTCATGCATTTATTTTATTATTTTTTAATTCGTAAAAAAAATATAAAAGTCAAAACAATAATTTTCTTTTTCCTGAAATTTTCTTTTTCCTTTTAGAACCTAGGAGAATTATTTTCATACCCGTAGGCTTTTTAGAACTCAAGATTTATTTTAGAAGCCGTTACCGAGCCCGGTAACGGCCCATTTTCATTTTAAGTTACGTTTTTTGTTATTTCAAGTTATGTTTTGCCTTTTTATATGTTTTTAAATAGTTGTTCATTTCTAATTTCAAATTCATAGATTAGTTTAGGTAATTTCCCATTTAGGTTACATTTTCGCATTACATTTTCAGGTTTAATTTACTTTTTATGTAATTGTGAGTTATATGCTTTCGTTTCTTGTTTATTTGCGTTATTTAGAGTTATTATTCATTGAAATTAGTTTAGAAATCAAAAATCTATATTCAAACCTCATTCAATTCACCTGATCACAAATCGTTATCTAATTTCGCATTTCACACCTCGTCGGGACTTAACGACCCGGGGACACACTATACTCACCGGAAATGATGCACATGCAAGGTTTGACTATATTGACCATCCTTTGGTTAAGTAGTTGATCCGAGCGTTTCAAATTTTTGGCGCCGCTGCCGGGGAGGAGTGAAAGCCGAAGCCGTTTACGTTTTGAAGATTAGTGAAGTGAAGACCCTTCCCCCGGGAAGTTACCGTCTTGTTTTTCTATATATTTTCTTATAAAAACCAAAAAGAATCTTCGTATCCTCTTTCATGTTTATTTCTTACCCCTTATCCATCTTTCACGTTTAATTCTTCTTCTTTTACCCTCTAAATCCGTTTAATTCTTTATCCCTTATCCTCTTATCCGTTTAATTCTAAACTTCTTATCCCTCTCTTATGTTTAATTCTTATGGAGTCTCTCGGTTATCATTGTTTTCATTGCAAAAGTCCGATGGAGAACGGCTACCGTTGTTTTCGGTGTGTTTGTGAGAAGTGTGGAAATAATTGTAGAGACGGATTTTGTAATTTATGCAATTCATTTATAAATCCGAATTCTTTTAATGATTCACCAAATTTTTCTAACTACCCTCCCGAGACGTCTTCATTCGATCAATCTTATTGCTTTAATTGTGGAGATCCGTTAGGAGATGGTTCACTTTGTGAACGGTGTTTTTGCAAAGAAAGATTTAGTCGTGGACTTTGTATGTGTCACGCTTCAAGAGCTGAACCCACATTCACCTCCGATTATGATCCGAACTCTTTCGATTATTCTCAAAATGATTTTGACCACCCTCCTCATAACTCATACGAGCAAGAACCGTACTATCAAACTTTCAATGATACATCGTTTCAAGATACACCGAGTTTCTCTTGTGAATATTGTGGAGGTCCTCACCAAGGTTTTGATTGTCAAGCAAGGAACATGTTTGTCTATGAACAAGTTCCATGTAATAATCAAAACTTTGGTTTCGATCAATATCCATATAATTCACCGAATCAATCACAACAATCATATTGTTGTGAGTACTGTGGAGGTCCGCACTTTAGCTCCGATTGTCAAACAAGGAATCCATTTCCTTGTGACAATTACGGCTATTCATATCATGACCAACCTCCACAATACCAAATGATTCAAACAACCCCAACAAGACCCTTATCTTGAAATTCTAAATTTATTGAAAGAAGTTAAGGAGTTGGGTAATACATCAAGTTTTTCTTGTACTGATTGTGGGGGTCCTCCCATTGATGATTAATGTCAACCATGGAGTCAAAATTACTATGAACCTAATCCTTGTTCTAGTTCTGATACTTCCGGGTTTGACAATTTGTCACCCCCACAATCTCCCGTCATTCGTCAATATTCTGGGAAATCTATTGCAGAATTACTCGCCGAAGAACGAGCTGCTCGCAAATAAAAAGCATGGAAGAATTACTTGCCGAAGAACGAGCAGCTAGGACTCATGCCATATTTCGCAATGCTGCTCTTCTCGATGACGATGATTCTGATGATGACGAGGATAGACTTGTTCCGATAAACGTTTTCCCTCAAATAGCACCCGTTATTCCTCCAGTAGAACCCGAGGATTCTCTAAGTATGAGGGACAAGCATCTTAACACTATTCCGACAACAGAATCCGACGAATTCAAATCGTCTAGTGTTGAGGACCTTGTCTGAATCGCAAGTGAGTCCGGGGAAAATTCTAACGGTAATTGTGAAATTGTTGAAAATGATCATCTTGATATATCTAAAGATATTTCCGACTCTTCCCTTCCCTCTCTCAAACCAGTTGAGGGAAGTGATTCCGTTATGGAAGGGGTCGATACTTCTCTTATCAATGATGATTCTATTTCGACCGAGATTGCTAAGCCGTCAAATCCTTTGGAGCCCGAGCTCAAGGATTCTTTACCCGATTTTGAGAAATATACTTTTGATATGGCAGGGGAGTGTGATTCACCTCCTCTTGAAAATCCGAAAGATCATTTTGAGACTTTCTCCGATTCTGACAATGATTATAGTGATGACGATTCTTTATCTTGTAAAGACATCGAATATGTTGATGCATCACTTCCATATTCCGAGATCGTCGGCCTTGAAGAGGATATTGATGACCTTGTTTCCGAAACATTCAAAACGACTATCTCCAACCCTCTTTTTGATTTCGGATCTGAATTTACTTTAATTTCAGATAACCCAATCTTTGATATTCAAAAGGAGGATAGTGATGAGTCCGTGACGGAACAAGAGCTCACAAATTTACATCATATGAATGATCCTCTTCATGAGGAGTTCTCCAGTGAATTCACTCATATCATACCTCCACCAGAGTATGATTATTCTGATTTTAAGGAAGATCCTGACCCGGGGGCAGATATACTCTTTCATGAGAGTTTGTTTAATGATGATTTTAACCCAACCCTCCCGCCCGGGATGTTTTCAAATCAAACGAGCTTAAACGATGAAATTCAAATTCAAGAAACTAACCTTGATCTTGAGGATGAAAATCTTTTGATCATTGTAATCAAGATCTTTCTTCCTTTCTTCACCTATCCAGTTACTTCTTCTCTTCTTCACTCCTTTGTGAGTGAAGATACGATCTTTGACCCCGGCATCTCAATTTCTTCTTCTAAGCCGGGTATATCTCATTGGGAGTGGAACTTTCACGTGCTTGAATGTCTATCCAAACATCTTGAATGAAAGTCCGATGAAGATTTTGTCTTCCACATCTTGCTTCCCCATGGACCAATGAATTCGGGGTCGAGTCAAGCTACGTGACTCGGTAGTCAAAAACAAAGCTCTCCGTGGGTGGCAACCCATGCTTATCATTCTATCTTCTTTCTTATTTCTAACAACTAAGTGTAGGGAAGTTTCCCCTGCTTGTTTGCCTCTTGTGTTGTGTATTTGCCTTTGTTTTCAGGATATCCCATAGATCGTGATGATTGATGCGCTTGTTTTCAATCCAACTGCCCAATATCCGATCTTTTCTTTTTGCTAACCCAGGGATATTCTTATAATCCTTTGTGTGAAACAAGATTTCGTTTCCACACTTGGATGGTGGTATTACCTTTTTCCGTTCAAAGTTTCGGCTAAGTGCCGATACATTAAATATTGAGGGCAATATTCAATTCTAAGTGTGTGTGGGGGGAATTCTTGCGAATTTGACCCAAATTTTCAAAAAATTTCAAAATTTTCACACATATTGTACCTTTCTAGTCCCTAGTACCCCCATTTTTTTACCAAAATTTTAAAATTTTTATCGTATTTTTGTAAAAAATTGCAATAAATAAGAATTTGCTATTCATAAATACCTCGGTATTTGTGGAAAGTTTAGACTTGATTAGGCTAGAACAAAGGGGAATCCTGACTCTGCTAGAGTGTTGATCTAGTTGCTTTCCTTAACGTTTAGGCTAAGTTTTTATGAATTGTGCAAATGAAAATGCTAAGCGTGGAATAGCGGTTTTCTTTAGAGCTTATATAAGTAATCTATGACTTTTCTCTCTCAGGAGCTCCTAAATTGACTTAATAACGTGCTTCTTTCCAAAAATTTGAACACAAAAATCATTTTGTTAGTAAAAACAAAGTTTTTATACGGTTTTGACATGTACTAATTCAAAGTTTTATTTAAGTTTTGGAACAAGCATACTTTCACGAAAACGTAATAAGAATGCAAAATGAAAGTGAGACGTTGCTTGAAATTGAAAAAGTTAAAGTTTTGAGTATGAATAAGTGCTATAAACTACGGTTCGAGTCGGTCCTTGGATCCTTAATTCTGAAAGGCGTTAAGGTCTTGGAATTTTCCCGGGAAGCTCCGTTAGTAAAAAGCCATGAAATGAAAAAAAAAATGATGAAAAATGAATAAAATAAAATAAAAATATGTATGTTGATTGTGAATAAATGTTCGAAACTTGCTTGTCGTAAAATTTAAATAAACCTTTAAACTAGTATTCGTCAAAACCTTATAAAGATTTTACTGATATTTGGAAGTTTTTTATTTCAAAGACCCCGTGAGCTCTGATACTATTCTCGAGGGTGAAAACCTAGCCTCCTAAGTTTACTAAAGACCAGCTGAAAAGAAAGTCGCCACATGAAGTGATCTCATCTTTGAATCTCTAATTTCTAAATCTTCGTAGGTTGCTATCTATTTAAGCTTAATATTACTTTAGCGGTAGCTTCGTAAATCTTTGGAATCGAATTCCCGCTGATTCCGGTACTATTCTCTGTGAGGTGTCAAAAGCCTGGTCACCTAAACCATCTGGTTGGGATGTGCCGAGAAGAAAGCCGCTACATGGAAAAGGCCCTTTTGACCCTTAGATTTCGCGGTTTTCAGTGAACTAATATTAACTTAAATAAATAACAACCCTAATAAATGTCGATTTTTCCGGTCAAAATCTTGAAAATTAGCACATACACCTAACCTATAGATAATTGTGGGAGAGAAAAGTTAGTATCGACTTATATAGCTTACTAATATAAGTAGCGTTAGCATTTTACAAAAACGTTTGCACAAGGGTTTTAGACTTAGTTGGGAAGTATAAAAAAGAGGATGACGATTATAATTCCCTGAAGAAACCCATTTTGTGTGAATCCCGTTCTGTGATGCCATATTTTGGAAATCAAGCATATATATACGTTTTTTATCATTTAAGTTAAGTTGATTGAATAAGAAGTCAAAACGGGGTGAACTTGGTAACATAATAATTCTTGTAATCCCGTCATTACTTTACATGATCGGATTGCTAGGGACTAGCAATTGCTTAGTGTGGGGGATTGATAAGTTGCCATTTACTCATCATTTTAGGCCCCAAAAACCCACCAAAATGACCAAAAACACCCAAAAATGACCATATAATGTTACAAATATGCTTGGAGTATGTTTTTGTGTATTTCAGGTACAAATGGATTGAAAACAAGGCAAATGTGAGCAAAACGGAGCATGGATAGGAAACCGAAGCAATATGGAGCATTACCAGATCTATTCGACACAATTGGAAGCATTTATTGAAGAATGGAAGAGTCGAAGACAATCGCGGCAATGTGACATGGGGGGAGGTATGGAAAACCACAACCAAAACCCTAATCACCTTTTACCTTTAACCTAACCTTAAAACAACCAAATTACCCTTATACCCCTCACCGACACCAAAATCACCTAAATACCCTTATCACCCTAAACCCCAAAAACTTAAACGCAAAATCATTTTCAAAACCAAAACGCAAAACCTTTTTCCGAAACCATATCAAAAGCCATTTTTTAAATAAATCACAAAACATTTTTGTCTAAACTTATTATTAAGCATTTTTCTTTATTATTATTATTATTATTATTATTGTTATTATTATTATTATTATTATTATTATTATTATTATTATTATTATTATTATTATTATTATTAAAAATCCTACAATATTTATTTTTGTTTGCAAAAACAGTTTTTACAAGTATAAAACAATTTTTACTATATTAATTTACTAGTAAAACTTAAAACACTAAAACCTAATAATCTTAATCAAATCCACTCCACCTCCGGATCCAACACATCATCCCTAGCCCAACACTACCTCAGCCCACCATTTCACAACCCAACTATCCTCAGTCCACTCCACATTTTACCACACCTTAACCCATTTCCAAAAACACACCAGTAATAAACCGCCCACCACTCCCACCCCTTTTGATAATTTACCCTACCACACCCGTTTTGACTAATCTGAGTCAAACAAACACCGTACTTATTCCCATTCCCGCCAAATCCATAACAAAACAACCCCATCCCTTTCACTCCTTGTTATCAATTCCACAATCAAACAAAGCTTGATCACTTGCTATCTCCCCCTCCAACTGCCACGCAGACAATCCTCCATTTCTTACAAGTGATCCAACGGCTGTGATAGCTTGGATTGGGCTCCAAGCTTTATTCAATGGTTGATATTGAAAAAGGAAAGCACAAATGGGACTCAAGCTGCTTTCTACTCACAAAAGAAACACAACACATGAGGACAAGAAAAGAGACACAACTCAGAAACCCTTTTGCAAACCTGTATAAATAGGAGTTTCATATCACACTTAATTTTTGTCCAATCTTTCAAGCATTTAGAAAGATTTTTTACCATTTAACTTTATTGTCATTTAATTTCAGCATTTTCATTTAAGTTGTTATTTCAAGTTCAGTATTATAATCTCATTCTCGGTTTTTAATGAAATTCTAGTTGCTTTTTTAAAATTCTCTTTTAAGCTTCCATCAGTGTACTTAACTTTGTTATTGATTCCAAAACTGCTCATTAAGGTTTTAAAACTTGCTTTTTTATGATTTCATAACTTAGTTTAACTGTTTCCTTTACAAAGTTTGCTTCCCATTAGATTTTCTTAGTCAAAAAGCCAAATAGTCACCTACAAGGGACTGTTTGGCACAAGCCAAAGTTTAGGCCAAACCTTGTTTTTAACCAAAGTTTCAAACTCAATCAGCTTTCTTTTACTGTTTTTAGTAGTTGTGAATCAAGATTTTGCATGTCCAAAAAGTTTCTAAGGTTTTGAGTATGTGTTCCAAGATTTTTTTAGTCTTACTGTTTTCTATTGATCATTAGGATAGAATCTAGCTTAGGTCACTCTTAGTTGTAGTATTTGGTTTATTTCAGTCACAAATAGAATAGAAAACTTGATGGTAACTGGTGTTTGACTTTTGTGGGTCAAACAATCACATTTGACCATTTTTTTTACTGTTAAAACAGTCAAACAAGTTGCCTAACTAGACTTAGAAGTTGATTTTTAATCTGTTCATTCCTTGTCCATATGACATAAAATTTGGGTTTTGACATCTTTGCTAGCTTGTGTTCATGCTTCTATTTTTATTTATTTTTTAGGAATTTTTTTTATTGCTTATATAGGCCTCCAAAGTAGCCCTTTAGCCCATTTTTTTCTTATTTGCAGCCCTAGGGTTGTTTCTCTTTGCTTAGTATAGTGCTTTTTTTAGTACAAATTGCTTGTTATTTTGTCACTATAGTGCTTTTTAGGATTTCCCCTAGATGACTAGCTTATTCCACCCCTAGTAACAGTTTACATGATCTTATCAGCAGCTTGTAGGAAGCTTGTAGTTGTCCCCCTTTTACTGTTTGTTGAATCAGTTAAGGTTACTGCTTTTTTGCTACTTGTTTAAGCTTATTGATGACTTGTTAATTTCTTGCCCACATTAGCTTACTTAGTATAACTTTAGCTTGTAACTTGTAGTTGTTAACTTAGCTTCTAGTCTTAGTTAGTAGCTTTTCAAGTTTTTATTCTAATTATTTTTTATTTTGGAACTGTTTGATTTATTCAGCCTTTTAACAGCTTATTTCAACATTTCTTAATTTTTGTTTTCATAAAAAAGTTCCAACATTAGCTTATTAAAGTTTTGCAAAAAGAAAAAAACAAATGTTTTCAACATAAAGGAGGTGCACAGGGTCGAACCTGTGACCTCCCTTTCATAATAGACAACACAACTTAACCATTCCCCACCAACTGAGCTGGGTCCTTTAATTGTCACTGTTTGTTTCTATTTAATATTTATAGTAGTATAGTCCTAATTGTTTATTATTAAGTTCATCCTTTAATCTGCTTATGTCTCTGCTTATTTGAACTGTTCTTTTTTACCTTTTTATTTTTCACAGCTTCTTTTTAGTATAATAGAATTTCTCAAAATTTTTCATATTTTTCCCAATTGTTTTACCATTTTTCATGCATTTATTTTATTATTTTTTAATTCATTATAAAAAAATATAAAAGTCAAAAAAATAATTTTCTTTTTCCTGAAATTTTCTTTTTCCTTTTAGAACCTAGGAGAATTATTTTCATACCCGTAGGCTTTATAGAACTCAAAATTTATTTTAGAAGCCATTACCGAGCCCGCTAACGGCCCATTTTCATTTTAAGTTACATTTTTGGTTATTTCAAGTTACGTTTTGCCTTTTTATATGTTTTTAAATAGTTGTTCATTTCTAATTTCAAATTCATAGATTAGTTAGGTAATTTCCCATTTAGGTTACATTTTCGCGTTGCATTTTTAGGTTTAATTTACGTTTTATGTAATTGTGAGTTATATGATTTCATTTCTTGTTTATTTGCGTTATTTAGAGTTATTATTCATTGAAATTAGTTTAGAAATCAAAAATCTCTATTCAAACCTCATTCAATTCACCCGATCACAAATCGTTATCCGATTTCGCATTTCACATCTCGTCGGGACTTAACGACCCGGGGACACACTATACTCACCGGAAATGATGCACATGCAAGGTTTGACTATCTTGACCATCCTTTGGTTAAGTAGTTGATTCGAGCGTATCACTTGTACCAACATAAACCAAATCTGATTTGATCCTCGCCATCATAAACTAACAGTAGAATTACGAAGAATCCTAATAATATAGGAACATGATACCTCTCACTAAAAACATGATTCACTGCACACATGCAAGCATACCATTATGTGATGATTATAGGGTTCCCCAAACCCTAACTTCTAGCAATACGAACACAAGATCAATAATGGAACAAACAGCAACAAATTCACGAAACAAAATCTTGATAAATGTCGCCCAAACACCAGGTCAATACAAGCGTAACCACATCATATCATCATCATTTACCCAACACAGCAGATAATGATGATTCAAACACACCTTGGGTCAATCGAAATCCTAACTCACAAACGATTTGACCCCATAACCAAAGATCAAACCAGGACACACCTAGGGATAACAAACCCTAATAGACAAGTCACATCAATCTTGATCCTTAACAACATGAACAAGAGATAAGCAGCCGGATCAGTGTGTGACCAAAAATCTTACAAACACTACAATGAGGAGGTGTCCATTCATATTCGACACGAATGATTTTCGTCGAATAACCACTATCATCATCCAATGGAATAGCCATACTAACTTCTTTTTTCAATTCTGTATTTGAACACACTTCAACCAACGCACGAGCATAACTAATCCGACCCCACGAGTCAACACACATAAAGATGTAAATAAATCCAATATAACCGGTTTCCCCACTTGAGTAGCAATCAAGCTTAAACCAACCTCCGAATAAGCAACTATAGGCACATTATGTAACTTAACCTAAACAGGAATCGTAGTTACCTCATTCTTTGTTAGGGGAACATTAAGATACCATTTCCGAAGAATAAGAGGTGAGTGACGGAATAACCAAGGGCCTTGTTGAAGTAACTACTCCAAACCGTCCTTAGAAGAGAAATTAAATAAGAAACCCCCCCCCCCCCCCCCCCCCCGCTTCATTCTTCATAATCTTTTGCACGCCAAATTTCTTCCACGTATTCGTAACATAGTTCTGCACAATTGGAAAAACTATAGCTTTTCCCAAGAAGTACCCAACAAGTGTGTTTTCATATCGGCCTAAAACAGGTTCCATCGCCTCCTTAGGGAGTTTAGTATCATGGTTAGGAACCTGACCTTCATTAATCATCTGCCTAAATTTCACCTTGCGAGAAGTACTATTAGCACCAAACAAAGAAGCAAACAATTGCTCCTTTCCACTAACATTACCTTTACCCTCACTAGTACCACAAGTCGTTAGGGCTGAATAAGATGTTTTAGGACCAGAAGACACATTCTTGTCCACTAACGTAGACATGTTAATATCACCATCATCCACACTCCAATCAGAAATAATAGGACCAAACAATTCACGTGGAGGCTGATTACTACGACCATTAACACTACCATCACCATTAACAATGTTACCAACCTGTGTAGTAGCCCCATCAATGCCATCATTAACTTGTGCTATCATGGATTGCGTAGGAGCAGCAACATGCTCCTCATTAGGTTGACAATCAATCATACTAGTATTACCAAAATCAACACCAACATTAGGACTAACATGAATAGCCCCTTGAGGTTCAACATCATCCCCTACCCTCGACTCTAAACTAGGTCCATCAACCCCTACAATCGGTTCAGAAACAGTAGGAATATCATCACATTTCACACGTCAAACTGCCTTGAGAGGTTTACCATGCTAAATAACCCAGCAAAGAACAAGTACTTTCATCCAGTACCTCGTTATTCTTTCTCAAAAAGCCTTTTTCCATCTCTCTAAAAAGCCACAACCAATCACCAAACACAATCAACAATAGCCAAACATGAACAATTAATGGACAACAATAAAAAAATGGAAAAAAGAAGAAAGAAAAAAAACCCAAACTGAAAAGTTAGGGTTTTAATTGAACGCGCCAACCAATTCAACCTGGTCCCATGATAATCACCACAAGTAAGAGGTAATCATGACCTTATAGTGATTATAAACCGATCTAACTCTTAGCAGAATAGAAAGATCGAATAAAAAGCTAGGTCGGTTCAAGAAACCTCTAAAAATGATTTATAAACCCTAAGAGAAATGATTCTTAATAAACAACAAGATCTTGTGAAAACAAAGCACCAATCCAATAGAGAAACAATTAACAATGATGTTAATCAGCTTAAAGTATTCCCACAGGGGACCTAAAAGTATCTCTCTAGGTGGCGATTTTTTCCCTATCCAATTCCTAATCGGTTCTTCATCTAATTCTGCCCTATTTCCTTTAATTCTAATTTGGATGAATTAAATGCACGTATGGCTCGTTTGAAAAGGGTTGATGCTAGGTATGATTTATCTCCTACTCGGCAACCAGTTAGGGTTTTTACACACCCTATTTGATCTGATGGTGTGTATAATCAGGTTGTGGTACTTTGTCGAGTATAAACACAACTGATGTTGCTGCTTGTAGTTGTATTCGTTCTAGTGAGTTGGTTTTTGAACCTACAATGAACCATAATGCGACTTATAGTTCTCCTGGTGATGAGGTCCCTGTTGGTATCAATTAAACTGTAGGTGCCGTACCTCATAATACAGGTAGTACTATTCTGAATCTTCCTAATAATGATGAACATAATGTTGTTGCTAGTGTAGATGCGGCTAGGGATTTGGTTTATTTTTTACAGAAGAAGGATCCACTTATAGCCACGTCTACTGAACATGGTCCACAACATGTAGGACCTGTTGTACAAGGTGAGCCTACTATACCTCATGAATAACTTATTGACGAGGGTACTGTTTTGGGTTCAAAAGTTGTTATTCCAATACCCGTAGTTGATGATTTGTGTCTTAAATTGCTAATACATTATACAGATATTTTATTGGTCAAATAGTTGTATTTCCTATTATGGAAGATTATGTCAACCATGCTCGGGCTAAGTTTTGCTTTGAACCTGTTATATTGTGGAATGGTTTCTTCACTTTCAAATTCTCATCACTTGACGGTATGAATAAAGTTCTTAATGGGGGTACTTGGTTTATTAAATCTATGCCTTTATTCTTACATGTTTGGGTGCCTAATATGAGGTTGGGAAAGGAGAAAATTACTAAGGTACCGGTATGGGTGCGTATCTATAATGTACCTTCCGTTGTGTATTCTAAAGTCGGTATAAGTTTGATTGCAAAACAGTTGGGGCGGATAATACGGTTTGGTGCGAGTACTAATGATATGTGTAAGAATCCTTGGGGTCGTTATTCATATGCACGGGTTCTTATTGAATTATCTGCTGATTTGAATGTTTTGGAATCGATTGAAGTTGCTATAGCTTTGCCTAAGGGTAAGGGACATTACATGAAAGTTCTTGATTTCGAGTATGAAGGGTGGACATATTGGTGTTCTAAGTGTGTTTGTGTCAATCAAGATGATGATGCTTGTCCTCCTAGACGAAAGCTGGTTACTAGGGATTCGTATTCGACTAATAAAGATATGGAGGTTAATCGTAACATTCACTATAACAAGGCTGGTACAACATGTGATAAAGGTAATAAAGGGTCTTGGGGGTTTAAACCTAAGCCCAAATTCTCGTATCAACCTGTTTCTAAGCCGGCTACCAAAAGGAAGAGTAATGGTGCAAAACATGATTTGGGGGCTGATCGTGTTACTAAGCCTACAAATGTATTAGTTGACATTTGTTCGTTTAGTATATTAGGCTCATTGTTTGCTATTGGCGTAGCCCATTATTTGTGTTTCTAGAATACTCTCATGTACACTATATATTGCCTTGTATTCTTTCATATTAATCAAGGAATTATAACCTTCCAACATGGTGATCAAAGCCATCTAATTTTTCTCCTAAAATATCTCTAATTCTCATCCCAAATCCCCCATCATACATCATGACTGTGTTTCTTCAATCTGATCCCCAAAACCATTTTTTTCCTTCTATTTTTCACCTACATAATTCTTGAATCAGTTGTTGCAGTATTTGATTTTATATCAATTGTTTAATTGATTGGTTGAGAAATAAGGGTACCTTCGACTACCAAGTGTGCAGCCATTATTGACTTTTTATATTTGGTTTGTATCAATTGTTTAATTGATCAGTGTAGATATCAATTGTCTTGTTCAAAAGGGTACACAAATATAGGATTTAGACATGTGGTCTAACAGCCTTCTTGGCTCACCCAGATGGCCCCTCAGTATGCTTCACATAATCAGTCAGGTATCATAGTAGGGTACAGCAGAAACATGCCTTGTAATTCTTTTGGTCAATCGTGGGTGTCTCCCGGATTTTACAACAACCGGTTCGCTCAGCGGGCTTCACAACCTAACTTTTCCACGCGCTTGGGCCACCAGCCCATCCCACTCGCTTTCACAGCCCAACACCTATCAACATTATATCCCCATCAGTCCCACAACACCAGCCCATCAACACCAGCCAAATACCAACACCAGCCCGCCAACACCAAAGGTATACTTGGTCCCGCACCTGCTGTTCACCCATCTGTTTAAGAAACGTTTATAATTTAAGTACTCTTTTTAAATTCTAATGCAAGTAATTTAAGTACTCTTTTTAAATTCTAATGCAAGTAGTTTAAGATACAGGTGCCTCTTCTTATTTAAATTCGAATGCAAGTAATTTAAGTACTCTTTTTAAGAAACGTTTATACCCATCTGTTCACATTGGTGATGGTAATTCTATTCCCGTCACTAACACCGGCCATATAATTATTCATACTATTCATCACCCTCTTCACCTTCATAATGTACTTGTCACCCCTAATATCATCAAGAACCTTATTTATGTTCATTAGTTTACTAGGGACATTGATTGCACTATTGAATTTGATGCTTTTGGTTTTGCTGTGAAAGATTTCTTGACTCGCCACATCCTCCTTCGATGTGATAGCTCAGGCGATCTCTATCCAATTACCAAAGCGTCACCTATCCCTACTGCTTTTCTCTTGACAAGTTCCTCCACGTGGCTTCAAGGTCTCGGTCATCCCAGTGACGAAGTGCTACGCTCTCTTGTTTCCCGTCATTTTATTTTGTGTAATAAAGAAAAGTCAACACATGTTTGCCATGCCTGCCAACTTGGCAAACATGTGAAGCTTCCTTTTCATAGTTCGGATTCTATTGTTGAACATTGCTTTGATATTATTCGTTCTGATTTGTGGACTTCTCCTATTATTAGTTCTAGTTGTTGGGTTTTGAAGTATGCTGCTAAGTTAAACTGCTGCTTGATGAAACTGCTGCTAAGGTGAGAATGCTGCTAAGCATAAAGATTCTGCTGCTGACATTGAAAGTAATGTTGTTGAAGAATACTGTTAGTGGAAAGTACTGCTGAAAGGATATGCATGTATACGTATTAGATAAGTATGGAATAGATTGAGTGTATATCGTATGTATCTAGAATATTCTTATCTTGCATAGAAAGATATTGTAAACCTAGTAGGACTCCTTGGCCTATAAAAGGAAGATCCTAGGGTTAGTTTTGTGTACGTATTGTTTTAGTTTCGTTTACACTTCAAGGTTGTAAAACCCTAGCATTGTTGAGTGCTCATATTAATAATATATTGAAGTGTTTATAGTTAATCATTCTTCTTAAGTTAAGCTTTTATATTCTGCATTTTAGCTTAAATGTTAAATTCAAGTCAACTTCTATATAAGATCGTTTGCTCAACTGGGATCAACAAGTGGTATCAGAGCTTGTGATCTAGAAGTTGTAACCAAGAAGAAACTGTTCTTTGCACGTTTGTTGTTCCTAATCAATTGCTGAAGATGGGTGATGACACACATATGGTGACTGCTTCAAAGGTTCCCATGCTCAACCCTGGAGAATGTGAGCTGTGGAAGATGAGAATAAGACAGTACATTCGCATGATTGACTTTAACATGTGGAATGTGATCATCAATGGTGACTCTTTACCAAAGAAGGGTACTGATGGCAAAGAGATACCAATCAAGACTGCTGAAGATAACTCTGTAAGGAAGATGAAGATCAAGGCATACAGTATTCTCTTAATGGGAATACCTAATGAATTTCAATTGGACTTTGATGGCTGTGAGACTGCAAAAGACCTGATGGATGCAGTTGAATTTAGGTTTGGAGGAAATGATGCTACTAAGAAGTCAAGGAAAAACATGTTGAAGCATCAATTTGAGAACTTTACTACTGAAAGTCGAGAAAAGATTAATGGCACATACAACAGGCTCAATCAACTTGTCAGTCATTTAAAGCTTGTCGGCTATGTGGTTCCACAAGAAGATGTAAACCTAAAGTTCCTAAGAAGTCTTGCACCTAAATGGAGTATGCACACAGTTGTTTGGAGGAATAAGCCTGACTTTGAAACTATGAAGTTGGAAAGCCTCTACAACAACTTAAGGGTATATGAACCAGAATTGACTTCTTCATCTACTTCATCTTTTGGTACACAAAATCTTACCTTTGTATCTTCAAAGTCAAAAGGATCTAAAGAATCTCACTCTACTGCTTATGGAGTATCTACTGCTGATGGATCTGCTGCTAGTTCAAATGATAAGAATTCCACCAGTGATATTGCTTTGTGTGCATTCTTGGCTGATCTAACTACAAGGATAAGGTCACAGGTTATCAATCAAGATTTGGATCATATTGATCCTGATGATCTTGAAGAAATTGATCTTAAATGGCATATGGCCATGTTGACCTTAAGGGCAAGAAAATTCTTGAAGAAAACTGGAAGAGAAGTCAAGTACAGGGCTAAAGAAAATGTTGGCTTTAACAAGTCAAAGATAGAGTGCTATAACTGCAACAGGAAGGGTCACTTTCTAGGGAATGTAGAGCTCCAAAGAAGAATGCTGAAGCTCCAAAGAAGACCACTGAAGAAACAAAGAATACCACTACTGCATTGGTATATTGTGATGGATTGGGAGAGTATGATTGGAGTAATTTGGCTGATGAAGAACCAAACTATTGTCTGGTGGCTCAAGTTAAGCCTAAAGTGCATAACTTTGCACTTATGGCCTATGTATCATCATCTTCTGGATCTGACTCCGAGGTATCTAATGATTCTGATTTATCTGTGTGTTCTTTTAAGTCATGTGCTGACACTGTAGAAGAACTTAAGTCTAGGAATGAGAGTCTAATTAGAGAAATTAAAAACCTAAAACTTGATGACTTAGGTTACAAAGTAGGTATTCAAAATGTTGAAAGAAGACTAGAGTATCTAAAAGAGTGTGAGCTAGAATATGTAGATAGAATTAACCAACAAGATGTTGAGATTTTTAAGAAAAACAATGAAAGTGAGTTTCTTAAGAATAAATTAGAAGAAGCAGAAAGAGATAGAGATGCAGCTCTTGCTGATAAAGAAAAACATATAGTAAGAGTAAATAAACAACAATATGCTTCTAATTTGGTTAATAAATCTATTGAGAGTACCATAATGAGGAAAGGAAGTGGAATAGGTTACAATGAGGTTGCTCCTCCTGTTAAGAGTGCCTATGCTCCACCAGGAAAAAAATTGTCCTTCATTAGTGAGCTAGACATTGCAAAACCTGTAGGTGAATCTAGTACAAGTATCTTAGAAACACCTAAGGTAGAGGGTAGAAAATTTCCTGATGCTCCTATTATTGAAGACTGGTATTCAGATAGGGATGAGGAACAGGAACAGGTTGAACTAGAACAAAGTGTAGAAAAGGAAGAAATTCGTATCAAAGTTGAACCTAAAATTAAATAGGTAAAGTTTGTGAGACCTGTGTTAGGTAAGGGCATCTCTAGGAAATGGTAGAATATAATGAGATTTCTAGAAATAGATTAAATGGTTTCTATAATAAGCCTAGGGGAAATCAGAGAAACTTTAATAACCTAGTTTCCAACAAATTAGGTAGTGAGTTTCAATTAAAGAAAAAGGCTTGTTATAAGTGTGGTAGCTTTGAACATTTGATTAATAGTTGTCCTGACCACAAAAAGCCTGTTTGGAATCAATACTCTAGGGTGAATCATAAATATGTTACTAAGAATACTCACCCTCATCCTAACAGAAACATGATTCCTAGGGCTGTGTTGTTAAGATCTGGTGCAACTAGATCTATTTATGCTGTTAAATCAAATGGTGCTTTTAAAACCACAACTGGTTCTGGGCCAAAAATTTTATCAAGTACAGTTGTTGGAAATCATTTTTATGCTGTTAAGGCCTCAGCTTGTTGGGTTTGGAAACCAAAATCAACTGTTTCAAATAATGTTTCCAAAAACAACAGTGCATCAAGTGATTTAAAGAAATTTAACTATGTTGATGCACAAGGCAGATCCAAGTCAGTAATGGCTTGGGTCCCCAAGAGAAACTAATTTCTCTACTTTCATGTGCAGGGTAATCTACTGGATGATCTAAAAGATATGTTTATAGTTGATAGTGGATGCTCTGGGCATATGACAGGAGATGAGTCTCAACTTGAAGACTTTGAGGCTTTTGAAGGTGGTTATGTTGCTTTTGGGAATGATCCAAAAGGTGGAAAGATTATTGGTAGAGGAACTTTAAGAACAGGAAATTTGGACTTTGAGAAGGTGTTTCTTGTGAAAGGGCTTAAGTTTAACCTCTTTAGTGTCTCACAAATGTGTGACAAAAGGAATTTTGTTCTTTTTACAAGCACTAAATGTATGATCCTTTCTCCTGATTTTCAATTGCTAGATGATAAATTTGTGCTATTGAAGGTCCCTAGAAATGAAAATATATACAGTGACCATATTAAGAACATTGTTCCCAAAAGAGCTTTAACTTATCTGATTGCAAAAGCCACTATTGATGAGTCCAAATTATGGCATAGAAGACTTGAGCACCTGAACTACAAGACGATGAACAAGTTGGTGAAAGGAAATCTTGTGAGAGGCATGCCCACAAAGCTGTTTGAAAATTGTGAGACTTGTGTTGCTTGTCAAAAGGGTAAACAACACAGAGTTTCATTCAAGTCTAAGACAGTGAACACAAATACAGAGCCCTTGCAATTACTACACATGGATTTATTTGGGCCTATTTTTGTGAAAAGCATGAACAAGAAGTCATATTGCCTAGTTGTCACAGACGACTTTAGCAGGTTTACTTGGGTGTTCTTCTTAGCCACTATGAAACCCCAGAAATACTTAAGGAATTCATTACAAAAGTTAAAAACCTGCATAACCACAAAGTGAAAATTATCAGATGTGACAATGGTACTGAGTTCAAGAATAGTGTGATGAATCAATTCTGTGTGGGAAAAGGAATTCTAAGACAGTATAGTGTTGCAAGAACTCCACAACAGAATGGTGTTGCAGAGAGAAGAAACAGGACACTTATTGAGGCTGCAAGAACAATGTTATCTGATTCTAAACTACCTATACCTTTTTGGGCTGAAGTTGTAAACACTGCATGTTTTGTGCAAAATAGGAGTAAGGAAGTGAAGCCTCACAACAAAACTCCATATGAGCTATTTCATGGGAAGAAACCATTGATGGATTTTCTTAAGCCATTTGGATGTCTTGTCACTATTTTAAACACTAAGGATCAGTTAGGCAAGTTTGAAGAAAAAGCTGATGAAGGTTACTTGGTTGGTTACTCAGTACATAGTAAAGCTTTCAGGGTATATAATAAGTGAACCAAACATGTAGAGGAGAATTTGCATATCAAGTTTAGTGAGAACACATCTAATGTTGAAGGAAAAGGACCTGAATGGATGTTTAATGTGGATATTCATACCAAAACAATGAATTATGTACCAGTCATTGCTAGTGTTGACACTAACAAATCACAAGAAGACATTGTTTTGATTGAGAAACTGAAGGTTGGTCCAACTTTCTTACCCTTACAGAAAGATCAAGATATACAAGAAGATGTCGTTACTCAAGAGGAACCTAAGGAACCTGAAGCAGATATTGAAATTCCTATTAATGCAGAAAAGATAACTTATGAAGCTCCAAAAGTGGTTGTTGATGTCTCTCCTACAAGGCCAGAAGACTCTACTGCTTGACCAAAACAAGCAACTACTGCTTCAATCAATTCTGCTGCCAAGCCTATTAACTCTGTTCTACATCAAAGTTTCCTTCATTGGACACTCAGGGTAGATCTTTTGATGATCCAAACTATCCTGATGATCCAAATATGCCTCCTCTAGAGAATATTTTTAACGACACAGATGATGAAGCTCTTGATGGTAAGATATTTGGAGCTAATGCAGATTTTACTAATTTGGAAGTCAACATTCCTGTTAGTCCCACTACTACTACAAGAGTTCACAAGGATCATCCAAAAGAACAAATTCTCAGTGATCCAACATCATCTGTTCAAACAAGAAAAATGACTAACGAGCTCAAAGATCTTCAACATCAAAGTTTCTTTGCAAGATCTTTGCATCAAAGAAACAGTCACAAAGATCTACAAAATTGCTTGTTTACCTGTTTTCTGTCTCAAATTGAACCCAAGAACACTTACAAAGCCTTACAAGAAGCAAGTTGGGTGGAAGCAATGCAAGATGAGCTTCTGCAATTAAAACTACAAGAATTATGGACTTTAGTGGATTTGCCAAATGGAAAAAGAGTGATTGGCACTATATGGGTTTTCAGATGTAAAAGAGATGAAAGGGGAATTGTCATCAGAAATAAAGCAAGGTTTTTTTTTGGGTAAAAGGGTTAATTCACCCAGGCAAAATTCATTACTCCAAAAAACGTTGAGGTACAAAGGATGAGGGTGACTCCCTCATCACAGTCCCTTAGGACACTTACAAAACAACCTATATAAGAATGACACACCATTCTTATAACTTACAAAATAGAACTTACAACCTACCATGACTATACAATAGAATAAACATTATGAAAATAAAGACCATCTTTCACTATTGCAGCACCAAGCTTGTAGTCATGTAGCACTTCCAGCCAACTTCATAGGGTCAAAGCCCTAACTTCCAGCAAACAAACGCATCGATCCAAAAAGAATATGAGAACCATATAATGTAGATCGATCCTTCCAGCCATGCTTAACAGAATACGAATGAAAACACATGGCATCGTACGAATGGGTTTTGAACAAGAGTCCCAAAACTTAACTTTCAACATCAACTACTACGACATGATCCAAATACCTCATGTACTAAAAGCTCCACGGATGAAACTCTAGCATGAATGAAAATCAATGGATCATGACCAAGCATAGATGAATACATAGGGTATACACATCCTAACTTCCAATAAACCAACCACAAAAACCTCATGATCAGAATTACGTCCAAGAAGTAGATCGGTAAAATATAATAGGGTTAAACCCTAACTTCCATTAATGATCGTAGGAGTAGATGAATAAGAACCAATAAATCTAAACATCCAAATCGATCAGCAGCAACAAATCTTGATTTTTGAACAAGAACCAAAAAAACTTGACTTACACAAGATGAACTTGACTTCCACTCTCCCAAACCCATGTACCAATAATAACCACAATCATCACAAAACCAGAATAACCCACCATGATCTAACGATCGACATACATGAAATAATGGACTGCTGAATCCAACTTACATAACACAAGATATTCATGAACGCACAGCAGCATCACCAACCATCAAGAAAGTCAAAACCCGAATTAAGAGTTTCATAAGCATGATCGATCAGTAAAAAATCAACGAAGTAAGGATCGACCAATGATATAAACCATGCGAATTATGTCCATCCAACCACCCACACCAGATCGTACATAAAAAATATACCCATATATATCATGCATAGCTATACGATCGAGCCAAAACAGAAACCCTAAAACTGTTTGAAAAAGTTAAAGTAATCGTTTAGGGTTACAAACCCTCAATCGATCACCCAACTAAAAGCAAAGGAATCAATAGTGTTAGGGTATAAATACACGATCAAAACAAAACCCTAAAAACATGGTCGATTAAAAACCGACTTGAGTGCTAATCGTTTAGGGTTTAGAATAGGTGACGAAATCAAAAAAATAATGAGAGAAAATCGATAGCACACCTTACCCCAATAATAACTACCCTTAATCCGATTGCATATCATTAACATGAACAATAGAGAGGCGGATTAGAGGCAGTTTTTTGCGTTTGAGATATGGGGGAGGGGTGGCCGGATTTCGCCCCTAGGGGGGGGAGAGAGAATTAGGGTTTTTTTGATTTGGGAAATTGAATTATAATAAACTCTTTTAAATAAAGCAAGGTTAGTAGCACAAGGATACACACAATAAGAGGGCCTTGACTATGATGAAGTATTTGCACCAGTGGCAAGAATAAAAGCTATTAGACTATTCTTGGCTTATGCTTCATACAAAGATTTTGTGGTGTATTAGATGGATGTAAAGAGTGCTTTTCGATATGGGACCATTACAGAAGAAGTTTATGTGTCTCAACCACCTGGTTTTGAAGACCCTGATTATCCTGACAAAGTTTACAAGGTGAATAGAGCAACGTATGGTTTACATCAAGCTCCTGGAGCTTGGTATGATACCTTGTCAACATATTTGTTAGATTCTGGGTTCACTAGAGCAAAGATTGACAAGACTTTGTTTCTCAAAATACAAAAAGATGATATTTTGCTGGTTCAAATCTATGTAGATGACATCATCTTTGGTTCTACAAACAGAGCTATGTGTGTTGATTTTGAGAAGCTTATGAAGGATAAGTTTGTTATGAGTTCAATGGGAGAACTCAACTTCTTCTTGGGTCTACAAGTTGTACAAAAGACAGATGGCATATTTATTAGTTAGGATAAGTATGTCAATGACATTTTGAAGAAGTTTGGATTTGAAGATGCTAAGCCTACTAAGACAACCATGGATGCCAACAAACCTTTGTTGAAGGATGAAAATGGAAAAGAAGTAGATGTTCACTTATACAGATCTATGATTGGTTCATTAATGTATCTTGCAGCATCAAGGCCTGATATTATGTTTGCTGTATGTGCCTGTGCAAGATTCCAAGTATGTCCCAAAGAATCACATCTCAATGCAGTGAAGAGGATTTTTAGGCATCTAAGGCATCAACCCAAATTGGGCCTATGGTATCCTAAGGATTCACCTTTTGATTTGGTGGCATATTCAGACAGTGACTATGCTGGTGCTTGCTTGGATAGAAAGTCTACAACTGGAGGTTGTCAATTTCTAGAAAACAGATTGGTGTCATGGTAATGCAAGAAACAGACAGTGGTTGCAAATTCTACAACTGAAGTTGAGTATGTGGCTGCTTCAATTTGCTGTGTACAAGTGCTTTGAATGCAAAATCAACTACTGGATTATGGGTACAATTTCATGAACACCAAAATTCATATTGATAACAACATCACACTTTGCATCATTAAAAATGCTGTTTTTCATTCTAAAACAAAACATATTGAGATAAGACATCATTACATAAGGGATTGCTATGAAAAGAAGTTAATTCAAATTGTTAAAATTCATACTGATAAAAATGTTGCTGATCTTCTCACTAAACACTTTGATGTAGGGAGATTTCAATTTCTAATTGCAAATATTGGTATGATAAATCTTAAAAAAAAATCTTATCTCTTTTTGTTTTTGTAAAGTGTGTAAAGGTACTGTGTTGTTTGTTACTCTATTACTGCTGCTTCTCAAGAAGCATATAGTTATGTTGGATGTACACTGCTGCTATTTAACTCTACTGCTAGTACATATGGTTGTATGCTTTGTGGTGTTTGGACTAACATTTTGCAGGCAAAAGCTATAAATGATGATAATTGATGATTTGCAAGTATTTAAAACAGAAATTGAGCATTCATCATTCATAATCACCAAAAGAGTACAACTGCTAAGGGAACATTTACATATCACATCAAGCAAAACAAAAGACTACTACATGACAAGATGAAATCAAGAGACTACAACCTAATACATCACTGTCTAGGGCATGGAAGCCCAAGCACAACTTTTCACTCTTTGGGAAGAGGAGGGTTTGCCTTTCTTGTCCTGGATGATGGCTTGGGTCTTGGCCTTGAAGATTGTGGTCTTTCTGGAGTGGAAGGTTGATTGTTTTGAGGTTCATCCTCATCAGAAGAAGTACAAATGAAGGGGGAAACAAGTTCCATTGGAGATGGAGGTCTGTTAGGGATCTAGGCTGGGTCTTCCGATGATTCTGAAGACGTTGGAGATTTAGGGGACATCACCTCTTTACCCCTGGATGTGCTTGGGGTCTGATTCAAGTTCAATAGATCTTTGAACACAGGGAGGTCGTGTTTTCTCTTGCGGGCTTGTTCCTTAGTCCTACATCTGTTGTGGGGAGGACAGAATGGTGGTACATATGTTGGGAGTGGTGCTTCCTCATCAGAAGATGAATCTGAAGATATGTTGATTATTTCGGGAT
The DNA here is from genome assembly GCA_030686995.1 of Artemisia argyi. Taxonomy (NCBI): domain Eukaryota; kingdom Viridiplantae; phylum Streptophyta; class Magnoliopsida; order Asterales; family Asteraceae; genus Artemisia; species Artemisia argyi. The sequence continues at coordinate 91,839,768 of CM060707.1, read as the reverse complement.
TGGATTTCATTGTGCTTGAGATTTGATTTTGTGTGATTGGCGTTTTTGATTGCGATTAGGGTTTGATTGTGTTGAATTAGGGAAAGATTTAGTCCGTTTTTAGGGATCACGGCGTATCAAGTGCATTTATTGTTGAGGATTCTTTGACTTTTTGACCAAGTTTGATTAGTCAACTCTGCTGCTGGCTAAAATCACTCTGCTGCTAGTTGTTTCATTCTGCTGCTAGTGTTGTGGATGATATGGTTGTGCTGCTACGGTTGTAAGTGTGAGGGTGGAATGTGTAACTTCTCCAAATCAGTTTAAAACCTAATTGACATTCACAATTGGTTTTTACACGCTCCAAATTGAAGTTCTCTCAAACCCTAACACTTTATTACTCTCAAAGTCAATTATCCCCAATTTCTCAAAACCCTAATTCATGGATTGTACACGTACCTGGGCAGAGCATCACAATAATGTTGCTATTTTGGATGAAGAGTTGGTTCCTGAAGGTTTCACAGACATGGTAAAATTCTTGAATGCTACTTCTTTTAGGTATGCATTAACTGTGAATCCTACAATATTTGTTTCCTACATCAAACAGTTTTGGCTTACTACTAAAGCTAAAACTAGGAATGGGGAAAAATATGTTAAAGCTATAGTAGATGGTCAACAAGTTCATGTAACTGAATCTTCTATAAGGGAAACTCTTCTCTTAGATGATGAAACAGAGACCACGTGTGATTTGGGATATGAGGGAAGACATACAAATTTAAAATTTCAAAAAGCTCTCCTCTGTCCTCAATACAAATTTTTGGTTCACAATCTCCTTCATTGTTTGAGTCCTAAAACTTCTGGGTGGCATGAGTTTAGTGCTACTATTGCTTCTGCTATGGTATGCCTAAGCAAAGGACATCCATTTAATTTTTCAAATATGATTTTGGAAGGGATTGTAAAAAGTGTTAAAGAGTCTGGTTCTTATTTGCTTTATCCAAGATTTATCCAGCTCTTTATAGAAACATTTAGCTCTTATAAGCAGCAGTATGTTTTTATCCAAGATTAACCAACTTACCATGGCAAAGGTTTTTCAGGGTGAAGAATTAGGAAATCCCACTGATTCCCATCACACACCCAATTTTTCTGCATTTGCTACACAACCCAAAATACACTATACCCATAGGAAAACAAATTAGAACACTGATCTACCTTAGGATAGTGTTAGTATGGCTGTACCAGATGAGGCTGTCCTAGGTGATGAAGGGGACATGTTGGCAAGGGCTGTCACTACTGCTTCTAGCTTAGCAGCAGCGCAGGACAATGATAACATCATTAAGACCCAAACCAAGGCAACATCTAGAGAAAAGGATTCTGATTAATCTAATTCGAATGATGGTAACCCTAGCCAAATGGAAAATATAGGGGGCTCAGATGATCAAACTAGGTTTGATACTGAGTTTATGTCTAAAGATTCACCTCTCGGACCAGGTCACACAGGTCGAAGTGATGAGGACAGGATAGAGACAAATGAGTTGATGGAAAATCTTGTACATGATGACAATGTCCGTGATTTAGCTCTCGGACCAGGTTACACAGGTCGAAGTGATGAGACTAGTATGAAACTTATTAAGAAATTGACGGTTACTTGTACCAATTTGGAGTTGAAGTGTAATACATTGGAGGATAAAGTTCTTGGTCTTTCTACTGTTGTTGATGGTCAAGCCAAACTCATTACCAAATTGCAAAAACAGATCAAGAACTTAAGGACATCAAGATCTTCAACCTCCTTAAAAAGATTGAAGAAAGTGGGCACTTCTCAAGTTGTAAGTTCACCTGGACACTCTGTTCATTTGGAAGAGGATGCTTCCAAACAGGGGAGGAATGAAGAACAAAATAAAGAAATGGATTCAGGGGAGGCTAATTTGATGAAAGTTGATAGTGCTCAAGATATGGATGCTGGAGTAGTTTCAGGGGAGGTTCCAGAAGTTGCTGATATGGAGGTAGAAAGTCCTCAGGATGTGGAAAATTTTGTGATTGCTGACAAATCAGGGAATGAGGTTGTAATGGAAGAAGTGGTTGCTACTCAAGAAAAAGTGGTGGAAAAACTTAAGACTTTGGAGCCTGAGCAATTAGTGAAGGCAACAGGGTTGATGGGTGAAGCATTGATGACTTTGGGTGACTCTGTGGCAAAAGAACTTAATGATGCTACTATTACTAATAAGATTGATGACTCTGCTGCTGCTCAAGACTCTACTGCTAAGGATTTTATTGATCCTGCTGCTAGTGAAAAGGTCAATTCTGCTGAAGCACAAGACTCTGCTGTTGGGTCTAGTGACAATGCTGCTGCTGAGGCTATGGTTTTGTTAAGTAAGAAGACATCAGTGGTTCCATCTGAATCATCTTTACAACATACATCACAACCAATTCAATCACTACTACAACAACCAACAACTACAATCACATCATCTACACCAAGAATACCTTAAAAAAGAGTAGTAATCAGAGAACCTGCTGCTCAACAAAAGAAGATTGTTTCATCATCTTCTACTGATAAAGGGAAGGGCAAGCTGGTAGAAGAACCAAAAATAATGCATAAAGGAATTGATTACTCTCAGATACCTTTTCAGTTTTGGCCCAAGGAATTATAAATTGAACATGATTCAATTGTTGCAATGAAAGAACAAGAATTGATTGATCAAGAAGAGCAACAGTTGATTCAGGAGGAAAAGGAAAGGGTTGAAAAGGAAACTGAAGATTTGAAGAGGTATGAGGAGTGGGTTGAGGAAAAGATAATAATAGATACTGATATAGAACTCTCCAAGATGGTTAAGGTTGAAGAACAAGAAACTCCAACTTTTGATGTTCAAGCTTGGATAAGAGAGTTCACAGCAAAGAAAAAGAAAGAAGATGCTGCTGCTAGAAGAAAGTAAAAGATTCTCAGGGGTCCAACACCATTGCAACAAAGAAGAGAGCAAGAAAGATACCTAAAGAATATGAAGGGATGGAAATTGGTACAGTTAAAACCTAAGTCTGATCAAGAGGTTTTTGACTTATATCAACAAGCTAAGAAAGAAATAGATACCTTCAATCCTATGGGTTGTGCTGAAGACTTAGAACGTATTACTCCAATGAATAAAAAGTTGGTACGTGACAGAGTTGTTGAGGCAGAGCATATACATGTGACAGAAGCAGAAATTACTCCTAGTCAAAAGGTGAAAATAAAAAGTATTGGTCATAAAACTTTTACTAGGAAGAAGCAAAAGATTTATGGAGAAAGCAGTAGTGAGATGGACAAAGAAGAAGAAGTTGAAAAAGAACAAGAAACAACTTTAGCTGTGATAGAAGAATCTGAAAAAGCTTTGGCTGAAAAATATCCTATTATCTTATATACTTTCAAGATAAGAGATGGAAGTGCAGGATATTGGGAGTTTGTGAGATCAAATTATGAAGTTCAAAGTTTTAAGGAAATTTCACAGATTTTTAATAAGATGGATAGAGATGATATTATTGCCATATGGGGATTATTCAAAGAAAAATATGATGGAAAGAAGATGGATACTGTTCTTGATCTAAATCTTACATTTGAAAATGTATTGTATCGCTTCTTGAAGAATATGTTTGATCCTGTGCCTGGTGATAAAGAATGGAATGACATTATATGCAGCAAGGTACATAAATCGTTTCTGTATCAATCTTGTGGAGTTCATGAATTGAGGACTGGCTTAGTTACATTGTTTTTGTTGGTAGAGAAAGACTATCCTAGTCTAAATAAGTGCTCTGGGGTACTTAGACAGATGTTGAGACCTGGATTTCTCAAGTGTTAAAAACAGCCTGTGTTAGATAATCAAGCTGATACATTGATACAAAAGTATGAAAAGATTTTGAATTCAACTGTTTGAAGAAGCTTCAAAGAAATTTGAAAATATAAGTGTTTGGAAGCATCCTCCTGGTGTTTAACTGAATTTTGAAGAAACTTGATGATTTAGAAATAAATATTAAGTTTAGGGGAGGACTGTTGGGTTTTGAAGTATGCTGCTAAGTTAAACTGCTGCTTGATGAAACTGTTGCTAAGGTGACAATGCTGCTAAGGAAAAAGATTCTGCTGCTAACATTGAAAGTACTGCTGTTGAAGAATACTGTTAGTGGAAAGTACTGCTGAAAGGATATGCACGTATAAGTATTAGATAAGTATGGAATAGATTGAATGTATATCGTATATATCTAGAATATTCTTATCTTGCATAGAAAGATATTGTAAACCTAGTTAGACTCCTTGGCCTATAAAAGGAAGATCCTAGGGTTAGTTTTGTGTATGCATTGTTTTAGTTTCGTTTACACTTCAAGGTTGTAAAACCCTAGCATTGTCGAGTGCTCGTATTAATAATACATTGAAGTGTTGATAGTTAATCATTCATCTTAAGTTAAGCTTTTATATTCCGCATTTTAGCTTAAGTGTTAAATTCAAGTCAACTTCTATATAAGATCGTTTGCTCAACTGGGATCAACACTAGTGGTTTCAAATATTATGTTCTATTTCTTGATCATTTCTCTCAGTATTTGTGGATTTATCCCCTGCGTTCTAAAGCTGACATGTTCGATAAATTTTTATATTTTCGTAACAATGTTAAAAATCAATTTAAATGTGAAATCAAGAGTTTCCAATGTGATCATGGTGGTTAGTTCGATAATAACCGACTCCACACACTTTTTTCTAAACATGGTATCCAACTTAGATTTTCTTGCCCAAAAACCTCTCAACAAAATGGCAAGGCGGAAAAAATGATCCCCACAATAAATAATGTCATACGTACCCTCCTTTTTCAAGCACACCTACCACCTACCTTTTGGGTCGAGTCCCTCCACATGGCTACATATCTCCTCAACCTTCTACCCTCAACCGCCATAAAGAATGAAATCCCATACACAAGACTTTTTCACAAAGAACACGACTACTCCCAATTACGCATATTCGGGTGCCTTTGTTACCCACATCTTCACTCCCCTCACAAACTCGCACCACAAGCAACCCCGTGCATCTTCTTGGGCTTTCCCGCATATCACCATGGGTTTCGTTGCCTTGATCTTGAAACAAAAAAAATTATTCTCTCTAGGCACATCACCTTCGACGAAACCCAATTTCATTACCGATCCATGACACCCAATTCCCCATCTACATATACCTTTTTAGAAACCACACCTTCCCCTTTCCTTAACCACGGTCTCATCACTCCACCTCTTCCCCAAACACCAAATGAAACCCCCACTCCTCTATCCACTGAAAATACTGCTCACCATCATATGTCACCACATTCCGTGATCCTAGTTCATCAAACCCAAACCACAACCCATCAACACCCAAACCCACTCGGCTCTACTACTCCTTCGAGCCCAATTTATCACACCCAAGAGCAGCTCGGTTTCACCACTTCACCGCAGCCTACTAATGATCGTACCATACCACATAATGCAACTCAAACCGCACCCCAACAACAGCCCACTAACAACCAAACAAACACTGCATCGCCCACTCACCACAACCTGCTAACGAACCCCCTCGTACTCACCCCATGGTCAGTAGGTCTCAATTGGTCATTGTCAAACCCGTTGATCGTCTCACTTTACATACCTCCTCCATTTCCCCTATACCTAAATCTCAATTTGTCGCTTTAAAAGATCCTCAATGGCGTAATGCTATGTATGATGAGTATAATGCGTTAGTTAAAAATGGTACTTGAGTTCTTGTATCGAGGTCCTCTGGTGTTAATATGGTTCGTTCTATGTGATTATTTAAACATAAGTTTCATGCTGACGGGACTTTGAGCCGCTATAAGGCTCGTTTGGTTGCTAATGGAAGTAGTCAACAACTCGGTATTGATTGTGATGAGACGTTTAGTCTAGTTGTCAAACCGGCTACCATTCGCGTTTGTTCTTAGCCTTGTTGTGTCACGCCAGTGTCCTGTTCATCATCTTGATGTTAAGAATGCATTTTTGAACGGTGATTTATCTTAGACTGTTTACATACATCAGCCACCGGGATTTGTTAACTCTCGTTACCCTCGTCATGTTTGCCTTTTGCAGAGATCTCTATATGGACTGAAGCAAGCACCTCGTGCTTGGTTTCAGCGGTTTGCAGGTTATGCCACACGGGTCGGGTTCTACTGCAGTCGGTGTGATTCTTCATTGTTTATTCTTCGACAGGGTTCTGAGGTTGTTTATTTACTTATATATGTGGATGATATCATTCTCACAGCTTCTTCCACTGCTCTACTTCAGCAGATTAATGCTTCCTTGCACAATGAGTTTGATATGACTGATCTCGGGGCACTTAATTATTTTCTTGGTATTTCTGATGTGCGTCATCCTATAGGATTGTTTTTGTCACAGAGGAAGTATGCTCTTCAGCTCCTTGAGCATGCACACATGGTTAATTTTAACCCTTCTAGGACACCTGTTGATACGGAGTCTAAACTGGGTCCCGAAGGTGTTCCTGTTAAGGATCCCACTTTATATCGCAGTCGTTCTGGTGGTCTGCAGTATCTCACCTTCACACACCCGGATTTATCTTATGCAGTGCAACAGATATGCCTTTACATGCATGATCCACGAGAGCCACGTCTTGCTGCTCTCAAGCGTGTTTTACGCTATGTCCGGGGGACTTTGGATCTTGGTCTACATTTATATTCATAATTGAATACTTCTCTAGTTGGTTATACAGATACTGATTGGGCGGGTTGCCCCTCTACACGGCATTCAATGTCAGGTTATTGTGTTTTCCTGGGTGATAACTTATCCTCTTGGTCCTCTAAGCGCCAACATACTCTCTCACGTTCTAGTGCTGAAGTCGAATACCGAGGGGTTGCTAATGTTGTTGTTGAGACTGCATGGATTCGTAATTTGCTCCGTGAGCTGGATTCTCCTTTATCATCCGATACGCTTGTTTATTATGATAATGTCAGTGCTATATATCTCTATGCTAATCTTGTTCAACATCAACGGACGAAACATATTGAGATAGAATACATTTCGTCCGTGACTTGGTTACTGCTGGTTAAGTTTGCGTTCTACATGTGCCCTCTCGTTACCAGTATGATGATATCTACACCAAAGGGCTTCCTTCAGCTTTCTTTGAGGAGTTTCGATCCAGTTTGAGCGTCCGGCCTCCTCCCGCTCCAACTGCGGGGGAGTATTAGTCGACATTTGTTCATTTAATATATTAGGCTCATTGTTTGTTATTGGCCTAGCCCATTATTTGTGTTTCTAGATTACTCTCATGTACACTATATATTGCCTTCTATTCTTTCATATTAATCAAGGAATTATAACCTTCCAACACAAATGATGGTTCTAACTCACTTGGTACATCTAAGGATGCGTTAAAGAGTGATTCTGGTCCAATTAAAGTTGTGAAAAGGGTATCGAATCAAATTGAGCAGCCTAATCCGGTGGACGCTAACGCTTCTTTGGGAGGTGTGGTAACCATTGGAGAGGGATGTATTACTAAGGTACCAATGCGTAGCACTAATGAAAGTTTGTGGGAGCATTGTTCTCAAAATGATGTTGCTTCTATGAGCAAGAAATATTCAGATTTTGCTACTTCAGTCACATTACCCTATCCATACTGTGGATAGGTTACTGAAAGTTATAAGTGAAGTAGTTACAAGTGAAGTAGTTAAGAGTTCTATTATGGAGTGTGATCCTATTGTGGATAGGGTTACTGAAAGTTATGATGAAGTTGTCGAATTCTATGAGAACTACGATGATATCGAGAAGTATTCCAAGATCAAGAGTGGTTCTTCAAGAGATTTCAAGGTGCAAGGACGCAAGAAGAAATAGTTATATGACATGTCATTAATTTTTTTGTGTTTCTTGTTGTTAGGTTGCTTTGTTTATCATGTTCATGTTGGTTAGTTGCACATGGTGTGCATGTCACGTTAAGAATGGTCTGTCATTCTTATAGTGGATTCTTGTAAGTGTCCTAAGGGACTGAGATGAGGGAAATCACCCTCATCCCTTGTACTTCAATGTTTTTTGGTGTAATGCATTTTACCAGGGTGAAAAACCCTTTTACCCAGAAAAAACAATGATGTTAATCAATATCTAAACTAGGTTGATGCAGGGAAACACAAAGGATTTGGCAGAATTTTTAAAAAATGATTAAGAAACTAAGGGATGTTAGGGATACGTTTTTTTCACGAGAGAGAGAGAGAGTTTCCTTAGGGTTTTTCTAGTTTGATTTTGTGGATTGCTTTTTTTCCAATGCATGATGTTGCTAGTAAGAATGCGTAGAATAATCATGGGGCTGTTGGATAATGATGGTGTTCAAACTCAGTTTAAGGCTACCGGAGTGGATTCTTCTACTTCATTTGCTTCTTTGCTCAGTGCCAATAGTACTTACTGCAAGGTGCACTTTAGGTAGTTGATTAATGAAGATCGGGTTCCTAACCATGATACTAAACTCCCTAAGGAGGCGATGGAATCCGTTTTAGGCCGGTATGAAAACATTCTTGTTGGACACTTCCTAGGAAAAGCTATATCTTTTCCAATTGTTCAAAACTATGTTACTAATACGTGGAAGAAATTTGGAGTGCAAAAGATTATGAAGAATGAAGCGGGTGTTTTCCTATTTAAATTCTCTTTTAAGGAAGGATTGGAGGAGGTGCTCCAACAAGGCATGTGGTTAGTCTGTCACTCACCTCCTATTCTTCAGAAATGGTCCCTTAGTGTTCTCTTAACTAAGAATGAGATAACTACGATTCCTATTTAGGTTAAATGACATAATGTACCTATAGTTACTTATTTGGAGGTTGGTTAAAGCTTGATTGCTACACAAGTTGGGAAACCGGTGATGTTGGAATCGTTTACATTTTTATGTGTGTTGACTCATGGGGTCGGATTCGTTATGCTCGTGCGTTGCTTGAAGTGAGTTCGACTTCAGAATCGAAAAAGGAAGTTAGTATGGCTATTCCATTGGATGATGATAGTGGTTATTCGACGGAAATCATTCGTGTCGAATAGGAATGGACACCATCTCATTGCAGTGTTTGTAAGATTTTTGGTTACACACTTAGTGAATGTCCAAAACAAGCAAAAGTGGTGTTTCTTAAGGATTCTAATGTGGGGTCTAATGTTTTCACTCAGGTGGATAATTACGATGAGGGGTACAAAGAGGTAAGGAATCGTAAGAATAAAGGTAAGAATGTGGTTTCTACGTCTGAACCTAAGCCAATTGGAGAAGTAAAACTTTCTAAGCCAAAGGCTAATTTTTGGAGACCTAAATGGACGCCAGCTACTAATCATGCTGATACCAAGAAAGATTCAGATCCTAAGGATCTAAAGCAGGCTTCTACTTCAAATGTTAAATCTAGTAAGGACCCACAGTCTTCTAATTCTCTTGGTATCTTGGAGTCATTGGTGGATGAGGACATTCTTGGTTTTGATAATAATGGTAAGGGATCACAAGATCAGCCTATTAGTAACATGGAATCGCAGGTGCCCGGTGAGGCTTCTAAGTTGTCTACTATCCTATCTTTTATGTGGAAAACTAGAAGGGGGGGGGTGAATAGTTTTACGTCTTTTTAATTTGATACAAAAGATTGTTTGAAAGTTTTCTTTGTTTTCAAAAATTTAGATTCAATACTATGTGATATCAAGTCTTGCACAATATGAACAACAATAAATATGTACGATAAAGCAATAATAATGTAAGTAAAGAAATAAATGAGAGAAAAAGATCGAACCGCGAGACAAGAGATTTATAGTAGTTCGGCTACAAGGTCACCTTCCTTACCCTACTCCACTCCCCGAGCACCTAACTCGAGAGTTTTCTTCACTATGTCAACAAGCTCCCTTATGGTGGAGAAAACCTTACACACCAATTTACACACCACAACTTCGTCACAACTTGATCACAACTTCTTCACACCAATCTACTTCACACCAATACTTCTTCACACCTTTCTACTTCACACCTATCTACTTCACACCAATCTTCTTCACACCTTTCTACTTCCTAACTCTTCTTCTTCACAACAAACTACTAACCTATCACACTACTTATATACCTAGCTAAAGTATCTTCTATCAAATATTTACAACTAATTACATAAAGAGATATGTACAATGGATGATGCTCTAACAACTTAGATGTGGAGATCACAACAAGTTGTAATACTTCTTGTCTTGAGGGATAGAAGTATTCTTCTCTTGCACTTGAGAGGATGATGTTTGGATCACTTTGAAACAAAGATTTATGAATGTATGATCAAAGGATTAAGAGAATGCAAAAGGTAGGGAAAAATTCCAGATTTAAGGTGGTTTTTATAGGCAAAAATTTCTGACAACTAGAGCGTGTCGGTCCCCTTAAATCATGGCCGGTCCCCTTAATTTTAAGGGGACCGCCCCTTATAATTAAGGGGGCCGCCCAGCTGTAACGGCCAGAAACTTTGTCTTTTAGTAGGCAAAGTTTATTTGGTGAAAAACTAACAGATTTTGGTTAAAATTTTGAATTCATACATTTAGTATGAATAAAACATTTTTCTTTATTACCAAAGGTGTTTTTCAAAAATATATAATATGTTTATATAATTAAATAAACTTTGTAATAATTAATTAAATACCCCTTTGATCATAGATTGCACTAAACACTTTGTTTATTCATACCTTAAGTGATTTGGATGTAAAGAGAATGTTAATCACTAAATACTTGTTTATGTCATAAATTTTAGTTCAATGAGTTTATGTTTTGTAATAATCAAAACATAGAGATATTGATAATATGTTAATAATGTTTTTAGGCATTATTTATGTCAACAATCTCCCCCTTTTTGATTATTACAAAACCTTAAACTCAATAGGTCTAAAATTTATTTTTAGACAAAGTATTTTAGAGTTTACTATTCTCTTCTTCCCCTTTTTGTAAAATCAAAAAGGTTAAATCGAGTAAGCTTCATAGAAGAAGTTAAACAGCTAGAATGCTCCCCCTTGATATATGATCCCCCTCATTTGAGAGCATCAAGAAAACGAGCTATGGAAAGCTTGGCTACAAAAAATATGTGAAGAGAACAAGACATATATATGCAAAGCAACAATCATGCAAATAAAAATAGATTCATTCAAGTATATATAATCATAGAAATGATTAGCATTACAACATTCAATATGCTTGAAGCATATTGATTACAATAAAACAAAAGAAAAGACATAGTCCTATATTGCCTAAGAGAGAACTTGGACTTGCTTGCAACCCACGGTTGATTGTTTATTTGCTTGAAGGAGAATATAAGCATAGAGCTTAGTTGTTAGATGGAGAGGGATATGGAGTGGGGTATGGCGCGGAAGAGGTGGATCTTACGATGTTGTATCGAGTTAAGGGTGGTATTGGATGAGGACGAGTGAGAAGATATTCAATCCAAGAAATATCTTCACTCAAGTAAAGAATTTGTTTTTGAAGAAATATGCAACAAGGGCAATAGTGAGTGTGGTTTGTAACTTGATCCAAGTTGAGAGAGTGTGGTAGGCAATTGTCATAGGGTGATGATGGAGGTTGCCCTTTGTTGCGTTGTGCACGATGCATAGCAAGGAGATCACTAAGATCATGGATTTAGGTTATTTCATCACGTAACTTTTGCTTTTCCGTGGCAATGTGGAGAGAATCATTGTGTTGATATGGATGAATTGGGTTTGTGTAGTTGGAATTGTAGTTTGATGGTTGATCAAACTTGTATGGATCATTATAAGTGGTTGGAGGATGAGATGTGTAGTTTGGCATGAAAGAGGATGTTTGGCCAATGTTGTATGGTTTGTAAAGAGGATCAAATGAATGTCTTTGTAGATTTGGTGTAAAGTTTGGGAAGTAAGTGGTTGGAGGTGTTGAGTGATTTCCAACTTCATTGGTTATGATGGATTTGTTTCGAGGGCTTTTTCTTCGCCAAACGGGTTTTTCCGTCATCCTTGCTAGCTTTGAGGCTTTTGGTTTTGGTTTGTTTGGAGAAGTCATGAAGGGATGAATGAAGAGTGTTGAAGATTGGGTATATATATAGTGTAAGATTTGTGTGTTTATGGATGGATAAAGTTTGTTTGGGAGATTAGAACAAAATATGTTGGTGAAAATTGGAAAATGTAGGTTGAAATGGGCTAAAAAGAAGAAAAGATTCTGTAAACCCGTCCAGCAAATGGCCGGTCCCCTTAATTAGGGAGCGGTCCCCTTAATAATTAAGGGGGCGCCTTACATAATTAAGGGGGCCGCCCATCTGGTGATTCTCAGATTGCCAGAATTGGGTTTTTGGCAGAAAATTTGCAGAAAGGTTGTGTTTTTGGATTTGGATTCAAGCAAGTTCAATTCCTTTAGGCAATATAGCATCTAATCTAATCATGATATAGCATGCATGCAAAAACACTTAAGTAAAAGAGCAAACAAACAACAAATAATAAGCTAGAGGAGACAAATAAAGACAAGAACACTTAATCTTCCTAAGGCAACTGTCTTAGATCAAAGGCAAAGGCAACTAGTGAGTCAAAAATTTAGTGATGAAACAAGATGACAACATTATGAGTGATTTTATCTTAGTGTGTGCCTATATGCAACAAATGTGGACTTGTGATTGTTTCGACTCCTAAATGCAAAGAAAAAAGTCTCTTAAGAAACAATCCAAAATCTCCTTGATTCGATTTTTGCTCGATCATGAATGTCAAAGATATATATTAGATTATATACCTTGACAATTTATGTGAGAGTTTATGCATGATTTTGGGAAAAAGGTTTTTAGCATTTGTCAACAATGCAAGGAAAATGATGTTCATGTAATTCCTAGATGTGAGAATAGTTAAAAAAGTTTGATTGGGTTTTACAAAAGAGTATATGCAAAGAAAATAATATTTCCCAATCTTTAATTTTGTGCGAAATAGATTCCTAGACTCAAAAATGGAGAAGTGGAAGAAAAGTAAATCTTATGCAAATTTTATGCAAGAAAAAAAATTGTCTAAATGCAATAGAATTTAGTCAACTTGTTCCATCATTCCTAATCCTAAACGCAAGTGATTGAATAATTCATGCTTAAGGGGTTTAGTGAATATATCCGCAATGTTATCTTCCGAGGCAAATTTTATTTTATTTTATTTTTTTTATTTTTATTTTTTTTTAGGTAAAAGGGTTAATTCACCCCGGCAAAATTCATTACTCCAAAAAACGTTGAGGTACAAAGGATGAGGGTGACTCCCTTATCAAAGTCCCTTAGGACACTTACAAAACAACCTATATAAGAATGACACGCCATTCTTATAACTTACAAAATAGAACTTACAACCTACCATGACTATACAATAGAATAAACATTATGAAAATAAAGACCATCTTTCACTATTGCAGCACCAAGCTTGTAGTAATGTAGCACTTCCAGCCAACTTCATAGGGTTAAAGCCCTAACTTCCAGCAAACAAACGCATCGATCCAAAAAGAATATGAGAACCATAGAATGTAGATCGATCCTTCCAGCCATGCTCAATAGAATACGAATGAAAACATAACTTCCAACATCAACTACTACGACATGATCCAAATACCTCATGTACTAAAAGCTCCACGGATGAAACTCTAGCATGAATGAAAATCAATGTATCATGACCAAGCATAGATGAATACATAGGGTATACCCATCCCTAACTTCCAATAAACCAACCACAAAAACCTCATGATCAGAATTATGTCCAAGAAGTAGATCAGTAAAATATAATAAGGTTAAACCCTAACTTCCATTAATGATCGTAGGAGTAGATGAATAAGAACCAATAAATCTAAACATCCAAATCGATCAGCAGCAACAAATCTTGATTTTTGAACAAGAACCAAAAAAACTTGACTTACACAAGATGAACTTGACTTCCACTCTCCCAAAACCCATGTACCAATAATAACCACAATCATCACAAAACCAGAATAACCCACCACGATCTAACGATCGACATACATGAAATAATGGACTGCTGAATCCAACTTACATAACACAAGATATTCATGAACGCACAGCAGCATCACCATCCATCAAGAAAGTCGAAACCCTAATTAAGAGTTTCGTAAGCATGATCGATCAGTAAAAAATCAACAAAGGTAGGATCGACCAATGATATAAACCATGCAAATTATGTCCATCCAACTACCCACACCAGATCATACATCAAAAATATACCCATATATATCATGCATAGCTATACGATCGAGCCAAAACAGAAACCCTAAAACCGTTTGAAAAAGTTAAAGTAATCGTTTAGGGTTACAAACCCTCAATCGATCACCCAACTGAAAGCAAAGGAATCAATAGTGTTTGGGTATAAATGATCAAAACTAAACCCTAAAAACATGGTCGATTAAAAACCGACTTGAGTGCTAATCGTTTAGGGTTTAGAATAGGTGACGAAATCAGAAAAATAATAAGAGAAAATCGATAGCACACCCTACCCCAATAATAACTACCCTTAATCCGATTGCATATCATTAACATGAACAATAGAGAGGCGGATTAGAGGCAGTTTTTTACGTTTGAGATATGGGGGAGGGGTGGCCGGATTTCGCCCCTAGGGGGAGAGAGAATTAGGGTTTTTTTATTTTCCCGATGCAACTTTTTCTATAGATATGTCTCCTTTTTGTACATTATCCCTAAGAAAGTGGTGGCGTATTTCTATATGCTTAGTCCTAGAGTGTTGCACTGGATTTTTACTTAAATCTATCGCACCTTTGTTATCGCACATAATGGGAACATTTTCTAACCTAATGCCATAGTCTATAAGAGCTTGTTTCATCTATAGTGCTTGTTGACATGCCTTTCCAGCGCTTACATATTCGGCTTCGGTGGTAGAAATAGCAAGAGCGGTTTGCTTCTTCGAAAACCAAGATGTTAGACAACATCCGATAAACGTGCAAATACCGCTGGTGCTTTTTCTATATACGTAGTCTCCCGCATGATCCGAATCCGAATAGATGATGGTTTCTATGCCGGATCCCTTAGGATACCATAATCTTAAGTGTAGAGTGCCTTGAATGTATCGGAAGATACGTTTAACCGCTTCTAGGTGAGAGGTTTTGGGATCCTCTTGAAAACGGGCACAAAGGCAGACACTAAACATGATATCGGGTCTACTTGCCATCAAGTATAGTAAACTACCTATCATTACTCTATACTTGGTGTTATCTACGGACTCACCTTCATCATGCTTTGTGAGTTTCACTTCCGTAGACATGGGAGTTTTCATGGGTTTTGAGTCTTCTAGGCCAAATTTCTTAAACATTTCCTTAATGTACTTAGATTGGTTAAAGAATATTCCATCTTCTAATTGTTTTATTTGTAATCCTAGGAAGAAGTTAAGTTCACCCATCATACTCATCTCAAACTCATCATGCATGATTTTGGCAAATTCATCACACATGTCTTGACAAGTTGATCCAAATATAATGTCATCAACATATATTTAGACAATGGATGAGATTTGGGTCTTTCCTTTTAGTGAAAAGAGTGTTATCTACCATTCCCATGGAATAATCATGTTTAATAAGGAAAGCTTTTAATCGATCATACCAAGCTTTGGGAGCTTGTTTGAGTCCATACAAAGCTTTCTTTAACTTATAAACATAATCAGGTTTTGCGAAGTCAATGAATCCTGGAGGTTGTGCCACATATACCTCCTCATTGATAAAACCGTTAAGGAATGCACTTTTCACGTCCATTTGGAATAACTTAAAATCTAGGGCGCATGCATAGGCAAGTAATATCCTAATAGATTCTAGTCTAGCTATGGGGGCATAAGTTTCGTCATAATCAATTCCTTCTTGTTGATTATAACCTTGGGCAACTAACCTAGCTTTATTCCTAGTAACAATTCCATTTTCATCTAACTTATTCCTATATACCCATTTAGTTCCTATGATGGTCATATTCATTGGATTTGGGACTAATTCCCAAACATCATTTGCCTTAAATTGATTTAATTCTTCTTGCATAGCTATAACCCAACTTTCATCTTTTAAAGCCTCATTAATATTCTTAGGTTCTATTGCTGAGAGGAAACAAAAGAAATTATTTTTATCTTGGGCTTGTGACCTTAGGGTTCTTTGGTTATGATGTCCTATTATATTGTCTAATGGATGTGATCTAGATTCTTTGACATTTACAATTTCGTTATTTCCTAAGTTAATGTCTTCATTATCATTTCCTATGGGTTTTGTTTTACTAACCTCAATAGCTTCATCTTCGACTAAGTCATCATCTTCTAAAGGTAAAGTTTTAGGAGGTGGTGGTGTTTCATCAAATGTTACATTTAGTGATTCTTCTACTTTCATGGAGTGTTTGTTAATTATTATATATGCTTTACTATTTTGTGAGTATCCTAAAAATATTCCTTCATATGATTTTGGATCAAACTTAGTGAGGTAATCCTTAGTGTTTAGAATATAACATTTGCTTCCAAATACCCTAAAGTAGCTTAATTTTGGTTTTCTACCTCTTAGTAACTCATAAGGAGTTTTTCCTAAAATTCTCCTAATTGATACCCTATTAATAATATATGTTAATGTATCTATAGCGTGACTGATTGACTCCAAACGGTCAGATAATATTGACCAAGTGAATTGTCAACAAAGTCAAACAGCTTAGAGTCAATCACCGTGGAAGTATAGGGTTTCCCCGGGTCGTTATGTCCCGACGAGGTGTGATGGTAGTTAAACGGGTTTGTGATCGGGTGAATTTGAATGGGAAAGGGTATAAGTGAGTGATTGATTAAACTAAGGAAAAAGAAAATAGCTTAAATAAGCTATAAAAATGATTACGTGAAAAATAGATACCTAAAAACGTTTAAAAAACTAAAACGTGTATGTTTATTTTAAAACTACGCTAACGTACAAAATAAAACGTGAATTCTGTCCAATATAAATCCCACAGATGTGAAAATTATATTTTTGGAATCTAAATGATACAAGAAAATTATTGGAAAATTAAAATTATTTTTATAACTATTTGATTAATTAATTACTAATTATTAATTATTTAATAATACACTAAATTATAAGAAATTAGGAAAATAACTTAGAAAAATGAAATTTTACTTTTGAAAAATCTAAAATATTATAAAACTAATTTTAAAACTGAGAACTAATTTTTTTGGGTTTTTATTTAATTTTTATGAATTTAAAATAATTTAAAAATACTTAAAAACTAATATTAAATAAGAAAAGTACAAAATAAGCTTAGAAAAATCTGAAAATTTTATGGAAATTCTAAAATAATATACTAAACCTAGAAAAAATATAAAAAGTTAGATAAGCCCACTAATAAGCTTAATTGGGCAAATAAGCACTTTAAATAAGCACTTAGAATAAGCACTTATGCACCCAATCATACCAAAAGCTTAGGGAAGGTTCAACTAACTTAAATATGCACAACTAAACAATAAAAACAAAAATAAGCCCACGGAATAAGCTAGAAAATCAATAAGCAGTTTTAAATAAGCATTTAGAATAAGCAGTTGATAAGCAGAATGCACAAAAAGCTCAGGTATAGTGTAATATACCTAAACAAACTCAGTTAAACTCAAAAACCTAAAATAAGCCCAGGCCGTCAGCCAAAACGAGTGCTCAGGCACATTGTACTATTTAGAAATAAACAAGGCTAAATGACATACTTCGGGACTAAAAACGGCTAATAAGAAAAAAAAAATCCTAAAATTAAGCTGAGAATGGATTTCAAAAGCATAGCTGGGGGACTATAACCTATAAAAAGATCAAGGTCTGAATCTAAACACAAAAATCATGAAAAATCTTGGAAATTTTGGATTTCTACCTACTTATGCAAATTTGACTTTTTGAGTTTATTAACTAATTTGACTTTCATGAACTTATGATGATCTAAATGACTGAGATAGTTATATTAAGCTATATATTAAGCTATTATGGAACTAAAATAAGCTAGATTAACAACTTATGAAAGGACTTGAGTTATCTTGGAACTTAAAATTCCAACAGTCAACATAACCAAACATGCCAAAAGGGCAATTTCATGCACTTAAATAAGCTACAAAGAAAAATAAAAGAAATTCACAAAAACTGTTTCCAACAAGTTCAACAACCAGAGATGAATCATGCAAAGTTTCAGAATAATTGGACTTGTGGATTGAAAATGAGAAATCAAAACCAAAATGGTTTTTTGACACTTTTATGTGAAAATTACTTTTTGCAAGCCGTAAAAGTGGGTTAAGCCCTATGAAAAAAATTCTAAAAATTAAAATAAAATTACTGGTAAGTCCACAATATATTAGAGTATATTACCACAAAATTTTGTGAGATTTGGTGAAAAATTGTGAAAATGAAAATTCAAAAACCAATTCTGCTGGTAAAAACGTGCTTTTGCAGCCCAAAAATGGTCGATTACGCCTTGTAAAAAAAATCTAAAAATTAAAACAAAAAATACCATCAAGTAGATAACCAACAAAATAAGCTACAAACCAAATTTCAGGTCTAACGGACTTATAACGAAGAAATGAAAAATCAAAAACTATTTCTGCCGTTTGGCACTTTTTTGACTTTTTTCAAGTTTTTGAATATGTTGACTTTTATGAACTTTGATTGATCCTAGATTACTGAGAAAGTTGTTTTTAGCTAATTTGAGACTAACCTAAGCAATCTTAACAATATTAGAACCTAATGTGATGAATTGACCACTAAATTTCTTAACAGTGGGACAGTGGGGGGTTTTAACACTTGTTTTGACTTTTTTCTAAAAGAACCTGGATTTTTATGACTAAACTACTTCATTTACACCTAATGAGTGTTGTCTAAACTAAGTGCAACAAAGAAAAATGACTTGAATACACAGAATGCTAACAATCCAAACACCCCTTTAAATGAGGTCAAATAAGATTTTCAAAGCATTTCAATGATTCAATCCATTATACTGATTCCAGAGGTATTAAGATGATAGCACAGGATCATTTGAGCACAAAAGCATAGAGAACAACAACAACAAGCTTGAAATGAGATAATGCTATAGTAACATACTCACAGTTAACATGAAAACTTAGCACCCAAAGATATTAATGAACAAACAAGAAATATTAAGCTTTAATTACACTAACATAGACCAAATAAGCATGAAAAACACAAATAAGCAATACTTAAGCTATTGTACAGTAAATAAGCAAAATGGAGCAATATGGCTTACAATTGGAGTTGGACTGAACACAAGTGAACCAAGTATCCAAGACACACCTATTGTCTCCCAAGAGACTCTAAACCATGCAAATTCGAAAATCCACAAGCTCCAATGCTTGTCTTCTTTCTTTCATTGAATTTTTTATTTTTAGTTATTTTTCTTGATTTTTCTTGATTTTGTTAGTTTTTTGATTTTCTGAGTTAAACTAAACTAAGTGTTTATATGAGCTTATAGAACCTCTATAATGAGCTTATAGAAGCTTTTGGAGTACTAAACAACCATTGCTAACAAATTTGATATAATTTTGAGATTTTCATTAAAATAAAGCATAAACTAAAATTCAACTTGGGACTGAAATTAAAGATCAAAAGTTGTTTAGAATACACTGAAAATAACTGAGATTACAATTTGGAAAGATGAGTTACATTAATTTCACATAACAATTAAACTACAAGCTACACTAAGACTACTCTAAAACTACTCCTAGCTTCTTTCCACTTTTCTTGACTTATAGAATTCCTTGGGAACCTCTGAGATTTTCCCACTCCTTTCAACCATTGAAACATTTTTTTGGCGGGAAACTTGTTTTGGCAGTTAGGGGGTTACTTGTGAGGGTTTGGAAAACATTAAATAAGTTTTGAGTAGTAGTGTGAGGTGGAGGGACAAGGAATGGGTAGAGTGAGTTGGAGTGATGGAGGGGGATTGTGTGTGGAGAGTATTAGCAGCCAAGTGGGTGGGGAAGGAGGTGGTCAAAGTTGGAGTTTGACCGGGGGATTAATAAAACAGGGGTGTGTGTTTTTGTGGTGGGTTTGACCGAGGGAAAAGGGGGTTGACTTGGGCTTATATTGGATTGGATCCAATAAACAAAAAAAAGGTGGGTTTGTTTTATTTATTTTGGGTTTAAGGTTTATGGGTTTTAGTAGTAATAAGGGCCGGTTGGTTTGTATGGTATTGAGCCCAAGGACCAATGTTGTAAATTTGGATATTTAGGGGACTGAACATGTAATTTTCCATAATGTTATCACAAGGACCATATTTGCCATAGATGAATAGTACAAGGTTTATTTTGATAATTTTCCAATTTTTAAAACCTTAAGGACCATTTCTGACATTTTTCAAACTTGGGGACCAAAGTTGTAAATTTGCAATTTTTTACTTTAAAGGACTATTTTTGACAACTTGTGAATCCCAAAGGACCTTTGATGAAATTTTTACATGATTTGAATTACCAGGGACTAGATTTGTCAATTTAGGAAAGTTTGGGGACTGAAACTATAAATTATGCAACTTTGTTCGTTTTTCATCAGTTTTCAATCCTTTTGCACTTGCAACTCATAAAAACACAATTTATTGATATTTCATGTATTTTGAAGCATATCTGTATGTTTTCAGATGTTTTTGCAGCTTAAATGTGAATGAAATGATGAGTATTTAGACACTCATCAATCCACCACACTAAACTATTGCTAGTCTCTAGCAATATTTTATTAAAATTTAATGGATTTTTGTCTGTTTACCAAAAGCCATTACTTCTAGAGTAGGCAAATGTTTCAGTTCAAGTAAGAACTATGGTACACTATGGGAAGCAAAAATACACCCCCTCAAAACCCTAATTCTCTCTCCCCTAGGAGGCGAAATCCGGCCACCCTATCCCCTATTTTCCGATGGAAAAACTGCCTTTAATTCCGCCTCTCTATTGTTCTTCTGAATGATATGCAATCGGATTAAAGGTAGATATCATCTGGGATAGGGTGTGTCATTGATATTAATTCATCACATATTCTGATTTCGTCTCTTTACTATTAAACCCTAATCGCTTTATTGATGTCGGTTTTATAATCGGCCTATTATCTAGGGTTTATGTTTGTCGGTTTCTATTTAACCCTAACGATTACTGTTCTTTTTACCCTAAATGATTACTTTTTGTGATCGTTTTTAGGGTTTTCTCTAATCGGTTTTGGGTCCACCGTATGGTATTCTACAAGGTATTGTATGATCTGTGGTTTTTTTGGTTCGGTTTTGTGCCTCATCAAGCTTATCATAATATATGTGAGGCGGTTTGGTTATGATTGCTGGTCGATAATGCTATATGAAACCCTTTTAGGGTTTCGACTTTTGTTTATGGTTATGGTGCTGCTGGAGCATGTTATTCTTCATGGTATTCCTTTTCTAGGGTACAATGTTGGCTGCGTGTTCTGTATATCTGATGGATGAAGTGTGTACGTGGGTTAAGGGAGAGATGGAAGTTATGTTATTGGAGGTGTAGGGATTCGTTTTACCTACTGATGGTTCAATCTGATTCTGCTGCTTATATCTTGAGGATCACCTATGTTAGTAGGGTCCTTATGATGCGGCTTATGGATTCAGATGATGTTATCGTGATGGTGTGTTTAGGTTGTGTTTGGTAGTTACGGTGCATACTATCAGTACTCACGTTTTGCTTTTGCATCGTGGTACTGTTAGTGTCCTTTGGGACTGTGGTGAGGGATATCACCCTCATCCTATGTATTTCAACGGTTCGTGCTGCTGGGTTGATGTGGGATGTTCGCATCTCAAGTTTTGTCATGTTATTATACCTAGTTTGATACTTTGTAACTAGCTAGGTTTGGATTGTGTTTATGGCATGTTATAAACACTTGTTTATCAAGTGCCTGTGCTTGAGGTTAATGTGGTACTTCAGCCACATTCCATTGTACTTAAATGTTTTTTGGATAATATATTTACCGGGTCGTTGACCTTTTACCCAAAAAAAAATAACTATGGTACACTGATAACCATGTGATTTTGAGCAAACCACCAGCTGTAAACGCATTTGATTTGTCTTTACCAGAAGTCGTTTGCTTCTGGACTAGCCAACTCTTGATGGACATAGTCGACATCTTGGTGAGTTGATTACCAATTATGGTTTTCCACTGCCTTTACCACAAGCCATAATCTTACGGGCTAGCCAACTCTATCACTTTTTAGGATATGGCGAGTTGAGATACCATACAATTTTGGGCAAATTGTAAGCCATCAACGGATTTGATATATCTTTACCAAGAGCCGTTTGCTCCTGGATTAGCCAATCCTTTTGTCAGTTAGACATGGCGGGCTGATAACCATAAAAAAAAAATTTGAAGCTCCAGTGAAAAAAATTTAAAATTTTTGCCAAAACGGGGGTACTAGATGGTAAAATGTGATAAAATTCGCTAGAATCCCCCCCCCCCCCCCCCCCCCCCCGCGCACTTAGAATTGAATATTGTCCTCAATATTCAAAGTCCCGGCTATTATGCCAACTCTTTGAACGTAAAAGGGCAACATTACAAGCTAAATGTGGAAACACATTTTTTTCACTTTATATGTAACCATAGCAGGGGTAACTCCCCCACACTTAGGGTGAAAACCCCGTATGCATGCTACTGTTTTTGTTTACCGAGTCGCTAGCTTGACTCGACCCCGAATTCATTTGTTCTTAAGGAAGCATGATGTGGAATGGACAATCTCCATTGGACTTTCATTCAAGATGTTAGGACAAACATTTGAAGCACGTGAAAGTTCCACACCGATGAGATATACA
The DNA here is from genome assembly GCA_030686995.1 of Artemisia argyi. Classification (NCBI taxonomy): domain Eukaryota; kingdom Viridiplantae; phylum Streptophyta; class Magnoliopsida; order Asterales; family Asteraceae; genus Artemisia; species Artemisia argyi. The sequence continues at coordinate 91,817,046 of CM060707.1, read as the reverse complement.
GACCCTGGCTTAAGATAGTATAAACTATAACCGGTGATGCCAGGGTCAAAGATAATGTCTTCATTCCCGAAGGAGTGAAGAACAGGAGAAGTCACCCGGTAGGTGAAGAAGGGAAGAAAGATCTTGATGAAAATCAAGATTGACTCATCATCATCAGTAAGAGAATTCATAATTGGTGTATCATGAATCTCATCATTTAAGCTCATATGATCTAGACCTATTATGGGAGGGAGGGTTGGGAATTTTATATCAAGCAAATTCTCAAGGTTGAGAATATTTCCCTCCAGAACACAAAGATCATCTTTGTCTAGATCAAAGTAAAAGTTATCATACTCCGGTGGAGATATGATATGAGTGAGTTCACAGGAGAACTCCTCAAAGGTGAATGACTCATATTTGGGGAGAGAAATTTGAGAATGAGAAGTGGTACTGCCACTAATCTTCTCTCCCATATGATCAAAAGTAAAGGCTTCAAACTCCGGAATAGGATCATCGGAGAAAATGTCACTATCCTTAATGGGGATAGGAGATGAAATCGGTTTCTCTTTGAAAGCCTCGATTTTAGAAATGAGGAGATTAACATTCAATAATGTTGCATGAAGTGCTTCGTCCTTGATTTCAGTGTCAATCTCATCATTCTCTTCTTCTAAGCTAACTAGCTCAGAAGGTAATTCTTCCATAAAAACGATGTCTCCACAAGATAATGAATTGTCATCAGTAGAATCGGAGAACATCTCAACATGATCAGTTGGGAAGAATAGAGGAGGAGGGATATTATACATATGATCAAAAGTTCCCTGGGACTCTCCTGGGATTGGGACAAGGTTCTCAGCACTAGACTTTATGAATTCGTCCGATTCCTTTTCAGGAATAGTGCTAAGATGCTCATCCCCCATGATCAGAGAGTGAGTGTGAACTTCGGGTGTGATAACAGACTGAGGGAGTTGAGAGGAACTAGCAGTTATGGATTCTTCAAGTTCCATTTGATCAACGGCTAGTGACTTCGTCACATTATTTTCTCCCTGATTCTCCATGGAAGGAATCACCACTGATGAATCTGATGAACCCTTACAAAATTGAGAAATATCAAGGGTAACTTCATCATCACTATCATCATCATCGAGAAGAGCAGCATTGCGAAATATTGCTCGTGTTTTAGCTGCTTGTTCTAAGACTAGCAATTCTTCCATGCTCGTTTCGTTTCTAGCATCTCGTTCTTCAGCAAGTAATTTTTCCATAGATTTCTCACGAGAGTTTTGGAACGATGTAGTAGACAACTCCTCCTTAAATTCTTTCAATGCTTCAAGAACCTCATGACAAAGGTCTTGCAGGTATTGAGGAGTTGCTTGGGTAATTTGCAACTATGGAGGTGGGTCTTGAAACTAATAGTCATAATTGTTACAAGGAAAGGGATTCCCTGTTTGACAATCCGAGCTAAAGTGAGGACCTCCACAGTACTCACAACAGAAAAACTGATGTAGCTGTGAGTCGTATGTGCTAGAGTCATAATTGTTATAAGGAAACTACTCATAGACAAGCGTGTTTCCCGATTGACAATCAGAACTGTAGTGTGGGCCACCACAGTACTCACAACAGAAAAACTATTGAGTCTGGCTTGGTGTATTTTGATACGAAGCATCATTAAGATTTGGATAATATGATTCTTGCTCGTATGAATGTGATGGGTAGTTGGAAAAATTTGAGGAGTCGTTGAATGAGTTTTTTTTTTGGGTAAAAGGGTTAAATCACCCCGATAAAATTCATTACACCAAAAAACGTTGAAGTACATAGGATGAGGGTGATATCCCTCACCTCAGTCCCTTAGGACACTTACAGACTCAATATATAAGAATGAAACACCATTCCTATAACTTACAATTAAATGAACCTACCAATAATGACACAAGTACATAAAACATGAGAACACTTCTCAAGAAGACACTTGAGCCTTCTAATTCACTTTGGTGGTTCACCTTAACTTTCATGAAGAATCCAAGAATAAACATCCAAGCGATCTTCAACATACCATCTGATGATAAGAAGGTTTTGAACAAGACCCTTCCAACTTAACTTCCACATAGAGTACCCATCAACCCTTTACATATGAATTCTGTCCGGCTTCTAGGGATCAAGAAGTACCCCTCAACCATAGTCCTTTTCTCACTCATGAATCATCATAAATGAATACAGGCCCCATAGAGTAGAAAAAACCATGCACTAACCACATGTAACCACAAATAGCTCAACCCCTCATAAAATCAAGCATGACACGTTCCTTAAAGCAATCTTGAGCCAATCTGATCACAACTTTAAGGATATACCAATCATAGGGCTTAGTGAACCCTAACCTCCAATCCTAATCGTATAACAGACCAATCAAAACATGTATATTACATTAGCACCAAGTCTGAATGAAATACGACCAAAGAACAGCCAATAAGGTGTAACACACCCTAACTTCCAAGCAACACCATTAAACACCATTCGTAATATAGACCTCATCCAAACAATAAGAACAATATTAAACCAGGTCTGATGAATCACGAATACATATACTAGGGTTTTTAAAAAAAACCCTAACTTCCACTTCACTAATCAACATCAATCCCAAATCCGTAATAAGAAGTATCATCAACATTGATTTAAGGACGATGACTAGGGTTTTGGAACAAGGATCCCTAAACTTGACTTCTTCAAGACGTACACCTCTCTCATAACCCACGAACCTAGAAACTTGCATCAACGTCGAACTTGCACTGACTCTAATAGACTTCCAGCAAAACCATTCGCACATGAAAACCTTCACACAGGTTACTTGCAAGGTGATAGAACCAAACCCAAACAGGTTTAGATATGCGTTAAGCTTGTAGATGCACCCTTAATAGAAGATAACCTAACCCTAAACAGGATTAGATATGACGATGAGCTTCAAAGACAACCAACCCCCGGGATAAATAGATATAGCAATAAAGAATCCAGAATCGAACCATAAATAAGTAGTATATACAAAGTCGGTTCAAACAATCCCTACAATCGCGAATTAGGGATAAGCAAAACCGATTAAGGATAAGAGTGATAAGGTCGGTTTAAAACAGATCCCTAAAAACGATTTAGGGATTAAGATAAGAAGAACGATTCCAAACCCTTTGAATAATACCAACAGATCCAAATAACCTTTGCAGCAACAATGGATTTAGGATTAGAGGATACGATTAAAGAAAAGAGGGATTGGAATTCGTTTGCAATAAAAAACCCTAACAAGAACGATTAATAAAAACTGCCAAAGTATTTGAAATCTACACACGAATCTGCTCAAGAAACTGATTAAAAACAAGGTTAATCAATAACTATTACAAGATTAATGCAAGAAAACAATTAAATTAGCAGATCTATGATAAAAACGATTAAGTTTGGTTAGGGTTTTTTGTCGCCATAGAGAGAGTCCGTAAGGGAAAAATTGCCCTCATAAAGTTAGCGTTTAGGGACAACTCGTTGAATGAGTTCTGATTAGGATCATAAACAAATGAATTCCTCAAACCACAAAACAAACAACTCCCGTCTCGAATGTTATTACCACATTGTTCACAGGTACACCAACGACATGGAAAACCGAAAAGCGGCTCACCACAACCGACACAAGGAACAAAATCCGGAGGTGGGACAAGTGGTTTGCTCTGAGAGCTAGGAATTTCCACCACTTCCGTTATGGTCTTTGGTTTTTGTTCTTGATAAACGTGAAGATTATGCAAGTCGTTCTTTTCAGTCACTGCCCTAAGCTCTGTACGTTTTCTTGACAAACTTTTAACCGTAAACCGTGAAATGTTAGGATCAATTCTTGACGGTTTAGAAGCAATTGTGAGCTTAGATTTTTGGACAATCGTAGGTTGGACGTATTTAGCACTTTCATTGTCAGAAGAAAGTACCGGGTCCTTTGTCACCCTGGTTTCTCGTTCCATTTCCCTCACCGGAGAGGGAATAGGAATCGATGGTCCATCATAATCAACACGAAATCTTGAAATTTTTGACAAGGCCAGAAGTCTTTCAATGTTGATCTTAAAGGCCCTTTGTTCAAAGTAATCGTCATCGAGAGATGCCATTAGAATTATACATGAGAGGGGTATAAGAAGGTAGAATCAAACGGATAGAGGGTACGGAAAAATATTTTTGGGTTTTTATGAAAAAAATATGAACAAGAATGGATAATATACAAAGAGCGAATATCCAAATATCACCAATCAGCAAACTGTTTATAGTACGCGCACAACCTCCCCGACAGCGGCGCCAAATTTTGATTGACTCCAAACGGTCAGATAATATAGACCAAGTGAATTGTCAACAAAGTCAAACAGCTTAGAGTCAATCACCGTGGAAGTATAAGGTTTCCCCGGGTCGTTATGTCCCGACGAGGTATGATGGTATTTAAACGGGTTTGTGATCGGGTGAATTTGAATGGGAAAGGGTATAAGTGAGTGATTGATTAAACTAAGGAAAAAGAAAATAGCTTAAGTAAGCTATCAAAATGATTACGTGAAAACTAGATACCTAAAAATGTTTCAAAACCTAAAACGTGTATGTTTAATTTAAAACTACATTAACGTACAAAATAAAACGTGAATTCTGTCCAATATAAATCCCACGGATGTGAAAATTATATTTTTCGAATCCAAATGATACAAGAAAATTACTGGAAAATTAAAATTATTTTTATAACTATTTGATTAATTAATATTAATTAATTACTAAATATTAATTATTTAATAATACACTAAATTATAAGAAATTAGGAAAATAACTTAGAAAAATGAAATTTTACTTTTGAAAAATCTAAAAGATTATAAAACTAATTTTAAAACTGAGAACTAATTTTTTTGGTTTTTTATTTAATTTTTATGAATTTAAAATGATTTAAAAATACTTAAAAACTAATATTAAATAAGAAAAGTACTAAATAAGCTTAGAAAAATCTGAAAATTTTATGGAAATTCTAAAATAATATACTAAACCTAAAAAAAATATAAAAAGTTAGATAAGCCAACTAATAAGCTAAATTGGGCAAATAAGCACTTTAAATAAGCACTTAGAATAAGCACTTATGCACCAAATCACACCAAAAGCTTAGGGAAAGTTCAACTAACTTAAATATGCACAACTAAACAATAAAAACAAAAATAAGCCCACAGAATAAGCTAGAAAATCAATAAGCAGTTTTAAATAAGCATTTAGAATAAGCAGTTGATAAGCAGAATGCACAAAAAGCTCAGGTATAGTGTAATATACCTAAACAAACTCAGTTAAACTCAAAAACCTAAAATAAGCCCAGGCCGTCAGCCAAAACGAGTGCTCAGGCACATTGTACTATTTAGAAATAAACAAGGCTAAATGGCATACTTCGGGACTACAAACGGCTAATAAGAAAAAATCGTAAAATTAAGTTGAGAATGGATTTCAAAAGCTTAGCTGGGGGTAACATGTAAAAAGATCAAGGTCTGAATCTAAACACAAAAATCATGAAAAATCTTGGAAATTTTGGATTTCTACCTACTTATGCAAATTTGACTTTTTGAGTTTATTAACTAATTTGACTTTTATGAACTTATGACGATCTAAATGACTGAGATAGTTATATTAAGCTATATATTAAGCTATTATGGAACTAAAATAAGCTAGATTAACAACTTATGAAAGGACTTGAGTTATCTTGGAACTTAAAATTCCAACAGTCAACATAACCAAACATGCCAAAAGGGCAATTTCATGCACTTAAATAAGCTACAAAGAAAAATAAAAGAAATTCACAAAAACTATTTCCAACAAGTTCAACAACCAGAGATGAATCATGCAAAGTTTCAGAATAATTGGACTTGTGGATTGAAAATGAGGAATCAAAACCAAAATAGTTTTTTGACACTTTTATGTGAAAATTACTTTTTGCAGGCCGTAAAAGTGGGTTAAGCCCTATGAAAAAAAAAATCTACAAATTAAAATAAAATTACTGGTAAGTCCACAATATATTAGAGTACATTACCACAAAATTTTGTGACATTTGGTCAAAAATTGTGAAAATGAAAATTCAAAAACCAATTCTGCTGGTAAAACCGTGCTTTTGCAGCCCAAAAATGGTCGATTACGCCTTGTAAAAAAAATCTAAAAATTAAAATTAAAATACCAGCAAGTAGATAACCAACAAAATAAGCTACAAACCAAATTTCAGGTCTAACGGACTTATAACCAAGAAATGAAAAATCAAAAACTATTTCTGCCGTTTGGCACTTTTTTGACTTTTTTCAAGTTTTTGAATATGTTGACTTTTATGAACTTTGATTGATCCTAGATTACTGAGAAAGTTGTTTTTAGATAATTTGAGACTAACCTAAGCAATATTAACAATATTAGAACCTAATGTGATGAATTGACCACTAAATTTCTTAACAGTGGGGGGTTTTAACACTTGTTTTGACTTTTATTCTAAAAGAACCTGGATTTTTATGACTAAACTACTTCATTTACACCTAATGAGTTGTCTAAACTAAGTGCAACAAAGAAAAATGACTTGAATACACAGAATGCTAACAATCCAAACACCCCTTTAAATGAGGTCAAATAAGATTTTCAAAGCATTTCAATGATTCAATCCATTATACTGATTCCAGAGGTATTAAGATGATAGCACAGGATCATTTGAGCACAAAAACATAGAGAACAACAACAACAAGCTTGAAATGAGATAATGCTATAGTCACAGACTCACAGTTAACATGAAAACTTAGCACCCAAAGATATTAATGAACAAACAAGAAATATTAAGCTTTAATTACACTAACATAGACCAAATAAGCATGAAAAACACAAATAAGCAATACTTAAGCTATTGTACAGTAAATAAGCAAAATGGAGCAATATGGCTTACAATTGGAGTTGGACTGAAAACAAGTGAACCAAGTATCCAAGACACACCTATTGTCTCCCAAGAGACTCTAAACCATGCAAATTCGAAAATCCACAAGCTCCAATGCTTGTCTTCTTTCTTTCATTGAATTTTTATTTTTAGTTATTTTTCTTGATTTTTTTAGTTTTTTGATTTTCTGAGTTAAACTAAACTAAGTGTTTATATGAGCTTATAGAACCTCTATAATGAGCTTATAGAAGCTTTTGGAGCACTAAACAACCACTGCTAACAAATTTGATATAATTTTGAGATTTTCATTAAAATAAAGCATAAACTGAAATTCAACTTGGGACTGAAATTAAAGATCAAAAGTTATATAGAATACACTGAAAATAACTGAGATTACAATTTGGAAAGATGAGTTACACTAATTTTCCATAACAATTAAACTACAAGCTACACTAAGACTACTCTAAAACTACTCCTGGCTTCTTTCCACTTTTCTTGACTTATAGAGTTCCTTAGGGACCTCAGAGATTTTCCCACTCCTTTCCAGCCATTGGATCTCATCCATTGAAACATTTTTTTGGCGGGAAACTTGTTTTGGCAGTTAGGGGGTTACTTGTGAGGGTTTGGCAAGCATTAAATGAGTTTAGGGTAGTAGTGTGAAGTGGAGGGACAAGGAATGGGTAGAGTGAGTTAGAGTAATGGAGGGGGGTTGAGTGTGCAGAGTATTAGCAGCCAAGTGGGTGGGGAAGGAGGTGGTCAAAGTTGGAGTTTGACCGAGGGATTAATAAAACGGCGGTGTTTGTTTTTGTGGTGGGTTTGACCGAGGGGAAAGGGGGTTGACTTAGGCTTATATTGGATTGGATCCAATAAACCAAAAAAAAGGTGGGTTTGTTTTATTTATTTTGGGTTTAAGGTTTATGGGTTTTAGTAGTAATAAGGGCCGGTTGGTTTGTATGGTATTGAGCCCAAGGACCAATGTTGTAAATTTGGATATTTAGGGGACTGAACAAGTAATTTTCTATAATGTTATCACAAGGACCATATTTGCCATAGATGAATAGTACAAGGTTTATTTTGATAATTTTCCAATTTTTAAAACCTTAAGGACCATTTCTGACATTTTTCAAACTTGGGGACCAAAGTTGTAAATTTGCAATTTTTAACTTTAAAGGACTATTTTTGACAACTTGTGAGTCCCAAGGACCTTTGATGAAATTTTTACATGTTTTGAATTACCAGGGACTAGATTTGTCAATTTAGGAAAGTTTGGGGACTGAAACTATAAATTATGCAACTTTGTTCGTTTTTCATCAGTTTTCAATCCTTTTGCACTTGCAACTCATAAAAACACAATTTATTGATATTTCATGTATTTTGAAGCATATCTGTATGTTTTCAGATGTTTTTACAGCTTAAATGTGAATGAAATGATGAGTATTTAGACACTCATTAGTGACACCAAAATTTTTGTGTTATTGATTGTTCATTTAACATTGTTCTACTCATTTCTTGTATTGACCTATTTTTTCTTTCTATTATGCCATTTGATTGAGGAGTACGTGGAGCGGAGAAATTGTGAGATATTCCATTTAAATCACAATATTTTCCAAATTGTATATCAAATTCCCTACCATGGCCCGTCCTAATGGCTACTATTGTACATCCTAATTTATTTTGAATCATTTTACTAAATATTTCGAATTTTTCAAAGGCTTGGGTCTTGTCACTTAAAAACCTAGTCCACGTGTATCGTGAGTAGTCATCTACTATTACTAAGGTATATTTGTTTCCTCCATTGCTCCGCACAGCGGATGGACCAAAAAGATCCATATGTAATAGTTCTAGGCACCTAGTAGTGGGTACTATATTCTTAGCTTTGTGACTAGCATGAACTTGTTTTCCAATTTTACATGCATCACAAAAATGCTTGTCATATTTTAGGTTAGGCAAGTTTCTAACTAGTTCTTTAGAGGCCAAAGATTGTATTTGTTGCATGTTAGCATCTCCTAATCTCCTATGCCACAATGTGGAGTTTTCGTCTAGGGTCGTTAGGCATATCCTATCCTCAGGTTTGTTTCCTAGTTTCATAACATATATGCCTCATTTCCTAATTCCTCTACCTATAATTTTTCCATTCTTAATTATTTCGCTATCATCTTCGGTAAAGGTAACTCTACATTTATTATTACATATTTGTCCTATACTAAGCAAGTTATATGTTAAATTATCTACATGCTCTACATTTTCAATAGTAAGTGAGTCTTGAGAAATCGTACATTTGTCAATGATTTTTCCACGTAAGTCACTACCGAAAATAACGTTACCTCCATTGTATGCCTTGTATGTAGAAAATAGCTTGCGGTTCCCAGTCATGTGCCTCGAACATCCGCTATCCTTGATCCATTCGTCAGGCTCCAAGTCAATTCCTAAACATATTTCGCCAGTTCCTTTTGCCATAAAACACTTTTCGTCTCTTGGTTTTTCCACTTCTTCTTTGTCACTATCACTCCATGTTCCACTAACAAAGGCGCTTTGATTTTCATAACCCGGCGGCTTTAGACATTCGCCAATGAGATGATTTGGACTTCCACATCTAAAGCACTTTCTTTTCTCGTAGTTATCACTTCTATTTCTTTGGAACGGTTTTCTTTCGTCTCGTGGTGATCTAGTGAATCTTCCTCGTCTCTTGAAGAATTTCTTGAATTCTCTTACGGTCATTGCATATTCTTCGTCTTCACTCTCGTCACTTGAATCATCATCGTCACTAGGTTCCTTTTTGGCTTTTAGAGCAATGGATTTGGTTTGTTCTTTCTTGACTTTGACCGTTTCCGAATCTCTTCTTATAATTTCTTCATGGACTTTCAAGTTGCCAATAAGTTCATCTAGTGATAACGTCATCAAATTCTTTGATTCTTCAATTGTTGTGACCTTAGCTCGCCATTTCGGATGCAATGCCCTAAGAAATTTCCTAACACAATTTTTACTAGAAAATGTCTCATCAAGTGCTTTTAAACTTGTGATAATAGTGTTAAATTTAGCAAAAGCATTATCAATTGATTCCTCTTCCGGAATCGTAAATTGTTCATATTGTTGTACAAGAAGATCTATTTTGTTATCTTTAACTTGACTATTACCTTGGTGAGTAATTAGTAAAGAATTCCAAATTTCTTTTGCGGTTTTACACATAAAAATTCTTTCATATTCTTTGTGTGGTAACGCATTATAAATAACCATTTTAGCCTCATTATTTTTTGCTAGTTTCTTTTTCAAATCATCATTTTGTTTTTCAAAAGATACAATTTCATCTATTTTAGTTTCAAAATTATATTGAATAGGGGGAAAGTCACCAAAGGTAATGACATGCCAAAGAACAAGATCTTTTGATTTCACATAAGTTTCGAATCTATTTTTCCAATATAAAAATCCATCACTTTCAAATAGTGGTGGTCTTTGCATAGATTGCCCTTCTAAATATTTTAAAGATTCCATAGATCTTTACAAGTTTTAAAATACAATATATTTTAAAAAATCTTGCTAGACGTGGCTCTTAATACCAATTGTGGAAAACTAGAAGGGGGGTTGAATAGTTTTACGTCTTTTAAATTTGTTACAAAAGATTGTTTGAAAGTTTTCTTTGTTTTCAAAAATTTAGATTCAATACTATGTGATATCAAGTCTTGCACAATATGAACAACAATAAATATGTACGATAAAGCAATAATAAAGTAAGTAAAGAAATAAATGAGAGATGGAAAGATCGAACCGCGAGATAACAGATTTATAGTGGTTCGGATACAAGGTCACCTTCCTTGCCATACTCCACTCCCCGAGCACCTAACTCGAGAGTTTTCTTCACTATGTCAACAAGCTCCCTTATGGCGGAGAAAACCTTACACACCAATTCACACACCACAACTTCGTCACAACTCGATCACAACTTCTTCACACCAATCTACTTCACACTAATACTTCTTCACACCTTTCTACTTCACACCTATCTACTTCACACCAATCTTCTTCACACCTTTCTACTTCCTAACTCTTCTTCTTCACAACAAACTACTAACCTATCACACTACTTATATACCTAGCTAAAGTATCTTCTATCAAATATTCACAACTAATTACACAAAGAGATATGTACAATGAATGATGCTCTAACAACTTAGATGTGGAGATCACAACAAGTTGTAATACTTCTTGTCTTGAGGGATAGAAGTATTCTTCTCTTGCACTTGAGAGGATGATGTTTGGATCACTTTGAAACAAAGATTTATGAATGTATGATCAAAGGATTAAGAGAATGGAAATGGAGATCTAGAACAGAAAGTTTAGGAGTGCAAAAGGTAGGGAAAAATTCCAGATTTAAGGTGGTATTTATAGGCAAAAATTTCTGACAACTGGAGCGTGCCGGTCCCCTTAAATCATGGTCGGTCCCCTTAATTTTAAGGGGACCGCCCCTTATAATTAAGGGGGCCGTGCAGCTGTAACGGCCAGAAACTTTGTCTTTTAGTGGGGAAAGTTTATTTGGTGAAAAACTAACTGATTTTGGTTAAAAAAATTGAATTTATATATTTAGTATGAATAAAACATTTTTCTTTATTACCAAAGGTGTTTTTCAAAAATATATAATATGTTTATATAATTAAATAAACTTTGTAATAATTAATTAAATACCCCTTTGATCATAGATTGCACTAAACACTTTGTTTATTCATACCTTAAGTGATTTGGATGTAAAGAGAATGTTAATCACTAAATACTTGTTTATGTCATAAATTTTAATTCAATGAGTTTATGTTTTGTAATAATCAAAACATAGAGATATTGATAATATATTAATAATGTTTTTAGGCATTATTTATGTCAACATTTTAGTACTTCTGCTACAACGAAGGCGTCTAAGCAGGCTACTATCTCATCTCCGTCTACTTCTGCAACAAAGAGGGGTAACCCATTTTCTAAGGTGGGTGAAGTAGTTGTTTCTGACAGTGATAAAGATGAGGTGTATGAGCCTAACGATTATTTGGGAGATAATTTTTTTCAGATGAGTATGCGGCTCAGGTTAACGACTTACCGAGACAATTCATTCAAGCTTCAAGGCCGTGCTACGAAGTAGCATTTTATTTTGTTTATTTCATAAGATTGGCGTATCATCTTATGTTGTTTATTGGTTTTCCTAGTTGTTGGTATCTAATGGTTCATTTATGGCCTGTCCTAATGATTTAGGGCAGTTCAAGCGGTTGCTTGAGGTTAATGTGGCATTTCAGCCACATTCCATTGTACTTTAAACGTTTGTTTGCTTAATATATTTTACTAGGGTGGAAGTTCCCTTTTACCCAAAAAAGACATCTTCCACGCTAGTGCTCCTCTACGTTTATCTAATACCTGCAAAAGCGAATCTTTTTCTTTTTGCGTTAAATTAGATGCAATGATAACGGGCGAATTTGCATTCCCATTTAAATAAGCATATTTTATTCTAAAAGGAAGATCCTTTAGAACAGGTTTGACATCATCAATCTCATTAGCACTTGAGAAATAAACCTATTCATTCACATAATTACTACTGTCTTCATACTGATGCACCGCATCAGTATTATCGATGCACCGTATTGAGTTACAGATAATAGAATCAGTAGTAAATTCATTAATAAAAGAGTTATCATCAACTTGATCTTTTATAGCAATAGTTTCTTCTAAGTTTTTAAGATGAATGGAATCAAGTAGATCATTTTTTAACAACTCTTGAGTAAATTGATTAATCGTGTCATCGGTAATATCGATGATATAACATTCATCGTCATCAGAAATTGGTTTACTCATACATTGTTCCATATTAAACTCGACCTCATTTTCTCCTATCGTAAAAATTGTCTTCTTATTAAAAACATCAATCATGGTCCGAGCAGTAGCTAAAAAGGGTCGACCTAATATTATAGGTGTCCTAGAATTTTTAGGCTTATCGAGGATAACAAAATCAATATGTATATCAAATTTATCAACTTTAATTAAAACATTTTCAGCTATTCCTATAGGGTATTGTATTTTTTTTTAGGTAAACAGGAGTAATCCTACACCCTGGTAAAATATATTAACCAAAAAACATTGAAGTACAAAAGACGAGGTTGAGTTCCCTCGCCTCAGTCCCTTAGGACACTTACAGCGACCACTATATAAGAATGACAAGCCATTCTTATAACTTACATATCATACCGATAACTAAAAAAATGAACTACCAATAATGACCACAAGTACATAAGACATAACAATACTACTCAAGTACAAGCACTTAAGCCTTTTAGATCATTATGGCAATCCACCTTAACTTCCACGAATAGAGATCACATATTGTATGGTAAGAATGACGCTAAGCTGCAACCTCATACCATAGGACTCCAACCGACTTACCACAAGTAAAATAGACCTCGAAATGATAACACCCATCCATAATCAGTTAAGGTCCAACTTCCAATGTCATGGTGAACAATACCATAGCCAAACAACGAACAATAACCAACTCAGCAGCTCCCATGATCACATGAGGGGAAATAAAGAAATACGACATCATCATCCAACCCCACCAACCATAATGATCAATGAAAACCACACGTCAACTATGGTGCAATCCGTGTGAGGAAATATAACCATCGACGCAACCTAGGGTTAAATAAAACCTTAAACACCAGCGAAAATGATCACAAGACCACAAGTCGACCAATAAACTAAGCAATCAGCATACAAGTCGACCAATAGGGTTGAAGCAAACCCTAACCTACCCAATCACAGCAGTACGATTCACAAAATATAATCAGATCGACGCAGCAGGATCAAAGAATGGCTCTAAACTGAACCACAAAACTGTCATGTGCTCAAAAGAAAACCACACATGAATTAGGGTTTAAAACAACCCTAACATACCAGTAATGATCTGCCTTAGAATACAAAGTAATAGCAGCAATAACCCCAGGCAAAACAAAACAATAGGGTAACGAAACCCTAACTTCCAATACAGTAATCAAATAAGACCATCTCTCTCACAAACCCACTTACATATTTGAGCACATACCTCTGAATAGAACATCAAGTCATCCAGATCTAATAAAGATCACACACCAGCAAATGAATAGAAACCGAACCCCTAAAAATATAGGGCATCGTACAGTGTTAAGCATAGTAATACCAGGATAGTCGACCAAAGATAAAACCTAAAAGAGCTGGTCGAACCAATCCAAAAGACCACCAAATCGTACCAAAATACGATCAATAAAAGGCATGTAAAATCGAAACCCTAAAGATAACGACCATCTTCATAAAAGGAAATCGATTGAAAGATAGTTAGGGTTTTACAACCTAGAGATTTCATAAGAATATCTTCAAGAAACCCCTCAGCCGCCATCTCAAATATAAACCGACCATATATACGTATTGCATATCCACAAACGAACATGAATCGTTATAGGTAGAGAGGACGTATATGTTTGATTTATAGATGGAAAAAGAATAGGAGATGGCGACTGGAAATCTCCATAGGATCTATTTGCTAATTCTAAGCACATCCTAGTAGGCTTGGGTTCACTAAGACCTAATTTTTCATACATAGCAAATGGCATTAAACTTATACTAGCTCCTAGATCAGCTAAAGCATTTCCAATATGCAAATTATTAATTTGACAAAGTGAAACTCCCTGGATCCTTTTCTTTCAATGATAGTTTATTGAGCAGGGGAGCTGAACTTCTTTCACTTATCGTTACTGTGCATGCCTCTTCTAATTTAGACTTGATAGTTAGCAAGCTCTTCAGATATTTGGCATTTGCACAAGAGCTTTGATTAATGGTATGCTTAGTTGTAGTTTCTTGAGATTATCCAAGAACTTTCGTTGATAAGCATATTCTTTTTCTTTCCTTAGCCGGTTAGGGAAAGGAAGAGTTGATCGTGTTGGTTCAATGAATGCTTTCGTCCTGATTTCAGGTTCACAATTAATCTCCTTAGGCAATTCTGGCTTTGAATGTTCAGCTCCAGGGGAAATATTACTAGTGTTGTTAACCTTAGTGGTTTCTCCAATCTGAAAGGTTGAATTACCGCCCCTAGCTGTTATTCCTTTCAGGTCTTGCCTTTCCAACAAATCTTCCTTAATTACTTTTGACAATTGGTGCACTTCAATTGGCAATCCATTAATCATATTGTTTGTTCTTTCAGCAAAAGTTCATTAGTGATCCTAAATTCTTTGATAAAAGATTCCGTTTCATAATGCTCTTTTTCACTCTCGTGGCCGATCTTTGTCACGAACACGTCGTAGTGAGATTGACTCTAGGTCTTCCGAACCAGCTGGGGAAAATATCAATCATGGTCCTGAAAAACAAAACAAGTAGTCCTCAAAGTAAAAATTTCTAATATACAGGAAAGTTGATTAGAATTTTCTTCATCCGGGATACGAATAAAAGTTGCAGACGATGCGCCGTATACTATAAAACGGATACGCCATATCTTAATACGTTAAAAATTAATCAGACTTTTATTTCAGAATAACGATACGCCGTATTAAAATAAATAAGTACGCCGTATCTTATAGATTATCAAAATTACTTATAATTTTAAAAATAAATACGCCGTGTACGCAAAAGCTAATACACCGTATGTTCGTTACGTTTCAAATACAAGTCTTTTTGATATTAATGCGACGTATCGACAAAAATCGATATGCCGCTTCTTTTTAATTTAATGAATTCGAAACCTGTTTTTAATAAATTAGTAATATGTCGTATCTGTAAAACAGATGCGCCATATGGCTTTTAAGGTTTTGAAAATTTTCTAATTAAAAATAGAATACGCCATATCCATGTGATAGATGCGTCGTACTCGAATTATTAAATAAATACGTTGTATGAAAAATTAAAACGCAAAATGCTGTATCTATGGAAAGGATGCGCCGTATCGTTTAGATCAGCAAAATACAGCAGACATCAAATAATGCAGAAAAAATAAGAAAACGAAAAATACAAAAAAATACAGAAAACAAACAAACTAATAAACACTAATAATGCAGAAAAATACAATGAATGCAATTATACTAATACACAACAACGTTAGCAATTAAAATCTAAAAATTAAAAAAAAAAAAAAAAAAAAAAAAAAAAAAAAAAAAAAAAAAGACTAAATAAGTTAAAACCTAATTAAAATACTAACAGATAAACAGATATTAAACAATTCACTCCCCGACATTGGCGCCAAAACTTGATGCGTGCGTATATCGTTGTAGGTATAGATTATTCTTTATCAAGTTTTACATTTATATTTAGCCGACTTAACCTATAACAAACACTAACGAGCAGCGTACCCAATCAATATAGCTAGTTGGTAAGTAGAGTATCGGTCACTAAGAGTGGAACGTTAACACTTAGAATGTCTATCAGTATTTTAATTTCTAAGTTAGTTTTACAACCTAATCTAACGCACGGAGTTTTCAGTCTGAGAAACTGGCACGATTTGAGTTGATTATAATAATAAAACTATAGAATCGAATACAACGAATGGGGAACACGTACACAAATAGATAACAGATACAGATAAAAGGCCTGACGAATGATTAAGTAGCTTGTCACTTATTTTATTGCTTGTTTTAAATGATCAGTGCTAAAAACTCTTCTCTCTCGTTGATATCTAAATTCTAGACGAGTAAACTCTTAATGATTACTTATGTCAATATTATTTAACAATTTAAGGGCTTACACTAACTTATAATGCCAGTGAAGTAATCATGGAAGGGGTATGGCAGCCCAAGCATTCCACAGCTAGACACAGAGGTTATCAATGCATATATAAAAAGAACTAAATAAATATCATATAAACTCTAATCGATGGGAAATCAATTTTAAGGGGAGCAATATGATGGTCATAAGCCCATTAATCCTGATGGATTAAAGCCTACGATTACAATAAAACAAAACTACTTAATGAATTAAAATACTAGTAGGACCTTCTTACTGCTCTGAAATCTTCAATTAGGTGTGTCTTGTGTTGCATTTTCTTCTGTATTCTACTCCTTAGGGTTTATGTTGCACCTTTTGTTACTTTTTGCACACAAAATCTGATTGTCTAATGGGGTATTTATACTGACTCCTCCCAAACCAACCTAACAGATTTAACCAAGAATGGTCAACAGGTCAAGCAGTAAGGGAGAGAGTGATCAATTTATGATCTGGTGTAAGCAAAGTGTGTTCCCGGGTCGTTATATCCTAACGAGGTTGAAATTGTATTTTTGGAAACGTTTGAGGGATTCACTGATTGGGAAAGTAACCAGACAATGATTTTGGATTTGAGTACACTAATGGAAATGATATAAATTAAGCTAAATGAACAGTATTAACAATTACAAGAATTCAGATACGAAATTAAACCTAAAACGTAAATTCCAAAAAATAAACGTACTTGCGAACAGAGAAGAAGGTGAGATTTAAGCAGAAATAAACTAGAGGGGGTGAAAACGACTTTTTACAAACTTAATATTAAAAGAAAATTTTATAAAAAAGAAAATTATTTTTTTGATTATTTTATTATTTAATATTAATTAAAAACTATTTAATAATTAATTAAAACATTTAAACTAATTTAAATTAAGAAAAATACTAAAATGACTTAGAAAATTATGAAAATTTTTATAAAATTAATTAACCATTAAAGGAATCCTAAAAATTTATGAAAAGTAATTATAATTAAGCTAATTTATTATTTAAACCCTATTTAAATTAATTTAATTATAAAAAAATACTAAATGAACAGTGAAAATTATGAAAATTTTTCTAAAAATACTTTAGGAATTATAAAACCTAGGAATTATATAAAAAGGTACTATTGTTTATAAATAAGCAGAAAGGAAATTTATTTTTGGCTTTTTAATTAAAACTAAATAAACTAAAATTATTATAAATACTAAATCTACTCGGAAAATTAAGAAAATTTTTCTAAAACTATTTTAACATATTAGGAACTTAAAAAATATAAAAAATTGAAAATTGCCTTTTGAAAAAGCAGAAAAATAAGCCAAGTGGCTTAAATAGAGACTGTCACTTATTTTATATTTTTGATTTTCTGATTTTTCTTTTGCACAACTATTTTAATACTGAAAATAAGCTATTTTGTGAACCTAAATTTTTTAGAAATCAGAAATAAGCACCATGCAGGCTTATGAGCTTAACAGGTAGCTTATTAAGGATTTTTTTTTTATGGATTTTAAGTTAAATAAGCTACTAACAAACTACCACAGACAAATTAAACTATAACCAACTGAGATACATTCTAAATAAGCTAAAACCACTAAATAAGCACACTGATTAAGAAGATAAGGCAAAATAAGCAAAATCAAAACTACTCAGACCAAATAGGCCAAAATGGGCTAAATGCAGGCCGAGAATCAGGTGTACAAATGGAACCCTAAGTCCAAAATAAGCCCTGATGTGATGAGATGGCGTATTAGGCTTTCCAAAAAGCCAATGATTAACCAGTGGGGTCCACTAATAAGCCATGGGTGGTCTTGTAAAGTTGGGTGGTTTGCACTGAGTGCTCAGGGTGTTGGTTTGGTCTGGGTGAGTAGCAGGCTCAAATAAGCTAAGGGCAAGGGCTACAAACTCCAAAATAAGAACTATTCTAGGAAGCTAGCTTGTTCAGGTTTTTAAAAACCAAGGAACAATTGGTGGGGCCCACTGAATGCTACGGAGGCTTATGAAAATTGGGTGGTGAACCTGGTGCAGGGGAGGTAAGTGAACACACAGGCAACTTAAGACAAGCTTATTTATGAGCAAATGAATTCTGAAATGAGATTTTCCTTTTGAAACAGATTGATAAGCTACCAAATAACTCAAAACAACCAGATTTTATCTATCTCCAATCTTTTTTGAATACTATGCATGACCAAAAAAATGTATCCATTTTGACAGATAACAACTTTTGACTTTTTGAGATTTCAACACTAAGTTGACTTGTTTGAGTTTCTAGATGTTATAATAAGCAAGTTTACAACTGACTTAGGTTACTACAACTACTTATGAACTATGTTGATGATATTTAGAACTATGAAATCCAACAGTGAAACTAATAAGTGATTTAAAAGAGAGTTTTTGCTTTTTCTATTATGAAACTGGATTTTATGGTTTATATGACCTAACAAGACCTAGTATGACAAGTCTTAACAAAGAACAACAACAATATCCCAATGAAACACAGAGATGGACCTAGAACCAAGTACTTGATGCCTAAGGTTATAATATGCTAAGATAAGCTGACATGAGAACATAAACATCAATAGTAACAACAATAACCATGAATCACTAGTTAAGCTAAAAGTGGCAGTGAAACTAAAAATATGAAGCACAACGGAATCTGAATAAACAAGCACCTAATCTTAAGCAACAATTAATCTTAAATACTCTAATTAAACACAAGAAATCGAGGATAAGCACTAATAAGCAGTTGCATAGTAAAATAAGAGAATTGAACTAAATGCTTACAATTTGCAATCCAAGACAGAAGCATGAACCAGGACCAAAGAACACACCTATAGGCTTTCCACAAAGCCACTAACCCACTGCCATCCTTAATTAACAGTGCTCCATGCTTTCTTCATCTTCCTTGTTGACTTTTTATTATTATTATTATTATTATTATTATTATTATTATTATTATTATTATTATTATTATTATTATTATTATTATTATTATTATTATTATTATTATTATTGCTATTTTTCTTGATTTTTTTTAGTATTTTTATTTTTCTAAGTGACAGTGGTTTTTAGTACTTCTAATAGCTCACAGAAGCTATGTTATGAGCCTAAATGAGCCTATGGATCCCTAACAACATCTTTCAACAACATTAAGGGTAATATGAGAATTTGAGGTAAAATAAGCATAAACTGAATTCAGAAGGTAAAACTGAAATTGCTTGTTGAAATGAGTTCAAAATACACAAAAAACACTTAGTACATTAATTGTAAACTGAAAATTACACTGGAACACTAAAAATTAAGCTATTCGACATATATTTAGCTAAAGTAAACTACATTGCTCTCTCTTCTGCTTCTTCTTCCTTTTATAGAGAGCATTAGGGTTTGTCTCACTCCTCTGCACAAATCCCACTTCTTTTCTAGCCATTGGATTGGCTAGAATTGATCATGGCCCTCCAACTTGTTTTGGCGAGAAAATCTGTGTGGCCAAATTGGGTCTGCTTAATTGCAACTGGGGGGTGCATTAAATGTGGAGGTGATGGTAGGTGTATGGTGGATTGGGCGGTGGGATGTGATGGAGCTAGTAGGGGTGGTGGATTGGACTGGTGTAGGGTCAAGTTGGGAAGAAGGAGGGAAGGGGTCAGGGTTTGACTTATGTTGACCCTGTGTTTTATTAAAACGGGGAGTGGGCTGGTGTGTTGGGCCTGTGGAGTGGATCAGGCCTGGGTGTGTTTGGTGTTGGATTAGGTGGATTTGGACTTTGGATTTACAATAACAATATAGGTCCGTTTGGTGTTGTAATTTCACAAGGACCATTTATGTAATTCCTGTTTTCTCAAGGACTGGAAATGTAATTTTTTAAAAGTTCACACAAGGGTGAGACTTTCCAAATGTGATTATCCAAGGACCATTTTTGCAATTTCCCACTTTTGAATGTCGAGGGACCATTTATGCCAAACTTGAAACTTGAGGGACCAATCTTGTAATTCCTTCAAATCTTTTATCCAAGGATGAATTTTTGCTACTTTGTGATTTTCCAGGGTCCTTTGTTGTTTAATTTCCAAATTTGAACTTCCAGGGACTAAATCGGCCAAAACTTCAAAGTTCAGGGACTAAACTTGTAATTTCTTCAAACTTTTCACCGTGGGACTAAACTTGACAACTTGTGAATTCCCAAGGACTTTTGTTGACTTTTCATCCAAATCCAATGCTCAGGGGCCATTTCTGTCAATTTCCAAACTTGAGGGACCATTTTTGCCAACTTTGCAAACTTTTGCTCCAAGGACTATTTTTGGCATTTTATGATTCCCCAATGTGTTTTTTGACAATCTAAGCTCAAAAAGTGGTAATTTGCTTCCCCGGCTCTGGCTTTTGACACGTTTTCCAAACTCGTGCTCGTTTTTGTCCTTTTTGGCCTGATTTTTGCCAATTTCTAAAATATCCGTTCCTGCACAATCACAAACATAAAAACACAATATCTATGGCATTTATGGTTAGGTTGTGCCTGTTTTGGTCTTAATTTGGCCAGAAAAAGTTGTATGAATAAGCACACACCAAATCCCCCCAGACTAAGGTATTATAGTGTCCTCACGCAATGGAATCATTTCACACCCTACGAGATAAATAACTTTCATAAGTCTTTCTACTAACATTGAAGAATTAGCAAAATGTTCAAAAGAGAGTACAAAATCATTTATTCTTGAGAACGCTCCATTTTTTATTTCCTACACTACTATTTATGTACCTTTTACTTATTGTGCGATGGGATGTTTGACTTTCATCATTTTTCAATAATGTTTAGGGTCACAGAGTAAGAAACACAGCTCAGAGAAAATTGTTCATACGGATAGAATTCATCGTCCCTGATTTTTCACGAGTCCCCAAGCTTAGCGTAAAAACGAAATCATAGCCAGAAATGTTATTAAGATGCTAACACTACTCATAAATGCTACTTGTAAATCCTGCTCCCAAGTCTTATTGTATCTAGACTTTTTAAAGAAATGATTGCTCATTTTCGTTCCGATAAGTTTAAAGTCTGAAAGATTTAGGTTTTAAAAATCATTTAAATTTTAACTCAAAATGCTCATATGTTCACACCACATTTATTATATTTTCATTTTTCATTTTTCATCAATTTTTTTTCATATATAACTTGTACCTCAAACATACGGAGCTTCACGGTGAATCTCCCAGACCTAAGCGCCTTTCAGAACAAAGGATGCAAGGATCCGCTTGTCGAACCGTAGTTATTTTTTGTACTTATTACTTATTACTTTGCCTCAAGCATACGGAGCTTCACGGTGAATCTCCCAGACCTAAGCGCCTTTCAGAACAAAGGATGCAAGGATCCGCTTGTCGAACCGCAGCTATTTTTGGCATTTATTACATATTGATGGTGTTATTTATGAACCTCACGTGGCATACAACAAAGCGGGGAGTTCCAAGACCTAAAGGCCTTTCAGAATAAAGGATCCAAGGCCCATTTAATGCTTATGCCATCACGTAAAGTGAGCGGAAATTTAGACAACTTTTGAAAACGCGTAATTCTAATTATTTTATTTTTAGGTGTTTTCAATCTTGCGGGAGCAAGGACTACAAGTAACCGTTATGAGCTCTAAAGAAATCCAACTATTCAACGTTTAGCATCTAATCACACTAATGACTTTACTATCATTCCTCGTTTTCTCCGCAAATTTAAAATCTCAAGTAATGAGATCCGCGGATGCTTAGCCTAAAAAGTTAAGGGAACAAGCTAGGGCTCTACATGCTCGGTCAGGACAAAATTTCTATTCCTACTCTACCCAGCGGAAAGGCAAAACAAAGTGTCAACTTATTATATTTTTGCAGGAAATGTTCAAAATTTTCAATTTTTTGGTACTTTCTGATCAATTTTTTCAATTTTTTTTGGATTTTTTGAAAAAAACGGAGTTGCTTGAGTAAACAGCACATGAAAGTTGCAAGTCAAATCGAAGATACCCCCAGACTAAAGTTAAACATTGTCCTCAATGTTTCAAAGGCGAGGGCTATCCTACTTCGTATCTAAGGCCGTTTATTAATTATGCCAAAAGATAACGTTAGTTAAGGATATCAGTTTTCTTGAACAATGAAGCTTGAATGAAGTAGGACAAATATACGAGCACGAGAGCCTTCATGCTTCGGGAAAAACTACCTGTACAAACACAACAACAACCAAACAAAAGATGCAGAAGAGGTTGCCCCCTTCTTGTAACTTTATTAGAAAGAAGAGAGAAATCAGAAGCATGGGTGAAAACCCATGTGCATGCTAATATTTTTGTTCACCGAGTTTACTAGCTTGACTCGATCCCCGAATTCATTGGTTCGTGGGGAAAGTTTGGAGATCCGGGACAACCATAGGTGGTATGTCCCCTCCAAAGTAGTGCTTCAACCGATGACCATTCACCTTAAAGTTGGGACAGGTTGAGATAACTCAACGGTTCCATAAAGAAACACTTTGGTGATAGTGAAAGGCCCAAAACAACGGGTTTTGAGTTTGCCCGAGAAAATCTTTAATCTTGAGTTAAAAAGAAGGACTCGATCACCAAACGTTGAAAACGCTGTTCTTAATCTTTGAGTCGTGAATCTTCTTTGTCTTTTCTTTGTAGATCAAAGAATTCTCGTAAGCCTGATCACGGAGTTCATTTAATTCATTTAGCTGAACCTTGCAGTGATCACCTGCTGTCTGAAGGTCGAAGTTGGCATGTTTCAAGGCCCAGTAGGCTTTGTGCTCAAGCTTGATTGGTAGATGACACGCCTTCCCGTATACCAGCTTATATGGAGTGCACCCGTTGGGTGTTTTGTAAGCTGTACGGAAGGCCTAGAGAGCATCATCTAGTTTGTCCGACCAAGAGGCACGGTTTTCTCATAATGTTCTCTCAAGAATTCTTTTTATGACACGATTGGAAACCTCCACCTGCCCACTTGTTTGGGGTGATATGCAGTTGAAAGACGGTGAGTGACACCGTACTTCTACATTACTCTTGCAAATTGGTCATTGCAAAAGTGTGTACCACGATCACTAATTATGGCACATGGAGTTCCAAAACTAGCAAAAAGATATTTCAAAATTTTCACAACAACTCGGGCGTCATTGGTGGGTAAATCCTTTCCTTCAACCCATTTGGACAAATAATCGACGGCCACGAGTATATACTTATTCCCTCGTGAAAATGGGAATGGACCCATAAAGTTAATGTCCCAGATGTCAAATAGTTCACAGACTTGGATGGCGTTTTGAGGCATCTCATCCTTTTTAGAAATATTCCCGTGACACTGACAAGCGTCACAAGTTTTGACAAACTCATGAGCATCTTTATAAATCGTGGGCCAGTAGAAGCCAGAATCAAACACCTTTTTGGCGGTGTAGTTTGGACTATGATGTCCCCCCTTAGGTCCATCATGACAAGCTTTAAGAATATCCATGGCTTTTTGGCCATGGACACACTGCCGGATGACTTGATCCGTACAGATTTTGACCAGATAGGGATCATCCCAGAAGTAGTGGTTTACATCTTTGAAGAACTTTTTCTTCTGTTGGGACGACATCCCTTTGACAATGAAGTTACCCGCATGGTAATTTTCAAAATCTGCAAACCATGGGGTAGTAGAGTCACCACGAGAAAAGATCACATTGAGTGTTTTGAGCGGAAAGGTTTCATTAATTTCCTGTTACTCGAGCATATCTTTGTGAGGGTTCTCTAATCGGGACAAATGATCAGCTGCTAGGTGCTCCCAGCTCCTTTTTTTATCACATATGATGATATCAAATTCTTGTAGGAGGAGAACCCAACAGAGCAATCTCGGCTTTACGTCGTGTTTAGCAAAGAGGTATTTGAAGCCGAGTGGTCCGTATATACTATGCATTTGGTCATAATTAAGTATGGCCGAAACTTCTCAAAAGCATACACCACGGCTAATAGTTCTTTTTCCGTAGTGGTATAGTGAGTTTGAGCTTTAGTCATAGTTTTACTGCCATAGTGTATAGGCTAAAAGTTTTTTGTTTTGCGTTGCCCCAAGACCGCACCTATTGCAAAGTCACTAGCATCACACATAAGTTCAAAGGGCAGGTCCCAATCGGGGGCAACAAGGATGGGTGCTTCAGTAAGCTCTTTCTTGAGGGTTTGAAAAGCCACGATGCACTCAGGTGAGAGGATGAAAGGAGCATCTTTTTCAAGAAGATAGGTCATAGGCCAGGCTATTTTGGAGAAATCTTGTATGAACCTACGATAGAAACCGGCATGCCCGAGAAAACTCCTGACACCTTTGATAGTAGTGGGAGGAGGCAGTTTAGCTATAACATCAACTTTAGGTCTATCAACCTCAATCCCACTTTTGGAAATTTTATGGTCGAGGAAAATGCCCTATTTCACCAAAAAATGGCTCTTCTCCCAGTTTAGACACAAGTTTGTTACTTTGCAACGTTTCAGCATGTTTTCCAAATGGGAGAGACATGATTGGAAAGAATCCCCAATGACTGAAAAATCATCCATAAAGACCTCCATAGTTTTCCCGATCATGTCGTGGAATATGGCCATCATACACCTTTGGAACGTGCCTGGAGCATTGCATAAGCCAAATGGCATACGACAGTAGGCAAAAGTTCCGTAGGGGCACGTGAATGTGTTCTTTTCTTGATCCTACGGATCAATGGGAATCTGAAAGTAACCCGAGAAATCGTCAAGGAAACAATAGTACTCATTTCCCGCTAATCTCTCGAGCATTTGGTCCATGAAGGGTAGAGGAAAGTGGTCTTTACGGGTGGCGTCATTTAGCTTACGATAGTCAATGTATACACGCCATCCTGTAACCAATCAAGTTGGAATCAACTCATTTTCATCATTTGTGACAACAGTAATGCCACCCTTTTTTGGAACACAATGGATTGGGCTTACCCAAGGACTATCAGAGATTAGGTAAATCAGTCTGACATTAAGAAGTCTGAGAACCTCTTATATGATAACCTCATGAATTTTGGGATTAACCCGTCTCTGTTGTTGAACTGCGGGTTTGAAATCATCCTCCATTAAGATTTTATGAGTACAGAATTCAGGGTTAATATCTTTGATATCAAAGAGTTTCCACGCAATTGCTTGCTTGTGGGATTTCAAAACCTTTATGAGAGTAGTTTTCTCCTCATCTTTTAAGTCTTTAGCAATTATGATGGGTAATTTATCATCACCCTCCATAAATGCATGTTCAAGATGAGGAGGTAGGTCCTTAAGCTCGACCTCGGGAAATTCATCAGTTTTCTCAACATATTTGATTTCCTCTTTATGAAGTTTTTGTGGAAGAACAGGAGGAGGAGAAAGATCTTCATTGAGCACCTTCTCAAGGAGAAGGATATCCCTTTCCGGGTCAATCTCTTGGTTATCAATCCCCTCAGGAATTGAATCACTTTTAAGAAGGGCCTCTGTTTCTTCTAAGACGAAGACACTTCCCTCAAACGGATTGAGGGAAGGAGAAGAATTGGCAATGATAGGTTGAGAGGAGGGAGTGGGATTGCCACTCGGACAATTATCAGCAAAACCAAGAACTTCTTTAGCATACTCCTCTGTAGGAACATCGATGACATCAATGCGGTTAACCCATTTAGAATCATATTTTAAGGAGTACCTCTAGGTTTGATCAAGGTTGAAAGTTATTACTTCAGTACCAACACGTAATGTGATTTCCTCATCGAACACATCAATCAAAGCACGACCCGTCTTTAGGAATCCTCTTCCAAGAATGAAAGGAACCCTTGGATCCGCATCAAAATCAACAATCACAAAATCTGCTGGAAAATGGAACTTTCCCACTTTACAAATACGTCTTCGGCAATACCGAGGGGACGAGATATTAAAAGGTCTGCAAGCTCAGGAGTCATGCAGGTGGGAGTGAGCTCTGGAAGAGAGAGTTTATTCCATACTGAATGAGGCATCAGGTTGATGCTAGCACCAAGATCAGCCAAGGCATAGCATTCAACCATTCCCAGGAAAATGAATGGAATAAGAATTTCCCCGAATCTCCCAGCTTTTCGGGAAGCTGTTTTAACAGAACTGCAGAGCAGTTTTCATTAAGTGGAGTTTTTGCCATCTCGAACAGTTTTTCCTTATTGCTTAATAGGTTTTTGATTGTTGATGCAAACTTGGGCATCAAAAGAATAGCATCCTCGAAGCTGATATCAAAGTGTAAGTCTTGAAAATTTTGGAAGAGTTTTTCCATCTGATGATTTGCTTTTTCGCGGAGCTTTTGGTCTTGTAAACGTGAAAGATATAGAATTGAAGGCTTAGGGTTGGGTTTCGGATTTTCAACAGGATTCTGGGGAGTTTCAAATACGACCCATGTTTTGGGGGTCGGGACCGGGACAACTGGAGGAGGGACGTCATCGGTACCTTCGTTGTTAGTAGTAAGTATCGTGTCCATTGTAGCCTCAGTTTCACGTTCCTCTACCTGATTAGGAGAAGAGGTAGATGGAGTCGTGGGTCCTTTATAAGAAACTCTACTTCTGGTTGTGATCGCCTTTACATCGCCCCTCGGGTTAGCGATCGTGTTGCTCGGTAGTGTACTTGAGCCCGAGGGTCGATCATTTAAAGACTTCTTGAGTTCAGAAATCTGGCTTACCAACAATTTGTTCATTTCTTCTTGGGATTTCATAAACTGTTTCAACAACTCATCAGATGATGGTCCAGTCGAAACAATGGCTTGAGTTTGGTTAGGAATATTTTGAGCACGGTTGTTTTGAAAATTTCCTTGATGTTGATTGTTATGACCCTGAAAATTGTTTCCTTGTTGAAAATTACCCTGATGGAAATTATTACCCTGATTAAAATTACCATGACCTTGATTACAGTTAAAATTTCCTTGGTTTTGATTTTGGAAAACCTGGTTTTGACCAGAATTGAAATTCCCTTGGTTTTAAAAACCTTGGTTCATTCAATTTTGGTTCTCATTTTGATTAAAATTGTGGTTCCGGTTTGGGCATTTTGATTCTGAGATTGATTGAAACCTGGTGGTGCAAGGTAGTTATTGGAATGATAGCTCAAAAGATTACGGTCCCCTTATGGTTGGTAAGAATTACCCCGTGTTGTAGGAACCTTGAGCTGCGTACATGTTCTCATGAGCGAAGCCTCCGGAGGCTGGGCACTCAGTGTACGGGTGTGGACCACCACAAGTTTCACAACTTGGGTTGACAACTTTGACATGATGATTTTGATTTGTCTGATGGATACATAAAACTGCTGTAGACAAATCATCAAGCTTTTTAGCAAGGATAGCTATATCATTGTTTGTTGCAGTGACTGATTTACATGGGTCAATCCTCTCAGCTGACGAATCCCAAAAATTGTGATGGGCATTCATGTTTTCGATTAAATCGTAGCACTCTTCAGGGGTCCTTTTCATAAAGGTGCCCCTAGCAGCAACATTGATGGTGTCACGATGACGAAGTGTCAAACCACTATAGAAGGAATCTATAATGGTGACAAGAAGCATATTATGATTGGGACATCGATCAATAGCAAGCTTATAGCGTTCCCATGCCTCAAATAAGGACTCGTCGGGAAGCTTTCTGAAGTCGCTGATATCATTTCTCAGCTTAGTTACCAGGGAAGGTGGAAAGTATTTTGCCAAAAATTTGGTAACCATTTCTTCAAAAGTGTGGATCGGATTCTTTGGAAGACGATCGAACCATGCAGTCGCATGATGAGTGAGAGAGTGTGGGAAAAGATACAAACGAAGGCTGTCTTCGGTGATGCCATTTTGTTTCATGCTCTGAGTGACAGTTAAAATTTTGTCGAGATGCTTGTTAGCATCGTCACCCGGCAATCCGTGGAACTGGCACGAATTCTGGACCTGTTGGATCATGTGGTGTTTTAGTCCAAAATCCGTGGCTCCAATAGTGCGTGGTGCAATAGGTCCACCTCTCCCGTGCATGGTAGGTTGATTGGTGCTAAACCGTCAGATATTATTGACCAAGGTCAAATAAGTCAAAAACAGCTTAGGCCAATTCTCCGTGGAAAGTAGTGTTTCCCTGGGTCGTTATGTCCCGACGAGGTGTGAATTGTTATCAAACGGGTTTGTGATCAGGTGAATTTGGACAGAAAAGGGTTTGTGATTGATCGGAACTAAGGAATCTATAAGGGAATAGCTTAAATAAGCTATATGAACAAGACTGGAAAGTTGGAAAAAACCAGAAATGTTTAAAACCTAAAAACGCGTATGTTTAGTTTAAATAACGTAAACGTACAAAATAAAAAGTGAAAAGTGAAATCTGAAAACCCTCAGGGGGTGAAAATGACTTTTTTACAAACCTAATGATGAAAGATAAATTTTAGAAAAAGAAAATAAATTTTTACACTAATTAATTATTTAATATTAATTAAATACTATTTAATACTAATTATTAATATTTAAATAACTTAAATACAATATAATATTATTTTAATACTAGAAAAATGAAAATTAAATTTCTAAAATTATAAAATAACTAAAAACAAATTTTGAAATTAAAAATATGTCTTTTTGTCTTTTTGTGATTTTTATATTAATTAATTACTAATTATATTAATTAAACTATTTTTAAATTACTAATAATACTAAAAATGACTAGAAAATTATAGAAAAATTTATAAAAATGATTAACCATTACAAGAATCTTAAAAAATTATAAAAAGTTCCTAGAAATTATATTTAGACTATTTTACTAATTATTTACTTATTTATTAATTAATATCTAATTTAACTAGAATTAATTAAGAAAATTAGAAAATGAACTGTAGAAATTCTAGAAAAATTCCTAAATTTTTTTTATAACATATAAAATCTAGGAAAAATATAAAAACTAGGTATTACTGGATAAAAACTAATTATGCTATTTAATACTTAAATATTAATTAATAATTAATAAAACTAATATTAATTCTAATAAGTACTAAAAGATAAAATTCTGGAAAGATTACTAAAAATACTTTAACATAAAAGAAAATTAAGAAAAATATAAAAATGCAAATCATTTAATAAAAAGATAGAAAGGGAAATTAAAAAGATAATTAATATTAAATAGAAACTATCACTTAATTTTAAATTGGTTTCTTCTGGATTTTCTTTTAGAAGTCTATTTTATACCTAAAAACTAAGAACTTTTGTAAAAACACTCTTTTCAAAACTTAAAATTAAGCAAAATGGACACTAAAAGGCTTAACATTTGACTTTTGTTGACCAAGGCTATGAATGAGCCTCTGTGGGGTCCACAGGGGTGAAATTAAGTGCATACAAGTAAAGTGAACTGAATTAAGCAAGAACAACAAGTTACACCCCAGAATATGCCAATAAGCAAAGAAATAAGCACTTGGAATCTTGGTTTCAAACAGAAAATGGGACAGAGTTGCAAGCCAAATTCAGGAGGGGGCAAGGGCACATTGGCTCAAAACTTTGCTTGATTTATCTAGACAGCTAGGAGGGGAGTCAAAAGTGCCAAGAAACACAGTGTGGGGCCCACTGGGGTGGCCTGTATGACCTTTGCAAGTTGGGGTTGTGGGACTGTGGTGGTGGTGCAAGGGAGGTTCCTTCCCTTGCAGGTCTGTTTGAGACCTTGTGGGTCCCACAATAAAATTCACAAAAATATAATGATGGTGGATTCTTAAAGCTGAGGTGGGAGATAACAACTTGTAAAAGTTTCAAGGCCTAAGTCTAAGTACAAAATTCTAAACAATTCACCCAAGATTTGGATTTTCTACAAAAGATGAAATTTTGACCTTTGATATGAACTTGAAATGTTGACTATTTTCAGGTTTGATTGCTTCTAGATTACTGATATTATTGTTTTAAGCTAGGATGAAATGAGATTGATCTATTCTAACATTATATGAGCAAAAATGATTGATTACAGAGCCTAAATCCAAACTGTGAAGTATAAAGAGTAATTTTGACTTTTTCTAAAACGACACTAGTATTTTATGCCTATGCTAACCTAAACACACCTAATGCAGCCTACCCATGCCAAATGAACAGCAAAACAACAACAAGAACATAGAATAAAAACCTGATCCAAACACTACCTTATGCACGGTTTTAATGATTCCCAATGATTACGGCACGTCATAAGTCAACCAAAAAAAAATCTAAAAAATGAAATAAAAATACTACTAATTAGACAAGCTATAAAAGCACTATATTCCAGAATTTTATGAGATTTGGACTAAAATTGAGGAAATGAAAATTAAAAAACTAAAATGCTGTTAAGAACTACGTGCTTTTGCAGCCCGAAAATGGTCGATTACGCCTTGTAAAAATATTCTACTAATTATAATAAAAATACTAGCAAGTAGATAAGCAATAAAATAAACTACAAACCAAATTTCAGGTCTAACGAACTTATAACGAAGAAATGAAAAATCAAAAACTATTTCTGCAGTTAAAAACGTGCTTTTGCAGCCCGAAAATGGTCGATTACGCCTTGTAAAAAAATCTAAAAATTAAAATAAAAATACCACTAAGTACACAATATAAAAGAGTACATTATCCTAGAATTTTATCAGATTTGTTTGAAAATTGAAGAAATGAAAATTCAAAAACTACTTCTACTGTTTGGTAACTTTTTTGACTTTCGAATATAAACTACTTACTTCGATTTTTTTGAGCTTTAATCCTAATCTACTGTCTTAATATGTTATGTTAAGCTATAAGTGAACCAATTTAGGCTATAACATCTACTTGTGACTAGAAATTGTGAGATTACATGTCCGAAACCTTAACAGTGAGTAAATGAAATGGATGACATGGTGATTTTGACTTTTACTTTTGAAACTACCAAAATAACATTAGAACTAAATATATTAGTCCCTAGGTGAGTTACTTGAACCAAGTGCTACCACAATAAACAACCAGATCATAGCAGAAAAGCTTGAACCAAATACCCCTTATTGCAAACTGTTTGGGCAATTCCAAAAGGAAATCAGCTTTTAAGATTTAAAAGTGAGAACCGAGTACTAAAGTAGTTACAATATGATGAAAGAACTAGATTAGAACTGAGAATAAGCAATGTCCTATAAGTAATAATCAAAAGCCAGTAAGAGCTAATTTTTTTAGTAATTGAGCAATCTCGAAACAATAACTATGTTAATTAACTACTAAGCATCAATGGAACATGAAACAATTACTAAGCATGAATAAGCATGAAAATACAGTTAATAAGCACTAATAAGCAGAAAAATGAGCTATGCTACAGTAAAAAGCAAAAAGATTGAAATTAACTCACAAATGTCTTCTACTCATATCACAGGGTACCAAAACTACTCCCAACACAATCCTAATACTCCCCTTGGAGTTCTAAACCCATGAAAATCCAGAATACAACCTGCTTCAAGACTCCTTCATCACTTCCATTGAATTTTTTATTTTTACTCTATTTTTTTGTGATTTTCTAGTATTTTTGTAAAACTGTTTTAAATACTAAATTAAGCTTGTGGGAACTTATAAATGAGCTTATAGAAGTTATTAGACCTGTAAACAAGCACTTTCAATTCACTTTAAGCTAAAACGAAAATTTGAACAATTCTTGAATTTCAATAAAGGAAACTTGACTTTGATTACTTAAACTTTGAGAATACAATAATTAAGCTGAGAATTTAAATTAAAAGCTAAAATTTTGATTAGAAAACGAAAATTAGAATGATACGATTACACTACACTACACTAACTGCTACTACTAATAAAACTAAAAAAACTAACTAACTTCTTTTCTTCATTCTTCACTTAAATAGGCCAGGGTCGATCCCATGTGCTTTCCCACTTTTAATTTTTACCATTGGATGGGTAAAAAGCAATCTTGACCATCAAATCCCTTTTGGCAGGAAAAAAAACTCAATTGGCAGGTTGTGATAACTTGGAGAGTTTTAAGGCATTGATTGGTGTTTGGGAGGTAGTGCTAGTGGAGGGGACAAGGTATGAGAGAGCTGAGGTGGAGGAGGGGGAAGGTTGAGTGTTGGTAGGGAGTTGCAGGTT
This sequence comes from Artemisia argyi, assembly GCA_030686995.1. Classification (NCBI taxonomy): domain Eukaryota; kingdom Viridiplantae; phylum Streptophyta; class Magnoliopsida; order Asterales; family Asteraceae; genus Artemisia; species Artemisia argyi. The sequence goes on along the minus strand of CM060707.1, from coordinate 91,784,435 downwards.
GTTTTTGGAGGGGGTAGAGGCAAGGTTAAACGTTTGTTTGACTGGTATTTTTATTATTCTAGAAGTGGGGGTGGGCTGGCAAACAACTTGGGCCAAGGGTGTTGGATATTGGGCTTTGGGTGGGTTTTGTTTGTTATTTTCAAGCTTTAGAAATCACAAGGACCATAAATGCACAAACTGAAAATTTAGGGGCTGAATATGTAAACTTCCAAAAGTTGTTCAAATGATGAAACATGCCAAGTCTTCATAGTCCAAGGTCATCAAATCTAATTTTTCACTTTTGGTCCTTCAAGGACTAAAATTGCCAAATGTTGAAACTTGAGGGACCAAAATTTAATTTCTTCAAAATTTTCACTATAGGAACAAAATTGACAACTTGTGACTTTCCAGGGACCAATGTTGACTTTTCTTCCAAAATTTTCCACCAGGGACCAAATCTACCAATATTTGAAACTCCGGGGATTAAACTTGTAAATTCTCAAAACTTTTGCAATTTTTCACCAAAGGACTAAATATGATAACTTATGATTTAAAAAGGACCTTTGGTGATTTTTCTTTTAAAATATTTTACCATGGACCAATTTTGTCAATTTGTGAAAGTTGGGGGACTGAAACTGCCAATTATGCAAACTTTATTCATTTTTCATCTGTTTTTACTCATTTTGCATCTGAAACATATAAAACACAATTCCTGGAATATTTTCAGTATTTTGATGCCTTTTTGAGTGTTTTTAAATGTTTTTGCAGTTCAGATTGACCAAAAATGATGAGTGTTTGAGCACTCATCAATCCCCCACACTAAAATATTGCTAGTCCCTAGCAATAAACTGTTTTGAAAACTTAATGGATTTTAATCTCTTTACCAAAAGCCATTACTTCTGGAGTAGCCAAATATTTCAGTTCAAGTAAGAACTATGGTCCACCTGATAACCTTGTGATTTTGAGCAAACCACCAGCTGTCAACGGATTTGATTTGTCTTTACCAGAAGCCATTTGCTTCTGGACTAGCCAACTCTTGATGGACATAGTCGACATCTTGGTGAGTTGATTACCAATTATTTTTTTTCCACTGCCTTTACCACAAGCCATAATCTTGTGGGCTAGCCAACTCTTTCACTCTTTAGGATATGGCGAGTTGAGATACCGTACAATTTTGGGCAAATTGTAAGCCATAAACGGATTTGATATATCTTTACCAAGAGCCGTTTGCTCCTGGATTAGCCAATCCTTTTGTCGTTTATACATGGCGGACTGATAACCACAAAAAAATTTTGAAGCTCACGTGAATTTTTTTTTTTTTTAATTTTTGCTAAAAACAGGGGTACTAGATACTAAAATGTGATAAAATTCGCTAGAATACCCCCCCCCCCCCCCCCCCCCCACACTTAGAATTGAATATTGTCCTCAATATTCAAAGTCCCGGCTATTATGCCGGCTCTTTGAACATAAAAGGGCAACATTACAAGCTAAATATCGAAATATCATTTTTCACTTTGTTTTATTTATTGATATATATACATGGTAACAACGGTAGGGGCAACGCCCCCACACTTAGGATGAAAACCCTATAAGCATGCTACTGTTTTTGTTTACCGAGTCGCTAGCTTGACTCGACCCCGAATTCATTGGTTCTTGGGGAAGCATGATGTGGAAAAGACAATCTCCATTGGACTTTCATTCAAGATGTTAAGATAAACATTTGAAGCACGTGAAAGTTCCGCACCGATGAGATAAGTACCCAGCTCAAGATAATGGTAAATGAAAATGCCGGAATCAAAGATGGTATCTTCATTCCCGAAGGAGTGAATAAGAGAGGACGTCACGGGATAGGTGAAGAAAATGAAGAAAACCATGATGAAAATCATGATTAACTCGTCATCACCCACAGGAGAATCCATAATTTCAGTATTATGAATCTCATTATTTAAGCTTGCTGGATCAAGACATATCCCGGGTGTGTCATGATCAAAATGGAAGTTATCATACTCCGGTGGAGATATGATATGAGGAAGTTCACCGGAGAACTCCTCGCGAAGAGAATCAATCACAAGATGTAAATTTGTGAACTCATGTTCCGGAATAGACTCATCACAATCCTCATTACAAATACCAAAGATTGGATTATCAGAAATCAAAGTGAATTCAGATTCAAATTCAAATAGAGGATTGGTGAGAGTAGTATTGAATGCTTCAGGAACAAAGTGATTATTATTCTCTATTGGACTGTTGGGATCAGAAGTGAGTGACGGATCATGATTTAAGAGACTTTCAATTTCTCCTAGATTGGCTTCAAAGTCAATGAGATCATCGTCACTTCCCGTTGGAAGTGGATTGATGTGAGTGAGTTCATCGGCGAACTCCTCAAGAAGATGATCAGCATCAGAATGTGGAACTGATGCCTCAACATACTCGATGTATCCATAAGATGCACAATCTTCGCTACAATCAGAGAAAGTCTCAAATTGATCTTTTGGACACTCAAGAGGGGAAGGTAAATCACACATATGATCCGAAGTTCCCTGTGACTCTCTTGGGATTGGGACACGGTTCTCAACACTAGACTTTATGAATTCGTCCGATTCCTTTTCAGGAACAGTGCTAAGATGCTCGTCCCCTATGTTAAGAGAGTGAGTGTGAACTTCAGGTGTGATAACAACAGACTGAGGGAGTTGAGAAGGACTAGCATTCATGGACTGTACGAGTTCCATTTGATCTTCTGCTAGTAATTCTTTAGTATTCTTTTCTCCCTGCGGTTTTTGGATTGGTGGGATTTCAACTGATGTACTCGATGAATCTTTTTGAATAATAACAATGTTATCTTCATCATCATCACTGTCATCATAGTTATCAAATAGAGCAGTATTGCGGATATTAGCACGTATTTTAGCTGCTCATTGCTCAGCCAATAATTCTTCCATGATTTTTCCAGATTCTCGTTCTTCAGCAAGTAATTCTGCCATAGTTTTCCCACGAGAATTTGGAATGAGGGGAAATTGTGGGGGTGTGGATGTATCAAAACTGGAAGGTTAACATTGAAAATCATCATGAGGACCCCCACAATATGCACAAGAGGAACATGGAGTATGGCGGAGTGAAATATTAGCTAACTCCTCCTTAAGTTCTTTAAGTTTCTCAAGAACCTCTAAAAAGTCTTGCTGGATTTGAGGAGTTTCTTGGATCATTTGATACTGTGGAGGTTGGTCTTGATACGAAGAGTCAAAATTGTTACAAGGAAATGGATTCCTTGTTTGACAATCAAAGCTAAAGTGTGGACCTCCACAGTACTCACAACAGTTGAACTGATGTGGCTGTGAATCATATGTGTTGTAGTCATAATTGTTAGACAAGCGTGTTTCCCGATTGACAATCAGAACTATAGTGTGAACCACCACAATACTCACAACAGTAAAACTACTGAGTCTCATGATGTGGTAGCTGATGGAATGAATCAATTGTGTCATGGTAGGAATAGGGATTCTGGTTATAGACATACCCGTTTCCTGACTCTACCATGCTACAACTGGGACAATTACCACCATTATAAGGACCACCACACCATTGACAATCAAGAAGGTGTGGATGAGACATAGAAAGAATCAAATGGTTATGGAGGGTAAGAAATGTAGAATCAAAAAGGTAGGAGGGTAAAGATGGATATTTTTGTGATTTTTGATAAACATTTTATACAAATTAGAAAGAAAATCTTTTTGTGTTTTTGTGTTCGTTGAAAACTGATTTTAAAATGTTTTCGAGAACAGTTTTGTTTTTATAATAAGAAAATATGAAAAAAGGATGGTAAATATACAATGAGTGTATATCCAGATTCACTAATCTGCAAAACCGTTTAGAATACGCGCACGACCTCCCCGGCAGCGGCGCCAAATTTTGATTGGTGCTAAAACGTCAGATATAATTGACCAAGGTCAAATAAGTCAAAAACAGCTTAGGCCAATTCTCCGTGGAAAGTAGTGTTTCCCCGGATCGTTATGTCCCGACGAGGTGTGAATTGTTATCAAACGGGTTTGTGATCGGGTTAATTTGGACAAAAAAGGGGTTTGTGATTGATCTGAACTAAGGAATCTACAAGGAAATAGATTAAATAAGCTATATGAACAAGACTGGAAAGTTGGAAAAAACCAGAAACATTTAAAACCTAAAAACGCGTACGTTTAGTTTAAATAACGTAAACGTACAAAATAAAAAGTGAAAAGTGAAATCTGAAAACCCTCAGGGGTGAAAATGACTTTTTTACAAACCTAAGGATGAAAGATAAATTTTAGAAAAAGAAAATAAATTTTAACACTAATTAATTATTTAATATTAATTAAATACTATTTAATACTAATTATTAATATTTAAATAACTTAAATACAATATAATATTATTTTAATACTAGAAAAATGAAAATTAAATTTCTAAAATTATAAAATGACTAAAAACAAATTTTGAAATTAAAAATATGTCTTTTTGTCTTTTTGTGATTTTTATATTAATTAATTACTAATTATATTAATTAAACTATTTAAACTATTTTTAAATTACTAATAATACTAAAAGTGACTAGAAATTTATAGAAAAATTTACAAAACTAATTAACCATTACAGGAATCTTAAAAAATTATAAAAAGTTCCTAAAAATTATATTTAGACTATTTTACTAATTATTTACTTATTTATTAATTAATATCTAATTTAACTAAATTAATTAAGAAAATTAGAAAATTAATAGTAGAAATTCTAGAAAAATTCCTAAAATTGTTTTATAACATATAAAGGCTAGGAAAATATAAAAACTAGGTATTACTTGATAAAAACTAATTATGCTATTTAACACTTAAATATTAATTAATAATTTATAAAACTAATATTAAATCTAATAAGTACCAAATGGCAAGATAAAATTCTGGAAAAATTACTAAAAATACTTTAACATAAAAGAAAATTAAGAAAAATATAAAAATGTACATTATTTAATAAAAAGATAAAAAGGGAAAGTAAAAAGATAATTATTATTAAATAGAAACTATCACTTAATTTTAAATTGGTTCTTTCTGGATTTTCTTTTAGAAATCTATTTTATATCTAAAAACTAAGAACTTTTGTAAAAACACTTTTTTCAAAACTTAAAATTAAGCAAAATGGACACTAAAAGGCTTAACAGTTGACTTTTGTTGACCAAGGCTATGAATGAGCCTCTGTGGGGTCCACAGGGGTGAAATTAAGTGCATACAAGTAAAGTGAACTGAATTAAGCAAGAACAACAAGTGACACCCCAGAATATGCCAATAAGCAAAGAAATAAGCACTTGGAATCTTGGTTTCAAACAGAAAATGGGACAGAGTTGCAAGCCAAATTCAGGAGGGGGCAAGGGCACCTTGGCTCAAAACTTTGCTTGATTTATCTAGACAGCTAGGAGGGGAGTCAAAAGAGCCAAGAAACACAGTGTGAGGCCCACTGGGGTGGCCTGTATGACCTCTGCAAGTTGGGGTTGTGGGACTGTGGTGGTGGTGCAGGGGAGGTTCCTTCCCCTGCAGATCTGTTTGAGACCTTGTGGGTCCCACAATAAAATTCAAAAAAATATAATGATGGTGGATTCCTAAAGCTGAGGTGGGAGATAACAACTTGTAAAAGTTTCAAGGCCTAAGTCTAAGTACAAAATTCTAAACAATTCACCCAAGATTTGGATTTTCTACAAAAGATGAAATTTTGACTTTTGATATGAACTTGAAATGTTGACTATTTTGAGGTGTGATTGCTTCTAGATTACTGACATTGTTGTTTTAAGCTAGGATGAAATGAGATTTATCTATTCTAACATTATATGAGCTAAAATGATTGATTACAGAACCTAAATCCAAACAGTGAAGTTAAATGAGTGATTAAAGAGTAATTTTGACTTTTTCTAAAACAACACTAGTATTTTATGCCTATGCTAACCTAAACACACCTAATGCAGCCTACCCATGCCAAATTAACAGAAAAACAACAACAAGAACATAGAATAAAAACCTGATCCACCACCGTATGCACGGTTTTAATGATTTCCAATGATTACGGCACGTCTTAAGCCAACCCAAAAAAAAATCTAAAAAATGAAATAAAAATACTACTAATTAGAGAAGCTATCAAAGCACTATATTCCAGAATTTTATGAGATTTGGACTAAAATTGAGGAAATGAAAATTAAAAAACTAAAATGCTGTTAAGAACTACGTGCTTTTGCAGCCCGAAAATGGTCGATTACGCCTTGTAAAAAAATTCTACAAATTAAAATAAAAATACCAGCAAGTAGATAAGCAATAAAATAAACTACAAACCAAATTTCAGGTCTAACGGACATATAACGAAGAAATGAAAAATCAAAAACTATTTCTGCAGTTAAAAACGTGCTTTTGCAGCCCGAAAATGGTCGATTACGCCTTGTAAACAAAATCTAAAAATTAAAATACAAATACCACTACGTACACAATATATAAGAGTAGATTATCCTAGAATTTTATCAGATTTGGTTGAAAATTGAAGAAATGAAAATTCAAAAACTACTTCTGCTGTTTGGTAACTTTTTTGACTTTTGAATATAAACTTCTTACTTTGACTTTTTTGAGCTTTAATCCTAATCTACTATGTTAATATGTTATGTTAAGCTATAAGTGAACCAATTTAGGCTATAACATCTACTTGTGACTTGAAATTGTGAGATTACATGTCCGAAACCTTAATAGTGAGTAAATGAAATGGATGACATGGTGATTTTGACTTTTACTTTTGAAACTACCAAAATAACATTAGAACTAAATATATTAGTCCCTAGGTGAGTTACTTGAACCAAGTGCTACCACAATAAACAACCAGATCATAGCAGAAAAGCTTGAACCAAACACCCCTTATTGCAAACTGTTTGGGCAATTCCAAAAGGAAATCAGCTTTTAAGCTTTAAAAGTGAGAACCAAGTACTAAAGTAGTTACAATATGATGAAAGAACTAGATTAGAACTGAGAATAAGCAATGTCCTATAAGTAATAATCAAAAGCCAGTAAGAGCTAATTTTTTTCAGTAATTGAGCAATCTCAAAACAATAACTATGTTAATTAACTACTAAGCATGAATAAGCATGAAAATACAGTTAATAAGCACTAATAAGAAGAAAAATGAGCTATGCTACAGTAAAAAGCAAAAAGATTGAAATTAACTCACAAGTGCCTTCTACTCATATCACAGGGTACCAAAACTACTCCCAACACAATCCTAGTGCTCCCCTTGGAGTTCTAAACCCATGAAAATCCATAATACAACCTGATTCAAGACTCCTTCATCACTTCCATTGAATTTTTTATTTTTACTCTATTTTTTTTGTGATTTTCTAGTATTTTTGTAAAACTGTTTTAAATACTAAATTAAGCTTGTGGGAACTTATAAATGAGCTTATAGAAGTTATTAGACCTGTAAACAACCACTTTCAATTCACTTTAAGGTAAAACAAAATTTTGAACAATTCTTGAATTTCAATAAAGGAAACTTGACTTTGATTACTTAAACTTTGAGAATACAATAATTAAGCTGAGAATTTAAATTAAAAGATAAAATTTTGTTTAGAAAACGAAAATTACAATGATACGATTACACTGCACTACACTAACTACTACTAATAATAAAACTAAAAAAACTAACTAACTTCTTTTCTTCATTCTTCACTTAAATAGGCCAGGGTGGATCCCATGTGCTTTCCCACTTTTAATTTTTACCATTGGATGGGTAAAAAGCAATCTTGACTATCAAATCCCTTTTGGCAGGAAAAAAACTCAATTGGCAGGTTGTGATAACTTGGAGAGTTTTAAGGCATTGATTGGTGTTTGGGATGTAGTGCTAGTGGAGGGGACAAGGTATGGGAGAGTTGAGGTGGAGGAGAGGGAAGGTTGAGTGTTGGCAGGGAGTTGCAGGGTGTTTGACTCCTCCTAAACCAACCAGTCAACCGGGTGCAGTTGATAGGCCCACCTAGGAGAAAAGTGCAAGTGTTTTATAATCCGTGGAAGTACAGGGAAATCCCCGGGTCGTTAAGTCCCAACGAGATTGCAATTGTATTTTGAACGATTAAGGGAATGAGTGGTACTGAGGACAGTAACCAAAATGATTGAGGAATGATTATACTACTGATTGCTTGGATAATATGAAATGATAAAAACAATAACAGAAATACAGATATAATCACAAAAGCACAAATTAGAAAATCAAATAATAGACAGAGAAAAGTGTGTTTTAACAAATTACAAACTACAGGGGGTACAAGTGAACTTTTTAAAACTTAAACTAAAAACTTGCAAAAATAATTTCTAAACCTTAAAAAGAACTTGAAGAAAGTATAAAAAATAAAAATAAATATTTTTGTCTTTTTATGAGTTTTCTATTAATTAAAAACTAATTATATTATTTAAACTAATTAAATTATTTTAAATTACTAATAACACTAAAATGACTTATAAAATTATGGAAAATTTTATAAAACTAATTAACCATCACAGGAATCCTAAAAAATTATAAAAAGTTACTAAAAATTAAATTTAGGCTATTTGACTAATTAATTACCTTTTAATTAATTTAAATTTAATTTAATTAAATTAAATAAGAAAATTAGAAAATGAACAGTGGAAATTATAAATCTATTAGAAACCCTAAAAAGTTCTCTCTCCCCCATGGAGAAATCCGGCCGCCATCTCCTCTTAATTTTCCGGCCATAAACAAACTAGTCACTACGTCCTCTCTACCCTTTAATCATTCTATGATTATGGGTATGCAATACGTGGTCATAGGGAGTTTTTTGTGTCGTTTAAAGATGGCGGCTGGATGTTTTCTATGGGGATTCATACCTGGTCGAAACCCTACATCTCCTTTTTATTCAATTTCTCTTTAATCGTCTTTTATTAGACGATTTTAAGGTGAACGATTTTCTTAGGGTTTCGATTTTGATGTGTTTCTATAACCCTAATCGATCTGAATTATTAAACCGCCATTAGGGTTTTTTTGAGTCGATCTGATCCTGTGATTCTATAAGTCGGTTTAGACTTGTTATTTATAGATCGATATCCTGATGTTCCTCTGTTGTTGGTTGGATCTGACCTTGTTGGTTCATTAATGCAGAAGCTAAATCTTGTTTAAGATTTGGTATATTATGTTATCGCTTGTATGTGCTTTTTGCGCTGCACTTAACCCGTTTTAGGGTTTGTTTGTTCTCGGCATGTTCTGCATAAGATGTAAGTATTATTTACGTGGGTTTAGAGAGAGATGAATGTCATGATTGGTGGCGATGTAAGTCATGCTTGTGGATGGTGTTCCAAAAATCGATCTTTATTTTCTTGGGACAGGTTGCGTGGCTCTTGGAAGTTAGGGTTTGTGGAAACCTTATTTTGTCCGATATGGGTTCTGTACAGCGGTGGTATTTAATTCAAATCAAGGTTTTCTTGGTTCCAATTTGGAGGCTGTATTTGGATTGTATGTGGCTTGATGCTGCGTTGCAGTTTTATTGTTTGTAGGGTTGTTGAACCCTAGTTATGAGCTTCGACCTGATCTGTTGTGTATCTTTGTACATCAGTGTGGTGAGGTCATCTCTGCAGGTTAGGGTTTGTTTAATCCTAGTTCTCGTCTATGGTAGGTTCATTGATTCGTGTTGATTCGATTTTATTCTGATGGCTGATGTGGTTATGAATCGTACCATAGTTTCAAGTGTGGCATGTTTACTATCACAAGATGCTACTGTTTTGTTTATTATGTGATCTTGTGTAAGGTTTTTCTGCTGCAAGTTAGGGTTCTAATAACCCTATGATCGTCACACACTGGTCCCTTGCTTGTTGCTGCTAGATTGTGATGTGGTTGTGGAAGGTCCAGTTCCTTACCGCTATGGATGATTTTGCTAAGTGGATCAGTTCAGGTGTGGTCTCGTTGGTTAGGGTTTGTAGAACCCTAACCTTTTTATGTGTTTCGACCTGCTTGAAGTACATGCTGCTTTGCCTAGGACTTCTCATATTTTGATACAACAGTGTGTTTTTTGGAGGTGGGTTTGAATATGTTTTGTGTATGGCGCGACATGATTGTGTTCATGTTGGTTCTGTACTGAATGTCATGTTATGTTTCGATGATGGCATATGTAAGTTAAGTTTCTCGGGTATCTTATTCAAAAATCCTTGACTCGATCAATAGTAATTCTTTTTTCTATGGATCGTTTATGGGTGGTTCGATCTTCATTTTATGGTTCTATTTTATGCATGGGATCGAAGCTGCTTACTTTTGATGGATGTTAGGGTTTGGACCCTATTGTTTGTACAAGTCCACTTAATCTTCAAGCTTGGTGCGTATGCTTTGTCTTGTTGTTGGTGGGGTCTTGTGGATAGGTTGGTGAGTGCATTGGTTTTATCTATATCAAGTACTGATTTCTTTATTGATGATCCAATGCTGCTTCATTGAAGGTTATGGACTTCTACGACGACGTGTGATGATTCAAGAACTTAATTATATTTGTTATCTTATTGTCGTTGTAGTTTTTTGTTCATATAGTAGTTGCTTTTGTTTAGCATGTTTGTTTGGTTTGTTGCACATGTTGTGCAGGTTAGTTTTAAGAATGGTATGTCATTCTTAGATAGGTGTATTGTAAGTGTCCTTAGGGACTGGGGGCGAGGGAAATCACCCTCGTCATTTTGTACTTCAACGTTTTTGGATAATGTCATTTACCAGGGTGCAGGATTACTCCCCTTTACCCAAAAAAAAATTATAAATCTATTTTCTAAAAGTCTTAACTAATTTATAAAACCTAGGAAAAATAAAAAATTCAACTGTTGTTAATTAAAATTAAAGAAAACTATTTAATTACTAATATTCCTTATTTAATTAATTAAACTATTTTTAATTCTAATAATTAGTAAACTGTTTAGGAAAAATCTAAGAAAATTATTTTAAATACTTAAAGGTAATAGGAAATTAAGAAAATTATAAAAATGGAAAAGTGCTTATTAATAAGCTGAAAGGAAAATTAATTAAATAATTTCTATTAAATAGAAGCTATCACTATAATTAAGTTTGGCTTTTTCGGGTTTTTCTTTTATAGAACTATTAAAACACTTAAATTATGAAACTTTTACAAAGACAACTAATTTGGAAACCAAGAATAAGCACTGTGAGTGCTTATTTGCCTTGAAAGTTGACTAAGTTTGACTAAACCAAGAATTGAGCTCAAATGGACTTATGTGGGGTCCACAAGGGATGATTCTGATTCACTTGAGTTAAGTAAACATGTATAAGCCAAAATAAACACTTGGGGTCCACTGGATAAGCCAATAAGCCACAATAAGCCCTTGCTTATTGTGAACTGAGACAGAAAATGAGACAAAGATCAAGGCTGATTTCAGGTGGGGTCCACTGGTCCTATGGTCAAATGGTTGGTCAAATCTTGAAGCCTAGTAGGAGGGGGGTTGAGAGAACCTAAGTTTGAGTTGTGGGACCCACTGTGGAGGCCTACAACAACCACCAAAGGTGGTGGAGTTGTAGTGGGATGCTGATGCAGGGGAGGTGTTCCTCCCTGCAGTTGTGTTTGGTTACCTGTGGGGCCTACTAGAAAATTCACATAATTGAAGAGAGTGTGGAATTTCAAAGATGAGGTGGTAGGCTTCAACTCCTAAAAAGATTAAGGTCTCAAACCTCCCACAAAATTCACAATAAATCCTTGAATTATTGAGATTTTCTGCTTATATGAAATTTGACTTTTTAACTTAGCTACTTATTTTGACTAAATTGAGATTCTAATGGTCCTAATTGACTTACTATGTTATAATAAGCTGATATGAACCTAAATTAAGCTACCACAACAACTAATGAACTAACAATGGTGATTATGATTCCAAAATCCTTAACAGTTAACACCTAATGATCTAATTAAGTGAGTTTTGACTTTTTACCTAATGGGACTTGAATATTTTTGTTGTTCTGAGCTAATATTACCCTAGATGACTTGTATAAACCAGAAACAACAACAATAAAACACTGGAACACCTAGGATTATCTTGATCCAAACACACCTTATACCTAGACTGTTTTATGATTTAAGAGGTAAATGGCTTTAAGAGCTTATGCAACTGATTCAGATCAACTTATTATGGTGTATTAAGCAAAAATGAGCACTGAAACACAGAACTTAACAACAATTAACCAAGGTTAACAAATATACTAATTTGACAGTAAAAATGGAATTCAAAGAAACTATAATTTCTAAAGAACAAGCTATGTATTTTAAGCAATAATACTACTAAATACCACTAAGTAACCACAGAAAAGCTGAATAAGCAGTAATTAAGCAAAGCTAAAGTAAGATTTAGGAAATGAGTTTTTTAGAACTTACAAGATGCATTCCTGCTCAAACCATGAACCAAGAACAAACCTAATTCCTCCCTGACGATCTAAACCCAACTCCAAAGCTTTTTTGTGCTTCCAAATCAAATCTAAATCCCAGAAATCAAAACCAAATCCCACAGTTGACTTTTGTTGACCGATTTTATATTTGTGGAATTTTTTAGCTTATACTGATTTGTAAGTTACTAAAAGCTTTATGTGCTTATTAGGAGCTTATATGAGCTTTTTTAATCCTTATCATCCACTACAAACAATATTAGACATTATTGAGATTTTTGATATAAAATAAAACTTTCATAAACTGAGACAGAGATGCAAACTTGAAATTTATTATCTGAAAAGCTTAATAGTACACTGAGAATGCTAACTTGAAACTTTGAAAGCTTAAATTACACTTGAACTTTTAAAAGAAACTAATTCGACATACAAGAAATAAAATTATACTAGATATCACTCCACATTGCTTCTCTTGATCTTTATAGATGAGAATGAGGTTCCAGGTGTCCTCAAGGACTTTTCCCACTTCAACTGAGCTTTTGATTTTGTCCAATTGATCCCCACCGTTTAAACTGATGTTGGCGCCAAAAAGTATCCACGTTTACTTGGGGCCAAGGTTCTGTAATTAAAGATTTTTGGTAGGTTGTAGAGGTGTTAGGGGACAAATGAGATAGTTTGGAGGCCAAGTTGGGGCTGTATGATGAAAACAAAGGCTTAGGTATTGCTTTTTAGAAAATTTATGGGAAAAGCATTTAATGTGGTGTGGGATAGGTGTGAGGTGGAAAGATTGTGAGGGGAGAGTAGGGGATGAGGTGGATAGGTGGTGAGGTGGTGGAAAACCACCATGGTTTCTGGTTTACAGTGGTGAGGGAGGAGATGAATAGTGGTTTGGGTGGTTTGGCGGTATTGGTGAGGTCAAACGGGTCAAACCCCGTTTTTATTAATTAGGGGAGTGGGCCGAGCTTATTTTGGGCCTAGGGGTGTAAAAGGGTAATGGGTGGGCTTGGTAGGGTTTGGATTGGTTTTTGGTTTATAATAAAACTAAGGGTCCGGTTGGTTTATGGTTTACAAAAGGACCAAATTTGTAATTTGGTGAAAATTGAGGGTTGAATTTGTCACTTTTCCAAATTACTTCCAAGGACTAAACCTGCATTTAAACCATAACATAAGGGCAAACGATGTAATTTTTCCATTTTTAAAACCCAGGGACCTTTTCTGCCAATTCCTCAAACTCCAGGGACCCTTTATGTAATTTTGGATTTTTAAGGGACTGAAGATGTAATTTCCCAAAATGTTATCAAAAGGACCAATTATGCCATTTAAGAATAGTTCAAGGTTTATTTTTCATATTTTTCCATTTTCTAAACCTTAAGGACTATATTTGACATTTTTGAAACTTAAGGGACTAAAGTTGTCATTTTGCAATTTTTAACTTTAAAGGACTATACTTGACAACTTATGAATCCCTAAGGACCTTTGATGATATTTTTCATGTTTTGATTTACCAGGGACTAGTTTTGACAACTTTTGAAACTTGAGGGACTGAAACTGCCAATTATGCAAACTTTGTACATTTTTTTTATCTGTTTTTGATTATTTTGCATTTGAAACATATAAAACACACTTCTAAGATATTTTCAATATTTTGATGCATATTTGAGTGTTTTTGGATGTTTTGGCACACTAAACTATTGCTAGTCCCTAGCAATCTTTTGAGAAAAATTTAATGGATTTTTACTCTTTACCAAAATCCGTCACTTCTGGAGTAGCCAGATGTAAGAACTGTGGCACACCTGATAACCGTGTGATTTTGAGCAAACCACCAGCTGTCAACGGATTTGATTTGTCTTTACCAAAAGCCGTCTGCTTTTGGACTAGCCAACTCTTGATGGAATAGTCAACATCTTGGTGAGCTGATTACCAATTATGGTTTTTCCACGGCCTTTACCACAAGCCATAATCTTGCGGGCTAGCCAACTCATTCGCTTTATGGGATATGGGGAGTTGAGGAACCATACAATTTTGGGCAAATTGCAAGCCATCAACGGATTTGAGAAATCTTTACCGAGAGCCGTTTGCTCTTGGATTAGCCAATCCTTATGTGGGTTAGACATGGTGGACTGATAACCATTATTTGCATTTCTAAGTGTGAAAAAACTTTAAATTTTGATCAAATGGGGGTTCTTGATGGAACATGTGTTTTGAATTCGTGAGAACTCTCCCCCACACTTAGAACTGAATATTGCCCTCAATATTCAAAGTACTTGGTGTCCCACCAAGACTTAGAACGTAAGAAGGAAATACTATTAACCTTTTGTTTTAGTCTATTTACGTACAAACGCACTTTTTTTATTTTTTTTAAATATATACATATATACAACATGTGGTTCATCTCCCCTACACTAAGGTGGTAGAAAGGGGAAAGAAGACAGAAATATGGGTGAAAACCCATATTGCTACTGTTTTTGATTACCGAGTCGCTAGCTTGACTCGACCTCGAATTGAATTGTCCATGAGGAAGCTACTGTTTTTGTTTACCGAGTCGCTAGCTTGACTTGACCCCGAATTAAATTGTCCTTGGAGAAGCTACTGTTTTTGATTACCGAGTCGCTAGCTTGACTCGACCTCGAATTGAATTGTCCATGAGGAAGCTACTGTTTTTGTTTACCGAGTCGCTAGCTTGACTTGACCCCGAATTAAATTGTCCTTGGGGAAGCTACTATTTTTGATTACCGAGTCGCTAGCTTGACTCGACCCCGAATTTATTGGTCCATGGGGAAAGTTTGGAGATCCGGGACAACCATTGGTTGTATGTCCCCTCCAAAATAGTGTTTTAACCGATGACCATTTACTTTGAAATTGGGACCGTCGGGTTGCAATAACTCAACAGTTCCATATGGGTATACTTTTGCCTATAGTAAATTGTCCAGACCAACGGGTTTTTAGTTTACCCGAGAAAATTTTTAATCTTGAATTGAAAAGAAGAACTCTGTCACCAACGTTGAAAACGCGGTTCTTAATTTTAGAGTCATGTATCTTTTTAGTCTTTTCTTTATAGATTAAAGAATTTTTGTAAGGTTGATCACGTAATTCATTTAGTTCGTTTAGTTGAACTTTACGGTGATCACTCGCTGTCTGAAGCTCGAAATTTGCATGTTTTAAGGCCCAATAGGTCTTATGTTCTAATTCGATCGGAAGATGACATGCTTTTCCGTACACTAGCTTATATGGAGTACACCCGATGGGTGTTTTGTAAGCAGTGCGAAAAGCCCATAATGCATCATCCAGCTTATCCGACCAAGAGGCACGGTTTTCACCAACCTTCCTCTCAAGAATTCTCTTAATACCCCAATTTGAGACCTCCACCTGCCCACTTGTTTGGGGGTGATATGCTGTCGAAAGACGGTGAGTTACACCATATTTCAGCATCACTCTTGCAAATTGTTCATTGCAGAAGTGTGTGCCACGATCACTGATAATGGCACGAGAAGTTCCGAATCTGGCAAAGAGAGACTTCAGAAATTTAACGACTACTCCATCATTGGTGGGTAAAGCTTTTGCTTCAACCCATTTTGACAGATAGTCGACAGCCACGAGTATGTATTTATTCCCTCGTGAAGACGGGAATGGCCCCATAAAATCAACGCCCCACATATCAAATATTTCACAGACTTGGATGGCGTTTTGCGGCATCTCATTCTTTTTGGAAATATTCCCGTGACGCTGGTAAGCCTCACAAGTTTTGATAAGTTCATGGGCGTCTTTATAGAACGTGGGCCAAAAGAATCCTGAATCAAACACCTTTTTGGCGGTGTAGTTTGGGTTATGATGTCCCCCCGTGGGTCCATCATGACAAGCTTTAAGAATTTCCATGGCTTCTTGGCCATGGACACACCGTCGGATGACTTGATCCGCACATATTTTGAACAAGTAGGGGTCGTCCCAGAAGTAATGTTTTACATCTTTAAAGAATTTTCTTTTCTGTTGGGACGACATCCCTTTCACAACGAAATTTCCCGCATGGTAATTTGCAAAGTCGGCAAACCATGGGGTAGTGGCATCATCCCGGGTAGAGATTAGATTTAGAGTCTCCAGAGGAAAAGTTTCATTAATTTATTTTCTCTCGAGAATATCCTGATGAGGATTTTCTAACCGGGACAAGTGATCAGCTGCAAGGTTCTCTGCTCCTTTTTTATCTCTTATGAGTATATCGAATTCCTGAAGGAGCAGGACCCAACGGAGCAGTCTTGGCTTTGCGTCCTGTTTAGTGAACAGGTATTTCAAAGCCGAATGGTCCGTATACACCACGCTTTTGGTTAAGATTAAGTAAGACCGAAATTTTTCAAAGGCATATACCACAGCTAATAATTCTTTTTCTGTGGTGGTATAGTGTGTTTGAGCTTCATTCATGGTCTTACTTGCGTAGTGTATTGGCTGGAAATGTTTGGTTTTGCGTTGCCCCAGAACTGCACCAATGGCGAAGTCGCTAGCATCGCACATAAGTTCGAAGGGTAAGTCCCAGTCGGGGGCAACAAGGATTGGTGCCTCGGTAAGCCTTTTCTTTAAAGTAGAAAAAGCTTCGATGCACTCGGGGGAAAAGATGAAAGGAGCATCCTTTTCAAGAAGATGAGTCATGGGCCGGGCTATTTTGGAAAAATCCTGTATGAATCTCCGATAGAACCCGGCATGGTCGAGGAAACTCCTTATTCCTTTAACAGTGGTGGGATGAGGCAGTTTAGCAATAACATCAATTTTGGCCTTATCGACCTCAATCCCACTTTTTGAAATTTTCTGGCCGAGGACAATGCCCTCCTTAACCATAAAATGGCTCTTCTCCCAGTTTAGACAAAGATTAGTGTTTTCACAACGTTGAAGCATTTTTTCTAAATGGGAGAGGCATGAGTCGAAAGAATTCCCGATAACTGAGAAGTCATCCATGAATACCTCCATGGTTTTCTCGATCATGTCATGGAAAATAGCCATCATGCACCTCTGGAAAGTGCCCGGAGCATTGCATAACGCAAAAGGCATGCGACGATAGGCAAATGTTCCGTAAGGGCATGTGAAGGTAGTCTTCTCTTGATCCTATGGATCAATGGGAATCTGGAAGTAACCCGAGAAGCCGTCGAGGAAGCAATAATACTCATTCCCCGCTATTCTTTTGAGCATTTGATCCATAAAAGGCAGAGGAAAATGGTCTTTGCGGGTGGCTTCGTTAATCTTTCTGTAATCGATACATACTCGCCACCCTGTAACCAAACGAGTTGGTATCAACTCGTTATCCTCATTAGTGACAACCGTGATGCCACCCTTTTTTGGAACACAATGTATTGGGCTAACCCAAGGACTGTCTGATATAGGGTAAATCAATCTCGCATCGAGAAGTTTGATAACTTCTTCCTTAATAACTTCGTGGATTTTTGGATTTACCCTTCTTTGATGCTGCACGGCAGGTTTAAAGTCCTCTTCCATTAGGATTTTGTGTGTACAAAAATCCGGGTTAACACCCTTTATGTCTGAGAGCTTCCAAGCAATTGCTTGCTTGTGGGACTTTAAAACCTTAAGCAGCGCGGTTTTCTCCTCATCCTTTAAGTCTTTCGCAATAATGACTGATAACTTATCGTTACCTTCCAAGAATGCATATTCTAGATGAGGAGGCAGGTCCTTAAGTTTGACCTCGGGGAAATCATCATTTTTCTCAACATATTTGACTTCCACCTTATGAAGTTGTGGAGGTAGAACAGGAATGGGAGAAGGATCTTTGTTTAATAACTTCTCAAGGAGAAGTATATCCCTCTCTGGGTCAATCTCTTGGTTATCAATTCCTTCGGGAACTGAATCACTTTTGAGAAAGGCCTCTAATTCCTCAAGGACGAAATCACTTCCCTCAAACAGAGTGAGGGAAGGAGAAGAATTAGCGATTATGGGGTGAGAAGAGGTAGTGGGATTGCCACTTGGAGAATTATCAGCGAATACAAGGATTTCCTGAGCATACTCCTCGGATGCAATGTCAATGACATCAATTCAGTTGACCGATTCAGCATCATAATTCGAGGAGTATCTCGAGGTTTGATCAAGGTTGAACGTTATCGCTTCAGTGCCAACTCGTAACGTGATTTCCTCATCGAAAACATCGATTAATGCACGACCCGTCCTTAAGAATCCCCTCCCAAGAATGAGAGGAACTCTTGGATCTGCATCGAAATCAACAACGACAAAGTCTGCCGGAAAATGGAATTTTCCCACTCTTACAAATACGTCCTCGGCAATACCAAAGGGACGTGAAATTGAACGGTCTGCAAGCTCGAGAGTCATGCATGTGGGACTAAGTACCTGAAGAGAGAGCTTTTCTCAAACTGAGTGGGGCATTAAGTTGATGCTTGCACCAAGATCGGCCAAGGCAAAACACTCAACCATCCGCGGAAAAATACACAGTATTAGGAATCTCCCGGGGTCTCCTAGCTTCTCGGGAATCTGTTTCAACAGAACTGCAGAGCAGTTTTCATTGAGTGGAGTTCGTGCCATCTCAAACAGTTTTTCTTTATTGCTCAACAGGTTTTTGATTGTCGATGCGAATTTGGGCATTAAAAGAAGAGCATCCACGAAAGTAATATCGAAGTGTTGTTCTTGAAAAATCTGAAAGAATTTTTCCATCTGATGATTAGCTTTTTCACGGAGCTTCTGGTCTTGCAATCGTGAGGGATATGGAATTGTTGGTTTTGGGTTGGCTTTTTGATTTTCAACAGGACCTTTGGTAGTTTCAAACACGACTCTTTTAGAGGGAGTCGGGACCGGGATAACTGGAGGTGGGATGTCATTGGTACCTCCGTTATTAGTAGGAAGTACCGTATCCGTAGTATCCTCAGTTTCACATTCCTCTACCGGGATAGGAGAAGAGGTAGACGAAGCTGTGGGTCCTTTGTAAGAAACTCCACTTCTTGTGGTGATCGCCTTTACATCGCCCCTCGAATTAGCGATCGTGTTGCTAGGTAAAGTAGTACCTGAGCCCGAGGGTCGATCATTTAAAGACTTCTTCAAATCGGATATTTGACTAACCAGCATTTTGTTCAGTTCATCTTGGGATTTCATAAACTGTTTTAATAACTCATCAGATGATGGTCCAGTTGGAACAATGGCTTGATTTTGGTTCGGAAAATTTTGAGCCCGATTGTTCTGGAAATTCCCATGTTGCTGGTTGTTATTACCCTGGAAGTGGTTTTGTTGTTGAAAATTACCCTGTGGGTAATTGTTCTGACCTTGATTTCGGTTATAATTCCCTTGGTTCTGATTTTGATGAACCTGGTTTTGACCAGGGTTGAAATTCCCTTGGTTGTTAAAACCTTGGTTCATTCGGTTCTGGTTCTGATTTTGGTTAAAGTTCTGGTTTCTGTTTTGACCATTTTGGTTCTGGGACTGATTAAACCCTGGTGGTCCAATGTAGTTATTAGATCGGTAGCTCAAAAGGTTTCGATCCCCTTGCGGTTGGTAAGAATTACCTCCCGTATTATAGGAACCTTGAGCTGCATACACGTTTTCACGAGCCGAGCCACCGGAGGCTGGGCACTCTGTGTAGGAATGTGGACCACCGCAAGTTTCACAACTTGGGTTAACAACTTTGACCTGATTATGATTTGTCTGATGGATACGCAAAACTGCTGTAGACAAATCATCCAGCTTTTTAGCTAGGATGGATATTTCATTGCTTGCCGGAGTGACAGACTTAAATGAGTCGTTCCTCTCAGCAGAGGAGTCCCAAAAATTATGATGGGCAGTCATGTTTTCGATTAAGTCATAGCACTCTTCAGGGGTCCTTTTCATAAAGGTGCCCCCAACAGCAGCATTGATGGTGTCATGATGACGGAGTGTCAAACCATTATAAAAGGTATCAATAATGGTGACAAGAAGCATGTTATGATTGGGACACCGATCAGTAGCAAGTTTATAGCGTTCCCATGCCTCAAATAAGGACTCTTTGGGAAGCTGTCTGAAGTTGCTGATATCATTCCTCAGCTTTGTGACCATAGATGGTGGAAAGTATTTGGCCAGAAATTTAGTGATCATCTCATCAAAAGTGTGGATCGAATTTTTCGAAAGTCGATCGAACCAGGAAGTCACATGATGAGTGAGTGAATAAGGAAAAAGGTACAAACGTAGGCCGTCGTCGGTGACGCCATTTTGTTTCATGCTCTGGGTGACGGTTAAAAATTTATCAAGATGCTTGTTAGCATCGTCACCCGGCAATCCGTGGAACTGGCACGAATTCTGGATCTGTTATATCATGTGGTGTTTTAATCCAAAGTCCGTGGCTCCAATAGTGAGTGGTGCAATGGGTCCACCCCTCCCTTGCATGGTAGGTTGACACAGTTCCTCCATTGTTCGGGTGTCAGGAACTGGTTCCTCCTTGGGAGGGAATGGGGGTTCGTCGTTCATTTTTGATGGTTGCTTTTCTTCAACAGTACGTAACTTAGTTACGTTTTTTCCTTTATTACGCTTTGTTTGCGAACGAGTGCGCATGCACTAAAAACGGTATCAATCAAAACAAGACAGAGGCAAAACGACAGTGAACTTAAATCCAATAATCACAAATGAACAGCTCCTTTAAAAAAGGTACACTATTCACAAGGATACAATGGTAAGTTTTAAATCTTAAGTTTGGGAACTTATTATGTTCACACCCCCAGTTGGTAGGTGTTCTGCCTTGGTTTTCGGTGGTAAACTTTTATGTAATTATATTCACAGTAAAATGTTTTTGGCTTTTCGTGTATGGGTGAAAAACTTTAGACAATATTTTTGAAACTAATTCGTTAACCGAAATTGTTCCTTTAAGATTACTAGCAGGCTGGCGGGAGGAAATAAATGGATCCCTCTTAAGTTCGCAATTTAATGTCAGAACGTACCTTAAACCAACTGTATAGGTTGTAATCTTAAAGATAACGAAGTAATTTAACTTCACAGTTTGTTTTGTTGTTTATGATTTGTTTGGTGTTTTTAACACTTCAGGAGAAATGTTAATGAACTTTTTCAGATATGATTTTGATTTTCACAAAGTTTACAAAGTGGTGATATTTGCACAGGAGGGGTTTTGAAAACCACTAAACCTAAACCATTTTGAAATACGCAACAACCTCCCCGGCAGCGGCGCCAAATTTTGACTCCTCCTAAACCAACCAGTCAACCGGGTGCAGTTGATAGGCCCACCTACGAGAAAAGTGCAAGTGTTTTATAATCCGTGGAAGTACAGGGAAATCCCCGGGTCGTTAAGTCCCAACGAGATTAAAATTGTATTTTGAACGATTAAGGGAATGAGTGGTACAGAGGACAGTAACCAAAATGATTGAGGAATGATTATACTACTGATTGCTTGGATAATATGAAATGATAAAAACAATAACAGAAATACAGATATAATCACAAAAGCACAAATTAGAAAATCAGATAACAGACAGAGAAAAGTGTGTTTTAACAAATTACAAACTACAGGGGGTACAAGTGAACTTTTTAAAACTTAAAATTAAAAGAAAATTTCATATTAAAATGAAATTATAAAAGTGATTATTTTAATATTTAAATATTACTTAATTAATTAAAACTATTTAAAATTTAATTTAAACCTAAGTTAAATTAACTAAAAATTATAAGGATTATAAATTTAAACTAAAAACTTGCAAAAATAATTTCTAAACCTTAAAAAGAACTTGAAGAAGTATAAAAAATAAAAATAAATATTTTTGTCTTTTTATGAGTTTTCTATTAATTAAAAACTAATTATATTATTTAAACTAATTAAAATATTTTAAATTACTAATAATACTAAAATGACTTATAAAATTATGGAAAAATTTATAAAACTAATTAACCATCACAGGAATCCTAAGAAATTATAAAAAGTTACTAAAAATTATATTTAGGCTATTTGACTAATTAATTACCTTTTAATTAATTTAAATATAGTTTAATTAAATTAAATAAGAAAATTGGAAAATGAACAGTGGAAATTATAAATCCATTTTCTAAAAGTCTTAACTAATTTATAAAACCTAGGAAAAATATAAAATTCTACTGTTGTTAATTAAAATTAAAGAAAACTATTTAATTACTAATATTCCTTATTTAATTAATTAAACTACTTTTAATTCTAATAATTAGTAAACTGTTTAGGAAAAATCTAAGAAAATTATTTTAAATACTTAAAGGTAATAGGAAATTAAGAAAATTATAAAAATGGAAAAGTACTTATTAATAAGCTGAAAGGAAAATTAATTAGATAATTTCTATTAAATAGAAGCTATCACTATAATTAAGTTTGGCTTTTTCTAGTTTTTCTTTTATAGAACTATTAAAACACTTAAATTATGAAACTTTTACAAATACAACTAATTTGGAAACCAAGAATAAGCACTGTGAGTGCTTATTTGCCTTGACAGTTGACTAAGTTTGACTAAACCAAGAATTGAGCTCAAATGGACTTATGTGGGGTCCACAAGGGATGATTCAGATTCACTTGAGTTAAGTAAACATGTATAAGCCAAAATAAACACTTGGGGTCCACTGGATAAGCCAATAAGCCACAATAAGCCCTTGCTTATTATGAACTGAGATAGAAAATGGGACAAAGATCAAGGCTGATTTCAGGTGGGGTCCACTGGTCCTATGGTCAAATGGTTGGTCAACTCTTGAAGCCTGGTAGGAGGGGGTTGAGAGAACCTAAGTTTGAGTTGTGGGACCCACTGTGGAGGCCTACAACAACCACCAAAGGTGGTGGAGTTGTAGTGGGATGCTGATGCAGGGGAGGTGTTCCTCCCTGCAGTTGTGGTTGGTTACCTGTGGGGCCCACTAGAAAATTCACAAAATTGAAGAGAGTGTGGAATTTCAAAGATGAGGTGGTAGGCTTCAACTCCTAAAAAGATCAAGGTCTGAAACCTCCCACGAAATTCACAATAAATCCTTGAAATATTGAGATTTTCTGCTTATATGAAATTTGACTTTTTAACTTAAGTACTTATTTTGACTAAGTTGAGATTCTAATGGTCCTAATTGACTTACTATGTTATAATAAGCTGATATGAACCTAAATTAAGCTACCACAACAACTAATGAACTAACAATGGTGATTATGATTCCAAAATCCTTAACAGTTAACACCTAATGATCTAATTAAGTGAGTTTTGACTTTTTACCTAATGGGACTTGAATATTTTTGTTGTTCTGAGCTAATATTACCCTAGATGACTTGTATAAAACAGAAACAACAACAATAAAGCACTAGAACACCTAGGATTATCTTGATCCAAACACACCTTATACCTAGACTGTTTTATGATTTAAGAGGTAAATGGCTTTAAGAGCATATGCAACTGATTCAGATCAACTTATTATAGTGTATTAAGCTAAAATGAGCACTGAAACATAGAACTTAACAACAATTAACCAAGGTTAACAAATATACTAATTTGACAGTAAAAATGGAATTCAAAGAAACTATAATTTCTAAAGAACAAGCTATGTATTTTAAGCAATAATACTACTAAATACCACTAAGTAACCACAGAAAAGCTGAATAAGCAGTAATTAAGCAAAGCTACAGTAAGATTTAGGAAATGAGTTTTTTAGAACTTACAAGAAGCATTCCTGCTCAAACCATGAACCAAGAACAAACCTAATTCCTCCCTGAGGATCTAAACCCAACTCCAAAGCTTTCTTGTGCTTCCAAATCAAATCTAAATCCCAGAAATCAAAACCAAATCCCACAGTTGACTTTTGTTGACCGATTTTATATTTGTGGAATTTTTTAGCTTATACTTATTTGTAAGTTACTAAAAGCTTTATTGAGCTTATTAGGAGCTTATATGAGCTTATTGATCCTTATCATCCACTACAAAGAATATTAGACATTATTGAGATTTTTGATACAAAATAAAACTTTCATAAACTAAGACAGAGATGCAAACTTGAAATTTATTATCTGAAAAGCTTAATAGTACACTGAGAATGATAACTTGAAACTTTGAAAGCTTAAATTACACTTGAACTTTTAAAAGAAACTAATTCGACATACAAGAAATAAAATTATACTATATATCACTCCACATTGCTTCTCTTGATCTTTATAGATGAGAATGAGCTTCCAGGTGTCCTCAAGGACTTTTCCCACTTCATCTAAGCCTTTGATTTTGTCCAATTGATCTCCACCGTTTAAACTGATTTTGGCACCAAAAAGTCTCCACGTTTACTTGGGGCCAAAGTTCTGTAATTAAAGATTTTTGGTAGGTTGTTGAGGTGTCAGGGGACAAATGAGATAGTTTAGAGGCCAAGTTGGGGCTGTATGATGAAAACAGAGGCTTAGCTATGGCTTTTTAGAAAATTTGTGGGAAAAGCATTTAATGTGGTGTGGGATAGGTGTGTGGTGGAAAGATTGTGAGAGAAGAGAAGGGGATGAGGTGGATAGGTGGTGAGGTGGTGGAAAACCACCATGGTTTCTGGTTTACAGTGGTGAGGGAGGAGATGAACAGTGGTTTGGGTGGTTTGGCGGTATTGGTGAGGTCAAACGGGTCAAACCCCGTTTTTATTAATTAGGGGAGTGGGCCGAGCTTATTTTGGGCCTAGGGGTGTAAAAGGGTAATGGGTGGGCTTGGTATGTTGGGTTTGGATTGGTTTTTGGTTTATAATAAAACTAAGGGTCCGGTTGGTTTATGGTTTACAAAAGGACCAAATTTGTAATTTGGTGAAAATTGATGGTTGAATTTGTCACTTTTCCAAATTACTTCCAAGGACTAAACCTGCATTTAAACCATAACATAAGGACAAAAGATGTAATTTTTCCATTTTTAAAACCCATGGACCTTTTCTGCCAATTCCTCAAACTCCAAGGACCATTTTTAGCCCTATGTTTGTCTACGACTGATCAAGATACATTGTTTTTCATTCTTGCTTGAGTTTCCTCCATTTTGAAACTTGTAGTAGATGCGGTATTGGATCGAGTTGTAGTGTTGGTTTGGTCCTGGTTGGATCAATGAAGATCGGTGTAGTTGGTGGATCTATTGTGTGGATTGGCGCGTGTCTATTCTACCATGGTTTCGGCTGCATCGTTGAAGGTCATGAACTTCTATGACGACATGGGAAGATTCAAGTTTTTACTTGATGTTTTTATTTGTAAATCTTATGGTCGTTGTAGTTTTCTGTTCATGTATTCGTTATAAGAATGGTTTGTCATTCTTATATTAGAGTATTTGGCGGTCAGTTGCACATGTTGTGCATGTTTGTTTTAAGAATGGTATGTCATTCTTAGATAGGTGTCTTGTAAGTGTCCTAAGGGACTGGGGGCGAGGGAAATCACTCTCGTCATTTTGTACTTCAACGTTTTTTTGGATAATAAATTTTACCAGGGTGTATTAACCCTTTTACCCAAAAAAAAAAGATGTAATTTCCCAAAATGTTATCAAAAGGACCAATTATGCCATTTAAGAATAGTTCAAGGTTTATTTTTCATATTTTTCCATTTTCAAAACCTTAAGGACTATATTTGACATTTTTGAAACTTGAGAGACTAAAGTTGTCATTTTGCAATTTTTAACTTTAAAGGACTATACTTGACAACTTATGAATCCCTAAGGACCTTTGATGATATTTTTCATGTTTTGATTTACCAGGGACTAGTTTTGACAACTTTTGAAACTTGAGGGACTGAAACTACCAATTACGCAAACTTTGTACGTTTTTTATCTGTTTTTAATTATTTTGCATTTGAAACATATAAAACACACTTCTAAGATATTTTCAATATTTTGATGCATATTTGAGTGTTTTTGGATGTTTTGGCAGTTCAGATTGGTATAAAATGATGAGTATTTAGACACTCATCAGTGTTTTTGGAGGGAGGTGGAGGCAAGGTCAAACGTTTGTTTGACTGGTATGTTTATTATTCTGGAAGTGGGGGTGGGTTGGCAAACAACTTGGGCCAAGGGTGTTGGATATTGGGCTTTGGGTGGGTTTTGTTTGTTATTTTCAAGCTTTAGAAATCACAAGGACCATAAATGCACAAACTGAAAATTCAGGGGCTGAATATGTAAACTTCCAAAAGTTGTTCAAATGATGAAACATGCCAAGTCTTCATAGTCCAAGGTCATCAAATCTAATTTTTCACTTTTGGTCCTTCAAGGACTAAAATTGCCAAATGTTGAAACTTGAGGGACTAAAATGTAATTTCTTCAAAATTTTCACCAAAGGATCAAAATTGACAACATGTGACTTTCCAGGGACCAATGTTGACTTTTTCTTCCAAAATTTTTCACCAGGGACCAAATCTGCCAATATCTGAAACTCCAGGGATTAAACTTGTAAATTCTCAAAACTTTTGCAATTTTTCACAAAAGGACTAAATATGATAACTTATGATTTAAAAAGGACCTTTGGTGATTTTTCTTTTAATATATTTTACCATGGACTAATTTTGTCAATTTGTGAAAGTTGGGGGACAGAAACTGCCAATTATGCAAACTTTGTTCATTTTTCTTCTGTTTTTACTCATTTTGCATCTGAAACATATAAAACACAATTTCTGGAATATTTTCAGTATTTTGATGCCTTTTTGAGTGTTTTTAAATGATTTTGCAGTTCAAATTGACAAAAAATGATGAGTGTTTGAGCACTCATCATAGGTTGACACAACTCCTCCATCGTTCGGAGATCGTGAGTTGTTTCATCCTTGGGAGGGTTAGGTGGGGATGGTGGGGGCCCGTCGTCCATTTTTATGATTGGTTCTTCAATAACTATACGTAACTCAGTTACGTTTCTTTGACGATTACACTTTGTTTGTGAACGAGTGTGCATGCACTAAAAACAAAATCAAGTAAAACAAGACCGAGGAAAAACAACAGAGAACTTAAACCAATAATCACAATATGAATGACTTCTTTGAAAAAGGTACACCAATTCACAAGGATACAAAGACAAGTTTTAATCTTTAGTTTGAGAACTTATTAATGGTCATACCCCCAGTTGGTAGGTGTTCTGTCGAATGTTTCTCGATAATGTCTTTTATGTATTTATTAACAAGAAAACAAAAATGTTTTTGGCTTTTTGTGGGTGAGTGTGAAAAAACTTTTGGAAATTATTTTTGGATCGATTTGTTAACCGAAATCGTTTCCTTTAAGATTACTCGCAGGGTGGCGGAAGAGAAGAATGGATCTCTTTTCAGTTCGCAATTTAATGTTATAACTTACCTTTACGGCTTTACCACCTGTATAGGTTGTAATCTTAAAGAATACGAAGTAATTTAACTTCACGATTTATTTTGTTGTTTCTAATTTTTTTTTTTTTTTTTTTTTTTTTTTTTTTTGTTAACACTTTAGGAAAAGTGTTAATGACTTTTTTTGATATGATTTTAATATTTACAAAAATTTACAAAGTGGTGAAATTAGTACAAGGAAGGTTTTGAAAATCACTAAACTGCTAAACGTTTTTAAAACAAGCAAAAACCTCCCCGGCAGCGGCGCCAAAATTTGACTCCTCCCAAACCAACCTAACAGGTTTAACCAGGAATGGTCAACAGGTCAAGTTGTAAGGCAGAGAGTGATCAATTTATTATCCGGTGTAAGCACAGTGTGTTCCCGGGTCGTTATGTCCTGACGAGGTTGAAATTGTATTTTTGGATACGTTTGAGGGATTCAGTGATTGGGAAAGTAACCAGATAATAATTTTGGATTTGATTACACTAATGGAAATGATATAAATTCAGCTAAATGAACAGTATTAACAATTACAAGAATTCAGATACGAAATTAAACCTAAAACATAAATTCCAAAAAATAAAAGTACTTGCGAACAGAGAAAAAGGTAAGATTTAAGCAGAAATATACTAGAGGGGTGAAAATGACTTTTTACAAACTTAATATTAAAAGAAAATTTTATGAAAAAGAAAATAATTTTTTTGATTATTTTATTATTTAATATTAATTAAAAACTATTTAATAATTAATTAAAACTAATTTAAATTAAGAAAAACACTAAAATGACTTATAAAATTATGAAAATTTTAAAAAAAAACTAATTAACCATTACAGGAATCCTAAAAAATTATGAAAAGTTTATAAAAATTATAATTAAGCTAATGTAATAATTATTTACTTATTTATTATTTAAAACCTATTTAAACTAATATAATTATAAAAAATACTAAATTAACAGTGAAAATTATGAAAATTTTTCTAAAAATACTTTATGAATTATAAAATCAAGAAAAAATATAAAAAGGTACTATTGCTTATAAATAAGCAGAAAGGAAATTTATTTTTAGCTTTTTAATTAAAACTAAATAAACTAAAATTATTATAAATACTAATCTACTCGGAAAATTATGAAATTTTTTCTAAAACTATTTTAATATATTAGAAACTTAAGAAAAATATAAAGTTGAAAATTGTTTTTTGAAAAAGCAGAAAAATAAGCCAAATGGCTTAAATAGAAGCTATCACTTATTTTATATTTTTGATTTTCTGTTTTTCTTTTGCACAACTATTTTAATACTGAAAATAAGCTATTTTGTGAAACCAACTTTTTTAGAAATCAGAAATAAGCACTATGCAGGCTTATGAGCTTAACAGGTACCTTATTAAGGATTTTTTATGGATTTTAAGTGAAATAAGCTACTAACAAGCTACCACAGACAAATTAAGCTATAACCAACTAAGATACATTCTAAATAAGCTAAAACCACTGAATAAGCACACTGATTAAGAAGATAAGGCAAAATAAGCAAAACCAAAACTACTCAGACTAAATAGGCCAAAATGGGCTAAATGCAGGCCAAGAAGCAAGGGTCCAAATGCAACCCTAAGTCCAAAATAAGCCCTGATGTGTTGAGATGGCTTATTAGGCTTTCCAAAAAGCAAATGATCACCCAGTGGGGTCCACTAATAAGCCATGGGTGGTCTTGTGAAGTTGGGTGGTTTGCACTGAGTGCTCAGGGTGTTGGTTTGGTCTGGGTGAGTAGTAGGCTCAAATAAGCTAAGGCAAGGGCTAGAAACCCCAAAATAAGCACTATTCTAGGAAGCTAGCTTGTTCAGGTTTCTAAAAGGCCAAGGAACAATTGGTGGGGCCCAGTAATGAAGGCTATGGAGGCTTATGAAAACTGGGTGGTGGACATGGTGCAGGGGAGGTAAGTGAACACACGAGCAACTTAAGATAGCTTATTTATGAGCAAATGAATTCGAAAATGAGATTTTCCTTTTGAAACAGATTAATAAGCTACCAAATAACTCAAAACAACAAGATTTATCTATCTCCAATCTTTTTTGAATACTATGCATGACCAAAAAAATGTATCCATTTTGACAGATAACAACTTTTGACTTTTTGAGATTCAACACAGGAAACCAAGGATAAGCACTAATAAGCAGTTGCATAGTAAAATAAGAGAATTAAACTAAATGCTTACAATTTGCAATCCAAGATAGAACCATGAACCAGGACCAAAGAATACACCTATAGGCTTTCCACAAAGCCACTAACCCACTGCCATCCTTAATTAATAGTGCTCCATGCTTTCTTCATCTTCCTTGTTGATTTTTTTTTTTTTTTTTTTTTTTTTTTTTTTTTTTTTTTTTTGCTATTTTTCTTGATTTTTTTTAGTATTTTTATTTTTCTAAGTGACACTGGTTTTTAGTACTTCTAATAGCTCACAAAAGCTATGTTATGAGCTTAAATGAGCCTATGGATCCCTAACAACATCTTTCTACAACATTAAGGGTGATATGAGATTTTGAGGTAAAATAAGCATAAACTGAATTCAGAAGGTAAAACTGAAATTGATTGTTGAAATGAGTTCGAAATACACAAAAAAACACTTAGTACATTAATTGTAAACTGAAAATTACACTGGAACACTAAAAATTAAGCTATTCGACATATATTTAGCTAAAGTAAACTACATTGCTCTCTCTTCTGCTTCTTCTTCCTTTTATAAAGAACATTAGGGTTTGTCTCACTCCTCTGCACAAATCCCAGTTCTTTTCTAGCCATTGGATTGGCTAGAATTGATCCTAGCCCTCCAACTTGTTTTTGCGGGAAAATATGTTTGGCCAAATTGGGTCTGCTTAATTGCAACTGAGGGGGGTGAATTAAATGTGGAGGTGATGGTAAGTGTATAGTGGATTGGGCGGTGGGATGTGATAGAGCTAGTGGGGGTAGTGGATTGGACTGGTGCAAGGTCAAGTGGGGAAGAAGGAGGGAAGGGGTCAGGGTTTGACTTTTGTTACCCCTGTGTTTTATTAAAATGGGGATTGGGCTGGTGTATTGGGCCTGTGGAGTGGATCAGGCCTGGGTGTGTTTGGATTAGGTGGATTTGGACTTTGGATTTACAATAACAATATAGGTCCATTTGGCGTTGTAATTTCACAAGGACCATTTATGTAATTCCTGTTTTCTCAAGGACAGGAAATGCAATTTTTCCAAAGTTCACACAAGGGTGAGACTTGCCAAATGTGAGTATCCAAGGACCATTTTTTCAATTTCCCACTTTTGAATGTCGGGGACCATTTTTGCCAAACTTGAAACTTGAGGGACCAATCTTGTATTTGCTTCAAATCTTTAATCCAAGGATGAATTTTTGCTACTTTGTGATTTTCCAGGGTCCTTTGATGTTTAATTTCCAAATTTGAACTTTCAGGGACTAATTCTGCTAAAACTTCAAAGTTTAGGGACTAAACTTGTAGTTTCTTCAAACTTTTCACCCAAGAACTAAAATTGACAAAATGTGAATTCCCAAGGACTTTTGTTGACTTTTCATCCAAATCCAATGCTTAGAGGCCATTTCTGTCAATTTCCAAACTTGAGGGACCATTTTTGCCAACTTTGCAAACTTTTGCACCAAGGACTATTTTTGGAATTTTGTGATTCCCCAAGGTGTGTTTTGACAATCTAAGCTCAAAACGTGGCAATTTGCTTCCCCCGGCTCTAGCTTTTGACACGTTTTCCAAACTCGTGCTCGTTTTTGTCCTTTTTGGCCTGATTTTTGCCAATTTCTGAAATATCCATTCCTACATGATCACAAAGACAAAAACACAATATCTTTGGTATTTATGGTTAGTTTGTGTCTGTTTTGGTCTTAATTTGGCCAGAAAAAGGTGTGTGAATAAGCACACACAAATACTTTCTGTTTGAGGGCACGATGTGGTGCATCAACTAAGTTGATGTGGCATATCTAGATAACTTCACGTGGGGTCCAATATTATTATATTATGGAATATTCATACACCGTCTTCTGATGCGGCGTAACTTGAATCTCTATGCGGCGCATGTCCTTCAGTATCTTGGATAATCTTTGGTAAAGTCTTGAGAATGATACGCCGTATGTTAGGAATGTCATGCGGCATATCTGGAGTAGATAAGCCATATCTTCTTCATTAACCAATGTTTCATATGCAGCGCATGAGATAATTACATGCGGCGCATTCTTCAA
This sequence comes from Artemisia argyi, assembly GCA_030686995.1. NCBI lineage: Eukaryota > Viridiplantae > Streptophyta > Magnoliopsida > Asterales > Asteraceae > Artemisia > Artemisia argyi. The sequence continues at coordinate 91,752,598 of CM060707.1, read as the reverse complement.
AGTCACGCAATAGTCTTCGAATTCATCTAAGTATGATCATACGTCATATTTGTCTGGAATGATACGACGTATCTCCTTTAATTCAGTAGACTTTTCCAACTTGATTCATTTAGCTCTATTTTATGTCTGAAATCGCTAACTTTCTCGAAACGCTTGTTTATAACTGAGAATTACAAAAGTAAATGATTAAGTATCAATTCTCACAAATAATATTATAAAACAAGTCAAATACACAGGACAAATGATGAAAATAATATGTACTTATTTGATATCATCTGTTAGTTTATGAATAAGGTGATCCATTTGCATGTATGTGATACCTCTCTATTTATAGGGAGGTATCTAGCATTTTTGATAACCCTATGCGGATAATCAATGGTGTGGATAGGCCACACATTGATCTGATAGGCAAACAAGGATGCCAGGTAGCATTCCTTCTTTGGACTAGTACGGTTCGAACATAACACGCATGCTCCTTGTTTTGGTCATGTGTCTCCTACTGTCAAGTGTCAGGTGCGCGACCTAAGTGGTCTTCCCAGGCCATTGCGGTGGGAATGCTCTTTATATTGGATTGAATTTATCCAAGTGTTGACAATGAGCCCAATTTTAACGTGTATTTAGTGGGCTTGACCACTAATATCCATTCGCTATCAGTAGTAGTGCAAGTTTGTTTTTATGGATTCGATATTAAAGAAAAAACTCACTTCAATTGTATTGTGTTAATAAAATATATATTAATTTTTTGGTTTTAAATAAATTAGAGATTTAAGGCACTTCTGAGTTTGACTGAATTCGGGTTAAACATGCTAAATTTCGATTTTAAGTAAAATATAAATTTAAAAAAAAATAAAGCTAAAAATAAAATTTAATATAAAATATGATTTTGCAATTTAATAATTATATTATTACTTTAAATAGTAATAAAAAATAAAACAGCCCTAAAACATATTAATGAAACAAACACAATGAAAAGGTAGTACATAAATCGTATGAGTTATACAATACATTGTTATTGCGATTGTTTTGTTATTGTGAGTGTTTTATGAGAGTATTTTGTTTTGGAAAAACATCACATCTTTCCGAACAGAATTGCATGTGATATTCTTTTTTAGCTCATCCACTTATTCATACACACCATATTCATATTATAACACCTAAGTGTAGAGTGCATGCTGGAAGGAAACGGGGAGGCATGCCATGTTAGCAGGATATGGGATAAACACTACACCTCATATTCTGGGAGAACACAAAAATTTACCCAAGCTGTAGTTAAGTCCCCTAATGTTTTAGGAGAGAGAAAAGTTAATTTGGAGAGTGAGGGTGTATTTTGTTGTTGTGTGTGAGTATGCGTATTTGAGGGTATTTTTAAATAATAAAAATTGGAAAAAGTTTGATGAAAGAGAACGAATATGCTGCAGTGGTTGAATGAAAGTTGAGGGGAAAATTAAAAGGAGATTTTTTTGATGATGTGAAGCTAATGTGATGAGGGAAAACCGTGCACCACGCATTCCACCCTAAGCATGTAATTGTTGAACTAGTTATGTACTTTTACTGATTCTAAAAAGAATGTGAAGTTATTTTTTAAGTTCTATAATGCATAAGGAAAGGAATCCAGTGAGAAAAAAACTTAATTAAGAAAAATAAGAGTTTCCCAGCCACACATTTTAAATATGAGAAATTTTTTTAACGAGAAACACATTTATTTTTATAAGAGCATCTAGAATGTGTGGTTGTAATTTCTTCTCACCTTCTTGTTTTAATTTTTCGTTCGATCCTAACTCTATTAAATTAAACTACTAAATGGACTAAGAAAATTTCAGTTTCTATGAAATGATTACTATTTAGCATCAAACGTGTTTTGTTATATTTACATTGCTTCGAATTCGTATGTTTCGATCTATGGGCGATCTAGCCGCCACCCTAAAATCTAATTTCCAGCCATAAACAACCTTTCAAATCCGGCCACCCTAGCTTTCTCTCTCAACTAGGGGCGATTTTCAGCCCCCCCCCCCCCCCACCCTAGCAAATCTGGCCAAAATTCTTCCTATTTGATTTGTTTTTTCTTTAATCTTTATTGTGATTATTGAATTAACAACAAAGAATCTGGTTTGTTAGGGTGGAGGGTTGGTTTTCTATCTTTTTTTTTCTTTACTCGTCCCTTTTTACATGTTCGAAACCCTAAACCTGCTCATAAACGACTTCAATGAATGACCTCTGGTCGATTCTCTATCTTATTATAGTGTCGATATTATAAACCTAATATTCTTCTTGACGATTTAAATTATTCCCTGGATCATCTAAGGTTTATTTTGATCGATTTTCTTTCGATTTATAAGGGTTTCCTGTTTCGATTATCAACCCTTTATATGAAGTCTGGTGAATTTTTTATTAGGGTTTTTAATCGCTGAGGGGTTTCTTGGATCGCACCACTTTTTATTGATTATCTTAAGTCGGTTTTCTAATCGATTTACATATAAACGGTCGATCTTTGGTTCTGCGCTTAATGACTAAAAACCTTTTGTAGGTTTTATGTTTTATCGTTGGTGGATATAACCCTCGTTAGGTTTTTGTTTATGCACGTTGCCCCTATTAGGGTTTGCTTGTTTGCTGCGGGTGTTTGTTGCTGATGGTAGTGGTTTTGAGAGAGTGTATGTTGTGCGTTCCATGGACCTGTTTGAATGATTGCTTTAGTTTTTGGTCGTAGAATTGTACTTGCTGGAATTAATCCCTATGTTTTTGGATCATCGTTGGCATGCAGCAGGTTTGGCTAGGTTAATATGGCTATCTACTATGACTACAAACCTGTTGGTTATTTTATGCTGGACATTAGGGTCTGTTATAGATCGATTTGGGTCTTGGGTTTCGCTTAATGCTATTACGTTTTTGATTATACCTTTGCAGATCGATGTGGTTATTTCTTGTGTAATTTAGGGTTTCGTAACCTTTTATAACAGATTGGTTTTGCTTAATGATACTATTGATGTTGCAATGGTGTTTGTGAAGTCAGTTAGGGTTCGTTAACCTTATGTGTTGCCTTTATGGGACATGTATTGATCAACATTAGTGGTGATGCTGGATTTTTGTGCGTATTAATGGGTTGCGCTGTATGTTGATTGCATGTGGTTGGAGCTAAGGTTTTGTTGTTCGTTAGTTTTTGTGGGTAGATTTAATCAAGTTAAGCTTGTTACATTTTATGTGAATCTGCTGCTGGCTCGAATAGTGCTGGAAGTTAAGTTTGAAGGGTCTTGTTCAAAACGATTTATATCATCATGTTGGTTCGTTCAAATTCTATTTGCTATGGATTGCACTCTTATTAGGTTATTAAATTATGCTTCATGTATAATCCTAATAGAAGTCGCAAATGGATTTGTTTTGGAATGAGTTGGAAGGCGGGGAAACTTGGATGGATTTCTTCATGTTCAAGATCTGGATCGCTAAGATGACTAAGAAGACTTAAATGTTTATTTGAGTTATGATGTATTATATTTTTACTTTTAGTCATTGTTAGTTGTATTTGGATTTGTAAGTTATAAGAATGGTTTATCATTCTTATAAAGTGGTTTAGTTAGTGTCCTAAGGGACTGAGATGAGGGACTCACTCTCATCCATTGTACTTCAATGTTTTTTGGTTAATATACTTTACAAGGGTGCAGGATTACTCCCCTTTACCCAAAAAAAAAAAAAAAAAAAACCTTTCAAATCATCTCTCTACCATTAAACCTTTGTTTTTCTACTGTTTCTACGTTACTTACACTTTTGTTTAATGGTATGCAATCGATTTGATGGTTGTGTATTCATATGTGTGGCGGGCTGGATTTTATTTTTACTATCCTTTATCTTTGATCGATCGACTCCTCTTCTTTGAATTATGATTCTTATCCCTAATTCTATTATTAAGGTTTAAGGATTCTCTTTCATGGGTCGTATATTCTTGATGGTTGGACGTTTAGGGTATGTGCGCTGGTTGGTCCTTAACGATACAAATCCCTTTTAGGGTTTTGTTTATTATCGATTTCAGGTTACCCTCTTTAGGGTTTATCTGTTTCTTGCACGATCCTATGTCGGGGTGATGTTCATGCTAGGGCTGAGCAGTAACCGCACCGCAATCCGCAAACCGCAAAAAAACTGCAAAATCCGCACCGCAAAAACCGATCTACAACAAAAATCGACGGTGCGGTTCTTGAAAATAGAAAACCCGCATTTTGCGGTGTGGGTTGGGTTTTCACTGAAAAACCGCACCAAAATAACCGCACCGCACCTCTCCCTCATATTCATATATATATATATATATATATATATATATATATATATATATATATATATATATATATATATATATATATATATATATATATATATATATATATATTTTTTTTGAATAACACACTAAGATTTATGAATTTTTTATGATAAAATATTTTTGTTTATAATTTTATAATAAACTGTTTCAAACACATTTTAATGGTTAATTATTATCTGACTTTTTAGGTAATCTAACTTTAATTTTGTTTCAATTTATCATCGAAGTTTATAAAATTCTTCATCTCATTCAACTTTTACTATTGTATAGATTTATAATTTTATATTATTACACAACATTTTGTCACATCATGTAACCTTATGATATATTTATTTTATCATAAATATATACCAAAAGTTATACTGTGAAAAAAAAAGACCCAAAAAACAGCAAAAACCCGCAAAACTGCATAAACCACAAAAACCGAAACCGGAAAATCGCGCGGATGTGGATTCTCATTTATTTAAAACCACAATTGCGGATGCGGGTTGGTTTTTACCAAAAACCGCACCAACCTGCACCACACTCACCCCTTGTTCATGGTATGTGGGTTAAGAGCGAGGTGAATGTTCATGGGTATTAGGGTTTTGTTTTCAAAACCCAAGTTCGTGATGTATCTATCCTAGTTTGATCTTCAGCTAGGGACAAATTGTTTGCAAGTTTGGATATACCCTGGGTGAGGTTGAATCGTGGCCTGGATCTGTGTTCGCGCTGGTCTTGGGGTTACGTTTAATTCATGGTTTGCTTTGTAAGTTGCAGGTGTTGCTGCATTCTTGTTTACCATTACTACTAGATACTTGCCTTTGGTACTTAATGTGTGTGTGTTGTCTCTCTATGGTCCAACGTTTATTTGTGGCTTGGTGATCTATATTTTGGTATGGTAATGCTGGTAGTGTACAAGGGTTTGATCGGTACTATGCTGGTTATTTCAACTTGTACGCGTTATTAGGGTGTGGAAAACCCTGGTGGTCGTCTATGGCAATTCTTATTTGCGTTGGGTTAATCGCTAATCCTCTTGTTTTCTTGAGGGTGCTGATGTCGCATTAAATTTGTCCATAGTGATTATATGTTTATTGGTACAGGCTGATGTTGATACGCATGTATTGGTTTGATCTGCTATTCTTATGTCGTATCCTGTAATCAGCTTGTGAGGTCGCATTTGGTTGTTTGTTTGATGCAATGGATGTATTTTGGCTGGTGTTGGAGCATTTTTGGAGGCAATGAACCCTAGGTTCATTGCTAATCATTACTATTCCTGATTGAGATCTAGTTAGTACTACAATGATGCTCCGTATGTTATGTTGGAACCTAATTCCTCGGCTTTGGTGCTTTTTCATGTGGACAACGGTCTGATACTGGATATTGGGTTTTACTTGAAGTGGTTCTCTTCGTACATTGATATTAGTAGTGGTGATCGTGGGTGAGATCATGCTATTAATCAGAAGTGTACAAGGTGCCGGTTTGTGGATCATGATTATTATGCGGTATTGGATTAAGTCGTAGTGTTGGTATGCTTGGTTGGATGTTGATGGTTGTTTGGTCTTTCTTGGATCAATGGGTTTTCGTTACAGTCTTTTGGTGAGGATGGTGCTGCTTGAGGTTATTCCTACCATGGTTAAGGCTGCTTCGTGGAATGTTATAGACGTCTATAATGAATTTTGAAGAATTAAGTGTTTCTACTTGAATAGTATTTGTTTTCTTTTTATAGTCGCTGTAGTGTTATGTTCTATTATTAGCTATAAGAGTGGTTTGTCACTCTTATATTGTGGTTATTGGTAGGTTCAGCTTGTTAAGTTATAGGAATGATTTGTAATTCCTATATAGAGTCTGTAAGTGTCCTAAAGGACTAAGATGAGGGAAGTCGCCCTCATCCTTTGTACTTCAATATTTTTTGGTGTAATGCATTTTACCATGGTAAAAAATCCCTTTTACCCAAAAAAAAAAAAAGAATTCATATGTTGTGAATATTGTTAGTTATGGTTTCTTTCATTTTAGAGTAAGAATCGCATCATATTTTCTAGTCTAACTTGTAAGTAGTGCCTCTTAAAAGAATTGAATTTCAGCAATGTTTGTTATTTACTTGTAATATCATATCGTTTAGTTTGTTTAAGATTTCACTTTTGTCATTATCCTTTTTATAAGAGGAAATTTCAAAAGTAGTTCAGGTGCCTAAGTGTATTCTCTTTTCTAGACCAAAATCTTTTTTCTTCAAATAGCCCAGGTTGACATTGGAATTTGGTAACTACCTTAATATCATTATACGTGTCCATTTTTATGAGTACACAAAGTACTGGTATGTAAGCTATGTGTACTTTGGGCGACTACTATTCTGTCGGGGCAACTTGTACCTTGGGCGACCCCAAGTTTGTCATTTAGTGAAAAAATAAGAATTTTTTCCTTAAATAGCCCAGGGTGACTTTGGAATTTGGCAAACACCTTAATATCATTACACGTGTCCATTTTTATAAGTACAAAAAGTACAGGTGTGTAAGCTATTTGTAAGATTTGTGTTAGGTGTACTTTGGGCGACTACTGTCTGTCGGGGCAACATGTATCTCGGGCAACCTCAATTTTGTCATTTAGTGAAAAAAATGAGAATTCTTTTCACTAAATGACAAAATTTAGGTTGCCTAAAGTACAAATCGCCCCGACAAAACAGTAATCGCCCAAAGTACACCTAGCCGATAAGTTTTACACACTTATAATTTGTGTGCTCATAAAAATAAACATGTCTCATGATATTAAGGTAGTTGCCGAATTTAATTCCAAAGTTGCCGTGGGCTATTTGGGGAAGATAAATAAGGTTCTAGAAAAGAGAGTGCGCTTGATTACCCGGGCTATTCCCCAAATTCTCTCTTTTTATAAACCAATAACTTCACAGATATATGTATAGGTTAACTGTTAACATCATATAATCCGATATGTATATTAATGATTCCAGAAGTATGTTCGACAAGGAAAGAACAAACCATCACTTAAATATATATAAGAAAGAAGTTGAGAAAGTATGTCTATTTTGTTTCACAATTTGACTACGACAACAAATTACAGTTTGTGGCTAAGTTCTAGTACCAATGATCTTTCATGATGAGATAATATTAAGATCGACTAGCTAGGCTGAAATTCATTATGGATAATTAAAATAAGCACCGAGTACAAACTAACGATAATAGTAAAAAACAAGCACTACCACAATATTGACCGATAACCCTAGAGTACACGATAGCTAGTAGAATACACGACTACCCAACCACCCGACCATCTCCATCCTTATTCATAGTTATACTAGTGCTTTTACATCTCGCTTTAATCACGTCTTCATTTGCATGCTCATTGCACCCTGTTACAAGTTTAAATCAGATATACAATCGTTAATTAACGTATCGTGAAATAACATTATTTTTACCATCATAAACAGCAGAGACTATTTTGAATATATATTTGAGGTATGGGGTGGCTACATGTGTACAGTTATATGCAAATGAAACAGATAAAATTATACTGTTACTTGGCTACTTGCTAATGTCTGAAAATTACTAAAAGTATAGGCAAGTGTAATTTTTTTGTTGCTAGGTGCTTTGATTCCCCATTTTTTGAATCACCACGGAAAAAAGTCACTCAGAGTAATCTAATGAACAAAAGATTACTTACTACTAGTATATGTTTGTCATGCACCTTCTAAAATTCCCGTACGTTAACTTCTATTTTGCAGTTTAGATATTCCAAAAAAAAGTGCTATGTTGTATAATAAAATGATTTAAGGCCATTGAATATTTGCAGTCACAGAATATTTATTTCGCATTTATGTATTTGTGTATGTGTTTTAACTAATATGTTATATATTCAATTCAGTAGCAGTACTTGGAGCAGTCGGTAGAGGGGCTGATCTTGTAAGGGATGTTGACACCACATTTGCTGGGGAGGGTACTAGCGGCGTCAAGGTTGAGTCCAGGTATCATTCCAACACCTTGTTCCAAGCACTTACAAGCAGTCTGGCGGTCTGTGGTGGTGGTTGCAGCTCTGTATAGTGAGCTTATCCCACTACAGCATGACGGTGGCACCGGACCTCCCCTTGTAACGTAAGTGGCACACGGGGTTAAGCTATTTATCACCATCTGGCAGGTCATTGCACCCTGCACCGTGTGTGGTACAATTGCCACCATTAAGGAGAGTAGTACAACAAAGGCTATCTTTCCAACTACTGCCATTAGTTATAACTAGTGTCTGTGTTATCGAGTGTGAGTGAGGAGGTTATTGTTTTTAAGCAAGAGAATTGATAGTAGTGTGGTTTGTGGAGTAGAGGGTTTGGGTGTTTATATAGAGTTGGAAAGTAGTACAGCCTTTTATTAAAATGTTTTAATCTGGTGTGGGTCGTAGATATAGGGGTTGGCCGGGTCCTAAAAGTGATTAAAACTTGTTAGGAGTATCTCTTATATGTAGATTAGAAATACATGTGTATTATTTTGACATCGACAAACAATTATTTGAATGCACATTCAAGAATTAGAATAGGCAGGCAATTTACAACTCTATAATGACCCACCCACTCTAGTTACATATTGAGTATCAGAGTATGTCTTCCGCCTTTAGAAGGTTCAAGTTCGGATCCAAGTTCGATTTCAGGTCAAAATTTAAAGCAAGGTTGGATGAGCCAAGGATTTTTTCGTAAAAGGCTACCTGATAGCGTATCTGGCCCAAGTTCATTAAACACACGCTTGAGTCAAGCCCAAACAACAAGAGTTTGCTAGTCAATCTTGACAAGAACTATCTAAACCTAGGCCGAGCTATGCCTGGTTACATTTCTCAGGCTGCATAGTACACGCGCAAGAGACAACTGTTCCCAACTTCCACTAACAGTTAAGACGTACGAGTCTGACATAGCACAATAGGGAACACACGACCAACAATATATGAGACAGAGCACTCTCCTGTAAGAGCCAAGGAACGTTGGCCACCTGTCTTTGTTTGCTCTCTAGATGATCAACACCTGGCTTTCTCACAGCCGTTGATCATTTCTCAAGGGTTTATCTCTTAACCCTACTCGCCTCTCTATAAATAGAAGGCAACACACAGTACTTCACAAGTTTACACACTTAAGCAAATACTTCCTCGCAACAGTAAGTATGGTCTTTATTTAATTGTTACCCAGGTTCTTGATCCTTATCAATCTCATCGGGTCTTAACTGTTCTTCACAGGCAACCATACAATAAAACCATTCCCATCCCATCTATAAGCCGATTTACACATCATACATTAACATGACACTATCCATTGATATGATACAAAATAGCCACACATTTCTTTAAATTTTTTACGTATTTGCACTCATTTATCACTCAAAACTCTAGTTATTCTTTCATTCTTGTACAAGTTTCTTAACCAAACATGTCTGGTGAACAATCCCCTCAAATTTTAGACATAACCAATGACCACCTCTGGCCCACCCAAGTGGACGACCTCACTTACACAAGAGGAAGGTCGATAAACACTCGAAAATGAGGAAGACCAGTGAGTGAGGAACCTCACAAGAAGACCACTAGGAGAAATGAATGCAACGAATGACCATGTCAATCTGCATACAACTCTCTTTCAAGATGGACCTACACGGTCCCACAACAAACATCAAGTTCTCAGACCAAATCCTCAATTCATACTAGTTTCAAGAAACCAGAGGTTATGGTACCTCAGAAGGGCCTAGGGTACAGTCACGGGTGGACGACTTCACCGGTATCTATCAACAGACACGGTTGTAGGGTATAACAGGGAAAAGGGTCGCACTACATCCAGGTCATGCTAGCTGTATCAGCATACCTGGAAAAACTACAGAAGAAAGAAGGGTGGCTAGTTCCCAGTTAAACGCATTCCATCCTACTAATTCTTTCTCGCATAACAACACACTTAGTAATCAGGGTACTCCACCACCTAATACAAATTCCCAAGTTAACAAAACTTTGATCCCCGCCCAACGCGACACCCTAGTATCCATACTTAGTGCATCCCTTTAGAGCAACACACCCCCTGCAACATCCCTAGGCCATCACCTACCGAGGGCGAAACCTAGTTAGACTACTCACTAAGGCATTTTTCAGAGAGAGATAAACACTAATCAAGGTCATCGACACCCAATCACCTAAGATCGTACTGATAGCCAGGGAACAGTTTGTTCAACGGATATCCGATTATGAACTCCCTGACGACCTAGTTATGCCCAAAAGTGTAGGCATATACAAAGGCATAGGCGACCCTAATGAATCACTCGAGGACTTTACCGAGCAATTCAACAACGAAACCATGAAGATCCCAGGTCTCAGTGATCAATAGTTGATTTGAGCCTGTGTCTCACGGATGGTTAAGAGACAGTTCTCAGAAGAACTTGGTCGTAGGCCACCCGGAACATGGAAGAAATACCTTGAACTAGCAAGAGAATTCAGCAAAGGAAAGAAGATAAATGCTAAATGGCATAACAGATAAGAAACTTTAACAACCTCAATTTCGTGAATGCAGTGGATTTCAAACTGGTATTACTTCATGGTATAACAGTCATAACAACAGAAAATGAACTCTAATTGAGTCGTTTAAAAACATTTATCATTCATTTTATTGAAATATCAAAGTTTACAAAATAGAGGTCCTAGTAGTTTTACGGTTACATAATACATAAGTTTTCGAAAGATAATAAATTTATAGCCTTCTAAATATTCGTACTCCTCCGTGACCTTCCATGCCAGCCGCATACCTTAAGGACATGAGATAAACATGCTTAAAAAGTCAACACAAAGGTTGAGTGAAATCCATAGGTTTATAGTTAATTTTTTGAGCACAATGTTCGTAGTGTTTTAGATTGCCCTATCTGGGTCAATAAAAACAGAACTCCTCAATCCCAATAGGACTATTCACAAATTTCACGTTCACATACAGGTAAGCATACGGTTCAAAGCATTATATTCGAGTAAAAATAGCATGTATCCCCCCCCCCCCCCCCCCAATGGTTTGTAAAATAGTTAAGCAATAGAAAATGGGGCTATGAACTCACCATGAGTTAATGATGGTAAGTGTATAACGAAATCGATAGATAAGCTGGGAAAACCTATACGTACAACCTAGAAATATAATATCATGTCTTAGGTTTTGGAATAACGATGTGAAAATATAAACGAGTCTATATAAGTCATTATATTGATCATGATTTTGTACATGGTAGTTTATAGTGATTTTTTTGGGTAAAGGGGATTACCCCGGTAAATATATAAGTCATTATGTTGAGTACACATGGAATGTGGCAGAGGTACCACATTAACCTCGAGCAAAACGCTCGATAAACAAGTGCTTATGACAGGCCATAAGCACAACACAGCTACATTACAAATCACCTAGCTAGGAATAAACAAAGAATAAATCCTTGACACAAGGGAACATCCTGCATCCACCAGAAGCACGAAGGGAGCAAGGCGATCCAGGGAACTTGCATCCTTAAAAACCCTTTCCAAGTAAAAACCTAGAGGGAAAAACTTAGAGTTGGGAAAAAGAGTACAACACAACCCTGGAACTCCCCCCAAGAACAAAGCAAGCAATAAAGATCTTCCATCAAATCGTAGAACCACTAGCAATGATCACCGATCTAGGTAGCCTCCATGTATCCAAAATTCTTCTAATCCGCACAGAATTCTTTGTAAATCAAAATGAAAGGATCTTCAACCGCACAATGGTAACAATTTCATCAAACACCTGAGTATATGATGCGTATCCATAATGTACCTTCCGTTGTGTATTCTAAAGTCAGTATAAGTTTGATTAAAAAATGGTTGGGGCGGATAATACGGTTTGATAAGGGTACTAATGATATGTGTAAGAATCCTTGGGGTCGTTATTCATATGCACGGGTTCTTATTGAATGATCTGCTGATTTGGATGTTTTGGAATCGATTGATGTTGCTATACCTTTGCCTAAGGGTAAGGGACATTACATGGAAGTTCTTGACATCGAGTATGAATGGTGGCCAACTTGGTGTTCTAGGTGTGTTTGTTTTAATCACGATGATGATGTTTGTCCTCTTAGATGAAAGCTGGTTACTGAGGATTCAGACTCGATTAATAAAGATGTTGAGGTAAATCGTAACGTTCACTCTAACAAGGTTGGTAAAACAATTGAAAAAGGTTATAAAGGGTCTTGGGGGTTTAAGCCTAAGCCCAAACTTTCATATCAACCTGTTTCTAAACCGGCTACCAAAAGGATGAGTAACAATGCAAAACGGGATTTGGGGGCTGATCATGTTAATCAGGCTACAAATGATGGTTCTAACTCGCTTGGTACATCAAAGAATGCATTAAAGAGTGATTCTGGTCCTATTAAGGTTGTGGAAAGGGTACTGACTCAAATTGAGCAGCTTGAACCAGTGGACGCTAATTCTTCTTTGGGAGGTGCGGAAACCATTAAGGAGGGCTATATTACTAAGGTACCTTTTCATAATACTATTGATAGTTTGTGGGAGCATTGTTCTAACATCGATGTTGCTTCTATGAGTAAGGATTATTCAGCTTTTGCTACTTCAGTTGCGTTATCTAATATAAATGATAAGGTAGCATGTTCTTATCCTGTTACAAGTGAAGTGGTTAAGAGTTCTATTATGGAGTGTGATCCTATTATGGAGAGGGTTACCGAAAGTGATGATGAAGTGGATGAAGTCTATGAGAACTATGATGATATTGAGAAGTATTCCAAGATCAAGAGTGGTTCTTCAAGAGATTTCAAGGTGCTAGGACGCAAAAAGAAATAGTTATATGACATGTCATTTATTTTTTGCGTTTCTTATTTGTTAGGTTGCTTTGTTTAACATGTTTATGTTGGTTAGTTGCACATGGTGTGCATGTCAGTTTAGGAATGGCCTGTCATTCTTATAATGGTTTCTTGTAAGTGTCTTAAGGGACAGAGATGAGGGAAGTCACCCTCATCCTTTGTACTTCAATGTTTTTGGTGTAATGCATTTTACCAAGGTGAAAAATCCCTTTTACCCAAAAGAAAATATATTAACTAAATATGAAACTTGAAAACTATATAACGATACGATCATGCATGTCGAGGTTAAGAATTGGTCTGATCGTGCCTTGTTGAATCTCGTCCTCATACCCGACTTCGAGTTTGGGTTCAGTTCCTGTTATATACGTGTTTGCATGACCTGAAATATATCTTAAATCTAAATTGAATGTAATGAACTGACGCTATGCGCAAGTATCAATTTAAGCAACCTTGGTTATATTATATAGTAATTTTTTTTTTTTAAAGAGAGATTTTTTTTTTTAAAGCAACCTTGGTTATATTATAGTAATATGATATACAATTATAAGAGAATCAAGTGTTCCTTTAAAACATGCAACGAAGAATTCGAAATGGATTTCTATGTTTTGAGAATAACCCATAAGCAGTAATGTTTGCATGAAATCTTGAATATGGCCTAATGTAACCTTACAAATTAACCATCAGTTATCAGTTTGTTTTCGTCATTAGTCCTTAATACATTTTGATGCTTAAATGATAATGGACTTCAAAATAGTATTAAAACTTATTGTTTTTGTGATAGTAATTTCGATGGACAAGAGTACATAATAATAAAGTATAATAACAATAACAATAAGTACGAGGAGAAATGTTATGTATAATTAAATAATAAGTGTCTCGTAATTTATGTAGATAAACCGAAGAAGGAGAAACTTCTGATCCTTATGTTTTTTATAGGGTTTCAATTGCGGTTTGAGGTACAGTTATTCTGTCCTTCTCACAGGTTTCTCATGAACTCTCTCTCTCTCTCTCTCTCTCTCTCTCTCTCTCTCTCTCTCTCTCTCTCTCTCTCTCTCTCTCTCTCTCTCTCTCTCTCTCTCTCTCTCTCTCTCGTATCTTAACCTTTAATTTGTGAACCTTGCTATGCTCCCCATGAATTATAAACTTTTATATGACCCACTTGATTTGAACCATGCTATGAACCCTATGCTATGATTCCTTGATTTGAACCTTGAATTGAACCTTGAATTGAACCTTGATTTGAACCTTGAATTGAACCTTGATATGATGCACTTGATATGGGAATTTGACTTGAACTACTTGATATGAACCTTGAACTTGGACACTTAATACTTGACTTGACCCTTGACCCACAGTTTGAGACTACGAGCCACCACTTGTATACTAGGCATGGGGGTTCCATGTCCGTTTCATTGATTCACTGTTGGCATGACTCTAGGGTAGGAGAGTGATGACCTGTCCCGTCCCTTATTTGACTTGTTACGGAGATGAAGTATTTGGCCGTTTGGGGCGTATGGATGCATCCTAGATTTGTTTACTTTACTTGATGGATGTGACTTGATATTACTTGATATTTATATACTTGGTGACTGATTGTGTGTGCGATACACGTCTTTCACAGCTTGAGAGCTCATGACTCCGACTTAACTTACTAACTTCTCTCTCAACTAGGGGCGATTTTTCTGCCTCCCCCACCCTAGCAAATCCGGCCAAATTCTTCCTATCCGTTTAGTTTTTTCATTAATCTTTCTTGGGATTACTGAATTAACAACAAAGAAACTGGTTTGTTAGGGTGGAGGATCGGATCTATTTTGTTCTATTCTTTAAAGCGTCCCTATTTATCAATAAACCCTAACCATCCTTTATCGGTTTTCATAATCCCTGCTAATCGTTTGATCTATCAAAGTTTGGCAGTTTTGTGAATCGTTTTTTTTTTTTTAGGGTTTATAATCGAATTCAAAACACATTCATTCTTAAACGTTTATTCCAACAATTATCTGTTGGAATCTTTATCTAAGGTTTTGGGTCGACTTCTTATTCAGATCGCATATTAATTCTTTTTGTTTAGGTCGGTCCTAATTATACCCTATTTATAGGGTATTTTTTTTGTCGATTCTTTTGATATATTTGATTTGTGATCTGTTTGGTTTGGTGATCGCTTGCTGCTGCTATTCCTTCTTGTTTATTCGAAACCTTTTTTAGGGTTTGTGTATTCAGCTTGCAAGGTTGTGTTGGTAGGTTTCCTGGTGTGCTTAAACGTCAACAAACCTGTTCTAGGGTTTGTTTATTATTTTGCGATTAGATCATATCCCTTGTTTGGGGTTTGTATTACTGGAAGGTTGGAAGTTGGTTTTGTTTTGTGTATGGCTGTGGATTGATTCATAATGGTTGTGGGTATTGAGAGATGTTTGTCGTATGGTGTTTTTGGGCTTGCTGCTGATTGCATCTTAATTCTTACTCGAAACCCTAACTATAGGGATTAGCGCGTGCAAGTTCGTGTGTTTGGGTTCCTGGTTTGTGATTTTACGTTTATGATACTATTGGTTTTCTCTCCGATCTTGGTTGCATTTAGCAACTTGTTGGTACTCAAAATCAGCCATGGTCCTTGTGTTTGGGTTCTGATTTGTGTGTTAACGTTTTCTTATGTTGATTACATGTGCTGGAGCCTTGGTTTTGCTATTCGTTCATAGTGGGTAGATTAATCATGTTACGTTTGGTTTATTTTATGTGAATCTTGCTCACTTGCTATGGTAATTTGCATTGACTTGATCATGGTAGTCTTCTTGTGTGTCACTCGGATTTGTTGGAAGATTGCTTCAAGCTCGGATATGCTGGAGGTTGGGTCGCTTAGACCATGTTCATGCTTCAAATTCATTTGCTACGGAAGTCACTCTTATTAGGTTATTAGATTATGCTTTGCATAATACTAATAGAAGACGCAATTGGTTGAAGCTGGAAGTTCGCATGTTTATGATCTGGATCACTAGGATGACTATGAAGACTTCAATTTTATTTGAGTTATGATGTATTGTATTTTTATTGCTAGTCATCGATAGTTGTATTTAGATCTGATAGTTATAAGAATGGCCTGTCATTCTTATATAGTGGTAGTGGTAGTGTCCCTAGGGATTTCGATAAGAGACTCACTCTCTTCCATTGTACTTAAACGTTTTTTATTAATGTATTTTACCGGGTGCAGGATTACTCCCCTTTACCCAAAAAAGAGCTCATGACTCCAACCGTTGAGGCATCCCCTCACATTACACTTGGTATTCCGAGGTCACCCCTCTACTCCTCCAGATACATGGCTACTATGGTTACTTGATATTACATGACTTGGCTTGAATTGGGCTCGTGGTGGATGACTGTTTCCTTTACCTTACATTCTTTACTTATTCCTTAACTCTTATTATATCTTGCATTATGATCCTTTACTTCACTCACCTTTCATTATCTTATTATTACTGATTTGTTTTCTTTATATCTGTTCACTGAGCTCTCGTAGCTCAGCCACATTTCTTTTCCTGCGGCAGGTTTTAGTAGGAACCTGGGTTGTGAGTAGAGAGTACTTTAGACTTAGAAGACCATACCTTGATAGCTATTCCGGATTTAGAGATGGCTAGAAGAGATGCTCATTACCAGACTTAGTATTTATTATTATTCTCATTTGTAACTTTGTACTTCAGTTTTTCCTTTGTAATCTTTGAGTTTCCTTTGTATTACTAAAGATGTATGCCTGTGTTAGTGATTTTTTTTTTTTTTTTTTTTTTTTTTTTTTTTTTTTTTTTTTTTTTGTAAAGGGGAGTAATCCTACACCCTGGTAAATATATAAACCAAATAAATGTTTAATTACAATGAATATGGGTGAAGTCCCATATCTTAGCCCGTTACATAGGCGGAATAGCTTACATAACAAGACACTACCTTTTCTTTATGACAAGAAATAGACCACTTGTCATAAAGAAAAGGTAGTGTCTTTATGACAAGAAATAGACCACTAATCATTGAATACCCACGTTTTCTCTCTCAACTAGGGGCGATTTTTTGGCCTCCCTAACCCTAACGAATCTGCAACAATTCTGCCTATGCTAAATCGTTTTCTTCTCTATTCTCTCTTGGGATTATTGAAGCAACGATTAAGGATCTGATTTGTTAGGGTTATAGGTCGGTTTCTTTTGAAGTTATTCTATAAATCGTCCCTTCTTTCTGATCGGTGGTTTTCTCAAACCCTAACCCTCTATCAATCGTTATTCGATTGTTGGTTTAGAGTTTGGAATCGATCTCATCATTGTACTTATTTAACCGCCATCAGGATCTTTTAATTAACCCTAACCGTTTTTCTTAAAGATTTGATTGTTAGGGTTTATTTTGTGTTGGTTTCTTTTTACCCTAAACGATTGTTCTTAACGATTATTCTTAAACTCGTTTTAGGGTTTTGTTTTGGTGGGAGGTCTGATCGCAATCTGTTGCTATTGGTTAGGTCGGTTTTTCTAAATCGATCTATCATCATTAAATTGCGATTAGGGTTTCATTCGTTCTGGTATGATCGTATGTATTACATGGGATTATTTTTCTTCGATCTGCTGGGTTTGTTGTGCGTTAATGATCAACGAAACCCTTTGAGGGTTTTGTTTATTCTTTATTGATGGTGATTATGGATCTGGAAGGTTTGTGGAAGTCACGTTGCATGTGTTTGTGATTGCATGTTCTTTGATGATGTCGTGATTATGGTAGTGGGTTATGAGAGAGATGTTGGTCTAGTTGTTAGGGTTTTTGACCCTAGTTTATTGCATATGCGTGATATTGCTGCTGAATCCATGAACGAACCCTTGTTTATCGATTATTCTATATTGCATTCAGTTCTATACGTTTGTATTGGGTCTGAATTGAGGTGGTTATTGTTTATGGTTGTTGTTTTGCTTAGAATGGGTCTTGAATCCTTATATTTTGCTGCTGATTGATCGCTATCGCCGGATGTTTTGTGGTGTGTTGCATTTGGGACTTGATCATTGGATGTCTTCATGTGAACACTCGTATTTGTTGGAAGATTAGTTCAAGTTCGGATATGCTGAAAGGTTGGGTCGCTTAGACCATGTTTATGCTTCAAGTTTGATTAGCTACGGTATTCACTCTTATTAGGTTATTAGATTATGCTTTTTGCATAATACTAATAGAAGACGCTATTGGTTGAAGCTGGAAGTTCTCACAAATCTATTTGCCATAAATTTTACTCTTATCAGGTTATTAGATTATGGTTCTTGCATAATACTAATAGAAGGCGCAAAGGGATTTGTTTGGAATATGCACTTGGAAGGCGGGGAAACTTGGTTTGGGTTTCTTCATGTTCAAGATCTGGAGAGCTAGGATGACTAAGAAGACTTAAATTTTATTTAAGTTGTGATGTATTGTATTTTTATTGCTAGTCATGGTTAGTTGTATTTAGATCTGTTTGTTATAAGAATGGCCTGTCATTCTTATATAGTGGTAGTGGTAGTGTCCTTAGGGACTCCGATGAGAGATTCATTCTCATCCATTGTACTTCAACGTTTTTTTGAGTAATATTTTACCAGGGTGGAACCCTTTTACCCAAAAAAAAAGAAATAGACCACTACCTCATTAACAAACAAGACTATATTAAGACTAACTACTTCCTAAGCCGACCTTGGAGCTTAAAATCTTCATAAAAGGCACCCAATTGTCCTGGAAGATCATATAGTTGATCCGTAAAGTCATCATATTCATAATATTCTTCCTGGTCATGTCCACCACCTGTTGATGAGAGGGTACTCATAGGCATATCAAATAGATTCGCAAACTTATCAAAAGTGTTAAGAACCTCCTCCTCACTATCATAATCAACAATCTCACCAACCTTAGAAAAAGGGTTGGCTCTCTTATTGGTAGAAGTAGAAGGAGCAGAAGAGGATATAAGCTTACCAACCTCCTTTTCCTTAAGAACACTCACAAGTGGATCATGCAATGAAACATCAATTGTAGAAGACTCATTTACCTTATCCTTCATTGCACTTCCATCATCAACAGCCTCCGGCACATCCACATTTTGTATATCAATCACTTTCTCATCCTCCATGCGTTTATCAATATAACTCCACAAATCACGCATGTTAATATAATCATTGAAGTATTTTCCATCCATAGTAGAACTGATGGACGCATCATTAGTCACCATGGGAGTAGCATGAGGATTATCAGTATCATTTGGCTTATTAAAAGCCAAATTTACCCCCTCCTTAGCAATAGTAGGAGAATTATCCTTCGGTATGGACGTAGTAGCCTGGTTGTTATTACTAGGTTTTGAAACAGGTCTATATATCATTTTAGGCTTGCCATATCGTTGTGTTAAAAACAATGTGCTCTCTACTAGTGTTGTTGATGAAGCGGCTGTTGTTATAGACAATAAAAAGAAGAATGAAGTGGCTAATAGCCACGTTAGTACAACTACTGTTGTTGTGGAAACTATTAAAGATGATTATGTGGTGGGTGGTACAATGGACTCTTCAATTGTCATGGAAACCAACAAAGTTGCTACTAGCACCAAGAGGGATATCATTACACCTGTTGGTGGTGTTGATATTTCCTTGGCTGATGTGATTATACCGCAGGAAGAAGTGGACTTGATTAGTGCACGGCTTGAAAATTCATTATGTGTTTACTTTGTTGGACAAAGACCTGCGTTCCCAGTTGTGCAGAATTTTGTTCGTAATGTTTGGAGAAAATTTGGGTTTAAGCATGTCATGATACATTAGGGATTCTTTATTTTTTAGTTTTCGACCAAGGAAGGTATGGTTAATGTTTTGAATCAGCGTCATTGGCGAATTAGGCCAGTCCCGTTAATTCTTAAAGTTTGGAATCCTAATTCTGATTTGATTAGAGACGAGATTAAGACGGTCCCTGTATAGGTTAAACTGTTTAATGTGCTTGTTCTAGCATATTCAAAGGGTGGTCTTGACAGGATCCTGGCTAAGCTAGGACGCATTCTTATGCTTGATGAGCATACTAGTAATATGTGTCTCAACTCGTGGGGCATGAATTCATATGCTAGAGTGTTAGTTGAGATTTCAGCGGAAAATGATTTGGTCAAATCTCTTGTTGTGGCACTTCCTATAACAAAGACTAAAGAGCATCGATTGGTTACTATTGATATCGAGTTTGAATATAAACCGCCCCGTTGTTCTGTGTGCAAAGTTTTTGATCATTTTGATAAGGAGTGTCATGAAAAAGATAAGGAAGTTAATCGGAAAGTGAGTGTGGATGATGGTGTTGTGGCGGATAAGCGAAAATCTAAGGCTGTTAACAAGGTAAGGGTCTCTGGCAAGCCTAAAATGATATATAGACCTGTTTCAAAACCTAGTAATAACAACCAGGCTACTACGTCCACACTGAAGGATAATTCTCCTACTATTGCTAAGGAGGGGTGAATTTGGTTTTTAATAAGCCAAATGATACTGATAATCCGCATGCTACTCCCATGGTAACTAATGATGCGTCCATCAGTTCTACTATGGATGGAAAATACTTCAATGATGATATTAACATGCGTGATTTGAGGAGTTATATTGATAAACGCATGGAGGATGAGAAAGTGATTGATATACAGAGTGCGGATGTGCCGGAGGCTGTTGCTGATGGAAGTGCAATGAAGGATAAGGTAAATGAGTCTTCTACAATTGATGTTTCATTGCATGATCCACCTGTGAGTGTTCTTAAGGAAAAGGAGGTTGGTAAGCTTATATCCTCTTCTGCTCCTTCTACTTCTACCAATAAGAGAGACAACCCTTTTTCTAAGGTTGGTGAGATTGTTGATTATGATAGTGAGGAGGAGGTTCTTAACACTTTTGATGAGTCTGCGAATCTATTTGATATGCCTATGAATACCCTCTCATCAACAGGTGGTGGACATGATCAGGAAGAATACTATGAATATAATGACTTTACAGATCAACTATATGATCTTCCAGGACAATTGGGTGCCTTTTATGAAGATTTTAAGCTCCAAGGTCGGCTTAGGAAGTAGTTGGTCTTAATATAGTCTTGTTTGTTAATGAGGTAGTGGTCTATTTCTTGTCATAAAGAAAAGGTAGTGTCTTCTTATGTAAGCTATTTCACCTATGTAACGGGCTGAGATATATGACTTCACCCATATTCATTGTACTTAAATGTTTATGTTAGGAATACAAATATTCCTGTAAAAGTCTCGGTCACCTAATTATTTTAATAGCATTAAGTTAGCTCGTAGTTAGTTTATATATTAGTTAGTTAGTGTTAGTTTAAGTAACACCGTGGAAGAAGGACGGGTCTTTACCCACATTATACCTGATCCACAGCCCGGGTGTGGGCGTTTGTAGGAAACTATATATACCCCTCTCCACATGTGGAGAGGGTTGGTGCCTCTCTCATTCTCAATCTAATCTTACATTTTTCTCTCATCTCTCTCTCTCTCTTTAGGAACACCCAACTTCTCCTTCTCTCTCTATACTTTCTTCATCTTTCTTTCTTTGAATTCAAACCATAATCACAAGAACAATATATGTTATAATTATGTTTATCCTACAATTGGTATCAAGAGCCAAGGTTTCATCTTTGGGGCTTGGTATACTCGAAGCTTAGTGTGGTTTTTGTGACTTTCATTTTGGTTCGAATTGTATATCATGATTGGTTTGGTTGTATCTCGTGGTGGTTGCGAGATTTGGTAATTCTCGTGGGCTCATTGAACTTGGTTCTTCTTGGCAAGTTGATATTGTGCTTATTTTTTTTTTTCCATCGTTGCATAATTTGTCCTGGCCCAATTTTTGTTTCCTGGTTGCGTTTTATTATCTGGATTTGAAACTTTTGTCCAACAATGGATAAAGACATGTGATTAAGATAGTGACTGTTTTGGAGTTTAGTCCCATATATATTGAGTTTTGCTATATTTGTTCCTGCGGTTAGATGACTATTGCGGTTTCCTCTACTGCGGTTTTCTCCTCTTGCGTTTACCTTGGTTAACTCTATTTAGCGGTTACTTCATTTTTAGTACTGTGGTTTTCTCCTCTTGCGTTTACCTTGGTTAACTCTATTTTGCGGTTACTTCATTTTTTGCGATTACCTTTCGAGTGTTGCGTTTATCTTTTGACAAAAGCTGGTGTTGCGTTTATCTTTTTGTAAAAGCTGAGTTGTAAAAGAACGTGAAGAGGAAGGACTGTCAACTACTAATCCTAATCGGGACACAATCTGATTCAACTACACACTAATCACTATCATCCTAATCCTATATCCATCAATTTTATATCAACAACAACTATCAAACATAAATAAAACATCAAGATCCGAAACCCTCAATCGTATCTCTTCCAAATCCAAAGAAAGCAAGACTATTTCATTCTTCTTTTATTACGGGCAAAATAATCAAACGATAACAAATAAAAGAAAAAAAAATGAAGATCTCAGATCTATCTCTCTTTGTCTCGTTCATAAGAACAAACATTTAAGAGATTAGTCATCACAGATCCGTGATGATGCACGAGTATTGTGTTTAATATTCGAACGATATTGCAAGAAAAAGAATAACACAACTTGTGTGTTATCCACTCTTTTCATTCGGTCACAGCAAACTAGAAACGAAAAGTAAAAGAACAAAGGATCTCAGATTATCTCTTGTAAATTCATGAATATTGTCCTAAGTCAAAAGTAAAAGAGATTTATCATCATTGATCATTTTTTGAAGATAAACACTTCTTTCAGTGTACGAAAACTAAATGAAAAACAAAACTCTTTAGTTTCATCTCTCATTTCTTTCGCTCGTTAATTTAAAGAGGAATCAGAAGGTACAAATTAAGACTTACCGTATTTGGTTCATGAGTACAAGACAAAGAGATGTATGCATAATCAAGGGATGAACACTCATTTGTTTTGAGGCTTAGTCAGTATAGATTAATCAAAGTAAAGTTTATTTGTGCCTTGTGTTCTGATTGAGTTGGTGAAAGGGATAGGTGTGTGGTGGCTACATTGTATATGTGGTGAGAGTAATTAGGGGATTATCTAAAAGATTAGGGTTAAGGTTGTGTTATAGTGGTGCTTTTATATTGTACGTGTGATTAGGGTATGGGATTAGTAGAAGTTTTGGGCTCACGTGTTATATGGTGATTGGGTCGAAACTTTTTTAGTGTAACAACAAATTAAATGGGCCGAAACTTTTTAAGTGTAATGTTTTGTGTTGGGTTGACTTGAAAAGGGGCGAGCTGTGCATCTCACGAAAAACAATTTTTATTGTTTGGTAAACTTTGGTAGAGTTGTGAACTTAATTGATTTCATGTTAAGGTTGTGAAAGGTTGGGTGTTGGGCAGAATTCTCTGAGTATTTTGAACCGCGGTTTTGATTAAGCTTCAAATTTCCGAGAGTGATTATTTATTTGGGTAGTGATATTCTCGGATTTATTCAAATTATGGAAAACAAACGGTGTCTGAAATCCACTGAGAGCTATCTACATGTCTTCACTTAATCTCATTTCAACCAAACCAAATCAAAAGTGAACAACATAGCACCTAATTGATCATACAATCATCAAGTTCATCAAACAATCATCTAATCATTTACCGATCCAACAGTTTCTCACTGTCTCACGGTTTTTTTTTCTTGATTTTGTAAAATCCCGCGAAAGAATATATTTCTCGGTTTAAATCATAGAATTGTAAAATCCCGTGAACGATCACAACATGTCAATATCTTCCAACCTTGTACAACAAATAAAGGTGTTTGATTCTAATATTGCTAATATGGAATCTTTGTGCTCTAATTCGCAAGGGAGAGAGTTGCTTCAGCCACAACAAGTGCTTCACAATGCAAATGAAAGCTGCATAGAATGTTTTCAACAACTTCATTCACATCTCTCGGTACTTTTAGAGGGAACTGGATTCAAGATGGGATTCGAACACGCATTTTTAACACTCTTTGGTCAAGATGTTCAGAATTTCACATGCACAATGATTCTTAACTTAGATCCATTACAACAACAACTTGACCAAGGAGAATTTTCCAAAATGGGATCCATGGCTGCCCTTTGTGTGATCAACAAACAACTCCAAGTGTTCTTTGATTCGAAATTCACTCTGGAGTATGACCATTATAGTGAGATGACGAAAAATTGCTTTGCTGATCACACGGGAAGTGAGGTTGACACGTTCAGAGACACACTTGTCCAGCTTATGGATAAAGTGAAAAGATTCATTAACGAAAAGGCACAGCATATACTTGCATATGATGACAAGGTGAAGGCATCTCGGGTGAAATCAAGTGATGGTATTGTTGATTCGGGTAAAGCATCAGATGTTGAGTCAGTTATCACTGAATGCAATGGATCAAAGATTGATAAGCTTGACACTACCAGCAGTTCAGTGACTCCTGTCACACATGATATCGATGTAGATCTGAGACTGGTTAAAGAACACGTGTCATGTGCTGAGGTACCCTCAAGTGATCTACATAATGTGCTTTCTAATGAACGACATCATACTGATCAAATTAAACCCACTTATGACACAAATTTGTTGGAAAAGACTGATAGAAATACCATTTCTAATTCAACAAATATGAGTCATAAAATGGGAGAAAGTGATCAGGATGTTGTACATGATGATGAGTCAAGTTCTTTGTTTACGGCTGAGATGTTTAAATCAAATGACATGGTTGATAAAGAAATTTTTAATGAATTTTCAAACAGATTTTTACAACTTGAAAAACATTGCATTTCACTTGAAATCGCACTGCAACAACAGAAAGAAAGTTTTCAAAGTAACCAACCATGTAAAAATCCGGAACTTCCTGATTTCCGTGAATTCTTTATGATCAATGATTTAAAAGCCCAGCTAGAAGCCAAAAACTTGACAATCACCAACTTGAAGAAACATATCTCTGCTATGAATGTGACATGTGGTTTAGTCGAAACTAACAAGGTCATTGATGCAACCAAGACAAGAATTAGTGAACTGTCAATATATGTGGATGAATTACTTAAGGAAAATGAGTCTTTGAAAAAGCATCAAAAGGTTTTAGGTGACTCAATCAAAGAAATGAGAACTAAGACGATAGAACAAACAACCTCTTTATATTTTTTTTTGACGATCTTAGACTTTGGTAAAAAAAACCCTAAAATATTCTCTCTCTAGCGAAAATGGCGACAACTAGCAATTCCCTCCTACGATTCAAGTTATTGATCTTCAACCTTTAATTCTTTAATCTATTGATCACTTATATCATGGGTCGGTGGTACTTATTTGCAATATTTGCTCTTGTTGTCCCGTCTTAGTATTGGTATTGGTCTTACGTGCATGATCTTGAATATTTAATTATTATCACTATTGCTATTCCATCGTGGGTCGGTTGTATGTGATTTTAATTGCGTTGCTTGAGAACCGACCTTATAATCTATTTATTTATTCAAACTGGGTCGGTGGTAACAATTGTTTATTGCTGGTTGTTTACGATTTGGTGTAGTAAATCCCTAAGCGACATCATATCGATTTTTTGGGTTTATTATTCCGGTTGGTTATAACGCTAAACTTTATTCGATTGGAAGAAACCCTAACTTTTTAGGGCTGGTATTGTTTTCGTGGTTCTGATTTGGATTTTTATTGGTTGCGGGTTTACGAGAGAGATGGAACACGGTTTTCTCAACAAATCGACCAAGACTTCGACTAGGGCTTCAAGGATGATTGATGGTAGTTCGGTATTGAGTGATTTGGCTAAACGGTTTAAAAAACCTGATGGTATTGGTTCGGGGAGAGATGGTAAACCTAGGTTGCCATATCGTTGTGTTAATACTAATGAACCAGCTATTGGTTTTAATGATGACACAACTTCATTTGTTAACAAGGATTACGAGGATGATAACCACATGTTTGCAGCTGCTAAAGTCGATGTTAATGTCATTGAGACCAAGATGGACGGTTGTGAGGTGAGATGCTCTACATCCACTTCTGGTTTGATTGATGAAAGTAGCCATGTTGTTGCTGGTATTACGAAGGTTGATAAGGTTTTTAATCATGATGCTAAGGTTGATTTAGCTTTGGCTGATGTTGTAATACCGCATGAAGAGGTGGAAACGGTTTGCTCACGATTTAATAATTCTCTTTATGGCTATTTTGTTGGACAAAGACCCGCGTTTCCTGTTGTCCAGAATTTTGTGCGTAACGTTTGGAAGAAATTCGGGTTTATGCATGTCATGATACATCAAGGGTTCTTTATGTTTCAGTTCTCAAGTAGGGAAGGTATGGAAAATGTTCTTAATCATGGTTCTTGGCGAATTAGGTCTATTCCACTCATTATCCACATTTGGAACCCTAATTCTGTATTGATTAAACATGAAATTAAGAAGGTTCATGTTTGGGTTAAAATGTATAACGTGCCGGTGGTGGCATATTCTAAGGTGGGGCTGAATCTGATCGCGGCTAAACTTGGACGAATCATTATGTATGATGAGCACACAAGTAATATGTGCCTCAACGTGGGGTATGAATTTGTATGCTCGAGTTTTAGTTGAGATTTCGGCTGATAATGATTATGTGGAATCTCTTGTTGTGGCAATTCCTATTCCAAAGACAAATGAGCATCGTATGGTTAGAATTGATATTGAATTTGAATATAAACCGCCTCGATGTTCAATATGTAAAATTTTTGACCGTGTTGAAAAGGAGTACCATAGGAAAGAGAAGGAAGTTAAACGTACATTACGTGTGGATGATGGTGGCGGGGCTGCAAAGAGTAAATCTAAGGGTGTTAAAAAGGTGCGGGTGTCTGGTAAGCCTAAATTGATATATCGACCCGTTTCTAAGCCTAGTACGTCTATACCGAAGGATAATTCCCCTCTTATCTATGATTGGAGTTGGTTTGTGATAAGCCTAACGATACTGAACAGCCACATGATACTCCAAAAGTGCCTAATGATGTTTCCAACAGCTCTAATACTGATGGAAAGTACTTCAAAGATGATATTAACTTGGCTGAATTGAAGAGTTATATTGATCAACGTATAAAGCATGAGAATGTGATTGATATTCCTAAGGATGATCTGCCTAAGGATGTTAATAATGGAAGTGTAATGGCGGATACTACTTATGTCTCCTCCATTAATGATATTTCGTTACATGAGCCACCTGGAAGTTTACTTTTGGATAAGGGTAAGGAGGCTGGTCCGTCTAGTTCATCCTTATCCCTTGTTAATTCTACTACTAAAAGAAGTAACCCTTTCTCTAAGGTTGGTGATGTAATTGATTCTGACAGTGAGGTGGATGAGGTTCTTAATCCGTATGATGAGTCTGTGAATTTATTTGATATGCCCAAGGGTACATTATCATCAACGGGTGGTGGACAGGACCAGGAAGAGTACTATGAGTATGATGACTTTATGGATCAGCTACACGAAATACCAAGACATTTAGCTGCCTATTATGAAGATTTCAAGCTCCAAGGTCGGACTAGGTAGTAGTTGGTCTTATTGTAGTCATGTTTTGTTTATGTGGTAGTGGTTGTTTTCTTGTTACAAAGAAATATTTATGCCTATGTAACGGGCTTAGATATGGGATTTCACCCATGTCCATTGTACTTAAATGATTTTTGGCTAATGCAATTTACCTGGGTACAGAATTATTCCCCTTTACCCAAAAAAAAAACAAACAACGTATTTGATTGCCAAAAATGATGAATTCAAAGCTCAACTTCTTGAAAAGGGGTTCACAATAACCGCATTAAAGAACGAGCTAAGAAAAGCAACAGGGGATAGTGTGAACACTAAGTTTGCAAAACCATCAATCTTAGGGAAACCAGGTTTTCAATCAAATAGAAACCAATCTGTTGTTAGGCAACCGACTGCGTTTAGATCTGAACGACCAAAACTTTCAAAAACACGGTTTGCCTCCCAAGTTGATGCGGAACAAGTTTTGACAAAACCAGTCACTACACATTATTTGCCTAAGATAACTGCTTCTAGTTCGGTTAAACCTCAACAAGTAGTTACTCCTACACCCAGCTCCTCTAGGATTAGTTCGAAAACAGTGTCGAAACCTAGCATTAAGGTTCAAAACACTTATGATATTAATGACTTGCATAAGAACTATGATCTAGAAAAGGCTAGGAAAAGGGCACTACTTCATAAGGATGGAATCTTAGGTTCACAACCTTGTATGATCCCTCCTAGGATATTGAGGAACAATGTTAAGGTTCAACCTGTTGAGTCTAGGATTTATAGTACGTCATCTACAATGCATAAGAAGCAAAATAAACCTATAACTTCTCCTAGGTGGATTCAAACTGCTAAATCTTCTGAGACTAGGAATATCGATAAGCCTTCCACTGTACATAAGATGCTTAATAATCCTAGACCTTGCCATAAGTGGATTCCAACTGGTAGAATTTTTAAGGATGCTGGACTTAAGTGGATACCTACCAGAAAGATACTTACCAATGGTAATACCTTGGTTGACCGTGAAACCCCCAAGGGTTTGGATACTTTTGTCACTAACCCATATATATGCAATCAAGTTTGTAATGTTAGTGCAGGGTAGTCCTTACTCAGTTGCAGGTACATTAATCATTCACCACACGAGAAGACTCAAAGTCTGGAGACCCAAAGCAAGCATATCTCCTACTTCAAGAGGTATAGAAGGTCAATGTTGGTGTATGCTCATAATGACGTCTGTTCAATTCAGTTCAGGCCTCGCACTTCAAAGACTATGACGTCCGAATACATCAGTTCAAGCCTCGTTCTTCAACATATGACGTCTGTTCACATCAGTTCAGGCCTCGTTCTTCAACGACTATGACGTTTGAACACCTCAGTTCAAGCCTCGGTCCTCAACTTCATCACTATGGCGTCTGCTGACAACTCTTCAGGCCCCGTTCATCAAAGAAAAGAAAGGTGTACGATTCAGTGCGCCTTATCTTCGGAAGAAGAGAAATCTTCTTGTTTTGACCATTCTCAACAACATGCTTCATGCTTTCTCCATGTTCGTTCAGTCATCAAGTGGATCTACTCATCTTTTCTCGAATTCATATTCACTTGCTCATTCAAAAATGGCAAACTTCGTATGCAATTTTTGAGGGGGAGAAGAGTGAATAAACTACATGATCGAGTGTATTCTTATTCACATGCTCAATCAAAAATGGCAACCTCGTATGCAATTTTTGAGGGGGAGAAGTGTGAATAAAATACATGACTAATTGTATTATTATTCACTTGCTCAATCAAAAATGGCAAACCTCGCTTGCAATTTTTGAGGGGGAGAAGTGTGAATATACCACATGTTGATTGATGCTTGAAGAATGGTCATACGACTCTCCTCCAACACCTAATGTTCTACTTACTAAGGATGACTGGATTTATGCTTGATGATTACTTCCAAGCTTCAACGAATGATGATTGATCAAGATGCACCATCTAGAAGTATTATGAATGACGATTGATCACTTGCTCAAGTAATCCAATCTCTAGTTATTCCTCAAGGTGTTGATGATGACTATCATGATTACAAAGTTGCACACATGAATAATGATCCATCTTTTCGTTCTTAAATCAAGGATTGTTGTTCCTACCAATGTGCACTTTGTAAATCAACCCGAAGAAGGCCACCATCCATTCTCTAATCCGATCAATAAACTGCCTTTAATTCCGCCTCTCTATTGTTCTTTGGAATGATATGCAATCGGTTTTAAGGGTGGTTATCATCTAGGATGGGTGTGCCATTGGTTTTATTCATTAACTTTCTGATTTTGCTTCCTTCTTACTAAACCCTAATTCGTTTTTCTTATAGTCGGTTTTTAAATCGATTCTTGTGGTTGGTTTATTAATCGGATCCGTTTCTCTGGGGTTTAGTTTTTGATCCTGATATCGAAACCCTTATTATTCATCTATTCAATCGATCCTGTTTAGGGTATCATTTTTTTTGTCTTTAGGGTTTTGACCTATGCCTATTGGTAATCGTATCTGGATTTCTTCGTTAAGTCGGTTATACGATTTATATATATTCATACGATCTGTAGGTGTTTTATTGATGTATCGACCTAACCCTAAAAGTCTATCATGCAATCGATCTTCTTATTTATTGGGACTATCATTTTTTTTGTTAGGGTTTTGGTATTCTTATGATTCGGTTTTGTTCCTCATTAAGCTTATTTGAATATCTGTGAGGCGGTTTTGGTTGGGATTGCTATTCACTAAGG
The DNA here is from genome assembly GCA_030686995.1 of Artemisia argyi. Taxonomy (NCBI): domain Eukaryota; kingdom Viridiplantae; phylum Streptophyta; class Magnoliopsida; order Asterales; family Asteraceae; genus Artemisia; species Artemisia argyi. The sequence continues at coordinate 91,722,295 of CM060707.1, read as the reverse complement.
TTCATGAAACCCTTTTAGGGTTTCGATATTTTATTGTTTATTGCTGCTGCTGCTTATTGTTCTGGAAGATAACCCTTACAAGGGTTTGTTTATTGGCTGTATGTGCTTCTTTCAGTCAGACGTTATGTGTATATGGGTTTTGGGAGAGATGTTTTCAGATTGGCTCGATTTGGTATTGAGTTTTGAAGGCAGTTTGGTCGACCTGGTCTTCATGGAATTTTACTTATTCGGTGTTTGTTCTTGGACTTGCTGCTTTTGATTCTGGCTTGTTATTGTTAGGGATGTTAACCTTGTTTGTGTTCAAACGTATTCCGTGATGATCCTGCTGCTTTGCCTATTATTTTATGGATCGTTATTGGGTATACTAGGGTTGTGATTCTGGTATGGATCTCGTTGGAGCTTGGTGTTTCTTTGCTGTTCGATCCAAGACCTGCTGAATTTTTCATCCTCTTGTTGTTATTGTAGCGGGGGTTGTCAAGCTTTGGAATTCTTCTAAAGTTGTGGCTAATTTTTTGTTATCTTGTGATCGTTGCTACTGATTTGTTATGGAAGTTTGGATTTTTATGGCAGATTTTGATACTAATGGTTTGCATTCTAATCTTGGTTGCTTTTGGCAGCTCATGGGTATTCAATATCTTGTCATAGTGGTCTTCATGTTGGTGCATATGACTTGATCCTTGGTTGCTTTCTTCATGTGTTTCATTCGTATTTGATGGAAGATTGGTTCAAGTTCGGATATGCTGATTGGTTGGGTTGCTTAGACCATGTTTATGCTTCAAGTTTGATTTGCTACGGAAGTCACTCTTATTAGGTTATTAGATTATGTTTTTGCATAACACTAATAGAAGACGCAATTGGTTGAAGCTGGTAGTTCGCATGTTTAAGATCTGGATCGCTAAGATGACTAAGAAGACTTAAATGTTTATTTGAGTTGTTATGTTTTGTATTTTTATTGCTAGTCATGGTTAGTTGTATTTAGATCTGTTAGTTATAAGAATGGCATGTCATTCTTATATAATGGTTGTGGTAGTGTCCTTAGGGACTTCGATGAGAGACTCACTCTCATCCATTGTACTTAAATGTTTGTTTTTAATGTATTTTACCGGGTGCAGGATTACTCCCCTTTACCCAAAAAAAAAAATCAACCCGAAGAACATTATGGAAAATGTCGGTTAAAATGTCTAAACGGCTAACAATTTGGACATGAAATGTCAAGTGATCACGGAGTTTATTTAGCATCTCTTAATTGAGATTGAAGAGTATTTTACGAAGGCGTCTACTTATTTCATCATCGAAACTTCATGCATCGATTGATGACTTGCGTGAACTCTTAAAGTTTATGATTGGGACTTGGATTATCTAGTTATACCCGATGGAAGGAGTTACATTGTAGTACTCACGGGTTATGGCTATCACTTCAAGGAGTTACATTGTAGTGCTCAGTGTTACACGCAAATGCGAATGTAGATAGTCTCAAGAGGTGTTGTACTTATTCGTTTACATCGTTCTTTAATCAACAACAGTGCAAGCTTAAGTTACGGATTTGGGGAATTCTTCTTCAGTCTCAACTTTGGTATATCGGGTTTACTTCATCAGTGGTCACTTCAAATAGCCTACATAAGGGTTGGTAAAGATAGTCAGAGAGAGTTTTTGTAGCAGTTGATTCTCACCAGATCCAGTTAAACCAATTTTGTTCTTCTCACAAGATTTCAAGTAGATGTGCTTATAATGTGTTGCTGATTCTGAGGTATCAACAATGGGGAAGGAGACATACATCTTAATGCATAATGAGTACACGTGATGAACTTAATACTTCTTCTTAATTGAAGTTATCCCGGGAAGACAAATGTCACAACCGCAGAGAATATCAGTGTATTAACTTGTGGCTTTTGGTGTATTATTCCAACTACGTGGGGGAAGTGGTCTTCTGATACTTGTGGTATGTATTACTTCAGCTTTCAATAGGAAGAAATATGAGAAGAACAGTTGGTGCGTGAGATGATATAGCTTATCGACATCTTCATTCGTGCTGATATGATTTATGGCAAAGTGCTTCTAGTTAATGCTTCATGTACACAATGGTATGATGATTCCGATGAGATCGCAACCATCAGGGGAGAGATTTGTGTACATCAAGGACGCGCAACAGGTTCACGTGATCGGGCTTAATCATATATTCCGGAGGTGATATCCGCAGAGATGATCAGTGCTTCAACCTGTTACTTTGGTGTCATCACTTCTTCTTGTGTTGGATACATGCGTACAATATGGATTGAGTTGGTATGTGTAAGTTAACTAGAAAGCATTTGGTGAAATGAAGATGTTGATATCCTATTCCCCCGAATAGACAACTGCTCCAAACCATAAAGTAATGTGTACATTGGGGATGCACAACATGGTCATGTGATCGGGCTTCATCATACATTCCGAGATTGATAACCGCAGAGATGATCCATGGTTCACCTTGTTACTTTGGTGCTATCATTTCCTTTGGGTCTTTGAGCGTCATACAATGAGACTTTTTGAATCACTTCAACTACTTGGGGAAGTGGTCTCGTGAAGATGATTGTCGGTTTGGGGGGAAGCTACCAAAGCTTCACATTGAGGCTAAAATTCGACGATTTGGTGGTGCCTAGAAATTGACTCAGTTGTGAGATTCTAGTGATTTGTTATCATTCTGTGTTTGGTGAATTGTTGTGACTTAAGTCGTTTCGATTGATCTGATTGTAATTTGACGTTGTGAGTTAATATTTACAACTTGACTTATTACGATCGGATCTACTATAACTTGACTTGTTGCAACTTGACACTTAGTGCTAATTGTGACTTATCCAAGATCTCACTCTAAGTCTAACTCGCATATCACATCTCTCGGTTTCTTTTGTTGACTTTAGTAAAATCCCGAGAGAGAATCGGTCTCTCGGTTTAAGTCACAAGAGTTGTAAAATCCCGTTTAAGATTACATTATGGCTACCACAAGTTCAGATGATAATTCGTGAGCCTCGAAAGCTTTGGAGGTGAAAGTTTAAGAGATGTTGACTACAGACTTCTACAATGAGCTGAACGATACTCTCATTTCGGTACTCATGTCAACATCTTCTTAAACTAATTAGTATCCTTTGTACATAGATTAAATCAAATTGTAAATAGAAAAGTATAAAACAACAAAAACCCATAAAAAATTAGAAAACAAGAAAAATCCAAAAATATTCTTCTCACGACATGTCTCTTGTGTAATCAATATTATGTACGTTTCTAGAAATGTCATTCAATAATGACACGGAATCATACATATGCTTGAGCAAGAGTTTTTCGGTTTCAAATAAAGTTTTTTTTTCTAAAACATGTCGTATTTCAAAATATTCTTCAAAATTATGGCTTGCAGTCATTTCAGGATGCAACCCGCACTTCAAAAATATGGCTTGCTATTACTTCAGATAGCAACCCGGTTTTCAAAATGAGGAAAACACGTCGCCAAAAAGGCGGTTGTTCCTAGTAAAGGGTGCAGTTCATCCGAGCGTGAATTACTTTACATTCATGCACCCTCGATCTAATGTACGTTTCAGTGCATTATTTCTTGATAAAGAAGAGAAGTCTTCTTTTTATCGCCAAATACTTTCCCTTCTATGATTTTTCCGGAAAGTATTTGTGCAAAACTTGGTGGTACTATGAAATTTTGATTAACAAAATCAAATTGAACCCAAATGTTTGATAAAATTTTCTCTCAATCAATGACTTTCATATTTTATGCAAATATTTCAGTTTTAACATCCGTCATTGATTGAGGGGGAGAATGATTTCTCAAAATTTTATGTATCATCAAAACTCTCCGCTTTGTACAAAAGCAACTAAACGATTGGTGATGGTTATGTGTCAGAATGAGTACATTTTAAAAGAGTTCTCGTTAAAACTTTGCATCTTTTGTAAACTCTTCAAATCTGACACATAACAACCTCCCTCACAGATTGAGGGGGAGCAAGAAAAAGTTCCTTTTATTAGAAAATATTAAAATTGACCGCATTTCTCTCCCAAAAGCTTTCTAACTTATTTAAATCAATTGAGATCCAAAATCTCAAAAGATTTGAAATTTTTGATCGGTGGAGAGAATGTGATTTAAATATGAAATCTGATATTCAAAATGTGATCTTTTGGACTCAATGTGCTCCCACATATGTGCTAAACTCTTTCGTATATCGATGCACATATTGAGGGGGAGCAAAAGGCGTTTGTGGAAGTTATACCAAAGACCGACCATTTATCTTTATGCATGGAGTTATAAGGTTGGTTAAGGTTAGGTATGAATTCCCATGATCCACCAGAACCGGAAGGATCTTCCAGGGACAATCCTCTAGATAGATTAGAAGTCGTTAGGAATGATTGAAAAAAGGAGTAAAGTGAGAAAGGGAAGAGTGCGGACTGAGATAGAGCTAGGACTGGAACAAACCCAACAAGGTTCTAGTGGTGAAGTCTCGGTAAGTAGTGAAGGGGTTGAAGAATCAAAAAGAAATGAAATGAGAAAGGGTGAAAAGAAATAGCCCTCCAAATATTCAACCTTAGGGCAGAAACCAATTTCAATTCATAATCTACTAGTGGTTACTAAGGTAACACTAGTATTGAAGACAAGACGTCATGGACCCAGTGACGCACTGCACTAAACTTCCCAACCACTCGAGTTCTCTTAAAAGAGCTTGTTTCATTATCACGGGGAACCCTGTGCAATGTATCGACCGCTCATTGCGAGCTATGTTGATACCTAAAACAGGAGACACCTCCCTAGTCTCCAGGAGCGGATCAAAACGCACTATTGAGTCTAGAGCCATGAGATCATCCATAAATCTCGATAGGACACATTCTAAATATGCTTATTGTTTCACACAATGTGGAAAATAAGATAAAATATTTAGAGTACTACGCATTATCCTTGTGGTATTGCCAGAACATCCGAGTGATATAAAAATGTTCACAATGAAGATGGAAATCCTTCTAGAGCAAATATCTTTCAAGCTCTTGGTAGGTGACATGTGAGATCCATCTTGGATCAATGATCAAGTGACAACTGGAAAGCAACGATGGTGCAATTCTAATTTGAATCAAACTTCTTCCAGGATATGGATTGACGGATACTTTTTCAAAAACCTTTCAATGTGCTCACAACTTATTATCGAGCACATTGATTGTGTATAAGCTTTCAAACAAAAGTATTTTTGATGGAAATGTGATTCTGATCTTAAAACTCTCGTTGTGTCTCAAAAATGTTTTTTATATGACACGCAAGTGATTTCTATAAATCAATTTCTCATCAATCTATGAATATCAATTCACCGATTCACTCTATCGTGCTGTCTGCTTTGAGACGTTCCGGTATGAGAACATGCTAAGTATGAAGATTCCAAAGTGGATTCTTTGGAAAATTCATTACTACAAGCTGGAAATTCCTGTCAAGGAGAGTCTTCTTTAAAAGAGACTCTATCTGATCACAGGTCGGTTTTCACAAAACCGGAGGGTAATCTGTCCTCGCAGAACGAATGACAAAGCCATATTCGTTCTCTATCTTTATTGCTAACTGTTTTATTTCAGGGACACATATAAAGATGGCATTAATGGCTCCTATTTCCAGCTGAATCGGGTCAATCCATGCCTCATGCTCATACATCCTCCTCACTAACAATGACAATGAGAGACTTGCTACAACAAAAGTTGAGAGACTACCACCAACGTTTCCGCAACTCTGATGAAAAATTCTCCTGACCCACAACTCTGATGTAAAGTCTCCAGATACAGAAGGGTGTGAGCATGATGGTCCTTAAGTCACTACATCACATGAAGGCAATACGACTATGGATGAGCTTGGAGATTTACTTTGGCTGATGATCTCAAAGAAGCTCAAAGATCGCACATCACAAAGGAATCCAAATCACAAGTTTGTTTGCTTGAAGTACAAAGTGTGCAGAAAAGTGAAGAATCAGAACCTACGAGCTACATGACTAAAGAATGCTTGAAGAACAAAGAGCTTAATTTCCAAGGTGACCTCACTTAGGGGGAGATTGTTAGGAATACAAATATTCCTGTAAAAGTTTCGGTCACCTAATTATTATAATAGCATTAAGTTAGCTCGTAGTTAGTTTATATATTAGTTAGTTAGTGTTAGTTTAAGTAACACCGTGAAAGAAGGATGGGTCTTTACCCACTGTATGCCTGATCCACAGCCCGGGTGTGGGCGTTTGTAGGAAACTATATATACCCCTCTACACATGTGTAGAGGGTTGGTGCCTCTCTCATTCTCAATCTAATCTTACATTTTTCTCTCATCTCTCTCTCTCTCTCTCTAGGAACACCCAACTTCTCCTTTTCTCTCTACACTTTCTTCATCTTTCTTTCTTTGAATTCGAACCTTAATCACAAGAACAATATATGTTATAATTATGTTTATCCTACAGTTTATTTGGTTTATATATTTACCAGGGTGCAGGATTACTTCCCATTACCCAAAAAATCCGAATACAATACCCTCAAGAAAACAAGAGGATCGTCAATAATCCATAACAAAAAGGCTGCCATATATGACTACTAGGGTTTTCAGCACCCTAACTTCCAATTTCCACAAAGAACAATCATAAGACCAACAAATGAGGAAGTCGGATATAGATCTGTGAAAATAGTAAAGGTTTTGAACAAGCTTCCCTTCAAACTTGACTTACCTCTCTCTAAAACCCACATACATTACACGCACATCTGGACTTCACGCACCTGCAATCTTGAAAACCCTAGAAAGGGTTACGTAGAATTAGAAAATACCAAACCCTAGCGAGTTTGGTTAAGTGTTAACCTCCAGAACCAACGATCTACAACGCAATAAATAACGAAACCCCAAGATGGAAATCGTATAGCATAAACACTTAATCAATGACTGATTAACTAATGCATAATAATAGCAAATCGCATTAAAGAGGGCCTTGGTGATTTGGTTAGTATAAACCAATCAGCGTTTGTTCCTGGGAACTGTATTTCAGATAATATATTGCTTACCCAAGAGCTTATAGGTAATTATCATAGAGGGAGAGGCCCGCCTAGATGCGCGTTTAAAGTGGATATTCAAAAGACATATGATACGGTTGATTGGGGTTTTTCTTAAGTCAATTATGGTTGGTTTTGGTTTCCATCTTAAAATGGTGGAATGGATCATGGTGTGTGTCTCTTCCACATCGTATTCTATATGTGTTAATGGGGATCTTCATCGCTGGTTCAAAGGTAAGAGAGGTCAACAGCAAGGTGACCCATTATCTCCTTAGTTGTTTACATTAGTTATGGAAGTTTTAACCCTTATTTTACAAAAAAAGGTTTTTAACTTAATGGATTTTCAGTTTCATCATCTGTGTGAGCAGTAGAGAATTATTAACGATGATCTCTTCTTGTTTTCTAGAGCCCACCCTTATTCTGTTGACGTTATTATGCAAGCCTTGGAGGATTTCAAGAATATGTCGGGCATTGTCCTGAGTATTGATGTAATAAATTTCAAATCAAAGTATATATAGTATAGTATTACTCAAGAAATCCGCAAAGAAATACGGATAACCCGAGGTCGTAGTCCATGTGAAGGGTGAATGGAATTTCGAATTCCCGGTTCGTGAAACGTGTCGTGAAGGTGGGAAAAAGTGATGTTTATGAGATTACACTAAGGAATATGAAAGTTGAGCACAAATAATCACTTAAGCACGTATTTCAAGTAATTAAACCAAAAACGTAACGTAGAATTAAAAACCGTAAACTAAAACGTAAAATAAATGTTAACGCGCGAAACAAAACGTGAAATTTAAGCTATGCTACTCCTACGGACTTGAAAATAATTTTCCTAAGTTAAAAATGATAAAAGAAAATTTTGAGAAAAAGAAAAATATTTTTTTTGACTTTTTATTTAATTTTTATGAATTAAAAACTAATTTATCTAATTAAAAATTAAATAAAAATTGCAAATTAAGTGAGAAAAATGCAAAATTAATTTTGAAAATTATAAAATGACTAAAAAGCAATTTTAAAACTGAGAATTAATTTTTTTTTGGCTTTTTATGTAATTTTTTGTGAATTAAAAACTATTAAATCTAATTAAAAAGTACTTAAAATTCAAATTAAATTGAAATTAAATGGGAAAATTGCAAAATTAATTTCTAAAAATTTAAAATAAATAAAAACTAATTTCTAAAATATTTTTGGATTTTTTTAGGCTTTTTCTAATTTTTGTTTTTTTTTTTTTTTTTTGAGTTTTTGGTAATTATAAAGTATTAAAAATTGAATAAAACTCAAATTAAATAAGAAAAATAGTAAATGAATTCAGAAAAATGTGAAAAATTCAGGGAAATTCTGAAATAATATTCTAAACTTAATAAAAATTTGAAACTTGAAAAATAAGCATGGAATTGCTTATGGGCTTAAAACTGCTTATTAGAGGTGCTTATTTTTAAGCAGACTTTGACCAGAGTTGACCAAACCTTGACTAAATGATTTTTGGACTCAAATATGCTTAATGGAACAGAATTGAGATCAAAATGAACTCAGAAACACAGACAAGGATCAAATTAATAGCAATAAGCACTAAAGAGATAAGCAAGTACTAAGCAGAATAAGCAAATGGCAAAAACTAACTGAGAACAACTACTATAAGCACTAATGAGCTCAAATGATCAATTAAACTCAGCTTACAAGCTTAAAATCAAACTAGCAGCCTTAAACAATGGAACAGAAACTATGCTTGAAACACTCAACTAGATAAGCAAATTAAGCAGTACAAACTAGCTGATAAGAGTGAGCTTAATGGGGCAAAAAGTCTATTAACCAGCTGAGATACTAAATCCACCAACTGAATAGATTCTAGATCCAATTTGCTTGCCTAACAGATACCTAGAAAGTAGACCAAAAAGCTTGTGCACAGGGGAATTTGAGTTCAAACAAGCAACTTCAATAAGCTTTTTCTATAAGCAAATGATGTCCAAACCAGAATTTTCTTTTTGAAATTGTTTCTAAAGCTTTCAAACTCCTAAAAATAACTATCCAAATTTATTTCCAATGAAAATTAAGACTTATGAATCTCCACAAAGAACTTGACCAAATTCTGACTTTTGACTTTTTGATTTGGAATGAACTTTGACTAGAATGAATTTTAAATGCTAAATTCTTACTGAAATTATGATAATGACCTAGTGTATGAATGAAATAATCTAAATCACAGACTTATGCAACTACTAGAGTGATTATGCAACTAAATCTATAACTGATATGATGAAATGAAAAGATAATTTGACTTTTAATGTTATGCCCTACTGATTTTATGTTTGACTAAGCTTATATGCAACCTAAGTGACTAACCTATACTAATTGATAAGACTTAAACCAATAGCTACCCAAAATTCTCCTCAAATCCAAACACCCCTGTATGAAACAGATATGAACTCTTATGAGACAACAGAGTGTTTAATTCAATTCCAAATACCAATACTACTCTAATAGTGATTCAATTATACTAAATCAACACAGAAATGCAAGTCTCAAACATAAAAGTACACAAATCTTAGATCCAAGAGTTAGACAAATATGATGAAACAGTAGCATACCAATTCAAAGTTAACTCAGATCTGAAATGAACCAATACTCAGCTTTAACTATAATGCAAATATCAAAATAAGACAGAAATAATCACTACTAATAAGCTATACTACTGCCACTCAGATTATGCAAATTTATAAAGGAAATAAGATGGAACTAACAAACCAAATCCCCCTCAGCAGAACAGAGAGGGTTCACTAAGCTTGCCTGTCTTTTGACAGGCCAATGGGTCTCCTTATTGGCTGCCTTGATTCCACAATTAAGCTGGCTTATTACAAATAAGCTGACAGTTTGACTTTTGTTTGACTTTTGGAATTTTGCAAAATAAAACTAAATAATCCCACAATAAGCTATAGGGAAGCTTAAATGAGATTATGAATAACAGAATAAGCTATGTTGAAGCTTAAATGAAGAATTGAAACAATATTTTTTTTTTCTGATTTTTTATTTTTTTGGATTTTTTCAATATAAGATGAAACAACAATAAAAACTTATAGAAATAAACTAACAACCAATGATTTAAGCTAATTATAAAGTAAATACTTGAAACTGAACAATAAGGAAAAATAAGACAATAAGCTGTAAAGGAAATTCTGAATTATATTAAATAAAAAGTTGAGTACAATGCTTTAAAAGGAAATTACAATAAAAAAGTAAGCTAAACTTAAACTTATAACAAAGACCTACATATAAAACTACACACATACAATGAATGATGAGGGGGTATTTATAGGAAATGGCAGAGGGTGCTAGGGTTGAGGATGCTTCTAGACTTGTGCTTCTTTGCCCTTGATCATATCCGTGCATTACAGCTTCATTTGTAAGCATGAATTTGGTCCATTGGATTGCGTGCCTCATTTGGTGATCTTGCGTGTGTCATCTCATTGGACCACGTGTAATTCCTGACGTCCCTGACACTTTGTCAGCTTCTAGAACACCTTATCATGAGGTAATTATTACCAATCGGGGTTAATTGGTGTATGGTGAAACTTAGGGTTCTAGGAATAGTAGTAAAACTGGGGTTGGGTAAAATTTTGGGGGCGGGAGTATTAATTTGGGGGTTTTTATTAGTTTGTTGACCGGTGTAGGGGTTTGACCGGGTATTATGGATGGACCGGGTCTGATATTAAAGGGGTTGGGCTTTGTGTTGTTTTGGACCTGGTAACAATTTTGGACCAGGTTTGTTGTGTCAAGTTTAGGATTAAGGATTTAATAAAAATGATAAGGACCAATGTTGTATTTTCTGAAACTATGAGGACCAAATCTGAAAGTCTTCAAAAATATAATCCAAGGGTATTTCTTGACTTTCTTTGATAATTGAGGGTTAACTTTGACTTTACTTTAATAATTTCTTCCAGGGACTAATTCTGTCATAATTTGAAACTTGGAGGAGTAAAGTTGCCAATTCTTCAAACTTTGACCAGGGACTAACTTGAAACTTTATGAATCTCTGAGGATTTCTTATGACATTTTGAGCTTTCTTTGATCATTAAGCTTCCCCGGCTCCGGCTTTTGACCTTTTTCTAATCTCGTGCTCGTTTTTGTCGGTTTTGGCTTTGTTTTTGTCCATTTTTCACATATCCATACCTGCACATACACAAATACAAAACCACACATTCTCTTGACATATTTGGTTAGTATTTGGTGTATTTGGTCTAATTTAATGCCTAAAAATGATGTGTGAATAAGCACACATCAAGTATCCCCAAAATCACGGTGTTCTTCTGTAATGTTCCTAATTCTTTGAAAGCTACTATTCTCCATTCTATGCCATTTGCTGAAGGCTCTCTTCCTGTAGGCACCTTGGTGTCCCTTTTATCTCGTCAAGACTGCTCTAAAGAGACTGTAAGGTTCTTGTGTAAATATTGGAAGGTCGTGTGAATGACTGGCGTAATAAGTTTTTATCTCTTGCAGGGAGACTTCAACTGGTTAGATCTGTATTATATTCTATGCATATATATTGGGCTTCTGTTTTTATCCTTCCTTCTCGTATCATTCATGAGTTGGAGCAATTCTTGAGAGGTTTCTTATGGTGTCAAGGATAAATGAAAAGGGGTAAGGCCAAATTTGCTTAGAGTTGTTTTGTAAGCCTAAGCATGAAGTTGGTCCTGGTATTCGTAGATCAGATGATTTTAATGTTGCACTTATGGCTACTCATATTTGGAGTATTTTAACCTGTAAAGATTTTTTATGGTTTAAATGGATTCATTCATAAAAGCTTAGAGGTAGAAGCTTTGGGATGTTCCTTGCTTGGGTGATGTTAGTTGGGGTTGGCTTAAGCTTCTTGCTACTAGACCCAAGGTACACCCATTCATATGGCACAAGATTAATAATGGTATGGGTGCCTCCATGTAGTTTGATAAGTGGTGTGATTTAACCCCCATTCGAAACATGCTTACTGTAAGAGATATTGATCGGGCTGGTTTAAGCTTATGATTCAGTTAGTGATGTGATTGATAATGGTACTTGGAGATGGCCTCCTGATTGGCTTTCTAGGTTTCCGGACATAGTTAATCCTCCGGTCCCAAATCTTATTGATGATACAGATGATGGTTTATTATGGCTTACTTTGGATGGCAACTTATTTTTGGGTAAAAGGGATTTTTCACCCTGGTAAAATTCATTACACCAAAAAACATTGAAGTACAAAGGATGAGGGTGACTTCCCTCATCTCAGTCCTTTGGGACACTTACATGCCAACCACTATATAAGAATGACAGGCCATTCTTATAACTTACATAATAAACTTATAACCTACAATGACTATACAAGCAGATATATAAACAATGAAAAAATAAATGCTTGCTTCCGTCAGGTAAGAACCTAAGCCATAGTCATCATAGTACTTAAAAAATAAATTCTATGCAATCCAGAAATCTCCACCTAGTACAAAAACCAGAATGTATAAACTATCCTTATAAGACACGACTGAATTCGACATAAAAGCTTTATCGGTTGCATGTGCTTGGGATTCTCTTCAATTAAGGGCTGATGTGGTTGATTGGCTTCATATTTCGTGGTTCCCTAATTGTATTCCACGTCATGCTATACATTTGTGGCTTGTTCTCAAGCAGAAGTTGAGGACACAAGATAGGTTACGGCAAATGGATGTTGGTCATAATGTTGATTTGAACCTTCTTAGATGCCCACTATGTGATGCGGTTCCTGACTCTCATCCTTACTTGTAAGAGAAAAGTTTAATTATGGACTATGCAAGTATTGAGGATGATGCATAGTCTGACTAGTAATGCGTGATACTAGTTAAAACATACATAAAAGTATACTAGAACGGTATCCGCGTAATGCGGTAGCGCCTACCCTGTGACTATATTTTGTGATCGGTTGCACGTTTAATTATCTTCATACTTTATAAGTATAGATTTTCTAGCTTTTATGCCTTTTTTTTTTTTTTTTTTTTTTTTTTTTCAGGTTTTCAAGTTTTCAGTTTTTTTGTTTTTCTAGTTTTCTAGTTTTTAGTTTTTCAGTTTTCTAGTTTTCTAGTTTTTTAGTTTTTAGTTTTCAGCTTTATAAGGAGATTTCCTGCTTTTATGATTTTACGTTTTTATTTTTTATTTTCAGTTTTTCAGTTATATATTTTTCAGTTTTTCAGGTTTTCAAGTTTTTAGTTTTTCAATTTTCAGTTTACAGTTTTGCAGTTTTCAGTTTTTTTGTTTTTCTGGTTTTCTAGTTTTTAGTTTTTCGTTTTTCAGTTTTTCAGATTTTCAAATTTTCAATTTTCCAGTTTTTCAGTTTTCAGTTTTTAGTTTTCCAGTTCTAGTTTCCAGTTTTCAGTTTTCCTGTTTTCAGATTTTCAGGCTTTCTGTTTTTCAGTTTTTCAGTTTTTTGTTTTCTGTTTTCAGTTTTCTGTTTTCTATTTTTATTTTTCTGCAACTAATGTGTTAAATCCTTCTTCAATCATAATAAGAAATAAAAAGTCTGAATTTTTAATCATTTCTAATTATAAATGTCCAAAATGCATTATAATATAGTATAGATGGTTTTAAGAAGGAAATCTAAGATTTCACTTTACTATCTTGCATTCCAAGAAATTGTTAGTTACAACGTACAAGTTTGGAACATTTGCCAACAACCCATAAGCCTCTATATATAACATCCTTTATTAACATTTTTTTTAACACGCTTCATTAAACGTCTTAGACAGTTCTACTATATATATAACATAAAACTGGTTGTACATTAGATTGTACCAATAAAATATGTGAGTGTGTCAATCACATCTCAAACTCATATCAGATGGATATGTATTATTATTATTATTATTATTATTATTATTATTATTATTATTATTATTTAAACATCACTTTATTAGAAACTCATAGGATGTACAAGAAGTTAGTGGGAAGCGAGATACTAAATGGGCTCCCACTCCTTTAGTTATAAAAAAACTAATCAAACTAAAGATATTATTATTATTATTATTATTATTATTATTATTATTATTATTATTATTATTATAATATATACTAAAAAGCGTGTGGGATACTGTAGTAACAGTACCCACGCAAGTTTCATGTGAGCCCATTTTAGTCCCTAAGGTTAATGGTCAATTGCGAAGTTAGTCTTTAACGGCTGTTATCTAATGAGAGTAGGGACTAACTGTGCAATAGGGCGCCACGTTAAGGGCTAAAATTGAAAATTCATTTGCTACAGTGTGAAACAGTGTAGCACATTGCTGCTACAGTGATGCTACAGTGCCAAATAGTACCGTGTACTGTTACTAACTTTTTTACGATTTCAGTCCCTCAGTTAGGTGTAAATTCCACCGTTAGTCCCCCGTTAGCGATCTTTTGCAAATTTAGTCCTTACATATATATATATATATATATATATATATATATATATATATATATATATATATATATATCGATCGTTTTATTTCGAGTTTATATTAAAAACAACAATTCCGCAGCAACGCGCGGGTGCCGTAGCTCGTTAATTATAAAAACCATCGCTTTATTAAAACTATGAAAAACTTACATAAAGTTAGATGGGAATATGATACATATATTTCGTCAATAAACATGTGAATGTGATACATATTATTATTATTATTATTATTATTATTATTATTATGTCAACAAACATGTGAATGTGATACATATATTTAGAGAATATTAGACAATTTTGTATGCTTGTTGGTCAATCGTCAATTTGAAACCAAACTTAGAACCCGAAAGGTTTTGGGTTCATATTTTCAATTAATAGGTTTTGTGTTAACCTGGAAATAGATACGGTTCGAAGGTTTTTCTGTTCGATTGTTTGGTTTTAGATAATTTCAACACTCCTTATTGTGACTCACCACGCACCACCACCATTTTAAGTAACAAAAAGATAATTTAATGAGGGATTATTCCATTTGAGTGGTTGAGATTTATAGTGACCCCACTTTTATTAAACTTGGTTATTCTTGTCTTCTGACAATAATTTTGAGACGGAGGGAGTACTAATCTACAACTTTATATTCAAATTTAAATTATAATCTAAACCCATTTACAAACCAAACGAGCACCTAGTAACACAATGATAAATCATTAAGGGTGTGTTTGGTTTGTAAGTGAGATTCGAATTAGATTTGGATTTGAGAAATGTTTGAAAGAAAATAAGGAGAGAGAAAATGTATAGTATATATAATTTATAAATTAATTTATTATATAAAATTATTATTTGTTAAAAATAAAAGAGGGAGAAAAATATGAAAAAGAAAGATTATTAAAATTTGTGGTTGATATTGATGAACAAGTAGTACCACTTTGAATTATTTACCAATTCTTGTTAGTTATGCCTACTATCAAATCTTTTATATAATACAACAAAACTCTTATTGGGAATTTTTCATTTCAAAAAAATGCATTCATACATTATTTAGTAAGAATTTTATTTTTAAAAAAAAAATATTTTCTTATTAGGTAATATTTTATATTTATCCATAACACAATTAGAAAATAAATACAAAAAATATAGTTAAGATGCAATTAATAATAGGATTATAATTTTTAAATAATTATTTTTAATAATAAAAAAAACTATAATTAAACATCATAAATCAAACAAAACAAAGATTAAATTATTTGTTTTTTAATAAATAAAAATATATGATTCAAAATTTTTTTAAAAACCCGCCCGTGCGCAGGTATTATAACTAGTCTATCATTTAATACCATTACTTGAAAGAAAAAATATACCAAACAAGTCTTTTCATTTTTCTTTCATTCTATACCTTTTGATACCCTTATACCAAACGGGCCCTTATCAATAAATAGAAGATTTATAACAACATCGTCATCCATAAAAAGTGGTGCATTTAACGTTTTTGTCCTTGGTTGAACTACAACCATTAGTTTTATAATAATCTTTGAATATGCACCTACCGATTGGTGATTTTACAGTAAGTGCATTGATTGTTTACATTTATGGTGGCCCATGCCTTTCAATAATAAGTTGATGGATAGTACAAATAATTTACTCTTTCATTAATGTGTCATCAGCCACCAACAAATTATAGACACACAATCGATAATGAATAGGGGTGTTCAGAAAAATCGAGAAACCGAGCCATGATTAACCTAAAACTAAAATAACCCAAAACCAAAGAAACCAAAACAGAAAAAAATCGAAATCTAAAAACCCACTTATCACGAATCGATTTTGGTTTTTATATTTTGATATCCGCAGTTTAACCGAACCAAACCGTGTAAAATATACATGAAATTCTTTTATCTAAATATTCAAATAATTGTATAAGTATCAATTATATTATTGCACAACTTTTATTGTATAACAATTTTTTTGCTCCTAATGCAAACATTTACTAAACATGTATGTGTGAAAATAGATTAATGTGATTGTAACTTGTAAACCTCGAACAAATATTTTTTGTTAATATGTTATGTATGTTTATTTGAATTTAAATTAGTGAAGGAATGAGTTTAATCTATTCAATATTATTTTATATGCTAAAACTAATTTTTATCTTTTAAATCATATTATTGTTCATATGGTTAAATTGTTTGAACGTCTAAAAATGGTTAACTGTGAACCGAACTGCGGGTAACCGCTCAATTCATGTATCCGCATGTCCGTTTACCTGCCTAATGCGGTTTGGTTTTGGGTAGTGAAATGAATTACCCACCTCGCGATAAATAGTTTAAATCTTGGTACTAACCAAACCGAACAGATCCGTCAACACCTCTAATAATGAAAAAAGACTTGATGGAGTTGTACTGTTCTTAACTCAGCTCTATATCATTTATCTAACGTATTTTTATACTACTAAAATTTGACTCTTAGGCTATTCGCAGTGGGCAGAAAAAAATCGTTCGAGGCAATCTGTCGACCGATTTCCAATATCGGTCGAGCCATTGTGGCGCAAAAAAAATATCGATCGCCGGACCCAATTTGCCCATATCGTTGGCATTTTCGACCGATTTTGAAAACACAAAAAGCATCCAAGATTTGCATTATTTATTCAACTTTCAAAAAAAAAGTGATGGGAAGAACCGTTTGCTTGTAGTTTGAAACATTAAAAAGCTTCCCAAAAATTGAAACGTTTGTATTAACTGTTGGCTTGCAAGTTTATCACTCCCTCTTTTCTTGTAGTTTGGCTAGATCAACACCTTTCACAACTTCCATATCTTCCTTGGCCATGATGTCGTGTTTGTGTTTTTGTGTGTGAATGTTTGTTGACGAGGTGGCAGCTAGAAAGATGGTGCAATATAGGCCACCACTGTGGGTAACCTTATGCCTTCTAGAAGTGTCACACGGAGAACCTTTCATGTATAACTTTTGCATTAACTAGGATATTCATTTGCGAGTCGTCATGTGATACCTTTTTTTATTTTTATTTATTTTTTATTTTTTTAACTAGAATTATGCTTCAGCTAATTTTATTTTATTTATTATTTTTTTTAACATAAAAATTAAAAAAATGAAAATGCATTACCTCTCTTTTCGTACCGCTAGGGATGCTTAACGCCATTTCACCAACTGGCGTTACATGCGCTTTTATGTCTCTCAGTGTGGTCAGCACTGGTGTTTCCGAGCAGCGAGGCTTACACCCATTCGCATTAGTTCATCCAAAGTTCCTTACCCTTATGCACGAATTATTATATAAGTCATTTTCCTATCAAGGTTAAGGAGTCAACTGAGCATCTCAGCGACGGGATTGAATACCCGGATCGAATCAAAGTTCACGCCGCCCGCCCTGAACAAATAGGAGGCGTGGCCCACAGGTCGCACATAAGCCGCCGGGTTGCACGACAGAAGAACACCCAACATTAAGATGCACACTCATCCATGTGAAATATTCATCTTCATTGGAGCTTCTTTGCAGTAGTCTTTTGCAGTGGGCCGGATAGCCTTATCGAGGAGTTAGGTATCGAGATGAACCATCTTCAAAAGGTATAAGGTATAAGAAAACCATGCCATTCAAAAATGATTTATACAATTGTTGTTTGATTATCACGTTTCTTATGGATGATTTAGGTTGACTCCAATTTTCTACAGTATTATTTTTTGGGATAGTTTTTGACACAAACAATTTGTGCCAAAATAGAGAAACAACAAAGTGGTTTACATACTTTGTTGTAAATAAGATATAGATATAGATAACAAGAGATTCATTCTTTGCAAATCTAGAATTTTGTGTAAAATGGTACAAGTGCCAATGACATTGGTATCTTACTTTGTTCATCAAGGTCCTCAATCGGATTTTAGTGGTGCCCAAGAAAAACCTAACCTAATGTCTAAGACATCAAAAATAATAATAATAATAATAATAATAATAATAATAATAATAATAATAATAATAATAATAATAATAATAATAAAAGGAGGAGAATTGTTTCCATATAGTTTGGAAAACTTCGTATGGGAACATATTATTTGTCGGTTTGGGGTTCTTACATCATAATCTAACAATGGCAAACAATTCGCAGAGGGAGTGTTTCCAGTATTTTGCAAGGGATTAAAAATCAAACAGTCATTCACATCCGTTTACCATCCTCAAGGCAATGGACAAGTAGAGGTCACGAATAGGGACATCGTGAAAGGGATTGAAAGAAGACTGGGCCGAAGCCATCAGGGATGGATAGATGAATTACCCCAAGTCCTATGAGCACATAGGACACATCCCGAATTAAGTCATGGAGAAACACCGTTCAGCCTTACCTTCGGGTCCGAAGCTATCATACCTTCGGAAGTAAGCGTGGAAACAGAAAGAATTCTGAAATTCGAAGCGTCAGAAAATAACGAAAGGCTTCGAGAAAATTAGACTTGCTGGAAGAACGAAGGGAAATCGCTTCAATAAGGGAAGCAAATTACAAGCAAAAGTTCGAACGGTACTACACCAACAGAGTACGACCTTCGACTTTTAAGCCAGGAGAGTATGTCCTTCGACTAAATAGTGCAAGCAAAGCCGAATTCCAAGGAAAGTTGGCATCAACATGGGAAGGACCCTACGTTGTGTCAGAAGCCTACTGAATAGGAGCTGATAAACTAGAAAGTCTCTGATAACGCTCAAAATGTGCATGTTTTTAGTAGCGTTATTTGTGTTTTTATATATGTTATTTGGTTATTTTTATATGCTTTTGTCACTTAATCTTATCAAAGTATGTTTGCAAAGCATTTGTAGCCAAAAACAGGAAAATGGAAGAAAAAGTGAAAGAATTGAAGGATTTGTCATTTCCTAGTCGGGATCCGATTCATTCAAGCATTTCACAAAGAAGAATCCAAGTTTTCATCATTCCAAAGTTCGTTGACAAGGAATAATCAAGTTTGGGCAAAGAACGAAGAACCGAGAGAAAGATCAAGATTGTTGCTGTCAAAAGTAATCCAACCGATCGGTATTAATCTAACCGATTGGTTAGAAGAAAATGTCACAAGTAACTGATCGGTTGGAATCCAACCGACCGGTTAGACCCATACGTCTCATCCAACCGATCGGTAATGCCCCAAACCGATCGGTTGGTCAGCTCGTTAAACTTTTGCAAAACTCATTCTACCTCATTCTACCCGATTCTAAGCTCTTCCTTCTGGTATTCTAGGTTCTTCTATTCACCTTGGAGGCCAAGTTGCTGCATTGATGAGCCTAGGCTTGTGGGATAGTATAAATAGTGGCTTTGCAATCTCATTTGATATATCACTCAATACACCATCATCTACCATCAACTAAGTAACTATCAAATAGTTATCTACTAGTCTCAAAGTTCCAAATTCGTCCATAAAAGTTCAGGAAGCATTGGAAGTCCAAAAAGTCAACATCCAGAGGTCAAACTTTCAAGAAGTCAACACCAATATTTAGGAAATCATTTCCCACTTATTTGTAACCATATTCCAACATTTGTAAGACTTTGATTATGATTTCTAATGTTCAATATTCTGAGTTTATGTTCATGTTTGCTATGAGTGGCTAGTAACCTTTTGCATTTGCTTAGATGATGTTAATTACTTAATGATTAGTCTATGATTGTGATAACATGTTTTAATTCAATTTCAAGTCAATTCTAAAACCCAATTAGACTAAAGTTTCATAGTGACATTTGTTGAGTCAAGTTTAACTAGTTGCTTATAATATCATTGGCCGAAAGGGTTGTTATCATTCAACTAGTTATAATCTTTTGTCTATGAATGATTGTTTTTCACTATAATTATTCTTGACTAAACAAAGGAACTAAGGTATAATTGTAATGAGAATACTTTTTGTTAATCAAACCGGATTGGTTGTAAACGCCTAATTTGTCGAAATTTTAGTAGTTTATAGTCAATTGTAGCCTACTTGTCCATCGTGAGGTTACCTTTTGTATTGACCATTTCTTAAGAGTATTTGATTAAACAAGAAACTATTTTTGTGTTTAAGGTTGTTAATTCAACTTTATGAACCTTGAATTGATTGGTCCAAACCTAATGCTTGTTTTTATAAACTAAAATCTTGACGAAGGTTTAACTTGTAGAAACAATAGATTAGAACACCAACTAATTCTGATTACCAACATGTTAAGGAAGTTATCACAATCATGCTTTTCTTATGAGTAGTTAACTAGTCTAAGCAAGTGTAGTTTTTAATCATTTGAATTATCTTATAATCATTATCGCTAGTGTTCGAGATTTACTTTTTAAACTTACACTTAGATTCACTCACAAATCCCTGCGAATGATCCCGACTTACCTACCCAATCTTGCTATAACGGACGAGTTCACTTGCTCGTATGTGTTATTTCTAGATCCGGTAATCATGTTTATAAATTTAAAACTTGTACACACAGTAAGCACACCAAGTTTTTGGCGCCGCTGCCGGGGATTTTGACTGTGTTTTCCGTAAGTTTTAAAGTTCCATTTCTTTTCTAGTTCGTTTAAAAAAAAATTCCGAGCCATCGATGGATTTACTTCGTAGTTGTCATGGAATTTTAAAAAATACCGAACGGATCGATGGCTCGGAATTTTTTGATGCTGGAGGAACCATTATCCAAATCTTCTACCATGGATCATCTCAAGGAATTCTTGATGCTGGAGGAATTTTTCTTTATAAAACTCCCAACAAGGCATATCAATTGCTCAAAGATCGAGTGCTCCTTAAACTCGATTGGTCAAAAGATTCCAAAACCAAACCCTTACGAAAAACCGTTGCTTTTGCTGAAAGTTTCGATACCTCTAAACTCATGGAGAAAATGGAAGCCTTAACTTCCAAAATCGACTCGCAATATAAAGATATCAAAGGAGAAATGAAAGAAATGCGAGACGGCTGCAACAACTGTGGAGGTAATCACACTTCATCCGAATGACGACTAACCCATGGTCAGACACAAAGAAGGGGAAGCCAATTATGTCCAAGGAGGATACCGTAGAGGCGGTTTTCGTGGTAATTATTACGGAAGAAATTTTGGAAATTGGCAAGATCGCCAAAGGGATAACAACCGTGATTCTCAACCACGAGTAGACAATCCAACTCCATCAAACTCTGACAAAAAACCAGAAGAAACTGATTTCGAAAAAATGATGCGAGATTTCGTGAGTGCTCAAAAATCCACAAATGAATTTGTTAAAACCTAATTTTTCAATCTTAAAACCTAAGTTGAGCAAGGTCAGAAAAATCATCAAGCTTCTATCCAGGATCTTGAACAAAAATTTGGTAGACTCTCTGATCAATTTTCTTCACGAACACCTGGAACATTACCAAGCAATACCCAATCCAACCCAAAGCCTTTTGGATCAAATGACAAAACTTATCGTCCACCACAAACCAGAAATGAGCATATCAATGCTGTATTCACAAGAAGTGGTCTTTCTTATGATCCACCAGCCAATCCCAATGAAACTCAAATCATCGATGATTATAGTGAAGAAGAAGCTGAAGCAGAAAAGAAAGATATTCCTGAAACACTAACCAAAGAAACAACCCAACCACTCAATGCATACACTCCAAAAATTCCGTACCCACAAGCTCTTAGAAAAGAGGAAAAAGAAGAGCGTTATAAGAATTTTGTTGAGATGATCAAAGAAGTTAGACTCAATGTTCCTCTCATTGATGTTCTAGCTGGAATGCCCAATTATGGGAAATTTTTGAAAGAACTTCTTAATAACAGAAAAAAATTAGAGCAAATATCTGCTGCTTTCCTCAATGAAGAATGTTCAGCCATTATTGAAAACAAAATTCCACCAAAACTCGGAGATCCTGGAAGTTTTCTAATCCCATGCACGTTAGGAAACAAAATCACATGCGATGCTTTAGCCGATCTCGGTGCAAGTATTAATTTGATGCCCTATTCGTTGTATTCTAAACTTTCCATCAATACTCTGAAACCCACAAAGATGAGTATCCGATTAGCCAACCACACATACCAATATCCTGTTGGGGTTGCCTAAAACATGCTTGTCCAAGTTGGTAAATTTTTCTTTCCCGTAGATTTTGTAATCTTAGAAATGGAGGAAGATAGACAAGTACCTTTAATCTTAGGAAGACCTTTCCTAAACACCGCTGATGCCATAATCAAAGTTAAAGGTAAAGAACTCAATCTAGGAGTTGGAGAAGATATAATCACCTTTCTAATCGACAAAGTAATGAAATATCCATATACCAGTGATGACACTTGTTTTAACATCGATGTAATCGATGAAGTCACTGAGGAAGAGTTGGATGCATTACTTGACGATTCTGATCCTTTCACAACCACTTCTGAGAAAATAAATGAAACGAATCTTGATAAAGAGTTCGCTGCATTTATAGAAGTTACATTTGAAGAAGATGATGAAGAAGAAGGAGAAATAGTTGAAGAGAATTTTGAAGAAATTACCATTAATGATCAAATGAGGATCAAGACATCTCTTCAAGAACCACCCACCGATCTTGAGCTTAAACCACTTCCAAATAATCTTGAATATGCTTACTTGGAGGAGAATTCACTTCTTCCTGTAGTCATATCTTCATTGCTCAAGGATAATCAAAAAGAAAAACTCATTTCAGTTCTTAAGAAGCATAAACGTGCTTTTGCGTGGAAAACTTTTGACATCCCAGGAATTAGCCATGATTTCTGTAAACACAAAATCAATTTCGAAGAAGGTGCTAAACCTGTTGTTGAAAGACAACGTCGACTCAATCTAACATGAAAGAAGTTATCAAGAAAGAAATCATTAAACTTCTTGACGCTGGAATCATATACCCCATTGAAGATAGTCCTTAGGTGAGTGATGTTCATTGTGTTCCCAAGAAAGGAGGAATGACTGTAGTGACCAACGAACGGAATGAATTAGTTCCTACTAGAACAGTCACTGGATGGCGAGTATGTATTGATTATAGAAAATTGAACAAAGCCAACAGGAAAAATCATTTTCCTCTTCCATTCATGGATCAAATGCTTGAAAGATTCTGATCAAGAAAAGACCACATTCACATGTCCTTTTGGAACCTATGCTTATCGGCGTATGCCTTTTGGTCTTTGTAATGCACCTGCCACTTTTCAAAGGTGTATGATTGCTATATTCCAAGATATGCTTGAAACATCTATGGAAGTTTTCATGGATGATTTTTCAGTATTTGGAGATTCTTTTGAAGCTTGTCTTTCAAATCTAGACAAAATGCTCTAAAGATGTGAAGCTGCACATCTTGCTCTCAATTAGGGAAAATGCCATTTCATGGTAACCGAAGGAATTGTGCTTGGACACAAAATCTCAAGTTCGGGAATGGAGGTTGATAAAGCAAAAATTGATGTTATCACCAAATTACCACCTCCAACTAACGTTAAAGCCGTTAGAAGTGTTTTAGGACATGCCAGTTTCTACCGTTGTTTCATAAAGGATTTTTCCAAAATATCTCGTCCTATGACAAAACTTCTTTAAAAATATTCTGTTTTTGATTTCAATGCAGATTGTATTAAAGCTTTTGAAACACTAAAGAGTCAATTGACTAGTGCTCCGATTATGGTTTCACCTAATTGGTTACTACCATTCGAGCTTATGTGCGACGCTAGCAATTTTGTTGTTGGAGATGTTTTAGGACAACGTGAAGGAAAACATTTTCGGCCTATATACTTCGCTAGCAAAACACTTAACAACGCCCAACAAAATTATACGGTTACGGAGAAAGAATTGTTAGCCGTAGTTTTTGCTTTTGACAAATTCAGATCTTACCTAAACAATCGTTTTCACCGATCACTCAGCGCTCAAATATCTGTTTACCAAACAAGATGCAAAATCGCGTCTTATCCGCTGAATTTTACTACTCCAAGAATTCGATATCAAAATAAAAGACAAGAAAGGAGCAGAAAATCTTGCTGCCGATCATTTGTCTCGTCTTGAGAACCCAAATTTGGAAGAATTAAAGGAAGACGAAATTGATGATTATTTTCCCGATGAAACTCTTATGACCATCGATAAAGTTGATGAAGAGGAAATACCGTGGTTTGCAGATTTTGCAAATTATTTTTGTGGAAATATTCTCAAGAAAGGATTAACTCATGCTCAACGAAGTAAATTCTTTTCGAATTTAAAAAACTATTATTGGGAAGAACCTTTTCTTTTCAAAATGTGTCCCGATGGAATGATCCGAAGATGTGTTTCTAGAGCAGAAACAAGAAAAATTCTTGATGAATGCCATCATGGCCCAACAGGGGGACATTACGGTCCTACCACCACATCTAAAAAAGTTTTTGATGCTGGATTCTATTGGCCAACAATTTTCAAAGAAGCTCATACTCTTGTTCAAAACTGCGATGCATGCCAAAAATCCGGTAGTCTTTCTCGTAGAGATGAAATGCCTCAGAAGAGCATTCAAGTCTACGAAATATTCGATATTTGGGGAATCGATTTTATGGGACCATTTCCTAAATCCCACAAATACGAATATATTCTCGTTGCAATCGATTACGTTTCCAAATGGGCTAAAGCTAAAGCCTTACCCACTAACGATGCACGAGTTGTTGTCAATTTTCTCAAAAAGCTTTTTGCTCGCTATGGAATCCCTAAAGCTTTAATAAGTGATAGAGGAACCCATTTCTGTAATAAACAAATGGAGAAAATCATGAAACGATATGGAGTTCATCATCGTTTTGCTATAGCATATCATCCACAAACCAGTTGACAAGTCAAAAATACTAATTGAGCATTAAAAAGAATACTCGAAAAAACGGTTAAAGACAATCCTTCCGTTTGGTCGAGGAAACTCGATGACGCTCTATGGGCATTTCGTACGGCTTATAAAACTCCAATTGGCACAACACCATACAGACTCTTGTATGGAAAAACATGTCATTTGCCGTTCGAAATCAAACATCGTGCTAATTGGGCATTACGAAGTTGTAACCCCGATCTGAAAATAGCTGGAGAGAAAAAATTCTTGCAATTGCATGAACTCGATGAATTGAGGCTCCAAACCTACGAAAACTCCAAGCTACAAAAAGCCAGAACCAAAGCTTATCATGTCCGAAAGCTTAGAATTAGAAAAGAATTCAAAGCTGGGGATAAAGTTCTGCTTTTCAATATGAAATACAAGTTCAAAGCTCCTAAGCTCCAACCCAAATGAATGGGACCTTATATAGTGAAACATGGATTTCCATCTGGATATGTCAAACTCTATGACAAGCATGGTGGAAGTTTCATTGTTAATGGTCACCGCATTAAGTTGTATTATGATAAGGAGCAAATGAGCAAAATTTCTATTGAATATCCACCCGAATCTGAATACGAAGCTATCACATTCATGGCACCTCATCAGGAAATGATGCCATGGGCACATGACCAAGGTTTTATCTATGATACTCTTCCTATAGCATGGGAAAAATCATATTGGAAGATATAGATGAAACTGGAGAAGGAATTGTGGTAGAAAACATATTGTTCGTACCAAAATATCCTAAGAGGAAATCCCAAACTGCATCAACGTAGTTCTTGCGAAATTTGAGTCAGGCTGATGACTCGTAAATAAAACAAGCGCTTCTCGGGAGGCAACCCGTGTGTTTGCTATTTTTAATTCCTAGTTTATTTTCAGTGATTACACCCCAAAGTTTAAATCACTTGGTTGAACTTAAGTATGGGGGTGTTTCACTAATTTTAATAAAACATATAGTCTTGTGTTTATTTGTTTTAAGATTGATACAGGAAATGATGAAGAAACTTGGACACTTGGAATAAAGAATCACAAAGGAAAATACTGTTCATTTTCTTATTTCCCTGTTTTTATACTTTAAAGTTCGTTTATCACATTGAGGATAATGCTTAACTTAAGTGTGGGGGGGGGGGGGGGGGGTGAATAAGAATAAATATGAATATTCCGTAAATTTTTAGCTTGAATTTAAATTTTGTTGCCCTTATGATCTAGTTGTTTTCACGCTTTTAGGATAATATATTAGAATAACTGGATCCATCCACTGGTAAAAATGGTAACTTTTGAAATTTGATATGTGTCCCGATTAATATTGCAATCCATTCTGGGATCGATAACATTAGCTAGCACATATTGTAACCCTTTCCACTAAATTGTGAGGATTTGAGCCCATTTCTTATGAAGCATACATTATTTGATGCTTAAATCTTTTGTTATGAGTGTGCCGGTGATTTTATTTATTCTAGAACTTGTGCTTGTAAATCATTTCGAGACCGTTGTGAGATCACATTTCTTGTGTGATATAAGTATGCATATGTGATAAGAGGCAATTTTAGGATCTAACCCAAATAGCATTCATATAAATTTTTAGCTAGTTTCATTGACTAGTTAACCACCAACATAACCCTTTTTGTTAGCGTTCATTTTTAAACGCTAGATACCCCTAGTTACACCTTCTGAGCCTATCTTTTCTTTTGATTAAATCTAAAAAAATACAAAAGGATTTTACACTTTTTAGCCTAGCCTTACCCTTAGTCAAGTCTTAGTTGGTTGCTAGCTATATGACAAGTTGGATGTTATGTGGGAAATTATGAAGTATAAAGAAAGTAGTAATTCCGGAAGTAGTGGTCAAAGCAAAGTTGAGAATAAGTCATCAAAGTAGAAAGGTGACAAGTGATTTTATGTCCATGTTATGTTAAAAAAAACAAAAAAAAAATGTATATACCGAATAAAATATCCAATGAGCTATAGTGTTAAGTATTGTTCGCTCAAAAATGGAGTTCTAAAGAGTACATGATAGTGGTTCAAGATAGCTAGCAACATTCGGTTTGTAGACTTTGACTATTTTGTATATTCTTTATCATTTACACTCTCTAAATTTATCCCATGTCTTATTACTACCCTTGACTCAAGTGAAATTATCAAGTGTATGACATTTAGTGACCATCCGATTTCTTGAGGGAATAACAACGCGCTAGCGATCTAAGGATATCCTTTATGACCATCCGTTGTTTTGATACAAGAATTCGCGCCAGCGATCTATTCTGTTTTACATAAGATAGTTAAACGAAAGTCCTTATTATCCCTTTTTAGCCTTAAACCCGAATAAAAGCCCTCTTTAATATGAATACTTGGTGCTTACGCCTTGACGGTGTAGTTATGTTTCTTGTACAAGCCTACGGTAATATTTAAATCATGACTGAGCAATGAGTGTGATTTCTCTTATACTTCACCCAAAAATGAGTGTCTAGAGTGAATTATATCTTATTCCTTTTTCGTGAGGTGATTAGTAATGTTTATCTAGCAAGAAAATCATTTGGGTATTGTCAAACATCTCAATGTTTCAACCATTAAAGCTCAAAATGATGAATCTAACTTGTACTTGTACTTGGAAGATTTGCATCACATTTTTCCAAAACATTTTTTAAATACCATGTGGATGATATTTTATTTCTAGATTTGCTTGAGGGCAAGCAAAGTTCAAGTGTGAGGGATTTGATAACGCTCAAAATGTGCATGTTTTTAGTAGCGTTATTTGTGTTTTTATATATGCTATTTGGTTATTTTATATGCTTTTGTCACTTAATCGTATCAAAGTATGTTTGCAAAGCATTTGTAGCCTGATGAGTGCTCAAACACTCATCATTTTTTGTCAAATCTGAACTGCAAAACATACAAAAACACTCAGTAATGCATCAAAATACTAAAAATATTCCAAAATTGTGTTTATATGTTTTAGATGCAAAATGAGTAAAAACAAATGAAAAACGTACAAA
The DNA here is from genome assembly GCA_030686995.1 of Artemisia argyi. Classification (NCBI taxonomy): domain Eukaryota; kingdom Viridiplantae; phylum Streptophyta; class Magnoliopsida; order Asterales; family Asteraceae; genus Artemisia; species Artemisia argyi. Next base: position 91,694,097 of record CM060707.1, on the reverse strand, counting down.
GTTTGCAAAATTGGCAGTTTCAATCCCCCAACTTTCATAAAATGTCAAAACTAGTCCCTCATCATTCAAAATATGGAAAATTATCACCAAAGGTCCTTTTAAAATCATAAGTTGTCATATTTAGTCATTTGGTGAAAAATCCCAAAAGTTTTGGAAATTTGCAATTTAGTCCCTAGAGTTTCAACAATTGGCAGTTTTGGCCCCTGGAGTCCAATTTTTGTGAAAAAAGTCAAATATGGTCCTTGGGAATTCACATGTGTCACTTTTAATCCCTGGATGAAAATTTTGAGAAAATTACATGTTTAGTCCCCACAGTTTGAAAATTGACACATTTGGTACCCGGGAATTTTAAAAGTGGAAAATATAATTTATGGTCCTTGGGTTATTTTGAAGTTGGCAACTTTGGTCCTTATTACATATTTGGAGGAATTTCAGTTTCAGTCCCTCATTTTTGGGATTTTACATGTATGGTCCTTGTGATTTGCCACTTACCAAACAGACCCTTAAAGATATTAAAACCCAACAACAATACAACCCCACCAAGCCCACACCACCTATCCCTAGCCCATATCCCATCCAGGCCCACTCCACAAAAAATATAACTCCCCCGTTTTATTTAATCACCCAGGGTCAAACCCACCTTTGACCTCCACCTCCCTCACCACTTGCAGCCTGTAAACTCACCCAACACTTCACATCCCCCCTCCTCCACCTCATCAAACCCACACCTTGTCTCCTCCACCTCACCAATACCTCCAAATCCATTTAATGTCCTTGAAATCCTCCAAGCAATCCCCAACTGTCCCAAGACCTTTTTGGCGCCAAAACAACTTTCAAAGGCCAAGATTGAATTAAGCCATCCAATGGCTGGGAAGAGAGTGGGAAAGTCAAGAAAGTGCTCCAAGACTTATATAAATGAAGAAAAAGAAGCAAAAGAGGCAGTTAGTTAATTTTTTTAGTTATAGTTTAGTATTAGTTATTAGTTAATGTAATTTTATTCCCAGTGTTGATTTAAGCTTTTAATTGTACTCTTAAGTCTTTTCTTTAATGTAACAAAATCTATTTCAAGCTTTTGTGATTTACAAAGTTGCAATTTTTATTTGAAAAATATAATTCTCATCTGTGATATTATGAAAGTTGTTGTTTGAATGGCCATTTTGACTCACATAAGTCATTTATAAGTTTTAATAAGTTCAGCAAAGTTTAAAAGAGGCTTTAGCTCAAAAATCTCCATTAGTCAATGAAAATCAACCATGGCAGAACATGGTGTTAGATGGTGGTTTATGGTATCATGGCGGTGATATTAAGCCTATTTCAAAGATAGGCTAGCTTAAGGAAGATCTCAGAAAGCTGAGAATTGACATTGGAGGGCTCATTTTATATTTAATCCACTGCCTAATTAGTGTAGGTCTTGTATACATTGCTCTTCAATGTTAGTTTAGTTGATGTAATCATGGTTTGGTTGTGTGCAATAGCCTGAGCTTGTTCAATCATTTTGAAACCTGTTTAATGTAACTGAATTTTGCTCCTGCGTATTTTTATTTGATTTATGAATCATAGATTGTTGATTGTTGTTGCTGTATTTTAGAGGTTATTTGATCTTATTTGATGTTAAGTGACTGAGTTTGAGTGAGTTTGTGGGTTAATGCTACCTAGAGACTAGAGTTATAGTTTAATCATAGGTTAAACTGCCTTTGCGGGGGTGTTTGGTTTAGTGAATCTCACTGAGCCAAAGTGAGTTTCATTGGTTGTTTGTATTTGTTACAAGTTATAATTGACTCAATTAGGTTATTTCAAGCTTAAAACTCAGTATTTATTTGAGAAAAAGTCAAATGACCCAATGATCTTCATAGCAGTCCACTGTGTGGGGATTTGAGACCCACAAATCTTCACTTTAGCTTATAAGTTGCAACTTTATCCTAATTTAGTTTCATTTCAGTCCATTACATCTTATTTAGTCAGTAGAAGTAGGATCTAAACTCAACAAAGTCAAAAAATTAGTTTTTGTTAAAAAGTCAAATTTGTGGTTTAGGCAGAAATCCCATTTCTTGTGGGAATTTATTTGAATTTTGTGTTTTGATTCATGCCTTAAAATTTTTAGTAGTAGTATTACACCTCATTTTCAAAGTCCTAGCATCCTTTTATTTTTGCTAATTTTTCACTGGGACCCACAGCCCTCCAAAGTAAGCTGTTGGGCTGGGAGTTCCCTTGCATCAGCAGGCCTCCAAACAACCACCACCTTTGGTGGTGGCTGCAGCCCTCCACATTGGGACCCATGGCTTCACTCTTGGTTCTTTGAACTCCCAAGCTGGGAGGCTTTCCGTTGCACCCAAGTTTGTGCCCCCAATCACCCTTGTGGGCCCCCTAGACAGGCCCAAAGTTTGTCCCAAACATGTCTCAGTCCACCCATGAGTAAGTGCTTAATTGTGCTTATTTGCTTATTCTGTGGACCCTAGTGGCTTTTTCTTGCTTAAACATGTTCACCTAACTTATTTAGACCAGAGTAACCCTCTGTAGGTCCCACTTAAGCTCATTTGAGCTTATTTCCTCATTTGGTCAACTAAAGTCAACTGTGGTGCTAATAAGCATCCACAATGCTTATTTTTAATTTATAAAAAAGTTGTTTTTACAAAAGTTGTTTGTTTTTAGGTGTAAAATAGTTTTCAAAAAGAAAAATCGAGAAAAAACAATTTAATTTTAAGTGATAGTTTTTATTTAATGTAATTTAAAATTTTCATTTTTAAATTTTTGTTAAGCACTTAGCTATTTTATATTTTTCTTAAATTCCTTTTATATTAAAGTAATTTTAGTAATTTTCTCAGATTTTTATTTTGTCATTTAGTAATTATGAGATTTAATATTAGTTTTATTAATAATTAAGTAGTAAATAGCATAATTAGTTTTTATAAAGTGACACCTAGTTTTTATATTTTTCCTAGCTTTTATATAATATAATATAATTTTAGGAATTTTTCTAGAATTTTTACTATTAATTTTCTATTTTTTATAATTTAAATAGTAATTAATTAATATTTAATATAATAATTAGTAAAATAGTGTAAAAACTTATAAAACAAACTTTTTTATAATTTTTTAGGATTCCTGTGATGGTTAATTAGATTTGTAAAATTTTTCTTAATTTTCTAAGTTAGTTTGTTATTTTTAATAATTTTTAAATTAATTAAAATTAGTTAAGTAATTAATAATTAGTAATTAATTAATAATAAATAATTAAATAGTGTAAAAATTTATTTTCTTTTTCTAAAAATTTTCTTTCGGATCCCTTAAGTTTGTAAAAATAGTCATTTTCACCCCCTGCTGGTTTTCAGATTTCAGTTTTCACGTTTTATTTTGTACGTTTACGTTATTTAAAATGTAAACGTATACGTTTTAGGTTTTAAACGTTTCTGGTTTTTCTAAACTTCCAGTCTTGTTCATATAGCTTATTTAAGCTATTTCATTGTAAAAATCAGTAGTGTAATCAATCTCAAACCCTTTCCGTCCAAATTCACCCGATCACAGAGCCGTTTGATAACAATTCACACCTCGTCGGGACATAACGACCCGGGGAAACCCTATATTCCGCGGAGCATTGAGCATAAGGAGTTTGACTATATTGACCACATCCGTGGTTGACTTTAGTTGACTGCTTTTGCCACAATCAAAATTTGGCGCCGCTGCCGGGGACTCGGTAAACAAATGAATTCGGGGTCGAGTCAAGCTAGCGACTCGGTAAAAAAAAACAGTAGCATGCTTATAGGGTTTTCACCCTAAGTGTGGGGGAGTTACCCCTACTGTGGTTACTAATAAAGTGAAAATACAAACTGGTGTTTCCACATTTAGATTGTAATGTTGCCCTTTTACGTTTAAAGAGTCGGCTTAATAGCCGGGGCTTTGAATATTGAGGACAATATTCATTCTAAGTGTGGGGGGTATTCTAGCAAATTTTATCACATTTTACTATCTAGTACCCCTGTTTTTGGCCAAAATCTCATAAATTTTAAAAAAAAATTCACTGGTGCTTCAAAATTTTTGTGGTTATCAGTCCGCCATGTCTAAACGACAAAAGGATTGGCTAATCCAGGAGCAAACGGCTCTTGGTAAAGATACATCAAATCCGTTTACGGCTTGTAATTTGCCCAAAATTGTATGGTACCTCAACTCGCCATATCCTAAAAAGCGATTGAGTTGGTGTTGACTTTGTCCATCAAGAGTTGGCTAGTCCAGAAGCAAACGGCTTTTGGTAAAGACTAATCAAATCCATTGACAGCTGGTGGTTTGCTCAAAATCACATGGTTATCAGGTGGACCATAGTTCTTACTTGAATCGATACATCTGGCTACTTCAGAAGTAATGGCTTTTGGTAAAGAGTTTAAAATCCATTAAGTTTTCAAAACAGTTATTGCTAGGGACTAGCAGTAGTTTAGTGTGGGGGATTGATGAGTGCTCAAACACTCATCATTTTTGGTCAAATCTGAACTGCAAAACATACAAAAACACTCAGTAATGCATCAAAATACTGAAAATATTCCAAAATTGTATTTTATATGTTTTAGATGCAAAATGAGTAAAAACAAATGAAAAACGTACAACGTTTGCAAAATTGGCAGTTTCAGTCCCTCAACTTTCATAAAATGTCAAAACTAGTCCCTGGTCATTCAAAATATGGAAAATTATCACCAAAGGTCCTTTTAAAATCATAAGTTGTCATATTTAGTCATTTGGTGAAAAATCTCAAAAGTTTTGGAAATTTGCAATTTAGTCCCTGGAGTTTCAACAATTGGCAGTTTTGGCCCCTAGAGTCCAATTGTAACACCCCCATTTTTAAGTTTCGCAGCGGAAAAGTAATTTGGGTGTTACGGTGAGGATCGAAGTTTTAACCACATAAAACGATTTAAAAGAAACGTTTTGAAAGTTATTTGTCATTCAAATAATAATTTTGATAAAAGATGAACCATTTGATTTAAAATCTTTTGAAAAGATATAAAGGCTTGTAAAAATGACAAATTTGATTTTTACACCATTTTAATTTATCAGAGTAATAAATGCTCACTCCGTGTCTTGTCCTGCTCCGTTAAATTACCTAAGATACACATGCTTAAAAGTGTCAACACAAAGTTTGGTGAGTTCATAAAGTTTTAGGAAAAACCCTTTATTTTGTTAAATTTCAAGAATATTTGGTATTAATAAATACAAACAGTAATGAAACAAGTATCGAATATATTCACAAATAAATCATATAAATATTCAATCACATTCAATAAAGAATCAATAATCTTAACATGAGCTAGAAACTCATGATACTAAATTAATCAGATATACAATTCACATATGGTCAAACCTATACAGCTGTATCTAAATATATGTTGAAGACATACATTTTTCCTTTATAGATATTGCACCAAGCCTCATGACACCAAAGCTTAACCAGAAGGGGGTGTTCTATCAAATCAATGACAGATTTTGCCCTCTAACAATAGGTGATTTTCCAATTCCTATTTGTCTACGAATATAGTGTATCACGACTAATGCGACTAACCAATTGCAATTGGCATTCCGTCAAGCATTAGTGGGACAGGGGGTCAATCCTTAACAGGTTTCGAAGCTGTTCACTATATTCACACTCACTTTCATGTGGTTAATAGCTCATGATTGAGGGACTATATGGCGATAAGCTAACTTAGGCAATATCAAGGACTAATGGGCTCATTTAGCATAACATCATGAAATCAAGTATCGTATCACAGTAATCAATTTGGAAACAGTATCGTTTGAGTATCAGAAATTTAGTTTGAAAATATTATCGTTTGAGTATCAGGAATTCAGTTTGAAAATATTATCGTTTGAGTATCAGAAATTCAGTTTGAAAATATTATCGTTTGAGTATCAGAAATTCAGTTTGAGTATTTCGCCAGTAACATATATATATCACATATCACAATAATCAAATTGGAAACATTATCATCAGAGTATCAATATTTCAGTCAAGTAATTCATCAGCAAATTATATATATCACATATCACAATAATCAAATTGGAATCATTAACATATTATTTTAATATCAATTAGGAAATTGATTTGAATCATGTATTTTATTTTATTTCATATACTTATCATGTTATCAAAGTATATGTAAGCATGTATCTCCCCCAATGAGTTAAAAATAATTATTTGAAATGGGGCTATGACTCACCTGGATTGATTTGAAAATGATGAAAAGTAAAGTAGGATGAGATTTATGGAAACGTCTTTGATACGGAACCTGATAAATAAATTTATCAGAGAAGATAACCAAATACTATTTGGTAAATATGAACGAATAACGAATAATATTTATTCATTATGACGAAGAGATGATGTGCAATGTAATTATTAGGTCATGCATGATATGATAAAATACTTTATTAAAATATCCATCGTAGTTTTACCTTTTTAATCGTAAATAATAATATTAACTTTTTAGATATCGTTATATATATTATTATTGTAAAAATAAATAATATATATATAAAACGTAATAGAATGCATATGACGTGATGTTTGCCGTAAAATAGAAAATAAAATGAGAATGTCAAATAGATTATGTGTAGTCCTTGTCCTTTTTCCATTTTTACACTTTTTATACTAACGGCGTTAGTGTCACACCGTTAGTCATTTTTATATATATTTTACAATTATAGTCCACTACATGTCCAATATTACAATTTAATCTTGTAACAATCCTATATTATCAATTTTTATCCTTTCTTTCTGTTTCTACATTTTTAGTCCTTTCTTTTCACAGTTCTCACTTTTAGTCCCTATAGGTGTCGTCGCGTTACATTTTTAGTCCAAATTTGCAAAAATGATTATAAAAAATCTATAAAAATTTCCATAGCTTCTTTTTTGGGTAAAAGGGTTAATTCACCCCGGTAAAATATATTACGCCAAAAACATTGAAGTACAAAGGATGAGGGTATATCCATCATCTCAGTCCCTTAGGACACTTACATACGCTAATATAAGAATGACAAACCATTCTTATAACTTACACAAATGAACCTACCAATAATAACAAAAGTAAATAAAACATTACAATACTACTCAAGAAATATTCTTGAGCCTTCTAAGTCACTATGGCGGTCCACCTACTTCCATGAAGAATACTCCAACTTCCCATAAAAACAACCTACCTACGACGAGTATTCAAGCGAATATCAAAATGATCACACAATGCTTGCAGTTTTTCAGGTAGTACCACTTGATCATCATATCCGTCGTAGTAATCTTCCATATCATCCAGAAAACCTCCACCCTCAGGCATCAAAACTTCATCAACTTCATCATCCGAGTCTTCTGAACCTGATACTGGAGATTTATTATTACTTATGGAAGCATTAAACTGCTCCCACAAACTTCCACTCGCACTTGGATCACCAACCGAACTTGCAATATTAGTAGGGCTGTTAGAAACCTCCTTATTAAGTTGCAAATCAGACCCATTCCCAACACCCTCCACGTTAGAGGAAGTAGAAGCAAGATCAAGTACCTTCTCATCTTCCCATACTTTCTCCATATCACGTTTGAGTTCATCAAGATTAATGTTATCTTTAAAATAACCAAACTCATTAACAGATTGAGATAAATCCTCATTAGTAACCAAAGGAGGAGTAGAATGCGGGAGTTCATTAGGCTTGTCCTCCTTTGTAGCTTGATTAGAACTCGGCTTAGAAACAGGCCTATAAATAAAGGTAGACTTAGGCTTGAAGAACCTAGACCCTTTTTGTGATTTAGTACCCTTTTCCCCAGCCTTCTTATTGTGAACTTTCTCCTTAGGACTAACAAATTCATCATCAGGCCCCAAATCAACTCTACGTTTCAAAACTTGACATATCCCCACCTCATGGCCAAAAATCTTGCAATGTGAGCAACGAGGAGGCCACCATTCATACTCAATATCAATGTATTCCGTATAGTGACCCTTCCCATTAGGTAGCGGAATATCAACTTCAACAAATTCCAAGATATCATGAACAGCGGATAACTCAATTAGACAACGTGCATAAGAATAACGACCCCAAGGGTTAATGCACATAGCAGAAGTACCCTCATCCAATCGCATAAGTTTCCCCACTCGTTCAGCAATCAACTTAATACCAGTTTCCGAATACACAACAGCAGGTAGATTATGAAAACGCACCCATATGGGTACCTTAGTAATGACCTCCTTTTCCAATTTAGTATTCGCCACCCAATTATCCAAGAAGATTGGAGTTGATCTAATAAACCAAGGACCACCTGCTAGCACCTTAAGCAATCCTTCTTGTGACGAAAATTGGAAAAAGAAAAAACTACCCCGTAGTATAACACGTTGGAAACCAAACTTAGCCCAAGCATACTTGACATAATCTTCCACCAACGGAAACGCTAACCGTTGACCAATAGAATAACCGTATAACGTGTTAGAAAATTTCTGACACATATCTTCAACCACGGTAATTGGAATAACGACTTTAGCACCCATATTAGTACACACACTTGTTGAACCAGAATCTTGTACCTTTGAGTTGTTTTCAATATTCGAAGTATCCAAATCAGGTTTACTAAGATCAGTTTCAACAAGACTTGGAACATCATATCGTGAAGGTGGATCTTTGAGTGTATCATCATGACCAGCCTTCCCAATCAAGACCCCATCATCACACGACTTCTCACAAGCAGCAATAGGGCTGCTATATGTGTTCATAACCTCCTCAACCAGCGTACTCTTTTGATTAGTTCCAGCTAACGCAACATCAGATCCTATTGAACCAGAACCAACCTCATTGGGAAGCTTAAAACTCCCCGTTTTACTTGACAAACCTGTACGCTTAAGGATTGACTTCAAAGGCTCGCCCTTGTTAACAATAACTTTACCATCTATGTTTTTGATCCTAGTATTCAATCCAGTAGTTGAAGAAGACTTCTTCTTATTCAAAAACCCTGATTCCATCTCTTATTAACCCACTTTAACCCAATCGACTGGCAGCAGTAAAAACCCAAACGCACTTGTAGATAATAACCCTAGAACGGGACTTGCAATCAGAAAGAATCCAAACCCTAATCGAGTTTAGATTAGAATTAAGCACCAACCAGAAATCTTGTACGCCAAAATAAAATAAAACCCTAAACAGAATTGAAGAGTTTTACCCAGAAACGATTAAACCAAGCGCCCCAAGAACAGAATATCGATCCTATATATATAGAAGTCAGTGATTAAACCGACTTTAGAGATCAAGAGCCAAGAATCGATTAAGAAAACCTAAAGGCGGTTTGTGAAAACCCTAAAAAAAACGATTATCAAAAATCACCACAAATCAGTTGTAGTTCCACGAATCCGATCAAGGAATGAATCCTATTATGAATTAATGGATTAATAACAAAGAATAGCAGAGATTAGTGATGATTTTTGAAGAACCGATTAAAAATTTTTAGATATACGGTTTTCACCAAAGTCGCCAAAGGAAGAGAACTTTTAGGGTTTTCTCACACCCCTTAATCGTTTTCCCATAATCGCCCTCTTGAACATGATTTTCTGTATTGTTTTTTGCTCTTGATTCGTGTTTAACATTCGTGTTTTACACCTATTACTCAAAATCATTACCTTTAATCTGTTCTAAGTCGACTTTGGGATTAAACGTATTTTTTTAGGGTTTCCAATTTGTCCCTAGTTTTATGTTCTATGGTCGATTCCTGTAACTATCAAATCATTATTACAATTGTTCAGGATCGATTATTGGTATCCTTATTATCCCTTTATACTTGATACTTAAAGTCGGCTGTTTTAGTCGGTTTTAATTTTCTTATATAAGGATCGTGGTTGGGTTCCTACGCTTGATTGTTATATCTTTGGTGGGGCTGATCGCTACATGTTCATGGTATTAGGTCGGTTATGATCTAATTTATATACTCTTATGATGCGATCTGGTTATTGGGGTGTATATATTCGATCTTATTGCATACCGAAACCCTTATGGGTTTATTATTTGGTCGATTATGTTCATGTGGAGGTTGTTCTTTAATTGCAAAATCCAAGCCATTGGTTTGGTGTTATTACGTTTTTGTTTGCTGCTGGTGCTTAACTCAAAGCTTTACTCATTTAGGGTTTAGTTTTTATTCAAATTGCATGTAACCCGTTTAGGGTTTTGGAGTATACAAGTGCGTTTGGATTTGTGGAATTCACGCTGCATGTTATCTCATCTTTGGGATTGTTTTGCGACTGCATGTTCATGATGATGTTAGTGTTTGTAAGTCCTTCGTGGTTCAAGTGGGTTTGTGAGAGAGATGGAAGTGCTGCTGCTGTTCGCTATTGGAAGTTAAGTTTTATTCGTTTCTTATTCAAAAAACGTTTGCGAACATTGTTGTAAGTTAGGGTTTGCCAACCCTATTTTTGTCTATGACTGATCAAGATACATTGGATTTCATTCTTAGCTTGAGTTTCATCACATTGAAACTTGTAGTAGATGAGGTATTGGATCGAGTTGTAGTGGTTGTTTGGGTTTTTTTACCCTTGGATTGTTGCATGGTGCCCTTGTTCTTGCTGTTTTGTTTATCGTGGTGTCCTTTTCATGGGATATTTACGTTTTGGCTTTGGAAGGGGATCATGGCATGAAGGTTGTTGGGCAAGTTGGAGGATTCTTCATGGAAGTTAAGGTGGACCGCCATAGTGATATTGAAGGCTCAAGTGTTTTCTTGAGTAATATTGTAATTTTTATTTACTTTTGTCATTATTGGTAGGTTCATTTTATTGTAAGTTATAAGAATGGTTTGTCATTCTTATATTCGAGTCTGTAAGTGTCCTAAGGGACTGAGGTGAGAGACATCACCCTCATCCTATTGTACCTCAACGTTTTTTGGTGTAATGCATTTTACCGGGGTGAATAAACCCTTTTACCCAAAAAAAAAGTACTATAAGTTCATAAAAGTGACCAAAATAAATGCATAAAATCCACAATAACGCTCCTAAAAACATGTTAATTGTAGGACCCTAGAATACTATATCTAACACAAGTTTGTATAATGATTATAGAAGATAAAGAAGAGATAAGTATAGAGAGAGTGAGAGATGGTAACTTCTAGAGAGAGAAAGAAGGATGTATTAGATTAGAGAGTGAAGGAAGGAAATACACATAGAAGAAACCCTAGAAGCAACACCTCTAAATGAGAGCATTTGGAGGTATTTATAGGTGAGATAAGAAGATGGGCCGGGCTTGGGCTTTTGTAATAAACTAGACATAACCTTTTACAATATTAGATTAAGCCAAGCCCGTTTACCCTTAACTAAACTACAAGACTATTACAATATTATTACAAGACTAAATGACTTAATAAATGATCGTCACTTCTATTTCTAACAATCTCCCCCTAAGGGGCGATCATTGAGATCTCTCTTTGATTCCATTGATGATCAACACTTCTATTGTTAACAATCTCCCCCTAAGGGGTGATCATTGAGATATCTCTTTGTGATCTTGATCTTTGAACTTTGAAGCTTGTTGTCTTGAACTTTGAGTCTTTGTAGAATAGTTTTTAGTCTTTGTTCCTTCATGCTTTGTGATCATTGATAATTGGCTTTTCATCGTTCTTTGTTCTTTTGCTGTTGTGGTGAAGTCATCTGCCTTTCGTCACTTCTTAGACTTTGGTGGTTGTCCGCCATTCCAACATGCTCATACGTCTTTAGTCATTGTGATACATGCATTTGTTATTCCCGTTCTTTCACACCGATCATTGTAAATTTACTTCTGTAGATTCTTTCATATTGCGTAGAATCTTTCTTAGAACTTTTCTTTGCTTTGATCTTTGTGAGGACTTTCCTTAGACTTTGTGATGCATGTATGAGCATGTGGAATCTGTCGCCATGGAGATGATGTATAGCTGCAGGAAAACAGTTAGCAATAAATCAACAGGTACTTACAGGTTCGGAATTAGAGATTGTCAACAGCATAGTGTGAAGACTCTTTCTAATCCTCACCAAGGCCGTTCCCATGTCAGATACTCCCGAAAGAGCTTACGAGACCTACTAAGTAGCTCAATGACTGGGTGAGTCACTGGGGATCACTCCACGACTGTAGACCGTTTGAAACCACCACGAACACTGAGCGTAATCCATAAAGAATTACCGAAGAGACCTGCTGTCAGGGCTGCTTGATGTTGACCCTGGCAGGAATTTCCGTTCAATCATTGAGAAATACATTTGTAAATTCTCTCATAAACGTTCTCGGCAGATTGCTAAGATCTGCGAAGGACTCGATAATTTATAGCTAACGTCCATTGATGTAGAACACCAGTTGTAGAAATACTAAGTGTTCCTAAGAGATCTTTTGATGAATCTCAGGGCTCTAGACTCGATAAGTGCACATTTGGTTTCCTATGCGGAGATTAGGGAGAGGTCTCCTGCTTCAATATCAACCATCTCTAAGAGACAGGTCGATAGATTACGCCGGCTCCCCGTGAGAATGAAACAAGTACCTTTTGAGAGATACTCGAGTGGCTAGAAGGTTTTGTGCAGTGCGTCACTGGGTCCATGACGTCTTTATCTTCAATACCGGTGTCACCTTAGTAACAACCAGTAGCATATGAATTGAACCCGGTGTCTGCCCTAAGGTTGAACATATTGAGGGCTATTTCTTTTCACCCTTTTTCATAACTTTTCTTTTTAATTCTTCAACCCCTTCTTTCTCCTTACTCATTTTCTCCTCTTTTTTTTTTCAATCATACCTAAGGACTTCTAATTCTAACTATTGGAATTCTCCTTGGGTAGATCCCTCCGGCTCTGGTGGATCATAGGACGGTTATTCCTAACCTTAGTCACCTTATATCTTCATGACTATCCTATTGTTGCCATAAAACCATTCATTTGAAAACCTTCTCAAAGTGTTTATGATAATGAAACATATTTTGTTAACACTTTGAGAGTTTTGATTTCATTTTGAAGGACTCCCCCTTCACATGTGCTCATGGATTTTTAAGAAATTTGCACATGCGAGAGGAGTTTGCACTTTTTGAATTGATCCACTTTCAGTGAACATGACCGATTCGAGACACGCTTACATCACTAGTTAGACTAGCTTGAAATTATTACCCGTCCTGGTCAAGTCCAAAGAAAGTCTCTCGATACGGTACATTCAAATCAGACAAGTCCTATTCGAGACACGCTTACATCACTAGTTAGACTAGCTTGAAATTATTACCCGTCCAGGACAAGTCTTTTCGATTACTGACATTTAAACTTCGTCAATTCATTGGTACATCTGAGTCGAGCTCTTTTGAGATTCAGTCACATTATTTAAACATCTTTGATCACTTAATCATGTCTTCTCCCCCTCAAAAATAGCATATCATGATATTTTTGATATCAACAGATTAAGAAAAAGCTTTTCGGAGAGAAAGACAGATTTCATTTTTCATGAATTTGGAACAAGTTTATTTTTGAAATACTCCCCCTCAAAACTCGCATATGTTTTTGAGAAATGTTAAACTTTTTAAAGTTTAGAGGGAAGGAGTCTTCTTGAAGCAAAATTCTGAAAGAGAAAGAAGTTTCAGATTTGTTGAATTTTGCATCAAGGTTTTTTGGAAAAACAAAGACTTCTCTTTGTTTGAATAGGAATGTCGCACTGAGGCGTACAACAGTGTCCATTTTTAGGATGAGTGCACTTTGTTGATGAAAATCATTTTTGCGTAGCACTTTCCTTTCTTTGAAAACTTGAGTTGTGCACTGTAAGGTGTACACAAGTCATTTTGATGATGAGCACCAATATTGATAGATTATGAAAATCTTTTGAAAAATCTTGAAAAGGTGGTGCTCAGAATGTAAGAGAATTTTGAAAATCTAATTTATCATTAGATCAACAATCATGGTCTTGAGCTTAAAGATTTTGAAAGTTTTTCTAAAGAAAACTTAAGCCAGATAAGTGTTTGGTTCTCGTTTTAGGATAAGTGCTCAAAAAATATTTGAAATCTTTGTTTGATTAAGCACTTTCCTTTCTTTGAAGCGCGGGTCCTGAACTGATGTGTCCAGAAGCCATTTAATTAAGTCCTTATTTGAAATCTTTTCGAGTTCATATACCCGGACTTAAGTTGTGAAAAGTTTTCACTTTGAAGCACGGGTTGTAAGCTGAAGTACTTACAAGCCATTGTAGAGAAACTTTTGAGAAACGACATGTTTTAGAAAACATTTTCGAAAACTCTCGCTCAAGCATCTGTACATGTCCGTATCATTGTTGAATGACATTTCTAGATACATGCAGAATATCGATTATACAAGAGACATGTCGTGAGAAGAATATTTTTGGATTTTGTGAATTTATAATGTTGTTGGATTTTTGAAAAAAATTTATATTTTTGTATTTTGTTTTTGATGGTTTTACAGATTTTGTATTTTGTTTTGCAAAAAAAAATATATACAAAGAAGAATTGAAGAAAGAAAAAAATTAAGCATGAACAAGTAAAAGTGGAGTTAGAAAAGGATGTCCATATGCGATGTTGGCGTAAAGTTCGTCTTTACCACATTGGATGTATGAACTCTCATCACTTGCACAAGTACCTGCATCCACAGAAGAAGAATTTGCACAAATAACAGTGTTAGAAGTACATGTTTCCTCACATTGAGGGTGTTCACATTCAATGGTTGTAGTGGTTTCTACATCCTTATCATGATGATGTACACTATCATTAGTCATTGTGCACCTTTCAAAAATCTTCCCTGTGGGAATCCATCTAAGACCTACTGTATTAAAAACTTTTCCCGTGGGAATCCACCTAAGGTAAGATCTAGACATAGTTTTCTTATCAGATGCAGCGGAAGTCTCAGTCTTGGAAAAACTACATCCTTTCGGTATCCACCTATTAGGTTTCTTAACCTCTTGCTTCTGCTCAACGGGTTTGTTTCGATTTGGTGTCTTAGTGGATTGTGTATTGACACTTGACTTTCTTTTCTTGATAAATTGTGCAATACATGCATCGTGATTAGCTGAAAAAACACATTTTTGACATGTAGGACAGACAAATTCAACATTTTTGTTTAACACAGCAACTTTAACTTTGTCACTACAGTCATTTGGAAATTGTTTGTTGTTTGATGAGACCTTGGAATTCTTTGTGTTGCATTCTACATTCCTAGCATTCTCTTTTGTGCCACTTCTCTTAGATGCAAGCCAATCCCTAGTATTTTTGTTGAGTGTTCCTAGGTAACGGTTTACTACTACTAGCAGTGCTTTGGAATCTTGTAGAATTCAATTAGGTGTTGCACCTAAAATTCCGTCTTTTCGACGTTGTGCCTTTTTCCTAGCTTCTTCTAGATGGTGATTTTGGACCATGTCATTAGAACCAACAGATTCCTTTACAGATTTTCTTGTCACATTTGGTGTACTATTCCTAGAAGAGCCAGGTGCACTCACATTCGTGTTTCTTTCAACAAGCAATGTTTGTTTTTCAACAATCTTTTCAATTTCCTTTTTCATGGGCAGGGGTTGTGGAGTGACTGGTTTTGTCAAATCCTTTTTCTCATCGACTTTTGGAGCAAACCGAGAAATAGACATTTTTGGTTTTTCAACCGTTTTTGAAACATTTGGTTTCTCCGAAGTCGATGGTTTTGCAAACTTAGTATCCACACCCTTCCCTTTTATACTTTCAAGCTGAGCTCTCAAAAGATCATTTTCTTTTTTCATGTCCTTGTAGGCATGCTCATACGACAATTTGTCATACTTTTTTTTTTGGGTAAAAGGGTTAATACACCCTGGCAAAATTTATTATCCAAAAAACGTTGAAGTACAATAGGGTGAGGGTGATATCCCTCACCTTAGTCCCTTAGGACACTTACAGACTCAACTATAAGAATGACACTCCATTCTTATAACTTACATAATAAAAACTGACCACCTACAATGACTATATAAGTGAATAAAAATAGGAATTAAAACATGATTCACTAAAGAAGCACCAAGAACATAGCCATCATAGAACTTCCATCAATCTTCGATGTGAAACCATCCACATAGAACTTGAACTTACATAACCAACCAAAGAAATCCTTGAGCCATCCTCCAAACAAAATCAAGTAAAAATCATGGAGCAAATCGACCCAAAGTTTCACGAACCAGCAACCTACATGCCATGATCCCCTTCCAAACAGCCAAAATGACAATATCTTACAAGGGCACCATGCAACAATCCAAAGGTAAATAAACCCAAACAAGCACTACAACTCGATCCGATACCTCATATACTACAAGTTTCAGTGAGGTGAAACTCGAGCTAAGAATGGAACCCAATGTATGTTGATCAGTCATAGACGAAAATAGGGTTGGCAAACCGTAACTTACAACCATGATCGCAAACAACGAACATGCAAAGTACATGGCATGATCACCTCATCAAAATATCCATATAGGAACCAATATCAGAATGATCAACGACACCATGCAACGAACCAAGGGTTGTAAAACCCTAACAAGTAGATCGAAAGTGCAAGAACAAGGACCAGATCCATCAATGTGACAAACATGTACGCGTGCAGGATCAAATCACCTCCAAACGATCTAAGGAGTTTTTGAATAAGAACCCTAACTTAACCTCCAATTGAAAATCAAAACGACCAGCCATGAGAATCAGCCTAAGTCAATACCATAGCAAATCGAATTTGAACCATAAACAGGGTATAAGCGACCCTAACATCCAGCATATAATATCTTGACCCAATCTTCAAAACAATCCGAGTGAGTCACATGAAGACAACAAGGATCAACAAACCGAATGTGACAACAACACAGCATCATGCAAACCATAATACCCAAGTGTCACAATAACCCAACACAAAAATGCAGCCATACACCAAATCACAGCTATCACGCCAGGATAAAACATAATAGGTGATATATGCATTTTTAACATGTAATATGTTTGTAGTATTGCCAAAACACCACAAACACAACCTCCAATATTCCACACGTACAAGTTGAATTCAATCAGGCCCCACACATGCCAGCACCAATCAAATAACTTGTACCCACTTGAGACTTGAACAAGTCTTAAAAAAACAATCCGATTGTAACACCAGAAGACAACCAAGGATCAAGTCTCAAACAAACCAATACGAAATCGGCATGAACCATCAGAACCATGCCGCATCGTACAATAAACAGCTAATTCAAATCCATCAAAGAAACCACGTAATACTGTAACTGAAATAGGATATCGAAACATAAAACAGTCGTGTACTCCAAGAAGATAGAATCAAACAACAAGACTAGGGTTAACGATACCCTAACTTCCAAACCTCCAATCTCGTCATATATCAGACCAAGAAATCGCAAAGACATCCCAACCAATCAGGTCTATGTGATATACGAGCCAAGAACCAACAAAGGCGATACCAGGAAACTGTTAAACCCGCAACATAACCCTAGCAGACCATGATCGAATATGATGGAAGACATTCCATCATAACCCAAATCGGTTTTGAACAGATCCACGAATGATAGGGTTTGAAAAAACCCTAACTTCCAAAAGCAACCCAATGATCACACGTTAATGCCCTTTAATCCAATACCAGGTCGTAGAAGAACACTAGGGTTGCATAAAAACCCTAACTTCAAATTCGATCGAACCAAGACCGATAGTATAACTGCCATTAAAATAGGTTCGCGAAAAACGATATAGGGTTTTTGAACAAGAATACCCTACAAACTTGACTTACCAATTCTCTCATAAAACCCACGTACAAGAACAAGCATCTGATAATAGAACATGCATGCGATTATAAACCCAAAAAAGTTACCAGCAAGTCATTAAATCAAAACCCTAGAAAAGGGTTTTATTGGCGTTAAAGAATTCAGAAACCACACATCCAAGTAGGTAGATCGATCCTATTATGGAAGCAGTAACAAAATACCACTTGCTTACAAATAAATAAAGGAACCGACCCACGATCTGCTGTTTGACATAAACCAATCAGCAATCAAAAAACCAATAGCGATTAGAGATATAATACCATAAACAATTGGGAATAAAATCAATACTTAATCCACCGACCCACGATCAGTAAAGAAAAGTATAATTCAACCCACAAAAGTCGATGTAGACAATAGTAGAATAACCTTGCAACCCAAACCAATCAAAATCTTGCACGTAGTTAGAATAATCTTAATAAAAAGATTAAAACAAACGTGTATGATATGAAGAATTGAAGCAGATTGATTTGGGTTGCAGGCGGCTGAAAATCGCCAAGAGAGAACTTTTTTTTTTTTTTTTTTTTTTTTTTTCAATTTGTCATACTTGCATTCCTCTGATTTTCGATCAAGTTGTTTGAAAAATGACATGTTTTCTTTTTCAAGTTTTACAAGAGCATTTTCATATTTTGAAACAATTGCAGATGTCTCAGCTCGCAGTCTTTCATCGTCCTCAACCGAATATGTTTGTAAAATGATGGACATAATATCGGTAGTCATAATAGCTTCGAAGAGAGAATCATTTAACTTTTCCAAAACATTCATGTTTTCACGAGTATCATTAACTTCGTTTACGAGGGATTTGTGGTCCTTGACAAAGTCGGCCGTTTCTTTTAAGAAAGCTTGTTCAAAATGGATTACCCGTGCACTGATGTTATTCAGTGGGATAGTAATTTCATTTTCAAACACCTTTTTCTGTTCGATATGAAAACTAGAATGTCAGTTGTTAATATTGATGGTAGTTTTAGATTCAACAATATTTTGAAGTTCCTTAATTCTCTTTTTAACGTCATCAAGAATTTCTCTAGCCTCACTTGTATTAAAAGTGTTGTTAGAGGACATTTGTTCCATTTTTTAAAGAGATTTGGAAACAACTTTCTTTTTAGACAAGAATTTCGCGAACGGTCGTTTTATGGAAAACAAAGATGGTTCTGTTTGTGGAACAAAAGTAATACCCGAAAGTTTGTTCAATTTGTTGTAATCAATGGGTTTCAAATCCTTTTGTTTCATTTAATTATGCTCTCTTCGACCAGTTCCATTGTTTCCACAGAATCCCGAACGACGGGAGGATCATGTTTGGTGTAAATCACATTACCATTATACAAAACATTCTGTTCCTGCTGAGCTTTCTTGAGATTACAAGGAGTTTTGTTACCTAGAGCCATTTTCTGTTTTGTATGGTAAATCGGATTAGTTTGATTTGAAATCATTTTCATTGTTTGACTTGACTGAGCCGACTTAACCACTAATTCTTCTAGATGTGCAATCATGTGTTCTGACTCTACGGTTTCTTCCAAAAGTTTGTCTTCTTTCTTTGCAAAGTCCTTTTTCAACTCATCCCTTTCTTTTTTAAGATTGGTATAAGCTGTTTTTTGTTTAGAAAGTTGGTTTTGTAAATCAGAAATTTCCGCGTTTAAAGATTTTATCTTCTTAAAAGAATTAACATCAAGTGTATCAAACTTGAGTTGCAAATATTTTTCCCTTGAAACGGAATTTTGATACCAGTTTCTAATTCTGACAATCTTTCGTTATGAAACTCAAAAGCTTTAACGTTTTGCTTGTAACTCTCAAGCTCATCGGTCAATTTAACATTCGCAGCTTTAACATCGCGATTGACCTTTTGCACATTTTCAATTTCAATACGACATTTGTTCAATAATGAATCAAAGAAAGCACGGGTTTCCTCATCATTAGCACCATTTTGTGCAACTTGAACTCCATTAGGATCCATATCTGGAGTTTCATAGTTAACATTACAATTAACTTGCTCCCCCACATATGTTTCATAATTAGGTTCAGATGGCACATAATGTGGCTTCTCATGAGTAAACGGATTAGCATCATTACCATAATTTGGTACCTTATGGAATGGATCTGAATCATAAGTAGGAGGAAGATCAGAAAATATTATATCTAACACAATTTGGTACAATTGTAGGACCCTAGAATACTATATCTAACACAAGTTTGTATAACGATTATAGAAGATAAAGAAGAGATAAGTAGAGAGAGAGTGAGAGATGGTAACTTCTAGAGAGAGAAAGAAGGATGTATTAGATTAGAAAGAGAAGGAAGGAAATACACATAGAAGAAACCCTAGAAGCAACACCTCCAAATGAGAGCATTTGGAGGTATTTATAGGTGAGATAAGAAGATGGGCCGGGCTTGGGCTTTTGTAATAAACTAGACATAACCTTTTACAATATTAGATTAAGCCAAGCCCGTTTACCCTTAACTAAACTACAAGACTATTACAATATTATTACAAGACTAAATGACTTAATAAATGATCGTCACTTCTATTTCTAACAATCTCCCCCTAAGGGGCGATCATTGAGATCTCTCTTTGATTCCATTGATGATCAACACTTCTATTGCTAACATTAATTTCGAGCGTTATCAGTAATACCTTTTGCAAGGTTGCAAAACCACGCATTAGCAATTTGTCGTTAAACTTAGTGTTTTCAAATATAGTGTCTTTGTTTGCCCTAACTAGGTTAGCACAAATGGGTTTAGGCCTATTCACAATGTTTGTGCTTAGTACAACTAATGATTAATGGTTCATGATATAGGGGCTTAAGTGTGGCAATAGTTTTACTTAGTGCTAACAAAACATTCAATTCACATAAACGTACAGTTTGAAAATAATCGTGATTGTTATAAAAATAGATAAGGATGTATATCCCCCAAAGAGTTTAATGAAGTAATTAAACGAGTAAAAGAGGGGCTATGATTCACCGTGAGTTAATGATGTTAAGTATATAACGAAATCAATGGATAAGCCGGGAAAATCTATACGTACAAAACTATTGGCCTTAATCAAAAGGGAAAATCAAGGACAAAGAACAAGAACTAAATCAATCTCCTCTTCATTAGAAGCCTTATACACTTCTTGTGAGCTTGTAGGACTTGTGCTAAGACTTTGGTTACTTGAGTAGATTTAAACTCAAGAGAAATCACCAAAGGAATGGAAGAATTAGTGTTGGGCCAATATTTGACCCAAATGTCTTCAACAAGGATTTGAATATAAAATAGGCCATACACTCACTCACAAAATACCAGTAATCATCTAACACTGTTGGGAACACACTTTTGTATTTAGTCAAGTCTCGGTCATTACATTTTGTAATAGGTTGCTTAAGTATTATTTATGTTTTTGTTTTAGTTAATGGGCAAGATGTAAAAGCCCAAAAGGCTTACAAGCCCACATTTTCATGATGAAAGGGACTAGGGAATGTTGCCCTAGTTTCCCTCCTATAAATACTTATGTAGCCTTAAACTTTGTTGGTTATTTTGATATTCTAATGAAACTCTTGCTTTTATATTTCTCTCATATCTTATAACCAACCAATCCTTATATCTATCTCATTCTTTACTTGTGTGATATCAATATGGGCACCTAACAAGTGGTATCATTCGCCTAATAGAGATTGAAGTGTTGTTTATTTGGTTTACGTGGGATTTAGGTGTATTTTTCCTTATATTTTTGCTTTTTCTTTGTTTCTATCACTTAATCTTGAAGCTTGGACAAGTTTCAAGGTTGATATAGTGATTAGAAGCTTAGATTTTGCATAAAGTTTTGATCTTTCATAGTTTTTAGTACTTTTTATCATTGTTTCTTAAGTTTTATAGCTTCTTTGATATTAGAAAACTAGTCTTTGGAACCTAAAACTTTCATATTTTGTGTTTTCTAAGTGTTGGGAAGTTATTTGATCAAAAGTTACTTATTTCTAAGCATTTTTCTTTAAAAAGTAGTGATTTTTCATTGTTTCTGGTCACTCTACGCATAAGAATTAGTGGAACAGTACATTTTGAAAGCTGTCAACAGTACTTTTGGTCTCCCTACGCATAAGACAACTTCTTACACGTGAGTTTTGGTCTAAAACCCCATTCCTATGCGTAAGAGAGCAATCTACGCCTAAGTTCTGCGAAGAAGCTACTTTCTACGCCAAAGTTCTATGCTGAAGACATTTCTTACGCATAAGATTCTTCTTACGCGTAAGTTCCTAATTTCTACGCAAAAGTCTCTTCTAAGGTTCTCTCTTCTAGCAAAGGTGACTCAGTACTTCCCTAGCTTGGACAAGTTAGTGGAATACTTCGATTAAGGATATCTTTCAAGCATGGACAAGTTTGAAAGATTTGTTTGGTTTTTACCTTATGCATAACTTGCTTTACGCAAAAGGTTTAAACTTACGCGTAAAAAGGGTAATCTTACGCATAAACCTTGTGTTTACGCATAACATCACCTTTCAACGCTTAACTTTAAATTTACACATAAGTTTTGTTACGTGTAAGATTTCAACTTTGCCCAAGGATTTTAAACTTTACCAAAGGAACGTACATTTCAATCTTCTACAAGATCCATCTTTTCACACAAGTGTTTCATTATGTCTCAACCACCGTACTACAACTTTAGCTACCCTCAGCAACATCAGAATCAACAATATCATCAGCAACAGCAACAGTATCAACAATCACCACAATATTATCAACAACCGGTTTACTCACAACAACATCTTCTCATGCAACAACATCAGATGGTTCCAATGCAACAATCCTATCCAATGTCACAACAACAAAGCCAACTCCCATCAAAACCTACTCAATGGTTTGATAGGATGTGTAAAGTCATTTCAACTCAACAATCCAGACATGAAGCAGGATCTATTGATACCCCACCAATGCTAACACCGGGTAATTATGTTCAGTGGGCAAGTTGATTCTTAAGGTTTATAGAACTCAAGAAACCCAATGGTAAGTACATGAAACAAGTTATCCTTGAAGGACCGTTTCAGTGACCTGTTAACTACGTTGGCGGTGACCCATCTGCTGATCCTCCGGTAGCTCCAACTGCTGTGCTAGTTCCTGAGTCTTCACTTACTGCTGAACAACACCACCATCGTGAAGCAGATGAGTATGCTATGTCTTACATACTTCAGGGAATACCAAATATCATATTCAGAAGTGTTGATGCTCAGAGAACTGCAAAAGCTATGGGGGAACACGTCCATCTACTTATGCAAGGCACACAACTGAACAAGGAAGACATGGAATCTAAACTTTACTTGGAATACACTAATATCATGATCGAACCAGGGGAATCACTTGAGTCTTACTTTCATCGTTTAACCAATGTCGTCAACGACTTAGAGAGACATGAAGTACACCTTCCAAGGATCGCTGTCAATACAAAATTTGTTAGTAGTCTGGGTTCTGAGTGGCAAAAGTATGTGACATTTGTGAGACAAGCTAAGAATCTTCATAGAGATCCATATGGTTTGTTATACGACAATCTCAAGCACTATGAGTCTGAAGTTGAAAAAGATAGAGCCGCACGAGGAGGATATACACCACCACCTACTTCTAATCCCCTAGCACTCGTTGCTCAATCTCATGCTGCACATCCTCCGATGTCTAATCATGCTTATGATCAGGAACAGAATTATTTCAGTTACCAGCAACTTGCTACTTCACACAAAGTGGTCCCATATGAATCATCCTCGCAACACGCTTCTCCTCAACCTGCTCCATATGACAACCATGATAGCATGTATTATTCTAATCAGATTGAAGATGATGATGATGACGTGCTTTTAGCAAATTCTCTAACAAAACCAACAACCGTCTTCGTTCTTCATCAAATACAAGGAATCAAGCAGTCATTCAAGATGGTCGAGTTGAGATTCAGAACCGTAATCCTGGACGTTCAGGCTCAGGAGGGTATTCTGGAAATTATGGGTATGGACAAAGATTCAACAACAATGGGGATTCAGAAACAATTCAGGTGCTCCTCAGAGAAGTAATGACAATGTGGCAAATAGCAATACAGTATCTGGGAATGCGATATGGTGCTACAACTGCAACGAAAAAGGTCATATTGCAACAGCATGTCCTAAACCGAGAACCCGCGGCAATCAGTTTCACAAGCAGGCATTACTAATGGCTCTCAAAGACGAAAAGGAAGGAACTTTCAATGAACAAGAGAACAGTTTCTTTGCTAATGCTTACAACGATGATGATATGGAAGATCTTGAAGCCAATGCAGCTGTGATGCTTATGGCCAACATGCAGGAACATCAGTTGAATGATTCAGGCCCAGTGTTCACCACTAATGGTTTGTCTCAGGTAAATGACCTAACCACATGCTCCGTAGAATTTAATGCATCACCCTTTGTGATACGTGGGAATCGCACCAGGCTTTACCTCTCAAGGGATCTTGAGAAGCTTACAACCCCCACCAGGCAGTGTACCTGATCGTTGTAGTATAGTATAGTGACAAGTACTGGGGGATTGATCGTTCAGCTAGGAATAGTGTCGCTAGGATTAGAAAACCTAAATACTAGTTCTAAAGATGAGAGATGATTATTTTTGTATTTTTATATTTTTTAGAAAGCAAGTAAAAATCTCGAGTTTGAAGGATTTGGGCGGAATTAGTTGCTAGTCAACTAACCCAATACTAAAGATGCAATCAAAATAAAATACTAGAAATGAAAATAAACTAAATTAACTAAGGTTGTGAGCAATAAGTGCAGAAGTTGTGTTTACTTAGATTTCACTACTCCCTAGATATCTTTTACACGTTAATTACTTGTTATAGTTGCGTGGATGACGGATTGTATTCCTTAATACCATTCATGGGGTGGCGCACTTAATTCCCCAATCCTATGAGTGCCTACTTCACTCCTATGTCGAGCCGGCTAAGAAGCTCCTAACATGGGATCATTAGAATTTACTCATGCATTAAATACAACCAATAAAACCTAGTGCACGTCAGTTCATGTTTCCTAAGACGTTCAAGCATGTTACCAATTGGAGATCTGCCAGTTTTCTTAAGCCTAACATCGAAATCATGCATCCAATACAACCATAAACAAGTAATCAACACATAATTAACATCTAGGTTTCATTAGATCTAAGAAAACACAAGATAGATCTAGCCTAGCATGATGGAATTAAGATAAGAACAAGATATAGACAACCAACACATAGACATATTGATTAAATTAAAAGAATATTTATCTCAATTACACATGAAAGGATTCAAGGGCTGAAAACCCTAGAAAAACCTGTAAAATTCGCACTAAGTTTGGCCTTAGGGTTTCTCCAAAACTTCCCTTTTTTTTATGAATGAAAATTAGAAAACTATATATAGGAAATTGAGGCTGACGGCGTCAAGAACAAATTGGTGACGCCGTCATCTCGCCGCCAAAAGAATTCTCGGACTGCCTTGATCTACTTTTGACGCCGTCATGTTATAGCATTTTCCAGGCCGTCACGTATTTTACTCTTGACGCTCTGCCTTGTGACGCCTTCAATTCTGTACTGGGCCGTCATGGAAATTACTCTTGACGCCGTCAGGATTTTCTTCTTGACGCCGTCACCTACTGTTCCCAGCAAGGAAAATTAAGTCTTTGGCGTTTTCTTCACTTTTATGCTCCAAAAACGTCCGAATTGCTTCCTTTTCCAGATTTCTCTCCCAAAGTACCTAAAAATCACAAAAGGAACGATTTAGGGCAATATTTGATCAATTAAATTCAATTCCGGGCTTAAATGACCCCCTAAAAGTGGTTCATTTTTCGCTTCATTATATACCCTTACACTTGAGATTTGCTTGTCCTCAAGCAAATGCGCTTTTGTTATACTCAAAATACAAGTTAGGGGTCATTTAACACTAATATAAAAGTAATTACAACAAATAATCGTTCCACTAAAGACCAATAGACAAGCACGGAGGTCATACACTAGCACCTCACAAATAGTGTTTAGATACTCTCATCTCTCGGGTGTAATAAAGTATAAATTACAATATGGAAACGGAAGATATCTCTCACTACCTGTCATAGCAAAATAGATTACCATAGGCTTGGGAAAGGATCAAACCTCCACCACATGGCGTAAGCACCTAGGATAAACTATCAAAGAGGTCTTTTAAAGGGTTGTAACGTTAGGTGTAGGGATATGAAACACACGGTTTTGTTGGATAAAGGAAGTTTTTACTGGTGGCGAGTTAATAATCTTGGTTAATTACATGTACAATATGGCGTTGCTAAGCCAAGACTAGACTCGACTTAAGCTAATAAATGAAAAATAACAAAAACATAAAATGAACATAGAATAAAAAGGGATGGTAGTCCGTATGTTTTTTCTCTTTTCTTTTTTTCTATTTTTTTTTTCTTTCTCTTGTTTTTTCGATTTTTTTATTTTTTTTTTTTTTTATTTTTTTTTTTTTTGCATACACTCTTACCCTACCATCCAAAATAATACATCATAGGGAATGAACATTTCCCTTACACTTGAATTTTTACATACTTTACAATAAACTAATCTAATGACTCGAATTAAGAAAATCAAAACACTTGGAGCACTTTTAAGATTAACGTACGTATGGGGGTAATAAATGATGTTCTTCCCCATTACTCCATAAAATAAGTACTTTACCCATGAGTCCCAATCGTTCCAAAACAATATGTACAAGGATATGACTCGATTTAGCAACCATGTAATCAATTAGATAGTTAACTTAGGGTTTAAACAAATAACAATAATGCACTAAAAATGAGCGCATACACGGAAGGCTAAGGCGACTTGGGTGTACATTTAAGTGGGGTGTAACAAATTCTTCCTTTAAGTAAGATGCTTAAAGTTAGAAACGAAAAGATAGGCTCGGAGGGGTGTACTAGGGGTTTCGTGTACTAAAAATAAGTACAATGCTAAGTGATGAGTGTCTAAATACTCATCATTTTATACCAATCTGAACTGCCAAAACATCCAAAAACACTCAAATATGCATCAAAATACTTAAAATATCTTAGAAGTGTGTTTTATATGTTTCAAATGCAAAATATGCAAAAACAGATGAAAAACGTATAAAGTTTGCATAATTGGCAGTTTCAGTCCCTCAAGTTTCATAAATTGGCAAAACTAGTCCCTGGTTATTCTAAAAACATGAAAAAGTCACCAAAGGTCCATTTTAATCATAAAGTTACATATTTAGTCCTTTGGTGCAAAGTTTCACAAAATTACAAGTTTAGTCCCTATACTTTGGAAATTGACATAAATGGTCCCTAGGATGTTTAAAACTTTGAGAAAAGCAATTTTGGTCCTTGTACTAATAATCTTTTGCAAGAATGGCCCTTGGTGTGAAGTTTGGTAAAATTACATAAATAGTCCCTGAAGTTTCACAGTTTGGCAAAAAATAGTCCCTGGTATTTAAAAAAATGAAAAAACATCAAAAATACCCTTGTACTATTCATCCTTGTCAAGTTTGGTCCCTGTGAGAACTTTGGTAAACTTACAAAACCGGCCCCTCAACTTTACCTAATTTACAAATTTGGTCCTTGTGCATAAATAAACCAAACGGACTCTTTATATTATATAACCCAAAACCTAATCCATACCACACTACTACCAAGCCCACCCTATATTTTTTACCCAGGCCCAACTCCTTCTCCAGCCCACCCTTTAATATAAAAATGGGTCAACACCCCGTTTGACCACCAAAACCACCCCAGCCTTTCTTTCCCTCCCAAACCACCACCTCCACCACTGCAACTCAATACCACCATACCAGCCCACTGTTTTGCCTCCACCTCAACCCCCTAGCCTCTCCACGCAATCCCTCCACCTCACACAACCTTCCAAACCCTTGAAAACATCACCACGCAAACTATATCTGCCCCAAGACTTTTTCGCGCCAAAAAGTGAATTTGAATGGTGTGGATTAATTAGACCATTTCAACGGCTGGGGATTGATGGGATAATGTCAGAAAGACCCAAGGAACCTAAAAAGTATCTATAAAGCAGAAGAGAAGCAGTGGTGAAGATGTATTAGTGTAGTCTTAGTTTAAAGTAGTCGTAGGTAGTGTAATTTATTCATTAGGTTGTATTTTCAATTAAAACAAGCTTGTATCAGTTAAATTCATGTATTTCTATCTTTAATTCAAGTTAATTTCAAAGTTCAGTTTGATTCTCAGTTGATACTTAGTTTTACTCAAAAATCTCAAAAAGTTTGAATGTTGTTTATTATTGCTGTATTGAATTGATAATCTCACATAAGCCTTGACAAAACTTATTAAATCTTTTAGATATCCTAAAAACTCAGTTTAGAGTGTAATCACAAAAATACTTTAAAAATAGAAAAAAAAATAGTGAAAAATAGAAAATCAAGGAAAGATCAAAAAGGGAACTGAGCAGGGTGTGAAATTTGGATTGTTCATGGTTTAGAGTCCTATGGGGGACACTAGGGTATGATTTGGTTCACTGGTTCACTCATATCTGAGTTGGACTCATTTGTAAGTTCAATTTCTTAAATTTTGCTTTTTAGTATAGAATAGCCTATAATCTGTTTGTCTGTGCTTATTTGAGTTTGTTTTATCTTATTATATAGTAATCAAGTAAGTTTAGGGTTTAGATAAGTGTTTAGCTCCATAAATTAGTAAAACTGCCTTATTAAGGGGTGTTTGGCTCAGGCCTATTCACTGTGCTCAGGGCTGTTTCTAAGGGTTGTGTTTGCTTTTATAGTTTACTTAGGTATATAATAACTTAGTTCAACCATAAAAATTAACCACCATTCAGTAAAAAGTCAAAATTGCTTTTAATCCACCTTAATTAGTTATCTGTTAAGTTTTTGAAGTCCATTGTCATCATATTAGCTTAATAGTTGTTTACCTAGCTTAATTTAACCTTACAATAGCCTATTATAACATATTCAGTAAGTAGATTAAGTTCAAAGTTCACAAAAGTCAAAACACCAAGTTTTATCAAAAGTCAAAATTTCCAATCTTAGATTTTCTCAAATATTGGGTGAATTTTGTAGATTTGTGTATTAGGTTTGAGATTCTGAAAATCCTTGGGATTATAGTCTCCCAACTCAACTTCAATTTCCTATAGTTTTCATATTTTTAGTATTTTTTCCCTGGGCCCCACTCACCCCCAAACACAACTGCAGGGAGAACATCTCCCCTGCACCAGATACACAGTCCCATCACCACCACTTTGGTGGTGATTTGTGACCACCACAGTGGGCCCCAGACCTCAAATCTTGTTCCATTGAACCCCCTCCTTGTAGACTCTTAGGATTGACCAATTTTTTGACCTGGTACCCAGTGGACCCCACCTGTATAAGCCCATCAAGTTTGTCCCTATTCTGAGTTGAAATTGGTTTTTGGAATAGCTTAATCTTGCTTATCAGCTTATCTATTGAGCTTATTTAGCAAAATTTAGCTTAGACAAGTCCAAAATACTTATTAGAATCAGAATAAACCAAGGTGGGTCCCACATAAGCTCATTTGAGCTTATTTCCATATTCAGTCAACCAAAGACAACTGTGGAAGTAATAAGCTTCCACAGTGCTTAATAATAAGCTATAAAATATTTGTTTTTACAAAAGTTGTTTACTTTTAGGTATAATATGGGTTTGTAAAAGAAAAATCCAGAAAAGACTACATAAAAATAAGTGATAGTTTCTATTTAATATAATTTAATTTTAATTTTCATTTTTAGATTTTTATTAAGTAATTTGTATTTTTATATTTTTATTAATTTCCTTTTAGGTTAAAGTATTTTTAATAATTTTCTCAGATTTTTATTTTGTAATTTGGTATTTATTATATTTAATAATAGTTTTATTTGTAATTAATCAATAATTAAGTTATAAATAGCATAATTAATTTTTATAAGTTAACCCCTAGTTTTTATATTTTTCCTAGCTTTTATAAGTCATAAAATAGTTTTATAAATTTTTTCATAATTTTCTAAGTTGATTTAGTACTATTTGTAATTTAAAATAGTTTAATTAGTATAAATAATATAAATAGTTTTTAATTAATAGAAAATCCATAAAAAGACAAAAATATTTATTTTTATTTTTTTATACTTTCTTCAAGTTCTAATTTAAGTTTAGAAATTATTTTTACAAGTTTTTAGTTTAATTTGTAGTATTTATAATTTTTAGTTTGATATAAATTAGTTTTAATTAAATAGTTAAATAGTTTTTAATTAAATAATTAATAATAAATAATAAAATAATCTAAAAAATAATTTTCTTTTTAATTTAATTTTCTTTTAAGTTTAAGTTTATAGAATTGTCATTTTTAACCCCTGTAGTTTATTTTTCTTAAAACTCACCTTTTTCACAGTACGCAGTCGCGTCTGATTTTAATTTGGTGTACGTTTAAACGTTTTAGATATCTAGGTTTTACGTAATCGTTTTAATAGTTTATTTAAGTTATAAAACCTTAGTATAATCACACACACACACACACTTATACCTTTCCTGTTCACATTCACTGATCACAGATTCGTTTTTAATAAAACATCGCACACCTCGTTGGGACATTACGACCCGGGGAAACACTGTATTCCACGGAAGCATTTGCCTCAGCTGTTTGACTATTAGAATTGACCATCCACAAGTGGTTGACCAATAATTATCTGACCGTTTGAGGCGAATCACTAAGGGTGTGGGAAAATTAGTTGACTTAACTAGTCAAGTAATATGACTTAAATGGTCAAGTAATTATGATACGGGTTTAACACAAGGGTGATCCTAATGCCTCTTATCATGTAGTAAATCTTACCACACGAATGTAGTCTTACTAGCGGTCTCGGGATGCATCACTAACGCAAGTTCTAGAATCTAAATGCTACCGGTACACTCATAAGCACTAATAGTAAATGCTTTTCCTATCAAATCTAAAGGCGAACCTCACATATTTGGGTGGAAATTTTTTTTGAATAGTACGGTTTTGTGCTAGTCATACAATCTCCTATCCATGATACGCTTGTTATGGCTAAAGTTTCACTCCTAAATGTTGTAAAAAATTTTAAATTTGGCGCTAAAATTACACTAACAAGTATTTCTCATAGTTTTATTACACATCTACTATCAAACAAAACAAACTCAAGCGAAAGTATACATGTAAGGTATCATCATTTTACCCTCCCCTTACACTTTGGATGAACATTGTCCCCAATGTTCAAGTAAAGAATGTAAAAGTGAAAAAGTAAAAGGAATGAAATCAAATACTCCCCTGATTCGCTCGGTATGGATAATAAGGTGGCCAGGTTAAATCTTCCTCCAAGAAAATGAACAATCAAAGCTTCCCTTCCAGAATATAAATCATCTTCTTGTCATACATAACCTGTGAATCCTGAGAAAATAGACAAGACAACCTCGCACAAAATCAGCGGCAACCTATATAAGTTACTAAATCCTAGAAAACAAAATAAGATATAATGCTTGTGGAATGAAGTTTGCAGATTTTCTGGAGATTATAAAACTTAATAATTCATAAAAACCATAAGACTCCGTTAGAAAAACAAAACCGGTAAAATTTCCAGATTTTTACACATGACGCCGTCAAGAGTTAACTCGTGACGCCGTCAGAAGTGACCTGCAGAAATTCTTATGTTAAGTTTCCGGAAAATTTCTGGAAAAACTTGGTCTCACTTCCTGGAAAATCCTGCAAAACTTCATTATGACTCAATACAAGCATTTGACTCTAACAAATACGAATATACATGTTCATTTAATATTGTGGAGAATCATGATCGGTTTGTTTCTTAAAAACATATTTGGGGTTTCCCCTTACACTTATCTTTTGCAAAAATACTTTTAGGTGGAGTTAAGACTAGGCCAAAACAACAAAGTAAATTATTTCTACTATTTAATTGAGAAACATGATCTACCAACAATAAAAATAAAGCATGCATATGGAAGCAAATAACAAACAAAATAAAATCACACAAAACATGGGTTGCTTCCCAAGAAGCGCTTTTCTTTATTTACGAGTCTTGTAGCTAGACTCATGGTCATGGGTTACTACGTGACCTCATCCCTTGAAATGATATACCCCATGTAGTTGTGATCATTACTGTTATGGTGGTAGTGCCTTAACCTATCGATACGTGCAATCACCATTCCACCTACTTCACTTCTCAAGTTAGCCATCCCATCTTGGCTTACGCCTTCAATTGTGAAAGGCCCATACCACCAAGGACTTGGTTTATCGGGTGGTATCTTTGTTTCCAAGTGTCTCAAGAGTACAAAGTTCCCTTCCTCAAATGGTACATGATTTTCTGTGGGTTGAGTATGTTCGAATTCGACCTGAACCTTATTGCTTTTGCTTCTTTCATATTTAGCCTCCTTATAGCTTTTGATTCTTGCCTCCCATGCAAGAATTTTATTCTGAACACGAATGGGTGTCGTGTCAATGTTGTTTTTGATCTTTCTCCAACTCAAACTCTCATGCCCACTTCGCGGAGTCATGGGGAAGCTAATCTTTCTTTTTCCAGATTTAAGCTCAATTTTCCTACCTTCATACTTAATGACAGCCCTAACGGTGGCGAGGAATGGTGCCCCAAGGATTATTGGCATGCATCCATCTCCTTTATCATCGATGATCATAAAATCAACGGGGTACATGAACCCTGCGACATTAACTAATACATCTTATGTGATTCCTAGGGGGTATACGTACGAGTGTCCAGCGAGGGACAACCTAACACGAGTAGGGGCTGGCATTTTTGACGTTAGTTGGATGTAAATAGTTAGGGGCATAAGATTTACTTCCGATCCTTGGTTGGCGAAAGCACTAAGATATTTCAAGTCCCCGATGCTAGTTGGTATCTCAAAGTTCCCACACGCTATCTGCTTAGTAGCCACTTTTTGTACCAATAGCCTCTCGAATACTGATCCCCCAGGTAACGTATCATACTCATCTTTTACCTTTTCCTCTTTCTCAGAACCCTGTTTGGAAGGTTGGTTACGCCCATCACCCTTAATCCAATTTGTTATGGTGTTTTCGTTTATATCATGTTTCAGGTAGTGACTCAAGGGTTGGGATTTTGGTAGTTTCTCTAAGGTTTGTTTAGTAGGGGCTTCTACCTTCTCGTTATCCTTGTGGACAATTGTGATGGAATTAGCAAATTGGGTAGTGGGAGTGGCGCTTTCTTTCCTTAGTAGCATTCTTTCGGGGGTTCTCTGGTTGGCATACTCCTCTAATAGACTCATCATCTCGTTCATTTTCTCCTGCATCTCCTCTTTTTGCTTATAAACTGCTTCCTCGAATCTAGCAAGCCGATCTGAGTGAGTTGCCATATATTCTCTCATCCTAGCTTCAAACTCCGAGCTAAGCTCCTTGGGAGGGGAACAACGTGGGGCATAGTTTTGAAAAGTCTCGATATTTTCTCTAGAGGGTGACTCAGATAATGGTGTTGAAGTTGGTTTCGAGACAGAATTGACAGTAGCCCGTCTAGGACTTAAAGGTCTCCTTTGCCTTTCCTCAAAATAGTCAACTTTTGCCTCGAGTTTGCATAGGAGTTCATCGGGGATTTCGGTGGTTCCTCTAGACGTTGAGACTGCATTGATGGCCGCTTTTATTGTATGATTAAACTCCCACATCTCATGATTATCAGCGGCGAGCTCCTCGATAATTGCCCAAGACTCCTCGGCGTTCTTATCACGCAGTTTACCTCCCGCGGCCCTATCGATTGTGCGCTTAGTGTGATAGTCAACATGGTCGTAGAAAATCTGGACTAATAACCAAAGGTTTATACCATGATGAGGGACCTTATGGAGGAGATCCTTAAAACGGGCCCATGCTTCGTAGAAAGTTTCACCATGATGTTGTTCAAACATCAAAATGTCATTTCAAAGCATTGCAGTCTTCCCCGGTGGGAAGAATTGAGTAAGGAAGCGATTGGTGAAATTATCCCATGTGGTGATGGATCCCGCGGGTAAACGCTCAAGCCATTGACTAGCTTGATCCCGTAGAGAGAATTGGAATAGGCGTAATCGGGTTGTCTCTCTAGTTTCAACATCTAGGTCTATGGAATCTACGATTTTAAGGAAGTCCTTAAGATGTTGGTTTGGATCTTCGGAACGAAGTCCATGGAATGCACATCCCCTTTGCACCAACCGGATGGTGTCGGATCGCAAGGGGGTCACATTGGCTCCGGTGAGCTCAATGGTGTTTCGGTAGCCTTGGTGGCTAGGTCGGGAATACTCTCCTAAGTTTCGGGGCCTAAGAGGTTCTAGTGGTGGGTTTTGTTGTGGTGGGATGACGGGTTCAAAGATGTTCCCATCGTCCATAATGTCGGGTGGTGAAGAGTTACGAACAAAAACACAAAGAAATAAGATAGACTAAAGAAAACCTAAAAATAAAAATAAAATCTTACTAGAAATGAATCTAGCAAGTAGACCTAATAAAAAGATATTCTAACCTAGACAATAACTATTCCCCGGGCTGCGGCGCCAAAAACTTGATACGTGGGAATCGCACTAGGTTTTACCTCTCAAGGGATCTTGAGAAGCTTACAACCCCCACCAGGCAGTGTACCTGATCGTTGTAGTATAGTATAGTGACAAGTACCGGGGGATTGATCGTTCAGCTAGGAATAGTGTCGCTAGGATTAGAAAACCTAAATACTAGTTCTAAAGATGAGAGATGATTATTTTTGTATTTTTATATTTTTTAGAAAGCAAGTAAAAATCTCGGGTTTGAAGGATTTGGGCGGAATTAGTTGCTAGTCAACTAACCCAATACTAAAGATGCAATCAAAATAAAATACTAGAAATGAAAATAAACTAAATTAACTAAGGTTGTGAGCAATAAGTGAAGAAGTTGTGTTTACTTAGATTTCACTACTCCCTATATATATTTTACACGTTAATTACTTGTTATAGTTGCGTGGATGACGGATTGTATTCCTTAATACCATTCATGGGGTGGCGCACTTAATTCCCCAATCCTATGAGTGCCAACTTCACTTCTATGTCGAGCCGGCTAAGAAGTTCCTAACATGGGATCATTAGAATTTACTCATGCATTAAATACAACCAATAAAACCTAGTGCACGTCAGTTCATGTTTCCTAAGACGTTCAAGCATGTTACCAATTGGAGATCTGCCAGTTTTCTTAAGCCTAACATTGAAATCATTCATCCAATACAACCATAAACAAGTAATTAACAAATAATTAACATCTATGTTTCATTAGATCTAAGCAAACACAAGATAGATCTAGCCTAGCATGATGGAATTAAGACAAGAACAAGATATAGACAACCAACACATAGACATATTGATTGAATTAAAAGAATACTTATCTCAATTACACATGAAAGGATTCAAGGGCTGAAAACCCTTGAAAAACCTGTAAAATTCGCACTAAGTTCGGCCTTAGGGTTTCTCCAAAATTTCCCTTTTTTATGAATGAAAATTAGAAAACTATATATAGGAAATTGAGGCTGACGGCGTCAAGAACAAATTGGTGACGCCGTCATCTCGCCGCCAAAAGAATTCTCGGACTGCCTTGATCTACTTTTGACACCGTCATGTTATAGCATTTTCCAGGCCGTCACGTATTTTACTCTTGACGCTCTACCTTGTGACGCTTTCAATTCTGTACTGGGCTGTCATGAAAATTACTCTTGACGCCGTCAGGATTTTCTTCTTGACGCCGTCACCTACTGTTCCCAGCAAGGAAAATTAAGTCTTTGGCGTTTTCTTCACTTTTATGCTCCAAAAACGTCCGAATTGCTTCCTTGTCCAGATTTCTCTCCCAAAGTACCTAAAATCACAAATGGAACGATTTAGGGCAATATTTGATCAAATAAATTCAATTCCGGGCTTAAATGTCCCCCTAAAAGTGGTTCATTTTTCGCCTCATCACTCTGCTTCTGAATCAGATAAGGCGCAAGTTGTTCCATCTGAATCATTTTCATCTTCTCAAGAGGATGAACAATTAGACACGGTTGTTATATTTGATGATGACAGTGTCGTTTCATTTGATGATCCAGTTGAGCAAGACAAAAATGACAATATTGAACAACATGAACCTTCTTCTGATCCAGATCCTGACTGTACTATCATGGCCAAACAACTTAAAGAACAACTTCTTACTACTCACATAATGGACGAGCAAACTAAAGTTTTGAAAGAAACTAATGCCGATTTGAAAAAGGACATTGAATGTTATAAACTATAACTTTCACATTTTCAAAATGCAGTTCAACGTGAAAAGTGCTTTGAAAAGTCATTTCAGGAATCATATGTCAAAGAACAAAATCTTCAAAAGCAAATATATGACATAATTAAGTCAAACGGTAAATTGGTTTCCAAACTGGAAAATGAAAAATATGATCTTCAAAAACAAGTTGTACAACTTCAAAAGGAACTTTCAATAACCCAAACAGAGGTGACAACTTGCAAACAGGAATTTTATGAACACAAAGTGCAAAAACGAGAAAAAGAAAATTCTTTAATTGAAGAAAATATCACTCTCGAACGTCAAATTAAAGCTTTTCAAAATATCGTTTATAAACATGGAGAATCTGTAACGACAATTCAAAAGTTTACTTTAAAACCAAGACACGATAAAGGTTTTGCCATTGGCGATTACAGATCCACTTTTCTTCGCACTGCATTCAAAACAATTCCTAAGCTTTACAGTATGGACCAATTGATGGGTAATAATGTTGTGCGTGTTATTGTACATAATACTAAGGAAGAATACGAACTTGAAGAAAAAAGTCGATCAAAAATGAGTCAAGTTGAATATTGCAAACCATATGATTACTCAAAAGCTCCTCACATTTCAAGATCTTTTGTTCCATCAAGAGAAATACCTGAGAAATCATGGTATGTAACTGAGTCTTATGTTTCATCTTCCAATGGGGCTCCTGTCAAACCCGTGGCACAAGTAAATGGTCCATTACCATCTTCTGGTACTGTGACACCATTACCAACACGTTGTAAAGTTTTAGACTATTTTCAAACATTCATGAAAGGCATCGAAAACTTGGAAAACGTAATTGAACATCATTCGGAAATTAAAATTGCTACTTTTCAATCAGCTTACGAGCGGGAAAAGCGAGACATTTTTCAAAAACAATTTCTGCCTTTAGTTCAAAATTTGCGTTATTGTACTACTCGTTGGGAACAGAAACTCCAAAAAGAAGTTACAGATATGAAAAACATTTTCGCTCTAAATGAAAATGCAGTTTTGGTTCAACAACGCAAAAATCGATTTTTGAAAACGGATTCTGATCGACTCTTGGTAAAACTCCTCACAGCTGATATTCATACTCTCATCATGAATGATCTCTATTATTCCAGCAATGCTACGGTATTTGAAAATTACTGTGCTGATATTGATTTGCTGAAATCAGAAGCTGAAACATTGAAATATAAATATGAAACGTTACGTCAAAACAGTGATGATGTGAAAAACAAACTTTCAAACGAAATTTGTCAACTCAAACAAAAGCTTGATTGGTGTCAAGCTCAAAGTATTGAAACCGAATTGCAACTACGAAGTAAAAATGCTTTTCTCAAAAACAAACGTCTTCAATATGAAAAAGAAATTGCGGAGTTAAAAATTGAAAACGTCGAATGGCAACAAAACCGCGATGACATTCGTTATTGCAATGGTTTACTTGAGTCTGATATTCAGGATAAAAATCACATCATCATTGATTTGAAAGAGAAAATTAAGCTACTTCAAAAAGGAAAGTTTATTGACACCACGGTGATAGTACCAGGAATGTTTCAAATAGACAGAACAGATAAGGGTAATCATGCTAAGAGTTCTAATGTTAGTTCTTCCACTTCTACAAGACTAGTTTCCCCTAAGAGCGTTAGCAGCCCAAAGCCAAAAAGCGTTAAGAAGACTAAAAAGACAAGGCTCTGGCAACGTAGAAGAGAAACACTAGAAGTGCAAGAAGTAGAAGCTCACCTTAGGAACTTGAATAAAACCCATGTTGCATCTGATTTAGATTCTAATCTGGCAAATTGTAATCAAAATCTTAATGTAACGAATGCTGAACCTTCAAATGTTTTAAATATTAATGCATCTTGTGTGTTTTGTCGTCAAAGTGTGTTATCTGGTGATCATACTAACTGTGTAGCAAATAATCTCTTACATCGCCACAAGAAACGTAGATCAGGCATTTTCTCTAGGCCCACTACTGCCTCTAAGTCTACCTTAGGAAAAGCGCCAACTACCGTTTCAAATGATATTGTAGTCAACCCAAGATCAGAAATCAACAAATCTAGGAACATGCCAAAAGCTAGTACATTTACCAAAAATAAAGCAAAAACTAGTTGGAATTGGCAACGTTGGTTACAATACAAACCAAATTTTAAATGGATTCCTAAACTGTTGAATACTTGTGTTTCTAACCAACAGGAACCCATTATTTCTTCGGGTTCCACCCTTACTTCTGTTCCATCTCTGTCGTCTATTTGTGATGCAGGTGGTTCAGATTGTCCTCTGGATTGTTGATAGCGGTTGCACCCGACTTATGACAGGCAATCTCAAACTGTTAACCAACTTTGTCTCAAAGTTTATCGGAACTGTCAGATTTGGGAATGATCAATACGCTTTAATCATGGGTTACGGAGATATGTGAATGGTAATATTGAAATTAGCAGAGTTTATTATGTTGAAGGCTTAGGTCACAATCTCTTTTCTGTCGGTCAATTTTGTGATGGGGATCTAGAAGTATCATTTCGAGAGAAAACTTGTTTTGTTCGCGATCTACAAGGAAATGATTTGATGTCAGGCAAACGTGGCACTAACCTTTACACAATTTCAATGTCTGACATGATCGCTTCATCTCCTATATGTCTTCTATCCAAAGCTGAAACGACTAAATCCTGGTTATGACACAAACGCCTTTCTCACTTGAATTTCAAAACGATGACTGATCTTGCTCGTCATAAATTAGTTGAAGCCTTTCCTAGATTCCGCTATGCCAAAGATCACCTATGTCCAGCCTGTGAACAAGGAAAATGTACCCGTGCTCATTTTCCCTCAAAACCTGAACACAGTACTAATCATGTTTTACAATTACTTCATATGGATTTGTGTGGTCTGATGCGTGTTCAAACAATCAACGATAAACGATACATTCTAGTAACTGTTGATGATTACTCTCGCTGGACTTGGGTTTATTTTCTTCGAAGTAAACATCAAGCTCCTCAAATGATCATCACCTTTCTCACCAAAATACAAGTTCAGCTACGCAACACAGTCAGAATTGTTAGAACTGACAATGGCACAAAATTTAAGAATCAGACTTTAAGATCGTATTTTGAGAAAGTGGGAATTGAACATCAGACATCCATTCCACGAACACCCGAACAGAATGGAGTAGTCAAAAGACGCAACCGAACATTAGTGGAAGCTGCTCGAACGATGTTAATCAATGCTCAATTACCAGATTACTTATGGGTGGAAGCTGTCTCAACCGCATGTTACACTCAAAACCGTTGTATGATCACAAAAACGCCATCACAAAACACCATATCAAATTGTTCATAAAAGGAAACCGAACATCAGTTTCTTTCATGTATTTGGAGCTCTTTGTTATCCAGTAAATGATCGTGATGATCTAGGTAAACTTAAAGCAAAGGCTGACATTGGTGTATTCATTAGATACTGTGAAAATTCAAAAGGCTTTCGGATATGGAATTGTCGCACCAGAGAAATTCAAGAAACAATTCATGCTAATTTCGATGAACTCACTCAAATGGCTTCTGAGCAAAACAGCTTAGGACCCGCATCCAACCATCTATACTTTCTGGAATCTTCGGCTGAACCGTTGCCACTCTCCCGTCAAGAAGTGGAAACCTTGTTTGCTCCATTGTTTGATGATACGATTGTTAACCGTCCATCTGAGGCCACAACAAATTCCGCTGCACATCTTGATCAACATCAAGTACCTGATACACCTCAACAAACTACTACTACTATTGGAAGAGACGATCCTCCAATCATATCACCTACAACAACAGAACAAACCGGGTCCAACTCACAACACTCAGCTAGAGACTCCATACCTTTATCAGTTCTACAAACCGCAGAGCATGACCCAGAACAGTTCATCAACCCATCTGCACCGGCTCCACCTGTCCCCGACATTGCTGAGTCATCTACACGCAATTTAGGTCCTGCTCACTTGCGAGATACTTATCAACTTCATCCATCGACACACAAATGGACTAGAGATCACCCCTTAGTTCAAATTATTGGCCATCCAGATGCACCAATTATGACAAGACAACGCCTTCACACAGACGGTGAAACTTGCATTTACGCACTCACAGTTTGTGAAACCGTGCCTAAAAACGTCAAAGAAGCTATGACTTATGAAAACTGGATTGAGTCTATGCAAGAAGAATTCGAATCCTTTCAAAGATTAGAAGTATGGGAAATGGTTGAAAAACCAGAAGGAATCATTGTCATTGGATTAAAATGGATCTGGAAAAACAAACTGGATGCAGAAGGCACTGTCTTACGCAACAAATCACGCTTGGTAGCAAAAGGATACTCTCAAGAAGAAGGAATCGATTTTGAAGAATCATTTGCTCCAGTAGCTAGACTTGAAGCTGTACGGATATTCTTAGCATTTGCTGCTCATCGGAATATGATTGTTTACCAAATGGACGTGAAAACGGCTTTTCTGAACGGTCAACTCCGTGAAGTGGTTTATGTCAGTCAACCTGAAGGATTCGTTGATCCAGAACGTCCCAATCATGTCTACAAGCTTAAGAAGTCTCTCTACGGTCTCAAGCAAGCCCCCAGGGCGTGGTATGATAAGCTTTCTAAATTCCTGTTGGCTAATGATTTTACTCTAGGCTCGGTGGATCCAACACTATTTACAAAAACATACGGGATGGACTTATTAATCATTCAACTTTATGTCGATGACATTATTTTTGCTTCAACCAACAAAAATTACTCAATGGATTTTGCAAAATTAATGACAGATAATTTCGAAATGACCATGATGGGTGAATTTACGTTCTTTCTAGGACTACAAGTTCATCAATCACCCCGTGGAATTTTTCTAAATCAGTCCAAATATGCTCTTGAGATTTTAAAGAAACATGGAATGCAAAGCTGTGATACAATGAATACACCTATGGCCAATTCCACAAAACTAGATGCTGATATACATTGGACTCCTGTTGACCCTACCAAATACCGAAGTATTATTGGGTCCCTCATGTATCTCACATCTAGTAGACCTGACATTGTATTTGCTGTCTATATGTGTTCTCGATATCAGTCTAAACCAACTGAGAAACACCTCAATGAGGCAAAAAGAATCCTTCGATACATAAAGGGAACCATCCATTTGGGGATCTGGTATCCGAAGGATTCTGGTTTTGAACTAATAGCTTTTTCAGACGCTGACCATGCAGGATGCTTAGACACGCAAAAAAGTACATCAGGTGGCTTACAGTTTCTTGGAGATAAGCTTGTATCTTGGCAATCAAAGAAGCAGGATTGCACATCACTGTCATCAACAGAATCTGAATACGTAGCTATGTCAGCTTGTTGTGCTCAAGTCATTTGGATGAGATCACAACTTAAAGACTATGGCTACCTATTCAATAAGATTCCAATCTACTGTGATTCCAAAAGTGCCATTGCAATCTCCTGCAACACAGTCCATCACTGCAAATCGAAACACATTGATCTCCAATATCATTTCATCAAGGAGCATGTCGAAAAGGGTACAGTTGAATTATAGTTTGTGGGAACTGAGTACCAGCTGGCAGACTTACTCACTAAAGCATTACCTCCAACAAGGTTTGCTGATTTAGTCCACCAAATTGGTATGCGATGTTTGACTCCAGAAGATCTGGAAAAGTTTTTAAAACACAAATGATCGTCAAACATCAAAACTATCTTTGTAAAATATTTTCCAAACACAAAAATACAAAAATATAAAAACAACAAAAACACAAAAAGATTTTTTCTTTTGCTTTAAAATAAATGCAAGTACAAACCACTCTTTTCAACACTATTTTTTATAAAAATGTCTTACAATATTACAAAAACAAGTGTTGAGGGGGAGGTAAAGTATTTTTAAAATTTCTCAAAATATTTACTTCGTACTTGCATTTTACCAAAAACATTTTTTATTTGTTGTAAAATAAGTGATGCTTAAAGAGGTTTTTCGGGCTACTCTCTTTGACCAATTGAAACAAATTTTTTTGATTACAAGACATCGGTCTAAGGTCAAGGGGGAGTAAAATTATTCTAGTTGTTCTTTTATAACGCTTAATGGAGTAATGTTTTTAACATGAGTTAGTTAGGCATCATGTATGATAAATATTTTGAGGTTAAGGGACCATTTGTGACATTTTGCAATACTTCATTAACCCTTAGTCAAAACTCTTTTGACCATGCATTTACTACTCACCAAACCATCATCAACGGCTCACATTAATCACTATAATCCATATGTTCTTTCTCAAATCTGTAAGTAGATCCATGCTTTGATCATGTTTTTAGACAATGGTTTTTAATTTTATAGTGATCTAACGGTTAAATTTTTCCAAATCAATGAAAAACATGTTAGGGTTTGCGTAAGAAATTAACCAAGAAATTTGATGTGTTTGAGTTTGAATTGGTTGATGGGAATTGTTCCTTATGCTATACTAAACATAGTTTCGAAACCCAATCTAACCCAGAAACATCAATCAGTCATAATAGGACTTAGGGTTACTCGTATGATTTGGGTATTTTTTTATCTGAGATGAATTAGTTCAATTTATTGATTGGGATTATGTTTATATGTGTTAAGGAACATGTTGTAGTAGTTTAATTGTTTCAGTAATATGCATGACTCATGAATTGTTGATCTAGGGTTCATACGACACTAGCAGGTATTGTGGAAAACTAGAAGGGGGCGTTGAATAGTTTTACGTCTTTTTAATTTTATTTTGAAAACTTAGTTTAGTTTTAAAACCTTGTTTGCTTTTAAAACTTTGATTCAATCTTATGTGAACTCAAATCTTGAACAATATGAACAAGTATATCTAAGTATAAACAATAATAATAATGTATGCTAAGTATGTGAAATCAACACATGCATAATATAAACAATTGTAGCTATATACGAGAGATAAGTACGTAGTTGTTTATTTTATAATCCTTAGTTATATTTTGTATGAAAACTATACTTGATCGAAATGATCAATTATATGTATGTAACCTTTTTAGTTTGATTGTAAAAAACTTTGTTTTGTGAATAAAACTTTCGTTTGATCTTTAAGTAAAATCAATACTAGCACTATATGAGCAACTATATATATATATATATATATATATATATATATATATATATATATATATATATATATATATATATATATATGTCTACGTCTACAAAAGTAATAACGATATAAGCAAGATAATAAGTAAGATATGGAAAGATCTAACCGCGAGACAAAGGATTTATAGTGGTTCGGCTACAAGGACACCTTCCTTGCCCTACTCCACTCCTCGAGTCACCTACTCGAGAGTTTTCTTCACTATATC
The DNA here is from genome assembly GCA_030686995.1 of Artemisia argyi. NCBI lineage: Eukaryota > Viridiplantae > Streptophyta > Magnoliopsida > Asterales > Asteraceae > Artemisia > Artemisia argyi. The sequence goes on along the minus strand of CM060707.1, from coordinate 91,650,793 downwards.
AACAAGCTCCCTTATGGCGGAGAAAACCTTACACACCAATTACACACCAAAGCTTCGTCACAACAAAATCACACCTTCTTCACAACTACTTCACACCAATCTACTACACACCTATCTTCACAACTACTTCACACCAATCTACTACACACCTATCTTCACAATTACTTCACACCAACTATCTTTACTACAATCTAGTTCACACCTATCTTCTACACACCAATTATCTTCACTACAATCTACTAGCCAATCACACTATCTATATTCCTAACACAACTATCTACAATCAAATATTCACAACACACTACACAAAGATATATGTAAATATTCTTGATGATGCACCAACAACTTGGATGTGGAGGTCACAACAAGTTGTAATACTTCTTGTCTTGGAGGATAGAAGTATTCTTCTCTTACACTTGAGAGGATGATGTAAGAATCACTTTGAAACAAAGGATTATGTATTTATGATCAAAGGATTTGGAGAATAGAAATGGGGATCTAGAACAGAAAGTTTAGGAGTGCAAAAGGTGAGAAAAATATGTGGAATGATCCAATATTTATAGAAAAAAAAATATTGTTCTGGAGCGTGGCCGGTCCCCTTAATTAGGGGCCGGTCCCCTTAATAATTAAGGGGGCCGCCTAGGGAATTATGGGGGCCACCCCTCCAGAACGTTTGGTTTATTTGTCTTTTTGTGGGGAAGGTTTTTCTGGATTAGATTTGCCATTTTTGGTTGGAAATTTGAATTCATATATTTATAATGAATTAAACATATTCCTTTAATTCCAAAAATGTTTTGTAAAAGATATAAAATGTTTTGTGACATTTTATAAAAAGTCTAGTGTTTAAGAAAATTGTTCCTTTGATCATAGAATGCAATAAACACTTTGTTTATTCATACCTTAAGTGATTTGGATGTAAAGACAAATGTTAAGCACTAAAAACTTGTTTACGTCATAAGTTTAGATTAATGAGTTTATGCTTTGTAATTATCAAAACATAGAGACATTGTTAATATGTTAACAATGTTTTTAGACATTATTAATTTATGTCAACAATCTCCCCCTTTTTGATGATTACAAAACCTTAAACTCTTTAAACCTAAAAATTAATTTTTAGACAAGTATTAGAGTTTAACATTCACTTCTCCCCCTTTTTGTAAAATCAAAAAGGTTATGCCGACTAGCTTCGTAAATGAAGTTAGACGGGATAAAAGCTCCCCCTTGATGTGTGCTCCCCCTTGTTCGATGGCACCAAGGGATCGAGATATGGAATGCTCGCAAGAAAAATATTAGAAGCACAAGCATATATAGAAGAATATGCAATATACAAATAACAAGCATAGTAAACAAATATTAAGGATACATAACAATTAATTCAAAGTGATTATGTTAAAAGATCCTAATTTTCCAAAGAGAGCCATCGGATTTGCTTGTAACAAAAGGTTGGTTGATTCGTATTTGAAAGTGAAAATCATAAGCATATGGTATGCTTAGATGGTTGATGATGAAGTGTTTGGAATGAGGATGGTTGAGTTAGGATAAGGTTGTTGGATTAATGGAGGTTGTTGGATTAATGGAGGTATATGTTCGGGTCATGAATGTTGGATAGTTTGGTGGTGGAGAGTTTGTAGCGGAAGAGGTTGATTGAGGTTTTGGATGTTGTTCAAGTGAGGGTATTGGATGTGATCTAGTGAGAAGATATTCAATCCAAGTGTTCATTGAATGCAATGGTTTTTAGGAGAAAGATGCAACAAGGTCAATTGTTGACATGCTTCTCAAGTTGATTTATGTTGTGTGGTGATGAGGGTGATCTAGATGAAGGTGGATCCAAATTGCGTTGAGCAAGATGTAAGGCTAAAAGAGCACTAAGCTCATGGGCTTCTTTTAGCGCCTCAACGAACTTCAAGTGTTCGGAGGAAGGTGATGGTGGTGGAGCATGATAATTGTCTTGGGTGATGGTTTGAACATGCAACATAGGAATGGCATGTGAAGTTGTAGGATGTGGTGGTGATACTCTAGGTGGTGGAGACATGTTTGAGCTTGGGTAATCATGAAAACATGATATGGGTGGAAGAGATCCTTCATAAGTGGATGGTGTTTTTGTTGAATGAGCAACATGTAAAGTGTTGGTAATGAGGTTGGGATTATTGTTTTGGGATTGTGCATGCTCATCATAAGAAGGAGCATTAGTCGAAGCACGAATGGATGATTTGTTGTTAAATGGATCATTTGTGTGAGAGTGATGTTTAGGTGTTGGTTGATTATGAACAACATCGCTTGAGTTGTGAAAAGATTATGAGGTTTGAGTGTAATGTAGAAGGATATGGGTGAGTAAAGGTTTTTGATATGTAATGTTGGTGAGAAGGAAAGTGAGGTGTTAGGTAAGTAATGTTTGAAAACATAGGAGGAATTTGGTGTTGGATGTTTGACAACGTCATTTGATTTGACGGAATTTTAAAGGAAGTTAAGCTTTCTTCTCCAAACAAGTTTCTTGGTGGTTTTGGTTTAATGGGAGAGGAAATGATGAGATGAGTGGAGATTGAGAGGAATGAGAGTGTTTATAATGTAGGATTGGTGGGATCAAGGATGGATAAACATTGATGGAAGGTTTAGGATAAAATAGGTTTGTGAATTTTGGGAAGTGTAGGATGAAATGGGCTAAAAAATAGAAAAGGGAAACAACACCTTCGACCATCAGATGGCCGGTCCCCTTAATTGGAGGCCGGTCCCCTTAATAATTAAGGGGGCCGCCTTATGATTTAAGGGGGCCGCCCATCTGGTGATTCCCAGATTGCCAGAAAAGGGTTTTCGGTAGTGAATTGCAGAAAGGTTGTGTTTTTGGTTTCAAACAAGTCCAACTCTTTGAGGCAATTAAGCATATACTAATTATGTAGGCAATTATGTAGCCAAAGCATGTTAACCAAAGAGATTAAGTAAACAAGCAATTTCATCTAGCATGCAAACATACTCATCAAGCAAGTAAAATATAAGTGCTAGGAAACAATAAGCAACATCAAGTATTTCATAACTACATAACAATGAGGATTAATCCTAATGTGTATCAATGTGCAATAAGTGGGTAGTTATGATAGCATGTATTTCTAGACTTGTTACAAACAAAGTCTTAATGAACAAACCATGGTCCTCTTGATTTGATTTAGTTCACTTATAAGTGTCATTTATATAAATATAGATGACAAATATGAGATCACCATGCATGATTTTAAAAGAGACGTTTTTAGCATTATTCAACAATGTTTGAAAGTAAGTTTTCACTTGGATGTGAGAGTTATTTGAATAAAATAGATTGGGTTTTTACTTCAAAATGTGTGAATGAACGGTAAAGAATATTTTCCCAATCTTTAGTTTTGATCAAAACAAAATTGTGGATATTGATAGTGAAAACATGTTATTTAAAAGTGGGATAGTTATTTGAAAGACTATTTTCCAAAATGTGAGATTTTTGCATATTTTTATAGATATTAGATTTTTGACAACAAATATCATAAATCAAATATTTTAAAAAATGTTTATTAAAGATCTCATGCTTAAGAGGATTGGTTAAGCCTATTATTATCTCATGCTATCGTTTCTACATATCCTATGATCCTAAAGGAAATGAAGACGATAATTTATATGTTAGATGCGAGAGTGTTGAATGGGGTATAACCTAACATCTATAGTTCCTTTGTTTTCGCACGCTTATCTGACTTAATGCCATAGTCTACGAGAGCTTGTTTCATCCATAGTTTTCTTACGCGAGGGATCTAATCCTACTTCTATATTAACGATTGATCCACTTAACTCGTTTCACTTCATCACCATGAGTTTCCTAATAGTGGATATAGAAGATTTCCATTTTCTATTTTGTTCGGCAATGAACAATTTTATCTTATTCCTAGGAAAGTCAACCAATGATGTTTCTAGGTTATAAGAATATAAGCAATTATGTACTAAGCATTAATCTAACTAATCATTTATCTAAGCATGCAAATTATAGTGATGAACTTAAAAGAAACGCGTACCTTTTAGTCTTCAATGGAATATCTTCAAGCACTTCAAGTGACCATGTTGACTTATAGAAGTCATTTGTAGATGATATTCCAACTTCTTCCAAGATTGACAATTTAGCCACTTGGTCCCCATTGTCTCATTGGTCCAAAGTTGTTTGGTCCAAACATATTTAACATTTGGCAAGGATGCATGTATGGTGGTAATATTTCCCAAGGATTGTAACTTGGTTGATAATTCCACATTTGATTTCTAGTGTTATTGTAATATTGTCTATTTAGATTTCTTCTAGGTTGAGATGTTTTAGATCTTGGATGATGATTTTTAGGTTTTCTTGGTGGTGGAGTTTTAGATCTAAATTTAGGTTTAGAGGATCCTACTTCGGTCTTTAAGGATGGTTTATAAAAAGTTTTTACTTTTTCATCATTCGCAATGGGTATTTTTCTATCTTTTGTAAGTATATACTTAGGATTTGATTCTAATAATTTTTGTTTACTAGATTCACATTCAAACTTTATACTTTTATTTTCACTAGTTGAAACATTAGTTGAAGTTAATCCTAGACCGGTTTTATCTCCCGAAGTTTCTTGAGCACTTAGTATTTTCTTAAGTAGGTTATTACTAGTTTTAAACCTGTCAAGTTTGAAAATTTCATCTTTAAGTTTTTCATTTTCATTTTTAACCTCTAAGCAAGTTTTACATTTTACAAAAACTTCTTTTCCTTTTTCCAAATGTTGTAGTTTAATTTTTAATTCAAGTACTTCATTTTTTAATTGATTATTAATATGTTTTAGTGACTTATTTTTAGCTATAACCTTTTGACCTAATTTGCATAACCTATTATATTCACTATCTAGGTCTTTTTCATCTAATGATAAATTTTCGTCACTAAAGTATTCGGTTTCGGAACGTACCTTGCTTGATGTCTTAGCCATAAGACACTTTTCTTCATTTGTGGTTTCTTTCTTGTCCTCATCGCTATCACTCCAAGCACCTCCAATAAACGCCTTTTGATTTTGATCTCTTGACATCATTGGACACTTTCCGATGAGATGATTTGGATTGCCACATTTAAAACACTTCCTTTCATTATATGGTTGCCTAATGTATCTTCCTCGTCTTTTGAAGAATTTCTTGAAGTCTCGTACTGCCATAGCATACTCTTCATCGTCACTTTTGGAGGTTGAGCATTCTTCGTCACTAGAGTCCTTTTTAGCTTTCAACGCAATTGATTTGCTTTGCTCCCTTTTTCCTTTGACCATCTCGGAGTCCTTCTTTATTATTTCTTCGTAGACCTTTAAGTTACCGATCAATTCATCAAGTTGTAGAGTTGACAAATTCTTTGATTCTTCAATAGCCGTGACTTTAGCTCGCCATATTGGATTAAGAGCCCTAAGAAATTTCCTGACAAAATTCTTACTAGAAAAATTCTCATCAAGTGCTTTTAGACTTGTGATAATAGTGTTAAACCTAGCAAAAGCATTATCAATTGATTCCTCTTCCGGAATCATAAATTGCTCATATTGTTGCATAAGTAGATCTATTTTGTTATCCTTGACTTGACTATTACCTTGGTGAGTTATTAGTAAAGAATTCCAAATTTCTTTTGCGGTTTCACACATAAAGATCCTTTCGTATTCTTTACGTGGTAACGCATTGTAAATAACCATTTTTGCTTCATTGTTTTTAGAAAGTCTTCTTTTTAAATCATCATTTTGTTTTTCAAAAGGTACTATTTCATCTTTATTTGTTTCGGGATTATTTTGAGTAGGTAAAATATCACCATTAGTAATAACATGCCAAAGATCTAGATCCTTTGATTTCACATAAGTTGCGAATCGATTTTTCCAATATAAAAATCCATCACTTTCAAATAGTGGTGGTCTTTGCATAGATTGCCCTTCTAAATATTTTTCAGATTCCATAGATCGTTACAAGTTTTAAAATACAATATATTTTAAAAATCTTGCTAGACGTGGCTCTGGTACCAATTGTGGAAAACTAGAAGGGGGGGATGAATAGTTTTACGTCTTTTTAATTTTATTTTGAAAACTTAGTTTAGTTTTAAAACCTTGTTTGCTTTTAAAACTTTGATTCAATCTTATGTGAACTCAAATCTTGAACAATATGAACAAGTATATCTAAGTATAAACAATAATAATAATGTATGCTAAGTATGTGAAATCAACACATGCATAATATAAACAATTGTAGCTATATACGAGAGATAAGTACGTAGTTGTTGATTTTATAATCCTTAGTTATATTTTGTATGAAAACTATACTTGATCGAAATGATCAATTATATGTATGTAACCTTTTTAGTTTGATTGTAAAAAACTTTGTTTTGTGAATAAAACTTTCGTTTGATCTTTAAGTAAAATCAATACTAGCACTATATGAGCAACTATATATATATATATATATATATATATATATATATATATATATATATATATATATATATATATATATATATATATATATATATATATATGTCTACGTCTACAAAAGTAATAACGATATAAGCAAGATAATAAGTAAGATATGGAAAGATCTAACCGCGAGACAAAGGATTTATAGTGGTTCGGCTACAAGGACACCTTCCTTGCCCTACTCCACTCCTCGAGTCACCTACTCGAGAGTTTTCTTCACTATATCAACAAGCTCCCTTATGGCGGAGAAAACCTTACACACCAATTACACACCAAAGCTTCGTCACAACGAAATCACACCTTCTTCACAACTACTTCACACCAATCTACTACACACCTATCTTCACAACTACTTCACACCAATCTACTACACACCTATCTTCACAACTACTTCACACCAATCTACTACACACCTATCTTCACAATTACTTCACACCAACTATCTTTACTACAATCTAGTTCACACCTATCTTCTACACACCAATTATCTTCACTACAATCTACTAGCCAATCACACTATCTATATTCCTAACACAACTATCTACAATCAAATATTCACAACACACTACACAAAGATATATGTAAATATTCTTGATGATGCACCAACAACTTGGATGTGGAGGTCACAACAAGTTGTAATACTTCTTGTCTTGGAGGATAGAAGTATTCTTCTCTTGCACTTGAGAGGATGATGTAAGAATCACTTTGAAACAAAGGATTATGTATTTATGATCAAAGGATTTGGAGAATAGAAATGGGGATCTAGAACAGAAAGTTTAGGAGTGCAAAAGGTGAGAAAAATATGTGGAATGATCCAATATTTATAGGAAAAAAAATACTGTTCTGGAGCGTGGCCGGTCCCCTTAATTAGGGGCCGGTCCCCTTAATAATTAAGGGGGCCGCCTAGGGAATTAAGGGGGCCGCCCCTCCAGAACGTTGGGTTTATTTGTCTTTTTGTGGGGAAGGTTTTTCTGGATTAGATTTGCCATTTTGGTTGGAAATTTGAATTCATATATTTATAATGAATTAAACATATTCCTTTAATTCCAAAAATGTTTTGTAAAAGATATAAAATGTTTTGTGACATTTTATAAAAAGTCTAGTGTTTAAGAAAATTGTTCCTTTGATCATAGAATGCAATAAACACTTTGTTTATTCATACCTTAAGTGATTTGGATGTAAAGACAAATGTTAAGCACTAAAAACTTGTTTACGTCATAATTTTAGATTAATGAGTTTATGCTTTGTAATTATCAAAACATAGAGACATTGTTAATATGTTAACAATGTTTTTAGACATTATTAATTTATGTCAACAGGTATGAACATGGGTTTTTTGGTTGAAAATTGTTATAAATTGGTCTATGCGTTCCTTAGAATGTTTATAACACTCGCCTAATTTCCTTTTCCACCCAGAATCATGTTTGCATATGTTTTTGATTTGGTGTTCTTGCGACTTTACGCATAAGATTTGGTGTTCTTGTGACTTTACGCATAAGATTGGCTTTTGCATGGTTACGCATAAGTCCTTGTTTTAAGTACTTTGGGATGCACTTGGATGAAATATTGATCAGTGTTTGTTGTTTAAAACTTTCAGGAATCAAAGTAATTTACAATTCGAAGGTGAATTTTCATAAAGGCAATCCTACGCATAAAGATGAACTCATTTTACGCGTAAGATTCGACAGTTGGATAAACTTGTCTTGGATAAGACAATGTTTACGCAGAACATTAACTCTTACGCTTAAGTTCATTTCTTGCGCATAAGATATATCTTACGCATAAGTCAGAAATTTACGCATGAGTTATTATTTACGCATAAGGTTCAAACCTTTGCTAAAGTTATTTTCTTACGCTAAAGAATTTATTCTAGGCATAAGATGAAACCTACGCAAAAGTTTAAACCTTACGCGTAATATATAAGTTATGCGTAGACTTTTCACCTACGCATAATATAACATCTTACGCGTAAGAAATGTTATGCGTAGGATTCCTAATCTTACGCGTAACATTGTATATTTCCTTGAAATTTTTCTAAGTGCTGTAAAATTTCAATTGTGTAATCTTTTGTATTTGATAACTTATATTGTAACTTGTTTGTTATCAGTTTCAACTAAGTTAAATATACAAAGTTTCCCACATATTAACACTTTGAACAACAAAAACACCCACTGATCAATCCATTCATGCATAAACAAGTACATTAACAAATGTGCTAACAAATAATATTGCAATGTCTATGTTTGTGTATGATCATCCAGATGGCCCAACCTGCTAACATCCCTCAAGCACCTGCACCTGAACCTAAGCTCACATGGGAAGAAACCTTTCCTGAAAATTACTCCAGAAAGATTGGAAAGAACAACTTAAGGGTCAACTTCAACAAATTCGCGTGCAATGAATCATCTTGCATTGTAGCTGTGGATGCTCTTGTCTATCACCCGTACAAAATCCTGCTCACCAAATCTGCATCAGTTGCCTGTTTCTATATCCACCAGTTCTGGCATACTATTCAGCTGGACCTTGGAGAAGAACTTTTTACATGCATGCTTCACAAAAGACAAGTCACGGTGGACAAAGATATTCTTCGTGGCGTTCTAGGCTTGCCTGAACTTGGTCCAGATGAAGAGTACGACCAAGTTCCTAATGAAGAAGAGTTGATTGAATGGCTAAGAGATATTGGTTACGATGAGTCAGCTGAAGTCGTGACTAGACACTCTAAGGTCAACACAAGGAATCTTCCACAACCATGGAGAACCATATATATCCTTATAGCCAAGTCCATGTCTGGCAGAGACACCGGTCACGAACACCCCAAACTCCAGCATCTCAAACTTTTCTGGGCTATGGCAAATGTCAAGAAGGTGGACTTTGCTAGCATCATCTAGGAAGACTTAGTGTGGCACATTCAACACCCAACAACAAACATTCCATTTATTCGCTACACCAAGCTGCTCATCGAAAGCTTCCTTCGTAAGGATGACGACATTCCTCAAAGACTGGATGATGATGACAAAAACACATTCAGGAATGAGTCTACTCTTAGGCAAATTAAAAGAGTTGAGACTAGTACACGTAAGCAAGGAATGATTCTTCCCGAGTGCCTTCTGAATGATAAGGTAAAGAAATGCTCGAATTACAAGTACTATGTCCAAGCTGTTAAAGAAGAGAAAGTTGGGTTCTTGGACAAAATCCCTTTACCATCATTCATGCAGAAAAAGGGAAAGAGAGCAAGTAAGTCTGGCAGCTCCGAAAGCTCTTCAAAGACTACCAAAAAGCCTCTCAAGATCAGATTATCGGCAAAGAAACCTATCCCTGAACTAGTTCCTGAACCCTCACCATCACATTCTCCAAAACCATCCGACTCAGAAACCGAATCTGATAGAGGTCCAGTTTACAGTGAAGCTTATAACAAACCAGATGACAATCTATATTATGGACATGTCTCTAGAAGATTGGGACAAAAACATCGATGAATTTGTTGATCAAATCGAAAGGGAAATAATTCAAAGACCGTTAACTGAAGAGGATACAAAGTTGGAAGAAGAATTGTTAAGGGGTAAAAAGTTGAAAGAACCGATGACCACCGAACAGGAACAACAAGAAGAGGCTGACACAAACATTGGTTTACCTGTGGAAGAAGAAAATGAACGAGCACTAAAGTTAGGTCTCCTCCACAGCAGAATCGACTCCCTCCAAGCTGATCAACCTCCGCCACCTCTGTTTACTCAAACAACCGAGGCTGGAGGATCAAGTAGCATTCCTGAAGCAGGAGAGTCTAGCAGTATCCCTGACTCCACTCCAGTTGATCAAACTCAGGAAACGGGAACCACTGCTGATTTGACAGTCTACGAATCTCCCAATGTCACACCTGAAGACGTAGAGATGCTGAATGCTTCAGAAAGAGGAGACGATGATGTGGAAGACCATATGGACACAGATATTCCACATCTTATGTCTATGGAAGAGATGGAGGCTAGAGAAAAGGCTCAAGAGGAAGAGCTTAAGAGTAAAGCAGAGGCTGAAGAGGCAAGGCTTGAGGCTATCGAACAAGCAAAACTGGAAGAAGCCATTAGAATGGAGGAAAATAGGAAAGCTGAAGAGGCAGCTAAACTTGCCGATGAATTAAAGCTTCAAGAAAAAACAAAGAAAAGAAAAGAAGAAGAAGCTAGAATTGCAGAAGAACTCAGACAAAAGGCAAAAGCTGACCTACTTGCAGATGAGCAGAGACTAAGGGCTGAAGAAGCTACAGTTGCAGATAAGGCAGAAGTGACTAAGGATAAACCCGAATCACCCAAAGGAGATGATAAAGACACAACTACCATCATTGAATCAACACAATCATCACCTCCTGCATCACAACCTACAAATGACGAATCTATCATGAAACCTTCCAAAGTTGAAGCCTCGGCTGCATCAAAGTTGATCAAGAGGGCAGTTAAGAGAGTTCGAGACAAGAAGAAAAACAAGCTAGAAACACAAGTTGAATCACTGGCTAACCAAGTTGTAGAGTTAACCAAACAAATGACGACTGTTCAGGAAATGAATAGAAAAGTTGACGCCTTCTTAGCCAAAGATGTACAAGAAGCTATGGAAGCTACTTTGGCTGCTCAAGCAACTCAATTCATGGAACAACACCTAGTGGCAGATTTGAAAGAATTGCTGAAGCCGATGAAGGACGAACTTACAAAGATTGCTGAACAGGCTGTCAAGAAAGTGATTAGAACTACTTCTTTCACTCTCCGAGCTGATAAGACACCTCTTCCACAACAAGAGTTGACAGCAAATGGGATTGAGACTCAGCTCTTCTACATATTGGCAAGCAAAACCACCATGACACCTGAAGAAATCAAATTGTGGGAAGATTTACGAGCCAAGATGTCTAAAGATACTTGCAGCACTGAGGCCAACAAACTGAAACGTCAAAGAGATGATGAAGACCAAGACCCGAACTCACAGGCTAAGAAACAAAAACAAGCCGAAGGACCTTCATCTCAACACAAGCAACCGGTCATAACTCCAACTACCACAACAACCACTCAACAACCAAAGGCATCAGGTTCGGGTCCTAAAGCCCATGATCATTTTGAGTACACCGGCGGAGACGATTTCCCTCAGCCAGACGATATACCAGAACCATCACCAAAGAAGAAAGAGAAGAACAGAAAACATCATCAGCATAAACCTGAAACCTCTTCGAAAATCACCGAACCAAAGAAACCGAAAAGGATTCTTAAGTGGCTGGATGAAGATAAATAGGCTGAATATTCTAGGTTTGATGAAATGGTTAAAGCTCAACCACCTCTTGCAGAAGATCAATCACCACAAGACGGTCACACAGTGGAATATGCACAACTTCTGCAGAGAGACTATGGTTTAAAGAATATGAGCAAGAAAGAGCTGAGAAGGATAAAAAATGCTGCGTTCAACCTGTTGAAAGACCAGTCAGCTAACTCTGTTGAACTCGAGTACCACCTGGAAAACATAGCCCGAGCAATGTCTAACAAAATTGACTGGCTAAATCCTGAGTCCAACATTGATTACTACTCAAAGATGAAAGGGCCTTACTACACTGACTGGACCAAACCTCTACCCTTGGTTGGAAAGCCGAAACAAGACAAAATCCCTTACAAGTTCTTCTTCAACAACGACTTGGAATTTCTACAACACGGCAGCAAGATAGAAAAGAAGTACGCCACATCACTTACCTTCTCAATCCCTGCTGCCAGATACCTCAACAACGCCATCGAAGAAGAAGCCTCTGACTTATTCATCGATAAAGTTGTTGAATATGACCGGAACGCACTTTATGGAATACATCATTGGCCAGATAACCGGGCACAGTATTATCGAAGCAGCATACTCAATCAGACTATGGGTAATGTGACAAGTGAGTTGAAGATTGTCTTCATCCAGTTCATTTCGACAGTCACTCACTTTGGGTACTCCTTTCTCAACAAAATCGTACTCAAAAGACTTGATGAACAAGAGTACGTAATTTCCGAGTCAAACTTTCCACGATTGCTCCTCAACGACATAGAAGATATGTATCTACTCAAAGTCCAAGGAAAGCTTTGCAACTTACCCAAGCCAATGCAGCTTGCCTTTATCACAGCTCTCCTAATCTTCATAAGACAAATAGTCATCAGAGAAAGAGTAGAAGATCTTCAACTGGGAGTGGAAAGTTATCAGAAGAAGTTGAATCTCACAAAACCTAATCTCCACAACATCCCCAACCTTCAACACGAATCTCAATACACCTTGATCAAGCATCCGGCATTCGAGTTCACATACCGCAGTGTCAACCGTCGAAACTGCTTCATGGCTTATGACAAGATCCACAAGTTTTGTGATGAAACCCTAAAGTTCGTTAGAGATGGAATCAAAGGCAGATTAGATGATACTGCACTGCACAAATCTAAAAGGTGGAATACCGATGAGGCCAGACAAGCTCGCAGATTCATTACAAGGATTGAGAACCGGTTAAAGCGTCGGGATCAGATAAGGAGATTGAAAAGCTATGTAGGAGGCAGACCAGGATTTCCTGTGTTGACGTTTCAGAGACCGGAATGGTAGAAGTGTTGTAAGATTTTGATTTGATTTGTAAAATACTATTATTCATTATGGTTTGTGCACACATTACAGTGTACAACCCGAACTTGCAAAGAAAGGACCCTGAGGTACGCATCAGTGCCTCAATCCTAATATAAGGAGCGAAGGCTTCTTACTTTTAAGTAGAATTAATCAAATATTTTATAATTTTCATAATTCTGCTCAAAAGGACAAGTATTTCACCTCAATAAGACCTAATCACTTGTTGAGGGGGAGCACTTGTCAAAACAATAATACTATGTTCTAAAATCAAAAGTTCTTGGTGAATCTCCCCATAAGACTCAAAAAGGCATATTTTAATCTAAAACGATTATCAAAAACATCATTTTATATGGTATTTTTGAGGGGGAGAAAATGGAAAAAGTGATTAAAATATAAGTAGTCAAAAAGCTAAAAGTTGTATCTTGTGCGAGCTAGACTCAGAATTGACCCAGGAATTGACGAAACAATAAAAGTTAGTAATCTCAAAAAGACTTATCCTCGACGGGTTATAACATCAAGTTAGTTACTAGAGCTAGTTGTCACCTAAAAGCTGACAATGGAACTATTTAACTAGCCACGTAAGCGTGTCTCGAAAAGGATTTGTCTTAGTAGAAATGTACCGTTTCGAGAAACTTTCTGTTGATTTGACCAGGCCGGGTAATAACTTCAAGCTAGTCTAACTAGTGATGTATGTGTGTCTCGAATCGGTCTTGTTCACTGAAAGTGGATCAATTCAAAAAGTGCTTGTTCCTCCCGCATGTGCAAATTTTATTAAATACTTATGAGCACATGTGAAGGGGGAGCCCTTCAAAAGTGTACACAAAAAACTCTCAAAGTGTTAACCAAAATATTTGATTATCACAAACACTTAGAGAGATTTTTCAATCAAAGGTTTCTTGGCTACTGTCGGTTAATCAAGGAGTTATAAGGTGATTAAGATAGGAAAAACAGTCCTATGATCCGCCAGAGCCGGAGGGATCTACCCAAGGACATCACCAATAGTTAGAATTAGAAGTCCTTAGGTATGATACGAAAAAAGGAGAAAAGAATGAAAGGGAAAGAAGGAGTTGAAGAATTAAAAAGAAATGTAAAGAAAAGGGTGATAAGAAATAGCCCTCCATATGTTCAACCTTAGGGCAGACACCGAGTTCAACTCGTATGCTACTGGTTGTTGCTAAGGCAACACCGGTATTGAAGACAAAGTCGTCATGGACTCAGTGACGCAATGCACTAAACCTTCTTAACCACTCAAGTTCTCTTAAAAGAGCTTGTTTCATTCTCACAGAGAACTAGTGTAATCTATCGACTTATCTCTTAGAGATGGTTGATATTGAAGCAGGAGACCCCTAGTCTCCGCATAGGAAACCTAAGTGTGCACTTATAGAGTCTAGAGCCATGAGATACATCAAAGATCTCTTAGGAACACTTAGTATTTCTACAACTGGTGTTCTACATCAATGGACACCAGCTGTAAATTATCGAGTCCTTCGCAGATCTTAGCAATCTGCCAAGAACGTTTATGAGAGAATTACAAATGTATTTCTCAATGATTGAACGGAAATTCCTGCCAGGGTCAACATCAAACAGCCCTGACAGCAGGTCACTTCGGTAACCTCACAAGGGTTACGCTTAGTGTTCATGGTGGTTCCATAGCGGTCTACAGTCGTGGAGTGATCCCCAGCGACTCACCCAGTCATTGAGCTACTTAGTAGGTCTCGTAAGCTCCTTCGGGAGTATCTGATATGGGAACGGCCTGGATAAGGATTACAAGGAGTCTTCACAATATGCTGTTGACAAGCTCTAATTCCTTATCTGTAAGTACCAGTTGATTATTGCTAATTGTTTAACTGCAGGTACATCACCTCCATGATGGTAGATTCCAGCATGCTCATACATACATCTTGTAGCAAATGAAAGCTCCCCCAAAGATCTATGCACCACAAAGTTCAAAGAAAGATTCTACGCCAATAAGAAGAATCTGCAAAGTATAAAGACTAAAGATCTTAGAGTTTGAAAAGGAACTTCATTCACGTTAAAGACTAAGTCCAAAGATGTGTGAGCATGTTGGAATGGCGGACAACCACTACAGACGCAGGAGTGACGAATGGCAGACTACTTCATAACACAATCACAACATCATCACCAAAGAACAAAGACTTAGAGCAAAGTACATTCATTCTAGTACATTTTTTTGAAGACGTCTAAAGTATTACTTGTCACAAGTCAAAGACAAAGATAAAGACGTCTAGCAACCGTGATGACCGACCCTTAGGGGGAGATTGTTGGGAACATACTTTTGTATTTAGTCAAGTCTCGGTCATTACATTTTGTAATAGGTTGCTTAAGCATTATTTATGTTTATGTTTTAGTTAATGGGCAAGATGTAAAAGCCCAAAAGGCTTACAAGCCCACGTTTTCATGATGAAAGGGACTAGGGAATGTTGCCATAGTTTCCCTCCTATAAATACAAGGCTTATGTAGCCTTAAACTTTGTTGGTTATTTTGATATTCTAATGAAACTCTTGCTTTTATAATTCTCTCATATCTTATAATCAACCAATCCTTATATCTATCTCATTCTTTACTTGTGTGATATCAATATAGGCACCTAACAAACACACTGATGATCAGTGAGAATGTCATCCCCCTGATATAGGGGAGAACCTCAATGGCATACTTAACAAGAGTTGGCAAAGACCAACTGAAGGTGCGCCTACTCACTGATGTAGTCTTAGTGAGTCAGGTACTTGAGCAAAACATCAGGGACACTGAGATCTGACAAATGTCTCTATATCCCTGATGGCCTTTCTCTCATTGTTAATGACCACCTCACAAACTATAATATAACCCCATGAAGGTATGGTGATTAGCGTAAATTCATCATCAGGCTTAAGATTCAGAGACATCAAGAATCTAAGTTGAATTGATATTAAATACAAACACACTGAAACAGCAGAAGTTCAAGTCTTAGATATCGTGAAAGAGTTCACTTGTTCAAAGCTAATCAGCCAGTATGAACAAGAAACTCCAGCCCAGTCACTAGGGAGTCAAGGGCAGGTATACCTTGATGATCTCTGAGCTCTCTGATCAAGACCAAGGTATTTAGGTAGGTCAATAGAGTTTAAGCGGGAAAACTCTTGGGAAGATAAAACTTTTCTCCTTTCCAAAAAACAAAGAAGCTCATGGGAAATCGTAACTATCAACTCTGGTAAACCAAAAGGACATCAAGGCTAGATGTATAGGCACGTGCCTACCTACGAACAGTCGGCATGTTCACTATTCCCATGTGAAGCAACAATAACCGCTCCGCTATATAAACCTGTTCCAACAAAGCAGAATGTGCGCATTCAATGAGACTAAGAAGTGAAAATTCAATTAGCATAGTTAGAGTGTTAGAATTCTCAACACACTTAGAACCCAAGCCTAGCTTGCTTCTTCGTGTTCCTTAATTTGTCTCTCCACGAGGATAGCCGCTGCAACTATCCCCTTGAAAAGCCAACCAAGTTATTAGAGTGTCTAAGTGGGATCTTAAGTAACCATTGTTTCTGCCTTATCATGAATCATAAACTCCTTATAAGTTCAATGTCCAAACGCCACGTGTTTATGTATATCTTATCGATTCATGAGTTACTCAAGTCAAACCGGACCAACAGGTAGAACTTGATTCATGTAGGAAACTTCAAAGGTTTCAACAAAGATGTATAACTTGAAACATGGAAATCAAAGGATAAAATGAAAGTGGATTATTGATGGTTCAGTTATGGGAGGAAATCAAGGAGATGATATGAAGTTTTCTTGGTCAATGGATCAAGATATATGTATAAGTAAGTGAGGAGGTTAGTTTTTAGGATATTTTGGACGCTTAGCTAGTAAGTTTTAACACTTGTAATGATCCTATGTAAGATGTAATCTAACCAAGTGCCTTGGTTAGTCACCAAAATTGCTACATAGGGCACAATGAGGAGGTTAGTGAGTTTTGGATATTTATCTTGAGCTTACGGAGTGAGTTTTGGTCCCGGTAATTACTATCATCAAGTTATTAAATCACGAAACTTAAAACCGGGTATCGTAAAAATACGAAACTTGTTAAAACTTATCAATATACTCTTTCTAGGTATATTAAATGAGTGATAAGTTTAACGGAGCGCGTATACGCTGTTAAAACCTGAAAACGTAGGTTTAAAACGCGTAAAACTTAAATCGGAAAACGTAAAAATCCAAAACTTGTGGAAATGTCGTAAGATATGAAAAGCACGTATTTTTCTTGTTTATAATGTTGTATGGACATATCGGGTTGTTTAAATGACGTTTAGACCAAAACGTAAATCGTAGACACGGTTTTCTTAAACTGGTTCTTAGTAAATTCGACGTATATTGTAAAGATGACCCGACGAGTATTAAACTCTCTTGTCATTATGAATGTATGTTAAATTATAAGATGAATAAATAAAAATAAAAAATACCGGAATGAATAGTAAAAATACGAAGATGAATAGTAATCTGAAAATACTAATTGTTACACATACTGTCTTGATCACTTATACAATATCTAACAAGCACCCCCATACGCGTGCATTGCCAAGCTGTCACCCCCAAGATGTGTTTTTGCTTATTATGGACACCCTGAAGACACGACTAACATGGGTATTTTGCAAGGACTCGGTCGTGCAGACGATCGAGTTGTGTGAGGTAGTTGTGTGTGAGGTTGTTGTGTGTGAGTGTTTTTATTAAATGATTTTTATGGGGTTTATTTATGTTTAAGTAGTGCATGTTTTTGGTAGTGATCGCGGTTTTTTTTATTACACTGTGAAATTGGTTATAAAGAGAGAAAGTTGAATTGACGCTGATATAGAAGTGGTAACCGCGATCATGAGGCTTTCTTATTACTTAACCTTAGTGAGGCTGGATCCCCTGATTTATTAACTGACATCTTTCTTCACTTAACTTACTTTCTAACACTTACATCTCGACACCTGAGATTGTTTACTTTCTTTTTTAAGTTAAGTGATTTTCCGATATAAAACTTAAATTAGCCTCTTAGAGTATCTCCAATGTTGACACCAAAAGTTTACACTAAAATAGTGCAAGAAGGTATCAAATTGGAATACGTTTGCACCAAATAAAATGTGTTCGAATGTCTACACTATATGTTTGCACTAATTGTACTTTTAAAATCTATAAAATACATGATAATGCAATAAATTGAAAAAACAAATTAAGTATTTTATATCAATATTGAGCTCATTTTGATGATATTAAGGTGAAAGTTACAAAAATTTTTTTTATATAAACTAGTTTTCATGTTTTTATTAAATATCAAAGGATTAATAAAAATAAGATGTTTTAATAGAATGAAAAGTGTTTTAGTGCAATTGAATAGTAATGCACTATATTTAGTTTATTTTATGTGGTCACTATCTATTGCACTAAAATAGTGTCGTGTTTAGTGCTAACATTAGAGACAAATTTTGTTAGTTTTTACACTATTTTAGTTCAAAAAATACACTTAGTGTCAACAACATCAGAGATGACCTTTTACATTAGAGATGACCTTAAAAGATAAGGATACATTTTAGTAATTCTAGAGTAAGTAAGGATTTTAGACCCATACTTATGAGTCCACTAAGAGGAAATTAAAATTTTATTTATTTATTTATTTATTTATTTTTTAACGGCGGGTTAGATGTTAGTTGTTGCCTCAAGTTAGTGTCGAATCCTCGGGCATAGATACCAACCGCGAGCCTCTCCTTAGGGGATAACGCCACTCCTATTCTCGATTCGTCTGATATCATTAGAGCTTGTGATTTCCAAGTGAGGACTTCCCGGTCGGTCACCCAAACCGATACTACTCTCACTTGGACTCGCTTCTACTTAAGCCTTTACCACTATACCACAAGCCCCATGATAAATTAAACAACCCTTGACCTTATAAAACGATGAAATAAAAAGTATTCTAAGGTGTACGATAAAGGATCACGGAAAGCAAGTAGGTCACGGATGACTTTTTTGTCACATGACGCATGCGTCAAATAAGAATGGGTCTCCTGTCTTTTGCCATTTTCTCCATCCCAGCTAGTATTTTTTAATTTATAGTAGCTTATTTTATGTCCTGAATTATCTTGGGATTTATCTCCTACGATAAATTTATATCAACTTTAGATTATATGATTAACTTGTTAATCTATTTGGCACGTTATGATTGACACGTTACTAAAACGCTTTAACTTATGAATTCGGGTTACAAAATGGATAAATGAGAGTATGAGACACATGGTTATCTAGTACTATACTTAGTAATAGTTTAGGCTTTAGTAAAACGTGTAAGAGTAAATTGCAAAAACCGTCCAAGTGGTAAGTTCAAATCATAGACGTAATCCTTACTTTTGGTGCTGTTATCTTCCATTCATGTCTTTAAGTAAAATGACTAAAATATTCTTTCCTTGACGAGACTTTGTTAATTAACTTTGAAACATTTTAGTCGTTTCACTTTAGTGCAAGGACGATATCCACATCAATGGCTACCCAAATGAACGACGTCTGTACTTTCAAAATGTAAGTATTACACTTGCGATTTAGGCATACTACAAACATGATTTTTGCAGTTTACTCTAAATACAATAACTAAAATAAGATACATGAAATAATATCTTACCCATGAAACTTTTGCTTAAAAGATTGAACCATTTGGTATTGCGAACTCGCTTAAAAAGAAAGAAACTAGAGCCTTTCGAAACATTGTTTGGATGAGTTTGACGCATTTCCTTCCAACAAACTTAGAAGCAATTGGAAGTCAACAATCATGGCCAAAGTTGAGCGAAAATAAAATGTGAAAGATGTCAATATAGTAAATAATATCTTAAGTTACCTCTAAACATTAATCAATAATTACTTTTCATAATTCATGATGTTACATTGTTGTTGGACTTTTCATACGTTTGGGTTACTGTTGAGCCGAATGTACGTTTTTGTTCGTGATACAAATCTCGTAAAGTAGTTGTTCTTTTTAGAGAAGATAAAAATCACGCAACGTAATTTTGTGCTAAAAGCTTTATTATTATTATTATTATTATTATTATTATTGTTATTAATTTTTTAAAACGCCCTCCCACAAAATAAAGGATCAACTAAATTTTCTTTGGTAATTACAACTGTTTTTTTTTTTTTTTTTTTTTTTTTTTTTAAGTCTTACTAGCACTCTTACTCCCTCTTACTCTTACCAGTAAGAGGTGGGCAGGCGTTTTGCTTGTTTGTTTTTTTTCTTTTGAGTCAGACCCAGTTAGACATATAATATATTACTCAGTAAGAAGTGAGAGACTTGTCTTACTGCCTCTTACTCGATAAGAGAGATTGAAGACTCGTGTTAATATAATATATTTAATGGTTTATTAACTATTTTATATTTATGATAAAAAGACTTATTTCATATTTACACATGTTACTTAAATAAATTGCAGAAACGGGTACCTAAAATCATTCAGACAATTATACCAAAACAAACAACATTATTTCGTTTAAATTTAGACGTTCTAACCATCTCTTACTAGTAAGATGTGATAGTCAGATTCAGACATAAAATATCTAAATGAAACAAACAAACCCTTAGCAACATGGTCAAATATGATTGCAACTTAATACGTAATTTCAATAAACTTGTATACACAAAAATGAGAAAACCATAAACTCCTTTTTGACACAAACATTTATTATGTATTTTTATTTAGAAAGTCTAAACCTTTATGATTTTTTAACAAACAAATCATGCTAATAAATAAATGGATATATTAGCTATAATTTATTATAGTTAATTGGCCACAATTTTAAGGTATTTAATGTGGGTTCCTAATTATTTTTAGGGAAAATTACCAAAATAGCCCGTTGCCTTACGGTTTAGACATATTTAGCCATTTTTTAAAAAATTCTCGTTTTAGCCCAGGTTGCCCTGGGCAACTTTCGTACAGCCAACCAAAAGATGATACGCGTCCTCAAGTTGTCAAAAATATAAAAAAGTTGCCCAAAACACACGAAAGTTGCCCTGACGTGGCATTCTGTAGTTGGCTATGCAAATAGTTGCCCAGGGCAACCTGGCTAAAACGGGAATTTTTTAAAAAAGGGCTAAATATGCCTAAACTTTGGGCAACTGGGCTATTTTACCAATTATCGCTTATTTTTATGGGTCCTAATTCTTTTCCTAATTCATTGTTAGTGTAATTTTTATGAAGGATTGTAGCCAATTGGCTACAAAAATTATAGCTAAGGTATCCCGATATAAATATCATGTGATACTTCAGACATATTATACCAAAAACGAAGATTAATAACACAAAAGGACATAAATTTGTCACAAATGTATGTCATAAAATATTACTATACCAATAGTTTTCTTTTTCTTTATTTGTTTCTCTGTCACACTTGTGAAACCATCCTCTGTGGTGCGTGTGTCTATATATATGTCTGTATATACTACCAGTTACACGTGAGCAACCAATTGGGAATGTTATAAAAGATTTCGGTAGGAAATCAAGAAATCATCAGTAAAATTGCAATAAAAGAAAAAATTGCTAGAATAACATTTCTAATAATGGCATTTTGTTCACTATTTACTGCTGCTGCTTTTATCATCCTCTACTGCTCGTGTTCAGTCTACCCGATCCTTGGTTAGTATGCGCTTTCTAGTTACTAGGAGTAGTATTTGTGTTTTTTTGTTTAATACTGTGACGGAACTTTAACATGTCTGACAGGAGACATACTTATGTTTTTTTTCCACAAAATTACTAACGAATTTTTTTTTTTTTTTTTGAAAGGCATTACTAACGAAATTATTGCCCAACTTTTGTTTACTCTTCTGTTCTTGCAGCTGCACCCCTCTACGATTACACAGCTTACACACAGGTAATTCCTCATACAAAGTTATTTTGATTGATGTGTTCGGTAGTGTTGTCCATCAATATAGCGTTTTTTTTTTCTTTTTTTTTTCTTTTTTTTTTTTTTTAATCGTGATTATGTATGAAATTGTCATGACAGTGTAAGGTGGAACCCGAGGATCCACTTTACAATGGAGGGATCATAAAAAATGAAGCTGCAACAATGGAACATATACTTGAGAATAACGGAACCACAACCTCATGGCCTGCTTTTGTGTTAACAAATCTTAGCCCATCCACTTTCTACAGTTTCTCTGGTTAAGTTTCCTATTAGCATTTATATATATACATAGTAGTACTCTTTCATCTTGTTTTGAGTGATATAAAATTTGTATGCATAAGGTAACTGATTTGAACACTAGCTTCTTATTTGGATGTTGTAGGTTGGATCAGAATATATGGTTCCAGTTCATCATTGATTACTGCAAGGCTAATGTCAGGAAATTCGCCACATTCTTGTGTGGGAACGGTTGTTGCCCGTCACGATTGTTGGTCATTCCTCAAGGGTGGATTTTACATGAATATAGAATCAAACGCGTCGTTCTTACTCTACTTTCAGGTTTGGATTTAACAAGAGTACTACATTGTTGGTCATTCCTCAATAGTGTTTAATTTTGTCTTTTGAAATGGTTGGTGCAGAATTCAGATGACAAGGAAATAACACTAACAATTTCTAGTGCATCTTTACAACCCTTTACAAAAGAGCAATGGTCATTCCAACAACAATATAAAATCAACACTGTAAGTTCAAGTCATTAAAGCATACCAATCCCAATATGGCATACAAGATACATTAGGTGGCAAATGGGTTGGGTTGGGTCGGTTTGGGTCATAGGTCAAATGGGTCATGGGTCAAATGGGTCATGCTTTAAGAATGGGTTGAATGGGTCATGGGTCAAATGGGTTAGGTCGGATTGGATCGGGTCGACTCGTTACATTTCCACTGTAAACATGCTACTATACTACTATAGTATGTTTTGTCCCTTTTTTTACGTTTTAGTATGTTTTTTACGTTTTCGTCATTTATTTACGTTTTCGTCATTTTTTTACGTTTTCGTCCGTCTTTCTATGTTTTTGTCCGATTTTTTACATTTTCGTCAAATTTTTTTTCGTTTCGTCCGTTTTTTTACGTTTTCGTCTGTTTTTTTACGTTTTCGTCCGTATTTTTATGTTTTCGTCAGTTTTTTTACGTTTTCGTCAGTTTTTTCACGTTTTCTTCTGTTTTTACGTTTCCATCAGTTTTAATTTACGTTTTCGTCAGTTTTTTTACGTTTTCGTCCGATTTTTTACGTTTTCGTCTGATTTTTTACCTTTTTGTCAGTTTTTTTATGTTTTCGTCCGATTTTTTAAGTTTTCGTCCGATTTTTCACGTTTTCGTCTGTTTTTTCACGTTTTCATCTGTTTTTTCACGTTTTCGTCCGTTTTTTTACGTTTTCGTCTGTTTTTACGTTTTCATCACTTTTTTTGCGTTTTCGTCAGTTTTTTCACGTTTTCGTCTGTTTTTTCACGTTTTCATCTGTTTTTTTATGTTTTCGTCCGATTTTTTACGTTTTCGTCTGATTTTTTACGTTTTCGTCAGTTTTTTTTACGTTTTCGTCCGATTTTTTACGTTTTCGTCAGTTTTTTCACGTTTTCATCCGTTTTTTCACGTTTTCATTCGTTTTTTTACGTTTTTGTGTGTTTTTAAGTTTTCATCACTTTTTTTTACGTTTTCGTCAGATTTTTCACGTTTTCGTCTGTTTTTTGACGTTTTCGTCCGAATTTTTACGTTTTCGCCAGTTTTTTTTTTATGTTTTCGTCAGTTTTTTTTACGTTTTCGTCAGGTTTTTTACGTTTTCGTCTGATTTTTACGTTTTCATCTGTAATTTTACGTTTTCGTCAGTTTTTTTACGTTTTCGTCATTTTTTTTACGTTTGCGTCTGTTTTTCTACGTTTTCGTCACTTTATTTACGTTTTCGACTGGTTTTTCGTGTTTTCGCCCGTTTTTCGCGTTTTCGTCCAATTTTTTGCGTTTTCTTCCGGCTTTTTACGTTTTCATAAGTTTTTTTTACGTTTTTGTCAGATTTTTAAAAATCGAAGAAAACGTAAAAAATCGGACAAAAACGTAAAAAAGTTGACGAAAACGTAAAAAATGGACGAAAATGTAAAAAAACGGACGAAAACGTAAAAAATGGGACGAAAACGTAAAAAAAACGGACGAAAATGTGAAAAAAACTGACAAAAACGTAAAAAATTGGACGAAAACGTAAAAAAAGGGACGAAAACGTGAAAAAACTGACGAAAACGTAAAAAATCGGACGAAAACGTAAAAAAACTGGCGAACACGTAAAAAATCGGACGAAAACGTAAAAAATGGACGAAAACGTAAAAAAAAAGGACGAAAACGTGAAAAAAACCGAAGAAAACGTGAAAAAACTGACGAAAACGTAAAAAATCCGACGAAAATGTAAAAAAACGGACGAAAATGTGAAAAAACTGATGAAAACTTGAAAAAACTAACGAAAACATAAAAAAACTGACGAAAACGTGAAAAAACTGACGAAAACGTAAAAAATCGGACGAAAACGTAAAAAAAGGACGAAAACGTGAAAAAACTGACGAAAACATGAAAAATCGGACAAAAACGTGAAAACTTGGATGAAAATGTAAAAAATCGGACGAAAACGTGAAAAAATAGACGAAAACGTTAAAAAACTGACGAAAACGTGAAAAAACTGACGAAAACGTAAAAAATCTGACGAAAACGTAAAAACACTGACGAAAACGTAAAAAGAGTGACTAAAACGAAAAAAAATAAATAAATAAATAAATAAAAAGGAAGAAAACGGAAATAAACAGACGAAAGCGTGAAAAAATGGACGAAAACGTAAAAAATAGATGAAAACGTGAACAATCAGACGAAAACATCAAAAAGGACGAAAACTTATAAAAACATAAAAAAAAAAAAAAAAAAGACACATAGTGGTGGTTGAATTATCATCCGACCCTTAAGTGACCCATTCGACCCATTTGTTGACCCATTCAACCCATTTGTTGATTCATATAAGTCTAATTGTTGACCCATTTGACCCATTTTTTTGTGAAAGGGGTAACCCAATCCGACCCATAAGTTGTTATTTTTGACCCAAACCAACCCATTTTTCTTTAAATGGGTTATGATTGCCACCTCTATTGATACAAGCTCTATTACTTGACATCAACATTTTTTCTTTATTCAGGAACGAAAACGTGCAGTGACGATCCACGTGTCAGATAAACAAGGAGCTAGGTTACAAAGGGCAACGGTTCGTGTGGAGCAAGTTTCTAAAGATTTCCCATTTGGATCTGCTATAAACAATAACATTATTGGGAATTTACCTTACCAGGTACATTTTTACTGTGCAACTCATCAATACATTATGTTAAAAACATCACAGTTGTTTGAGTTTTACTTTTTTTGTGTTTTCTTTATTAGAGATGGTTTGTTGAACGATTTAATGCAGCCGTGTTTGAAAATGAGTTAAAGTGGGCAGCCACCGAGCCCAAACAAGGGGTTTTTAACTATACATTAGCCGATAAAATGCTAGATTTTGTACGAGCTAACCAAATTGTCGCTAGAGGTCATAACATATTCTGGGAGGATCCAAAATTCATACCTTCGTGGGTGCTTAACCTGACCAGTTCTGAGCTAGAATTAGCAGTAAAACAGAGAATCACTAGCCTTATGACCAAGTACAAAGATGAATTCGTCCATTGGGATGTCAGCAATGAGTTTCTTCACTTTAATTTCTATGAGGAGAAGTTGGGGGAGAACGCCACTTATGAATTCTTTGAAGCAGCACACAAGGCTGACCCTTTAGCAACACTTTTCATGAATGATTTTAACGTCGTTGAGAGCTGTAAAGATGTTAAATCTACCCTGGACACTTATATATCGAAAATGAGGGAGTTGAGGAGATTCGGAGTGTGGATGGATGGGATAGGATTGGAAAGTCATTTTGACGTGCCAAACCTTCCTTTAATGCGGGCCATTCTTGACAAATTTGCAACTTTACAGCTTCCGATTTGGCTTACAGAGGTTGATATCAACAATCGGTTCCACCAAGATAAACAGGTTAGTACCAAGATTCACCACTAATCTTTACAAAAGCGAGACCATTTATCAGCATTTTTAAGCACTAATGTTTTTAATAAACGAAAGCATATATATATGCTCAAAACCTTTTTTCCAATTATGGCAACTAATCACAGAGCACCTCAATTACACCTTGATGCTGCCGGGCCTAATTTAAGCGTTTTATTAACTCGTATAGAAGTTAGTGGTCAAATATATGTGTCACGCATGGTCCTATATTGGTTGCGAAATCAAAATTTTGTTGATAAATCGTTGAAAAACATGCTTATTAATAAAGCTTTAACATTTCCATGTCTTTCATAGGCAGATTATTTGGAAGACGTGTTGAGAGAAGGCTTTTCACACCCATCAGTGAATGGAATAATGTTATGGTCTGCCTTACACCAAAACGGAAAGTGTTATCAAATGTGTCTAACAGATACAAATTTCAATAATCTTCCAGCTGGCAATACAGTTGACAAACTTCTAAAAGAATGGCAAACCGGGGTTGTCAAAAGCCAAACAGATGTACATGGTGCTTTTAGCTTTTATGGGTTCTTAGGCGAGTACACAGTTACTGCTAGTTTTGGGGGCAAAACTACGAACACAACGTTTTCTGTTAGTAGAAGTGATGAAACAAGACATTTTAGTATCCAGATATAACTTACTTGCACCACTATACTGATATGTTATAAACATGCATTCTGCAATTCTTTTATGCGTGCTGATGTCTATAAATCAACATGCATTTGTTTGTCTTTGTTAGTTTTCTGCTCTTTTTCGATACAAATAAAATGTACATTAACTAACAGCTACTAGTATATAACAACTAAGATATTGATGTGTCATTTCCTCAGCTAACTCTGTGTAGTTCAATACTGCAAATGTTAATATGCTAATTTGTATAATGAGTTACATGTCAATGTGACCATAGTATAACTTATAAAACTTCTATTGAAAAAATGTATCATTATAAGTTTCTTTCTCTAATTCTGTTTCATTTCAAGCTTTAACCTTTTGATACCTGATATCTAATGTGTCTATTAATATTAATGCTCTTTAATAAACCATTTGCATTTTAAATGCTTCTATGCATTCATTTCAACTATATCAAATGTAAAAATGACCAAGAGGATGTCACACAGATATTTAAACACGCACCTAGCTAGAATTACTCTCTCATTGTGGAAGAAGTTGTAATAATAATAAGGACTACAAGTGGGTCAAAAAGACTTTCGGTGGAAAGAATCGTTTGAATACGATCATATGAGCGAATGATTTCTAAGACAATATTTAAGAATTGAGCCTCTAATAAACTCTTATGATAGATTGTTACTGCATCAATTAATGATCATGCAACGAGTTCAGTTTATGGTCAGATCGTATTATGCTTAGAAGTAGAAACGACGTGCAGTTTAGCATTTCTGTCTTAACCTTGTATTATGACTTATGGGTTTTAACCCAATGGGGCAGTCTAGCTAGTGGAAAAGGCTTGGGAGTTGCAATAAGATGTCTCTGTTTCAAGTACCGTTTGCTGCAAACTCCTTGGGGCCACCCGCCCTGGCCATATAATCCACAATTGTAGAGGGCCAGTGATTTACAAGGGTCCATGGGTCTGTGGAGGTCACCAAAGGTGATTCGGGTGGAATTTCCCTTGTACCAAAATATATATATATATATATATATATATATATATATATATATATATATATATATATATATATATATATATATATATATATATAATAGCCAACTTATCTGGACTGCATTTTAAGGAAGGCTTCTCACACCCTTCAGTGAATGGAATATTGTTTGTGGTCCGCCTTAAATCGGGCTAAACAGTTTTATAAATTGGTTCAACAGATTAAAAGTTCAAAAAATCTTCCCGCTGGTGATGCAGTTGATAAAGCTCTAAACGGGTGTTCTGAGAGCCAAGTTGATGACTTTGGTGCATTTAGCTTTTATGGGTTAGTTCTTAGGCGAATACACTGTCACGTCTATGTTTAAATGGTTAACTGATGTACACCACTTTTGCAGTTAGCAGAAGCGATAGGCATCTTTATCATTCAGATCTAGTTTACTTTTCATGAGTATTCGAAGCATACATGTAGGTACAAATCATCAATTCATTTATCCATACTTATCTTCATGCATTAGTTCATTCTTTTTAAGTTTGTTTGTGATGCGGGCCCAAGCGTGGAGGAACGAGTCCTTTTATTTCTGGAGGCCCGAGATCGTGTGAGAAAACGGCTTTTTTACTAAAATTAGCATAACTTGGGTTACGGGGCTCCATTTCAGGACCGTTAGCAATCAAATCGAAGCTTGCAACGAGGAGAACATCATGGTAAACGCCTACAGGAGTTTGTGGAACATTCGGGCCCCAAATCGCATTATTTTTATGAGTTATTTACATTTTATGTTTTTTTTTCCAGTTTGTTGGACTTTTTTTGTGGGCTAGTCCTCAGCCCATTGATCTTTTGAGGCCCATTTCGAACTTCTTTTTAGGCCCATTTCGCTTTAGGCTACATCAGTTTGTATGTGATTTTCCGATCTTACCAAATTAAGAGACTTGTTTAAAGAATAAGCAAAAAGTTATGCATTCAACACAAGTTCGTCACTTAGGTTCTAGTCCGTTTAATTTCACACTTTGAGGATTTTTTCTTACACCTTGACACATAATGATAACTTGTGACACCTTCATATGTATAGTGACACTAGTGGCTTGTAGAATAAAACAAAAATAGATTGGTGAAATGTTCTTGAATCTAACTTTAGCGGTACTAATTGTATTAAAAGTAATACTCAAATGACAAACTTATTAAACATAAAGGTTTACTATGTAAATATTTTTAGCCTGTTCTTGTAATATAATACTTTGGTGTTAATTTTGTGAGTACACTGGTACAAAAAGTTGTATTGGTCACGCAAAAAATGTGTGACGATATGCATATAGTCACACACGTTTTTTTCGTTGTGTGTCACTAAAGGTCCCGCCACCGTAGGTGGCATATGGTCACATTGTTGAGTTCGTGGCCTTTTCCATCGAAAAAGAGTGACCAAAACCCCGAATATGTGTGAGAAATTAGGCACAAGTTTTGTTGGATTAGTCATTATCAGTGACCGTAAACACCTTATAGTCACATGAATGTTTTTTGAGAGTGACTATTGTTCGTCCTTTGGCCACATAAATATATAATATATGTGACATTTGAGATGATATATTCAAGTAAATGTGTATTTTGTGTGACTATTGATAATCTAATGACCACATGAATATACAATAAATGTGACGTTTGTGATGATTTAGTCACACAATGGGTGTTATTTTTTTGGAGTTAGTCATATACAATTTAACACAAAGTGGCCAAAAGTGTGAATAAGTGTGACCATATGCTGTTTAAAGTAAAGAAATATGTATTTTGTGTGACTATTGATCATCCAATGGCCACATGAAGTTTATGTTTGTGTGGACTTTTGTAATATTTAGTCACACAAAACATGTTTGTTTTTTGGGTATTTAGTCACATACCATTAAGCAAACAGTGGCCAAAAGTGTTAATAAGTGTGACCATATGCTGTTTTTTGGGTAAAAGGTCAACGACCCGGTAAATATATTATCCAAAAAAACGTTTAAGTACAAATGGAATGTGGCTGAAGTACCACATTAACCTCAAGCACAGGCGCTTGATAAACAAGTGTTTATGACAGGCAATAAACACAAACAAACCCTAGCTAATTACAAAGTATCAAACTAGGTATAAGAACAAGACAAACTTGAGATGCGAACATCCCACATCCATTCCACATCACGAACCATTGAAGTACATAGGATGAGGGTGAAATCCCTCACCTCAGTCCCAAAGGACACAAACAGTACCACGATGCAACCATGGTAGTAAATCACCAAAGCTGAATCATCGTAGAACATCCAATCACCTCCACTATGACACAATCTGTCAACCATAAAGCAAACACAATCTGCCATAGACGAACAATAGGGTGATTCAAATCCTAACTAACAACGCATGATCATGTAGCCACCAAGTATGAATCAGTTCACCCACATCAACAAATAGTAGCAGCGGGATCAAGTTAAAACAATCATAGAATTCTTAAACAAGAACCCTAACGTACAACGACACCATCACTTCCCCTCTCTCAACCCACTTCCACGAATCAACATCACAAACCATAATATAACCACGATCACAAGATCGACTTACATGGCATGAATGGACAGGAGTCCAACTTACAACCCAATATATAAACATTAATGCTCAGCAGCAACAAACACCAGGCCAAACAAAACCATCAAAACCGAAACCCTAAAGTTAGGGTTTCGTTCAAGAGAGCATCCCTAATCAACCATGCGATCCCAAAAAAGATAGAAGGCTTATAGAGGAGGTTTTGATCACCCATAACCACCAGTAACGATCGCATAAAAATAGCCTTGTAAATATGGCGATCAATCAAGACAGATGAGAAAACGATTTAAAGTAATCGTTTTTAGGTTAATACGTACAATAAAATCAGATAATGGGGTCGATTAATAAACCCTAAGATATAACGAATTATCCCTAAATCGACCTAAAACAGATTAATGTTCTAGAGATCAATTAAGGAAAAAATGATTAATCAAATACGAGTGTTAGGGTTTCGCATAAAACCAGCCTCCTCTTGATACAACACACCCCAAAAACCGATTGCATACTTACTGAACGAATCAGAGGACCATTCAGAAGTAGAGAGGCGATTTTAGAAGGTGGTTTTTGGCCAGAAAAGGATGAAGAGGAGGTGGCAGAAAAATCGCCCCTAGAGAGAGTCCTCCTCTTTTGACCATATGCTGTTTAAAGTGAAGAAATGTGTATTTTGTGTGATTCTTAATCATCCAATGGCCACATGAAGTTTATGTTTGCGTGGCCTTTTGTAATATTTAGTCACACAAAGCATGTTTGTTTTGGGTATTTAGTCACATACTATTAAGCAAACAGTAGCCAAAAGCGTTAATAAGTGTGACCATATGCTGTTTAAAATGAAGAAATGTGTATTTTGTGTGACTATTGATCATCCAATGGCCACATGAAGTTTATGTTTGCGTGGCCTTTTGTAATATTTAGTCACATAAACCATATTTTTTTTGGGTATTTAGTCATATACAATTAAGCAAACACTGGCCAAAATCGTTAATAAGTGTGACCATAAGCTGTTTAAAATGAAGAAATGTGTATTTTGTGTGACTATTGATAATCCAATGGCCACATGAATTTTATGTTTGCGTGGCCTTTTGTAATATTTAGTCACACAACGCATGTGTTTTTTTGGGTATTTAGTCACATACAATTAAGCAAACAGTGGCCAAAAGTGTTAATAAATGTGACCATATGCTGTTTAAAATGCAGACATGTGTGTTCTGTGTGACTAATGTTAATCCAATGGTCACATGAATTGTTAATTCATGTGGCATTTGGTAATATTCAGTCACACATCGAATTAAATAAAAGAGTGACCAATGATGTTAGTATTGCTAGTACTAAGTTACTACTGCTGGATCAGAGTTACTACTGCTAGTATATAAATAAAACATAATTAAAAACAAAAAGCAATTTTAAATTCCATACAATTCGAATGTATATAAATGAACAAAATATATATAGAATTTTAATGTCGCATGTAATGAAATTGTCAACTACTATAAGTTAAAACCTTTTGAATCTTCCCCGGACCCCTAGCTTGCTTTTGCACTTCTACACTAGAGACATAATTTCTGCACTTCGGTTGTAGTTTTGGTCCAGGAATCGGTTCACTAACTTTTGGTTTCGTAGTTGGTGGTGTAACCTGTAGTAAACAAAAGACACTCGTATCAAACATTGAATTTAATATGAAGAATTATATATATATATATATATATATATATATATATATATATATATATATATATATATATATATATATATATATATATATATATATATATATAATGAGGTTCATGTGGGATAGTTGATAAAGTAAGAAAGTATAGGAAGCAATAGTAAGATGCCCTATGTCGTGAAAGGTTCAAAAGATTTTTAAAGAGTTCACAAGTAATCAGGATTATTTAAGGGTAATTTAGGTATTATGGCACTCCTGGAGTCCTGGTTCCCTTTTTATAGCAAACAGATTGTCAATTTGATAACCGTACATTTTGTTTCTTCGTCCAAACCATGAATGAACCACTATCACATCCGCCTTAATCCCGCCTCTTTTAATCGTAATCAATGATCGGTGATCTAAACACTTTTAAAACCTCAAGTATGATCGGCTTTTAAGTCTTTCTTTCTCCTCTAAACTGTAATCGTATCAATGATATATGGAACTATTCGAATTGACCGGATAGTTTGTAAACAGACGATCATTGATCAAGAATGGATCACGATGGTCCTTTCTCATTCAACCATCATCCTTCAACCGTAAACTCTAACGCCTCCAAAAACCCGAAGCCATATTCGTGAGCCTTTCACTTGTTCTTTTATACTAGTGGCACCACTACGAACCAATATCATGTTTACCGCCGAATTAAACGAACCCATTAAACTGCTACTAGTCTCGGTGCCTTGGTTCTTTCTAACGATATACATGTATCTTTTCTTCTTTTGCGTATCGAAGTCCTAGTTTCTTTTCACATACGATCAATAACATGCATCATTTCTCCTCGTGTATATATAGTTCTTGTTATAATCTATGTGTCAATTCGTGTATCAGTTTTTTTGTGTTTTCCTATGAATGATTCGCCTCAAACGGTCAGATAATTATTGGTCAACCACTTGTGAATGGTCAACTATAATAGTCAAACAGCTGAGGCAAATGCTTCCGTGGAATACAGTGTTTCCCCGGGTCGTAATGTCCCAACGAGGTGTGCGATGTTATATTAAAAACGAATCTGTGATCGAGTGAAAGTGAACAGGAAAGGGTATAAATGTGTGTGTGTGATTACACTAGGGTTTTATAAAATAAAATAGCTTAAATAAGCTTTTGGAACTGTTACGTGAAACCTAGATATCTAAAACGTATAAACGTAAACTAAATTAAAAATCAGACGCGATTGCGTACTGAGAAAAAGGTGAGTTTTAAGAAAAATAAACTACAGGGGTTAAAAATGAAAATTCTATAAACTTAAACTTAAAATAAAATTAAATTAAAAAGAAAACTATTTTTTAGATTATTTTATTATTTATTATTAATTATTTAATTAAAAATTATTTAACTATTTAATTAAAACTAATTTATATTAACCTAAAAATGATAAATACTACAAATTAAACTAAAAACTTGTAAAAATAATTTCTAAACTTAAAAATGAACTTGAAGAAAGTATAAAAATTAAAAATAAATATTTTTGTCTTTTTATGGATTTTCTATTAATTAAAAACTAATTATCTTAATTAAACTATTTAAACTAATTTAAATTACAAATAATATTAAATTATCTTAGAAAATTATGAAAAAATTTATAAAACTATTTTATTACTTATAAAAGCTAGGAAAAATATAAAAACTAGGGGTTACCTTATAAAAATTAATTATGCTATTTAAAACTTATTTATTGATTAATTATTAATAAAACTATTTTTAATTCTAATAAATACTAAATTACAAAATAAAAATCTGAGAAAATTATTAAAAATACTTTAATATAAAAGGAAATTAATAAAAATATAAAAACACAACTTACTTAATAAAAATCTAAAAATGAAAATTAAAATTAAATTGTATTAAATAGAAACTATCACTTATTTTTATATTTGTTTTTCTTAATTTTTCTTTCACAAAACTAATTTATACTTAAAAATAAACAACTTTTGTAAAAACAACTATTTTACAACTTATTAATAAGCACTATGGGGGCTTATTACCTCCACAGTTGACTTTTGTTGACTGAATAAGCAAATAAGCTCAAATGAGCTTATGTGGGACCCACAGTAGTAAAATCTAGTTCAACTTAGTTAATTAAACATATATAAGCTAGAAAAAACACAAGTGGAACACTGAATAAGCCACAATAAGCACTTGCTTATTGTGGACTGAGACAGATTAGGGGACAAAGTTCAATGGCAAATCTAAGTGGGGTCCACTGGGTACTAGGTCAAATAACTGGTCAACTATCAAAGTCTGGTAGGAGGGGGTTCAAAGGAACCAAGTATGACAAGTGGGGCCCACTGAGGTGGTCACAAATCACCACCAAAGTGGTGGTGATGGACTGAATCTGATGGAGCAGGGCAATACCTTGCCCTGCAGGTTACTTTGAGCAAGGGTGGGACCCACAACAAAATTACTAAAAATAAAAGGGTACTGAGACCTTGAAGTTGAAGTGGTAGACTACTAATCCACAAAATCACAAGACCTAAATCCTTCTACTAAATTCTCTAAAATTCCCACTAGTTTGGAAAAAAACTAAGTAAGGCACAATTTGACTTTTTGATAAAAACTAGAGATTTGACTTTTATGAGTTTTTAAAGCTTCTAATACGCTGTAACTTTTATAATAAGCTAATGTAAGACTAGAATAAGCCACATGAATCACTTATGAGCTATTGAGCAAGGATTTGAGTACTAACTGTGTAACAGTTACTCTTGGGTTAGGATAATAAGTGATTTTGACTATTTAAGACTTGAGACCTGAGTTTTATGATTAATTACACTAAATTGGACCTAGACTAACAGGTTGCAACACCAATAATCAACAATTACACCCAAGATCTTAGGCAAACAGGCTAAACCAAACACCCCTTTAAAAGGGCCTGTGGAGATTTTTCAAGTGGAACCCACCATTTTAAACTATAAGTCTTGATTTTACTGATTAACTATCTTAATTAAACTCTAATAAGCAACTTTTAACAGGTAAATAAGCAATAGAATAAGCTATGCTTTATTTGGCTATTTTTGGCTTTTTAAGTGATTTAAAGAGAAATAAAGAAAAATCTATATAACTACTGATACAACTGATGAAATATACTTAGAAACTATTAATAAGCAGAAAAACAACACAATAAGCTAAAGATAAGCACTGATACAGTGATATGGAATTTAATGCAAAAACAGGAAATTAAGCTTACAACTGTGTAGGCTTGGAACAACTGAAACTGATAAGAACTAGGCTTGGTTTGTCACTCCCAAACTTAAACACCTCTCAGCTTATCCTTTCCAGAACAGCTGATCACACCTGAACAGCTTATTTGGAGCTTATGTTGACTTTTTGACTTTTTCTTGGAATAGAACTGAATATAACTAATATAAACTTACAACAAGCTATGTTAAGCTTGTATAAGCTAATATAAACAGATAATAAGCTATTTGATCAACACTAAACTTGATTCGAATTAAACAGGAACACTTGAACTTTTATTTAAAATTGATATTGAGTACAAAGCTTGAGAACATAAAGATAACTGAGCTAATTTAAGGTGGAATTACAACTGAAACTAATTTTGAAACTAAAATAAAAATTTTCTACACTACTGGTGGTCTTAAAACTACTGACAAAGTATTCTCCTGCTTCTTTCTCTATTTGTAGATATCCAAAAACCTTCTTCTCTTTCTTTTGATCAAATCCCACCTGTTGGTTAAGCTTGAGGTGATCACAGCCGTTGATTTGCAATTTGGCGCCAAATTAGTCCAAGGGTCAGTTGGGGTTGCGTGTGAGGAATTTAAGGGTTTAATGGGGTGTTGGAGGGTTGTGGAGGTGGAGGGTAGTGGGTAGGACAGCTGGGGTGTGAGGTGGTGAAGAAACCAGGGAGGTGGAGGTAGTGGTATTGATGCAGTGGTGGTGGTAAGGTTTGGGAGGGAAAGTGGTGACTGGGTGGTTTGGTCAAACGGGGGTGTTGACCCGTTTTAATATTAAAGGGTGGGTTTGGTTTGGTGTTGGGCTGGATTCACATGGGCTTGGGTAATAGGATAGTGGGTGGGCTGGATAGTTTAGGTTTAGTGGATTGGTTTTGGTGGTATTAATATAAAGAGTCCGTTTGGTTTATGTAACATAGGGACCAATTTTGTAATTTTGGAAAATTATAGGGACTGATTTTGTAAGTTTACCAAAGTTCTCACAGGGACCAAACTTGACAAGGATGAATAGTATAATGGTATTTTTGATGTTTTTCATTTTTTATTTATCAGGGACTATTTCTGCCAAACTTGCAAAGTTGAGGGACCAATTATGTAACTTTTCCAAACTTTCCACCAAAGACCATTCCTGCAAAATATTATTAGTACAAGGACCAATATTGATTTTTCTCAAAGTTTTTACATCCCAGGGACCATTTATGTCAATTTCCAAAGTATAGGGACTAAACTTGTAATTTTGTGAAACTTTGCACCAAAGGACTAAATATGTAACTTTGTGATTAAAAAGGACCTTTGGTGACTTTTTCATATTTTTAGAATAAACAGGGACTAGTTTGACAACTTTTGAAACTTGAGGGACTGAAACTGCCAATTATGCAAACTTTGTACGTTTTTCATCTGTTTTTGATTATTTTGCATTTGAAACATATAAAACACACTTCTAAGATATTTTAAGTATTTTGATGCATATTTGAGTGTTTTTGTATGTTTTGGCAGTTCAGATTGATATAAAATGATGAGTATTTAGACACTCATCAATCCCCCACACTAAACTATTGCTAGTCCCTAGCAATCTTTTGAAAAAAACTTAATGGATTTGAAAAACTCTTTACCAAAAGCCATCACTTCTGGAGTAGCCAGATGTAAGAACTGTGGCACACCTGATAACCGTGTGATTTTGAGCAAATCACCAGCTGTCAACGGATTTGATTTGTCTTTACCAAAAGCCGTTTGCTTCTGGACTAGCCAACTCTTGATGGAATAGTCAACATCTTGGTGAGCTGATTACCAATTATGGTTTTTCCACTGCCTTTACCACAAGCCATAATCTTGCGGGCTAGCCAACTCATTCGCTTTTTAGGATATGGCGAGTTGCGGTACCATACAATTTTTGGCAAATTGCAAGCCATCAACGGGTTTGAGATATCTTTACCAAGAACCGTTTGCTCCTGGATTAGCCAATCTTTATGTGGGTTAGACATGGCGGACTAATAACCATTTATTGCGTTCTAAGTGAGAAATTTTTTTTTTAAAATTTGGGCTAAAATGGGGGTTCTTGATGGAACATGTGTTTAAATTCGTTAGAATAATGAATCTCCCCCCACACTTAGAACTGAATATTGTCCTCAATATTCATAGTACCGGGTGTTAAACCAACACTTAGAACGTAAAAAGAAAATATTCCATAGCCTTTATTTAAGTTTATGTACACACATTTTTTTTTTTTTTTTTTTTTTTTAGAGGATATATACATATATACAACATGTGGGTTAGTATTTCCCCCACACTTAGGGTGAAAACCCTAAGTACATGCTACTGTTTTTATTTACCGAGTCACTAGCTTGACTCGACCCCGAATTCATTTGTCCATGGGGAAGCATGATGTGGAAGAGACAATCTGCATCGGACTTTCATTCAAGATATTTGGATAAACATTTGAAGCACTTGAAAGTTCCACACCGATGAGATATGTACCCGGCTCATAATTTATAAATGAGAATGCCGGGGTCAAAGATAATGTCCTCACACCCAAAAGAGTGAAGAACAGGAGAAGCCACGGGATATATGAAGAAAAGAAAGAAAGTCATGATGAAAATCATAACTAACTCCTCATCTTCAATAGGAGAATTCATTGTTTCATGAATCTCCTCTTTTAAGCTCGTTTGATCAAGACATATTATGGGTATGTCTATATCAAAATAGAAATTATCATACTCCGGTAGAGATATGATATGAGTGAGTTCACAGGAGAACTCCTCAAAGGTGAATGATTCGTATTCGGGATTGATTTGAGTGAGTTCATTGGGGAACTCCTCAAAAGTAAATGATTCAAAAACGGGAAGAGAATTATAAGAATGAGAAGTGGTGATACCACTTATCTTCTCTCCCGTTTGATCAAAATGGAACGTTTGCAATTCCGGAATAGAATCATTGATCAAAACCTCACTATCCTTGACGGGGATAGGAGATGAAATAGGCCTTTCATTAAAAGCCTCGATTCTAGAAATGAGAAGATTAACATTTAATAATGTAAGACGAAGAGATTCATCTTGGATTATTTCTTCATCATTCTCTTCTTCTGAGTTGACAAGCTCAGAAGGTAATTCCCCTACATAACTTATGTCTCCACAAGATAAAGAATAATCCTCATCAGAATCAGAGAACATCTCAATATGATCATTTGGAAAGACAAGAGGGGGAGGGATATCACACTCATAATCAAGAATTCCCTGTGACTCACTTGGGATTGAGACAAGGTTCTCAACACTAGACTTTATGAATTCGTCCGATTCCTTTTCAGGAACAGTGTCAAGATGCTCGTCCCCCATGTTCAGAGAGTGAGTGGGAACCTCGAGTGTGATAACATCATACTTAGGGAGATGAGAAGGACTAGCAGTAATGGATTCTACAAGTTCCATTATTTCTACTGTTGGTGATTCAGTTATATTCTTTTCTCCCTGTATTTCCATGGAAGGAGTCTCAACTGATGAACTTGATGAGGTATCATCACTTTCGTCATCTTCATCGAGAAGAGCAGCATTTTGAAATTTGGTACGTGTTATAGCTGCTTGTTCTAAGACTAGTAATTCTTCCATGCTTCTTTCGTCTCTAGCAGCATATTCTTCAGCAAGTAATTCCATGATAGATTTATCACGAGAATATGGAATGAGTGGAAATTGTGGGGGTGTGAATGTGTCAAAACCGGATGTATTAGAACTAGAACAATGTTCAGGTTTATAATACGGTTGACATTGGAAATCATCATGAGGACCCCCACAATGTACACAAGAAAAACTTGGTGCATTGTGAAACGAAATATTAGCTAACTCCTCCTTAAGATCTTTGAGTTTCTCAAGAACCTCTATATAAGGGTCTTGCTGGATATGAGGAGTTGCTTGAATCATTTGGCACTGTGGAGGTGGGTCTTGAAACGAATAGTCGTAATTGTTACAAGGAAATGGATTCCTTGTTTGACAATCAGAGCTAAAGTGTGGACCTCCACAGTACTCACAACAGTAAAACTGTTGAGTCTGGCTTGGTGTATTTTGATACGAAGCATCATTGAGATTTGGATAATATGATTCTTGCTCGTATGAATGTGATGGGTAGTTGGAAAAATTTGAGGAGTCGTTGAATGAGTTTTGATTAGGATCATAAGCAAATGAATTACTCGATCCACAAAACAAACAACTCCCGTCTCGAATATCATTACCACATTGTTCACATGTACACCAACGACATGGAAAACCGAAAAGCGGCTCACCACAACCGACACAAGGAACAAAATCTGGAGGTGGGACAAGTGGTGTGCTCTGAGAGCTAGGAATTTCCACCACTTCCGTTATGGTCTCTGGTTTTTGTTTTTGATAAATGTGAAGATTAGGCAAATCGTTCTTTTCAGTCACTGCTTTAAGCTCTGTACGTTTGCTTGACAAACTTTTAACCGTAAACCGTGAAAGGTTAGGATCAATTGTGAGCTTAGATTCTTGGACAACCGTAGGTTGGACGTATTTAGCACTTTCATTGTTAGAGGAAAGTACCGGGTCCTTTGTCACCCTGGTTTCTCGTTCCATTTCCCTCACTGGAGAGGGAATATGAATCGATGGTCCATCATAATCAACACGACATCTCGATATCTTTGACAAGGCAATAAGTTTTTCGATGTTGCTCTCATAGGCCCTTTGTTCAAAGAAATCGTCATCGAGAGATGTCATTAGAATCAATTATGGGACAAGTGGAAGAAGGTAGAATCAAAAGGATAGAGGGTAAAGGGATGAATATTTTTGGTATTTTGAAAATTTTTGTAGTAATAATAATAAGGAAAATATTTTTGGGTTTTTGTGTTCGTTGAAAACTAATTTTAAAAAGTTTTCGGGAACTGTTTTGGTTTAATAATATGAACAAGGATGGATAAATATACAATGAGCGTGTATTCAGGTTCACTAATACGCAAAATCATTTAAAATACGCGTACAACCTCCCCGGCAACGGCGCCAAATTTTGATTCACCTCAAACGGTCAGATAATTATTGGTCAACCACATGTGAATGGTCAACTATAATAGTCAAACAGCTGAGGCAAATGCTTCCGTGGAATACAGTGTTTCCCCGGGTCGTAATGTCCCAACGAGGTGTGCGATGTTTTATTAAAAACGAATCTGTGATCGAGTGAAAGTGAACAGGAAAGGGTATAAGTGTGTGTGTGTGATTACACTAGGGTTTTATAAAATAAAATAGCTTAAATAAGCCATTGGAACTGTTACGTGAAACCTAGATATCTAAAACGTATAAACGTAAACTAAATTAAAAATCAGACGCGATTGCGTACTGACAAAAAGGTGAGTTTTAAGAAAAATAAACTACAGGGGTTAAAAATGAAAATTCTATAAACTTAAACTTAAAATTAAATTAAATTAAAAAGAAAATTATTTTTTAGATTATTTTATTATTTATTATTAATTATTTAATTAAAAACTATTTAACTATTTAATTAAAACTAATTTATATTAACCTAAAAATGATAAATACTACAAATTAAACTAAAAACTTGTAAAAATAATTTCTAAACTTAAAAATGAACTTGAAGAAAGTATAAAAAATAAAAATAAATATTTTTGTCTTTTTATGGATTTTCTATTAATTAAAAACTAATTATCTTAATTAAACTATTTAAACTAATTTAAATTACAAATAATATTAAATTATCTTAGAAAATTATGAAAAAATTTATAAAACTATTTTATTACTTATAAAAGCTAGGAAAAATATAAAAACTAGGGGTTACCTTATAAAAATTAATTATGCTATTTAAAACTTATTTATTGATTAATTATTAATAAAACTATTTTTAATTCTAATAAATACTAAATTACAAAATAAAAATCTGAGAAAATTATTAAAAATACTTTAATATAAAAGGAAATTAATAAAAATATAAAAACACAACTTACTTAATAAAAATCTAAAAATGAAAATTAAAATGAAATTGTATTAAATAGAAACTATCACTTATTTTTATGTTTGTTTTTCTTAATTTTTCTTTTACAAAACTAATTTATACCTAAAAATAAACAACTTTTGTAAAAACAACTATTTTACAACTTATTAATAAGCACTGTGGGGGCTTATTACCTCCACAGTTGACTTTTGTTGACTGAATAAGCAAATAAGCTCAAATGAGCTTATGTGGGACCCACAGTAGTAAAATCTAGTTCAACTTAGTTAATTAAACGTATATAAGCTAGAAAAAACACAAGTGGAACACTGAATAAGCCAATAAGCCACAATAAGCACTTGCTTATTGTGGACTGAGACAGATTAGGGGACAAAGTTCAATGGCAAATCTAAGTGGGGTCCACTGGGTACTAGGTCAAATAACTGGTCAACTATCAAAGTCTGGTAGGAGGGGGGTTAAAAGGAACCAAGTATGACAAGTGGGGCCCACTGAGGTGGTCACAAATCACCACCAAAGTGGTGGTGATGGACTGAATCTGATGGAGCAGGGCAATACCTTGCCCTGCAGGTTACTTTG
Organism: Artemisia argyi; assembly: GCA_030686995.1. NCBI lineage: Eukaryota > Viridiplantae > Streptophyta > Magnoliopsida > Asterales > Asteraceae > Artemisia > Artemisia argyi. Next base: position 91,609,116 of record CM060707.1, on the reverse strand, counting down.
AGCAAGGGTGGGACCCACAACAAAATTACTAAAAATAAAAGGGTACTGAGACCTTGAAGTTGAAGTGGTAGACTACTAATCCACAAAATCACAAGACCTAAATCCTTCTACTAAATTCTCTAAAATTCCCACTAGTTTGGAAAAAAACTGAGTAAGGCACAATTTGACTTTTTGATAAAAACTAGAGATTTGACTTTTATGAGTTTCTAAAGCTTCTAATAAGCTGTAACTGTTATAATAAGCTAATGTAAGACTAGAATAAGCTACATGAATCACTTATGAGCTATTGAGCAAGGATTTGAGTACTAACTGTGTAACAGTTACTCTTGGGTTAGGATAATAAGTGATTTTGACTATTTAAGACTTGAGACCTGAGTTTTATGATTAATTACACTAAATTGGACCTAGACTAACAGGCTGCAACACCAATAATCAACAATTACACCCAAGATCTTAGGCAAACAGGCTAAACCAAACACCCCTTTAAAAGGGCCTGTGGAGATTTTTCAAGTGGAACCCACCATTTTAAACTATAAGTCTTGATTTTACTGATTAACTATCTTAATTAAACTCTAATAAGCAACTTTTAACAGATAAATAAGCAATAGAATAAGCTATGCTTTATTTGGCTATTTTTGGCTTTTTAAGTGATTTAAAGAGAAATAAAGAAAAAGCTATATATATCTAATCGGATCTAAATTCTCTCTCTAGAGGCGGCAGAAACCCTAATAACCCTAAATCGATCGCATCATCAATTCTTCCATCAATTCGACCCTAAATCTTTGTTCTTTTTTGCTCTAATCTGTTCTAGTGATTAATTTACATTCGTGTCTATTGATCTTTGTCAGATTTGGAGTGATTAGAATCAGTTTAGTATCGTTTTTTGTTGGATCGTATTTTAGGTTTTCTAGGGTTTCGTTTGGAATTTATCTAAACCGACTATTCTTAAAGTCGGTTTTGGGTGCTGTATTTAGGGTCGATTGGTTTCAATTCTTTCATTCTATTCCTGATCGACTTTTTATTATGGTGGGTGGTTAGTTTTTGGAGTGAATCGCTATAAACCCTAATCGATTTGATTAGGGTTTTATCTTCTTAATTGGTTTTATGCGTGCTGCTGTCTTGATTGTTGTTTGTTTGGTTTGTTGCTGGTTGTTGAGAGATGAATAGAGGTTTTTTGAGTCCTAAAATTGCTAAGAAGGTGGTTAACATTCCTAATGTTGATGTTGGAGAGCTTGCTGCTCGTATGAAAAGATTGAAAGGTGATGAGGCTGAGGAAGCCGATGTTACTCAGCCTAGGAAAGCTGTTAGGGGTGTTGCAACACATCAAGAGGAGTCGGTTCCAATTGATGTTGATGGTACGTTTGTCCAATCTGTTGTAATTGATCCACATGTTCCTAATGCGACTCTTGAACAAGTGAAGCCGGTTTCACTTGTTGATTGTGATTCGAATGGGAGTCTTGGGGTTAAGGGCGACAATATTGATGGTGATGTGTCTAAAGGGCCTGATTTGGTGAATAAGGAAAGTGTTATGGGTGATTTGGGTACTACGGAACAGCCTAGTGTGTCGGAACAGCCTATTGATTCTATAAGTCCAAATGTGGAGCAATTAATTGCTAACGCGCATAAGGATTTTGATGAGGCCATGAATAAACTTGATAATGATATTGCTAATATGGCGTCTTCGTCTTTGAACAGTTTGGGAGGTTCGAGTGGCACTAATGTGAAAAGTACTACTACCTCCACTTCTAGTTTTAGCGAGGCTATGAACACTCAGAAATATGGTACTAATGTGGAGGGGGTTTTAAAGGCTAGTGGTAATAGTTCTAATGGTGCTGGTTCGAATGTTGCTGGTTCTAATAACGTGGGTGTTAGTTCTACTGTTGCCGGTTCTCAACCAAGTGCTAATATGAGTGGATCTACTTCTTTTGCTAATGTGGTGAATCCGGAAAGGGTAACGAGGAAGGTTAATTTTCGGTCTTTGGTTAATGAGGTTCGTATTGAGAACCATGATACTTTACTTCCAAAGGCTGCTATGGAGGGTGTGTTGAACCGTTATGATAATACTCTTGTTGGTTTCTTTGTTGGCAAGAATATTGCATTCCCGTTGGTTCAAAACTATGTCACTAATACGTGGGGTAAGTTTGGTTTGAAGAAAGTGATGAAAAATGATGATGGGGTTTTCCTCTTTAAATTTGATTCAAAAGAGGGTGTTGATAACGTGATGCAACGGGGTCCTTGGATAATTCGTAGTTCTCCTTTGATTCTTACTAAATGGACTCCTGAAATGTCACTGGCTAAGAGTGAGGTTACTAAATTACCCGTGTGGATTAAATTGCACAATGTGCCATTGCTTGCTTACTCTGAAGACGGCTTGAGCTTGATTGCTACTCAGGTTGGTAAACCTATTATGTTGGACGCGTTTACAAGCTCAATGTGTTTTGATTCATGGGGCCGTATTAGCTATGCTCGTGCTTTAGTGGAAATATCATCCGAATCTGAATTAAAGCATGAGGTGACTATGGCTATACCAAAGAAGGATGATAGTAGAATTATTTCTGCATGTATTAAGGTTGAGTACGAATGGAAGCCTCCTCACTGTTCAATGTGTAAAGTTTTTGGGCATGATCGTAATGGTTGTCCAAAGTGTGTCAAGGAGATGGTCCGTTCTACTAATGATGTTGTTCCTACTACTTCGTTTGAAGAGAATGATGATGGTTTTAAGGAAGTTCAGAATCGGAAGGCTAAAGGGAAAGGTAAGAAGTTGTCAAGTGGTATTAATATGAGTAAGGGGCCCACACTAGCTCCTAAAAAGAAAATATATGTTGCTAAGACTAAAACTCAAGATACCACTTCTTCTAAAGTGGCTAATGCAAGCGGTTCGTCTGTGCCTACGTCTAACTCGTTTGGGGTGCTTGATGCTCAAGATTCTGTTGTGAATGATGTTCCTAGTGCATCAAATGGTATCCCTAGTGGTGAGGCTGATTTGGAACGTCCTAGTGTTAGTACTACGGTTGCGGAAAAGGTAGGACCTCAAGTGAGTGGTGCATCAAGTGGTATTGCTGGTGGAAAGGCTGATTTGGAACGTTCAAGTGGTACTAATAAGGTAGCGGACAAGGTAGGATCTGATTCTATTGGTGGTAATAAGCCTAGTTCTTCTTCTACTCCTTCGGTTGCTGCTACTAAGTTAAAGAACCCATTTACCAAGGTAGGGGATGTGGTTTGTTCGGATAGTGGTGATGATGAGGTTTTGGAGCCGGTGACTTCTAGTTATCTTGCTTCAGGAGGTGGCGGCTATGATTTTGAAGATTTTATGGATGATGATTATGCTGCTCAAGTTTATGATCTACCGGGACACTTGGATGACTTTTGTGACATGTATGATATTAATCTCCAAGGTCGTGGTAGAAAGTAATGTTTTTTTAGTTTGGTAGGTCATAAGATTGGTTTGTCTTTCTTATGATTAGTGTTTGGTTTTTGCTGTTTGTAGCATGTTTGTTGCCCATGTAACGGGCCGAGATGAGAGATTCACTCTCATCCGTTGTACTTAAACGTTTATTGGTTAATGCATTTTGCCAGGGTAAAACCCTTTTACCCAAAAAGAAAAAGCTATATAACTACTGATACAACTGATGAAATATACTTAGAAACTATTAATAAGCAGAAAAACAACACAATAAGCTAAAGATAAGCACTGATACAGTGATATGGAATTTAATGCAAAAACAGGAAATTAAGCTTACAACTGTGTAGGCTTGGAACAACTGAAACTGATAAGAACTAGGCTTGGTTTGTCACTCCCAAACTTAAACACCTCTCAGCTTATCCTTTCCAGAACAGCTGATCACACCTGAACAGCTTATTTGGAGCTTATGTTGACTTTTTGACTTTTTCTTGGAATAGAACTGAATATAACTAATATAAACTTACAACAAGCTATGTTAAGCTTGTATAAGCTAATATAAACAGATAATAAGCTATTTGATCAACACTAAACTTGATTCAAATTAAACAGGAACACTTGAACTTTTATTTAAAATTGATATTGAGTACAAAGCTTGAGAACATAAAGATAACTGAGCTAATTTAAGGTGGAATTACAACTGAAACTAATTTTGAAACTGAAATAAACATTAACTACTTTTCTACACTACTGGTGGTCTTAAAACTACTGACAAAGTATTCTCCTGCTTCTTTCTCTATTTGTAGATATCCAAAAAGCTTCTTCTCTTTCTTTTGATCAAATCCCACCTGTTGGTTAAGCTTGAGGTGATCACAGCCGTTGATTTGCAATTTGGCGCCAAATTAGTCCAAGGGTCAGTTGGGGTTGCGTGTGAGGAATTTAAGGGTTTAATGGGGTGTTGGAGGGTTGTGGAGGTGGAGGGTAGTGGGTAGGACAGCTGGGGTGTGAGATGGTGAAGAAACCAGGGAGGTGGAGGTAGTGGTATTGATGCAGTGGTGGTGGTATGGTTTGGGAGGGAAAGTGGTGACTGGGTGGTTTGGTCAAACGGGGGCGTTGACCCGTTTTAATATTAAAGGGTGGGTTTGGTTTGGTGTTGCGCTGGATTCACATGGGCTTGGGTAATAGGATAGTGGGTGGGCTGGATAGTTTAGGTTTAGTGGATTGGTTTTGGTGGTATTAATATAAAGAGTCCGTTTGGTTTATGTAACATAGGGACCAATTTTGTAATTTGGGAAAATTATAGGGACTGATTTTGTAAGTTTACCAAAGTTCTCACAGGGACCAAACTTGACAAGGATGAATAGTACAAGGGTATTTTTGATGTTTTTCATTTTTTATTTATCAGGGACTATTTCTGCCAAACTTGCAAAGTTGAGGGACCAATTATGTAACTTTTCCAAACTTTCCACCAAGGACCATTCCTGCAAAATATTATTAGTACAAGGACCAATATTGATTTTTCTCAAAGTTTTTACATCCCAGGGACCATTTATGTTAATTTCCAAAGTATAGTGACTAAACTTGTAATTTTGTGAAACTTTGCACCAAAGGACTAAATATGTAACTTTGTGATTAAAAAGGACCTTTGGTGACTTTTTCAAATTTTTAGAATAACCAGGGACTAGTTTTGACAACTTTTGAAACTTGAGGGACTGAAACTGCCAATTATGCAAACTTTGTACGTTTTTCATCTGTTTTTGATTATTTTGCATTTGAAACATATAAAACACACTTCTAAGATATTTTAAGTATTTTGATGCATATTTGAGTGTTTTTGAATGTTTTGGCAGTTCAGATTGGTATAAAATGATGAGTATTTAGACACTCATCAATACGATTTATACGTATCAAGTGCTCGTGTATCTTAGTCTAAGTTTTTTTTTTTTTTTTTTTTTTTTTTTTTTTTTTTTTTTTTTGCAGTCTATGTATCAACTTTGGATATGTTTCTATATTTGGTCTTGACTTCCTTGTTCCTTTCCACGTCTTGCAAAACGAAGGATGTATGACCAAACTTGGCTTTTATTTTTGTTATTAATTTATAGAATTGAAATTCATGAATGTTTCATTCTATATTAATAAGTTTTTAATTATTAACTTAATGCTAAGTGTTCTAATAATTGTGTATCAATCATTATACGTTATAAACGTGCTTCAAAGGTTAATGCTATATATTTTGTGAATCAATAGTTTACGTATGCATATTGTATATATACATATCTATTAATTTAATAAACTTATAAGTTGATGTATCAGAAAGTTCTACAAAATATTATCTTAAGCCCAAAATTCGGTGTAGTTTGGATGAAAAGAAAAGCCCAAAAATATTTTGTTGACCGACTACAAATCGCCGTAAATTATGTTTCAGTTAAATAAAAGACTAGATGTTTTAAATGCCTAAAATACCCTTAAACCTCTATTAACCTTTTAAAACTTAAAAATTCATTAAAACAATCTTGAGTTTTTTGAAAAAGAATATACGATGGAAAACCCTAAGCGATACTCTCTTTGGCGAAAAAAGAAAAAAAAGAAAAAGCGATTCACCTGCAAATCATATTCGTTTTCTTTGTGAATCACTTTATTCTACGATCTACTTTTCCTATGATTGTTTAATCCCCATCCTATGATTTAATCCATCGTGGGACGGTGGGATTTAATTCTTGTAGGTCGGTTGCCATCCATCCTTGGTTTCTTGCATGTGATCTATTCTATTACTTATTTATTATCGTGATTCGTGGTTCCTAGCATATTATATAATACAACTGTCCAAGTTCTATTATTATATCATCATTATTCACGTGTTGTCCATGCAAATATTGGTGGGTTTTACCCTGGATGTATTCTTGCTGCATGATTTATTAGGTCGATTTTTAATTCGATCTATATTATAATATGTCCTGGGGTGTTGATGATGTGCTTTAAGATTAATAACCCGTTAGGGTTTGGCTTTGGTACGATCTGAGGGTTTACCTAAGTCGGCTACAGTTTTACATAAAACCTTTTTTGGTTTCTTGAAGAGGTCGATTTAGGGATTGCTGTGGTGCGTGTAGGATACTTCAACGCTATAACATAATTCTTTTTAAGGGTTCTGTTCACGATTCTTATTGTGGGTAAAACCTTCTTAGGGTTTTGTTCATCCATGTGGGGGACGTATCCAAGTGTTCTTGGATTGGTTGTTTTTATGGTTCGTACCTGTTGGGGGGTTTGGTTCTTCTATTGGAAGTGGGTTTTGAGAGAGTGGATGTTTCTTAGAGAGTTGTGTGTTAGCAGCTGCTATGTGTTTCCTCAAATGATCACATGCGTATGAAGGGCTGGTATGCATTGAAGTTTTATATTTCAGTCTTTGTGTGATCAGGTGAGGTGTGGTGTCATTGTGACTTGATCCTTGGTGTCTTCATGTGTCACTCGGATTTGTTGGAAGATTGGTTCAAGATCGGATATGCTGGAGGTTGGGTCGCTTAGACCATGTTTTTGCTTCAAATTTATTTGCTACGGAAGTCACTCTTATTAGGTTATTAGATTATGCTTTGCATAATACTAATAGAAGACGCAATTGGTTGAAGCTGGAAGTTCGCATGTTTACGATCTGGATCGCTAGGATGACTAAGAAGACTTCAATTTTATTTGAGTTGTGATGTATTGTGTTTTTATTGCTAGTCGTCGTTAGTTGTATTTAGATCTGGTAGTTATAAGAATGGCCTGTCATTCTTATATAGTGGTAGTGGTAGTGTCCTTAGGGACTTCGATGAGAGACTCACTCTCTTCCATTGTACTTAAACGTTTTTGATTAATGTATTTTACCGGGTGCAGGATTACTCCCCTTTACCCAAAAAAAAAAAAAAAAAAAAAAAAAAAAAAAAAAAAAAAAAAACCTTTTAAAACTTATTTGAACCTATGATGACACATGTCCTTCTCTTATTACTCCCTGCACTAACTTATTTTAATAACTATCCTACAATAAAGTAAGAAAGTATAGGAAGCAATAGTAAGATGCCCTGTGTCGTGAAAGGTTCAAAAGATTTTTAAAGAGTTCACAAGTAATCAGGATTGTTTAAGGGTAATTTAGGTATTATGGCACTTCTGGAGTCCTGGTTCCCTTTTTATAGCAAACAGATTGTCAATTTGATAACCGTACATTTTGTTTCTTCGTCCAAACCATGAATGAACCACCATCACATCCGCCTTAATCCCGCCTCTTTTAATCGTAATCAATGATCGGTGATCTAAACACTTTTAAAACCTTAAGTATGATCGGATTTTACATCTTTCTTTCTCCTCTAAACTGTAACCGTATCAATGATATATGGAACTATTCGAATTGACCGGATAGTTTGTAAACAGACGATCATTGATCAAGAATGGATCACGATGGTCCTTTCTCATTCAACCATCATCCTTCAACCGTAAACTCTAATGCCTCCAAAAACCCGAGGCCATATTCGTGAGCCTTTCACTTGTTCTTTTATACTAGTGGCACCACTACGAACCAATATCATGTTTACCGCCGAATTAAACGAACCCATTAAACTGCTACTAGTCTCGGTGCCTTGGTTCCTTCTAACGATATACATGTATCTTTTCTTCTTTTGCGTATCGAAGTCCTAGTTTCTTTTCACATACGATCAATAACATGCATCATTTCTCCTCGTGTATATATAGTTCTTGTTATAATCTATGTGTCAATTCTTATCGTGTATCAGTTTTTTTTGTGTTTTCTTATGAATACGATTTATACGTATCAAGTATGCTCGTGTATCTTAGTCTAAGTTTTTTTTATTTATTATTTTTTTTTATTATTTTTTTTTTGCAGTCTATGTATCAACTTTTGATATGTTTCTATATTTGGCCTTGACTTCCTTGTTCCTTTCCACGTCTTGTAAAACGAAGGATGTATGACCAAACTTGGCTTTTATTTTTGTTATTAATTTACAGAATTGAAATTCATGAATGTTTCATTCTATATTAATAAGTTTTTAATTATTAACTTAATACTAAATGTTCTAATAATTGTGTATCAATCATTATACGTTATAAATGTGCTTCAAAGGTTAATGCTATATATTTTGTGAATCAATAGTTTACGTATGCATATTGTATATATACATATCTATTAATTTAATAAACTTATAAGTTGATGTATTAGAAAGTTCTACAAAATATTATCTTAAGCCCAAAATTCGGTGTAGTTTGGATGCAAAGAAAAGCCCAAAAATATTTTGTTGACCGACTACAAATCGCCGTAAATTATGTTTCAGTTAAATAAAAGACTAGATGTTTTAAATGCCCAAAATACCCTTAAACCTCTATTAACCTTTTAAAACTTATTTGAACCTTTGATGACACATGTCCTTCTCTTATTACTCCCTACACTAACTTATTTTAATAACTATCCTACAATAACCTCCCTCTATATATATATATATATATATATATATATATATATATATATATATATATATATATATATATATATATATATATATATATATATCTGTCTATGTGTGTGTGTGTGTATGTGTGTGTAGGTTGAAAAGACACATGTATGTACCTCCTCATGATCAGCAAGAATAACTTGATCCTTTGGCCATGCAAAGAAACAATCTACGCCTTCCCTAACTGTTTTTAACCCAATATTCCCAATGTCCGGTATCAATTGAGACTCTGTAGCAGTCATTTGGGAGTGGTTTGTTATGTAGCATTTGTTTTCCTGGAATGTTGTGTATGCGACCCAAAGCAACAATATTTGATTTCTTTGTGCCACAATTTGCAATTGATTGTCTAAAAAAAAGAATTTTTGCATACATATATATCAGAAATTAATTAAACAAAATTAAGAATAACAAGAAGAAACATGTAGAAATACATACTTGTGCTTGTGTTGTTGGAGACACATTATCCTGCGATAGGGAAGCTGGAGACCCGTTTCATCGTGACTTACCCGTTTTCTTAGGTACGACAGGTTCCTATACGTATATATAAAACACGGTACATTATTTTAAAAATAAAATAACAAGAAACATGTTTCATGAAATACATACTAAAAGGTAGTTCTTTTGTTGGAGATGCATCTCCTTGCGATTGGGAATCTGCAGACCCGTTTTGTCGTGTCTTTGGTGTTTTCTTAACATTGTTAACACGTTCCTATATGTATATATAAAACACTGTACATTAGTCATGTAGGTAAAATTAAAAAATCAAAAGGGGATAATGTTTTACTCCTTACCATTGTTTCCATTACCAGTTCCAAAGTTTCAATCCCAGCTGTAGGCTTCTTCTGAATTATCACATCTTTATCACGTGCACGTACACCAAAACTGGACTAAGTTCCGTCGACCACCTGATGATCATTTGTGCTGATATCTATATTATCAATGGCCATTGGAGTCGTCACCTGCAATATAATTAAATTAAATTAAGAAATACATTGGTGTTAGCATTAGAAAATGAAATTGTTAACAACATAAAAAATGGCATACATCTGAGTGTAATAGAAATTGAGATGCCATATCCAACTTAATCCCTTGTGAACTCAAAAGACTCAGCATTTTAGAAACCATTCCGTTTGTATCTGCCATCTCAGCGGACAATTGTTTGACCTGGTCATCTTTTTCTAACATCTCGTTGGACAGTTTCTTGAGCATTAGATGTTTTTTTTACGGTCGCTTCTCTCATTATCAAGTTGAGTTTGAAGTAACTCAATTCTTTCATCAGTTTCTTTTCTGGTTCGAGGAAGATTAAAATACCTCTTATTTGTAACTCCATTTCCCACTCCTCTTGCATAACCTCCCTTTTCCTTACCAAGCACAACTGTCATGGCATCAGTGCCATCATCAACAGCCAAGGTTCCTTCCTTGATCTTTTCATCAGCTTCTCTCTGCAAAAAAAAAATATGGGAATTGTTGGTATTAAAAGTTAGTACTACTAGTATACAAGCTAGTACGGCTAGTACAAAGTTAATGCTGCTGGTATATAAGCATAATAATAGAATTTGCAGTCAAATTTACAAGTTTATCTGCCACCGAACTAATCTCAGCATCCGGAGATTCTCCGTCTTTGTTTTGCCTTCCTTTGACCCACAATACACCACGCGGCGGTTCAACATCTGCTTCAATTTTTTTTCGATCTAATGGACATCAAGTGCATACACATATATGTAAAGTTAAACTAAGATAATCGATTCTGATAAATTAGTAAAACAAACAGTATGTATAACCTTACCATTTTCTCTTTAACATAAACATATCCACCTCCTCCCATTTTATGCTGATAAATATTTTTGAAACGCGACAGTTTAGCTTTATCTGATTTCTCCTAAAAAACACAAAATCATAAGGCATTTAGATATGCGGTAATGCTGCAAACTAAAAATTATGAAATGACATATAAACTAAATAAATGTGACTAATTAAAACCTTGTATTCATTGGTGGTCGTGTAGGTTACAAACTCAACCCATTGTTCTTGTGTCACAATTGTACTATACTTTTCCGGCCTTTCATTCATTTTCTCAGGTGTATCTAGGTTGGGCAATATGTATTTTTCCCTGAGTTTCATTCTGTAATTCCTTAGCAGTTGACCAAGACGATTCATTACCACCTTTTTGAATGTCACGTCAACATCAAAATATCGTTGCAAAGATTAACACAATGTTTTTAATTAGTTGTAGATAATTGATAAATTAAACTTATATACTGGGTTAAAAATTAGTATATATGTACCGTGATTTCATCCCATAATTTTTGTCTTGATTCTTTATCCACCTTCTTCCAGGATAGAACCTTCAAACCTATGTGCTCACGAACCACATCTCTTAAAAAACTCGCAAACAGTGCTCTGTTTAACCCTGTAACCCTATTCAACACATCGATGGTTACCTTGTGCTTTACTTGACCAGGATGGCCATATTAAAGGCGAAACTTAGCTAGCCTGGTTATGCCCCTATTAGATATTTTTCTATTTAATTGGTTGTCATTTTCTTCATTAGATGAAGCATATTATTTTTTTTTTGGGTAAAGGGGAATAATCCTGTACCCCGGTAAATCACATTAACCAAAAATCATTTAAGTACAATGGATATGGGTGAAATCCCATATCAAAGCCCGTTACATAGGCATAAACATTTCTTTGAAACAAGAAAAGAACCACTACCACATAAACAAAACATGACTACAATAAGACCAACTACTACCTAGTCCGACCTTGGAGCTTGAAATCATCATAATAGGCAGCCAAGTGTCTTGGCAACTCGTGTAGCTGATCCGTAAAGTCATCATACTCGTCGTACTCATCCTGGTTCTGTCCACCACCCGTTGATGATAATGTACTCTTGGGCATATCATATAAATTCACATACTCATCAAACGGATCAAGAACCTCATCCACCTCGCTGTCAGAATCAATTACATCACCAACCTTAGAGAAAGGGTTACTTCTTTTAGTAGTCGAGTTAACAAGGGATAAGGAAGAACTAGACGGACCAGCCTCCTTACCCTTATCCAAAAGTAAACTTCCAGGCGGCTCATGTAACGAAATATCATTAATGGAGGAGACACAATCAGTATCCGCCATTACACAACCATTATAACCATCCTTAGGCACGTCATCCTTAGGAATATCAATCACTTTATCATTCTCCATACGTTGATCAATATAACTCTTCAATTCAGCCACGTTGATATCATCATTGAAGTACTTTCCATCCGTATTAGAGCTGTTGGAAACATCATTAGGCACCTTTGGAGTAGGATGTGGTTGTTCAGTGTCATTAGGCTTATCACAAACCAACTCCGATCCCTCCATAGAGATAAGAGGGGAATTAACCTTAGGTATAGACGTAGTAGCCTGGTTGTTATTACTAGGCTTAGATACGGGACGATATATCAATTTAGGCTTACCCGACACCCTCACCTTTTTAACACCCTTAGATTTACTCTTTGCAGCCTCGCCACCATCATCCACACGTAATGTACGTATAACTTCCAGCCTCGCCACCATCATCCACACGTAATGTACGTATAACTTCCTTCTCTTTCCTATAGCACTCCTTATCAACATGATCAAAAGTTTTACATATAGAACATCGAGGCGGCTTATATTCAAACTCAATATCAATTCTAACCATACGATGCTCATTAGTCTTTGGAATAGGAACTGCCACAACAAGAGATTCCACATAAACATTATCAGCCGAGATCTCAACTAAAACACGAGCATACGAATTCATACCCCACGACATGAGGCACATATTACTTGTGTGTTCATCATACATAATGATTCGTCCAAGTTTAGTCGCGATCACATTCAGCCCCACCTTAGAATATGCCACGACCGGCACGTTATACATTTTAACCCAAACATGAACCTTCTTAATTGCATGTTTAATCAAATCAGAATTAGGGTTCCAAATGTGGAGAATGAGTGGAATAGACCTAATTCGCCAAGAACCATGATTAAGAACATTTTCCATACCTTCCCTACTTGAGAACTGAAACATAAAGAACCCTTGATGTATCATGACATGCATAAGCCCGAATTTCTTCCAAACGTTACGCACAAAATTTTGGACAACAGGAAACGCAGGCCTTTGTCCAACAAAATAGCCATAAAGAGAATTATTAAATCGTGAGCAAATTGTTTCCACCTCTTCATGCGGTATTACAGCATCACTCATCGACCCTCGTAATACCAACAGTAGCATGGCTATTTTCATCGATCAAAACAGAAGTAGATGTAGAGCATCCCACCTCAGAACCGTCCAACTTGGACTCAATAACACGAACATCGACATTAGCAGCTTCAAACATGTGGTTATCATCCTTAGAATCCATGTTAACAAAAGCAGCTGTATCATCATTCAAACCAATAGCAGGTTCACGAGTATTAACACAACGATATGGCAACCTATGTGTACCATCTCTCCTCGAACCAGTACCATCAGATTTTTTAAACTGTTTAGACAAATCACTCAACACCGAACTACCCTCATTCAACTTTGAAGCCCTATTCGAATTGTTGAGAAAACCTTTCTCCATCTCTCTCAGAAACCCACTTCCAATCAATAATCAAACTAAGACCACGACACACACCAGTCCCTAAGAATTAGGGTTTTGTACCACAATATCTTCCACGCAGAATTGAGTAAAACGTTATCGCACACAACCACAGCTTGCACGCTAAATCACAAACCCTAAACCAGGGTATCGAATATGAATGGATACACAATAGCAGCAAGAAGCACCAAATCACTTGTACACAATAGAAAAAACGAAACCCAACAAGAATCGTTAAACCTTGAGCCCTTAATCCTTAACAGAATTAAATATTGTGTAACAAGAAAGAGATCGACAAAAATATATAGAACACAAAGCAAATTCGATCAATATGAAACCCTAAAGGCGATTACAAAAGAATCCTAATAATCGGATTTGAGGTTTGGGATTAATAATGTAACCGACCCAAGAAAAACCCTAAAAGCGATTTAGGGTAAAGATAAAAACGATTAAACTAGCCCTCCAAACCAGAAGATTATGTGAGAACAGCAGCAATGAAAGTAGAATTAATGAGAAACACTAACTCTAATCAAACAATCAAGGCAAATTACAGCAGAAAACACAAGAAAAAATGGTTATAGATGAAGATCGATTAGGATTAGGGAGGGGGTAGTTAATCGCCAGAGAGAGAATAATATTAGGGTATGAAGCATATTATTCGTCCTCATACTGTGTTGTGTTAACATCAGCTTCATTATCTGGAAGCAAAATATCAATATCAATGTCTTAAACCATTTCCATGACGACTCTTGAGCAACAATGTGTACTAGAAAATGATTCTGGCTTGGAGAGTAATGGTGATTGAAGATTTGATTTTTGTGTTTTGGTTGCAGTGTTTAGTTTAATTAGGAGACAAAACAGGGTATTTTCAAGAATATGGGCTCTTATTTATGTTAAATGCCAAATAATTAGGTGATTTAAAAATTTTTGATCGAAATTTTGGCTCCAAATTCTTGGAAATTATTTTCAAAAAATTTCGCTTACGAACACAAAATACTTTTCTTTTCTCCAAGATCATGAGTACTATTGAGTCAGGCTGCTTCTTCGATCAGAAAAACGAGGAGAGTAATTAAAAGTTAAAACAGTAAAGATAGATGATGATAAATACTAAGTCCCAATATTGTTGTTGTTTTACCCTTTAAGTCTTTCTTTTACAACTTTCACATTAAGTTTTCTATCTTGTGTTATATAATATTTTTAGATGGATGGATTGTGTTTTAATTTAAATATATTTTCATCAAATATTATACAACACAAATACAAATATTTAAGGTCAACGTTATAAAAGAAAGACTTAAAAAGTTTCTAACAAATCGGTTATAATTTTATTCGGGTCATAACACAAGCATAAAAAACGTGTAAAAACAAACAGAAATGGGTAAAAACGTATGGAAACGGATGAAAAGGGACTAAACGTGTAAATCGTGTTGTTGGATTAGTTCGGTCTCATTAAATCAGTTATTATTTTATTCGAGTCATAACACATGCATAAAAAACGTGTAAAAACAAACAGAAATGGGTAAAAACGTATGGAAATGGATGAAAAGGGACTAAACAGGTAAATCGTGTTGTTGGATTAGTTCGGTCTCACTAAATCAGTTATTTTTTTATTCGGGTCATAACACATGCATAAAAAACGTGTAAAAACAAACAGAAATGGGTAAAAGCGTATAGAAACGGATGAAAGGGACTAAACATGTAAATCGTGTTGTTCGATTAGTTCGGTCTCATTAAACCGGTTATAATTTTATTCGGGTCATAAAACATGCATAAAAAACGTGTAAAAACAAACAGAAATGGGTAAAAACGTATGAAAATGGATGAAAAGGGACTAAACGTGTAAATCGTGTTGTTGGATTAGTTTGGTCTCATTAAATCGGTTATTTTTTTATTCGGGTCATAACACATGCATAAAAAACGTGTAAAAACAAACAGAAGTAAAAATGTATGGAAACGGATGAAAAGGGACTAAACGTGTAAATCGTGTTGTTGGATTAGTTCGGTCTCACTAAATCGGTTATTTTTTATTCGGTTCATAAGACATGCATAAAAAAGGTGTAAAAACAAACAGAAATGGGTAAAAACGTATGGAAACGGATGAAAAGGGACTAAACGTGTAAATCATGTTGTTTGATTAGTTCGGTCTTATTAAATCGGTTATTTTTTTATTCGGGTCATAACACATGCATAAAAAATGTGTAAAAACAAACAGAAATGGGTAAAAACGTATGGAAACGGATGAAAAGAGAATAAACGTGTAAATCGAATTGTTGGATTAGTTCGGTCTCATTAAATCGGTTATAATTTTATTTGGGTCATAACACATGCATAAAAAACGTGTAAAAAAAACTGAAATGGGTAAAAATGTATGGAAACGGATGAAAAAGGACTAAACGTGTGAATCATATTGTTGGATTAGTTCGGTCTCAATAAATCGGTTATTTTTTTATTCGGGTCATAAAACATGCATAAAAAACGTATAAAAACAAACAGAAATGGGTAAAAACTTATGGAAACGGATGAAAAGGGACTAAACATGTAAATCGGGTTGTTGGATTAGTTCGGTCTCATTAAATCGGTTATTTTTTTTCTTCGGGTCATAACACATGCATAAAAAACGTGTAAAAACAAACAGAAATGGGTAAAAACGTATAGAAACGGATGAAAAGGGACTAAACGTGTAAATCGTGTTGTTAGATTAGTTCGGTCTCATTAAATCGGTTGTAATTTTATTCGGGTCATAACACATACATAAAAAACGTGTAAAAACAAACAGAAATAGGTAAAAACGTATGGAAACGGATGAAAAGTGACTAAACGTGTAAATCGTGTTGTTTGATTAGTTCGGTCTTATTAAATCGGTTATTTTTTTATTCAGGTCATAACACATGCACAAAAAACGTGTAAAAACAAACAGAAATGGGTAAAACGTTTGGAAATGAATGAAAAGGGACTAAACATGTAAATCGTGTTGTTGGATTAGTCCGGTCTCATTAAATCGGATATTTTTTTATTCGGGTCATAATACATGCATAAAAAACGGGTTAAAAACAAACAGAAATGGGTAAAAACGTATGGAAACGGGACTAAACGTGTAAATCGTGTTGTTTGATTAGTTCGATCTCATTAGATCGGTTATAATTTTATTCGGGTCATAACACATGCATAAAAAATGTGTAAAAACAAACAGAAATGGGTAAAAGCGTATGGAAACGGATGAAAAGGGAATAAACGTGTAAATTGTGTTGTTGGATTAGTTCGGTCTCATTTAATCGGTTATTTTTTTATTCGGGTCATAACACATGAATAAAGAACCTGTAAAAACAAACAGAAATGGGTAAAAACGTTTGGAAACGGATGAAAAGGGACTAAACGTGTAAATCGTGTTGTTGGATTAGTTCAGTCTCATTAAATCGGTTATTTTTTTATTCGGGTCATAACACATGCCTAAAAAACTTGTAAAAACAAACAGAAATGGGTAAAAACGTATGGAAACAAAGGAAAAGGGACTAAACGTGTAAATCGTATTGTTGGATTAGTTTGGTCTCTTTAAATCGGTTATAATTTTATTCGGGTCATAACACATGCATAAAAAACGTGTAAAAACAAACAGAAATGGGTAAAAACTTATGGAAACGGATGAAAAGGGACAAAACGTGTAAATCGTGTTGTTGGATTAGTTCTGTCTCATCAAATCGGTTTTTTTTTATTCGGGTCATAACACATGCATTAAAAACATGTAAAAACAAACAGAAATGGTTAAAAACGTATGGAAACGGATGAAAAGGGACTAAACGTGTAAATCATGTTGTTGGATTAGTTCGGTCTCATTAAATCGGTTATTTTTTTATTCGGGTCATAACACATGCATAAAAAACGTGTAAAAATAAACAGAAATGGGTAAAAACGTATGGAAACGGATGAAAAGGGACTAAACGTGTAAATCTTGTTGTTGGATTAGTTCGGTCTCATTAAATCGGTTATAATTTTATTCGGGTCATAACACATGTATAAAAAACGTGCAAAAACAAAAAGAAATGGGTAAAAACGTATGGAAATGGATGAAAAGGGACTAAACGTGTAAATCGTGTTGTTGGATTAGTTCGGTCTCATTAAATCGGATATATTTTTATTCGGGTCCTAACACATGCATAAAAAACGTGTAAAAACAAACAGAAATGAGTAAAAACGTATGGAAACGGATGAAAAGTGACTAAACGTGTAAATCATGTTGTTGGATTAGTTCGGTCTCATTAAATCGGTTATAATTTTATTCGGGTCATAACACATGCATAAAAAACGTGTAAAAACAAACAGAAATGGGTAAAAATGTATGGAAACGGATGAAAAAGGACTAAACGTGTGAATCATGTTGTTGGATTAGTTCGGTCTCATTAAATCGGTTATTTTTTTATTCGGGTCATAAAACATGCATAAAAAACGTGTAAAAACAAACAGAAATGGGTAAAAACTTATGGAAACGGATGAAAAGGGACTAAAGATGTAAATCGGGTTGTTGGATTAGTTCGATCTCATTAAATCGGTTATTTTTTTTTATTCGGGTCATAACACATGCATAAAAAATGTGTAAAAACAAACAGAAATGGGTAAAAACGTATAGAAACGGATGATAAGGGACTAAACGTGTAAATCGTGTTGTTAGATTAGTTCGGTCTCATTAAATCGGTTGTAATTTTATTCGGGTCATAACACATGCATAAAAAACGTGTAAAAACAAACAGAAATGGGTAAAAACGTATGGAAACGGATGAAATGGGACTAAACGTGTAAATCGTGTTGTTTGATTAGTTCGGTCTTATTAAATCGGTTATTTTTTATTCAGGTCATAACACATGCTTAAAAAACGTGTAAAAACAAACAGAAATGGGTAAAACGTATGGAAATGAATAAAAAGGGACTAAACATGTAAATCGTGTTGTTGGATTAGTCCGGTCTCATTAAATCAGATATTTTTTATTCGGGTCATAATACATGCATATAAAACGGGTTAAAAACAAACAGAAATGGGTAAAAACGTATGGAAACGGGACTAAACGTGTAAATCGTGTTGTTGGATTAGTTCGGTCTCATTAGATCTGTTATAATTTTATTCGGGTCATAACACATGCATAAAAAACGTGTAAAAACAAACAGAAATGGGTAAAAGCGTATGGAAACGGATGAAAAGGGAATAAACGTGTAAATCGTTTTGTTGGATTAGTTCGGTCTCATTTAATCGGTTATTTTTTTATTCGGGTCATAACACATGCATAAAAAACCAGTAAAAACAAACAGAAATGGGTAAAAACGTATGGAAACGGATGAAAAGGGACTAAACGTGTAAATCGCGTTGTTGGATTAGTTCGGTCTCATTAAATCAGCTATTTTTTTATTCGGGTCATAACACATGCATAAAAAACTTGTAAAAACAAACAGAAATGGGTAAAAACGTATGGAAACGGAGGAAAAGGGACTAAACGTGTAAATCGTATTGTTGGATTAGTTTGGTCTCTTTAAATCGGTTATAATTTTATTCGGGTCATAACACATGCATAAAAAACGTGTAAAAACAAACAGAAATGGGTAAAAACTTATGGAAACGGATTACAAGGGACAAAACGTGTAAATCGTGTTGTTGGATTAGTTCTGTCTCATCAAATCGGTTTTTTTTTTATTCGGGTCATAACACATGCATTAAAAACATGTAAAAACAAACAGAAATGGTTAAAAACGTATGGAAACGGATGAAAAGGGAGTAAATCATGTTGTTGATTAGTTCGGTCTCATTAAATCGGTTATTTTTTTATTCGGGTCATAACACATGCATAAAAAACGTGTAAAAATAAACAGAAATGGGTAAAAACGTATGGAAACGGATGAAAAGGGACTAAACGTGTAAATCTTGTTGTTGGATTAGTTCGGTCTCATTAAATCGGTTATAATTTTATTCGGGTCATAACACATGCATAAAAAACGTGCAAAAACAAAAAGAAATGGGTAAAAACGTATGGAAATGGATGAAAAGGGACTAAACGTGTAAATCGTCTTGTTGGATTAGTTCGGTCTCATTAAATCAGATATATTTTTATTCGGGTCATAACACATGCATAAAAAACGTGTAAAAACAAACAGAAATGGGTAAAAACGTATGGAAATGGATGAAAAGGGACTAAACGTGTAAATCATGTTGTTGGATTAGTTCGGTCTCATTAAATCGGTTATTTTTTTATTCGGGTCATAACACATGCATAAAAAACCTGTAAAAACAAACAGAAATGGGTAAAAACGTATGGAAACGGATGAAAAGGGACTAAACGTGTAAATCGTGTTGTTGGATTAGTTCGGTCTCATTAAATCGGTTATTTTTTTATTCGGGTCATAACACATGCATAAAAAACTTGTAAAAACAAACAGAAATGGGTAAAAACGTTTGAAAACGGAGGAAAAGGGACTAAACGTGTAAATCGTATTGTTGGATGTCACACCCCCAAAATCGGGTCCAGCGGAAGCATACGTGTAGCTGTGGTGTAACTCAATTGGTATTACAACACAAGTTCAAAAATGGTTTTCACTTGAATCATTTAGAATAAAATAGCTTAATCAAAAATGTTGAATTTACTTTTTTTATAGTAGTGCGGAAGTAGACCCTTAAAATAGTTTAAACGGTCCCCAAATGTATATCAGAGTCTTCTATGACCATGCCATGCCCTGCCAAAACCTCCTGTAGCGTGCCATAGCTTAATACCTGAAAATATATGCTAAAGTGTCAACACGAGGTTGGTGAGTTTATAAGTTTGTATTAAAACAATAGCGTTGTGAGTACAATAGAGAGTTTTGTGACCATTGTGTAACTCACAATGTCATAAAAATAAAGTTTACCTTACAGTAAAATCAGGATTGTGGACCATGAGTAGAGTGTGTGATCATTACAACAAATATAATATCACATAGAAAAATAGTCTATTACGCTACCGCTAAGTTCATGCAACCGAAGCTATAACAGTGTGCATGCTCTAGAAGCATGTTAAATATAAAGGTCCGGCAAGTGTTTATCCCCTTACACTTGTAATTCGACATGTTATACGCTCGCGTTTGCCTATCCGGTCAAACCGAACGCGGGAGTCACCACCAATAGATCTATTTATAACATTCGCGCTTCCCAGCAGGAATTGACGATTCATGAGTTTGGGCATAGTGGGATTCAAGGGCTTAGGCTAATCCGCATAATAGTTTAGAGAAAACATATGTTTCAGTATGGTCCATAAAAGTGTTTGCATAAAAGCAATAGTTCATAAAGTGTGTTGCATGAAAGCAAGAGTTCATAAAGTGTGTTGCATGAAAGCAAGAGTTCATAAAGTGTGTTGCATAAAAGCAAGAGTTCATAAAGTGTGTTGCATGAAAGCAAGAGTTCATAAAGTGTGTTGCCTAAAAGCAAGAGTTCATAAAGTGTGTTGCATGAAAGCAAGAGTTCATAAAGTGTGTTGCATGTTTATAAAACACTTGTTTATGTTAGAAAATAATCAAGTATGCAACCAATATACACATAGGTGCATTTGAATAATCAATCAAGTATTGCGCATTCAAATAAAACAAACATCGAGTTTAGTTAAAAACAAGCATGTATTCTCCCCCAAAACAGTTATAAAAAACAAGTAAAAGTAGGGGGTATGAACTCACCTGGTGCGATAGCTATGATGACAAAAGTGGATACACTGAAATGAGGCACGATCTCTAATCGCAACCTAATATGAATGATAGTTTCTAATGTAAGAAACGAAATGATGCTACACATGCAAGTACGTATGCAATCGATACCACTCGTTAGTTTTGGAAAAAACGCTTATCGTCGAAAAATACATTTTTGACGTCTCGTTAAGTTAATAACCACTTTTCATGTAGTTGTGTTGAAAAGGTACTCCACGATCCTCGTTTGGTGTTTTATCGGTAAATATAAGTTTTTCGCCGCAAAAATAACATTTTCATTACTTGAAAATATGACCAAAATGGTCTCGCAAAACTAGTCGCGAAATATTGTACGTTAAGTGTTAATGGTCAAGCTCGGCGTTTTTGAAAACCTTGTAACAATATCTTGAAGTCGTGTTATTTAACTTTTGGGCTATACGGGTCTTGATCAATGAGAGAATCGACTCTTATTGTTGCTATTTGAAAATATTATGTTCAACACTTAGAAAATTTCATTATAGCAAAAGCTGTCAAAATATATATAGTTTATCGGGTATATAGATGAGGTCGTAGTTTATTCGTTACAAGTCCAATGATCACACGGCCAATTGATTTGAAAAGCTAGCTGATCCGATCATAAAGAAAAACAGCCGTGAAAGTGGTGTCTCGCAAAGACAGTTTACGTCAAAACTCTATTAGTGTACAAAGCTGATGGAAATATATATATATCGTCGGATTTCAAACACTTGTATCTTTTTCGTTATAAGCCCGTTTTCTATGTTCTTTATATCCTCGCGAAGGTAATCAAGTATACTTTAGGTTTCTCAAGGTCTCGGCTAGTCAAGATATCATTAAATCTCAGTTTTCCTAGCTAGAAAAATCGGGACAGATTCATATTTCAGAAAATATAGTTTTTGTCGTAAATCTTGAAAATAACATATCTTTTTCGTCGTAACTCGGATTTTATCCCCGTTTTCGGCCATAGTTTCGTCTCGGAATATATTTTCTAAATATTTGGTCCAAAGTTACACCCTAAACCCTGAGTTTCCCACGTTTTACAGAAATGGACAGCAGCTTTGAAAGTTTGTCAAAATCAACTTTTCTAGTTCAAGGGTTGTTCAAAGTTTAACCAAACTATCTCAAATCAACTCCACAAGTACCCAATCCTACCATACACCTTCTTAGGGTGTCATGGGTTCCTAGTCTTCACCAAAAATGGTGGATCTCATGAGATTGTTAATAAAAATTATAGATCTATGTTTATAAAAACAAAATGAGTAATAAGTGGTATGGATCTTACATACTTGCATGTTTTACCAATATATCTTGAAAATACATAAAAATATAAAGTAAATGAAAGTATGAAAAGATCAAAAGTGTTTTTGAAGCTTACTTGAAGATTTGAGGTGATTTGATGAGAAATTGATTAATAATCTTGGGTTTTTACCACAAAACCCCAACTAGATCTAGATTAGGACTTGATTAAACACTTGATTCTTGAAAGTTTATGGTTCCCTCTTAGATTGTATTTCTTGGCCGATTCATATAGAGAGGAAGAAAGGGATGAGAACTTTTCTAGTTTCTTGAAGTATCTAATGAGAGAAAAATGGGAAGATATGGATATATGTGTGTATATATATATAGCCATAAGTTCAATGTGGTCAAAGATAATCTTGGTCTTGGTCCAAGTAATTAAATGTGTCTATGGTGTAGGGTGGCTAGGGGAGGGCGGCAAAAGGAGCAAAACAAGAGAAGTTTGTGGGCTAATAAATTATCTTGTCCAATATCATGTGTTTGTTTAGTTTTTGTTGTGTATTGGGTGTTATCGGGTACCGAGTTAACTAAAAATAAATATTAACGAGGTGAAATAAAATACGACGAAATTGTAAAAGTTGTAAAATAATATTCCTGATGAGATTCGGGTGTTGAAATAATTATCGAATTGAAATAACGCAAACCGACGGAGTTATAAGCTCCGACCGTAAAATATAGTCATTGGTTTCAAAACACCGGGTAAATTAATAATATAATTTTTATATTATTATTATGAGTATGTAAATATGTTAGGATCATAGTCGGGAGTATTGGGTATACGTTAGTAGTAAAACTGAGTGGTATCGTTAATTACAAATTAAGCATACGTATATAGAAATAATGCATATCCGTGTAGGTTCTCAAGTGATGATGATAATGTGTAGACTATTCCAGTCTATATGAAGTGTCATTAATGAATGATGCATGAATTCGCAGCTAAACCTAACTGGTTACGCGAATTTGAAGACTCGTAAACTTACTTTACTTAATGACGAACGATGATCATGAATAGTGATTTCCCTTCGGGAATGAATAGTGTCACATGAATAGTAAAATTTTTGAACGCTTCTCGGAATCACAAACTGACTCCGAAAACGATGAATAGTAAAATGATGAATAGTGACCGGTGAATAGTAATCGATGAATAGTAACTGATGAATAGTGAATAGAAGAAATGTCATGAAAATGCGGGTTGTTACAGTCTCACCCCCTTAAAAGGAACTTCGTCCCGAAGTTCAGTTTGTGTTGGTCTCCGAAGTTGTATTGGTGAAAAGATGATGATTCTTATCGTGTGAGCTATTGAGCTCTAACAAGGTTCAAGTCTGACGGCCACCAGGCCTACTCTGTCAGAAATGTTGAACGATCTAGTGTATATCGGGTTCATGAATGCTTACTGGACTAGTGAGTTGGGCTTTTCCAAATTTCGATCTGTCAATGGATGTTGGCACTTCGACCATAAAGTGCCTCAAATGATGTAGTCCCTAAGCTCTTGTGGTAACTATGGTTATAAAGGAATCTGATTTATGGCAAATGGTTAATCCAACCATTTCTAGAGTCAATCACTCATGCTCTGAGCATATCTTCCTATGTTTGAATCGATCTCCAATTCTGACCATTGGTCTGCAGATGATAGGTGGTGTAGTTCCAAAAGAATCTTAATGAAATCGCTAGGAGTTTGAGGTGAATCAAATTCCTCTATTAGGGATAATTGAAATGGGTATCATGAATCTTGTTTTGAAAGACTTACAAGGTTAAGTCCGTCAAAGGGTGTTGTTAAAAATAATAGATTAGGACAAGGTTGTGATCCTCCGCAGGATGTCATGAATTGAGTCTTTCTCCACCTACGATGCTTAGTCTCCATTACTAAGATTTTCCCCAAGCTCTATGTCATCAAATCACAACTCCTAAAGGTATAAGTGATGTAATATAGTGATTGATTTTTCAAAGTTTGTTTTTGAGATTGCGTGTTTTGTTCATAAACCTTCCCTGAGTAAATAAATTTACAACTTCAAGCAAACGGTTTTCCAAGTAACATTTTTCTCGATGTTTCAAAATTTAGTAGTTATGCAAGATAGGACAGTTTTTCAACATAAGGTGGATAATACGGCTTACCAAAGATCGATGTTTAAAATTTCCTAACATTCAATAGTTTTGTAAAAGATTAATCAAAAGGAATTTGCTTGTCAAAATAAGTGCCTCAGAAAAGCATTTCTTACAAGATATATGCTTTTGTATAATGGTAGTTTGGAGAAAAATCCATTTAAAAGTAAAAGTATTAAGAGGATAAAATAGTCGGGTAGGTATGTCTGCACAAATGCATAGATGTCTAACATGTTTCAATAAAGTCTATTGGTGAGGACATGTTCAATTTATAGTCTTGGGTAAGAGGTTGGATGTATCTCTATAGTGTTGCTTTGTGAGCATTCGCATCGAAACTAATCTTGTAATTCAATCAAGCCAATACTTTCCAGATGGTGGAATTGTGGCAATCAGGCCAGTGATAGTGGTTCGAATGGTTTTGTGGTATCGTGAGATTTCTATTGAGTTTTGAATGGTTTCAATGTATCGAGGGATCCTCCTTATAGATGGTATGGAAAGTCTTTCCTAGGGAGGTCTTTGATAATATCCACTTATCAATATAGGGAGTAGTGAGGGATGAGTGACATCGGAGTCTATAGAGTGTTAGCTAATTCCTTATATATGGGGATGGGGAAAGGAAATGATAGTGATGGTGAGAAGGGAAAAGATTGTGACAACTACGACAAAATGAGATTGTGATAAAAGAAAATACTGTGATATAAGTGTATCGTGCATAGACGTAAATGTCCATGAGGTGAAATGACCAGTTGGCGTGCTTCCAATCGGTGGTTAACGAGATGGTGAAAAGTATGGATGTTCCATCAACGAGGGTATAAATACCTGAATGAAACATTTGGAAATTGAGTAGAGAATTCAATCCAGACATAATTTTATTATAACCATTCTCAGTATTGCAAAATTCATTTCTGAGTCAGACATAGGTGGTCAGCCTATATCTCACTATCCCGGGTTGAATATAGATGACCAGTCTATATTCCACCGAGGTTCCATGAATTTTGAAATACTCAGCTCAGTTATACTAAGACTATGTCCTTCCCAAATACCAAGACGTTCTGAAAGACAAAAGCAAGTGACCAAACTCGAGGTCAGATTATGAAGCTATGCAAGGAAAAGCATAACGTGGTGACATATACGAGACATGAGCATGCTTATATGAAAGACAATTATAGTAATCAACTATAATAAATGAATATAATATATCAGATAATGAGATACAAATCTCATCACCTATGTCAGCAACTAACCACAAATGAGGCTTCAGCTTGGCAGGCAGGCACGTGATGGTCATAGGGTTATGTTTTCGTAAAAGTAGCAATAGTCTAGGTTTTAAAAACACTTAGTTCGCTATAGCTAAAGCTCTGATACCAATCTGTCACACCCCCAAAATCGGGTCCAGCGGAAGCATACGTGTAGCTGGGGTGTAACTCAATTGGTATTACAACACAAGTTCAAAAATGGTTTTCACTTGAATCATTTAGAATAAAATAGCTTAATCAAAAATGTTGAATTTACTTTTTTTATAGTAGTGCGGAAGTAGACCCTTAAAATAGTTTAAACGGTCCCCAAATGTATATCAGAGTCTTCTATGACCATGCCATGCCCTGCCAAAACCTCCTGTAGCGTGCCATAGCTTAATACCTGAAAATACATGATAAAGTGTCAACACGAGGTTGGTGAGTTCATAAGTTTGTATTAAAACAATAGCGTTGTGAGTACAATAGAGAGTTTTGTGACCATTGTGTAACTCACAATGTCATAAAAATAAAGTTTACCTTACAGTAAAATCAGGATTGTGGACCATGAGTAGAGTGTGTGATCATTACAACAAATATAATATCACATAGAAAAATAGTCTATTACGCTAGCGCTAAGTTCATGCAATCGAAGCTATAACAGTGTGCATGCTCTAGAAGCATGTTAAATATAAAGGCCCGGCAAGTGTTTATCCCGTTACACTTGTAATTCGACATGTTATACGCTCGCGTTTGCCTATCCGGTCAAACCGAACGGGGGAATCACCACCAATAGATCTATTTATAACATTCGCGCTTCCCAGCAGGAATTGACGGTTCATGAGTTTGGGCATAGTGGGATTCAAGGGCTTAGGCTAATCCGCGTAATAGTTTAGATAAAACATATGTTTCAGTATGGTCCATAAATATGTTTGCATAAAAGCAATAGTTCATAAAGTGTGTTGCATGAAAGCAAGAGTTCATAAAGTGTGTTGCATGAAAGCAAGAGTTCATAAAGTGTGTTGCATAAAAGCAAGAGTTCATAAAGTGTGTTGCATGAAAGTAAGAGTTCATAAAGTGTGTTGCATGTTTATAAAACACTTGTTTATGTTAGAAAATAATCAAGTATGCAACCAATATACACATAGGTGCATTTGAATAATCAATCAAGTATTGCGCATTCAAATAAAACAAACATCGAGTTTAGTTAAAAACGAGCATGTATTCTCCCCCAAAACAGTTATAAAAAACAAGTAAAAGTAGGGGGTATGAACTCACCTGGTGCGATAGCTATGATGACAAAAGTGGATACACTGAAATGAGGCACGATCTCTAATCGCAACCTAATATGAATGATAGTTTCTAATGTAAGAAACGAAATGATGCTACACATGCAAGTACGTATGCTATCGATACCACTCGTTAGTTTTGGAAATAACGCTTATCGTCGAAAAATACATTTTTAACGTCTCGTTAAGTTAATAACCACTTTTCATGTAGTTGTGTTGAAAAGGTACTCCACGATCCTCGTTTGGTGTTTTATCGGTAAATATAAGGTTTTCGCCGCAAAAATAACATTTTCATTACTTGAAAATATGACCAAAATGGCCTCGCAAAACTAGTCGCGAAATATTGTACGTTAAGTGTTAATGGTCAAGCTCGGCGTTTTTGAAAACCTTGTAACAATATCTTGAAGTCGTGTTATTTAACTTTTGGGCTATACGGGTCTTGATCAATGAGAGAATCGACTCTTATTGTTGCTATTTGAAAATATTATGTTCAACACTTAGAAAATTTCATTATAGCAAAAGCTGTCAAAATATATATAGTTTATCGGGTATATAGATGAGGTCGTAGTTTATTCGTTACAAGTCCAATAATCACACGGCCAATTGATTTGAAAAGCTAGCTGGGAGATCTTGATTTCATAAAACTACGGCTCGGACTCAAACTGATCCAATCATAAAGAAAAACAGCCGTGAAAGTGGTGTCTCGCAAAGACAGTTTACGTCAAAACTCTATTAGTGTACAAAGCTGATGGAAATATATATAAATATCGTCGGATTTCAAACACTTGTATCTTTTTCGTTATAAGCCCGTTTTCTATGTTCTTTATATCCCCGCGAAGGTAATCAAGTATACTTTAGGTTTCTCAAGGTCTCGGCTAGTCAAGATATCATTAAATCTCAGTTTTCCTAGCTAGAAAAATCGGGACAGATTCATATTTCAGAAAATATAGTTTTTGTCGTAAATCTTGAAAATAACATATCTTTTTCGTCGTAACTCGGATTTTATCCCCGTTTTCGGCCATAGTTTCGTCTCGGAATATATTTTCTAAATATTTGGTCCAAAGTTACACCCTAAACCCTGAGTTTCCCACGTTTTACAGAAATGGACAGCAGCTTTGAAAGTTTGTCAAAATCAACTTTTCTAGTTCAAGGGTTGTTCAAAGTTTAACCAAACTATCTCAAATCAACTCCACAAGTACCCAATCCTACCATACACCTTCTTAGCGTGTCATGGGTTCCTAGTCTTCACCAAAAATGGTGGATCTCATGAGATTGTTAATAAAAATTATAGATCTATGTTTATAAAAACAAAATGAGTAATAAGTGGTATGGATCTTACATACTTGCATGTTTTACCAATATATCTTGAAAATACATAAAAATATAAAGTAAATGAAAGTATGAAAAGATCAAAAGTGTTTTTGAAGCTTACTTGAAGATTTGAGGTGATTTGATGAGAAATTGATTAATAATCTTGGGTTTTTACCACAAAACCCCAACTAGATCTAGATTAGGACTTGATTAAACACTTGATTCTTGAAAGTTTATGGTTCCCTCTTTGATTGTATTTCTTGGCCGATTCATATAGAGAGGAAGAAAGGGATGAGAACTTTTCTAGTTTCTTGAAGTATCTAATGAGAGAAAAATGGGAAGATATGGATATATGTGTGTATATATATATAGCCATAAGTTCAATGTGGTCAAAGATAATCTTGGTCTTGGTCCAAGTAATTAAATGTGTCTATGGTGTAGGGTGGCTAGGGGAGGGCGGCAAAAGGAGCAAAACAAGAGAAGTTTGTGGGCTAATAAATTATCTTGTCCAATATCATGTGTTTGTTTAGTTTTTGTTGTGTATTGGGTGTTATCGGGTACCGAGTTAACTAAAAATAAATATTAACGAGGTGAAATAAAATACGACGAAATTGTAAAAGTTGTAAAATAATATTCCTGATGAGATTCGGGTGTTGAAATAATTATCGAATTGAAATAACGCAAATCGACGGAGTTATAAGCTCCGACCGTAAAATATAGTCATTGGTTTCAAAACACCGGGTAAATTAATAATATAATTTTTATATTATTATTATGAGTATGTAAATATGTTAGGATCATAGTCGGGAGTATTGGGTATACGTTAGTAGTAAAACTGAGTGGTATCGTTAATTACAAATTAAGCATACGTATATAGAAATAATGCATATCCGTGTAGGTTCTCAAGTGATGATGATAATGTGTAGACTATTCCAGTCTATATGAAGTGTCATTAATGAATGAAGCATGAATTCGCAGCTAAACCTAACTGGTTACGCGAATTTGAAGACTCGTAAACTTAGTTTACTTAATGACGAACGATGATCATGAATAGTGATTTCCCTTCGGGAATGAATAGTGTCACATGAATAGTAAAATTTTTGAACACTTCTCGGAATCACAAACTGACTCCGAAAACGATGAGTAGTAAAATGATGAATAGTGACCGGTGAATAGTAATCGATGAATAGTAACTGATGAATAGTGAATAGAAGAAATGTCATGAAAATGCGGGTTGTTACATTGGATTAGTTTGGTCTCTTTAAATCGGTTATAATTTTAATCGGGTCATAACACATGCATAAAAAACGTGTAAAAACAAACAGAAATGGGTAAAAACTTATGGAAACGGATGAAAAGGGACAAAACGTGCATATCGTGTTGTTGGATTAGTTTTGTCTCATCAAATCGGTTTTTTTTTTATTCGGGTCATAACACATGCATTAAAAACATGTAAAAACAAACAGAAATGGTTAAAAACGTATGGAAACGGATGAAAAGGGGCTAAACGTGTAAATCATGTTGTTGGATTAGTTCGGTCTCATTAAATCGGTTATTTTTTTATTCGGGTCATAACACATGCATAAAAAACGTGTAAAATTAAACAGAAATGGGTAAAAACGTATGGAAACGGATGAAAAGGGACTAAACGTGTAAATCTTGTTGTTGGATTAGTTCGGTCTCATTAAATCAGTTATAATTTTATTCGGGTCATAACACATGCATAAAAAACGTGCAAAAACAAAAAGAAATGGGTAAAAACGTATGGAAATGGATGAAAAGGGACTAAACGTGTAAATTGTGTTGTTGGATTAGTTCGGTCTCATTAAATCGGATATATTTTTATTTGGGTCATAACACATGCATAAAAAACGTGTAAAAACAAACAGAAATGGGTAAAAACGTATGGAAACGGATGAAAAGGGACTAAACGTGTAAATCATGTTGTTGGATTAGTTCGGTCTCATTAAATCGGTTATTTTTTTATTCGGGTCATAACACATGCATAAAAAACGTGTAAAACCAAACAGAAATGGGTAAAAACGTATGGAAACGGATGAAAAGGGACTAAACGTGTAAATCTTGTTGTTGGATTAGTTCGGTCTCATTAAATCGGTTATAATTTTATTCGGGTCATAACACATGCATAAAAAACGTGGCAAAACAAAAAGAAATGGGTAAAAACGTATGGAAACGGATGAAAAGGGACTAAACGTGTAAATCGTGTTGTTGGATTAGTTCGGTCTCATTAAATCGGATATATTTTTATTCGGGTCATAACACATGCATAAAAAACGTGTAAAAACAAACACAAATGGGTAAAAACGTACCCCCACAATCACAACCAACCACCACCACCAGCATCACCAACACCACCACCACCACCGCAACCACCAGCCACCACCACCAGCATCAACCATCACCAGCCACCACTACCACCATCTGCCACTACCACCACCAGCCAAAACCACCACCACCACCACCACAACCACAACCACAACCAGCCACCACCACCAGCAGTAACCACCACCACCATTAGCCACTACCAGCACCAGCCACCACCACCACCAGCCACCACTACCACACCACCAGCCACCACTACCACCATTAGCCACTACCACCACCAACCAAAACTACCAACACAACCACAACCACAACCAGCTACCACCACCAGCAGCAACCACCACCACCATTAGCCACTACCACCACCAGCCACCACCACCACCAGCATCACCAACACCACCACTACCACACCACCAGCCACCACTACCACCACCAGCCACTACCACCAACAGCCAAAACCACCACCACCACAACCTGCCACCACCATCAGCAGCAACCACCAACACCACCAGCCACCACCACCACCAGCCACCATCACCACCACCACTACCACACCACCAGCCCCACTACCACCATCAGCCACTACCACCACCAGCCAAAACCACCACCACCACTCCAACCACAACCAGCCGCCACCACCAGCAGCAACCACCACCACCATTAGCCACTACCACCACCAGCCACCACCACCACCACCACCACCACTACCACCACACCACCAGCCACCACTACCACCATCAGCCACTACCACCACCAGCCAAAACCACCACCACTACTACAACCACAACCAGCCACCACCACCAGCAGTAACCACCACCACCATTAGCCATTGCCAAAACCAGCCTCCACCACCACCAGCCACCACCACCAACATTAGCCACTACCACCACCAACCACCACCACCACCATTAGCCACTACCACCACTAGCCACCACCACCATCACTAGCCACTACCACCACCAGCCACCACCACCACCACCACCATCACCACTAACACCACCAGCAACCACCACCACCTGCAGCCACCACCACCTCCACCATCGGCCAGCAACCACCACCATCATCTTTTTTTAGTCATCTTTATCATAAGTATTAAATGTAGTGATCATTTAAAATATAGTTATTCATATATCATAATCTTTTTAACATGTTATATATATTTTGAATTTGTATGTTGTATCAAATAACGCACAAATTACCATTAATTACTAGAGTGTCATAATTTGGACTAAATTATACATTAATTAAGACTTACATATTAAAAACTTAAATAGTGATTTGATTGATATGCATGAGAACATGAACAGACTTCATGGGAAGACTCAATACTTTGAATTAGTACCCTGTAATTACTTTTTGCAATGATTTAGTTTACACAGCCACATATATATGTTTGGAGAGTAGATTATTAATTAAGTACTGTATATATAAGTTTCATCCCTAGCCACATAAATCATCATCAAAAAACATAATTTCTTACTTAACCTTTATCAAATCATCATCTAAAAACATGTCTGGATCTCCTAATCTCGATGAACTGAAAGATTTGTGTGGGTCTGATAAACTTCACAAATGTTTCAAGTTCCTCTTCAGTCAAGAAATTCTTCTAAATGAAGTAATGATCCAGTGTTTGGGTGAGAAGCATGATGAGCTGCGGATAAGTGGTGATAAGCGCACCGAGAGAATGGCTGAGGTTTTAGATCTTAACTTTGATGAAGAAGAAGCTGCTGCTGATGGTTATGAGTCCCTTGAGGAGGTTAAAGTGATGGAGCGCCGTTTACTGGAGTCCCTTTCGACCATTTTGGTTGACCTTCGTGCTCTGGTATCCAAGAAGGAGGAAGCCATTGACGATATGGATTATTTTGATCAGAGCTCCAGTTGAATGGTTGTTTAAGTAAGGTCTTTTTGGTTAGGTTTGGTGGTTCCTTAGCTTGTTTTGTTTTTGGTTGTTGTTTTGAAGGAACAGCTTGTACATGTAATCACCCTTCTTAATCTTTAATAGTAATAAATATGATTTAGGTTTTTAATTATGTCATAATCTTGTGTTTTCATTTTAAGAGCCTGATTGTTTTATCATCATTACTGGCATCCATATAAGAGCTTGACTATTTTATCAAAATGAAATCAAGCAATAAATAATCAAAATAAACGCTCTATATAAGAGCTTGATTGTTTTATCATCATTACAGGCATCCATTTGGATGTTTATCAAGTCATTCAGGTATTAGTTTTTTAATTGTATGCTAATAAGATTTTTAAGTTGATTAGGTTACGATTTTTTGTGTGGTTCGGATGGATTATTAAGGGTTGCTTGATTCTTATTGTCTGCTATAGATGTTATCGAGTGTTTGGGATGGATTATTAAGGGTTCGGATGGATTATTAAGGGTTGCTTGAAATTGATGTATGGATATGTTTGCATGTTAATTAGATTATTTGTGGTTAAGTAGCTTGTTTAGTTAGTACTCAGGTCAATCATGTTCCATTGTGGCTAGTCTTCGTTGGTGACTAATGTATTTATAGTTCTGTTAAGAATTATAATCATTCATCCCTGGTAAATGCTCGTCCCAATGGATCATGATTTGCCAGAAGATGTTGTGAAGGTTCAAGCCAGTCTGTATATAAAACTTTCACCCCACTTTTTGGAGAAACTGATGCTACTAGTAATGTTGAAGAAATGGCTAAGGTGGTACAACAAGACCAAGTTTCTGCTGCTGTAGAGGTTTGGAGTGTATGTTATTCTTTGTATCTGATCTTCGGAATGCCTATATCAGCAATTGTTAATGTTGTAAAAAAACTTTTGGTAAGCAATATAATTCACCTTTTGTGAGATTACAACTGCTGTAGAGGTTTGGATTGTATGTTCTTCCTTGTATCTGATCTTGGGAATGCCCATATCAGTTTCTACACTTTTTTTTCCTTCCTGAAATAGTGAATTTTATTAATTAAGGATCCAGCAACTTACAAAGATTATACAACCAGTCAAATTGAACACACTCATTTGACTGATACTATATAACAGATACATTCTACACAATCATTCACGAATCACGAAACTAGCTAATTCAATATCCACCATTCTTCTAGACTTAGCAACTACATGCTAACATCTAGGCAACCATGGAGAAATATCCCTTATTGGCTACATTTCCACTAAACAAACACCCTTCCTAATTCCATCCTAGTCAGTTTCTATAGTTTAGTTGTTTAGATTTTGTAACAAAATGAAAAAATAGTCTATAAGAGGAATATAAAAATAGTCTATAAGAGGAATATAAAATATCTGTGGCTCCCTTTTTTGTTATGTCCTCTCCAAATTTTTTGAAAAGCCCTCTATATTTTTTTCACCGAATTTCGAATTCTCCCTCAACCCATTTCCATCTCCACCCACGTTTCTCACATTTCTCACCAATCACCACTCACAGCCACCAATCACCAATCACCAGTCACATCACAGCCACCATTCACCAGTTACCATCCATCATATCACTTGTCGGTTTGGCCATCAACAATGGAGGGAGGTTCATTTAGATATAAATTAGGTACTTTTTTGAATTAGGAATTCATTATGTTGGAATTTTAACTTATTATTCATTTTCATTGTATATTTTATTTGTTATGGATTTGTTGGTTTCTTGTTTCTTTGGTAATGTTAACTTATCGTGTTTTTGGCCGAATCGTTTAGTTAACCAACAACACAATAAAGATAACATGTTGTAATTTACACATTTTTCTTAATACACGTTTTCATATTTGACATTTGAAGCTTAATGAGATTGATGCCCAATACAATCATTCCATTGTGTTGTTGCAATTCTTATTGTAAACCTAGCTTATTAATTAGCTAGACACTTGTGACTTGACATTGGAACTTCATCAATCTAAATCTTCATATATGCTTATATTGGTTTAACTTGTAACTTGTAGGATATATACGTTATCATTTGACCTCAACAATAATAGCATGGACAAGTCTTGGATGACAACTTGTAGGACCAACAAAGAATATATTGATGGAGTAGCAGCGTTTATTAAGTATGCACTACACAACTTTCAGAAGATGAAGAACATCGACCCACGAGTTAATATACGACAGCTTAAGATGCCATGTCCGTGTACAACATGTTTAAACAAAATAGAGCAAACAGTGGATGACGTGGAGTACCATTTATTCTACTACGGGATTAATCTTAGATAGAGAAAATGGGATAAACATGGAGAAAAGGATGAGCAAGCAACAACAGCCCAAATACATGATAATGCAGAAACAGAGTTTGTTGACGACACAGATTTCAACATGGAGTCACATTTAGAAATTCCAA
Source organism: Artemisia argyi (assembly GCA_030686995.1). Taxonomy (NCBI): domain Eukaryota; kingdom Viridiplantae; phylum Streptophyta; class Magnoliopsida; order Asterales; family Asteraceae; genus Artemisia; species Artemisia argyi. The sequence continues at coordinate 91,574,018 of CM060707.1, read as the reverse complement.
CAGATGGCCCAGCAACAATAGAAATGGTTAATGCTATGAAAGAAAATTTTGATGAGGATGACCTTGCCAAGTTTCAAAAACTATTATTAGACGCAGAGAAGCCACTTTATAAAGGATGTCCTGACTTCACAAAGTTGTCCGCAATAGTTAAACTACTCAACTTGAAGGGTAAGTATGGAGCTTCTGACAAGTTCTTTACTGAATTACTAGGATTGATAAAAAAAATGCTACTTGCTGGTAACGAAATGGTTGAAAAAACTTATCAGGCCAAAAAACTAATGAGAATGATGGGATCAGGATACGAAAAGATACATGTATGTAGCAACAACTGCATTCTTTACTGAAAGACTAACAAGGAGTTGACTATTTGTCCAACTTGTGGGATATCAAGATGGAAGGTGGATAATAAGACACGTAAAGTGTATGAAAACATTCCGGAAAAGGTCATGTGGTACTTTCCAATTATACCAAGACTGCAACGACTCTTTAAGTTAGAGAGTATTTCAGAATATCTAAGATGGAACGCCACAAGGAGGGTAACAGATGGTGTTTTACGTCACCCTGCAGATTCACAGGCATGGCGTACCATAGATGAAAAATTCCCCCACTTTTCTCAAGATCTGAGAAATCCACGGCTAGGAATATCGACTGATGGGGTTGACGTCAACTCCGGAACTAGGCATCACAGTGTATGGCTAGTTTTATCTGTCATATACAACCTTCCTCCATGGTTGTGTATGAAAAGAAAGTTTATCATGCTTTTGGTATTGATATCGGGATACCCGGGAAATGATATCGATGTATTTTTAGAACCGTTGGTTAATGATCTGCATACCTTATTCGAGGATGGGGTTGATACATATGATGCTTGTACAAAAGAAATGTTTAAACTGTGTGCCACTGTGTTATGGAAGATAAATGATTACCCTACACTTGGTACGTTATGTGGCTGCCCATACAGTGGATTCAAAGGTTGTGTTTTATGTAGGAAAGATACATACTATGTTAGACTTTCCGCCTCATCCAAGCAAAGTTATGCTGGACACAGACGATATCTACCATACAACCATGTGTTCAAAAATCAAAAGGCGGCGTTTAATGGAAAAGAAGATTTTCAGCTTGCTCCAACTCCATTGACTGGGGAACAAATATACAACGAGGTACAACTAATTGAAAATAAGTGGGGAAAAGGAAAACAAACAAACAATAACACCTCGAATAACCAAGAAGATATGAGAGGCAGTGGTGGGAAGATTACAACGCAGAAAAGGAAAACAACAGAACCAGAGGGTAGTGCAAGCCAAGTAAATGAACCATATTGGAAAAAATTCAACATTTGGTATCGAAAGCTAAGGTATTGGAGACATAATGCTGTTCCACATTGTATTGACTTCATGCATGTAGAAAAGAATGTTGCTGAGAGTCTAGTTGGAACTTTGCTGAATGTTCCTGGAAAGACAAAAGATGGAATGAATGCTCGATTGGATCTGGAAGAGTTGGGGATAAAAAAAAGAGTTGTTTGCTAGGAAAGAAGCAGACAAAACAACACTACCTCCAGCAGGTTACACATTAACGAATGCTGAAAAAGACATCTTTTGTGAAACGTTAAGCAACATCAGGGTACCACAAGGCTATTGTTCAAATTTCTCTAGTTTGGTCAGCCAAAATGATAAGAAGCTCATTGGCCTTAAATCGCATAACTATCACATGCTAATGCAAGAGTTTTTGCCCATTGCTATACGTTCAATCATGCACCCACCCACACGATTTGCTATTATCAGGTTTTGCTTTTTCTTTAAAGCTATATGTAGGAAAGAAATCATCTTGCAAGAACTAGATAAGATGCAATAAGAACTTGTTGTGACACTGTGCCTTCTCGAGAAGTTCTTTCCTCCCTCATTTTTTGATATTATGATACACTTGACAGTGCACCTAACTAGGGAGGTAAAATTATGTGGTCCCGTATGCTTTCGGTGGATGTATCCCTTCGAAAGATGTATGAAGGTTATTAAAGGACATGTGCGAAACAGAAATAGACCAGAGGGATGCATTGCTGAGGAGACTATCACTGAAGAAACAATAGAGTTTTTTAGCGAGTATCATAAAACCATGAAAACTATTGGTATCCCACCTGATAAACATGTAACCAATGAAAATGAGGATGGAAAGCCATTGTCGGCCGGCAAAACAAATGTACTTACCATAGATGTCTTTCAAAAAGCACATTTGTATGTAATATAGAATACAAATGAAATTGTGCCGTATATTGAGTAAGTATTACTAACACATGTCTATTTCGTTACTTAAAATGTTGTATCAAATACATTGTTTTGTTTCAGCAGACACAAGCAATTTTTGAAAACACAATACCCGGGTAGAAAAATGGCATTGCTGGAGAATGAGCACACTAAATCTTTTGCTAAGTGGTTACACGAAGAGGTAATTACTTGTATGTTGTTTATACTACTTGTTTGTTTGTTTGTTGATAAATATAAGTGAGTTGTTCCTGTAATTTAAAGGTAATATATACTTGTAATGAAATTCAGGTTGAGGGAGAGTTAGTGATATCCAAAGATAGTGTATCAAAAACTGTGAGGTGGATATCATTTGGACAACGCGCCAATGTAGTGAAATACGAGTCATATAACATCAATGGGTATACATTTCGTACGAAAAGTAATGATGGCATAGTTTACTAGAACAGTGGGGTTAGTGTTGAGGCTGCAGATCTTCACATATCCAAAGAAGTTGCAACCACAAGAAAAGCATTTTATTATGGGATTTTACAAGTGATATGGGTACTAGATTACCGTTTCAGGCAAATTCCTCTTTTCAAATGTGATTGGGTTAATTCAAAACATGGTGGGGTCAAACGCGATACTCTTGGTTACACATTGGTAGACCTGAATAATTTAGGCCACAAGAATGATCCGTTCATATTAGCCTCACAAGCACGGCAAGTGTTTTATGTGAAAGACCAGGCAGATAAAAAATTGTCTATTGTCTTTAAAGCACCTACCAAAAATTACAATGATACGTATGACGATGTCGATGAGGAATTTAGTACAGTCATTCACGAGCAAAATGATAACATATTGCCGCGAATAAATCCACAAGCAAAAGATGCCTACTGTCGAACCGACTGAGAAGGTATTGTTATACGAAAATCAAAGTGAAGCACGTGTCATTCTCAAGTTGTAACACTCTATTTAGGGATTTATTTTTGTCTGCAGAACCTATTTAAGCTTTTGTTTTGCTGCAAATACTCTTTTAAAGGATTTATGTTGTTGTTGTTGTTGTTGTTGTGTTAATTGTTTAGTTCGTACTTGCGAATACTCTTTTAAAGGATTCCTGATTATACAAAACTATAACTTCTGGCAGTATAAACTATATACTAGCAGTATTAACTATGTACTAGCAGTAGTAAACACCCTGTATATTTTTGTTACATTTGTCTTGTATATGCAGTTTTCATGTATGTGGTTATGCCTTTATATAGTGCAGAGTTGAAAAAAAACAGTGTGTGGTATGAAAGATTCTCAATTTCAGGCACAATTTGTTGAAAAAACAGTGGTTGAAAAACTAGTCAATATGCAGTCATGACTAATAGACTTCTCAATTAAGTGACTATCAAATTACATAAGTTATCAGAAATGTGTGACCATATTTATCGAATTGTGACTACGCTTAAGTAATGTGTGACAAAATATGACTATGATTTAGTCACACAAAAACTCAATGTGACTAATATCAAGGTTAATGATAACTCATGACTTCACACTTTGCTATAAATAATAGTCACATGAATATTTCACAATGTGACTATTTTGAATGTATTGGTCACATAAAATACCCTAATAATGTGGCCATAAACATCATTTAGATACACATTTGTGATATGGTGTGACTATTATAAAGCCTATAGTCACATGATAGTGCTTCAATTAAGTGTGACTATACACATTAGGATTTGGCAAGCAAACACACACTAAACTTCAGACACACATATTAACTTATGTGACCATATGTATCGAATTTTTGTTACACTTAATCATGTTTCTATGGTTTAGTGTGACCATATATGACATTTGGTCACACTCGTCAAGTGTGTGACATATATTTGTCACTATTAAATGCATATCATGACTAACGCTTCAAACTTACTTTTCCGTTGTCACACATTTCAAACGTTATGTGGCTAAATATTCAGCAAAGAATAGCAGTCACGTTTAAATAATGTGTGACAAACTTGACTATATAATTTAGCCACATACACAATTACCTCATGTGACCATATATCTATTTTGGTCACACTTTTAAATTGTGTGACATATACTTGTCACATATGTATATCTATAGTGTGAATAATGTTTCGAGCTCATTTGTATCTGTCACACGTCCCGAATTAAAAGTGACTAAATAATCAAAAAAAAAATTTCCAATTACCTCTAGTCACATAAATATTCAAATGTGTGACAATAGAATTCTGAAATGATCACACAAGTCAGATCAAGTGTGGCTGTTTATTTTATTCTGGTACATTTAGTCACGTATAAATGTTACAGTGTGACATTTCAAAATCGACCATGCATGACCAATAGAACTTTTTGTACTAGTGGTGTTTATTATGCAGGGACTTAAGTGGAACTTTGAGCTATATAGACTCTTGATAGCTGCTATGGTTTCATTCAATCTTTGACACGCAGTTTTCAACTACAAGTTTTCTCTCTTGAATATTTTTGATGATTATCATCTGGTTTCTAAAGTTTAGTTTGTGTATTCATCAGGTTTAGATCAAGATCTGCTTGATCTTGATAAGTAGTTTTAGTTTTGTTTGATTATGTAGGTTCTGGGTTTAGTTTAGTGAGTGAGTTCTTCTAGGTAGCACTAATTAGAGGGACTACCATTCTTTTCTTTGTATTGTAGTGGCTTGCACCTATTTGGGGACAAGTATACCGTGTTTATTGTTATAATAAAAGTATCACCAAGGGGTGGTTAGTTAGGTGATTAGTTGACTGTGTTGTTTGGTACCATTTTCACATGGTATCAGAGAATTATTGGGTAAAAGGGTTTCACCCTGGCAAAATATATTAATACAACAAAACGTTTTAAGAACAATGGAATGTGGCTGACATGCCACATTAACCTCAAGCTACGCTTGAACAACCACTACAAACTAAATGCTTGTGCTAATGACAGACCAAAAGCACAACAAACCTAGCTATACAAAGTAACTAGGAATAAAACCAAGAAGAAACTTGAATCCCATGAACGTCCAGCTTCCATCCAGCAATAGCAGAAAACCAAGAATCGAAAATCCGATAATAGAACCATCTTGCATCGCACCATAACTTAGCAGCAACAAAAGACCAATAGAACATCAAAACATATTCGTTACATACTAATCTCATCACTTTCAGGAGAATTAACTCCTGAGAGAGGTGAATCATCGAAACTAAAGGATTTGATGTCTCTTTACCAATAGCAATCACTACTGGAGTAGCCAAATGTTTAAGTCCGAAAACTATGGTACACCTGATAACCATCTGATTTATTAGTAAATCAGCAACTATTAACGGATTTGAGTTGTCTTTACCTGTAGCCGTTTGCTCAGGACTAGCCAAGAGATTAAGTTCAAAAACTATGGTACTCTTGATAACCATCTGATTTATTAGCAAACCAGAAACTATAAACGGATTTGAGCTGTCTTTACCTGTAGCCGTTTGCTCAGGACTAGCCAAGAGTTTAAGCTCAAAAGCTATGGTACTCTTGATAACCATCTGATTTATTAGCAAACCAGAAACTATATACGGATTTGAGATGTCTTTACCTGTAGCCGTTTGCTCAGGACTAGCCAATTCTTTAGGAGAACACATCACCCTAGGTGAATTGATAACCAAAAATGGAAGCGACATCATGTATGAATAAGAGATGAGGGTAACTTCCACACACGCACAAGATCAGTCACTTTCACCGTCCTTTTGAATCTACAAGTTAAAAGCTTCATTCGAATGGTGGACTGAATAACATCAACCACTAGAGCTTCCGTTCTCTTTTGTTGCTTGAAAATCCTATTGTTGCGTTCTTGCCAAATAACGTACGATGTAGCAGCAAACAAAAGCTTAGAAACCACACTTCTAACTGATCTAGAGTTTTGGTCGTTTCAACATTTTTGTTGTTGGTGATTCTTGGTGATTCTTGGTTAGGGTTTTGGTCGTTTCAACATTTTTGTTGTTGAATCTTGTTACTGTTCGGTTTAATCGGTGTTTGGTACTCTCAATTGAAGATTTAGGGTTTTTTTTCGTGAAACCCTAATTTTTTGGGGTTCTTGTTTCTGTTATGATTCAGAGGTTTTGGTTGCAATTAATTGGGTTCTTGGCAATTAATTATGAGTTCTTGTTAGGTTTTTCTTGGAAACCCTAAGTTGACATTTGGGTTTTTTTTATTCTGGCGATTCTGAAATTCGATTGGGCTTGTTCTTAGTGGCAATAAACCTAGACTAAGTAAATCTAGTGTTATTGCTTTGTATTCCGCTGCTTGTACTTTCTATAGCACTACAAGTACTATTTCTTCTCTTAAGAGGCATGTGTCTTAGTAGGAGTGGTGCAAACGGACAGGCTAACTTCTTGACCTGGCCACATAAGATTGGTACGGAAACCTGCTCTGGTTTGTCCCAATATGCTCTGCTGGGCATTTGGATCATCTTGGGTGTGAGTTTTACTTTTCAGTTGTTGTTTGGTCTAGGTCGCAGGAGTTTAGGTATTGGGCAGTCTTGGAAGTTGAGTCGTTGGTTTGTTGGTGGTTTAGTTTGCTGATTCTTGGTTGTTTTATCTGGTTCTGTTTTGATTGGTAGTTTGGTTCTTAGTTGCTCTGTTTGTTATTTGGTTGGTTATCTGTTGCTTGGTTGTTTAGTAGTTGTTACCTGTTTCTTGTTTGTTATATTTGTTTGTTCATCATGGCTACTATAGTTAGTAGTTTGGATCAGAGTAATCCTCTGGATTTACATCCTAATGATTCTAATTGTGCTTCTATTTTGACCGTTAAACTGTCTGGGGTAGAAAACTATAGGATGTGAGCTAGTGCTATCAAATTGGCTATACAAATTAAGAATAAAATGGGGTTTCTTGATGGCACTTGTCTTAGATCTGCTTATGTTGCTAGTCCCTTACTGGAAGCCCAATGGGACAGGTGCAATGCATTTGTCTTAAATTGGATTTTATCTTTACTGTCACAAGATGTGTATCTTGGTCATGTTTTTTCTGATAATGCTTATGTTGTGTGGAAAGATTTAAAAGATACTTACGATAGAATTGATGGTTCTATGGTGTTTAACTTGCTTTAAAATATTAACAGTTTTAAACAAGGTGGTTTGCCTGTTTCTGAACACTATCATAAGCTAAATTTTTTCGGGTAAAGGGCATTCCACCCGGTAAAATATATTACACCATAAGCTAAATTCTCTTTGGAGAGAATTTGATATTCTTACCAAACTGCCTAACTGTGTTTGTGAGACTAGAGTTGAATTGATTGATCATGCTAAAATGTTAAAATTGATGCAATTTCTTATGGGTCTTGATGACATTTATCAACCCATAAAGTGTACTCTCTTAACTAGGGAAATCCTTCCTAAAGTTAATGATGCTTTTGTCATTGTTTCTAGGGAGGAATCTCATGAGGGATTCCTACCTCTGTGAAATCTGAGAAGGCTCAGGTTTATGCATTTGTTGCTAGACCAAATAGTAATAACAGGAGAAATAATAATAATAATAATAATAATAATAATAATAATAATAATAATAATAATAATAATAATAATAATAATAATAATAATAATAATAATAATAATAATTGGCCTAGCAACAATGTGAATAATAATAGGGGAAATTATTATAGCTTGCTTTGCAAGCACTGTGGTCTAAAAGGGCACACTATTGAAAGATGTTTTGAGCTGATAGGTATCAACCTGGGTTTAAAAAGAACCCTAACGTTACCGGGGTACAGGATTATTCCCCTTTACCCAAAAAAAAAAATAAAAAGAACCCTAACTTGAAGCCTATTAGTGGTTTCAACAAGAGTAACAATGTGGATGTATAGTGATGTCAAAAAAGCTAGTACTTTGTCTTTTACAAATGATCAGGTTCTAAAGTTAATGAGTTTGTTGAATGATAAAACCATTTCCTCTGCACATGCCAACATGGCAGGTAGTGCGTCTTGCTCTTTTTCAATTGTAATGTGTTTTTTAATCAAAATTTCTACAAATTCTTTTGTGCAAATCTAAAGGTTAATGGCGTTAGTTATCACTTGGGTTGGATAATTGGTTCAGGGGCTAACTAACACATGACAAATAATAATGATAAAATGTTCGGGGTTATTGATATATCTGATTTAAAAATGACCGTTAGACACCCTAATGGTACTTTGGCCAAAATTACGCATGTAGGAAATTTGAGGTTAAATAATAATGTGGTTTTGTTTGATGTTTTAGTGGTTCCTGAATATTCTTTTAGTTTGTTATCTGTTCATAAGATGATTAAAGATATTAAACTATGTGCCGGTTTTGATGAAACTAAGTGTTATACTCAGGATTTGAAAAAGGAGAAAGTTCTTGGGACTGGTAGTGAATTTGGTGGACTTTACTTGTTTGATAAGGAGTTTGTTAGTTCTGATGTTTAAAATAAGAGTGAGTTTTTTGTCTGCTATGTGTCTAAAGAAGTTTGGCATAATAGGCTTGGGCATCCTACTAATCAGGTTTTAAAATTGTTAAAATTGATGAGGCGAAAAATGAACCACTTTTAGGGGGTCATTTAAGCCCGAATTCGAATTTTTTTGATCAAATATTGCCCTAAATCGTTTCTTTTGTGATTTTAGGTACTTTGAGAGAGAAATCTGGAAAAGGAAGCAATTCGGACGTTTTTGGAGCATAAAAGTGAAGAAAACGCCAAAGACTTAATTTTCCTTGCTAGGAACAGTAGGTGACGGCGTCAAGAAGGAAATTCTGACGGCGTCAAGAGTAATTTTCATGACGACCCAGTACAGAATTGAAGGCGTCACGAGGTAGAGCGTCAAGAGTAAAATACGTGACGGCCTGGAAAATGTTATAACGTGACGGCGTCAAAAGTAGATCAAGGCAGTCCGAGAATTCTTTTGGCGGCAAGATGACGCCGTCACCAATTTGGTCTTGACGCCGTCAGCCTCAATTTCCTATATATAGTTTTCTAATTTTCATTCATAAAAGAGAGAAGTTTTGGAGAAACCCTAAGGCCGAACTTAGTATGAATTTTACAGGTTTTTCAAGGGTTCTCAGCCCTTGAACCCTTTCATGTGTAATTGAGATAAGTATTCTTTTAATTCAATCAATATGTCTATGTGTTGGTTGTCTATATCTTGTTCTTGTCTTAATTCCATCATGCTAGGCTAGATCTATCTTGTGTTTGCTTAGATCTAATGAAACCTAGATGTTAATTATGTGTTGATTACTTGTTTATGGTTGTATTGGATGAATGATTTCGATGTTAGGCTTAAGAAAACTGGCAGATCTCCAAATGGTAACATGCTTAAACGTCTTAGGAAACATGAACTAACGTGCACTAGGTTTTATTGGTTGTATTTAATGCATGAGTAAATTCTATTGATCCCATGTTAGGAGCTTCTTAGCCGGCTCGACATAGGAGTGAAGTAGGCACTCATAGGATTGGGGAATTAAGTGCGCCGACCAAGATAAAAACCCTAACCGGTTCTCTCTCCCCATGGAGATTTCCGGCCGCCATTCACCTATTATTTTCTGGCCATAAAACTTCCTTAACACGTCCTCTCTATCTTCTAACGATCCTTATTCGTTCCTAGATATGCAATACGTTGTTTTGGTTTGAGTTTTTATATTAAGTGATGGCGGCGGTGCTTTTTCTATTTTATATATCTTACGAAATCTCTTTTGGTGTAAAAACGAATTCCCACTCTCGATACACTATCTTACGATTCCATCATAAACCCTTAATTTTTAATTCACCGTCGTTGGTTGGTTAATTTTTATTGGTTTATTTTGATCGTGGGTCGGTGTGACTCATAAATTCGTTTTTCTATATTGCATGGTAACTGATCATGGGTCGGTGATTCTTTAGGTTAGGATCACTGATTGGCTGCTATACATATTATATCGTGGGTCGGTGCTATATTGTGGATATATGATTCTTATATTACTCACGTGGGTACGCTTTGCTGCACATGCATTCATGTCTATTATTCTGCTAAGGCGTTTTTTGGTGTAGATCTGATGAGCTTTGAAGCCATACGAAACCCTAATTTTTTAGGGTTTTGTTCATAGTTATATCTCTGATTGGTATTGGATGTTGATTATATCAGGTTGTTTTTCTGCAAGTTCAAAGATGATGTTTGTTATAATGTTCGTGGGTTATGAGAGAGATGAAGGTCTAGATGTAAGTCTAGTTGTGATGTCGTGGCCAAGACCTGCTGCTAATGGTGTTCTTTGTTTTAATTCTACTGGTCTTGTTCTATGTTTGGAAGTTAAGTTTAAGAGTTCTTATTCAAAAACTCTTGGTTATGTTTTGTTCCTGTACGTGCTATAATGTATGGGGCTGTTTTACGGGGTGATCATGTGCTAGTTGTTGCAAATTCGTTGTTTGCTGCATGGTTGTTAGGGTTTCTACAACCCTATGTTTGTTCATTAGTTAAGTTGGTTGTTTGCAGCTGGTTATAATTGTCATTCTTGGGCTGTTGATTTATGACCTTCTCTAATGATTGAAGTCCTTGTCATTTGACATGGTGTTAAATGGGAAGTTTGTTTGTGGTGTTCTTTGAGACTATAAACAGTTGATATGTTGATGTATCGGTATGTTAGGGTTTTTTAGCCTTATTTTTTGCTCGTGCATGCATTGGTTGTTCAACGGGTTGTTTGCTGTTCGCGTTTTCTAGTGGATTGATCTTTATATAAGTTCATTGTAACTTTTATGGTATCTGCTGCTGCTCGAATTGGTGATGTAAGTTAAGTTTAAGGGTCTTATTCAAAACCTTTTTATCATCGTTCATGGACATGGCATTGATTTATTTGATCATGTGATCGATGATGCTCTCTTTGATGTAAGTTAGGGTTGTCTAGCCCTATTTTCGTTTACAACTGATCAAGATACATTGTGTTTCATTCTTAGCTTGAGTTTCCTTTGAAACTTGAAGTAGATGCGGTATTGGATCGAGTTGTAGTGTTGGTTTGGTCCTGGTTGGATCAATGAAGATCGGTGTAGTCGGTGGATCTTTTGTGTGGATTGGCGACTGTCTATTCTACCATGGTTTCGGCTGCATCGTTGATGGTCATGAACTTCTATGACGACATGGGAAGATTCAAGTTTTTACTTGATGTTTTTATTTTTAAATCTTATAGTCGTTGTAGTTTTATGTTCATGTATTTGTTATAAGAGTGGTTTCTCTTATAGGTGTTATAGGTAAGTTATAAGAATGGTTTGTCATTCTTATATTTGAGTCTGTAAGTGTCCTAAGGGACTGAGATGAGGGGTGTACGCCCTCATCCTTTGTACTTCAACGCTTTTGGTGTAATGTATTTTACCAGGGTGTGTTATCCCTTTTACCCAAAAAAAAAAATTAAGTGCGCCACCCCATGAATGGTATTAAGGAATACAATCCGTCATCCACGCAACTATAACAAGTAATTAACGTGTAAAAGATATCTAGGGAGTAGTGAAATCTAAGTAAACACAACTTCTCTACTTATTGCTTACAACCTTAGTTTAATTTAGTTTGTTTTCATTTCTAGTATTTTATTTTGATTGCATCTTTAGTATTGGGTTAGTTGACTAGCAACTAATTCCGCCCAAATCCTTCAAACCCAAGATTTTTACTTGCTTTCTAAAAAATATAAAAATACAAAAATAATCATCCCTCATCTTTAGAACTAGTATTTAGGTTTTCCAATCCTAGCGACGCTATTCCTAGCTGAACGATCAATCCCCCGGTACTTGTCACTATACTATACTACAACGATCAGGTACACTGCCTGGTGGGGGTTGTAAGCTTCTCAAGATCCCTTGAGAGGTAAAGCCTGGTGCGATTTTTTTTCTTAGGTCTACTCATTAGATTCCTATCAAGTGAGTTTTTCTTTTTACTTTGTAGCTTTCTCGTAGTCTATCTTTTCTTTGTGATTTTGTTTGTAATTTGCTTCAAATGGACTTTACACTTAGACTTCTAAGATTACAAGATAGGGTTGAGCGGCTAACACACCAAAGAGTTCAAAATACCTCATTTAGAGACACCTATGAATCATATGAGCCTTCACCTAGGATAGATTCTTATGAACAACCTCCATGTTTAAGATCTAGTTTTAGTGAGGCCAATAGGAAATGCGACCTAGTTTGTCAAGGAATTATGGAGAGAGCCATTGCAACAAATCATAAGTTGGATGAAGCACTAGGTTTGCTATTATCACTACCTAAGAAAACAATTGAGGAGGATTTAGCCGAGCATGATCACATTGATCAAAAAGACCTAGGTTTTATGATCGATGATGATGAATCTCAAGAAACAGATGATGAATCTCTTGGGCAATTTGTATATAGCAGTCAGAATATTGAGGATGATCCTTATGATTCGGACATAGAAGTTGAGATGCCTAGAGAAGCATGTGAGATACTTGGGAGAATGTTAGGGCTAGATTATAATAAAACACATGTTGAGGATATAGGTGATATTAACACATGGAGTGATGAGGTAAATAACATAAGCCCACAAAATACTCAACCATCATTTGAGGTACACACACCGCCCGTGACTTACCCGGAAGAAGTAGAAGAAACTTTAGGAATTCCGATGGAGGTAGAACCCTTGGACCAGGCACCACTTGAGGATATAGGTTTGAACACTTGTAGTGATAACCTTACTCCTAGTTCTAGGGAATTTCCTAGTGTTGATGAACCGGAACCTCAATCTTTACACACCTTTCCATCCTTAGATATATTTCTAGGAGACAAAAGAGGAACCGACCCACCCATCAACCAATATTATCCGGGTAGTTTTAGGATGAAGGAAGCCATTCACTCACCCCCTTCACCTCACGTGGCATATTCACACCCTAAGGGTGTGTATCGCTACTATCACCCACACTTGATCCTAAGTGTAGGGAAAACCTCCCCTATTTCCGTTAAATAAGGGTAGAGTCAGGCTCGTGACTCGAACAAAAACAAGCGCTTCTTGGGAGGCAACGCATGTTTTGTGTGTTTTTATTTGTTTGTTTGTTTGATTTTATTTGTTTCCGTATGCATGCTTTATTTTTATTGTTGGTAGATCATGTTTCTTAATTAAATAGTGGAAATACTTTACTTTGTTGTTTTGGCCTAGTCTTAACTCCACCTAAAAGTATTTTTGCAAAAGATAAGTGTAAGGGGAAACCCCAAATATGTTTTTAAGAAACAAACCGATCATGATTCTCCACAATATTAAATGAACATGTATATTCGTATTTGTTAGAGTCAAATGCTTGTATTGAGTCATAATGAAGTTTTGCAGGATTTTCCAGGAAGTGAGACCAAGTTTTTCTAGAAATTTTCCGGAAACTTAACATAAGAATTTCTGCAGGTCACTTCTGACGGCGTCACGAGTTAACTCTTGACGGCGTCACGTGTAAAAATCTGGAAATTTTACCGGTTTTGTTTTTCTAACGGAGTCTTATGGTTTTTGTGAATTATTAAGTTTTATAATCTCCAGTAAATCTACAAACTTCATTCCACAAGCATTATATCTTACTTTGTTTTCTAGGATTTTGTAACTTATATAGATTGCCGCCGATTTTACGCGAGGTTGTCTTGTTTGTTTTCTCAGAATTTACAGGTTATGTATGACAAGAAGATGATTTATATTCTGGAAGGGAAGCTTTGATTGTTCATTTTCTTAGAGGAAGATTTAACCTGGCCACCTTATTATCCATACCGAGCGAATCAGGGGAGTATTTGATTTCATTCTTTACTTTTTCACTTTTACATTCTTTACTTGAACATTGGGGACAATGTTCATCTTAAGTGTAAGGGGAGGGTAAAATGATGATACCTTACATGTACACTTTCGCTTGAGTTTGTTTTGTTTAATGGTAGATGTGTAATAAAACTATGAGAAATACTTGTTAGTGCAATTTTAGCGCCAAATTTAAAATTTTTTACAACATTTAGGAGTGAAACTTTAGCCATAGCAAGCGTCTCATGGATAGGAGATTGTATGACTAGCACATAACCGTATATTCAGAAAAAATTTCCACCCAAATATGTGAGGCTCGCCTTTAGATTTGATAGGAAAAGCATTTACTATTAGTGCTTATGAGTGTACCGGTAGCATTTAGATTCTAGAACTTGTGTTAGTGATGCATCCCGAGACCGCTAGTGAGACTACATTCGTGTAGTAGGATTTACTACATGATAAGAGGCATTAGGATCACCCTTGTGTTAAACCCGTATTATAATTACTTGACCATTTAAGTCATATTACTTGGCTAGTTAAGTCAACTAATTTTTTCCCACACCCTTAGCGTTGTACTCATTTTTAGTACACGAAACCCCTAGTACACCCCTCCGAGCCTATCTTTTCGTTTCTAACTTTAAGCATCTAACTTAAAGGAAGAATTAGTTACACCCCACTTAAATGTACACCCAAATCGCCTTAGCCTTCCGTGTATGCACTCATCTTTAGTGCATTATTGTTATTTGTTTAAACCCTAAGTTAATTATCTAATTGATTACATGGTTGCTAAGTCGAGTCATATCCTTATACATATTGTTTTGGGACGATTGGGACTCATGGGTAAAGTACTTATTTTATGGAGTAATGGGGAAGAACATCATTTATTACCCCCATATATACGTTAATCTTAAAAGTACTCAAAGTGTTTTGATTTTCTTAATTCGAGTCATTAGATTAGTTTATTGTAAAGTATGTAAAAATTCAAGTGTAAGGGAAATGTTCATTCCCTATGATGTATTATTTTGGATGGTAGGGTAAGAGTGTATGTATAAAAAAAAAAAAAAAAAAAAAAAAAAAAAAAAAAATCGAAAAAGTAAAGAAAAAGAAAAAAAAATAGAAAAAGAAAAGAGAAAAAACATACGGACTACCATCCCTTTTTATTCTATGTTCATTTTATGTTTTTGTTATTTTTCATTTATTAGCTTAAGTCGAGTCTAGTCTTGGCTTAGCGACGCCATATTGTACATGTAATTAATCAAGATTGTTAGCTCGCCACCAGTAAAAACTTCCTTTATCCAACAAAACCGTGTATTCCACATCCCTACACCTAACGTTACAACCCTTTAAAAAGACCTCTTTGATAGTTTATCCTAGGTGCTTACGCCATGTGGTGGAGGTTTGATCCTTTCCCAAGCCTATGGTAATCTATTTTGCTATGACAGGTAGTGAGAGATATTTTCCGTTTCCATATTGTAATTTATACTTTATTACACCCGAGAGATGTGAGTATCTAAACACTATTTGTGAGGTGCTAGTGTATGACCTCCGTGCTTGTCTATTGGTCTTTAGTGGAATGATTATTTGTTGTAATTACTTTTATATTAGTGTTAAATGACCCCTAACTTGTATTTTGATTAGAATAAAAGCGCATTTGCTTGAGGACAAGCAAATCTCAAGTGTAAGGGTATATGATGAGGCGAAAAATGAACCACTTTTAGGGGGTCATTTAAGCCCGAATTCGAATTTATTTGATCAAATATTGCCCTAAATCGTTCCTTTTGTGATTTTAGGTACTTTGGGAGAGAAATCTGGAAAAGGAAGCAATTCGGACGTTTTTGGAGCATAAAAGTGAAGAAAACGCCAAAGACTTAATTTTCCTTGCTGGGAACAGTAGGTGACGGCGTCAAGAAGGAAATTCTGACGGCGTCAAGAGTAATTTTCATGACGACCCAGTACAGAATTGAAGGCGTCACGAGGTAGAGCGTCAAGAGTAAAATAAGTGACGGCCTGGAAAATGTTATAACGTGACGGCGTCAAAAGTAGATCAAGGCAGTCTGAGAATTCTTTTGGCGGCGAGATGACGGCGTCACCAATTTGGTCTGGACGCCGTCAGCCTCAATTTCCTATATATAGTTTTCTAATTTTCATTCATAAAAGAGAGAAGTTTTGGAGAAACCCTAAGGCCGAACTTAGTACGAATTTTACAGGTTTTTCAAGGGTTCTCAGCCCTTGAACCCTTTCATGTGTAATTGAGATAAGTATTCTTTTAATTCAATCAATATGTCTATGTGTTGGTTGTCTATATCTTGTTCTTGTCTTAATTCCATCATGCTAGGCTAGATCTATCTTGGGTTTGCTTAGATCTAATGAAACCTAGATGTTAATTATGTGTTGATTACTTGTTTATGGTTGTATTGGATGAATGATTTCGATGTTAGGCTTAAGAAAACTGGCAGATCTCCAAATGGTAACATGCTTGAACGTCTTAGGAAACATGAACTGACGTGTACTAGGTTTTATTGGTTGTATTTAATGCATGAGTAAATTCTAATGATCCCATGTTAGGAGCTTCTTAGCCGGCTCGACATAGGAGTGAAGTAGGCACTCATAGGATTGGGGAATTAAGTGCGCTACCCCATGAATGGTATTAAGAAATACAATCCGTCATCCACGCAACTATAACAAGTAATTAACGTGTAAAAGATATCTAGGGAGTAGTGAAATCTAAGTAAACACGACTTCTCTACTTAGTGCTTACAACCTTAGTTTAATTTAGTTTGTTTTCATTTCTAGTATTTTATTTTGATTGCATCTTTAGTATTGGGTTAGTTGACTAGCAACTAATTCTGCCCAAATCCTTCAAACCCGAGATTTTTACTTGCTTTCTAAAAAATATAAAAATACAAAAATAATCATCCCTCATCTTTAGAATTAGTATTTAGGTTTTCTAATCCTAGCGACACTATTCCTAGCTGAACGATCAATCCCCCGGTACTTGTCACTATACTATACTACAACGATCAGGTACACTGCCTGGTGGGGGTTGTAAGCTTCTTAAGATCCCTTGAGAGGTAAAGCCTGGTGCGATTCCCACGTATCAAAAATCGTCTTTAAGTCTAACCAATTTGGATCATGAGGGTCCCTGTGAGGTTTGTCATAATGTAAAATAGAGCAGGGATCCCTTTCCTTTAAGTGAAACTAAGTCATCTGTTTTTGGACAACTTTTACATCTTGATGATTGGGGTCCTTACAAAGTGATTAGCAGGAAGCTGAGGGTTTTAGGTATTTTCTTACTGTGGTTGATGACTATAGCTGATCTGTGTGGGTGTATATGCTTAAAACCAAAGATGAAGTGTTTGGAATGCTTGTTAATTTTTACAACTTTGTTTTAACTCAGTTTGATAAGAAAATTAAGATAATAAGATCTGATAATAATAAGATGTCTGATTTTGTTAACACTATGTGTATTATTCATCAAACTTCATGTGCATACACCCCACATCAGAACGGTATAGGATAAAGGAAACATAGACATCTATTAAATGTTGCTAGAAGTCTTATGTTTTAGGGAGGGATTCCTTTTTTTTGGCATTAGTGTATTTTAACTGCTACCTATTTGATCAACATGCTTCCTTCCTCCGTTTTAAATGGAAAGTCTCCTCTTTCAATGGTGTATAATAGAGAACCTAATTTGTCCTATCTTAGAAGATTTGGGTGTTTATGTTTTGTTGTTGTGTTAAAGCATTCTGATAAGTTTTCCTCTAAATCTGAGAAGTGCATTTTAATTAGGTATGCTAGTGGTAAAAAAAGCATACAAACTTTTGAGTCATGAAAATAGAGCTGTTAAGTATTCAAGGTATGTTAAATTTTATGAAACTGTTTTTCCTTTTAAAATGAGTCAAAATGTGATTTTTGAGTGTGAGTATGAGGTTTCAAGTTTAAACTTTTTTGATAATATTGAGTCTAAAATAACACCTAAAACTTCTAATCCTAATCCTCCCGATGATGAAAAAATTAGAGAATGAAATACACCTGTTGGTAGAGAAGGCATGGATCATCAATCAGAAGAGGCTGTGATTAGTCAGTTACCTGGTATGGTTGAAAAAATACAACATCCAATGTCTGAGAATGATTCACAGTCTCCTAGACATGATGAGACACACTCTGCAACTCAATTAGGTGAAAATTTAAGATATGAGGGAAATGTTGGTTCAAGTAATGACAATACAGGTTTTCAAAATGTTTTTGATAGTCAAACTGAGGAAGGTAGTCGTAGAAGGTCTAAGAGATCTTCTACTTTTCCTGCTAAGTTGAATGATTACATGTTAGATACTAAGGTTAGATATGGTTTAAACAAATATGCTAATCATACCTTATTGAGTGCTAATAATTGTTGTTTTGTGTATAATTTGAATAAAACTGTTGATCCTAGTACTTATTAAGAGGATAGTAAAGATCCTAGGTGGATTAATGCCATGAATGAGGAAATATATGCTTTACATGAAAATGACACATGGGAAGAAACTAACTTACCAGCTGCTAGAAAACCAATTGGTAGTAAGTAGGTTTTAAAAATTAAGTATATGTCCTCTGGTGAAGTTGAAAGGTTTAAGGCTAGGTTTGTTGCTAAGGGGTTTGTTCAAAAAGAGGGTGTTGATTATGAGGAAACTTTTAGTCCTGTGGTTAAAATGGGAACTGTTAGTTGTTTACTCGTTTTAGCTATTCAGAAAAATTGGAAAAAATTTTCAAATGGATGTGAATAATGCTTTTTTATATGGTGATTTAAAAGAGGATTATGCTTCCTCCACCTGGATATTTTAAGGAAGCAATAAAGTTTGTAAGTTGAAAAAGTCTTTATATGGGCTTAAACAAGCTCCTAGACAGTGGAATCATAAGCTGTCTGAGGCTTTATTTGAAGTTGGATTTTGTGCAGTCTAAGAATGATCATTCTTTGTTTATTAAAAGGAATGATAAGACTGTGGTGTTTTTGCTTCTATATGTGGATGATTTAGTTATCACAGATAACTGTGATGTTGAAATTGAAAATGTGAAATTGTTTTTAGAA
Organism: Artemisia argyi; assembly: GCA_030686995.1. Taxonomy (NCBI): domain Eukaryota; kingdom Viridiplantae; phylum Streptophyta; class Magnoliopsida; order Asterales; family Asteraceae; genus Artemisia; species Artemisia argyi. The sequence goes on along the minus strand of CM060707.1, from coordinate 91,554,985 downwards.
ACAAAATTTAAAATCAAAGATCTAGGTGAACTCAAGTATTTTCTTGGAATTGAAGTTTAGAGAACTAAAACTGGACTATGTCTTAACCAAAGGAAGTATTGTCTTGAAATTTTAAATGAGTTTGGGTTATTGGCTTGCAGGCCTTTGTTGACTCCTTTGCCCGAAAATATTGTTTTGGCTCACAAGGAGTCAAGTGATGGTAAGTTTTTAAAGAATATTACTAACTATCAAAAATTGGTAGGTAAATTGATAAATCTTACTATGACTAGGCCAAATATATCTTAGGTTGTTCATTGTCTGAGTCAACACATGCATGCTCCTTTACAGTCCCATCTTAGTCTTGGCTTAAGGGTTTTAAAATACTTGAAACTTGCTCCTGGAAATGGTATTGGTTTTGATAAATCCAGTCATGGGTTCAAATGGTAGTTTATTCTGATTTAGATTGGGCTAAATGTCCTATTACTAGAAAGTTTGTATCAGGATATTGTGTTTTTGTTAATGATAATTTGGTTTCTTGGAAAAGCAAGAAGCAGGCCACACTTTCTAAATCTTCTGCTCAGGCAGAATATAGAAGTATGGCCTCTGCAACTTGTGAGGTAATGTGGATTTTGAAAGTTTTTGAGGACTTGGGTGAAACTGGGTTAATTCCAGTTGATTTATTGTGTGATAATAAATCTGCGGTTCAAATTGCTACTAATCCAGTTTTGCATGAAAAACCTAAACATTTTGATATTTATGTGCATTTGGTTAGAGATAAAGTTGCTTCTAGGCTGATAAAAACTGGGCATGTTGATTCTAAAAATCAAACTGTTGATATTTTTATTAAGGCTCTTGGCTCTATGCAACATTCTTTTCTTGTTAAAAAGCTTGGCATGTTGAACTTATTTGTTTAATAAGTTTGAGGGAGGGTATTAAAAGTAATACTCAAATGACAAACTTATTAAACATAAGGTTTAATATGTAAATATTTTTATCCTGCTTCTTCTAACATAAAACTTTGGTGTTAGTTTTGTGAGTGTTTAGTTATGCAGGGACTTAAGTAGAACTTTGGGCTATATAAACTCTTGATAGTTGATAGGGTTTCATTCAGTCTTTCACACGCAGTTTTCACCTACAAGTTTTCTCTATTGAATATTGTTGATGATCATCATCTGGTTTTGTAACACCTCAACCCGACACGGGTCAAAATGCCACATTATGGTGTCCATCAGAACATACAAACGCAAGTGGAAGACTTATAAACATAATGATTACAAAGCTATTCTAAGATAACAATGAAATCCTAACTCTAAACATGATGAGTTCCAAAACCAAAATAAAAATTCAAACTAAATCTAACTGAAGCTAAATCCAAGTCTAAACTAGAAGCAAATGGGAGTCTAATCATCAGGGTGGTCCACTAAGAGCTCCTGTTCACTCTTCACTCAATCCCTGCTTCCAACCTAAAACCTGCCGTAGGAAAAGAAATGTGACTGAGCTTAAAAATCCCAGTGAATAGATATATCTCTACATAATATATAACAAGAGGCGTTACACATAGATAAATCAAGAAAACACCACCTCATTGCCATGTAATTGTCATTACCAGCCATGTCATCACTATCTGGCCATGTAAGCAACTTTTGTTGCCACTTTAGCAGCTATTTAGTCCATGTCATCATATTTTGTCCATATAAGCAATATTTTTTTTTTATAGAATCCATTTTTTTTTAATTTTTTTTACAAAAAACATGTGCATGGATTCGAACTCATGACCTTGTTGGTCTTATGTTAGTAACTATTTTTGTAACAACCCCAAAATACCGCAGCGGAAGACTGTGTCATAGGGATGCTACTTCATAATACAAAGTACAAGTTATAGAAAACGAACTCTAAATGAGACGTTTTGAAAAGTTACCATTCGATTAAAGAATTCAAAGTTACAAACATGAGATTCCAAAGTATGATACATAAATGTATACAAAGTTTTGAATGGTAAATGATAAAAGCGTAAGTCTTCAGAATATGCAGCTTGACTCTAAGTTCCACGCACTAGCTATCGCCTTACTAACCTGAGATAAACATGCTAAAGTGTCAACACAATGGTTGGTGAGTTCATAGAGTTTGTCTTAAAACAGTTGAAAAGCTTAAAAAGAATGTTCACATAGCAAAGGCATTGAGAATCCACTCAGTTACAAGTCCCGCCATAAGAGACTTGTAACCTGTGTGTTCACAACCCACTGCTAACATATAGTATAAATAAGACATGTATAAGTTCATCAAAACAATTAAGCAATTAGTAGTGAGTCTCTACTTCATCTCCAAAGACCTCACTTGGGAGCCAATTCCCAAAGACAACTGGGAGCCACTTCCCAAAGAAAACTGGGAGCCACTTCCCAAAGAAAACTGGGAGCCACTTACAAAGATAAAAGTTTACTGGGAGCCACTTCCCAAAGATAAAAGATTACTGGGAGCCACTTCCCAAAGTATAAAACAGTCATGTATGTATGAAATCAAGTATAATGCAATCAAGTATAAGACAATCAAGTATGAAACAATCAAGTATAAATGTTTTGAGTATTTGTACAAGTAAGCAAGTAGTTGTGCATGTATCCCCCCCAAAGAGTTAAAACAAGTATGAAAAAGTAGGGGCTATGACTCACCTTAAGCTTATGTAATGAGAAATGATAGTGGTAGTCGAATCGCGAAAGTCTCTAAGAGCAGCCTATAATAGAACGTTGCGACTTAGGTTTTGAGTAACGTCTAAGGATACGAAGAATTGCCCATATATGTCTTGCATAATGTTCATGATGTAGTACTTAGTATATAGTGTAAGTCGTTGACTATAAGTGGTCTATGAAACATGTATAGGTTGTATATCTCTTACTACCGTTCGGGCCGACATAATTCAGAAGTCATGGAGTAAACGTTCGAGGAGCCAGGACACTTTAATTCGTAAATCCACAACTCATCTCGACGGCTTACTTAATGAACTCCTCACATGAGGCTCCCTACTATTGTAGTATTTGAAAACATATATATATATATATATATATATATATATATATATATATATATATAAGTTTTTCAGATCTTTAAAAGTTATATGGTCTTTAGCCGTGGCTTTGCCGTGACCTTGGTCATTATTACCATGGTCTTGAGACTCAACCTTGGCTTTAGCCATGGTTGTGGTCTTGGCTTTAGGTCATTAGACCTCTTGGTCTTAGTAAATCATAACTATTATATAGTGACTTTGGTCTAAAAATGGGCTGTTAAGAATTTGAAGAAAATTATCACTCAGAAAGCGTTTTCAGGGCTCGAGCTTCTTTTTTCCTGAACGAAACCGTTGTTCCGGACAACTTTCGTGTTTTAAATTTTTGATGAATCGGACCAGAAGAGTGACTTTCAAATTGGCAGAATGCAAAACAGTAGGGTATAGGCAGTTTCGGCGTTTTGGTGTCGCTAACTTCTTATGGCCGTATCTTTTGACTCGGGTACTCGTTTTGGGTGATTCAAATTGCTATGTTTTCCTTGTTAAGTCCTATTTAACAGTAAGTAAGTGTCAAATATCATAGTTGTACTATTTTGGTCGTGGTTCTCCATAAAAACCACTAGTTTGCTTGTTTACTTGTCATAAGTTAACGTATGTATACCAATACTTGTTTTATCCATTTTTAAACATCATGAACACAATAACAAGAACATATATAGCATGAAAGGAACACAAAGAGCATGAAAATGATAATTAAGCAAGAAAATATGTTAGGGTTTGCTTACAACTTGAGGCTTTCTAAAAGAAAGGTAAGTAACTAGTAAGGTACGGACTTTGATAGACTTAAGCTTCACCCTTTGCAATCTATGATAAACCGAGGTTATTTGAAGATCATAACGACGCCTTCTTGAAAGTCCAAAGCTATTTGAAGATTATAACGACGCCTTTTTGGAGACTTTAAAGTTATAACAACTTTTCTTAGAAAATTTCCAAGATTGAAGATCAAACACTAGTTTTCTTTCAAAAACTAGTTAACTTTCTTACAAAATATAAGAAAAGTGCCTTAGGTTTTAGGACTTGAAGGTTATAAGAAGGTGTGGTGCAAGTTTTCTATGTGTTTTAGCTTGGTATTTATAAGGTAGGAAAAATAGTTAACCATATATTGGGTTAGAATTTTACGATGGTTAGTTAAGACACATGTAATGATCTAAAGAAGCAATGGTCAAGATTTAACCACACATGGTGACTCCCCCCCCCTAAGTCGGTTTGGAATGGATAAGGGTGACTAGATGAGTAGTCATGGTCTTTGGATGATAATATCCTAAGTATGTAGCTAGTTTTGACTCCGTAAATTGCTAACCGTAAGTTTTTAGGCCACGAAACGTAAAACCGGGTATCCTAAAAATATGAAACTTGAAAGTATGGTTAAACATGTCAATATAGTCCATAATAAAATATAAAATGAGTGGTAGGTTCTATCGGGTGCTAAAACCCTGCTAAAAACTGGAAACACGGGTCTAAAACGCGTAATTCGCGTAAAACGCTGAACTGAAAAACGTAAAATTCCAAAACTTTTGGAATTGTCCTAAAATGAGAGAAAATCATATTTCTATTGTTTATAATGTTTTATGGACATATCGGGATGCTGGAATGACGTTTAAACCTAAAAGTAAATCTTGGACACGGCTTTGTGATTTTTGAAGAAATGATCCGACGAGTGTCAAACTCTCGGATTATCATTAAAATAGTTTAACTTACGAGAATATGAAATAAAAATTTCAGGAGTGAATAGTAAAAGTGAATAGTAAAAAGTGAATAGTAAAAATGAATAGTGAAATTTTCGGGAATAAAAGTTAACCTGAAATTGCGAATTGTTACAGTCTCTACCCCTCAAGGAGAACTTCGTCCCGAAGTTCTGTTGATGTTAACTACTTACGGTGTGTCTAAGAGAATTCGGGATCTCTAATATAGTGGTGTTCACTCTGATTCGTCTAAGGTTCTGGTTAAGGAGTTGTATCAGCTAAAATTAAGCCCACTTATTTATAACTCATTACTTACATAAAGAAGCGTCCAAATTTATGTAAGTAAGGGATCATAAACTCATGGTTCGGTGATTTACAATTTCTTTATTTAACTGAAGAGGCATCCTAATCCATTTAAATAAGGAGATTCTAAAACATCCTACTTAAGAATTTCCGACACAAAATCCGCCTTCTGAGGCCGATAGTAAGATAATCAAGTCATCAAATCCCTAAAGCTAAGCAATAATATTATTTAACTCAAATCTTGTGTCTCATCAAACAAGAACTGTCACAAGATCAAGTTAACTAATTAGTTATTACTGAGCTCCATGTTTTTAATGACTCGACGAATCTCTGGGGCTCCTTATAATACTAAAGTCACATCATCTAACTGCGTGGAACTAAACCAACAACTACCAAAAAGCGTATGCGTATGTAGTGTGTGTAAGGCAAATAAAGAGGAAGGTCTCAACGTATATAGCAGTTATAGTCTAGGCACTAAATGCAACCTAGTTCTCTATAACCAAGGCTCTGGTACCAATCTGTAACAACCCCAAAATACCGCAGCGGAAGACTGTGTCATAGGGATGTTACTTCATAATACAAAGTACAAGTTATAGAAAACGAACTCTAAATGAGACGTTTTGAAAAGTTACCATTCGATTAAAGAATTCAAAGTTACAAACATGAGATTCCAAAGTATGATACATAAATGTATACAAAGTTTTGAATGGTAAATGATAAAAGCGTAAGTCTTCAGAATATGCAGCTTGACTCTAAGTTCCACGCACTAGCTATCGCCTTACTAACCTGAGATAAATATGCTAAAGTGTCAACACAATGGTTGGTGAGTTCATAGAGTTTGTCTTAAAACAGTTGAAAAGCTTAAAAAGAATGTTCACATAGCAAAGGCATTGAGAATCCACTCAGTTACAAGTCCCGCCATAAGAGACTTGTAACCTGTGTGTTCACAACCCACTGCTAACATATAGTATAAATAAGACATGTATAAGTTCATCAAAACAATTAAGCAATTAGTAGTGAGTCTCTACTTCATCTCCGAAGACCTCACTTGGGAGCCAATTCCCAAAGACAACTGGGAGCCACTTCCCAAAGAAAACTGGGAGCCACTTCCCAAAGAAAACTGGGAGCCACTTCCCAAAGATAAAAGTTTACTGGGAGCCACTTCCCAAAGATAAAAGATTACTGGGAGCCACTTCCCAAAGTATAAAACAGTCATGTATGTATGAAATCAAGTATAATGCAATCAAGTATAAGACAATCAAGTATGAAACAATCAAGTATAAATGTTTTGAGTATTTGTACAAGTAAGCAAGTAGTTGTGCATGTATCCCCCCCAAAGAGTTAAAACAAGTATGAAAAAGTAGCGGCTATGACTCACCTTAAGCTTATGTAATGAGAAATGATAGTGGTAGTCGAATCGCGAAAGTCTCTAAGAGCAGCCTATAATAGAACGTTGCGACTTAGGTTTTGAGTAACGTCTAAGGATACGAAGAATTGCCCATATATGTCTTGCATAATGTTCATGATGTAGTACTTAGTATATAGTGTAAGTCGTTGACTATAAGTGGTCTATGAAACATGTATAGGTTGTATATCTCTTACTACCGTTCGGGCCGACATAATTCAGAAGTCATGGAGTAAACGTTCGAGGAGCCAGGACACTTTAATTTGTAAATCCACAACTCATCTCGACGGCTTACTTAATGAACTCCTCACATGAGGCTCCCTACTATTGTAGTATTTGATAACATATATATATAAGCTTTTTGATCTTTAAAAGTTATATGGTCTTTAGCCGTGGCTTTGCCGTGACCTTGGTCATTGTTACCATAACGTCGTTCCGGACAACTTTCGTGTTTTAACTTTTTGATGAATCGGACCAGAAGAGTGACTTTCAAATTGGCAGAATACGCATAATTTAATCTGATTTGGATTAAAGTGCTTTAAGCCTTAACGATTCCTTTTTTAGGGTTTCGTTTTTCTATTGCGTACAAGATTATTGGTGTTACTTGCTGCTGTTGTGTACTCATTCTTATTCGAAACCCTTCATCAGGGGTTGTGATTCAGTGTGCAAGTTATTGTTTGGGAATCTTTGTGTGCTTCAATGATCATCATAATTCTGGTTAGGGTGTGGGTCTTTTGGTCCAATACTCTAAGTTAGGGTTTGTATTTTTCTGATTGTATTTGGACGTGATTGTGTGGATCTGTATTGGAATTTTTGTGGTTGAGGGTTACGAGAGAGATGGAACATGGATTTGTCTACTTACTAAGCATGGTTTCAGCGAAGTAAGTTGATTATGTGGACCTGTGATCACACGTTTATGAAGGGCTTGGGTACGATTTATGTTCGAATTTCAGTCTTTTGTGGGATCATGGGAGGTGTGGTGCATGGTGATTTGATCATTGTTTGTCTTCAAGGTTTTCACTCGGATTGGTTGGAAGATTGGTTCAAATTACTATATGCTGGAAGATTGGTTCAAGCTCGGATATGCTGGAGGTTGGGTCGCTTAGACCATGTTTATGCTTCAAATTTATTTGCTACGGAAGTCACTCTTATTAGGTTATTAGATTATGCCTTGCATAATACTAATAGAAGACGCAATTTGTTGAAGCTGGAAGTTCGCATGTTTGTGATCTGGATCGCTAGGATGACTAAGAAGACTTCAATTTTATTTGAGTTGTGATGTTTTGTATTTTTATTACTAGTCATCGTTAGTTGTATTTAGATCTGGTAGTTATAAGAATGGCATGTCATTCTTATATAGTGGTAGTGGTAGTGTCCTTAGGGACTTCGATGAGAGACTCACTCTCTTCCATTGTACTTAAACGTTTTGATTTATGTATTTTACCGGGTGCAGGATTACTCCCCTTTACCCAAAAAAAAAAATTGGCAGAATGCAAAACAGTAGGGTTGAAAAAAAAACCCTAAAAAGGTTCTCTCGTGTGTGGCGATTCTTGGTGATAAAAAACGAATCCCTCACCTAAATCGATTCACCTCCTACGATTATTATTAAACTTTAATTGTTAATTATTCTTATATCGTGGGTCGGTGTTACTTTGATTCGTTTTTTGTCGCCAAGAATTGTTTGTAGATTGACGGCAATATTTTTTCATTACTATTGTTTGTCGATTAGTGCATGGCTAATGGTTGGATGTGTGATCGGTGCTGGTGGTTAGGGTTTGGGAAACCCTATGTCGGTTCATCGGTTCTTGTGCTGCTGCTTATGGATGGTCGTCTATGGCAGGCTGCTACGTGGAAAGTTTGGACTTCTATGACGACGTTGAAGAATCAAGTTTTTACTTGGCTAGCATTTAATTGTTATTTTTTTATAGTCGTTGTAGTTTATGTTCAATGTAAGTTTATGTTCAATGTTTTGGTCAGTTGCACATGTTGTGCATGTTTGTTTTAAGAATGATATGTCATTCTTAGATAGGTGTCTTGTTAGTGTCCTAAGGGACTGAGGGCGAGGGAAATCACCCTCGTCATTTTGTACTTCAATGTTTTTGGATAATGTAATTTACCAGGGTGCAGGATTACTCCCCTTTACCCAAAAAAAGATTAGTGCATGGCTATTTCTTTATAATCTCTAACTGAATTGTTGATATTACATTGCTCTTGATCTCACGTGGGTCGGTGTGAAGTTTTATTAATAGGTCGGTTGGAGCTTTTTTATATATCTGCACTTGCGCTTTGTGTTATCAATCCTTGGCTTTTGTTTTTACTTTCAACGATTTCCTTTAAGGTTTCGTATAGTTTGCAAGGATTTCTGGTGGTTTAATGCGTACAAGATCTGGTCTCTGGTGCTTAACTCTATCTTAACTCGATTAGGGTTTCGGTATTTTCTCATTGCAAGTCCCGTTCTAGGGTTTTCTGAGTACATGTGCGTTGCTGTAAGTCTTCGTAAGGAAGTGAACATGGGTTTTTGAGAGATTTAAGTTTTTGTTAAGTGGGTTAAAGAGAGAGGGTAAGTCAAGTTTTAGAGTTCCTTGTTCAAAAACTCTATTCGATTATCAAAGACCTTTGCCGATTGTTAATTATCTTGTCTTGTGATCGCTTTTGCTGGAAGTTAGGGTTGCTTAACCCTATTATCATCTTATAACAGTTCCTCACAGTGCTAGTTTCTGATTGGGGTGTGATACATTCATGTCCTGAGAATTTGGTTAGGATCCTTTCGTCATTATTGGAAGTTAGGGTGCTGCACCCTATTCGTCATTATTGGAAGTTAGAGTAACATGCTTATTGGTTCAGGCTGTTATTGGTTCGCGTGTTGTACGACACTTGAATGTTATTTGTGTGTCGTAGTCTCAAATCAGCCTGTTTGTGTGTCGGAAGTCAAGATCAGCTTGTGAATGTTCATCTCATGGTTATATCACATGTGCTCTAATTCTGATTCGTTGAAGGTTTGTGGGACTATGAAGATGATTATGGAAGTTTGGACTACTATGACGAATTGAAGACTCAAGTTTCTACTTGATTTGCAATTATTTTTTCTTTTATATTCGTTGTAGTTTATGTTCAATTATTAGTTATAAGTGTGGCCTGTCACACGTATATTGTAAGTTATAGGTATGGTGTTTCATTCCTATAGATGAGTCTGTAAGTGTCCTAAGGGACTGAGATGAGGGAAGTCACTCTCATCCTTTGTACTTCAACGTTTTTTGGTGTAATGAATTTTGCCGGGGTGAATTAACCCTTTTACCCAAAAAAAAACAGTAGGGTATAGGCAGTTTCGGCGTTTTGGTGTCGCTAACTTCTTATGGCCGTATCTTTTGACTCGGGTACTCGTTTTGGTTGATTCAAATTGCTATGTTTTCCTTGTTAAGTCCTATTTAACAGTAAGTAAGTGTCAAATATCATAGTTGTACTATTTTGGTCGTGGTTCTCCATAAAAATCACTAGTTTGCTTGTTTACTTGTCATAAGTTAACGTATGTATACCAATACTTGTTTTATCCATTTTTAAACATCATGAACACAATAACAAGAACATATATAGCATGAAAGGAACACAAAGAGCATGAAAACGATAATTAAGCAAGAAAATATGTTAGGGTTTGCTTACAACTTGAGGCTTTCTAAAAGAAAGGTAAGTAACTAGTAAGGTACGGACTTTGATAGACTTAAGCTTCACCCTTTGCAATCTATGATAAACCGAGGTTATTTGAAGATTATAACGACGCCTTCTTGAAAGTCCAAAGCTATTTGAAGATTATAACGACGCCTTTTTGGATACTTTAAAGTTATAACAACTTTTCTTAGAAAATTTCCAAGATTGAAGATCAAACACTAGTTTCCTTTCAAAAACTAGTTAACTTTCTTACAAAATATAAGAAAAGTGCCTTAGGTTTTAGGACTTGAAGGTTATAAGAAGGTGTGGTGCAAGTTTTCTATGTGTTTTAGCTTGGTATTTATAGGGTAGGAGAAATAGTTAACGATATATTGGGTTAGAATTTTACGATGGTTAGTTAAGACACATGTAATGATCTAAAGAAGCAATGGTCAAGATTTAACCACACATGGTGACTCCCCCCCCTAAGTCGGTTTGGAATGGATAAGGGTGACTAGATGAGTAGTCATGGTCTTTGGATGATAATATCCTAAGTATGTAGCTAGTTTTGACTCCGTAAATTGCTAACCGTAAGTTTTTAGGCCTCGAAACGTAAAACCGGGTATCCTAAAAATATGAAACTTGAAAGTATGGTTAAACATGTCAATATAATCCATAATAAAATATAAAATGAGTGGTAGGTTCTATCGGGTGCTAAAACCCTGCTAAAAACTGGAAACACGGGTCTAAAACACGTAATTCGCGTAAAACGCTGAACTGAAAAACGTAAAATTCCAAAACTTTTGGAATTGTCCTAAAATGAGAGAAAATCATATTTCTATTGTTTATAATGTTTTATGGACATATCGGGATGCTGGAATGACGTTTAAACCTAAAAGTAAATCTTGGACACGGCTTTGTGATTTTTGAAGAAATGATCCGACGAGTGTCAAACTCTCGGATTATCATTAAAATAGTTTAACTTACGAGAATATGAAATAAAAATTTTGGGATTGAATAGTAAAAGTGAATAGTAAAATGAATAGTGAAATTTTCGGGAATAAAAGTTAACCTGAAATTGCGAATTGTTACAGTCTCTACCCCTCAAGGAGAACTTCGACCCGAAGTTCTGTTGATGTTAACTACTTACGGTGTGTCTAAGAGAATTCGGGATCTCTAATATAGTGGTGTTCACTCTGATTCGTCTAAGGTTCTGGTTAAGGAGTTGTATCGGCTACAATTAAGCCCACTTATTTATAACTCATTACTTACATAAACAAGCGTCCAAATTTATGTAAGTAAGGGATCATAAACTCATGGTTCGGTGATTTACAATTTCTTTATTTAACTGAAGAGGCGTCCCAATCCATTTAAATAAGGAGATTCTAAAACATCCTACTTAAGAATTTCCGACACAAAATCCGCCTTCTGAGGCCGATAGTAAGATAATCAAGTCATCAAATCCCTAAAGCTAAGCAATAATATTATTTAACTCAAATCTTGTGTCTCATCAAACAAGAACTGCTAACATATAGTATAAATAAGACATGTATAAGTTCATCAAAACAATTAAGCAATTAGTAGTGAGTCTCTACTTCATCTCCGAAGACCTCACTTGGGAGCCAATTCCCAAAGACAACTGGGAGCCACTTCCCAAAGAAAACTGGGAGCCACTTCCCAAAGATAAAAGTTTAATGGGAGCCACTTCCCAAAGATAAAAGATTACTGGGAGCCACTTCCCAAAGTATAAAACAGTCATGTATGTATGAAATCAAGTATAATGCAATCAAGTATAAGACAATCAAGTATGAAACAATCAAGTATAAATGTTTTGAGTATTTGTACAAGTAAGCAAGTAGTTGTGCATGTATCCCCCCCAAAGAGTTAAAACAAGTATGAAAAAGTAGCGGCTATGACTCACCTTAAGCTTATGTAATGAGAAATGATAGTGGTAGTCGAATCGCGAAAGTCTCTAAGAGCAGCCTATAATAGAACGTTGCGACTTAGGTTTTGAGTAACGTCTAAGGATACGAAGAATTGCCCATATATGTCTTGCATAATGTTCATGATGTAGTACTTAGTATATAGTGTAAGTCGTTGACTATAAGTGGTCTATGAAACATGTATAGGTTGTATATCTCTTACTACCGTTCGGGCCGACATAAATCAGAAGTCATGGAGTAAACGTTCGAGGAGCTAGGACACTTTAATTCGTAAATCCACAACTCATCTCGACGGCTTACTTAATGAACTCCTCACATGAGGCTCCCTACTATTGTAGTATTTGATAACATATATATATGTATATATATATATATATATATATATATATATAAGTTTTTCTGATCTTTAAAGGTTATATGGTCTTTAGCCGTGGCTTTGCCGTGACCTTGGTCATTGTTACCATGGTCTTGAGACTCAACCTTGGCTTTAGCCATGGTTGTGGTCTTGGCTTTAGGTCATTAGACCTCTTGGTCTTAGTAAATCATAACTATTATATAGTGACTTTGGTCTAAAAATGGGCTATTAAGAATTTGAAGAAAATTATCACTCAGAAAGCGTTTTCAGGGATCGAGCTTCTTTTTTCCTGAACGAAAACGTCGTTCCGGACAACTTTCGTGTTTTAACTTTTTGATGAATCGGACCAGAAGAGTGACTTTCAGATTGGCAGAATGCAAAACAGTAGGGTATAGGCAGTTTCGGCGTTTTGGTGTCGCTAACTTCTTATGGCCGTATCTTTTGACTCGGGTACTCGTTTTGGGTGATTCAAATTGCTATGTTTTCCTTGTTAAGTCCTATTTAACAGTAAGTAAGTGTCAAATATCATAGTTGTACTATTTTGGTCGTGGTTCTCCATAAAAATCACTAGTTTGCTTGTTTACTTGTCATAAGTTAACGTATGTATACCAATACTTGTTTTATCTATTTTTAAACATCATGAACACAATAACAAGAACATATATAGCATGAAAGGAACACAAAGAGCATGAAAATGATAATTAAGCAAGAAAATATGTTAGGGTTTGCTTACAACTTGAGGCTTTCTAAAAGAAAGGTAAGTAACTAGTAAGGTACGGACTTTGATAGACTTAAGCTTCACCCTTTGCAATCTATGATAAACCGAGGTTATTTGAAGATTATAACGATGCCTTCTTGAAAGTCCAAAGCTATTTGAAGATTATAACGACGCCTTTTTGGAGACTTTAAAGTTATAACAACTTTTCTTAGAAAATTTCCAAGATTGAAGATCAAACACTAGTTTTCTTTCAAAAACTAGTTAACTTTCTTACAAAATATAAGAAAAGTGCCTTACGTTTTAGGACTTGAAGGTTATAAGAAGGTGTGGTGCAAGTTTTCTATGTGTTTTAGCTTGGTATTTATAGGGTAGGAAAAATAGTTAACCATATATTGGGTTAGAATTTAACCATGGTTAGTTAAGACACTTGTAATGATCTAAAGAAGCAATGGTCAAGATTTAACCACACATGGTGACTCCCCCCCCCCCCGTAAGTCGGTTTGGAATGGATAAGGGTGACTAGATGAGTAGTCATGGTCTTTGGATGATAATATTCTAAGTATGTAGCTAGTTTTGACTCCGTAAATTGCTAACCGTAAGTTTTTAGGCCTCGAAACCTAAAACCGGGTATCCTAAAAATATGAAACTTGAAAGTATGGTTAAACATGTCAATATAGTCCATAATAAAATATAAAATGAGTGGTAGGTTCTATCGGGTGCTAAAACCCTGCTAAAAACTGGAAACACGGGCCTAAAACGCGTAATTCGCGTAAAACGCTGAACTGAAAAATGTAAAATTCCAAAACTTTTGGAATTGTCCTAAAATGAGAGAAAATCATATTTCTATTGTTTATAATGTTTTATGGACATATCGGGATGCTGGAATGACGTTTAAACCTAAAAGTAAATCTTGGACACGGCTTTGTGATTTTTGAAGAAATGATCCGACGAGTGTCAAACTCTCGGATTATCATTAAAATAGTTTAACTTACGAGAATATGAAATAAAAATTTTAGGAGTGAATAGTAAAAGTGAATAGTAAAAATGAATAGTGAAATTTTCGGGAATAAAAGTTAACCTGAAATTGCGAATTGTTACAATTTTTACCACTAGACCAACTTAATTTTTGCGTTACATACTCCAAAGCCAAAACTATAATGTTTAGAAAAAAATTTAAACCATATTAAAAAAAACATACAAAAATAGGATTTAAACATTACGGATGCCATACGTATGAGTTTCATCCATTCTTCAAAACCCTAATTTGTTTCCACAGCCATCATGGATCATATTCAATCTCCAAGCCATAAGCTCACATTATAGAATGGTTAGTCACGTATCTTTTGTTGATGTCGACTTTGTTAGATGTGGTTTTTTACTCTTAATTATTATCACTACATGCTAATTGATTGACTAACTTCATGCTCAACCAATAATTTCATAATGTTGTTGTGGCCCGTGAACATCATATCTTTGTGGTCTATGTGGTGATTTAGATGACAAGCTGAATTGATTTGCAACCCATATCATTCTATGTAACCCTAAAACAACTCCATTCTGCAAACCTAAAACTCAACACACAAACAATATGATGAGGTAACTGAAGATAAATTGTTTGTTCAATAATGTAAAATAAACTCTTATGTGGTTCACGTTTATGTTAACAGGTGTAATTTCTTTTTGTAGCC